>BSBM01000767.1:9127500-11527500 GCA_027924585.1 Larix kaempferi | reverse complement strand
TTAATGCACATCCTTGTTTTAGAGAGGTAGGTGAATTCACAGCATATAAAATGTAATTTGACATTATACAGGAAAACAATTGAAAATAAGATATCAATTACTAAGTCTTTTCAGTGTTGATGAATTTGTTAAATCATTTTACTTTTGAATTGCTTGACTCTGTACTTATTGTTATTAGCCACCGGTTGGGCCTAGGAACTCCGCACCAGAATAGATGGTCAAATTATAAGCATAGATTGATAGTAATTTGGTGCATATATCTAAGGAAGTGTTTTTTTGGTATGTAGAATACCTATATTCAATAGTCCTAGACATGTAAGGTGACAATAGTTTCTCATTATTGAAGAAACTGTTATAGTTGTTCATTATTCAAGGGGACGTAGAGAAATGTCCCCATTGGAGTACCCGCATCCAGGGAACATGGGGAGCACATCCCCTATCCTCGGGAACAAGTCCCCATGTAGCACTGACCCAAACACATTTATAAAGAGGAGAATATTCCTTCTGTTTTCTCATTCATACAAAGTGTAAACATGGTGCAAAGCAAGAAAACTTTTCCTAGTTGTAGATACAATATGCACATGCATCTTGAAAGATCAATCAGTTTTTGTTATGAAGCTAGTACCAAAGTAAAATTTGTAGACTCGATATCATATTCCACAATTCAACCAGTTGTAGCGCACATATATCTGCAGTCTTATGGTGCTACTAAGAGAGACAAAGAAATGAGTTCTTCTTTTAAATCTCACCTTTATATTCACCCAGAACCATTACCAAAATCATCCATCGGGAATGAACCAATTACCAGTAGGATGAATGAATCTTCAAGAAGAGTAAAATCTCAACCTTGTCAAGATGGGTGCACGACATAAGGGGCAGTTTGACAAATTTTGGCTACAACTCCTACATGTCTGTTGAAACAGAATTGATGTCATTGCAAAAAACAAACTGAAGCATTTATGCAGTGCTTTCTTCCAATGGAAAACAAGAAAATAATGATGTCTAGTTTTCTATATACTCACCAAATGTCCAAAACCAAGTGCCATGTCTCTATAAATGGTCAAACAAATGGGGAAAACCAAAATGTAAGATAAAACGGAATTTTCAAAATGTCATAGTTACATAACTAGAATTAAAATAGCATCAAATTGTACACTTAGAAGCAAAACACCCATTGATCATGCATGATAAGCATACTGCAACTGAACTGGAAATCTCTATCTCTGCATTACTTTCTGAGATCATTCTTGCTGGGGAATTCCCTATAGAACTGATCTATGTGAAACTGTAGATTGGTGGGTTGTGGACCCTGGAAAATTTGAGGAAGCAACATCATGTTGAATCATTGGCAATGGAAAATTACGAGGCACTATATTTGTTCCCACACATCGACTGTAAATAAGGAACATCAAAATGATCTTCTGGAGGAAGAAACGAGAAGCAGAGACAACCTTCAAAATACATTATATTAGTGAAGTTGATTCTATACAAGTACCCCAAAATATTGAGTTCAAGTGTTGCTCTATACTAAAATGGGATCTCCATAAGTGCAGCAAGTGAAAAAGCTGCTTCTTTCACAGATTGTGGCATATTTTTTGACATGATACTTGTAAAGTTCACAAACTGCACAAGGGATGTAACTTCATATCAAAGGCCAACATAACTGTTGGCCGAGCTTGATGGCTTTCATATGCAACATTAATTCAATAAAAGTGCACAAAATGTTCTATTGATGAAACTCCAAATCAGTCATAACCAAAAGACTAGTATGATGAGGCACCAAACATGTAGGCTATAAAAAGTAAATTCCACACAAATCAAACACCCAACTGAGAGCATTTTAGGGCATAAGTAGTACTTTCGAAAAAAGCTACAATCGATGCATAAAAAACTAAGGAAACTGATGCATCAAACTTGTTCGCTAGGAGAGTGAAGATCATAAGACTTTTACAAACAAGAAAAAGATGCAAGATTAACTTGCTATGATTATTATGCCCATCTAGAAAGAAACCTAAACTGGCTTCTTCCCCAAAACACTAGATTCAGCATGCAGGTTTGAAATCCCAGTCACTACCTCTTTTGCCTCTCTCTATACCACATGTGCACTAGCGCGCACACACACACTGTCACTCCAGAAGAATAGAACTGGTGGAATCATGGGTATCAACTATTAATCTTTGCCAGCTAAATCACAACTATCATACAGTTTAATTTGCATCTACACCAATATAGACATAAATAAATAAAGAAAAACAAGACATTTGAGTTTAAATGCAACAAAACGACACCTGAAAATTGTCGAATTCATGGTGAGGGAGTTTATCATCAAATTCTTGCATCACATCCAGGGTCCATCACCAACTCCAAGCAGTATTATTGATAAAGGATAATGACTACACAAATAGAAAGGTGTAAGAACTACGTCGGTTTTAAAGTTAAAACACAAGCACTACACCATGTAGTGCAACGTAAGTGCTCTGACATACCTTGCAGTAGCTATAGCATCAATTGTCTTATGAACTTGTAAGATTAACTGCCTGGATCTTGTATCACTACTCCTGGTTTACCTGCAAATGGTCAGATCATCATGCAAGATTACTGATATGAGATCGTATAATGCCAAATTTCAATAATTAGAACCTAAGTTTTTTAATAGTAGTAAAGGTCATGAAAATGGTAAAACACATAACTGTGATATGAATGAAATGAAGCAAGACGCTACAAGATACAAGCTTGGGAAATGAATTCCGAAAAAATAATTTAGAGTTAGTTGACATTCTTTTACTCCAAGAAAAAAAAGAAACAAGTAGCATCTTTAATACCTGTCCATCTGCAACAACAAGAAGGACATGATACTAGCCCCCACTCTATTCCATAATGTCCATTGAAGCCTCAATTACTGGAGCAAAACTCGTTGGACGTGCCACAAAGCAATCAAAAAGATCATAAGTCATCAGATAAAAATATCACAAAAAGAAAGCATTATCTAGTTCTTTTTTCCCAAACAATGAGCAGAGGGAAAAAAAACAGAAATTCCCGTATGCCTCAGTTCATTACAGAGAATTCAACATATCAAGCAGGGGTAAAGTTTTGTTCATGATTATGGACCTTGATACACCTACATGTTGACTGAATTTACAACAACAATTTATATGAATGTCATCGACATTCCTCGACTTGCAAATTTAGGGAAGACATCAATTAAGCATATTGTTATATGAAAAAGTTAACAGCTTCAACTGGATCCTGAAGACGGGTGGAGTGTCCACACGAAACGCGTCGGTCGTGCTTAAACTATGACACAGTGCAAAATCAAGAAGATCAAAGCTAATAGTTTGAACTCTGTCCATCATGATTTAAAAGATAAATTAAATGTTATAGCAGAATGAATGTAAAGCATGTTCAGACCCCTGAACATAATTTTATCTACTAACTTCCACTCCTTATCAAGTTCACAGCTACAAGAATCATGTATGAGCATTCTTAAATATGTCAACATTTATAGGCTATGATGGTAAAAGTGGATACATGTACTATTTACAAAAAAAATATTACTTTCTTTTGCTGAAAATAAAAGAGCAGAACTCAATAACAAATTAGCCTATTCAGGGGATATGAACATAAAAATGGAGTATTTACCAATATGAATCTTGTTTACAAATCTCTAATTTGATTGACTGAGTATAATGTGGATTGGGGCATATATTATGTATCCCTATAGTGATGTCACTGGGGTTGCGCGGTGATAATGCACTGGATGTGTAGTGATAACGCATTGGGTGTGGCCATTTGTGGCATGCACCATGAGACTCAAAAACCTTCATAAGTTTGTTGCAGTTATCCACATCCGAATTCAGTTTCTTTTTCAAATTTGTCCTGAAATTATTTTGTTGAACATGCAACACTATAGTAGAGATCAATTCTGGGATGGAACAACCCTTAAAGAAGGCTACTATGAAGAAACCCTACTAAGTCTCTAGGCTGGAGCAGCCATATAAGCATATTATTGCTCGGTTATGAATTTTTTTTGGATAGGACTCTAGCAAGTTTTATCATTATATAATAATCTAATTTTAAGGTCATATCCTAACTAGACACCACATTGATGTATGAGACCCCATTGTGTGTGGGACACAGGACCCCTGTGTGCATATTTGACTGCTTAGTCTATGGAAGTGTACATATCCTATCCCTCTCTGGATAAGAACTTGTGTCCTACAAAGAGGAAAATACATAATCTTAAAAATTATGCCCACTCATATGTTTTCCCTGACACAAAATTGTGCATGAGGGTACAAAATTTGATTTTGGGCTGAGATCATTGGAAAAAAATGTACAGAACAGTAACAGGATGTATCACACAAACATTCCTTTCACATGGTTTCTTGGCATATGCAAGTTTAAATGCCCTAAAATTTGTTATCTTGATTTCACAAAGAGCCCAAGACATACAAAATTTGCACGTGAAGTGTTGCTACCCCAAAGTTTGGGAAAAGTATTATAAGAGATATTTCTACATCGTAAATGACAGGGTTATCTTTAAAAGCTATGATAGGTTAGAAAATTGTGGTCCTCCAAGGATCATGGATGAGGTTAAACAAGTGTTAAAAGTTAAAAGAAATTAGGGGATTCTTTTTTTCCCTTTTATAGATACTTCTTATGTCACAATGCAGCAAGCATGCGCCTACCCAATCTGAGAACATATTCAATGAAGCTAAGCCGTCTTCCAAGTTCCAACATTCAACTTGAACTACTTCGGCTAAGAAGTTATGGGTGGGGAGAATGTATTCTACCAAAGTCCCCCGGGACATGAACCTGTCCCCAACTGCAATAGAAAAAACCACTTGCACAGATGAATCAGTCCACAAAGGGTAAACATATCACTGGGTGGATAGGAACCTTAGTGGGCACAATATAACCACCACTACTTTTCCAACCAACCAAGTCCCTAATGACAGGGATTGGGTGTTTAAGGAAGCATATAACTGGAAAGTAAATAGAGGAAGCATAAACACATTCACAATACACAGGCAATTACTTCTTCAAATCATCTTTTCATTAACAAAACAAAGCTTACAAGGAAACCTTTAAAATAAAATATTCCTTGTGAGTACCTTTAACGGAACTATAACCTAGATTAATGGGTTAGCCGCGAGTATCACTACTTTTGTCAAATTGTTTGAGGAGGTTTATTAGTTCATATCCATCTTCATATTTATTTTTCTGATTAGTTTCTTTGACAATATTGTTGAGTAGATTATGTGTATATAATCAGTTTTTGTTTGTTAACATTTCTCTTCTTGTGAATCCATGTCCAAGTCCTCATTTGAGCACTACGTATTTGATCAACATGTGTAACTACTCCATATATGAGTGTGGTCCATATGGTTCCTCCCTATCTATTGGATTAATTTTTTACCCAATGAATTTTTTTCTTCTATCAAAAGGAACAATGAATTTCCTTCTTTCCTTCCAAAATAATAGGGCTTCTTTATCAAAGTAGATAATTCCTATAATGGTTTAGATCCAAGTTCTCACAAAAAGTATCGTATATGATTTTGTTAGCAATTTTAACACTTAAATGTTATCCATGTCTTGATATAGTATGCCTTAATTTGTATTGTATTTAATCTACCCATTGGTGTACAACTATCATGGTTGTCTACTCTTACCAAATGTCAATGGGATATAATGAGGCTTCCCCCAATTCTTCACATAATACTAAGGACATGAGGTTGATTTCTACTCCTCGAGCTACTACTGCATCGAGGATATTCTTTCCCATAACTTATTGTCTTACCTAGGATTATTTAGAGTTATTATCTTTGTGTATTTTGAGGAGGCATTTCAAGATGCATTCCACATTCTCCTATGATTTCTTATTGGTCTTAGTATAACTATAGTTGTTACAATAGTTCCTACCTTATATTATATTGGACTTGGTTTTTCCTCTCATGATTTTGTGGTTGTGTTTGTATGATTGTCCTTCCTTCTTTGTTTCCTGGTAGAAAGAATGGTTTCTTCATAAATTTCCCTTGGGTGTTCAAATATGTTCTATTTAATCATGTTCTTATTGTTCCTTTCCTTCAATTTGTCTCTTAGGGTTTTTTTAAGATTTTATTTTATTTGCTATAACTTCAATCCACAATTCCTTAACTTAATAGATCTATATCAATTTGAGATTCTTCTCCTATGACTCCTTTAAAATAATTTGTTCACGGTTACTATCATGATTGTACGTGACCCACAATTGGGACAAATCTTGACACAGGGTATCATGTAAATATAGTGGATGGCCAAATCTCCTCATTGTCTATATGCATAGAATTTGATAGTTGTCTTATTTTATGGTAATGTTTGAGTGTTCGAGTTTCTCTAAGATTGAGTTCTAAATTCATTCTAATTTATTGAGGTCCAAATATTGTGTTTTTTAATGTCCCTCTCTTCCTCTTCCTCTAAAAGACCCTTGATAATTTATAGGGTTCTTGGGTCACTTATTCCAAGAATTGTCAAATGTATTGTGTGTACTACAAAAATTGATCCAAGTCAGTTTCTTTGAGTCCCAACCTTTACATTCTATCTCCTATGGTTTTCTCTTTTGTTTTTCTTTAGGTGCCTGCATTTTTTCTTCCTTTAGTTTTCTTTAATCCCTCTTCCAACTTATGTATACATTGATTATTTTCCTTTTTATAGTTCGTTGTTCGGATTTTACTCATCATTAGTTCACTTTCCACGTATATCATTGATTTCACTACATCTTTGTATTTTGTTGCATTTTTTTTGTTTTGACATGTGCTTGGATTGTATCAAGTAGTTTTGTGATAAACCACTCTATCAAGTTATCCTTCCTCATTACATTGAATTAGATTTTTGCAAAGACTTCTCTCAACCTAGAGTCATATCTTTTATTGATTCTCCTGTATGTTAAGTAATATTTATGATTTCTGTGAAGGAAAGTGATTACTCTACTATATATCTATATACCTCCTTACATCATTCCTCAATATCTACCCATGTTTTGAAAAGTTCATCTCTTTCACAGTTGCAATACCATGTTAGGTTTTTTTTTCTAAGTTTTCCTTCAAGCATGTCCCATTTTCTTTTCTCTACAAACCCATATGTTTGTTCCCAAAATAAATTTATAAGAAAAAATTGGTAATCTCCATTTGTAGATCCATCAAATAAAGGTATAAAGCCTTGGTCAAGGATGATATAACTAGCTCCTTTTTATATGGTTATCTAATGTTTGTTAGACAACACTTATTTGTCAATCCTCTAGATGTTCCTCATTATTTTCCTCTTATGTTATGTCGGTTGCTGTGGTTTGGATTTAGGTTCTTGGTGGTTATTTTCTATATATGCATTGCTTCCTCTATGATAAAACTATGGCTAATTGAGTTTGATTTCCCCCCTAAAATTTATATTTGAGTTTACTTGCATGATACCAAATCATGTTTATTAGTGGTGTGATTTTCCTTACTATGGAAAGAAATATAAATTCATTATAATTCACCCAAAATGTTGTCTACTAAATAGTCACAAAGGTATAAAACCTAATTTTGATTTCAACATCATGTTAACTAAATTTTATTGATGTTGCAAATTAACATTCCTATATTATATAAGCATATATAAAATATCCCATCATAAATGACATAGAACATTTATAGTGGATGTAACATCCTCTTTTGTACCATATTTATCTTTAGTTTTAAATGTAAATTGCAACTTACTTCTGGTGAGGAGCTCAAGGCCAAGGCCCCACCAGAAGACCTTGCGAGCTATGTGGTAAATACCTTAAGGGAGAAGGTAATCATCCTAAGTTTAGGATAAACGGCTAATCGCCGCATGAGAATAATTGATTTTGTTGTCACTAGTATTAGAAAATTCATAAATCCAAGAGGAGTGACGGGAAACACCTTAATAGGGCTTTAAGTGGAAAAGAAGCCAAAAAGTGTGACTAGCTTAATATTACCAATAATATTAATTAAATATGGATAGGAAGTGGAGAGTAGGAATTTAATACATATATGGGATATATGTATTAAAATTATGTACTCCTAAAGGTACTTAAGACCATCGAGTACTACCTAACTTAATTAAATAAGCTATCATTTTTGGAACGGACTTATACACATGTTAAATAACCTATACCTATATGCAATAGAGAGTGGTTATATACCTACTCCATCAAAAGACGACCCACATAATATCCCAAGGGAAAATTGTATGTATAATTGATATATTATTATTTAACTAAGACTCACTCGCTATTTACTATAAATAGTACAAGAGCAACGTGTCATCGAGAGAGTACTGAGATTGGCGCAAGCTGTCTCAAGGCAGCCACTTGCCATCATTTTGGGTGCTGGGATTCCTGTTGTACCAGGTGTCACTCGCTCGGGGAAGGGGCAGATTTTCCCAGGAGATCCCTGTTCGTTCTGCGAGGGAGGGGGAATTCAACCTCTGCATTAAGAGGGGGATTGCACATCTATTGAGGGAATACTCCTGCGCGGAAAGGAGAAACCTTTTTTTTATTTTTGCTTCTACAATGGGAAAAGGGGGAATCTCTACGATGGCTTAACCTCTGCGATGGGAGAGGTAAGCGAAGGATACGAATAGGTCTCGATTATTCAAGAAAAGAAACCTCTGGACCCTTGCGATCTATGTAGGTAAGAGTTATCACCCCACCGATTCATCACATCAGTTGATGCGGCCTCCTTTTGAGTGTAAGATTTCATTGTATGCAGCCTCTAGATTGAGATCCCTGCCTTATACTCTATGAAGCCATCGCAGCCATTAGGATGAAATCTATGCATTATTTTATTTGCGCCATCGCAGCCACTAAATTAAGATCTCTGCAGGATGACTCCAAAAATTTATTAAATCTCTGTAATTACTACTCCTCATCAATTCGAGATTGAATTTCTTACTTTTGAAATGAGCGACTCCAGATGGAAATTCTATAATTTGGGGATTAGGAATAGTATAATCAATATAGATCTGTCCCCATACTACATCGAGGGTTGAATTTCTGTCAACAGAAATCCTCATGCTCTGTTCAAATATCGTTGGCTTATAACAACGTGGTTGTATTTCTATAAGTAGATATCTTCACCTCTGTTCGAATTTCATTGGCTTATGGTGAATGAAGATCCGTTTAGTGGATCCATTCCTATATTACGCTCAGAGCTATACTTCTGTCAATAGAAGTCCTAATACTCTGTTCGAATCGATGAATCTGGTAGATTTATCTCATAATATGTTCCTAGTTATATTTCTGGCGTTGGATATTCTAATGCTCTGTTTGGATTGCTGAATCTGGTGAATCGATTCTCATATTATTATTATTTTTTAAAATTCCAGTATATGAAATCATAGACATGGAATTGTATTGGTACGTTTCAACAAGACAAAGGAGATTATATTTATAGGGTGTTATTTTGATACCTCTGTAACCTTGATCCGTGACAGTAAACTTGAATAATATAGATCTGATTATTTAAACATTGTTAAAAACAGCACTGCGTTAGTTTCCTGTCTGATATATATATACCAAACTTCTCGTTGTGATATCAATGGGGAAGGGAAGGCTTACGAAATCCCGATCCCTGGAAAGATAGCAATTAGCTGTGCTTTTATTTGGTTTTCCTGTTAAAATTTTGGTGATTGTGTTCATCTTATACTCCCTTTGAAAAACGTAGGGTCTGTATGACCTCTGAACGGTTTCGCTTTCAATAGTTTTGTTGTTGTGCTGACTTAAGTGCCGCCATAGACTTGGTATGGTTCTCACAATCGTTGGACTATAAGTTTAATCTCTGCTTTTGGTTGTCGAAGTGTTTTCGATCTTTACAATGCCGGAGAATGATTAATCTCTTGATGTACATATGCCTGCGACTTTTGTTGGGAATGGGTTTTACTGTCTGATCTTGCTGCATAGATCAATATTGGAGTTAGATTGTGTTTGCTTATTGAAGTTAGTTTCTTGTTCATAGTGACTGCGTCTTCAATCTCCAGTTGATGCGTTCATTCCGGGTCCTAGTTTCGATATGTATGTATAATCTGTGCCAGTTATAATTGTGCAATGTGTGACTGCGTTCTCAATCTCTAGTGGCATGCGTTGAATTCGGATTTGAGATTTGGACTGTATGTTAATCTCTGCTTTTGGTTGTCGAAGGGTTTTCGATCTCTACAATGCCGGAGAATCATGGTCTTAACATTGTGTTTAAAATCTGCAGGTTCTTTGCTTTGAAATGGTAATTACTGAAAATCGTATTTCATATGAATTGATTTCTTGCCTAGTCGAGAATGTAAATTTTATTTGGTATTTGATGGGAACATATCCCAATTAATATGTTAAGCGGTAGATGTAACTATTTAAAAATGATTAGGCATTCCGTGGAATGCCCCATTTTGTTATTGCTGGAATGGAAATTCCTTGTTAGGTCAATTATAGTTATGGTTGTAAAGACCCTTTATAAGTTATATGGATGGAAAGGAAGAGTAAGTGATAGTAGTGAACGCTGCGATCTTTTTGTAAAGTTAGCTGGATAGGAATATGTGATAAAGGTGATCACTGGATTTTTATTTAGTCAAATTATATTGTCCTTTACATATGAACTTATTGAAGGGAAAAAGATTGCACCTTTGTTCATGAGATATTATGCAGGAAGAAAAATTGAAGTGAAAATTGTTTCAGATAGCTAGAAGGGCTTGGAATGTTGGAAGTTGAAGAATGCAACAGTTGGTTGCAGATGTAAAACCCCCCCTTCTCGTTGAGTAATAAAAGAAATGACCTTCCTTTGTGGACGTAGCCCAATAGGGGTGAACCACCTGAAATTGTTCTCTTCTTATGTGTACGTGTGTTATTGTGGTTGATATGTATTGGTTATGGGAATTGCTTGATGTCATAAGATTAAAATGTATGGTTGAAAGCTGCATTGGTAATACTTAATAATATAAGTAATTTGACCTTTATACGAATCTCAAGTGTAGGCACAAGGATTAATTACATGTTGGCTGTTTTCTTAAAATGTTTTATTGTGAAGAACTTTAAGGGAAGAAGTTTTTTTCTACATTTTAATTTTCACCAACATACTAACTCGCAAATCTTGGAGATGTTACAGTGGAAAAATCTCAATACCAAGGATAAAAGCCATTTTCCAATAATGATTAAACACTCATCTCAAAGGCATTACAATATTCAATAGATCCATAGCTTCAAATGTTGTCCATGTCTCGACACAGTATGCCTCGATTTTTATATTTGTTAATATACCAATGAGTGTACAACTATTGTGGTTGATACCATTATCAAAGAGACAACTACCTAAATGAGAATTTCCCTAGTTCTTCCCATAATACAAAGGATGAGGTTAATTTCTACTTCTTGAGCTACAAATACATTGAGGATATTATTTTCCATAACTAGTGCATGAATTTGTATTTATTTGCTAAAAATGAACTTATTTGTCTTATGTAGACTTCTTCAAAATAATTATATTTTTGGAGGTTGAGGAAGTGTGTAAAAAGATATTCTACTTTAATTGGACTTGATTTATCCTCATGTGTTGTCTTATTGTATTTGTTTACATCTCCTTCCTTCTTCAATCCATGATGGACTGAATGGAGATCATTCAGATATGTCCCTTAGTTTTTTAAATACACTCTATGTCATCATGTTCATGTTGTTCCTTCCCTTTGGGTTGTCTCCTAAGGGATTTGTCGGATCTAATTTTTCTTGTTGTAAGTGCTTTCCTTGCTTCCCTATCTTAAGAGATATGTATCAATTTGAAACTCTTCTCTTATAGATCCATTAATGGAATTTTACCATGCTTGGCAATCCTGGTTACCTATATCAGAACTAGAATGAACCATGACCCTCAATATCGTATAATTATAGTGGATGATAAAATCTCCCCATTGTCTACATGCACAAAATTTGATCATTGTTTTATCTCTTGGTAATGTATGGGTGTTTTGGTTTCTCTAGGATTGAGTTTTGAATATGTTCTAATTTTATTGATGTCCATATCATCGGTTTATGAATGTGCGTGTTAATCATCTTCCTCTTAGAGACCCTATCTAATTTATAGGTTTGATAGGGCATTGATTCTAAAATAGTCAAAGTATTGTGCATTCTAAAAAAATTGAACCTAGTTAGTTTCCTTGATTCCCTATATTCGTGTTCAATCTCCCTTTGTTTGCTCTTTTGTTTCTTTTCAAGTGATTACATTTTCCTTTAGTTTTTAAAATCCGAGTTCCAACTTCTGTATGCATTGATTATTTTTCTTTTTGTGCTTTTTGATTGGATTTTACTATTCAATAGTTCACTTTGTATCTATATCACTAATTGGACTTCATCTTTGTATGTTATTGCATATTTTCTTCTAATATATGCTTGGATGGTATCAACTAGTCTTGTGATAAACCACCCTATTTTCTCCTTCTTTCTTACATCAAAATTAAAGTTATTTGAAGACTTCTTTCAACCTAGATTCATATTAGGTTATTGATTCTCCTATATGTTTAATAATATTTCTGAGTTATGGGAAGGTGGATAATTTATCCACTAGTTATCCATACATACAATTGTGTTTGATGAGTTTCATGTTATTTCTCCTGTATATGTTCCTCGTTGTTTGCCTCTTTCTTTTTATCATCTTTTATGGCTTGGCTCTAGGTTATTGGAGGTATTTTTGTATATATGTTTTTTCTTCTATGATGAGAACCCTTTGGCTAATTGAGTTTGTCTTGCCATCCAAAATTGTTATAAAATTTCACATGCATTATACCAGATCATGTTTATTAGTGGTATGATTCTCCTTACTATGACAAGGAATATGAATTTGTGAAAATGTCCCCAAAATGTTGGATTTTAAATTGTCATAAAGGTATAAACCCTTATTATGATTTCCGTATTAGGATTTTATTGATGATTCATACTTTCCTATCTATTATAAAGAGAAATAAAACATCCCATCACAAGTTACACTTAACATTTACAGTGGGAAAAACCTTAATATTAAGGATAAAACCATTATTCAATAATTATTAAATACTTATCTAATGAGGTATTACAATATTTAATATTTCCTTATCTTATCCAAAATCACCATGCATAGTCATTTTAGACCACCATATCTTGTTCTAAAAAATTTCACAAAAGATACCACACTTATTTCCTATTTACATCTTGTATTTAGATATCCAATTACTGCCACTAGCCATGACGATGATTACACAAGCATCCTTTGTAGTTTTTTTGGTCGATAATTAAGGGCTTCTTTCCCATGTTTATGGCCTTTTACCTTTGACTTTCCAAGAAACAATCTTCAAGATAAAGAAACAAGAAGTCTCCTACTAATAGGAGTTAGTAGGCCAAGCCTAATCCTATTTGGATCCCCATAAGGATTTGTATTTCTCCATGACTCTTTGCACAAATTTTGAGACTCATTATCTATATTCATTTATGCTTCTTCTTCATGTTTTTCACTATTACCCTTGTTTTCCTTCTCCTCGATGAGCATTAGATTTTGATTAAGTACTCATGGGGCTAAAGAAATTATTGGGTTTCTATTACAAATGATTCCTTGCTAGGATTTTCCTTAGATGTTCCAAGATATTAGACATGAAATTTTGTTTTGAATAGATTGAACTCTACATATTTTCATTCTGAGAGTCGTAGGGGAAACATTAAAATAAGATTCATAGTGCCTTCAATTATATTCAAAACATCTTCCTCTACTAGTTTATTAGCCTTATCGACTTCATTTACTTACGGAGAATCTTTCATAGGTTCATTCTCATCCACCCCATGCTCCTAATCTAAAATATCAATTTGGTTTAAATGAGAAAGGCCATTAGTTTTTCATAGATATGCCTAGACTTACATGAATAATTTATGTTGTTTAATTCCACAATTCTACCCTTTATATGATCGAAACCCATCCTCATCAACTTCCTTCTTAGGTTTTGAAATCCATTTACTCTCCAAATTAATGACCATATTTATGGAAGCTTTTTCATTTATGAAGAATGGCTTCATAGCCCAAAGATTGACAATGCACCTTCTTTACAAACTTGATTGAAATATTATCATAAATTCTCTTTTTTAAGTACATAGCTATACATATTCTCATATATGTGGCCATCTTACTTCCTAATCCATTTGAGAATATTTGATGTAGGTTCCCAATCCCTTTTCTATCAACCCGAAACAATATGCATTCCAAAAATTGAGGCATGGGAAGGGAAACCTTCTCTATCTCAGATTAGTAGATGGAGTTTCCAAATGAATATCAAAACCATGAGACTAAAATCTCATAAAAATCCATGTCGGGTACCAAAATCCTAAGTCAAATACTCATTCTCTTTATCTCTATTATTGTAAAAGGTCTAAAATGTAGCTCCATGTCAAAGAAAGTGTTAGGAACCCATGTCTTTACTTTGTTAGTATATTTTTGTTGGACGCATATGCTTTGTAAGTCGTCTCGTAGTATTTGTTGATCCATAGTTTGTGTTATTGTTGTTGGCGCATATGCTTTGTAAGTCGCCCATAGTTTTATTGATCCATAGTTTGTATTGGCCCATGGTTTGGACCTGTAGTAATTGTTGATCTATATTTTGTATTGACACATGGTATTGACCCATGGTATTGGAACCTATACTTAGTATATAAGTGTGTGTTGAGGCCTATGAAGGCACCGTGAAGTTAATTTTATTGAGCTTGCTCAAAGGAGGTTTCCCCCTCGAAGTGGCTCGTGATCAATATAAAAGTGTTTCTGAGTTCTATTATTTATGATATCTCATGTATTTGCATTAATTAATTATTGCAGGTTCTTCACATCTGGTATCAGAGCACTTTCTTGGGCTCGCTGGGTGAAATTTCTGTCAAAAAAACATTTTCGCATCTGTTGCAGGTTTGGATTTGGGAATCATCCCTATCCGCTTAACTATGGGAAGTACTTGGGAATAAGCCCTAAAACTCATTGTGAGGACTACCAAAGGAACCCCAAATTAGCTGGCCCATTGAGAGGACCTACCAGTGAAAAGGTCAACGACCCCTACCTAATTGACTAGTACCCACCCGTGAGGTAAACAAAGAGTTGTCGTTTGTGGCAAATCGGGTATCAGTTTTACCTATGTTGTGGAGTGAGGGGTACTCCCCCAATACACAAGCCGTCAGACAGCATTGGTGGCCAAGTGAATCGCTTGAACCGATAGGAAGCCGCACATACCTGGGGTCCATATCTATTTTCAGCTGAACTGTTGTCGATCACTTCTGCTCCAGATTCAGCCGTTTCGAGTCTATTCTAAAAGTCGTTCTAGATCCAGTCATTGTTTCAGATCCATCCGTTTTCAATCCCTTCTGCGCCGTTGTAGATCCATCTGTTGCGGATATATTCTGCGCCACTGTTGCCGATCCATTTCTGGAAAAAAAAAAAAAAAAAACAAACAAACAAACAAACTTATGTTTCAACTTTGTTTTCCCTGAAACTTCACTGACATCCATGCAATCCCATTCTGCATATTTCATTTCTGAAGACCCTATCCCAAATTCCACTTCCCAAGACCAGAAATCCCACATTTGTCTATTTTTAGGGTTTGCCATAACTCCTTCAATTTTCACCCAAACGCCTTCAAATTTTGCCACCGTGTTCCTTTCCTAATTCTGCTTCTTTGTCCTTCTCTCCCAAATTTTCTCATTCTTTCACCCCGCTTCTGAAATCCGCATTTTTTTCCTCCATGTCCATGAGAAAGTGTCTAAAACCTACTCAAACCGCAATTACCACTCCAAGTTTTTCCCAAATCCAAATTTTCCTTTACTAAAGCAGCTTTTGTTTGTGTTTTTCTATCCATTCCCAAAAA
This sequence comes from Larix kaempferi, assembly GCA_027924585.1. NCBI lineage: Eukaryota > Viridiplantae > Streptophyta > Pinopsida > Pinales > Pinaceae > Larix > Larix kaempferi. The sequence goes on along the minus strand of BSBM01000767.1, from coordinate 11,511,630 downwards.
AAAATCTCCTGGTTATGGTTGTCACCCGCGCAGGAGTAAAAACCATGGAGGAAGCACTTGCAGCCATCCAAACCAAACTCCAAGATCTGGATGAAAAATTTCTCAGCCTCCATCTTCAGCATTCAGCCATGAACAATAATCAACAGCAAGAATCTTCTACAGCCAATGGGTTCTCTTCTTCCAGCAATTTTCATGGTCCAAAGCTTGAATTTCCTCGCTTCAACGATACTGATCCGACTAGATGGATCTATCGTGCAGATCAGTATTTTAGTCTGCATAATACTTTTGATGTCCAAAAAGTTCCACTTGCATCCTTTCATTTGGAACTGGAAGCTCTTCAATGGTACTGTGGGTACATCAAGGCTCATGATGAGCCAAAATGGACAGATTTTTGCCAACTCATTTTGCAACGATTTGGTCCTAGTGCTTTTGATGACTTCATCGGAGCACTCACTAAACTTCGTCAAAATGGCACTGTGAGAGAGTATCAGACAGAATTTGAGACACTAGCCAATCACAAAAAATGATTGTCTGATGAATTCTACAGGAGTTGTTTTATCACTGGTCTTAAGGATGAAATCCGGTCAGAGGTTAAAGTGTTCTGTCCCAACACAATGATGGAATTCCTAGGGTTGGCTAAGTTGGTAGAAGACAAGCTTGCAGCCCAACAACGCTCCAAACCCTCTTTTGTTCCCTTCCAAAATATGGGTTCTCAACGACCTCCCATCCCACCAGCTCCTCGACCAACTCCTATCAAGCATTTGTGTGAAACAGAGATGCAGGCACGCAGAGACAAAGGGCTATGTTAAAATTGTGATGAGAAATTCACTCGGGGACATAAATGTGTTCAACAAAAGCTCTATCTCTTGGATATGGATTCTCCGCCAGCCTCTAAAATTGGTGAAGAAGCTCCTACTACAATGGATGATCAGGTTGACATTCAAGAGTTTCCTATTGACCCCCCATCTCAGGAAGACCAACCAGAGATATCTCTCAATGCTTTATCCGGCGTCACCACCCCCCAAACAATGCGGGTCAAGGCATACTTCAAGAAGTTCTCTCTTAAAATACTCATTGATTCTGGCAGCACACATAACTTCATTGACCCTCGAATCGCCAAACAAGCTGATTGTTTTATCCACCCTTGCTCCAACTTTGATGTCATGGTTGCCAATGGGGGAACCTTACCTTGCAAGGGGAAGTTTAACAATGTGCGTATCTCTCTAGAAGATTATAACCGGCACTCTAACATGTTTGCCTTGTCCTTAGGCAAATGTGATGTGGTTTTGGGCATTCAATAGTTACGCACAGTTGGCCCCATCTTATGGCATTTTGCTGAACTTTCGATGCAGTTTTTAGTCAATGGGGCACAACACAAATTAATGGTCTTACAACCAGCGTCTCTCTGCATCATCAGTTCACATCGCCTGCAAAAAATCCTTAAGAATAATTCACATGGTGTCATCGCTCGGCTCCATTCCATTCAGATGCACCCATCAACAGTCTCCACTACTTCCTTGGATAGATATGTAGGTGTCTTTGCTGAACCAATGAGCTTGCTTCCTTCAAGAGACCTTTCCGGTAAGAATTTAGCCGCATCTACCTCTTAGCAGGAAATGATAGCTATTTTGCATGCAGTACAGAAGTGGCAGCCATACCTATTAGGGAATTATTTCAGCATCAAGACTAATCTCCAGGGTCTGGAAAATTTCCTGGAACAATGGGTCTCCTCCACAACACACCTGAAATGGGTTATCCCTATGTGACCACTTACAAGAAGGGTAAGGACAATATGGTGGCAGATGCTCCTTCTCGCACAATTGATGACCCAGTTTCTCTTACAGCTCTTTCTCTACTTGTTCCAAATTGGTTGCAACATGTTCAACAGGGCTATCTCTTCTATGAACTCCATGTTTCTTCATGAGCAGGGCACTCTGGGTTCTTCAAAATGTATGATCGGGAACAATGTAACTTCTTTTGGCAGGGATTTAAAATGACAATTCAACGGATGTTGGTTGACTATGATACTTTCCAGGTCAACAAGGGTGAAACGACCCTCCTTTCGGGACTGCTCGAACCCTTTCCCATCCCTACACAGATTTGGAGAACTATCTCTATGGATTTCTTGGAAGTGCTCCAGTGGTATAGTACCACATCTAAAAGGACACCATATGAAGCAGTCTCTGGACTGGCACTGCCAGTTCTTCTTCCATACACCTTCAGCAGCTCCCCAGTTCAGGCAATTGACTCAATTCTTCGAAACCGCGATCAGCTTCTTCTCATTCTGCAGGACAATCTTCACATGGAAAGAATTCGACTGAAACAACAAGCCAATCAGCATCGTTCTGCCCGCACTTTTCACATCACTGATATGGTTCTTCTTCGTCTACAGCCTTCCACGCAATCCTCCCTGAAACTCAAAAGGCGCCAGTGGCCCGGAATGCACCCCGAGGATGCTACAGGGGACCCACTCCTTCAGATTCTGCATCAATTTCCACATCTAAAGCTTTGAGGACAAAGCTTTTTCTAAGGGATAGGGGATGTTAGGAACCCATGTCTTTACTTTGTTAGTATATTGTTGTTGGACGCATATGCTTTGTAAGTCATCCCGTAGTATTTGTTGATCCATAGTTTGTGTTATTGTTGTTGGCGCATATGCTTTGTAAGTTGCCCATAGTTTTATTGATCCATAGTTTGTATTGGCTCATGGTTTTGACCCGTAGTAATTGTTGATCTATATTTTGTATTGGCCCATGGTTTGTATTGACACATGGTATTGACCCATGGTATTGGCACCTAGACTTAGTATATAAGTGTGTGTTGAGGCCTATGAAGGCACCGTGAAGTTAATTGTATTGAGCTTGCTCAAAGGAGGTTGCCCCCTCGAAGTGGCCCATGATCAATATAAAGTGATTATGAGTTCTATTATTTCTGATATCTCATGTATTTGCATTAATTAATTATTGCAGGTTCTTCACATAAAGGAGTTTATAAACCCTCCTTTAGGTTTCCATTTTTTCGATATCCGTCCATCTATCCTTCTCTATGAGGTCCATATCCCATACATTTGCATATTAATCTCCTAGAACATAAAGCAATTAGTAAACCAACAATCTGCATTGGATCTACAACGATTTGAAGGATTGAATTGGATTTCTGCAAGCATCCCTTTTTGGGAGAAGGCTTTAGGGTCTTACTGGCCTCTTCTGCTAGGAATTCAAGGTTTGATTTGGATTTATACAAGCATCATTTTTTGGTAGAAGGTCACATGGTCTTCTTGGCCTCTTTTGCTAGGAAATCCAATAGATCTCCCTACATTGGAAGAAGTTATTTGCAGGACAAAACTTCCTTGAAGCTCTTCATGCATTCCAAAATAGATGTGTTCATCTTTGTTATCACTCTAAAAATTAACTACGCATGTGCATGCATAGGGTTTTACAAATGACATGTAGAAATAAAATCACATGTCAATTTGATGGTGAAAATAAGAATTTCACCTTTCAAGAGTGACAAATTAAGCTTTAAGATTTAGTTGTATTTTGACATCTAAAAAGGTAAATGATGGCTTAGTTTCCATTTAACCATGAATCTTCAACTCTTATAAACACTTTATTTTTTTAAGGGTAAGTTATAAGCTTTCCCAAATGAAATTAACATATACAAATTACATTAGGGTTGAAATATAATTTTTCATGAAGAGAAGGTCCGTGACTTTCACCAATCCTCCTTACACATGTTGACAAAATTGGTGGTAAGCTTTAAAACAAACATGAGGGTAGGATTTGTCCCGCACATGTGTGCATCGATATAGCATTAGGCATGACTCACATGTTCAACCACTACCCCTAATGACCCCATGGCTACCTTAAAGTGCATGGAACCTCCATGGATCCCTTAATAAAAAGGGTAAATATATCAATTAGGAGGCCTTACAGAGAACATCCTAATGACCTTTGATCCACCTATACGTGATTGTACCCCCATGTCTACCTTAAATTGGGAGGTTCCCCATGCATACAAAAGGTGCATGGGGAATTTAGGTGCTCTTATGGTTATCTTAAGGAACCAAGTATATGAGCTATTAGGTCAATCACTATCTATAGGTACCTTCGTGGGTATCGAGTAGCTATATCATTTATTTGGTCAACCACTACCTTGGTTTCCTCTTTGGCTACCTTAAGATTCACTACCTCGAGTAAATATATCACTTAAAAGACCTTCCTACCTTAGATAAATAATATCTTTTACTATATACTATCCGAGCTACTTCTTCATACCTCCATAATAACCTTAAGGTGTGGGAAAATATATATTTATTTGGCCAACCAATACGAGTCAGTAATTTCATGACTACCTTAAGGTACATAGTAAATGTATCATTTATTAAACGAGTAGTTTCTTAAATCTATGTTTCATAGTTATCTTATGTTATTATACTTTATTTATCCATGTATCACAATAAAGAGTATGGGTACAAATATATTATTTATTATCTTATTTTTATTGAATTAATTATTTAGATAGAGAGGTTTTGTTTGTTTAGTAGGGTTCACGATAGACAAGTTCTAAGAAATAAGGGTTAAGGAACCATTAGCACCATAATATCAATCTTGTTTGGGACTACAAGGTTAAATATTCTATGGATTCATTTTTTTTGTTTTGATGTCACTAATTCGTAGGCAATCTTTATTAAGTTACAATTTTGTATCAATGAGATAGTTTTCTTTTTAAGTGGAAATGGATTCAACACTCTTTATTACCCCTATTGCAACTAAATTGTGCAATGTTAATATATAATACTTGTTATTGCATCAATCCAAAAGAGTTCCTAATAGATATTAGGCTAAAAATGTCAATTTCCCCTTTAGTTAATTTGACCAACATGAAAAAGTAATTTTGTCAAGCATTTAAACTACCATTTGTCATATACCCATATACATAATCATTACTTAACTATAGCCTTTTTCCATATACCCATATACATAATCATTATTTAACTATACCCCATTGCTATATTAAGTTTAATACCTACTCAAATTAGCCTCGTACCCCATTAAAATCAAGTACTCATAAATATATTATTTATATAACCAACCAACGTATGTGGTTTCTTTCATAACTACCTTAAGAACTATCAAGTAAATATATCATTTATTACCCTAATATTTATATAACTAACAAACATGTGTAGTTGCTTTCACAACTACCTTTATAACTAACTAACAAATATGTGTTGTTTCTTTCACACCTACCTTAAGAACTAACCAACAAACATGTGTGATTGGTTTGACATAACGAACAAGTAAATATGTCATTTATTACCATAATAAATACTTTTCTATGTCCCATGGTTATCTTAAATTGCCTTAATTAAATACTTCTCATTATGTTAAGTTGTCTACTCAAATTATCTTATAAAATCACATCTACCTATATTATTTATATATATACATAAATCATCATTATCTCTTTATACCCATTTTGTTTATGGCTTTTTCCAACTAGGTAAATATCATTTTTTATTTGACTAAACAATATGAATAAGTGTATTTTATAACTATATTTTATTTTAAGACAACTTTATTTAATTATTATTATTATTAAACCTATTTTAACATAACATCCTTTTGAACTTGAACTTGACTGAACATAAATTTGACACCATAAATTTGACACCACTATCAGAAATGGGAGAATGGGAGAAAAAGTAAATAAATTATTTATTTACCAATTAATATGGGTTGTATTTTCGCAACTATATTGAGATACCAATAAAATATATTAATTACAATGAGAGATTTATAATTATTTTGAATTGACTACTCTATGATATAACCGTTGTGAAAAGTTTACTCGGTCGGTCATTTATAGCAAAAGCCCTTCACACATAACCGTTACCATTACTGACCTTCATATTTTACTCAATTTTTTTTTTTATTCCACTCTATGGACCTTCATATTTTACTCAATTTATTTTTTTATTCCACTATACGGTAAAGATGGAACTATAACCTGGATTAACGGTTCAATGGAATAATGATCTGGCCTGGAAAATGCTTTTTCATCAAATTTGTGGACCTTCATATTTTACTCAATTTTTTTTTTATTAATTAATTTATGAACATGGAATTAATTTAATTTTTTAGTTAACAAAATGATAGAATTTATTTAATTTTTTTTTATGGCTTCCATCCTTAACCCTTTCACACCTGACCTATAACAATTGAACAAATAACCTATAATAACTTACTATCTACTTATACTCAACTGTAATATCGTCGTCCCTCGGGTTACACCATTATTCTCCCATACTCTCGCAATATCGTCTTCTTCTCGTTACTCCTCCAATATCAATAGCGTCTTCCTCTGTTATTTTTTAGTTAACAGAAGAAAGGTGACAAGGAAGGCAGCGAATATCTACTTTGACATCCAAAATGGAGAGAACCCAGTCTTCTTCTTCGGTTGCGACCAGATTGAAGTCTGCTCTGTTGGATTCGAAATCATATTTATTTCAGAGAAGCCTTTCTATGACAATTGAGAGCTCCTCTGATTATCACGATGATGTGCTCGCTCCACCCAGAATGAGTTGTGTGGATCTAGCCCCCGCGAGGCGGAGCTCTGCTTCACCACCAAGGACGAACTTCACTAAGGAGTATCAAACCCAAACCCATATTCCTCCTGAACCGATGAAGTGCTCCAGTGGTATAGTACCACATCTAAAAGGACACCATATGAAGCAGTCTCTGGACTGACACCGCCAGTTCTTCTTCCATACACCTTCAGCAGCTCCCCAGTTCAGGCAATTGACTCAATCAATTCTTCGAAACCGCGATCAGCTTCTTCTCATTCTGCAGGACAATCTTCACATGGAAAGAATTCGACTGAAACAACAAGCCAATCATCACCGTTCTGCCTGCACTTTTCACGTCACTGATATGGTTCTTCTTCTTCTACAACCTTCCACGCAATCCTCCATGAAACTCATAAGGCGCCAGTGGCCCGGAATGCAACCCGAGGATGCTACAGGGGACCCACTCCTTCAGATTCTGCATCAATTTCCACATCTAAAGCTTTGAGGACAAAGCTTTTTCTGAGGGAGAGGGGATGTTAGAAACCCATGTCTTTACTTTGTTAGTATATTGTTGTTGGACGCATATGCTTTGTAAGTCGTCCCGTAGTATTTGTTGATCCATAGTTTGTGTTATTGTTGTTGGCGCATATGCTTTGTAAGTCGCCCATAGTTTTATTGATGCATAGTTTGTATTGGCTCATGGTTTTGACCCGTAGTAATTGTTGATCTATATTTGGTATTGGCCCATGGTTTGTATTGACACATGGTATTGACCCATGGTATTGGCACCTAGACTTAGTATATAAGTGTGTGTTGAGGCCTATGAAGGCACCGTGAAGTTAATTGTATTGAGCTTGCTCAAAGGAGGTTGCCCCCTCGAAGTGGCCCATGATCAATATAAAAGTGATTATGAGTTCTATTATTTCTGATATCTCATGTATTTGCATTAATTAATTATTGCAGGTTCTTCACATAAAGGAGTTTATAAACCCTCCTTTAGGTTTCCATTTTTTCGATATCCGTCCATCTATCCTTCTCTATGAGGTCCATATCCCATACATTTGCATATTAATCTCCTAGAACATAAAGCAATTAGTAAACCAACAATCTGCATTGGATCTACAACGATTTGAAGGATTGAATTGGATTTCTCCAAGCATCCCTTTTTGGGAGAAGGCTATAGGGTCTTATTGGCCTCTTCTGCTAGGAATTCAAGGTTTGATTTGGATTTATACAAGCATCATTTTTTGGTAGAAGGTCACAGGGTCTTCTTGGCCTCTTTTGCTAGGAAATCCAATAGATCTCCCTACATTGGAAGAAGTTATTTGCAGGACAAAACTTCCTTGAAGCTCTTCATGCATTCCAAAATAGATGTGTTCATCTTTGTTATCACTCTAAAAATTAACTACGCATGTGCATGCATAGGGTTTTACAAATGACATGTAGAAATAAAATCACATGTCAATTTGATGGTGAAAATAAGAATTTCACCTTTCAAGAGTGACAAATTAAGCTTTAAGATTTAGTTGTATTTTGACATCTAAAAAGGTAAATGATGGCTTAGTTTCCATTTAACCATGAATCTTCAACTCTTATAAACACTTTATTTTTTTAAGGGTAAGTTATAAGCTTTCCCAAATGAAATTAACATATACAAATTACATTAGGGTTGAAATATAATTTTTCATGAAGAGAAGGTCCGTGACTTTCACCAATCCTCCTTACACATGTTGACAAAATTGGTGGTAAGCTTTAAAACAAACATGAGGGTAGGATTTGTCCCACGCATGTGTGCATCGATATAGCATTAGGCATGACTCACATGTTCAACCACTACCCCTAATGACCCCATGGATACCTTAAAGTGCATGGAACCTCCATGGATCCCTTAATAAAAAGGGTAAATATATCAATTAGGAGGCCTTACAGAGAACATCCTAATGACCTATGATCCACCTATACGTGATTGTACCCCCATGTCTACCTTAAATTGGGAGGTTCCCCATGCATACGAAAGGTGCATGGGGAATTTAGGTGCTCTTATGGTTATCTTAAGGAACCAAGTATATGAGCTATTAGGTCAATCACTATCTATAGGTACCTTCGTGGGTATCGAGTAGCTATATCATTTATTTGGTCAACCACTACCTTGGTTTCCTCTTTGGCTACCTTAAGATTCACTACCTCGAGTAAATATATTATTTAAAAGACCTTCCTACCTTAGATAAATAATATCTTTTACTATATACTATCCGAGCTACTTCTTCATACCTCCATAATAACCTTAAGGTATGGGAAAATATATATTTATTTGGCCAACCAATACGAGTCAGTAATTTCATGACTACCTTAAGGTACATAGTAAATGTATCATTTATTAAACGAGTAGTTTCTTAAATCTATGTTTCATAGTTATCTTATGTTATTATACTTTATTTATCCATGTATCACAATAAAGAGTATGGGTACAAATATATTATTTATTATCTTATTTTTATTGAATCAATTATTTAGATAGAGAGGTTTTGTTTGTTTAGTAGGGTTCACGATAGACAAGTTCTAAGAAATAAGGGTTAAGGAACCATTAGCACCATAATATCAATCTTGTTTGGGACTACAAGGTTAAATATTCTATGGATTCATTTTTTTTGTTTTGATGTCACTAATTCGTAGGCAATCTTTATTAAGTTACAATTTTGTATCAATGAGATAGTTTTTTTTTTAAGTGGAAATGGATTCAACACTCTTTATTACCCCTATTGCAACTAAATTGTGCAATGTTAATATATAATACTTGTTATTGCATCAATCCAAAAGAGTTCCTAATAGATATTAGGCTAAAAATGTCAATTTCCCCTTTAGTTAATTTGACCAAGATGAAAAAGTAATTTTGTCAAGCATTTAAACTACCATTTGTCATATACCCATATACATAATCATTACTTAACTATAGCCTTTTTCCATATACCCATATACATAATCATTATTTAACTATACCCCATTGCTATATTAAGTTTAATACCTACTCAAATTAGCCTCGTACCCCATTAAAATCAAGTACTCATAAATATATTATTTATATAACCAACCAACGTATGTGGTTTCTTTCATAACTACCTTAAGAACTATCAAGTAAATATATCATTTATTACCCTAATATTTATATAACTAACAAACATGTGTAGTTGCTTTCATAACTACCTTTATAACTAACTAACAAATATGTGTTGTTTCTTTCACAACTACCTTAAGAACTAACCAACAAACATGTGTGATTGCTTTGACATAACGAACAAGTAAATATGTCATTTATTACCATAATAAATACTTTTCTATGTCCCATGGTCATCTTAAATTGCCTTAATTAAATACTTCTCATTATGTTAAGTTGTCTACTCAAATTATCTTATAAAATCACATCTACCTATATTATTTATATATATACATAAATCATCATTATCTCTTTATACCCATTTTGTTTATGGCTTTTTCCAACTAGGTAAATATCATTTTTTATTTGACTAAACAATATGAATAAGTGTATTTTATAACTATATTTTATTTTAAGACAACTTTATTTAATTATTATTATTATTAAACCTATTTTAACATAACATCCTTTTGAACTTGAACTTGACTGAACATAAATTTGACACCACTATCAGAAATGGGAGAATGGGAGAAAAAGTAAATATATTATTTATTTACCAATTAATATGGGTCGTATTTTCGCAACTATATTGAGATACCAATTAAATATATTAATTACAATGGGAGATTTATAATTATTTTGAATTGACTACTCTATGATATAACCGTTGTGAAAAGTTTACTCGGTCGATCATTTATAGCAAAAGCCCTTCACATATAACCGTTACCATTACTGACCTTCATATTTTACTCAATTTTTTTTTTATTCCACTATACGGACCTTCATATTTTACTCAATTTATTTTTTTATTCCACTATATGGTAAAGATGGAACTATAACCTAGATTAACGGTTCAATGGAATAATGATCTGGTCTGGAAAATGCTTTTTCATCAAATTTGTGGACCTTCATATTTTACTCAATTTTTTTTTTATTAATTAATTTATGAATATGGAATTAATTTAATTTTTTAGTTAACAAAATGATAGAATTTATTTAATTTTTTTTATGGCTTCCATCCTTAACCCTTTCACACCTGACCTATAACAATTGAACAAATAACCTATAATAACTTACTATCTACTTATACTCAACTGTAATATCGTCGTCCCTCGGGTTACACCATTATTCTCCCATACTCTCGCAATATCGTCTTCTTCTCGTTACTCCTCCAATATCAATAGCGTCTTCCTCTGGTATTTTTTAGTTAACAGAAGAAAGGTGACAAGGAAGGCAGCGAATATCTACTTTGACATCCAAAATGGAGAGAACCCAGTCTTCTTCTTCGGTTGCGACCAGATTGAAGTTTGCTCTGTTGGATTCGAAATCATATTTATTTCAGATAAGCCTTTCTATGACAATTGAGAGCTCCTCTGATTATCACGATGATGTGCTCGCTCCACCCAGAATGAGTTGTGTGGATCTAGCCCCCGCGAGGCGGAGCTCTGCTTCACCACCAAGGACGAACTTCACTAAGGAGTATCAAACCCAAACCCATATTCCTCCTGAACCGATGAACAATATACTGGGTAACAAAGTCTCATATTCCAGTGAAACAGCGCCAGCAGAAAGGGGTGAAGCCTACATTGACTTAAGATTTAAATGTGTCTCAGAAATGCATAAAAATGGCGGCCATATCTTCTCGGTAGCAGCCGCCAACGGGATTGTGTACATCGGCGCCGAATGCAACACCATCAGATCGTGGAAATTCGTTGGGGAAAATATTGTTGAAAGCAGCCGCCTCCATTCCTGGAGCGGCATGGTGAGAGCAATGTTGCTCACAGAAGACAAGCTTTTCAGCGCCCATGCGGACCACAAGATCCGCGTCTGGTGCCGCTCGGGTTCGAATGCCTGTGCCGGCCACAAGCGAATGGCCGCAATACCGAAGCTGCTGGATTCGATACATCGCTGGGTGAAGCCGAAACGCGATGTTGTTGGATGTGGATCAGGCCGTCATGAAAACCCTAAATCGGGGAAGCATATGGGCGCGATATGCTGTCTCGCTTACAACGATGGTTTCTTGTATTCGGGCTCCTCTGATAAGACTGTGAAGGTATGGCGAGCCTCCGATCTCAAGTGCATCGAAACGATTAAAGCTCATGATGATGCTGTGAACGCCATTGCCGTCAGCCCTGATGGATTGATATTCACCGGCTCGGATGACTGCACGGTGAAGATATGGAGAAAAAATATTGTGCCGTCACCGCACCTTCTGTTGACAACACTTCTTGGGAAAAACAAAAGCAAGATCTCAAACTCAAACTCAAGCTTGCCCGTGAAAGCCCTTGCTCTGAATTCGAATGGATCCGCTCTGTACACGGGATCCTCGAATGGTGATATTATTTGGTGGGAAAAAGACCCATACTCGTCCACCCAAATGCGCCAAGCCGGGATCCTTCGCGGGCATGTACGCGCAGTGCTGTGCCTGGCAACAGTGGGTGGTAATTATAATCTGTTATTCAGTGGATCCGTGGATGCAACGATTCGTGTTTGGAGCAGAGGAATGTTGGAGTCTGACCAGCATACTTGTTCGGCAGTTATAAAAGCCCATAGCGGCCCTGTCAAATGTATTGCTGCCAAAGTTGAGGAAGAAAATAGGGTTCTGCTTTTTAGTGGGAGCCTGGATGGATCGGTCAACATGTGGAGCATCGCTGTAAAGCAGAAGCGATCAAGGCCAGCATGACTATACCACGGACAACAAAATTAATTAAGTTTCTACTGTCCTGGTCATGTTTCATCGCTAGTCTTCTTCTTTTTTGTCTCCCAGCTCTATAATTTTCTAGGTTTGTGCGTGGTTGTATCAACGTTAACATTTAGGGAGGTTATTAGTCTCACATAATTTTTCCTCATTATAAGATGTTCATTTGCTTTATTGCAATTATCTAGTTACATTCATGTTTTTATGGAACTTGTCTTATATATAGTCCGATCATAAACTGAAAATAGTACGATTTCTCCTCGCCCTACAAAACTATATTGTTTACATTCAAATTTTAAATTTTTTTATGTTTGACAAATGCTTATAACCCCCTTATTAAATTTTCAAGTTCTAATGTTGGTTATGAGAAACTATATATTCTTAACATTTCAGTGTTGATGTTTCATGCTTTATAGAAGTTTGTTTCATTGCAAGCTATGAGAAACTATATCGTTGACATTCCAAATGAGAAATCTTTTCTCCAGCTTTGTGGTGTAGATGCATTGTTTTTGTCATTTGATCTTAGTAGGATGGTCTTGGATGACTCTATCTTAATCTTTTTGTTACACTTATGTTGATTATAGTACAGTATTTTCTTTTTGTTATATTTAATGTTAATTAGAGTACACTATTGAGTTTTTTTCTATATGGGTAATGTTTCTTTGAAATTAAGTTTTTGTTTTTGATAGTCTATGTAGTTTTTATATTTTAAGAATTTTGTCTTGTAAACTGTATTGAAGTTGTAAAGTTTATTTTATACTTTTAATATAAAGTAGAGTAATTTTTATGTGAAAAAAAATTAATGAAAAAGAAAAACAGAAAATATAATAAAGAAAAGAGTATGCATGTATACTATTATTAAGATTTAATTTATTAGGTAGTTAACTTTTAAAAAGTCAAATTTTAATATTTAAAAATAATATGGATTTATTTGGATTATGCTTCTAAATTTTGGGAAGTTTTATGTTTTAAGGTTTTTACTAAAGGAGAAGAGGAAACTTTTCAAATTTCTTCAGTGTGAGTACTTTTAAAAGAACAAGGTGTAAACCGATATATACTTAACTCTGGAAGACCTAGAGAAACTACCCTTTCTAACAAGGGATCGTTGGGTCAAGTTAATGGAGTGTTGAAGGGTGTAGCAAACTCTTCGATAGTCAAGTATTCAACCTATATAGTTTCCTGAACAGGTTGATCTTGGAAGATGTGATGAGGTTCTCCGAGTTGTTCAGTTGTTCCAGTAAGTTCGTAAGAACCACGAGAGTATGTTCTTCGTCGTTGTGGTGGCGAGTGTGAGTGAAGGAAGGTTTTTCAACCTTCGTGACCTTCTAATAGGTTGGTCCTCCACAATTGTGTGAAAAATATACTAAGTAATTACCCTAGGGGGCACTAAACAACTAGGAGGAAACAACACACCACTAAAAATATCTTAAAGTAATCCATACCAGGCACACAAAGATAATACTCTCAAAATTAACTATGGGTGGTCCTAGAGAAACTACCCTTTCTAACAAGGGATCGTTGGGTCAAGTTAATGGAGTGTTGAAGGGTGTAGCAAACTCTTCGATAGTCAAGTATTCAACCTATATAGTTTCCTGAACAGGTTGATCTTGGAAGATGTGATGAGGTTCTTCGAGTTGTTCAGTTGTTCCAGTAAGTTCGTAAGAACCACAAGAGTATGTTCTTCGTCGTTGTGGTGGCGAGTGTGAGTGAAGGAAGGTTTTTCAACCTTCGTGACCTTCTAATAGGTTGGTCCTCCACAATTGTGTGAAAAATATACTAAGTAATTACCCTAGGGGGCACTAAACAACTAGGAGGAAACAACACACCACTAAAAATATCTTAAAGTAATCCATACCAGGCACACAAAGATAATACTCTCAAAATTAACTATGGGTGCAAATGTTTGAATCACCAACCGCCTTCCCAAAAACCTGTAAGGGATTTCCTCTCACGTATGTCCTAGGTGTACAGTGTAAATATCCTTCCATCGTCGTGTGTGTAGAGCCCTAAAGGTCAAACGATACTAAAGGCTACCAAAATTGTAGAAAGAACCCAGGGGGACAGTCGTAGGTCCAGCCAAGACGCATGGACAGGGTAACTAAGCCCGAAATCCTAGAGTACACAAGGAACTAAAGGATCCATGTACACGAAAAGGCTCTGTTGTATGCTCGAAAGAAAAGTGGGGGGTATCCCCAACAGTCCAATCTCACACGACTTCGTGCTTAACTTTGGTTTGAGTAGAGCAATACCTCCACAACAGTTGATTTACCTAAACGATAGTTTGTACTATGATTTGAGATTTGAATGGTTTGGAAGGTTTAAAGTGATTGCACCGAGTGAAACGAAGTGCTCTACAGCCCAGTATGGGGGAGATCCTATAACGTTTGTCCATGTTTGTCCTTATAGTCGGCCATAATAAATAAAGTTTGTCTTTAACATAATAAAAAAAAAATTAATATTATGTCGGTGATTAATAAAAGGACGTGTATTTTCGTTTGAATTCAATCCTAGGCTATAAACATTTGTCTTTATTATTGTCGGCCATTAATTAAAAAGTAAAAAGAAGTAAAATGTAATGGAAAGTATTTAATGAAAAGTAAAAAAGTAAAATGTATTGTCCGCCATTAATTAGAATGTAAAAAAAAGTAAAATTATGGAAAGTATTTAAAAAAATTCCATGTCCGCTCATAAAATAAAATATTAAGAAAAGTAATTAAGAAATATATGTTCGTTTATAAAATAAAAAATTAAAACCTAAACCCGGATCTATCAATCAAGAGAGATTAAATTTCTTAAGTTTAAATTTAAAGAAAGAAATACACCTCAAGAAATTGGATCCCTCTCGGTGCTTGATAGATACGGGTTTAAGATGGATCTATGCTAGTGTATTCCAAACCCTGGCCTAATCTAGTTGATGTTGTGTAACCTAAAAAGAAAAATGTTACTAATCAATTTTATTAATGGTTCTTTTTAAGGCTGTTACTTACTCAAAGGATAGTGCAATGTGTGGTCATGGTTACAACTGAAAAGAAATGTGTATATAAAATTGTAAAGACTTCACAATTAACCTACTTTTTTTGTCTTTCAAAACATGAAACCATAAAGCAAACTAAGCATAATGAAAGTGTTTTTGTATTTTCAAAGATCATAGTACTAAAGATTACAACTACTTCAAAAAGAAAATGACAATTCTTGCTATAAAAGGAAAGTTCTTTTTAAATTTGATTTTTTCTTTAACTATGAAAAAATACAAATAAGTGTGAACCAACAAGAACCGTAAAAGCAGTGCAATCAAAGAGAAAATGCCCAAAATTAAATCAATCAGACCTTATGCAAGACCGATAAATACCAACCCAACTAGTTGCTTCAGGAACCCTAAAATTAACTAGGTTTTGGAAACAAAATGTAAACCAATATGACTGATATGTAAGGTGGAAAAACAGAGACTCTTATGCAAAGATGAGTCGGATCCTGAATACTAGTGATCAAAGAGGATGAAATCCAAGCAGTTGCTAAACACAAAATGTGCTAGAAAGCAAGGGTATATTTGTAAGCACAAAACTCAAGTAGAAACTCTTAAAGAGGATACTTTCAGTCTCATGGCCTCCCCCGAGCTTCGGGTCGTAGAGCTCACACAAGTATTTCAGAAATTCAGCTTGGGCTTCCCTTCCCACCAGGATTTCTAAGCCGAACCCTTAGATAGTAGCAAGTCTTTGAGGCATTCGAAAATTACGACAATCGTCCAAATTATGGGTCCCTTACCCATTCCTTAAGCCTTCCTTATAAAGGGAAATCTCCTGCGACACATGTCGCTTCATGCATAAATAAATATTTTTAATTATTTATTTAATTAAAACACTCACCCATCCAAGTGTCAGTTTCTCTGGGAAGTGCACCTACATCCCTAAGTTTGCTCTAGTTTGTCCCCTAGATATTTTAATCAACTCCTAGCTTTTAGTTGACTAGGTGTCTAATCTATTTTGCTCCTAAATAATAATCTCTATTATTTTAAATGCTCAACAAAATAACTATTCATGTGCAAATGTCTAAGCTATTGTTATGCATTTGCTAAGTAATAATCTAGAGTTATTCTCCTAAGTTTTTATGCAGTTTAATTTAACAATCAAACTCACTAGGATCACGGTGCCTCGTCGTTGGGCTCCTGGTTCCTTAATTTTTTTATCCCCTGACATGGCACCACTCCGTCGGGTCCAATCATCCATGGTTTCCATTCCTTGGCATGGTACCACCTTGTTGGGTCCTTGCGTCCATTCTTTCCGTTCTCGACAGGGTACCGCATCGTTGGGCCCTTCTGCCACCATCTTTCCGTTTTGACTTGCGGGAACTTCTTGTAGGGATTTTAGGAATCCTTACCATCCATCCTCCATCTACATGCTATCTAGGGACTAATGGCGCTGAGGAGTGATTCCGTTCTCACTGCGCGCCCCTCAACTCGTACGTGACCAGCTTCATCGTGGCCCACCTCGTACGCCCTCACGCATTCCTCTTGAGCAAGCGGATCAATGCTTATCTGCTCATGCGTGGTATTCTTGTCGGAAGTCGACATCGTCGTCGCTTCCCCTGTGTGTGATTTACCCGTACTCTACGACCCTTCATATTCCTTTGTGTGTCCGTCGGTGAACCGTTTCACCTGTTGCTACACACATTTCTCACAAACGTAAATTAGTAGCACTGTCCTCAATAATCACAATTTGACTTATAAATCTGCTGCATCATTAAGCATTTATAATTTACTCAATCATTACTCATTCCTCTAATCACATAATCAATTGCACAGCTAGTCGTTAAGCATCATTCATATGTACAGTTTTTATATCAAAGTTAATCATTAAACAACATGAAATCGTCCATTCACAATAACTACCCAAATGCACATATATCAATCAATCGTAATCATTCATTTACACCAACTGTTCAGATACACATACTCAAAATAAAATCAAGGATTTATTTTATTAATGTTTCAATCGGTCGGGTCACTCAACAGGTGCCCTCAATGTCTACAGTAGTCTAGGGGCACTACATACACCCCTACTTATTTAGAACTTCGTCCCGAAGTTCAGAATAAAAATGGAAAGCTATGACGCATCTCAGTTGCGTCCTCCCAAGTCGCAAAGCTAGGACTGTCACTGTCCCACTGCACTTTGACTTGATCAATCAAGGTTGATCATGAAGCAGGATGTAATCAATCAATTATCCCACTCCACACATATAATTTAATTCCTTAATTCATTTATCAATTATTGTCGTCATTCACATCTTTAGGTTTTTCCTCAACCATTTAAGACATAACAAGGCTCAAGAGACCACTATATCGAAGTTGTTCATCCGGGTCACTTGATAGGTGCCCTTAAGGTCCATAGTCATTCTAGGGGCATTACAAAAATACATTATATTAATGAAGTTGATTCTATACAAGTACCCCAAAATATTGAGTTCAAGTGTTGCTCTATACTGAAATGGGATCTCCATAAGTGCAGCAAGTGAAAAAGCTGCTTCTTTCACAGATTGTGGCATATTTTTTGACATGATACTTGTAAAGTTCACAAACTGCACAAGGGATGTAACTCCATATCAGAGGCCAACATAACTATTGGCCGAGCTTGATGGCTTTCATATGCGACATTAATTCAATAAAAGTGCACAAAATGTTCTATTGATGAAACTCCAAATCAGTCATAACCAAAAGACTAGTATGATGAGGCACCAAACATGTAGGCTATAAAAAGTAAATTCCACACAAATCAAACACCCAACTGAGAGCATTTTAGGGCATAAGTAGTACTTTCGGAAAAAGCTACAATCCATGCATAACAAACTAAGGAAACTGATGCATCAAACTTGTTCGCTAGGAGAGTGAAGATCATAAGACTTTTACAAACAGGAAAAAGATGCAAGATTAACTTGCTATGACTATTATGCCCATCTAGAAAGAAACCTAAACTGGCTTCTTCCCCAAAACACTAGATTCAGCATGCAGGTTTGAAATCCCAGTCACTACCTCTTTTGCCTCTCTCTATACCACATGTGCACTAGCGCGCACACACACACTGTCACTCCAGAAGAATAGAACTGGTGGAATCATGGGTAGCAACTATTAATCTTTGCCAGCTAAATCACAACTAGCATACAGTTTAATTTGCATCTACACCAATATAGACATAAATAAATAAAGAAAAACAAGACATTTGAGTTTAAATGCAACAAAACGACACCTGAAAATTGTCAAATTCATGGTGAGGGAGTTTATCATCAAATTCTTGCATCACATCCAGGGTCCATCACCAACTCCAACCAGTATTATTGATAAAGGATAATGACTACACAAATAGAAAGGTGTAAGAACTACGTCGGTTTTAAAGTTAAAACACAAGCACTACACCATGTAGTGCAACGTAAGTGCTATGACATACCTTGCAGTAGCTATAGCATCAATTGTCTTATGAACTTGTAAGATTAACTGCCTGGATCTTGTATCACTACTCCTGGTTTACCTGCAAATGGTCAGATCATCATGCAAGATTACTGATATGAGATCGTATAATGCCAAATTTCAATAATTAGAACCTAAGTTTTTTAATAGTAGTAAAGGTCATGAAAATGGTAAAACACATAACTGTGATATGAATGAAATGAAGCAAGATGCTACAAGATACAAGCTTGGGAA
Organism: Larix kaempferi; assembly: GCA_027924585.1. Taxonomy (NCBI): domain Eukaryota; kingdom Viridiplantae; phylum Streptophyta; class Pinopsida; order Pinales; family Pinaceae; genus Larix; species Larix kaempferi. The sequence continues at coordinate 11,492,522 of BSBM01000767.1, read as the reverse complement.
ATGAATTCCGAAAAAATAATTTAGAGTGAGTTGACATTCTTTTACTCCAAGAAAAAAAAGAAACAAGTAGCATCTTTAATACCTGTCCATCTGCAACAACAAGAAGGACATGATACTGGCCCCCACTCTATTCCACAATGTCCATTGAAGCCTCAATTACTGGAGCAAAACTCGTTGGACGTGCCACAAAGCAATCAAAAAGATCATAAGTCATCAGATAAAAATATCACAAAAAGAAAGCATTATCTAGTTCTTTTTTCCAAACAATGAGCAGAGGGAAAAAAAACAGAAATTCCCGTATGCCTCAGTTCATTACAGAGAATTCAACATATCAAGCAGGGATAAAGTTTTGTTCATGATTATGGACCTTGATACACCTCCATGTTGACTGAATTTACAACAACAATTTATATGAATGTCATCGACATTCCTCGACTTGCAAATTTAGGGAAGACATCAATTAAGCATATTGTTATATGAAAAAGTTAACAGCTTCAACTGGATCCTGAAGACGGGTGGAGTGTCCACACGAAACGCGTCGGTCGTGCTTAAACTATGACACAGTGCAAAATCAAGAAGATCAAACCTAATAGTTTGAACTTTGTCCATCATGATTTAAAAGATAAATTAAATGTTATAGCAGAATGAATGTAAAGCATGTTTAGACCCCTGAACATATTTTTATCTACTAACTTTCACTCCTTATCAAGTTCACAGCTACAAGAATCATGTATGAGCATTCTTAAATATGTCAACATTTATAGGCTATGATGGTAAAAGTGGATACATGTACTATTTACAAAAAAAATATTACTTTCTTTTGCTGAAAATAAAAGAGCAGAACTCAATAACAAATTAGCCTATTCAGGGGATATGAACATAAAAATGGAGTATTTACCGATATGAATCTTGTTTACAAAGCTCTAATTTGATTGACTGAGTATAATGTGGATTGGGGCATATATTATGTATCCCTATAGTGATGTCACTGGAGTTGCACGGTGATAATGCACTGGATGTGTAGTGATAATGCATCGGGTGTGGCCATTTGTGGCATGCACCATGAAACTCAAAAACCTTCATAAGTTTGTTGCAGTTATCCACATCCGAATTCAGTTTCTTTTTCAAATTTGTCCTGAAATTATTTTGTTGAACATGCAACACTATAATAGAGATCAATTCTGGGATGGAACAACCCTTAAGGAAGGCTACTATGAAGAAACCCTACTAAGTCTCTAGGCTGGAGCAGCCATATAAGCATATTATTGCTCGGTTATGAAATTTTTTTGGATAGGACTCTAGCAAGTTTTATCATTATATAATAATATAATTTTAAGGTCATATCCTAACTAGACACCACATTGATGTATGAGACCCCATTGTGTGTGGGACACAGGACCCCGGTGTGCATATTTGACTGCTTAGTCTATGGAAGTGTACATATCCTATCCCTCTCTGGATAAGAACTTGTGTCCTACAAAGAGGAAAATACATAATCTTAAAAATTATGCCCACTCATATGTTTTCCCTGACACAAAATTGTGCATGAGGGTACAAAATTTGATTTTGGGCTGAGATCATTGGAAAAAAATGTACAGAACAGTAACAGGATGTATCACACAAACATTCCTTTCACATGGTTTCTTGGCATATGCAAGTTTAAATGCCCTAAAATTTGTTATCTTGATTTCACAAAGAGCCCAAGACATACAAAATTTGCACCTGAAGTGTTGCTACCCCAAAGTTTGGGAAAAGTATTATAAGAGATATTTCTACATCGTAAATGACAGGGTTATCTTTAAAAGCTATGATAGGTTAGAAAATTGTGGTCCTCCAAGGAACACGGATGAGGTTAAACAAGTGCTAAAAGTTAAAAGAAATTAGGGGATTCTTTTTTTCCCTTTTATAGATACTTCTTATGTCACAATGTAGCAAGCATGCCCCTACCCAATCTGAGAACATATTCAATGAAGCTAAGCCTTCTTCCAAGTTCCAACATTCAACTTGAACTACTTCGGCTAAGAAGCTATGGGTGGGGAGAATTTATTCTACCAAAGTCCCCCGGGACATGAACCTGTCCCCAACTGCAATAGAAAAAAACACTTGCACAGATGAATCAGTCCACAAAGGGTAAACATATCACTGGGTGGATTTGAACCTTAGTGGGCACAATATAACCACCACTGCTTTTCCAACCAACCAAGTCCCTAATGACAGGGATTGGGTGTTTAAGGAAGCATATAACTGGAAAGTAAATAGAGGAAGCATAAACACATTCACAATACCCAGGCAATTACTTCTTCAAATCACCTTTTCATTAACAAAACAAAGCTTACAAGGAAACCTTTAAATTAAAATATTCCTTGTGAGTACCTTTGACGGAACTATAACCTAGATTAATGGGTTAGCCACGAGTATCACTACTTTTGTCAAATTGTTTGAGGAGGTTTATTAGTTCATATCCATCTTCATATTTATTTTTCTGATTAGTTTCTTTGACAATATTGTTGAGTAGATTATGTGTATATAATCAGTTTTTGTTTGTTAACATTTCTCTTCTTGTGAATCCATGTCCAAGTCCTCATTTGAGCACTACGTATTTGATCAACATGTGTAACTACTCCATATATGAGTGTGGTCCATATGGTTCCTCCCTATCTATTGTATTAGTTTTTTACCCAATGAATTTTTTTCTTCTATCAAAAGGAACAATGAATTTCCTTCTTTCCTTCCAAAATAATAGGGCTTCTTTATCAAAGTAGATAATTCCTATAATGGTTTAGATCCAAGTTCTCACAAAAAGTACCGTATATGATTTTGTTAGCAATTTTAACACTTAAATGTTATCCATGTCTTGATATAGTATGCCTTAATTTGTATTGTATTTAATCTACCCATTGGTGTACAACTATCATGGTTGTCTACTCTTACCAAATGTCAATGGGATATAATGAGGCTTCCCCCAATTCTTCACATAATACTAAGGACATGAGGTTGATTTCTACTCCTTGAGCTACTACTGCATCGAGGATATTCTTTTCCATAACTTATTGTCTTACCTAGGATTATTTAGAGTTATTATCTTTGTGTATTTTGAGGAGGCATTTCAAGATGCATTCCACATTCTCCGATGATTTCTTATTGGTCTTGGTATAACTATAGTTGTTACAATAGTTCCTACCTTATATTATATTGGACTTGGTTTTTCCTCTCATGATTTTTTTGTTGTGTTTGTATGATTGTCCTTCCTTCTTTGTTTCCTGGTAGAAAGAATGGTTTCTTCATAAATTTCCCTTGGGTGTTCAAATATGTTCTATTTAATCATGTTCTTATTGTTCCTTTCCTTCAATTTGTCTCTTAGGGTTTTTTTAAGATTTTATTTTATTTGATATAACTTCAATCCACAATTCCTTAACTTAATAGATCTATATCAATTTGAGATTCTTCTCCTATGACTCCTTTAAAATAATTTGTTCACGGTTACTATCATGATTGTACGTGACCCACAATTGGGACAAATCTTGACACACGGTATCATGTAAATATAGTGGATGGCCAAATCTCCTCATTGTCTATATGCATAGAATTTGATAGTTGTCTTATTTTATGGTAATGTTTGAGTGTTCGAGTTTCTCTAAGATTGAGTTCTAAATTCATTCTAATTTATTGAGGTCCAAATATTGTGTTTTTTAATGTCCCTCTCTTCCTCTTCCTCTAAAAGACCCTTGATAATTTATAGGGTTCTTGGGTCACTTATTCCAAGAATTGTCAAATGTATTGTGTGTACTACAAAAATTTATCCAAGTCTGTTTCCTTGAGTCCCAACCTTTACATTCTATCTCCTATGGTTTTCTCTTTTGTTTTTCTTTAGGTGCCTGCATTTTTTCTTCCTTTAGTTTTCTTTAATCCCTCTTCCAACTTATGTATACATTGATGATTTTCCTTTTTATAGTTCGTTGTTCGGATTTTACTCATCATTAGTTCACTTTCCATGTATATCATGAATTTCACTACATCTTTGTATTTTGTTGCATTTTTTTTGTTTTGACATGTGCTTGGATTGTATCAAGTAGTTTTGTGATAAACCACTCTATCAAGTTATCCTTCCTCATTACATTGAATTAGAGTTTTGCAAAGACTTCTCTCAACCTAGAGTCATATCTTTTATTGATTCTCCTGTATGTTAAGTAATATTTATGATTTCTGTGAAGGAAAGTGATTACTCTACTATATATCTATATACCTCCTTACATCATTCCTCAATATCTACCCATGTTTTGAAAAGTTCATCTCTTTCACAGTTGCAATACCATGTTAGGTTTTTTTTTCTAAGTTTTCCTTCAAGCATGTCCCATTTTCTTTTCTCTACAAACCCATATGTTTGTTCCCAAAATAAATTTATAAGAAAAAATTGGTCATCTCCATTTGTAGATCCATCAAATAAAGGTATAAAGCCTTGGTCAAGGATGATATAACTAGCTCCTTTTTATATGGTTATCTAATGTTTGTTAGACAACACTTATTTGTCAATCCTCTAGATGTTCCTCATTATTTTCCTCTTATGTTATGTCGGTTGCTATGGTTTGGATTTAGGTTCTTGGTGGTTATTTTCTATATATGCATTGCTTCCTCTATGATAAAACTATGGCTAATTGAGTTTGATTTGCCCCCTAAAATTTATATTTGAGTTTACTTGCATGATACCAAATCATGTTTATTAGTGGTGTGATTTTCCTTACTATGGAAAGAAATATAAATTCATTATAATTCACCCAAAATGTTGTCTACTAAATAGTCACAAAGGTATAAAACCTAATTTTGATTTCAACATCATGTTAACTAAATTTTATTGATGTTGCAAATTAACATTCCTATATTATATAAGCATATATAAAATATCCCATCATAAATGACATAGAACATTTATAGTGGAAAAATCTCAATACCAAGGATAAAAGCCATTTTCCAATAATGATTAAACACTCATCTCAAAGGCATTACAATATTCAATAGATCCATAGCTTCAAATGTTGTCCATGTCTCGACACAGTATGCCTCGATTTTTATATTTGTTAATATACCAATGAGTGTACAACTATTGTGGTTGATACCATTATCAAAGAGAAAACTACCTAAATGAGAATTTCCCTAGTTCTTCCCATAATACAAAGGATGAGGTTAATTTCTACTTCTTGATCTACAAATACATTGAGGATATTATTTTCCATAACTAGTGCATGAATTTGTATTTATTTTCTAAAAATGAACTTATTTGTCTTATGTAGACTTCTTCAAAATAATTATATTTTTGGAGGTTGAGGAAGTGTGTAAAAAGATATTCTACTTTAATTGGACTTGATTTATCCTCATGTGTTGTCTTATTGTATTTGTTTACATCTCCTTCCTTCTTCAATCCATGATGGACTGAATGGAGATCATTCAGATATGTCCCTTAGTTTTTTAAATACACTCTATGTCATCATGTTCATGTTGTTCCTTCCCTTTGGGTTGTCTCCTAAGGGATTTGTCAGATCTAATTTTTCTTGTTGTAAGTGCTTTCCTTGCTTCCCTATCTTAAGAGATATGTATCAATTTGAAACTCTTCTCTTATAGATCCATTAATGGAATTTTACCATGCTTGGCAATCCTGGTTACCTATATCAGAACTAGAATGAACCATGACCCTCAATATCGTATAATTATAGTGGATGATAAAATCTCCCCATTGTCTAAATGCACAAAATTTGATCATTGTTTTATCTCTTGGTAATGTATGGGTGTTTTGGTTTCTCTAGGATTGAGTTTTGAATATGTTCTAATTTTATTGATGTCCATATCATCGGTTTATGAATGTGCATGTTATTCATGTTCCTCTTAGAGACCCTATCTAATTTATAGGTTTGATAGGGCATTGATTCTAAAATAGTCAAAGTATTGTGCATTCTAAAAAAATTGAACCTAGTTAGTTTCCTTGATTCCCTATATTCGTGTTCAATCTCCCTTTGTTTGCTCTTTTGTTTCTTTTCAAGTGATTACATTTTCCTTTAGTTTTTAAAATCCGAGTTCCAACTTTTGTATGCATTGATTATTTTTCTTTTTGTGCTTTTTGATTGCATTTTACTAGTCAATAGTTCACTTTGTATCTATATCACTAATTGGACTTCATCTTTGTATGTTATTGCATATTTTCTTCTAATATATGCTTGGATGGTATCAACTAGTCTTGTGATAAACCACCCTATTTTCTCCTTCTTTCTTACATCAAAATTAAAGTTATTTGAAGACTTCTTTCAACCTAGATTCATATTAGGTTATTGATTCTCCTATATGTTTAATAATATTTCTGAGTTATGGGAAGGTGGATAATTTATCCACTAGTTATCCATACATACAATTGTGTTTGATGAGTTTCATGTTATTTCTCCTGTATATGTTCCTCGTTGTTTGCCTCTTTCCTTTTATCATCTTTTATGGCTTGGCTCTAGGTTATTGGAGGTATTTTTGTATATATGTTTTTTCTTCTATGATGAGAACCCTTTGGCTAATTGAGTTTGTCTTGCCATCCAAAATTGTTATAAAATTTCACGTGCATTATACCAGATCATGTTTATTAGTGGTATGATTCTCCTTACTATGACAAGGAATATGAATTTGTGAAAATGTCCCCAAAATGATGGATTTTAAATTGTCATAAAGGTATAAACCCTTATTATGATTTCCGTATTAGGATTTTATTGATGATTCATACTTTCCTATCTATTATAAAGAGAAATAAAACATCCCATCACAAGTTACACTTAACATTTACAGTGGGAAAAACCTTAATATTAAGGATAAAACCATTATTCAATAATTATTAAATACTTATCTAATGAGGTATTACAATATTTAATATTTCCTTATCTTATCCAAAATCACCATGCATAGTCATTTTAGACCACCATATCTTGTTCTAAAAAATTTCACAAAAGATACCACACTTATTTCCTATTTACATCTTGTATTTAGATATCCAATTACTGCCACTAGCCATGACGATGATTACACAAGCATCCTTTGTAGTTTTTTTGGTCGATAATTAAGGGCTTCTTTCCCATGTTTATGGCCTTTTACCTTTGACTTTCCGAGAAACAATATTCAAGATAAAGAAACAAGAAGTCTCCTACTAATAGGAGTTAGTAGGCCAAGCCTAATCCTATTTGGATCCCCATAAGGATTTGTATTTCTCCATGACTCTTTGCACAAATTTTGAGACTCATTATCTATATTCATTTATGCTTCTTCTTCATGTTTTTCACTATTACCCTTGTTTTCCTTCTCCTCGATGAGCATTAGATTTTGATTAAGTACTCATGGGGCTAAAGAAATTATTGGGTTTCTATTACAAATGATTCCTTGCTAGGATTTTCCTTAGATGTTCCAAGATATTAGACATGAAATTTTGTTTTGAATAGATTGAACTCTACATATTTTCATTCTGAGAGTCGTAGGGGAAACATTAAAATAAGATTCATAGTGCCTTCAATTATATTCAAAACATCTTCCTCTACTAGTTTATTAGCCTTATCGACTTCATTTACTTACGGAGAATCTTTCATAGGTTCATTCTCATCCACCCCATGCTCCTAATCTAAAATATCAATTTGGTTTAAATGAGAAAGGCCATTAGTTTTTCATAGATATGCCTAGACTTACATGAATAATTTATGTTGTTTAATTCCACAATTCTACCCTTTATATGATCGAAACCCATCCTCATCAACTTCCTTCTTAGGTTTTGAAATCCATTTACTCTCCAAATTAATGACCATATTTATGGAAGCTTTTTCATTTATGAAGAATGGCTTCATAGCCCAAAGATTGACAATGCACCTTCTTTACAAACTTGATTGAAATATTATCATAAATTCTCTTTTTTAAGTACATAGCTATACATATTCTCATATATGTGGCCATCTTACTTCCTAATCCATTTGAGAATATTTGATGTAGGTTCCCAATCCCTTTTCTATCAACCCGAAACAATATGCATTCCAAAAATTGAGGCATGGGAAGGGAAACCTTCTCTATCTCAGATTAGTAGATGGAGTTTCCAAATGAATATCAAAACCATGAGACTAAAATCTCATAAAAATCCATGTCGGGTACCAAAATCCTAAGTCAAATACTCATTCTCTTTATCTCTATTATTGTAAAAGGTCTAAAATGTAGCTCCATGTCAAAGAAAGTGTTAGGAACCCATGTCTTTACTTTGTTAGTATATTTTTGTTGGACGCATATGCTTTGTAAGTCGTCTCGTAGTATTTGTTGATCCATAGTTTGTGTTATTGTTGTTGGCGCATATGCTTTGTAAGTCGCCCATAGTTTTATTGATCCATAGTTTGTATTGGCCCATGGTTTGGACCTGTAGTAATTGTTGATCTATATTTTGTATTGACACATGGTATTGACCCATGGTATTGGAACCTAGACTTAGTATATAAGTGTGTGTTGAGGCCTATGAAGGCACCGTGAAGTTAATTGTATTGAGCTTGCTCAAAGGAGGTTTCCCCCTCGAAGTGGCCCGTGATCAATATAAAAGTGTTTCTGAGTTCTATTATTTATGATATCTCATGTATTTGCATTAATTAATTATTGCAGGTTCTTCACATCTGGTATCAGAGCACTTTCTTGGGCTCGCTGGGTGAAATTTCTGCCAAAAAAACATTTTCGCATCTGTTGCAGGTTTGGATTTGGGAATCATCCCTATCCGCTTAACTATGGGAAGTACTTGGGAATAATCCCTAAAACTCATTGTGAGGACTACCAAAGGAACCCCAAATTAGCTGGCCCATTGAGAGGATCTACCAGTGAAAAGGTCAACGACCCCTACCTAATTGACTAGTTCCCACCCGTGAGGTAAACAAAGAGTTGTCGTTTGTGGCAAATCGGGTATCAGTTTTACCTAAGTTGTGGAGTGAGGGGTACTCCCCCAATACACAAGCCGTCAGACAGCATTGGTGGCCAAGTGAATCCCTTGAACCGATAGGAAGCCGCACATACCTGGGGTCCATATCTATTTTCAGCTGAACTGTTGTCGATCACTTCTGCTCCAGATTCAGTCGTTTCGGGTCTATTCTAAAAGTCGTTCCAGATCCAGTCGTTGTTTCAGATCCATCCGTTTTCAATCCCTTCTGCGCCGTTGCAGATCCATCTGTTGCGGATATATTTTGCGCCACTGTTGCCGATCCATTTCTGGAAAAAAAAAAAAAAAAAAAAAAAAAACAAACAAACAAACAAACAAACTTATGTTTCAACTCTGTTTTCCCTGAAACTTCACTGACATCCATGCAATCCCATTCTGCATATTTCATTTCTGAAGACCCTATCCCAAATTCCACTTCCCAAGACCAGAAATCCCACATTTGTCTATTTTTAGGGTTTGCCATAACTCCTTCAATTTTCACCCAAACGCCTTCAAATTTTGCCACCGTGTTCCTTTCCTAATTCTACTTCTTTGTCCTTCTCTCCCAAATTTTCTCATTCTTTCACCCAGCTTCTGAAATCCGCATTTTTTTCCTCCATGTCCATGAGAAAGTGTCTAAAACCTACTCAAACCCCAATTACCACTCCAAGTTTTTCCCAAATCCAAATTTTCCTTTACTAAAGCAGCTTTTGTTTGTGTTTTTCTATCCATTCCCAAAAAAAAAAAAAAAATCTCCTGGTTATGGTTGTCACCCGCGCAGGAGTAAAAACCATGGAGGAAGCACTTGCAGCCATCCAAACCAAACTCCAATATCTGGATGAAAAATTTCTCAGCCTCCATCTTCAGCATTCAGCGATGAACAATAATCAACAGCAAGAATCTTCTACAGCCAATGGGTTCTCTTCTTCCAGCAATTTTCGTGGTCCAAAGCTTGAATTTCCTCGCTTCAACGATACTGATCCGACTAGATGGATCTATCGTGCAGATCAGTATTTCAGTCTGCATAATACTTTTGATGTCCAAAAAGTTCCACTTGCATCCTTTCATTTGGAACTGGAAGCTCTTCAATGGTACCGTGGGTACATCAAGGCTCATGATGAGCCAAAATGGACAGATTTTTGCCAACTCATTTTTCAACGATTTGGTCCTAGTGCTTTTGATGACTTCATCGGAGCACTCACTAAACTTCGTCAAAATGGCACTGTGAGAGAGTATCAGACAGAATTTGAGACACTAGCCAATCACACAAAAGGATTGTCTGATGAATTCTACAGGAGTTGTTTTATCACTGGTCTTCAGGATGAAATCCGGTCAGAGGTTAAAATGTTCTGTCCCAACACAATGATGGAATTCCTAGGGTTGGCTAAGTTGGCAGAAGACAAGCTTGCAGCCCAACAACGCTCCAAACCCTCTTTTGTTCCCTTCCAAAATATGGGTTCTCAACGACCTCCCATCCCACCAGCTCCTCGACCAACTCCTATCAAGCATTTGTGTGAAACAGAGATGCAGGCACGCAGAGACAAAGGGCTATGTTAAAATTGTGATGAGAAATTCACTCGGGGACATAAATGTGTTCAACAAAATCTCTATCTCTTGGATATGGATTCTCCGCCAGCCTCTAAAATTGGTGAAGAAGCTCCAACTACAATGGATGATCAGGTCGACATTCAAGAGTTTCCTATTGACCCCCCATCTCAGGAAGACCAACCAGAGATATCTCTCAATGCTTTATCCGGCGTCACCACCCCCCAAACAATGCGGGTCAAGGCATACTTCAAGAAGTTCTCTCTTAAAATACTCATTGATTTTGGAAGCACACATAACTTCATTGACCCTCGGATCGCCAAATAGGCTGATTGTTTTATCCACCCTTGCTCCAACTTTGAAGTCATGGTTGCCAATGGGGGAACCTTACCTTGCAAGGGGAAGTGTAACAATGTGCGTATCTCTCTAGAATATTATAACTGGCACTCTGACATGTTTGCCTTGTCCTTAGGAAGATGTGATGTGGTTTTGGGCGTTCAATAGTTACGCACAGTTGGCCCCATCTTATGGCATTTTGCTGAACTTTGGATGCAGTTTTTAGTCAATGGGGCACAACACAAATTAATGGGCTTACAACCAGCGTCTCTCTGCATCATCAGTTCACATCGCCTGGAAAAAATCCTTAAGAAGAATTCACATGGTGTCATCGCTCGGCTCCATTCCATTCAGATGCACCCATCAACAGTCTCCACTACTTCCTTGGATAGATATGTAGGTGTATTTGATGAACCAATGAGCTTGCTTCCTTCAAGAGACCTTTCCGGTAAGAATTTAGCCGCATCTACCTCTTAGCAGGAAATGATAGCTATTTTGCATGCAGTACAGAAGTGGCAGCCATACCTATTAGGGAATTATTTCAGCATCAAGACTAATCTCCAGGGTCTGGAAAATTTCCTAGAACAATGGGTCTCCTCCACAACACACCTGAAATGGGTTATCCCTATGTGACCACTTACAAGAAGGGTAAGGACAATATGGTGGCAGATGCTCCTTCTCGCACAATTGATGACCCAGTTTCTCTTACAGCTGTTTCTCTACTTGTTCCAAATTGGTTGCAACATGTTCAACAGGGCTATCTCTTCTATGAACTCCATGTTTCTTCATGAGCAGGGCACTCTGGGTTCTTCAAAATGTATGATCGGGAACAATGTAACTTCTTTTGGCAGGGATTGAAAATGATGACAACTCAACGGATGTTGGTTGACTGTGATACTTTCCAGGTCAACAAGGGTGAAACGACCCTCCTTTCGGGACTGCTCGAACCCTTTCCCATCCCTACACAGATTTGGAGAACTATCTCTATGGATTTCTTGGAAGCGCTCCAGTGGTATAGTACCACATCTAAAAGGACACCATATGAAGCAGTCTCTGGACTGGCACCGCCAGTTCTTCTTCCATACACCTTCAGCATCTCCCCAGTTCAGGCAATTGACTCAATCAATTCTTCGAAACCGCGATCAGCTTCTTCTCATTCTGCAGGACAATCTTCACATGGAAAGAATTCGACTGAAACAACAAGCCAATCATCACCGTTCTGCCTGCACTTTTCACGTCACTGATATGGTTCTTCTTCTTCTACAACCTTCCACGCAATCCTCCATGAAACTCATAAGGCGCCAGTGGCCCGGAATGCAACCCGAGGATGCTACAGGGGACCCACTCCTTCAGATTCTGCATCAATTTCCACATCTAAAGCTTTGAGGACAAAGCTTTTTCTGAGGGAGAGGGGATGTTAGAAACCCATGTCTTTACTTTGTTAGTATATTGTTGTTGGACGCATATGCTTTGTAAGTCGTCCCGTAGTATTTGTTGATCCATAGTTTGTGTTATTGTTGTTGGCGCATATGCTTTGTAAGTCGCCCATAGTTTTATTGATCCATAGTTTGTATTGGCTCATGGTTTTGACCCGTAGTAATTGTTGATCTATATTTTGTATTGGCCCATGGTTTGTATTGACACATGGTATTGACCCATGGTATTGGCACCTAGACTTAGTATATAAGTGTGTGTTGAGGCCTATGAAGGCACCGTGAAGTTAATTGTATTGAGCTTGCTCAAAGGAGGTTGCCCCCTCGAAGTGGCCCATGATCAATATAAAAGTGATTATGAGTTCTATTATTTCTGATATCTCATGTATTTGCATTAATTAATTATTGCAGGTTCTTCACATAAAGGAGTTTATAAACCCTCCTTTAGGTTTCCATTTTTTCGATATCCGTCCATCTATCCTTCTCTATGAGGTCCATATCCCATACATTTGCATATTAATCTCCTAGAACATAAAGCAATTAGTAAACCAACAATCTGCATTGGATCTACAACGATTTGAAGGATTGAATTGGATTTCTCCAAGCATCCCTTTTTGGGAGAAGGCTATAGGGTCTTATTGGCCTCTTCTGCTAGGAATTCAAGGTTTGATTTGGATTTATACAAGCATCATTTTTTGGTAGAAGGTCACAGGGTCTTCTTGGCCTCTTTTGCTAGGAAATCCAATAGATCTCCCTACATTGGAAGAAGTTATTTGCAGGACAAAACTTCCTTGAAGCTCTTCATGCATTCCAAAATAGATGTGTTCATCTTTGTTATCACTCTAAAAATTAACTACGCATGTGCATGCATAGGGTTTTACAAATGACATGTAGAAATAAAATCACATGTCAATTTGATGGTGAAAATAAGAATTTCACCTTTCAAGAGTGACAAATTAAGCTTTAAGATTTAGTTGTATTTTGACATCTAAAAAGGTAAATGATGGCTTAGTTTCCATTTAACCATGAATCTTCAACTCTTATAAACACTTTATTTTTTTAAGGGTAAGTTATAAGCTTTCCCAAATGAAATTAACATATACAAATTACATTAGGGTTGAAATATAATTTTTCATGAAGAGAAGGTCCGTGACTTTCACCAATCCTCCTTACACATGTTGACAAAATTGGTGGTAAGCTTTAAAACAAACATGAGGGTAGGATTTGTCCCACGCATGTGTGCATCGATATAGCATTATGCATGACTCACATGTTCAACCACTACCCCTAATGACCCCATGGATACCTTAAAGTGCATGGAACCTCCATGGATCCCTTAATAAAAAGGGTAAATATATCAATTAGGAGGCCTTACAGAGAACATCCTAATGACCTATGATCCACCTATACGTGATTGTACCCCCATGTCTACCTTAAATTGGGAGGTTCCCCATGCATACAAAAGGTGCATGGGGAATTTAGGTGCTCTTATGGTTATCTTAAGGAACCAAGTATATGAGCTATTAGGTCAATCACTATCTATAGGTACCTTCGTGGGTATCGAGTAGCTATATCATTTATTTGGTCAACCACTACCTTGGTTTCCTCTTTGGCTACCTTAAGATTCACTACCTCGAGTAAATATATCATTTAAAAGACCTTCCTACCTTAGATAAATAATATCTTTTACTATATACTATCCGAGCTACTTCTTCATACCTCCATAATAACCTTAAGGTATGGGAAAATATATATTTATTTGGCCAACCAATACGAGTCAGTAATTTCATGACTACCTTAAGGTACATAGTAAATGTATCATTTCATGACACATGGTATTGACCCATGGTATTGGAACCTAGAATTAGTATATAAGTGTGTGTTGAGGCCTATGAAGGCACCGTGAAGTTAATTGTATTGAGCTTGCTCAAAGGAGGTTTCCCCCTCGAAGTGGCCCGTGATCAATATAAAAGTGTTTCTGAGTTCTATTATTTATGATATCTCATGTATTTGCATTAATTAATTATTGCAGGTTCTTCACATCTGGTATCAGAGCACTTTCTTGGGCTCGCTGGGTGAAATTTCTGCCAAAAAAACATTTTCGCATCTGTTGCAGGTTTGGATTTGGGAATCATCCCTATCCGCTTAACTATGGGAAGTACTTGGGAATAAGCCCTAAAACTCATTGTGAGGACTACCAAAGGAACCCCAAATTAGCTGGCCCATTGAGAGGACCTACCAGTGAAAAGGTCAACGACCCCTACCTAATTGACTAGTTCCCACCCGTGAGGTAAACAAAGAGTTGTCGTTTGTGGCAAATCGGGTATCAATTTTACCTAAGCTGTGGAGTGAGGGGTACTCCCCCAATACACAAGCCGTCAGACAGCAATGGTGGCCAAGTGAATCCCTTGAACCGATAGGAAGCTGCACATACCTGGGGTCCATATCTATTTTCAGCTGAACTGTTGTCGATCACTTCTGCTCCAGATTCAGCCGTTTCGGGTCTATTCTAAAAGTCGTTCCAGATCCAGTCGTTGTTTCAGATCCATCCGTTTTCAATCCCTTCTGCGCCGTTGCAGATCCATCTGTTGCGGATATATTCTGCGCCACTGTTGCCGATCCATTTCTGGAAAAAAAAAAACAAAAAACAAACAAACAAACTTATGTTTCAACTCTGTTTTCCCTGAAACTTCACTGACATCCATGCAATCCCATTCTGCATATTTCATTTCTGAAGACCCTATCCCAAATTCCACTTCCCAAGACCAGAAATCCCACATTTGTCTATTTTTAGGGTTTGCCATAACTCCTTCAATTTTCACCCAAACGCCTTCAAATTTTGCCACCGTGTTCCTTTCCTAATTCTACTTCTTTGTCCTTCTCTCCCAAATTTTCTCATTCTTTCACCCCGCTTCTGAAATCCGCATTTTTTTCCTCCATGTCCATGAGAAAGTGTCTAAAACCTACTCAAACCCCAATTACCACTCCAAGTTTTTCCCAAATCCAAATTTTCCTTTACTAAAGCAGCTTTTGTTTGTGTTTTTCTATCCATTCCCAAAAAAAAAAAAAAAAATCTCCTGGTTATGGTTGTCACCCGCGCAGGAGTAAAAACCATGGAGGAAGCACTTGCAGCCATCCAAACCAAACTCCAAGATCTGGATGAAAAATTTCTCAGCCTCCATCTTCAGCATTCAGCGATGAACAATAATCAACAGCAAGAATCTTCTACAGCCAATGGGTTCTCTTCTTCCAGCAATTTTCGTGGTCCAAAGCTTGAATTTCCTCGCTTCAACGATACTGATCCGACTAGATGGATCTATCGTGCAGATCAGTATTTCAGTCTGCATAATACTTTTGATGTCCAAAAAGTTCCACTTGCATCCTTTCATTTGGAACTGGAAGCTCTTCAATGGTACCGTGGGTACATCAAGGCTCATGATGGGCCAAAATGGACAGATTTTTGCCAACTCATTTTGCAACAATTTGGTCCTAGTGCTTTTGATGACTTCATCGGAGCACTCACTAAACTTCGTCAAAATGGCACTGTGAGAGAGTATCAGACAGAATTTGAGACACTAGCCAATCACACAAAAGGATTGTCTGATGAATTCTACAGGAGTTGTTTTATCACTGGTCTTAAGGATGAAATCCGGTCAGAGGTTAAAATGTTCTGTCCCAACACAATGATGGAATTCCTAGGGTTGGCTAAGTTGGTAGAAGACAAGCTTGCAGCCCAACAACGCTCCAAACCCTCTTTTGTTCCCTTCCAAAATATGGGTTCTCAACGACCTCCCATCCCACCAGCTCCTCGACCAACTCCTATCAAGCATTTGTGTGAAACAGAGATGCAGGCACGTAGAGACAAAGGGCTATGTTAAAATTGTGATGAGAAATTCACTCGGGGACATAAATGTGTTCAACAAAATCTCTATCTCTTGGATATGGATTCTCCGCCAGCCTCTAAAATTGGTGAAGAAGCTCCAACTACAATGGATGATCAGGTCGACATTCAAGAGTTTCCTATTGACCCCCCATCTCAGGAAGACCAACCAGAGATATCTCTCAATGCTTTATCCGGCGTCACCACCCCCCAAACAATGCGGGTCAAGGCATACTTCAAGAAGTTCTCTCTTAAAATACTCATTGATTTTGGAAGCACACATAACTTCATTGACACTCGGATCGCCAAACAGGCTGATTGTTTTATCCACCCTTGCTCCAACTTTGAAGTCATGGTTGCCAATGGGGGAACCTTACCTTGCAAGGGGAAGTGTAACAATGTGCGTATCTCTCTAGAATATTATAACCGGCACTCTGACATGTTTGCCTTGTACTTAGGAAGATGTGATGTGGTTTTGGGCGTTCAATAGTTACGCACAGTTGGCCCCATCTTATGGCATTTTGCTGAACTTTGGATGCAGTTTTTAGTCAATGGGGCACAACACAAATTAATGGGCTTACAACCAGCGTCTCTCTGCATCATCAGTTCACATCGCCTGGAAAAAATCCTTAAGAAGAATTCACATGGTGTCATCGCTCGGCTCCATTCCATTCAGATGCACCCATCAACAGTCTCCACTACTTCCTTCGATAGATATGTAGGTGTATTTGATGAACCAATGAGCTTGCTTCCTTCAAGAGACCTTTCCGGTAAGAATTTAGCCGCATCTACCTCTTAGCAGGAAATGATAGCTATTTTTCATGCAGTACAGAAGTGGCAGCCATACCTATTAGGGAATTATTTCAGCATCAAGACTAATCTCCAGGGTCTGGAAAATTTCCTGGAACAATGGGTCTCCTCCACAACACACCTGAAATGGGTTATCCCTATGTGACCACTTACAAGAAGGGTAAGGACAATATGGTGGCATATGCTCCTTCTCGCACAATTGATGACCCAGTTTCTCTTACAGCTGTTTCTCTACTTGTTCCAAATTGGTTGCAACATGTTCAACAGGGCTATCTCTTCTATGAACTCCATGTTTCTTCATGAGCAGGGCACTCTGGGTTCTTCAAAATGTATGATCGGGAACAATGTAACTTCTTTTGGCAGGGATTGAAAATGATGACAATTCAACGGATGTTGGTTGACTGTGATACTTTCCAGGTCAACAAGGGTGAAACGACTCTCCTTTCGGGACTGCTCGAACCCTTTCCCATCCCTACACAGATTTGGAGAACTATCTCTATGGATTTCTTGGAAGTGCTCCAGTGGTATAGTACCACATCTAAAAGGACACCATATGAAGCAGTCTCTGGACTGGCACTGCCAGTTCTTCTTCCATACACCTTCAGCAGCTCCCCAGTGCAGGCAATTGACTCAATTCTTCGAAACCGCGATCAGTTTCTTCTCATTCTGCAGGACAATCTTCACATGGAAAGAATTCGACTGAAACAACAAGCCAATCAGCATCGTTCTGCCCGCACTTTTCACGTCACTGATATGGTTCTTCTTCGTCTACAGCCTTCCACGCAATCCTCCCTGAAACTCAAAAGGCGCCAGTGGCCCGGAATGCAACCCGAGGATGCTACAGGGGACCCACTCCTTCAGATTCTGCATCAATTTCCACATCTAAAGCTTTGAGGACAAAGCTTTTTCTAAGGGAGAGGGGATGTTAGGAACCCATGTCTTTACTTTGTTAGTATATTGTTGTTGGACGCATATGCTTTGTAAGTCATCCCGTAGTATTTGTTGATCCATAGTTTGTGTTATTGTTGTTGGCGCATATGCTTTGTAAGTTGCCCATAGTTTTATTGATCCATAGTTTGTATTGGCTCATGGTTTTGACCCGTAGTAATTGTTGATCTATATTTTGTATTGGCCCATGGTTTGTATTGACACATGGTATTGACCCATGGTATTGGCACCTAGACTTAGTATATAAGTGTGTGTTGAGGCCTATGAAGGCACCGTGAAGTTAATTGTATTGAGCTTGCTCAAAGGAGGTTGCCCCCTCGAAGTGGCCCATGATCAATATAAAGTGATTATGAGTTCTATTATTTCTGATATCTCATGTATTTGCATTAATTAATTATTGCAGGTTCTTCACATAAAGGAGTTTATAAACCCTCCTTTAGGTTTCCATTTTTTTTATATCCGTCCATCTATCCTTCTCTATGAGGTCCATATCCCATACATTTGCATATTAATCTCCTAGAACATAAAGCAATTAGTAAACCAACAATCTGCATTGGATCTACAACGATTTGAAGGATTGAATTGGATTTCTCCAAGCATCCCTTTTTGGGAGAAGGCTTTAGGGTCTTATTGGCCTCTTCTGCTAGGAATTCAAGGTTTGATTTGGATTTATACAGGCATCATTTTTTGGTAGAAGGTCACAGGGTCTTCTTGGCCTCTTTTGCTAGGAAATCCAATAGATCTCCCTACATTGGAAGAAGTTATTTGCAGGACAAAACTTCCTTGAAGCTCTTCATGCATTCCAAAATAGATGTGTTCATCTTTGTTATCACTCTAAAAATTAACTACGCATGTGCATGCATAGGGTTTTACAAATGACATGTAGAAATAAAATCACATGTCAATTTGATGGTGAAAATAAGAATTTCACCTTTCAAGAGTGACAAATTAAGCTTTAAGATTTAGTTGTATTTTGACATCTAAAAAGGTAAATGATGGCTTAGTTTCCATTTAACCATGAATCTTCAACTCTTATAAACACTTTATTTTTTTAAGGGTAAGTTATAAGCTTTCCCAAATGAAATTAACATATACAAATTACATTAGGGTTGAAATATAATTTTTCATGAAGAGAAGGTCCGTGACTTTCACCAATCCTCCTTACACATGTTGACAAAATTGGTGGTAAGCTTTAAAACAAACATGAGGGTAGGATTTGTCCCGCACATGTGTGCATCGATATAGCATTATGCATGACTCACATGTTCAACCACTACCCCTAATGACCCCATGGCTACCTTAAAGTGCATGGAACCTCCATGTATCCCTTAATAAAAAGGGTAAATATATCAATTAGGAGGCCTTACAGAGAACATCCTAATGACCTTTGATCCACCTATACGTGATTGTACCCCCATGTCTACCTTAAATTGGGAGGTTCCCCATGCATACAAAAGGTGCATGGGGAATTTAGGTGCTCTTATGGTTATCTTAAGGAACCAAGTATATGAGCTATTAGGTCAATCACTATCTATAGGTACCTTCGTGGGTATCGAGTAGCTATATCATTTATTTGGTCAACCACTACCTTGGTTTCCTCTTTGGCTACCTTAAGATTCACTACCTCGAGTAAATATATCACTTAAAAGACCTTCCTACCTTAGATAAATAATATCTTTTACTATATACTATCCGAGCTACTTCTTCATACCTCCATAATAACCTTAAGGTGTGGGAAAATATATATTTATTTGGCCAACCAATACGAGTCAGTAATTTCATGACTACCTTAAGGTACATAGTAAATGTATCATTTATTAAACGAGTAGTTTCTTAAATCTATGTTTCATAGTTATCTTATGTTATTATACTTTATTTATCCATGTATCACAATAAAGAGTATGGGTACAAATATATTATTTATTATCTTATTTTTATTGAATTAATTATTTAGATAGAGAGGTTTTGTTTGTTTAGTAGGGTTCACGATAGACAAGTTCTAAGAAATAAGGGTTAAGGAACCATTAGCACCATAATATCAATCTTGTTTGGGACTACAAGGTTAAATATTCTATGGATTCATTTTTTTTGTTTTGATGTCACTATTTCTTAGGCAATCTTTATTAAGTTACAATTTTGTATCAATGAGATAGTTTTCTTTTTAAGTGGAAATGGATTCAACACTCTTTATTACCCCTATTGCAACTAAATTGTGCAATGTTAATATATAATACTTGTTATTGCATCAATCCAAAAGAGTTCCTAATAGATATTAGGCTAAAAATGTCAATTTCCCCTTTAGTTAATTTGACCAACATGAAAAAGTAATTTTGTCAAGCATTTAAACTACCATTTGTCATATACACATATACATAATCATTACTTAACTATAGCCTTTTTCCATATACCCATATACATAATCATTATTTAACTATACCCCATTGCTATATTAAGTTTAATACCTACTCAAATTAGCCTCGTACCCCATTAAAATCAAGTACTCATAAATATATTATTTATATAACCAACCAACGTATGTGGTTTCTTTCATAACTACCTTAAGAACTATCAAGTAAATATATCATTTATTACCCTAATATTTATATAACTAACAAACATGTGTAGTTGCTTTCACAACTACCTTTATAACTAACTAACAAATATGTGTTGTTTCTTTCACAACTACCTTAAGAACTAACCAACAAACATGTGTGATTGCTTTGACATAACGAACAAGTAAATATGTCATTTATTACCATAATAAATACTTTTCTATGTCCCATGGTTATCTTAAATTGCCTTAATTAAATACTTCTCATTATGTTAAGTTGTCTACTCAAATTATCTTATAAAATCACATCTACCTATATTATTTATATATATACATAAATCATCATTATCTCTTTATACCCATTTTGTTTATGGCTTTTTCCAACTAGGTAAATATCATTTTTTATTTGACTAAACAATATGAATAAGTGTATTTTATAACTATATTTTATTTTAAGACAACTTTATTTAATTATTATTATTATTAAACCTATTTTAACATAACATCCTTTTGAACTTGAACTTGACTGAACATAAATTTGACACCATAAATTTGACACCACTATCAGAAATGGGAGAATGGGAGAAAAAGTAAATATATTATTTATTTACCAATTAATATGGGTTGTATTTTCGCAACTATATTGAGATACCAATAAAATATATTAATTACAATGGGAGATTTATAATTATTTTGAATTGACTACTCTATGATATAATCGTTGTGAAAAGTTTACTCGATCGGTCATTTATAGCAAAAGCCCTTCACATATAACCGTTACCATTACTGACCTTCATATTTTACTCAATTTTTTTTTTTATTCCACTCTACGGACCTTCATATTTTACTCAATTTATTTTTTTATTCCACTATACGGTAAAGATGGAACTATAACCTAGATTAACGGTTCAATGGAATAATGATCTGGCCTGGAAAATGCTTTTTCATCAAATTTGTGGACCTTCATATTTTACTCAATTTTTTTTTTATTAATTAATTTATGAATATGGAATTAATTTAATTTTTTAGTTAACAAAATGATAGAATTTATTTAATTTTTTTTTATGGCTTCCATCCTTAACCCTTTCACACCTGACCTATAACAATTGAACAAATAACCTATAATAACTTACTATCTACTTATACTCAACTGTAATATCGTCGTCCCTCGGGTTACACCATTATTCTCCCATACTCTCGCAATATCGTCTTCTTCTCGTTACTCCTCCAATATCAATAGCGTCTTCCTCTGGTATGTTTTAGTTAACAGAAGAAAGGTGACAAGGAAGGCAGCGAATATCTACTTTGACATCCAAAATGGAGAGAACCCAGTCTTCTTCTTCGGTTGCGACCAGATTGAAGTCTGCTCTGTTGGATTCGAAATCATATTTATTTCAGAGAAGCCTTTCTATGACAATTGAGAGCTCCTCTGATTATCACGATGATGTGCTCGCTCCACCCAGAATGAGTTGTGTGGATCTAGCCCCCGCGAGGCGGAGCTCTGCTTCACCACCAAGGACGAACTTCACTAAGGAGTATAAAACCCAAACCCATATTCCTCCTGAACCGATGAACAATATACTGGGTAACAAAGTCTCATATTCCAGTGAAACAGCGCCAGCAGAAAGGGGTGAAGCCTACATTGACCTAAGATTTAAATGTGTCTCAGAAATGCATAAAAATGGCGGCCATATCTTCTCGGTAGCAGCCGCCAACGGGATTGTGTACATCGGCGCCGAATGCAACACCATCAGATCGTGGAAATTCGTTGGGGAAAATATTGTTGAAAGCAGCCGCCTCCATTCCTGGAGCGGCATGGTGAGAGCAATGTTGCTCACAGAAGACAAGCTTTTCAGCGCCCATGCGGACCACAAGATCCGCGTCTGGTGCCGCTCGGGTTCGAATGCCTGTGCCGGCCACAAGCGAATGGCCGCAATACCGAAGCTGCTGGATTCGATACATCGCTGGGTGAAGCCGAAACGCGATGTTGTTGGATGTGGATCAGGCCGTCATGAAAACCCTAAATCGGGGAAGCATATGGGCGCGATATGCTGTCTCGCTTACAACGATGGTTTCTTGTATTCGGGCTCCTCTGATAAGACTGTGAAGGTATGGCGAGCCTCCGATCTCAAGTGCATCGAAACGATTAAAGCTCATGATGATGCTGTGAACGCCATTGCCGTCAGCCCTGATGGATTGATATTCACCGGCTCGGATGACTGCACGGTGAAGATATGGAGAAAAAATATTGTGCCGTCACCGCACCTTCTGTTGACAACACTTCTTGGGAAAAACAAAAGCAAGATCTCAAACTCAAACTCAAGCTTGCCCGTGAAAGCCCTTGCTCTGAATTCGAATGGATCCGCTCTGTACACGGGATCCTCGAATGGTGATATTATTTGGTGGGAAAAAGACCCATACTCGTCCACCGCCAAGCCGGGATCCTTCGCGGGCATGTACGCGCAGTGCTGTGCCTGGCAACAGTGGGTGGTAATTATAATCTGTTATTCAGTGGATCCGTGGATGCAACGATTCGTGTTTGGAGCAGAGGAATGTTGGAGTCTGACCAGCATACTTGTTCGGCAGTTATAAAAGCCCATAGCGGCCCTGTCAAATGTATTGCTGCCAAAGTTGAGGAAGAAAATAGGGTTCTGCTTTTTAGTGGGAGCCTGGATGGATCGGTCAACATGTGGGGCATCGCTGTAAAGCAGAAGCGATCAAGGCCAGCATGACTATACCACGGACAACAAAATTAATTAAGTTTCTACTGTCCTGGTCATGTTTCATCGCTAGTCTTCTTTTTTTTTGTCTCCCAGCTCTATAATTTTCTAGGTTTGTGCGTGGTTGTATCAACGTTAACATTTAGGGAGGTTATTAGTCTCACATAATTTTTCCTCATTATAAGATGTTCATTTGCTTTATTGCAATTATCTAGTTACATTCATGTTTTTATGGAACTTGTCTTATATATAGTCCGATCATAAACTGAAAATAGTACGATTTCTAATGTTTATAAATTTTTTTATGTTTGACAAATGCTTATAACCCCCTTATTAAATTTTCAAGTTCTAATGTTGGTTATGAGAAACTATATATTCTTAACATTTCAGTGTTGATGTTTCATGCTTTATAGAAGTTTGTTTCATTGCAAGCTATGAGAAACTATATCGTTGACAGTTTGTTTCATTGCAAGCTATGAGAAACTATATCGTTGACATTCCAAATGAGAAATCTTTTCTCCAGCTTTGTGGTGTAGATGCATTGTTTTTGTCATTTGATCTTAGTAGGATGGTCTTGGATGACTCTATCTTAATCTTTTTGTTACACTTATGTTGATTATAGTACAGTATTTTCTTTTTGTTATATTTAATGTTAATTAGAGTACACTATTGAGTTTTTTTCTATATGGGTAATGTTTCTTTGAAATTAAGTTTTTGTTTTTGATAGTCTGTGCAGTTTTTATATTTTAAGAATTTTGTCTTGTAAACTGTATTGAAGTTGTAAAGTTTATTTTATACTTTTAATATAAAGTAGAGTAATTTTTATGTGAAAAAAAATTAATGAAAAAGAAAAACACAAAATATAATAAAGAAAAGAGTATGCATGTATACTATTATTAAGATTTAATTTATTAGGTAGTTAACTTTTAAAAAGTCAAATTTTAATATTTAAAAATAATATGGATTTATTTGGATTATGCTTCTAAATTTTGGGAAGTTTTATGTTTTAAGGTTTTTACTAAAGGAGAAGAGGAAACTTTTCAAATTTCTTCAGTGTGAGTACTTTTAAAAGAACCAGGTGTAAACCGATATATACTTAACTCTGGAAGACCTAGAGAAACTACCCTTTCTAACAAGGGATCGTTGGGTCAAGTTAATGGAGTGTTGAAGGGTGTAGCAAACTCTTCGATAGTCAAGTATTCAACCTATATAGTTTCTTGAACAGGTTGATCTTGGAAGATGTGATGAGGTTCTCCGAGTTGTTCAGTTGTTCCAGTAAGTTCGTAAGAACCACGAGAGTATGTTCTTCGTCGTTGTGGTGGCGAGTGTGAGTGAAGGAAGGTTTTTCAACCTTCGTGACCTTCTAATAGGTTGGTCCTCCACAATTGTGTGAAAAATATACTAAGTAATTACCCTAGGGGGCACTAAACAACTAGGAGGAAACAACACACCACTAAAAATATCTTAAAGTAATCCATACCAGGCACACAAAGACAATACTCTCAAAATTAACTATGGGTGCAAGTGTTTGAATCACCAACCGCCTTCCCAAAAACCTGTAAGGGATTTCCTCCCACGTATGTCCTAGGTGTACAGTGTAAATATCCTTCCATCGTCGCGTGTGTAGAGCCCTAAAGGTCAAACGATACTAAAGGCTACCAAAATTGTAGAAAGAACCCGGGGGGACAGTCGTAGGTCCAGCCAAGACGCATGGACAGGGTAACTAAGCCCGAAATCCTAGAGTACACAAGGAACTAAAGGATCCATGTACACGAAAAGGCTCTGGTGTATGCTCGAAAGAAAAGTGGGGGGTATCCCCAACAGTCCAATCTCACACGACTTCGTGCTTAACTTTGGTTTGAGTAGAGCAATACCTCCACAAGAGTTGATTTACCTAAACGATAGTTTGTACTATGATTTGAGATTTGAATGGTTTGGAAGGTTTAAAGTGATTGCACCGAGTGAAACGAAGTGCTCTACAGCCCAGTATGGGGGAGATCCTATAACGTTTGTCCATGTTTGTCCTTATAGTCGGCCATAATAAATAAAGTTTGTCTTTAACATAATAAAAAAAAATTAATATTATGTCGGTGATTAATAAAAGGACGTGTATTTTCGTTTGAATTAAATCCTAGGCTATAAACATTTGTCTTTATTATTGTCGGCCATTAATTAAAAAGTAAAAAGAAGTAAAATGTAATGGAAAGTATTTAATGAAAAGTAAAAAAGTAAAATGTATTGTCCGCCATTAATTAGAATGTAAAAAAAAGTAAAATTATGGAAAGTATTTAAAAAAATTCCATGTCCGCTCATAAAATAAAATATTAAGAAAAGTAATTAAAAAATATATGTTCGTTTATAAAATAAAAAATTAAAACCTAAACCCGGATCTATCAATCAAGAGAGATTAAATTTCCTAATTTTAAATTTAAAGAAAGAAATACACCTCAAGAAATTGGATCCCTCTCGGTGCTTGATAGATACGGGTTTAAGATGGATCTATGCTAGTGTATTCCAAACCCTGGCCTAATCTAGTTGATGTTGTGTAACCTAAAAAGAAAAATGTTACTAATCAATTTTATTAATGGTTCTTTTTAAGGTTGTTACTTACTCAAAGGATAGTGCAATGTGTGGTCATGGTTACAACTGAAAAGAAATGTGTATATAAAATTGTAAAGACTTCACAATTAACCTACTTTGTTTGTCTTTCAAAACATGAAACCATAAAGCAAACTAAGCATAATGAAAGTGTTTTTGTATTTTCAAAGATCATAGTACTAAAGATTACAACTACTTCAAAAAGAAAATGACAATTCTTGCTATAAAAGGAAAGTTCTTTTTAAATTTGATTTTTTCTTTAACTATGAAAAAATACAAATAAGTGTGAACCAACAAGAACCGTAAAAGCAGTGCAATCAAAGAGAAAATGCCCAAAATTAAATCAATCAGACCTTATGCAAGACCGATAAATACCAACCCAACTAGTTGCTTCAGGAACCCTAAAATTAACTAGGTTTTGGAAACAAAATGTAAACCAATATGACTGATATGTAAGGTGGAAAAACAGAGACTCTTATGCAAAGATGAGTCGGATCCTGAATACTAGTGATCAAAGAGGATGAAATCCAAGCAGTTGCTAAACACAAAATGGGCTAGAAAGCAAGGGTATATTTGCAAGCACAAAACTCAAGTAGAAACTCTTAAAGAGGATACGAATAGACTCAGAATAGACTAAACAATGCCAAGAGGGTATCAGATCAGCAAAATACATCCAAAGCCACAGACAAGCCAACCTAAGACCAAACCCTAATTAAAAAAGAAAATTCTCACGAAAAACCAGCGACTGTAACATGTAGCAACGCGCGGCTGACCCGCGGGTACATACACCAACAACTCGCGAGTAGGGCAGAAAAGTCGCGACTGTATGTAAATGAAGGTCGTGGGTGATCCTTGAAAAGATTTAAAGTCTTAAAAACCTACTGAATCAAGAATAAAAACCAAAGGATATCTCTAAGAAAGGTTGTAAAAGAGACTCAGATCAACAATCAAAGGCATTAAACAAGTGTGAGATCAACAAACAAACTTCCAAAGCCAGAAGAAGTAACCCTAAGACCAAAACTTAATTAAAATGAAAAATCTCAAGGAAAGTTCGCGACTGTAACATGCAGAAGCACGCGGGTGCAACTAGATAACCGCGGGTACCTATATAGGAAACTCGCTAGTGCAACTGAATAATTGCGCCTATAAGCACTGGGAACTCGCAAGTGGGCTTTGAAAAATTCTAAAAAAGAAAGAAAATTGCAGATCAAAAAAGAACTAAGTCAAGCAACAGGGTCAAGGATACGCTAGACACTTCTACAGAGATCAAACAAGTTATAAAGGACTGAAAGAAACTCAACAAGAGTCCCCAAAGCATAAAATAGATGGTCCTCCCCAACGGAGTCGCCAGTTATGTTGTTAGGGAAATTTTCCTTATAGTAGGGGAACACTACCAACGTACGAGGGTTATCAGATAGACATATAAGGCTTTGCAAATATTTTTATTAATAAAATTGGATTAGAGTTAAGAGAATGTATACTTTATTTATGAAGGTCGATCCAAGTTTTTCTCCCTTCGTTCTCCTATGCAACAACCTGCAAAACAAACATAAAACCTTCCTCAAACCAGTTTTACCACAAATAACATATTGATATTAATAAGACAAAATAACATCAACTTGTAGTCAAATTGCAATAGACACAAACAAATCTATTGCACTACTACATTTTTGGCCTTTAGGGTGGGTTGTCTTGCACCCCCAAAAGTGACCTACGAGGGGGGGGTTCGGCTTTGGTGGCGGTTTTGGAAAAACCGCCCCTAAAGACGCCGATGTTAAAACTTTTTCCCTTTAAGGGTGGTTTTTTACGAAATTGGAATCGCCCCCAAAAGTGACTTTTGGGGGTGGTTTGTGACCCCACTTGTAGAGGTATACGGAGGTCGTTTTAAACCCCCCTCGTAGACCCCTTCATAGAGACCTACGGGGACGGTTTCGAACCCCCTTCATAGAGACCTACGAGGGTGGTTGTGAACCACCCTCATAAGCCCCCTCATACAAACCTACAAGGGCGGTTTGGAACCAACCTTGTAGAGGACTATAGGGGCGGTTTCAAACCCCCCTCATAGAGGCCTATAGGGGCGGTTTTGAACCCCACACATATAGTCCTATAGGGGTGGTTTGGAACCCCCCTTGTAAAGGCCTATAGGGGAAGTTTAGAACCCCCCTCGCAGAAGCTTATAGGGGTGGTTTTGAACCCCCCTCGTAGAGGCCTATAGAGGCGGTTCGAAACCCCCCCTAAAACTCTTTACAAACCTTTGGGGGCAGTTATGAACCCCCACCATATAAACTTACAGGGGGGGTTTTGAACCCCCCTCATTGTAACATACAAGGGTAGTTTTGAACCCCCCTCGTAGTGACATATGAAGTCAATTTAGAACCCCCCTCGTAGCCATAATAAAATATATTTTATTAAAAATATCAATATTGCAATATCATTAGGGCACGAAGGAATCGAACCTTCAACCCCCTGCTTGTAAAGCAGGAACTCTTCCATTGAGATAGAACCCTTTAAGAATTGGGGAAAGGGGCAATATTAACACCAAGATTGCATCATTTGTAATTCTAAGAAAATACTAATAATCCCAACATTGTTTCTGACTCGAGACACCTAAGAAAGTAGTCTAAATGGCTCTGGCCTTCTTTAGATATATGCTAACCACTTCAAATCGTATGGCTCTGACCTTCTTTAGATATATGCTAACCACTTCAATTTCTATGATGTAATCAAGATAATGTAGATGTATGTTAAAAAATTCACATTTACACTCATAAACATATAATTATGCATCCAATTGACCTCAAGTTGGCATTTAAAAAGAAGAATATTATGCCACCGAGGAAGACACTCAGTTCGCTTGATTATGATCATGCCACTGTACAACACATAAAGTAACAACAAATAAATGTGTTTTGGAGCTCTGTAGATTTGAATCTTCTGTTGTTAGCAGTGTCCCGCAGTAAAAAATGGAACTCCTGAGAATGATAAACTTCTTCCATATAAAGATGCACCCTCCTAGGGCAAGTTTGATGGTCCTCCTTTTTCAACTGGTCGGTGGAGGGAAGTGCCTGGAACAAGAAGCCCTTGTTTCTCCAATTTCTTCTACATAATTGTATGATATTGATTCTGTTGTATCTATGAAACCACTTGCAAAGAACCAATTCTAAAATTCTTACCTCATATCTGCAACCTAGTGTCCACCATGGTAATTTTAATGCTATTTTGGCAGCATCCTTAGCTTCAATCTTACGACCAATTCTGCAATATAAAGAGGTAGAATCTCCATCATAGGGATTTTGTGACATCTCCTCAAAGTTTCATGTTAGTATTTTGGTGAACATAAAAAAATTTCTTCCATTAGATATTCTCACAATAAAATGTCTATGATCGAGTTTAATAAACTAGATAACATTTATTCAAGATTTGTTGACGAGACATAACCATTAATACATAAACATGCAAAACTGTAACTTATCCCTCACGGTACAGGATAAAGATAAGTAACTCCACTTCAATTATATATGAAAACATTCTACTTACACTATGCCCATGCTCCATCATTCAAATATGTAATCATATACTCGAATGTCACCATCATTATCTTTAAAATACATCCTCATACAGATTCATAATCATTGTCATAGCCATTTATATTTCCAGCCTTAAGTATGCTTATAATACGACAACTAGTTACTATATTCAACATATTTATATGACGGACCATATACAAATTAGAACTTCTTCACATGGACAACATAATAACCATTCACTACATTTTAACAATAAATCACATGACACAATCCACTAACCATCATACACCATATATAAACGTGGTTCACCCAGAAATCTCTGGGCTACGTCCACCAAACTGTCGCATCATTTATTCATCCGAAATTCGGTTACATTCAGCAAATTCCGTTATTGCTATTTGAAAGCCTCTTTCCTAGAGCACTTCAACAACCAATCTTAGGAATGTTACCAAGATTCTTTCCAATGACTATTCAATAAGAATGAATTACGGAGATTAATAACCCCAGAACTTTACACAGCAACCAAACCAAATTGTTCATATATACACATATTGTACCCTACACGGGACAAAACATTTCAAGGATCCCCATTCATAATCTTTACAATATTATACCCATTTAACATATACCAAAAGTATACTATAAGATATAAGAATTTCAGCGATCAATTAATTCCCAACTTTATACACTGGCAACATCTGAACTCGTGTATCACAATATGAATACCTATACTGAAAAATATGTATATAAACTACAAGTTTATATGGGGATCCGTGTTCTACTGGGACTGTTATCACAACGGTAACACATCAATAAAATACAACCTCAGTCTTAATCTCATAGTTTTACGAAGGCCATAAAGAGTTATGTACAACCTTAAATATTGGTGTCAATGAATAACTAATCAATAATCAATGACTGACTACCCAATCGATGAACAGGACTAAAGATCCATTCTTAACGCATCAGGTAACAGTAGAAGTGTGAATATGGTGGAAGATCATGACAGCACGAGATATCCAGGGATACAGGGTTCTATCGTTTTCTTTTAACCGACGCACAAGTCTGAGCCAGCGTACAAGATAAATCTTCGCAGGTTTTCATCAAAATGGGATCGGCTTAAACGACTTCCCATTTCCAAACGCTATCACACTATAAATTTATATACACATGATAACAACAAACCATAGGCCATTTCCACTATACTGAGCGAGAGTGTAACACTTTCATAACGAATTAAACAATGACAAATTAGATGAAAAATACTTCCCTGCACATGAGCCGTGCTTAACTGGGAGATGGCGATCCATGCCCGCATACACTATCTAAAGAGCATATCGCTATTTAAACCCATATATTTCCTGGTCAAGTCCCTTTTAGCCAATGTTGAGCGAAATCTCATCCTACAGGAAATCGCAGAGATTCCTTATCCTAACTAAAATAGTAGCGTTCTCCTCTATCGCAAGCAGCATAAAAACACAGTGGTATCAATCTATGACAGAGATCCATCTCAAAATTTGATGGTGACAATTTTAAAACAGTGATCCATCATAATTGATGGCAGTAACCATGACAGAGATTCATCTTAACTACGGCAGTAATCTAAGTCAGAGATCCATCTTACGATTGATGCCGGATCCTTATAACAGTGTTCCATATTAAACGATGGCAGGAAATCCGTGACAGGTATCCATCTTATCGATGGAAGTAACCCCAAAACGTAGATCCATCTTGAAAACGATAAACGCATTCTCATCGAAAGTGAAAGGATCCAGACAAAGATCGACTTCACTAATCAAGTGGAGTTCAACTCTTTCATCGGATGTGTGCATAACGCATCACCTCAAAGTGAATCAGACAGGAAGAAATGCAAGAGTATGGAAGGACACACGACAACGTTGACGCTGAGATCTATAGCAGCAACGCTAAGATCAGAAAGATAGTAGAAGGGAAAACCAAAATGTAGAGATCAACTCTGTGTGCGAACAACAGACTTATCACATCAAAAGTGGAAAGGAGCCAGACCACATTCATGATCAAGTCATCCTCATCTCAGATTTCTATTCGGATCTATCAAGGTTATTAAATGCGCAGATTACTGCGATAGCGCCAGATTTGCTTTCGCTTTACCAAGGGCATAATATAAATATGTAGAGAATGAGATGTCTAATAGACATGCAGAGAATTTACAGGTGCACGAAAATACATGCGACCAGAACCGAAAACAGCACTCACCAAAACAGATCGACAGAAAGTTACAGGTGCTAGAAGTACTTACAATCAGATTAAAACCCACGCTCACCAACTCCGATCGACAGAAAGTTACAGTTGCAAGAAGTACTTACCATCAGATCGGTAACAAAGCTCCCCAACTCCAGGTCGCTCGATCATTTCGTTCTATCAAGGGAATGATCCAGATCGGACAACCCTCATGCTGCAACGATCGGTCCTTCTTGCCTCCACCATGAAGCCCTCCCTTCAGAGAGGTTATGAAGACTTGATGTATCTCTGTCCAACCCTCGCCCAGGAAGTCTACCCTCTATCAAGTATCGGCGACATGTGGTGTATCGAGATCCGCCATAAGACAAAAATCTCAGACGAAATTCACATACCAACCCCCCCGCAGAGTTTCTTTCCCAAAATCCATTTATAGAATCTCCACTCGCAGTGTTTCCCCAAATCATCCAAAAGAAAAGCTCCCACGTAATCGATCTCAATCTTCTATTTACTTCCGTGGTTCCCCATCCTCTCGGTGTGGTCGCCATTTATTATCGGCGGTTTTTCCCCACCGATAACTTCCAGATTTTCCTCCGCTTATTGATGGTTTGTTCATGAAGGGTCCTCCCACTAACACACGGGATTGCCAACCGACAAGTGGCACTTCAACTTTTAGTTAAGACTCAACGAACCAAATCTTATGGTTATTCTCAGGTCCGTTGGTATTTGGATGACAACTCTCCAAGTGTCGTCCAAAAAGTCTAGAGATCGGTTGCTCAAAGAGAAATACTATTATCAATTAAAAGGACAAGTTCTCTCTTTTGTAAACTAGTGTTCGAGTCGTTTTCTTGTATATAAACCGATGGTTCATGCATGAGGTTATAAATAACCAATACCACCATTTGTACCATTGACCATGCTATCGGTATCATAGCCATTCATGATACCCTTGAGGTGTATTTTCATATATATAAAAATATATGAAAATGTATTTTGTATAACCATTAATTGAAAAGGTATTTTTAATTTCATGCATCTTTATATCATGTACCTGGTCCAACATGCCACTGTATACCAAAATAGGATTTAATATTTCCTCAATGACTAATTAATAATACACTTAATTTCTCTTTTAGGTTGGGTAGGAGATCTCATTCGTTTATTAAAATTTGCTGGTCCAAGGCCATATCTAGGCCCAACTTTAATTTAGGATCAAGATAGCTTAAGATGATGCCTATCTATCTTAGTTTGATCGAGTGAGAATCCACTAGTCATCTTCCTTTGGGTGCCTAAGTCACCAAGATGGCCCTGCTATTTAACTCTAAGCGTATTAGTACATTTCTCTTTCCCCCTAGTGGACTTGTTTCCGACCATTTTAGTTGTATCATATTAAGTTTACAATTCATAACTTACAACCTAGAAAAAGGAATTAATGATACCTTCATGGTCAACGGGCGGAGTCTTGGCCTTGCGCTCCTCACTAGGCCCTTATACATAATTTACAATTACATTTATATATAAAAAAAATAATAAAAGTAAAGGTCAAAATAGGTCATAAAGGGGGGGATATCACAGATTTGATACTCTGTATATATATTTGTGTGTATGTGTGTGTGTGACAGAGAGAGAGAGAGAGAGAGAGAGAGAGAGAGAGATGATTAAACAATTGAAGAGGATCTCAAAATTGGGTCCCATGGCATCCAGACACTATTTGGCTATGAATGATAGTCATGTACAGGTGCTCATCCCTATTGTACTCACTTAAGAAAAATCTCTGCATTAAACACAAATGGTCATCCAAATAAGTCTTAATGAATTGCATTTTCCAAACAAAAATGATGGATGAAGGTTTTCTAATTAACAAAATCTTAAAAATGATACGGAATATATATTAAATAGAATACATACCGATTTTACACTACCTTGTAAGCATGTGTGCATGTGGAATATCTGTGCCACATACACTGGTAACTTCTTTCCTTAATATTTCTTTCCATTCTAGGTTTATCGCGAGCAAGAATACTGCCCAAGTTAACAGATTGGAAGTTGTCTCATGGCCTGCAAAGAAAAATGTCTTGCATTCATCCATGATTTCGTCAATAGTCATGCTTGGATTTCTTTGAGACCCACCCAATTCCTTCTAGTTTGTAGTCATCATAATTCCAAGCAGATCATTCCCATAGCCATCATGAGCTCTTGTTGTTGTTCTGGGCTCTAACCTACTTTGAATTAAAGAACTCAAGAGTTCTTTGACTCTTCTGTCAATCTTACAGGCATACCTGTTCTTTCTTGTAGGAATATATCTGTCAAATTCCCCAACGGTACAAGTCCACAATTATAAGTACTCTGAAGCATACGTTTGTGTAGAAGCTCTATGTACTATGTATAGCACTAAGTAGAACCTTATGCTTAAGTAAAAGATCTATGGATTATGTCTCTAGCAGGTCCCAAAGGACGTGAAAAAAAAACATAAAGAGAAGTACAAGTACTAATGAACTTGCAGTTACATGCAAAACTATACAATTGATTTAAAGACATGAGTATAATGTTATTACTGGCTTCCTAGGATGAAGACAGATTGTTCAGCTTTAGCATCAATTTCTTGTAACACTCTCTCTGTAATTCAGATACTTCTTTGCCTTCATTGTAACTGCTACCGAATGCAGTATGAGATATGATGTTTGATGTTAATGCTCCAAACTCGCTATGAACATCAATTTATTTTCCTTGGGAGTTTTCCTGGGCCATCATCTCTTGCCAATTCTCCAGCATGGATGAAGTGCAAGCAGCCATTCTCTTCACCGTTTCCTGTCATTGGCAACATTGGAACATAACTAAAGTCAGTAGCATAGTCTTAAGAGACTGTCTCTCAGGGACTCCCTAAGAAATAGTCTAGTTAATGCACATCCTTGTTTTAGAGAGGTAGGTGAATTCACAGCATATAAAATGTAATTTGACATTATAGAGGAAAACAATTGAAAATAAGATATCAATTACTAAGTCTTTTCAGTGTTGATGAATTTGTTAAATCATTTTACTTTTGAATTGCTTGACTCTGTACTTATTGTTATTAGCCACCGGTTGGGCCTAGGAACTCCGCACCAGAATATATGGTCAAATTATAAGCATAGATTGATAGTAATTTGGTGCATATATCTAAGGAAGTGTTTTTTTGGTATGTAGAATACCTATATTCAATAGTCCTAGACATGTAAGGTGACAATAGTTTCTCATTATTGAAGAAACTGTTATAGTTGTTCATTATTCAAGGGGACGTAGAGAAATGTCCCCATTGGAGTACCCGCATCCAGGGAACATGGGGAGCACATCCCCTATCCTCGGGAACAAGTCCCCATGTAGCACTGACCCAAACACATTTATAAAGAGGAGAATATTCCTTCAGTTTTCTCATTGATACGAAGTGTAAACATGGTGCAAAGCAAGAAAACTTTTCCTAGTTGTAGATACAATATGCACATGCATCTTGAAAGATCAGTCAGTTTTTGTTATGAAGCTAGTACCAAAGTAAAATTTGCAGACTCGATATCATATTCCACAATTCAACCAGTTGTAGCGCACATATATCTGCAGTCTTATGGTGCTACTAAGAGAGACAAAGAAATGAATTCTTCTTTTAAATCTCACCTTTATATTCACCCAGAACCATTACCAAAATCATCCATCGGGAATGAACCAATTACCAGTAGGATGAATGAATCTTCAAGAAGAGTAAAATCTCAACCTTGTCAAGATGGGTGCACGACATAAGGGGCAGTTTGACAAATTTTGGCTACAACTCCTACATGTCTGTTGAAACAGAATTGATGTCATTGCAAAAAACAAACTGAAGCATTTATGCAGTGCTTTCTTCCAATGGAAAACAAGAAAATAATGATGTCTAGTTTTCTATATACTCACCAAATGTCCAAAACCAAGTGCCATGTCTCTATAAATGGTCAAACAAATGGGGCAAACCAAAATGTAAGATAAAACGGAATTTTCAAAATGTCATAGTTACATAACTAGAATTAAAATAGCATCAAATTGTACACTTAGAAGCAAAACACCCATTGATCATGCATGATAAGCATACTGCAACTGAACTAGAAATCTCTATCTCTGCATTACTTTCTGAGATCATTCTTGCTGGGGAATTCCCTATAGAACTGATCTATGTGAAACTATAGATTGGTGGGTTGTGGACCCTGGAAAATTTGAGGAAGCAACATCATCTTGAATCATTGGCAATGGAAAATTACGAGGCACTATATTTGTTCCCACACATCGACTGTAAATAAGGAACATCAAAATGATCTTCTGGAGGAAGAAACGAGAAGCAGAGACAACCTTCAAAATACATTATATTAGTGAAGTTGATTCTATACAAGTACCCCAAAATATTGAGTTCAAGTGTTGCTCTATACTGAAATGGGATCTCCATAAGTGCAGCAAGTGAAAAAGCTGCTTCTTTCACAGATTGTGGCATATTTTTTGACATGATACTTGTAAAGTTCACAAACTGCACAAGGGATGTAACTCCATATCAGAGGCCAACATAACTGTTGGCCGAGCTTGATGGCTTTCATATGCGACATTAATTCAATAAAAGTGCACAAAATGTTCTATTGATGAAACTCCAAATCAGTCATAACCAAAAGACTAGTATGATGAGGCACCAAACATGTAGGCTATAAAAAGTAAATTCCACACAAATCAAACACCCAACTGAGAGCATTTTACGGCATAAGTAGTACTTTCGGAAAAAGCTACAATCCATGCATAACAAGCTAAGGAAACTGATGCATCAAACTTGTTCGCTAGGAGAGTGAAGATCATAAGACTTTTACAAACAGGAAAAAGATGCAAGATTAACTTGCTATGACTATTATGCCCATCTAGAAAGAAACCTAAACTGGCTTCTTCCCCAAAACACTAGATTCAGCATGCAGGTTTGAAATCCCAGTCACTACCTCTTTTGCCTCTCTCTATACCACATGTGCACTAGCGCGCACACACACACTGTCACTCCAGAAGAATAGAACTGGTGGAATCATGGGTAGCAACTATTAATCTTTGCCAGCTAAATCACAACTAGCATACATTTTAATTTGCATCTACACCAATATAGACATAAATAAATAAAGAAAAACAAGACATTTGAGTTTAAATGCAACAAAACGACACCTGAAAATTGTCAAATTCATGGTGAGGGAGTTTATCATCAAATTCTTGCATCACATCCAGGGTCCATCACCAACTCCAACCAGTATTATTGATAAAGGATAATGACTACACAAATAGAAAGGTGTAAGAACTACGTCGGTTTTAAAGTTAAAACACAAGCACTACACCATGTAGTGCAACGTAAGTGCTCTGACATACCTTGCAGTAGCTATAGCATCAATTGTCTTATGAACTTGTAAGATTAACTGCCTGGATCTTGTATCACTACTCCTGGTTTACCTGCAAATGGTCAGATCATCATGCAAGATTACTGATATGAGATCGTATAATGCCAAATTTCAATAATTAGAACCTAAGTTTTTTAATAGTAGTAAAGGTCATGAAAATGGTAAAACACATAACTGTGATATGAATGAAATGAAGCAAGACGCTACAAGATACAAGCTTGGGAAATGAATTCCGAAAAAATAATTTAGAGTGAGTTGACATTCTTTTACTCCAAGAAAAAAAAGAAACAAGTAGCATCTTTAATACCTGTCCATCTGCAACAACAAGAAGGACATGATACTGGCCCCCACTCTATTCCACAATGTCCATTGAAGCCTCAATTACTGGAGCAAAACTCGTTGGACGTGCCACAAAGCAATCAAAAAGATCATACGTCATCAGATAAAAATATCACAAAAAGAAAGCATTATCTAGTTCTTTTTTCCAAACAATGAGCAGAGGGAAAAAAAACAGAAATTCCCGTATGCCTCAGTTCATTACAGAGAATTCAACATATCAAGCAGGGATAAAGTTTTGTTCATGATTATGGACCTTGATACACCTCCATGTTGACTGAATTTACAACAACAATTTATATGAATGTCATCGACATTCCTCGACTTGCAAATTTAGGGAAGACATCAATTAAGCATATTGTTATATGAAAAAGTTAACAGCTTCAACTGGATCCTGAAGACGGGTGGAGTGTCCACACGAAACGCGTCGGTCGTGCTTAAACTATGACACAGTGCAAAATCAAGAAGATCAAACCTAATAGTTTGAACTCTGTCCATCATGATTTAAAAGATAAATTAAATGTTATAGCAGAATGAATGTAAAGCATGTTCAGACCCCTGAACATATTTTTATCTACTAACTTTCACTCCTTATCAAGTTCACAGCTACAAGAATCATGTATGAGCATTCTTAAATATGTCAACATTTATAGGCTATGATGGTAAAAGTGGATACATGTACTATTTGCAAAAAAAATATTACTTTCTTTTGCTGAAAATAAAAGAGCAGAACTCAATAACAAATTAGCCTATTCAGGGGATATGAACATAAAAATGGAGTATTTACCGATATGAATCTTGTTTACAAAGCTCTAATTTGATTGACTGAGTATAATGTGGATTGGGGCATATATTATGTATCCCTATAGTGATGTCACTGGAGTTGCACGGTGATAATGCACTGGATGTGTAGTGATAATGCATCGGGTGTGGCCATTTGTGGCATGCACCATGAAACTCAAAAACCTTCATAAGTTTGTTGCAGTTATCCACATCCGAATTCAGTTTCTTTTTCAAATTTGTCCTGAAATTAATTTGTTGAACATGCAACACTATAATAGAGATCAATTCTGGGATGGAACAACCCTTAAGGAAGGCTACTATGAAGAAACCCTACTAAGTCTCTAGGCTGGAGCAGCCATATAAGCATATTATTGCTCGGTTATGAAAATTTTTTGGATAGGACTCTAGCAAGTTTTATCATTATATAATAATATAATTTTAAGGTCATATCCTAACTAGACACCACATTGATGTATGAGACCCCATTGTGTGTGGGACACAGGACCCCTGTGTGCATATTTGACTGCTTAGTCTATGGAAGTGTACATATCCTATCCCTCTCTGGATAAGAACTTGTGTCCTACAAAGAGGAAAATACATAATCTTAAAAATTATGCCCACTCATATGTTTTCCCTGACACAAAATTGTGCATGAGGGTACAAAATTTGATTTTGGGCTGAGATCATTGGAAAAAAATGTACAGAACAGTAACAGGATGTATCACACAAACATTCCTTTCACATGGTTTCTTGGCATATGCAAGTTTAAATGCCCTAAAATTTGTTATCTTGATTTCACAAAGAGCCCAAGACATACAAAATTTGCACCTGAAGTGTTTCTACCCCAAAGTTTGGGAAAAGTATTATAAGAGATATTTCTACATCGTAAATGACAGGGTTATCTTTAAAAGCTATGATAGGTTAGAAAATTGTGGTCCTCCAAGGATCACGGATGAGGTTAAACAAGTGTTAAAAGTTAAAAGAAATTAGGGGATTCTTTTTTTCCCTTTTATAGATACTTCTTATGTCACAATGCAGCAAGCATGCACCTACCCAATCTGAGAACATATTCAATGAAGCTAAGCCTTCTTCCAAGTTCCAACATTCAACTTGAACTACTTCGGCTAAGAAGCTATGGGTGGGGAGAATTTATTCTACCAAAGTCCCCCGGGACATGAACCTGTCCCCAACTGCAATAGAAAAAACCACTTGCACAGATGAATCAGTCCACAAAGGGTAAACATATCACTGGGTGGATTTGAACCTTAGTGTGCACAATATAACCACCACTGCTTTTCCAACCAACCAAGTCCCTAATGACAGGGATTGGGTGTTTAAGGAAGCATATAACTGGAAAGTAAATAGAGGAAGCATAAACACATTCACAACACACAGGCAATTACTTCTTCAAATCACCTTTTCATTAACAAAACAAAGCTTACAAGGAAACCTTTAAAATAAAATATTCCTTGTGAGTACCTTTGACGGAACTATAACCTAGATTAATGGGTTAGCCGCGAGTATCACTACTTTTGTCAAATTGTTTGAGGAGGTTTATTAGTTCATATCCATCTTCATATTTATTTTTCTGATTAGTTTCTTTGACAATATTGTTGAGTAGATTATGTGTATATAATCAGTTTTTGTTTGTTAACATTTCTCTTCTTGTGAATCCATGTCCAAGTCCTCATTTGAGCACTACGTATTTGATCAACATGTGTAACTACTCCATATATGAGTGTGGTCCATATGGTTCCTCCCTATCTATTGTATTAGTTTTTTACCCAATGAATTTTTTTCTTCTATCAAAAGGAACAATGAATTTCCTTCTTTCCTTCCAAAATAATAGGGCTTCTTTATCAAAGTAGATAATTCCTATAATGGTTTAGATCCAAGTTCTCACAAAAAGTACCGTATATGATTTTGTTAGCAATTTTAACACTTAAATGTTATCCATGTCTTGATATAGTATGCCTTAATTTGTATTGTATTTAATCTACCCATTGGTGTACAACTATCATGGTTGTCTACTCTTACCAAATGTCAATGGGATATAATGAGGCTTCCCCCAATTCTTCACATAATACTAAGGACATGAGGTTGATTTCTACTCCTTGAGCTACTACTGCATCGAGGATATTCTTTTCCATAACTTATTGTCTTACCTAGGATTCTTTAGAGTTATTATCTTTGTGTATTTTGAGGAGGCATTTCAAGATGCATTCCACATTCTCCGATGATTTCTTATTGTTCTTGGTATAACTATAGTTGTTACAATAGTTCCTACCTTATATTATATTGGACTTGGTTTTTCCTCTCATGATTTTGTTGTTGTGTTTGTATGATTGTCCTTCCTTCTTTGTTTCCTGGTAGAAAGAATGGTTTCTTCATAAATTTCCCTTGGGTGTTCAAATATGTTCTATTTAATCATGTTCTTATTGTTCCTTTCCTTCAATTTGTCTCTTAGGGTTTTTTTAAGATTTTATTTTATTTGCTATAACTTCAATCCACAATTCCTTAACTTAATAGATCTATATCAATTTGAGATTCTTCTCCTATGACTCCTTTAAAATAATTTGTTCACGGTTACTATCATGATTGTACGTGACCCACAATTGGGACAAATCTTGACACACGGTATCATGTAAATATAGTGGATGGCCAAATCTCCTCATTGTCTATATGCATAGAATTTGATAGTTGTCTTATTTTATGGTAATGTTTGAGTGTTCGAGTTTCTCTAAGATTGAGTTCTAAATTCATTCTAATTTATTGAGGTCCAAATATTGTGTTTTTTAATGTCCCTCTCTTCCTCTTCCTCTAAAAGACCCTTGATAATTTATAGGGTTCTTGGGTCACTTATTCCAAGAATTGTCAAATGTATTGTGTGTACTACAAAAATTTATCCAAGTCAGTTTCCTTGAGTCCCAACCTTTACATTCTATCTCCTATGGTTTTCTCTTTTGTTTTTCTTTAGGTGCCTGCATTTTTTCTTCCTTTAGTTTTCTTTAATCCCTCTTCCAACTTATGTATACATTGATGATTTTCCTTTTTATAGTTCGTTGTTCGGATTTTACTCATCATTAGTTCACTTTCCATGTATATCATGGATTTCACTACATCTTTGTATTTTGTTGCATTTTTTTTGTTTTGACATGTGCTTGGATTGTATCAAGTAGTTTTGTGATAAACCACTCTATCAAGTTATCCTTCCTCATTACATTGAATTAGAGTTTTGCAAAGACTTCTCTCAACCTAGAGTCATATCTTTTATTGATTCTCCTGTATGTTAAGTAATATTTATGATTTCTGTGAAGGAAAGTGATTACTCTACTATATATCTATATACCTCCTTACATCATTCCTCAATATCTACCCATGTTTTGAAAAGTTCATCTCTTTCACAGTTGCAATACCATGTTAGGTTTTTTTTTCTAAGTTTTCCTTCAAGCATGTCCCATTTTCTTTTCTCTACAAACCCATATGTTTGTTCCCAAAATAAATTTATAAGAAAAAATTGGTCATCTCCATTTGTAGATCCATCAAATAAAGGTATAAAGCCTTGGTCAAGGATGATATAACTAGCTCCTTTTTATATGGTTATCTAATGTTTGTTAGACAACACTTATTTGTCAATCCTCTAGATGTTCCTCATTATTTTCCTCTTATGTTATGTCGGTTGCTATGGTTTGGATTTAGGTTCTTGGTGGTTATTTTCTATATATGCATTGCTTCCTCTATGATAAAACTATGGCTAATTGAGTTTGATTTGCCCCCTAAAATTTATATTTGAGTTTACTTGCATGATACCAAATCATGTTTATTAGTGGTGTGATTTTCCTTACTATGGAAAGAAATATAAATTCATTATAATTCACCCAAAATGTTGTCTACTAAATAGTCACAAAGGTATAAAACCTAATTTTGATTTAAACATCATGTTAACTAAATTTTATTGATGTTGCAAATTAACATTCCTATATTATATAAGCATATATAAAATATCCCATCATAAATGACATAGAACATTTATAGTGGAAAAATCTCAATACCAAGGATAAAAGCCATTTTCCAATAATGATTAAACACTCATCTCAAAGGCATTACAATATTCAATAGATCCATAGCTTCAAATGTTGTCCATGTCTCGACACAGTATGCCTCGATTTTTATATTTGTTAATATACCAATGAGTGTACAACTATTGTGGTTGATACCATTATCAAAGAGACAACTACCTAAATGAGAATTTCCCTAGTTCTTCCCATAATACAAAGGATGAGGTTAATTTCTACTCCTTGATCTACAAATACATTGAGGATATTATTTTCCATAACTAGTGCATGAATTTGTATTTATTTGCTAAAAATGAACTTATTTGTCTTATGTAGACTTCTTCAAAATAATTATATTTTTGGAGGTTGAGGAAGTGTGTAAAAAGATATTCTACTTTAATTGGACTTGATTTATCCTCATGTGTTGTCTTATTGTATTTGTTTACATCTCCTTCCTTCTTCAATCCATGATGGACTGAATGGATATCATTCAGATATGTCCCTTAGTTTTTTAAATACACTCTATGTCATCATGTTCATGTTGTTCCTTCCCTTTGGGTTGTCTCCTAAGGGATTTGTCGGATCTAATTTTTCTTGTTGTAAGTGCTTTCCTTGCTTCCCTATCTTAAGAGATATGTATCAATTTGAAACTCTTCTCTTATAGATCCATTAATGGAATTTTACCATGCTTGGCAATCCTGGTTACCTATATCAGAACTAGAATGAACCATGACCCTCAATATCGTATAATTATAGTGGATGATAAAATCTCCCGATTGTCTACATGCACAAAATTTGATCATTGTTTTATCTCTTGGTAATGTATGGGTGTTTTGGTTTCTCTAGGATTGAGTTTTGAATATGTTCTAATTTTATTGATGTCCATATCATCGGTTTATGAATGTGCATGTTATTCATGTTCCTCTTAGAGACCCTATCTAATTTATAGGTTTGATAGGGCATTGATTCTAAAATAGTCAAAGTATTGTGCATTCTAAAAAAATTGAACCTAGTTAGTTTCCTTGATTCCCTATATTCGTGTTCAATCTCCCTTTGTTTGCTCTTTTGTTTCTTTTCAAGTGATTACATTTTCCTTTAGTTTTTAAAATCCGAGTTCCAACTTCTGTATGCATTGATTATTTTTCTTTTTGTGCTTTTTGATTGCATTTTACTAGTCAATAGTTCACTTTGTATCTATATCACTAATTGGACTTCATCTTTGTATGTTATTGCATATTTTCTTCTAATATATGCTTGGATGGTATCAACTAGTCTTGTGATAAACCACCCTATTTTCTCCTTCTTTCTTACATCAAAATTAAAGTTATTTGAAGACTTCTTTCAACCTAGATTCATATTAGGTTATTGATTCTCCTATATGTTTAATAATATTTCTGAGTTATGGGAAGGTGGATAATTTATCCACTAGTTATCCATACATACAATTGTGTTTGATGAGTTTCATGTTATTTCTCCTGTATATGTTCCTCGTTGTTTGCCTCTTTCTTTTTATCATCTTTTATGGCTTGGCTCTAGGTTATTGGAGGTATTTTTGTATATATGTTTTTTCTTCTATGATGAGAACCCTTTGGCTAATTGAGTTTGTCTTGCCATCCAAAATTGTTATAAAATTTCACGTGCATTATACCAAATCATGTTTATCAGTGGTATGATTCTCCTTACTATGACAAGGAATATGAATTTGTGAAAATGTCCCCAAAATGTTGGATTTTAAATTGTC
This sequence comes from Larix kaempferi, assembly GCA_027924585.1. Lineage (NCBI taxonomy): Eukaryota > Viridiplantae > Streptophyta > Pinopsida > Pinales > Pinaceae > Larix > Larix kaempferi. Next base: position 11,448,687 of record BSBM01000767.1, on the reverse strand, counting down.
ATAAAGGTATAAACCCTTATTATGATTTCCGTATTAGGATTTTATTGATGATTCATACTTTCCTATCTATTATAAAGAGAAATAAAACATCCCATCACAAGTTACACTTAACATTTACAGTGGGAAAAACCTTAATATTAAGGATAAAACCATTATTCAATAATTATTAAATACTTATCTAATGAGGTATTACAATATTTAATATTTCCTTATCTTATCCAAAATCACCATGCATAGTCATTTTAGACCACCATATCTTGTTCTAAAAAATTTCACAAAAGATACCACACTTATTTCCTATTTACATCTTGTATTTAGATATCCAATTACTGCCACTAGCCATGACGATGATTACACAAGCATCCTTTGTAGTTTTTTTGGTCGATAATTAAGGGCTTCTTTCCCATGTTTATGGCCTTTTACCTTTGACTTTCCGAGAAACAATCTTCAAGATAAAGAAACAAGAAGTCTCCTACTAATAGGAGTTAGTAGGCCAAGCCTAATCCTATTTGGATCCCCATAAGGATTTGTATTTCTCCATGACTCTTTGCACAAATTTTGAGACTCATTATCTATATTCATTTATGCTTCTTCTTCATGTTTTTCACTATTACCCTTGTTTTCCTTCTCCTCGATGAGCATTAGATTTTGATTAAGTACTCATGGGGCTAAAGAAATTATTGGGTTTCTATTACAAATGATTCCTTGCTAGGATTTTCCTTAGATGTTCCAAGATATTAGACATGAAATTTTGTTTTGAATAGATTGAACTCTACATATTTTCATTCTGAGAGTCGTAGGGGAAACATTAAAATAAGATTCATAGTGCCTTCAATTATATTCAAAACATCTTCCTCTACTAGTTTATTAGCCTTATCGACTTCATTTACTTACGGAGAATCTTTCATAGGTTCATTCTCATCCACCCCATGCTCCTAATCTAAAATATCAATTTGGTTTAAATGAGAAAGGCCATTAGTTTTTCATAGATATTCCTAGACTTACATGAATAATTTATGTTGTTTAATTCCACAATTCTACCCTTTATATGATCGAAACCCATCCTCATCAACTTCCTTCTTAGGTTTTGAAATCCATTTACTCTCCAAATTAATGACCATATTTATGGAAGCTTTTTCATTTATGAAGAATGGCTTCATAGCCCAAAGATTGACAATGCACCTTCTTTACAAACTTGATTGAAATATTATCATAAATTCTCTTTTTTAAGTACATAGCTATACATATTCTCATATATGTGGCCATCTTACTTCCTAATCCATTTGAGAATATTTGATGTAGGTTCCCAATCCCTTTTCTATCAACCCGAAACAATATGCATTCCAAAAATTGAGGCATGGGAAGGGAAACCTTCTCTATCTCAGATTAGTAGATGGAGTTTCCAAATGAATATCAAAACCATGAGACTAAAATCTCATAAAAATCCATGTCGGGTACCAAAATCCTAAGTCAAATACTCATTCTCTTTATCTCTATTATTGTAAAAGGTCTAAAATGTAGCTCCATGTCAAAGAAAGTGTTAGGAACCCATGTCTTTACTTTGTTAGTATATTTTTGTTGGACGCATATGCTTTGTAAGTCGTCTCGTAGTATTTGTTGATCCATAGTTTGTGTTATTGTTGTTAGCGCATATGCTTTGTAAGTCGCCCATAGTTTTATTGATCCATAGTTTGTATTGGCCCATGGTTTGGACCTGTAGTAATTGTTGATCTATATTTTGTATTGACACATGGTATTGACCCATGGTATTGGAACCTAGACTTAGTATATAAGTGTGTGTTGAGGCCTATGAAGGCACCGTGAAGTTAATTGTATTGAGCTTGCTCAAAGGAGGTTTCCCCCTCGAAGTGGCCCGTGATCAATATAAAAGTGTTTCTGAGTTCTATTATTTATGATATCTCATGTATTTGCATTAATTAATTATTGCAGGTTCTTCACATCTGGTATCAGAGCACTTTCTTGGGCTCGCTGGGTGAAATTTCTGCCAAAAAAACATTTTCGCATCTGTTGCAGGTTTGGATTTGGGAATCATCCCTATCCGCTTAACTATGGGAAGTACTTGGGAATAATCCCTAAAACTCATTGTGAGGACTACCAAAGGAACCCCAAATTAGCTGGCCCATTGAGAGGACCTACCAGTGAAAAGGTCAATGACCCCTACCTAATTGACTAGTTCCCACCCGTGAGGTAAACAAAGAGTTGTCGTTTGTGGCAAATCGGGTATCAGTTTTACCTAAGCTGTGGAGTGAGGGGTACTCCCCCAATACACAAGCCGTCAGACAGCAATGGTGGCCAAGTGAATCCCTTGAACCGATAGGAAGCTGCACATACCTGGGGTCCATATCTATTTTCAGCTGAACTGTTGTCGATCACTTCTGCTCCAGATTCAGCCGTTTCGGGTCTATTCTAAAAGTCGTTCCAGATCCAGTCGTTGTTTCAGATCCATCCGTTTTCAATCCCTTCTGCGCCGTTGCAGATCCATCTGTTGCGGATATATTCTGCGCCACTGTTGCCGATCCATTTCTGGAAAAAAAAAAACAAAAAACAAACAAACAAACTTATGTTTCAACTCTGTTTTCCCTGAAACTTCACTGACATCCATGCAATCCCATTCTGCATATTTCATTTCTGAAGACCCTATCCCAAATTCCACTTCCCAAGACCAGAAATCCCACATTTGTCTATTTTTAGGGTTTGCCATAACTCCTTCAATTTTCACCCAAACGCCTTCAAATTTTGCCACCGTGTTCCTTTCCTAATTCTACTTCTTTGTCCTTCTCTCCCAAATTTTCTCATTCTTTCACCCCGCTTCTGAAATCCGCATTTTTTTCCTCCATGTCCATGAGAAAGTGTCTAAAACCTACTCAAACCCCAATTACCACTCCAAGTTTTTCCCAAATCCAAATTTTCCTTTACTAAAGCAGCTTTTGTTTGTGTTTTTCTATCCATTCCCAAAAAAAAAAAAAAAAATCTCCTGGTTATGGTTGTCACCCGCGCAGGAGTAAAAACCATGGAGGAAGCACTTGCAGCCATCCAAACCAAACTCCAAGATCTGGATGAAAAATTTCTCAGCCTCCATCTTCAGCATTCAGCGATGAACAATAATCAACAGCAAGAATCTTCTACAGCCAATGGGTTCTCTTCTTCCAGCAATTTTCGTGGTCCAAAGCTTGAATTTCCTCGCTTCAACGATACTGATCCGACTAGATGGATCTATCGTGCAGATCAGTATTTCAGTCTGCATAATACTTTTGATGTCCAAAAAGTTCCACTTGCATCCTTTCATTTGGAACTGGAAGCTCTTCAATGGTACCGTGGGTACATCAAGGCTCATGATGAGCCAAAATGGACAGATTTTTGCCAACTCATTTTTCAACGATTTGGTCCTAGTGCTTTTGATGACTTCATCGGAGCACTCACTAAACTTCGTCAAAATGGCACTGTGAGAGAGTATCAGACAGAATTTGAGACACTAGCCAATCACACAAAAGGATTGTCTGATGAATTCTACAGGAGTTGTTTTATCACTGGTCTTCAGGATGAAATCCGGTCAGAGGTTAAAATGTTCTGTCCCAACACAATGATGGAATTCCTAGGGTTGGCTAAGTTGGCAGAAGACAAGCTTGCAGCCCAACAACGCTCCAAACCCTCTTTTGTTCCCTTCCAAAATATGGGTTCTCAACGACCTCCCATCCCACCAGCTCCTCGACCAACTCCTATCAAGCATTTGTGTGAAACAGAGATGCAGGCACGCAGAGACAAAGGGCTATGTTAAAATTGTGATGAGAAATTCACTCGGGGACATAAATGTGTTCAACAAAATCTCTATCTCTTGGATATGGATTCTCCGCCAGCCTCTAAAATTGGTGAAGAAGCTCCAACTACAATGGATGATCAGGTCGACATTCAAGAGTTTCCTATTGACCCCCCATCTCAGGAAGACCAACCAGAGATATCTCTCAATGCTTTATCCGGCGTCACCACCCCCCAAACAATGCGGGTCAAGGCATACTTCAAGAAGTTCTCTCTTAAAATACTCATTGATTTTGGAAGCACACATAACTTCATTGACCCTCGGATCGCCAAATAGGCTGATTGTTTTATCCACCCTTGCTCCAACTTTGAAGTCATGGTTGCCAATGGGGGAACCTTACCTTGCAAGGGGAAGTGTAACAATGTGCGTATCTCTCTAGAATATTATAACTGGCACTCTGACATGTTTGCCTTGTCCTTAGGAAGATGTGATGTGGTTTTGGGCGTTCAATAGTTACGCACAGTTGGCCCCATCTTATGGCATTTTGCTGAACTTTGGATGCAGTTTTTAGTCAATGGGGCACAACACAAATTAATGGGCTTACAACCAGCGTCTCTCTGCATCATCAGTTCACATCGCCTGGAAAAAATCCTTAAGAAGAATTCACATGGTGTCATCGCTCGGCTCCATTCCATTCAGATGCACCCATCAACAGTCTCCACTACTTCCTTGGATAGATATGTAGGTGTATTTGATGAACCAATGAGCTTGCTTCCTTCAAGAGACCTTTCCGGTAAGAATTTAGCCGCATCTACCTCTTAGCAGGAAATGATAGCTATTTTGCATGCAGTACAGAAGTGGCAGCCATACCTATTAGGGAATTATTTCAGCATCAAGACTAATCTCCAGGGTCTGGAAAATTTCCTAGAACAATGGGTCTCCTCCACAACACACCTGAAATGGGTTATCCCTATGTGACCACTTACAAGAAGGGTAAGGACAATATGGTGGCAGATGCTCCTTCTCGCACAATTGATGACCCAGTTTCTCTTACAGCTGTTTCTCTACTTGTTCCAAATTGGTTGCAACATGTTCAACAGGGCTATCTCTTCTATGAACTCCATGTTTCTTCATGAGCAGGGCACTCTGGGTTCTTCAAAATGTATGATCGGGAACAATGTAACTTCTTTTGGCAGGGATTGAAAATGATGACAACTCAACGGATGTTGGTTGACTGTGATACTTTCCAGGTCAACAAGGGTGAAACGACCCTCCTTTCGGGACTGCTCGAACCCTTTCCCATCCCTACACAGATTTGGAGAACTATCTCTATGGATTTCTTGGAAGCGCTCCAGTGGTATAGTACCACATCTAAAAGGACACCATATGAAGCAGTCTCTGGACTGGCACCGCCAGTTCTTCTTCCATACACCTTCAGCATCTCCCCAGTTCAGGCAATTGACTCAATCAATTCTTCGAAACCGCGATCAGCTTCTTCTCATTCTGCAGGACAATCTTCACATGGAAAGAATTCGACTGAAACAACAAGCCAATCATCACCGTTCTGCCTGCACTTTTCACGTCACTGATATGGTTCTTCTTCTTCTACAACCTTCCACGCAATCCTCCATGAAACTCATAAGGCGCCAGTGGCCCGGAATGCAACCCGAGGATGCTACAGGGGACCCACTCCTTCAGATTCTGCATCAATTTCCACATCTAAAGCTTTGAGGACAAAGCTTTTTCTGAGGGAGAGGGGATGTTAGAAACCCATGTCTTTACTTTGTTAGTATATTGTTGTTGGACGCATATGCTTTGTAAGTCGTCCCGTAGTATTTGTTGATCCATAGTTTGTGTTATTGTTGTTGGCGCATATGCTTTGTAAGTCGCCCATAGTTTTATTGATCCATAGTTTGTATTGGCTCATGGTTTTGACCCGTAGTAATTGTTGATCTATATTTTGTATTGGCCCATGGTTTGTATTGACACATGGTATTGACCCATGGTATTGGCACCTAGACTTAGTATATAAGTGTGTGTTGAGGCCTATGAAGGCACCGTGAAGTTAATTGTATTGAGCTTGCTCAAAGGAGGTTGCCCCCTCGAAGTGGCCCATGATCAATATAAAAGTGATTATGAGTTCTATTATTTCTGATATCTCATGTATTTGCATTAATTAATTATTGCAGGTTCTTCACATAAAGGAGTTTATAAACCCTCCTTTAGGTTTCCATTTTTTCGATATCCGTCCATCTATCCTTCTCTATGAGGTCCATATCCCATACATTTGCATATTAATCTCCTAGAACATAAAGCAATTAGTAAACCAACAATCTGCATTGGATCTACAACGATTTGAAGGATTGAATTGGATTTCTCCAAGCATCCCTTTTTGGGAGAAGGCTATAGGGTCTTATTGGCCTCTTCTGCTAGGAATTCAAGGTTTGATTTGGATTTATACAAGCATCATTTTTTGGTAGAAGGTCACAGGGTCTTCTTGGCCTCTTTTGCTAGGAAATCCAATAGATCTCCCTACATTGGAAGAAGTTATTTGCAGGACAAAACTTCCTTGAAGCTCTTCATGCATTCCAAAATAGATGTGTTCATCTTTGTTATCACTCTAAAAATTAACTACGCATGTGCATGCATAGGGTTTTACAAATGACATGTAGAAATAAAATCACATGTCAATTTGATGGTGAAAATAAGAATTTCACCTTTCAAGAGTGACAAATTAAGCTTTAAGATTTAGTTGTATTTTGACATCTAAAAAGGTAAATGATGGCTTAGTTTCCATTTAACCATGAATCTTCAACTCTTATAAACACTTTATTTTTTTAAGGGTAAGTTATAAGCTTTCCCAAATGAAATTAACATATACAAATTACATTAGGGTTGAAATATAATTTTTCATGAAGAGAAGGTCCGTGACTTTCACCAATCCTCCTTACACATGTTGACAAAATTGGTGGTAAGCTTTAAAACAAACATGAGGGTAGGATTTGTCCCACGCATGTGTGCATCGATATAGCATTAGGCATGACTCACATGCTCAACCACTACCCCTAATGACCCCATGGATACCTTAAAGTGCATGGAACCTCCATGGATCCCTTAATAAAAAGGGTAAATATATCAATTAGGAGGCCTTACAGAGAACATCCTAATGACCTATGATCCACCTATACGTGATTGTACCCCCATGTCTACCTTAAATTGGGAGGTTCCCCATGCATACAAAAGGTGCATGGGGAATTTAGGTGCTCTTATGGTTATCTTAAGGAACCAAGTATATGAGCTATTAGGTCAATCACTATCTATAGGTACCTTCGTGGGTATCGAGTAGCTATATCATTTATTTGGTCAACCACTACCTTGGTTTCCTCTTTGGCTACCTTAAGATTCACTACCTCGAGTAAATATATCATTTAAAAGACCTTCCTACCTTAGATAAATAATATCTTTTACTATATACTATCCGAGCTACTTCTTCATACCTCCATAATAACCTTAAGGTATGGGAAAATATATATTTATTTGGCCAACCAATACGAGTCAGTAATTTCATGACTACCTTAAGGTACATAGTAAATGTATCATTTATTAAACGAGTAGTTTCTTAAATCTATGTTTCATAGTTATCTTATGTTATTATACTTTATTTATCCATGTATCACAATAAAGAGTATGGGTACAAATATATTATTTATTATCTTATTTTTATTGAATCAATTATTTAGATAGAGAGGTTTTGTTTGTTTAGTAGGGTTCACGATAGACAAGTTCTAAGAAATAAGGGTTAAGGAACCATTAGCACCATAATATCAATCTTGTTTGGGACTACAAGGTTAAATATTCTATGGATTCATTTTTTTTGTTTTGATGTCACTAATTCTTAGGCAATCTTTATTAAGTTACAATTTTGTATCAATGAGATAGTTTTTTTTTTAAGTGGAAATGGATTCAACACTCTTTATTACCCCTATTGCAACTAAATTGTGCAATGTTAATATATAATACTTGTTATTGCATCAATCCAAAAGAGTTCCTAATAGATATTAGGCTAAAAATGTCAATTTCCCCTTTAGTTAATTTGACCAAGATGAAAAAGTAATTTTGTCAAGCATTTAAACTACCATTTGTCATATACCCATATACATAATCATTACTTAACTATAGCCTTTTTCCATATACCCATATACATAATCATTATTTAACTATACCCCATTGCTATATTAAGTTTAATACCTACTCAAATTAGCCTCGTACCCCATTAAAATCAAGTACTCATAAATATATTATTTATATAACCAACCAACGTATGTGGTTTCTTTCATAACTACCTTAAGAACTATCAAGTAAATATATCATTTATTACCCTAATATTTATATAACTAACAAACATGTGTAGTTGCTTTCATAACTACCTTTATAACTAACTAACAAATATGTGTTGTTTCTTTCACAACTACCTTAAGAACTAACCAACAAACATGTGTGATTGCTTTGACATAACGAACAAGTAAATATGTCATTTATTACCATAATAAATACTTTTCTATGTCCCATGGTCATCTTAAATTGCCTTAATTAAATACTTCTCATTATGTTAAGTTGTCTACTCAAATTATCTTATAAAATCACATCTACCTATATTATTTATATATATACATAAATCATCATTATCTCTTTATACCCATTTTGTTTATGGCTTTTTCCAACTAGGTAAATATCATTTTTTATTTGACTAAACAATATGAATAAGTGTATTTTATAACTATATTTTATTTTAAGACAACTTTATTTAATTATTATTATTATTAAACCTATTTTAACATAACATCCTTTTGAACTTGAACTTGACTGAACATAAATTTGACACCACTATCAGAAATGGGAGAATGGGAGAAAAAGTAAATATATTATTTATTTACCAATTAATATGGGTCGTATTTTCGCAACTATATTGAGATACCAATTAAATATATTAATTACAATGGGAGATTTATAATTATTTTGAATTGACTACTCTATGATATAACCGTTGTGAAAAGTTTACTCGGTCGATCATTTATAGCAAAAGCCCTTCACATATAACCGTTACCATTACTGACCTTCATATTTTACTCAATTTTTTTTTTATTCCACTATACGGACCTTCATATTTTACTCAATTTATTTTTTTATTCCACTATATGGTAAAGATGGAACTATAACCTAGATTAACGGTTCAATGGAATAATGATCTGGTCTGGAAAATGCTTTTTCATCAAATTTGTGGACCTTCATATTTTACTCAATTTTTTTTTTATTAATTAATTTATGAATATGGAATTAATTTAATTTTTTAGTTAACAAAATGATAGAATTTATTTAATTTTTTTTATGGCTTCCATCCTTAACCCTTTCACACCTGACCTATAACAATTGAACAAATAACCTATAATAACTTACTATCTACTTATACTCAACTGTAATATCGTCGTCCCTCGGGTTACACCATTATTCTCCCATACTCTCGCAATATCGTCTTCTTCTCGTTACTCCTCCAATATCAATAGCGTCTTCCTCTGGTATTTTTTAGTTAACAGAAGAAAGGTGACAAGGAAGGCAGCGAATATCTACTTTGACATCCAAAATGGAGAGAACCCAGTCTTCTTCTTCGGTTGCGACCAGATTGAAGTTTGCTCTGTTGGATTCGAAATCATATTTATTTCAGATAAGCCTTTCTATGACAATTGAGAGCTCCTCTGATTATCACGATGATGTGCTCGCTCCACCCAGAATGAGTTGTGTGGATCTAGCCCCCGCGAGGCGGAGCTCTGCTTCACCACCAAGGACGAACTTCACTAAGGAGTATCAAACCCAAACCCATATTCCTCCTGAACCGATGAACAATATACTGGGTAACAAAGTCTCATATTCCAGTGAAACAGCGCCAGCAGAAAGGGGTGAAGCCTACATTGACCTAAGATTTAAATGTGTCTCAGAAATGCATAAAAATGGCGGCCATATCTTCTCGGTAGCAGCCGCCAACGGGATTGTGTATATTGGCGCCGAATGCAACACCATCAGATCGTGGAAATTCGTTGGGGAAAATATTGTTGAAAGCAGCCGCCTCCATTCCTGGAGCGGCATGGTGAGAGCAATGTTGCTCACAGAAGACAAGCTTTTCAGCGCCCATGCGGACCACAAGATCCGCGTCTGGTGCCGCTCGGGTTCGAATGCCTGTGCCGGCCACAAGCGAATGGCCGCAATACCGAAGCTGCTGGATTCGATACATCGCTGGGTGAAGCCGAAACGCGATGTTGTTGGATGTGGATCAGGCCGTCATGAAAACCCTAAATCGGGGAAGCATATGGGCGCGATATGCTGTCTCGCTTACAACGATGGTTTCTTGTATTCGGGCTCCTCTGATAAGACTGTGAAGGTATGGCGAGCCTCCGATCTCAAGTGCATCGAAACGATTAAAGCTCATGATGATGCTGTTATTCAGTGGATCCGTGGATGCAACGATTCGTGTTTGGAGCAGAGGAATGTTGGAGTCTGACCAGCATACTTGTTCGGCAGTTATAAAAGCCCATGGCGGCCCTGTCAAATGTATTGCTGCCAAAGTTGAGGAAGAAAATAGGGTTCTGCTTTTTAGTGGGAGCCTGGATGGATCGGTCAACATGTGGGGCATCGCTGTAAAGCAGAAGCGATCAAGGCCAGCATGACTATACCACGGACAACAAAATTAATTAAGTTTCTACTGTCCTGGTCATGTTTCATCGCTAGTCTTCTTTTTTTTTGTCTCCCAGCTCTATAATTGTCTAGGTTTGTGCGTGGTTGTATCAACGTTAACATTTAGGGAGGTTATTAGTCTCACATAATTTTTCCTCATTATAAGATGTTCATTTGCTTTATTGCAATTATCTAGTTACATTCATGTTTTTATGGAACTTGTCTTATATATAGTCCGATCATAAACTGAAAATAGTACGATTTCTCCTCGCCCTGCGAAACTATATTGTTTACATTCAATTTTTAAATTTTTTTATGTTTGACAAATGCTTAGAACCCCCTTATTAAATTTTCAAGTTCTAATGTTGGTTATGAGAAACTATATATTCTTAACATTTCAGTGTTGATGTTTCATGCTTTATAGAAGTTTGTTTCATTGCAAGCTATGAGAAACTATATCGTTGACATTCCAAATGAGAAATCTTTTCTCCAGCTTTATGGTGTAGATGCATTGTTTTTGTCATTTGATCTTAGTAGGATGGTCTTGGATGACTCTATCTTAATCTTTTTGTTACACTTATGTTGATTATAGTACAGCATTTTCTTTTTGTTATATTTAATGTTAATTAGAGTACACTATTGAGTTTTTTTCTATATGGGTAATGTTTCTTTGAAATTAAGTTTTTGTTTTTGATAGTGTGTGCAGTTTTTATATTTTAAGAATTTTGTCTTGTAAACTGTATTGAAGTTGTAAAGTTTATTTTATACTTTTAATATAAAGTAGAGTAATTTTTATGTGAAAAAAAATTAATGAAAAAGAAAAACACAAAATATAATAAAGAAAAGAGTATGCATGTATACTATTATTAAGATTTAATTTATTAGGTAGTTAACTTTTAAAAAGTCAAATTTTAATATTTAAAAATAATATGGATTTATTTGGATTATGCTTCTAAATTTTGGGAAGTTTTATGTTTTAAGGTTTTTACTAAAGGAGAAGAGGAAACTTTTCAAATTTCTTCAGTGTGAGTACTTTTAAAAGAACCAGGTGTAAACCGATATATACTTAACTCTGGAAGACCTAGAGAAACTACCCTTTCTAACAAGGGATCGTTGGGTCAAGTTAATGGAGTGTTGAAGGGTGTAGCAAACTCTTCGATAGTCAAGTATTCAACCTATATAGTTTCCTGAACAGGTTGATCTTGGAAGATGTGATGAGGTTCTCCGAGTTGTTCAGTTGTTCCAGTAAGTTCGTAAGAACCAAGAGAGTATGTTCTTCATCGTTGTGGTGGCGAGTGTGAGTGAAGGAAGGTTTTTCAACCTTCGTGACCTTCTAATAGGTTGGTCCTCCATAATTGTGTGAAAAATATACTAAGTAATTACCCTAGGGGGCACTAAACAACTAGGAGGAAACAACACACCACTAAAAATATCTTAAAGTAATCCATACCAGGCACACAAAGATAATACTCTCAAAATTAACTATGGGTGCAAGTGTTTGAATCACCAACCGCCTTCCCAAAAACCTGTAAGGGATTTCCTCCCACGTATGTCCTAGGTGTACAGTGTAAATATCCTTCCATCGTCATGTGTGTAGAGCCCTAAAGGTCAAACGATACTAAAGGCTACCAAAATTGTAGAAAGAACCCGGGGGGACAGTCGTAGGTCCAGCCAAGACGCATGGACAGGGTAACTAAGCCCGAAATCCTAGAGTACACAAGGAACTAAAGGATCCATGTACACGAAAAGGCTCTGGTGTATGCTCGAAAGAAAAGTGGGGGGTATCCCCAACAGTCCAATCTCACACGACTTCGTGCTTAACTTTGGTTTGAGTAGAGCAATACCTCCACAACAGTTGATTTACCTAAACGATAGTTTGTACTATGATTTGAGATTTGAATGGTTTGGAAGGTTTAAAGTGATTGCACCGAGTGAAACGAAGTGCTCTACAGCCCAGTATGGGGGAGATCCTATAACGTTTGTCCATGTTTGTCCTTATAGTCGGCCATAATAAATAAAGTTTGTCTTTAACATAATAAAAAAAAAAATTAATATTATGTCGGTGATGAATAAAAGGACGTGTATTTTCGTTTGAATTAAATCCTAGGCTATAAACATTTGTCTTTATTATTGTCGGCCATTAATTAAAAAGTAAAAAGAAGTAAAATGTAATGGAAAGTATTTAATGAAAAGTAAAAAAGTGAAATGTATTGTCCGCCATTAATTAGAATGTAAAAAAAAGTAAAATTATGGAAAGTATTTAAAAAAATTCCATGTCCGCTCATAAAATAAAATATTAAGAAAAGTAATTAAAAAATATATGTTCGTTTATAAAATAAAAAATTAAAACCTAAACCCGGATCTATCAATCAAGAGAGATTAAATTTCTTAAGTTTAAATTTAAAGAAAGAAATACACCTCAAGAAATTGGATCCCTCTCGGTGCTTGATAATTACGGGTTTAAGATGGATCTATGCTAGTGTATTCCAAACCCTCGCCTAATCTAGTTGATGTTGTGTAACCTAAAAAGAAAAATGTTACTAATCAATTTTATTAATGGTTCTTTTTAAGGCTGTTACTTACTCAAAGGATAGTGCAATGTGTGGTCATGGTTACAACTGAAAAGAAATGTGTATATAAAATTGTAAAGACTTCACAATTAACCTACTTTGTTTGTCTTTCAAAACATGAAACCATAAAGCAAACTAAGCATAATGAAAGTGTTTTTGTATTTTCAAAGATCATAGTACTAAAGATTACAACTACTTCAAAAAGAAAATGACAATTCTTGCTATAAAAGGAAAGTTCTTTTTAAATTTGATTTTTTCTTTAACTATGAAAAAATACAAATAAGTGTGAACCAACAAGAACCGTAAAAGCAGTGCAATCAAAGAGAAAATGCCCAAAATTAAATCAATCAGACCTTATGCAAGACCGATAAATACCAACCCAACTAGTTGCTTCAGGAACCCTAAAATTAACTAGGTTTTGGAAACAAAATGTAAACCAATATGACTGATATGTAAGGTGGAAAAACAGAGACTCTTATGCAAAGATGAGTCGGATCCTGAATACTAGTGATCAAAGAGGATGAAATCCAAGCAGTTGCTAAACACAAAATGGGCTAGAAAGCAAGGGTATATTTGCAAGCACAAAACTCAAGTAGAAACTCTTAAAGAGGATACGAATAGACTAAACAATGCCAAGAGGGTATCAGATCAGCAAAATACATCCAAAGCCACACACAAGCCAACCTAAGACCAAACCCTAATTAAAAAAGAAAATTCTCACGAAAAACCAGCGACTGTAACATGTAGCAACGCGCGGCTGACCCGCGGGTACATACACCAACAACTCGCGAGTAGGGCAGAAAAGTCGCGACTGTATGTAAATGAAGGTCGTGGGTGATCCTGGAAAAGATTTAAAGTCTTAAAAACCTACTGAATCAAGAATAAAAACCAAAGGATATCTCTAAGAAAGGTTGTAAAAGAGACTCAGATCAACAATCAAAGGCATTAAACAAGTGTGAGATCAACAAACAAACTTCCAAAGCCAGAAGAAGTAACCCTAAGACCAAAACTTAATTAAAACAAAAAATCTCAAGGAAAGTTCGCGACTGTAACATGCAGAAGCACGCGGGTACCTTCGTGGGTATCGAGTAGCTATATCATTTATTTGGTCAACCACTACCTTGGTTGCCTCTTTGGCTACCTTAAGATTCACTACCTCGAGTAAATATATCATTTAAAAGACCTTCCTACCTTAGATAAATAATATCATTTACTATATACTAACCGAGCTACTTCTTCATACCTCCATAATAACCTTAAGGTATGGGAAAATATATATTTATTTGGCCAACCAATACGAGTCAGTAATTTCATGACTACCTTAAGGTACATAGTAAATGTATCATTTATTAAACGAGTAGTTTCTTAAATCTATGTTTCATAGTTATCTTTTGTTATTATAGTTTATTTATCCATGTATCACAATAAAGAGTATGGGTACAAATATATTATTTATTATCTTATTTTTATTGAATCAATTATTTAGATAGAGAGGTTTTGTTTGTTTAGTAGGGTTCACAATAGACAAGTTCTAAGAAATAAGGGTTAAGGAACCATTAGCACCATAATATCAATCTTGTTTGGGACTACAAGGTTAAATATTCTATGGATTCATTTGTTTTGTTTTGCTGTCACTAATTCTTAGGCAATCTTTATTAAGTTACAATTTTGTATCAATGAGATAGTTTTTTTTTTAAGTGGAAATGGATTCAACACTCTTTATTACCCCTATTGCAACTAAATTGTGCAATGTTAATATATAATACTTGTTATTGCATCAATCCAAAAGAGTTCCTAATAGATTTTAGGCTAAAAATGTCAATTTCCCCTTTAGTTAATTTGACCAACATGAAAAAGTAATTTTGTCAAGCATTTAAACTACCATTTGTCATATACCCATATACATAATCATTACTTAACTATACCCTTTTTCCATATACCCATATACATAATCATTATTTAACTATACCCCATTGCTATATTAAGTTTATTACCTACTCAAATTAGCCTCGTACCCCATTAAAATCAAGTACTCATAAATATATTATTTATATAACCAACCAACGTATGTGGTTGCTTTCATAACTACCTTAAGAACTATCAAGTAAATATATCATTTATTACCCTAATATTTATATAACTAACAAATATGTGTAGTTGCTTTCACAACTACCTTAATAACTAGCCAACAAATATGTGTAGTTTCTTTCACAACTACCTTAAGAACTAACCAACAAACATGTGTGATTGCTTTGACATAACGAACAAGTAAATATGTCATTTATTACCATAATAAATACTTTTCTATGTCCCATGGTTATCTTAAATTGCCTTAATTAAATACTTCTCATTATGTTAAGTTGTCTACTCAAATTATCTTATAAAATCATATCTACCTATATTATTTATATATATACATAAATCATCATTATCTCTTTATACCCATTTTGTTTATGGCTTTTTCCAACTAGGTAAATATCATTTTTTATTTGACTAAACAATATGAATAAGTGTATTTTATAACTATATTTTATTTTAAGACAACTTCATTTAATTATTATTATTATTAAACCTATTTTAACATAACATCTTTTGAACTTGAACTTGACTAAACATAAATTTGACACCACTATCGAAAATGGGAGAAAAGCTAAATATATTATTTATTTACCAATTAATATGGGTCGTATTTTCGTAACTATATTGAGATACCAATTAAATATATTAATTATAATGGGAGATTTATAATTATTTTGAATTGACTACTCTATGATATAACCGTTATGAAAAGTTTAATATTTTACTCAATTTATTTTTTTTATTCCACTATACGGTAAGGATGGAACTATAACCTAGATTAACGGTTCAATGGAATAATGATCTGGCCTGGAAAATGCGTTTTTATCAAATTTGTGGGTCAATTTAATTCTTTTTGGTCAATTTTTTTTTTACTCCACTATACGGACCTTTATATTTTACTCAATTTATTTTTTTATTCCACTGTAAGGTAAGGATGGATCAGGCCGTCATGAAAACCCATACTCGTCCACCCAAATGCGCCAAGCAACGATTCAGTGGGTGGTAATTATAATCTGTTATTCAGTGGATCCGTGGATGCAACGATTCGTGTTTGGAGCAGAGGAATGTTCGAGTCTGACAAGCATACTTGTTCGGCAGTTATAAAAGCCCATGGCGGCCCTGTCAAATGTATTGCTGCCAAAGTTGAGGAAGAAAATAGGGTTCTTCTTCTTAGTGGGAGCCTGGATGGATCGGTCAATATGTGGCGCATCGCCGTAAAGCACAAACGATCAAGGCCAACATCACTATACCAGGAAAAACAAAATTAATTTTCTAATGTCCTGGTCATGTTTCATCGCTAGTCTTTTTTTTTTGTCTCCGAGCTCCATAGTTTTCCAGGTTTGTGCCTCGCTGTATCAACGTTAACATGTAGTGAGCTCATTAGTCTCAGATCATTTTTCCCGATTATAAGATGTCCATTTGCTTGCTTGCATTTATCTAGTTACATTCATGTTTTTATGGAACTTGTCTTATATATATATATATAGTCCGATCATAAACTGAAATTAAACTGAAAATAGTACTATTTCTCCTCGCCATGCGAAACTATATTGTTTACATTCAATTTTTAATTTTTATGTTTGACATAAGCTTATTTTATATATTTAATGTCTATCTTAACTTGAAATAACTTGAAAATACTGAAGTTCACACGCACTGTTAATAAACTACATTTGGTGCGTATTGCTAACCGCGTAACTATTAAATTATAAACTACATTTGGTGCGTATTGCTAACCCGGTAACTATTAAATTTTCAAGTTCTAATGCTGGTTATGAGAAACTATATATTGTTAACATTTCATTGTTGATGCTTGCTTTATAGAAGTTTGTTTCATTGCAAATTGCAAACTATGAGAAACTATATCGTTGGCTTTCCAAATGATAAAGCTTGTAGGATGACTCTATCTTAATCTTTTTGGCACATTTATGTTGATTATAGTAAAGTATTTTCTTTTTGTTATAATTAATGCTAATTAGAGTACAGTATTTGGTTTTGGGTTTTTTCCTCTATTGGTAATGTTTCTTTGATTTTAAGAAGTTTTTGGTTTTGGTTTTTCTCTATTGGTAATGTTTCTTTGAAATTAATAAGTTTTTGTTTTTGGATAGTCTTTAAAGTTTTTATATTTTAAGAATTTTATCTTATAACCTCTATTGAAGTTGTAAAGTTTATTTTATATTTTTAATATAAAGTATAATAATTTTTATGTCAAAAAAAAGTTAATGAAAAAGAAAAACACAAAATATAATTAACAAAAGAGTATACATGTATAATATTATTAAGATTTAATTTATTAGGTAGTTAACTTTTAAAAAGTCAAATTTTAATATTTAAAAATAATATGGATTTATTTGGATTATATTTCTAAATTTTGGGAAGTTTTATGTTTTAATGTTTTTACTAAAGGAGAAGAGGAAACTTTTCAAATTTTTTCAGTGTGAGTACTTTTAAAAGAACGAGGTGTAAACCGATATATACAAGTAACTCTCAAAGACTTAGAGAAATTACCCTTTCTAACAAGGGATCGTAGGGTCGAGTTAATGGAGGGTTGAAAGGTGTAGCAAACTCTTCAGTAGTCAAGTATTCAACCTATATAGTTTCCTGAACAAGTTGATCTTGGAAGATCTGATGAGGTTCTCCAAGTTGTTCAGTTGTTCCCGTAAGTTCGTAAGAACCACGAGAGTTTGTTCTTCACGTTGTGGTGGTGGTGGAGGCTCCATTGTGAGTGGAGGAAGGTTTTTCAACCTTCGTGACCTTCTAAGAGGTTTTTCCTCCACAATTGTGTGAAAAATATACTAAGTAATTACCCTAGGGGGCACTAAAAAACTAGGATCAAACAACACACCACTAAAAATGTCCTAAAGTAATCCATACCAAGCACACAAAGATAATACTCTCAAAATTAAGTCTTGGATGATGAGGGCCCATAACAAACTAGTAGAGTATCAAAGGACAATTACGTGGGTTCCACAATATAGTATTCTTGGGTGCAAGCATTTGAATCACCAACCACCTTCCCAAAATCCCGTAAGGGATTTCCTCCAACGTATGTCTTAGGTACAGTGTAAATATCCTTCCACCGTCACCTATGTAGAGCCCTAAAGGTCAAAAGATACTAAAGGTTACCAAAATTGCAGAAAGAACCCGGGGGGACAGTCGCAGGTCCAGCCAAGACGCATGGGAGGGTAACTAAGCCCGAAATC
Organism: Larix kaempferi; assembly: GCA_027924585.1. Taxonomy (NCBI): domain Eukaryota; kingdom Viridiplantae; phylum Streptophyta; class Pinopsida; order Pinales; family Pinaceae; genus Larix; species Larix kaempferi. The sequence continues at coordinate 11,430,337 of BSBM01000767.1, read as the reverse complement.
CAAGAGTACACAATGCACTAAAGGATCCACGTACACGAAAAGGCTCTCGTGTATTCTCAAAAGAAAAGTGGGGGGTATCCCCAACAGTCCAATCTCACACGACTTCGTGCTTAACTATGGTTTGAGTAGAGCTTCCTCGATACCTCCACAAGAGTTGATTTACCTAAACAATAGTTTGTACTATGATTTGAGACTTGAATGGTTTGGAAGGTTTAAAGTGATGTATTCCAAACCCTAGCCTAATCTAGTTGTCAATGTTGTGTAACCTAAAAAGAAAAATTTTGCTAGTAAATTTTATTAATGGTTCTTTTTAACGTTGTTACTTACTCAAAGGATAGTGCAATGTGTGGTCACGGTTACAACTGAAAAGAAATGCGTATATAAAAATGTAAAGACTTTACAATTAACCTACTTTGTTTGTCTTTCAAAACATGAAATAAAACAACAAACTAAGCATAATGAAAGTTTTTTGTATTTTCAAAGATCATAGTACTAAAAATACAACTACTTCGAAAAGAAAATCACAATTCTTGCTATAAAAAGAAAGTTCTTTTTAAATTTGATTTTTTCTTTAACTATGAAAAAAATAAAAATAAGTGTGAACCAACAAGAACCGTAAAAATAGTGCAAGAAAAGAGAAAATGGGCAAAACTAAAGCAATCATACCTTATGCAAGACCGACAAAGACCAACCCAACTAGTTGCTTCGGGAAACCTAAAAGTAACTAGGTTTTGGAAACAAAATGCAAACCAATATGATGGATATGTAAGGCAGAAAAACAGAGGCTCTTATGCAGAGATCAGTGTGCTCCTGAATACCAGTGATCAAAGAGGATGAAATCCAAGCAGTTGCCAAACACAAAATGGGCTAGAAAGCAAGGGTAACTTCGCAAGCACAAAACTCAAGTATAAACTCTTAAAGATGATACAAATAGAATCAGAATACACTGAACAATGTCCAGAGGATATTAGATCAGCAAAATACTTCCAAAGCCATAGAAAAACCACCCTAATTAAAAAAGAAAATCTCACAAAAAACCCGTGACTGTAACATGCAGCAATGCGCGGCTGACCCGCAGGTACATACACCAACAACTCGCGAGTAGGGAAGAAAAGCTTCAACTATATGTAAATGAAGGTTGCGGGTGATCCTTGAAAAAATTTAAAGACCTAAAAACCTACTGTATCAAGAATAAAAACCAAAGGATATATCTAAGAAAGGCTATAAAAGAGACTCAGATCAACACTCAGAGGCATTAAACAAGTGTCAGATCAACAAACAAACTTCCAAAGCCAGGAGAAGTAACCCTAAGACCAAAGCTTAATTAAAACAAAAAATATCAAAGAAAGTTTGCAACTATAACATGCAGAAGCACGCAAGTGCAACTAGATAACCACGAGTACCTATATAGGCAACACGCTAGTGCAATTGAATAGCTGTTCCTATAAGCACAAGGAACTCGCAAAAATAACATCAACTTGTAGTCAAATTGCAATAGACACAAAGAAATCTATTGGAAAGGGAAGAATGTCTCAATCTTTATTGACAAATGCAGAAAGTACAATAATGTTATACCTGTCCTGAATCGGCACCATCGTAACCAGACCTTGGTCTCCTACTCCTCTCTCTTAGTTATGAATTTCTCCAACATAACTTTCTCTAATGATCTTAAGGTCCCTTTCTCAAGCCCTTCCCCTTGTATTTATAGCAAAGCAAGGAAGGCAGGTTCGAAAGGTGGTTGAGTTGGGAAGTTGGGGTAGTTTGGGTACCTGCCTCAACTAATCTCAATTCTTTTTTTAATTCTTTTTTAACTTTTTCTTAAGACACCCACGACTATGATATAGGACAACTCGTGAGTGACTCGTGAGTGTCTTCACTTGCATCTAGTGGGTGCAACATTTTGAGGGAAGGATTGCAAGGTTCGGCTCTAGGTCATCTAAGGTCAAGGTAAGGTCTTCCATCCATACTGTCCTTTTGTGTGATCCACAAGGCAATGTGGTCACAAATGGAGAAGTGCTAATTTGATCGATAAAAATTGTGTTTGATGAGTTTCATGTTATTGATCTTGTATATGTTCCTCGTTGTTTTCCTCTTTCTCTTTATCATCTTTTATGGCTTGGCTCTAGGTTATTGCAGCATTTTTGTATATATATGTTTTTCTTCTATGATTAGTGTTGAAATAATGTAACTTCAAAGAATATTCTATTTGTACTTTATTATTATTCATCCGAAGATGTGTTATTCCTCTGTCGGGATGTTATTATTATGTAAAGTCATTGAGGTAAATCCTCCCATGTAAGTCGGGGCAATAGATCCCCTAATATTCATTTGTAATGGGGTGTTTAAGTCCCCTAGATAGGTCGGCCCAGTTAGCAAGAGAATAAACTATTGAGGCCGACCTATCAAGTGTAAAAGTCAAGTGAATCTAAAGTATAAATAGAGAAGGTGTGTTCCTCATTTGAACACACACTCACTCACTTGTGAACTCGCATAGGAGAGAGAGATCTGGAAAGGAGGATAAGGAGCTCTTGTTTGGGGATTTCATCTTTGTACTTGTTGATCATCTATATTGAGGAAATTTTGTTGGTTTTCTACCCCATAAGGGTTTCCGAGGATAAATCTGTGTCTCTTGTGTTTATGTTGTGCTTGTTATTCTTTCAGTGATCCTGCATATGCTATTGTTGTGAAATTGAATTGAATACTGATGTTATCTATCTAAGCATATTGAATCTTAACATGGTATCAGAGCTATTCTGAAGGAAGGCTATGTATGGCACTTATGACACTTATTTCAGTTGCGACAATTTGAAAGCTAGGGCTTTGTATAACAAAACCTAGTCATTGTGGAACTTTCACTATAAATCACTTTCGGCGAAGGTTCGGGATCTGAAACTTGTACAGGACAAAGATGACATTTTCTTGTATCTTTTGTCCGAGTTAAAGCCTCAGATTCGTTGTACTTTCTGAGATATGATCCGTACAAGTTAGGGTTTATCCCTCCTCGAGAATGAATCCCTAAACAGGTGACCTAGGTAAAAAGGTCATATCTCACAATAGGAAGCTCCAAATGGAATTCCGTAAAAAGAGACAGTTAGGGAACTGAATTTATTTTTACAGGTCCGAGTTTCAAAGGCTGAAGTTGAAACAGTGACATGTGGCACTCCTTACAAGTTCTCTATGTTGTTCCATCCCTTAAATGGTTCATGTTGTGAAACTGAGCATATCTCTATGATGGAGAATCCAATAAAGCTCAAACCTGTGGGGTTGGAAATATAACAAGTTAGACTACCATAGTCTGAAGTTTCAGACCCTGCAGATCTGAAATTTCAGAGATACACTAGAATCAAAATGGAACATCTGAAATGGCTCAATGGAGAAAATCAAAGAAGAGAAGGAAGAAGCTCTCACTTGGGTTTTTTAGTTTTTAGGTATGGCATGACGTAATACAATGTCAAAGACACCTGATGAAACATTGGAAACTTTGAAAATGGATTTGGAATCCATTCATCTTAGATATTAATCCTCCATCAAAATGTTGTGGGAGGAAGGAGATTGAAAATTAGGGTTTCCAGGTAAGAAGAAACCCTAACAAAGTTGGGAGACTCATAGGGAAGCAATGAAGGAGGTTTAAATGGCACTTATATTCTATCATCCTAGCACCATGAACCTATATAAGATGTTTACAAGAATCTACCTTGGATGGTTAGGGTTTTAACCTTATAGAGAAGATTGTACAAGCAATCTCAACAGGTATGACTTGAGAAGATATAGGTATGTTTTGAAATCTGTTTCATGATTAAGTTCATGATATGTTTATTGAGGTTAGTAAAATCATGATTAATTTTATATTTTCTGATCACCTTAGTAAAAGTATGAATGCATGTGAATGATAGAAGACATTCATTGATTAGGGTTATGACACTTATGATTGTACTAATGCACTTGTTGTGTTGTATGAGGATGATGTTGTCTGCTAACATGAAAGGTACATCAAGTAAATATATATGGCCATGATGACATGAAGACAAAGACTCATCCGTAGTCTTTGAGTTTCATAGTTATCTTATGTTATCTTATCTTATCTGTGTTTCATAGTTATCTTATGTTATTCTACTTGAGTTATCCATGCATCACAATAAAGAGTATGGGTAAATATATTATGTATTTAGCCTATTTGTATTGAATCAATTCTTTAGATAGAGAGGTTTTGTTTGTTTAGTAGGGTTTACACTAGACAAGGTCTAAGAAATAAGGGTTAAGGAACCATTAGCACCATAATATCAATCTTGTTTGGGACTACAAGGTTAAATATTCTATGGATTCATTTTTTATTTTGCTATCATTGATTCTTAGGAAATCTTTGTTAAGTTATAAATTGTGCAATGCTAATATATAATACTTGTTGTTCCATCAATCCAAAAGAGTTCCTAATAAATATTAGGACAAAAATGTCAATTTCCCCTTTAGTTAATTTGACCAGCATGAAAAAAGTCATTTTGTGAAGCATTTAAACTACCATTTGTCATATATAACGCATATACATGATCATTATTTAACTCGGTCGATCATTTATAGCAAAAGCCCTTCACATATAACCGTTACCATTACTGACCTTCATATTTTACTCAATTTTTTTTTTATTCCACTCTACGGACCTTCATATTTTACTCAATTTATTTTTTTATTCCACTATACGGTAAAGATGGAACTATAACCTAGATTAACGGTTCAATGGAATAATGATCTGGTCTGGAAAATGCTTTTTCATCAAATTTGTGGACCTTCATATTTTACTCAATTTTTTTTTTATTAATTAATTTATGAATATGGAATTAATTTAATTTTTTAGTTAACAAAATGATAGAATTTATTTAATTTTTTTTATGGCTTCCATCCTTAACCCTTTCAAACCTGACCTATAACAATTGAACAAATAACCTATAATAACTTACTATCTACTTATACTCAACTGTAATATCGTCGTCCCTCGGGTTACACCATTATTCTCCCATACTCTCGCAATATCGTCTTCTTCTCGTTACTCCTTCAATATCAATAGCGTCTTCCTCTGGTATTTTTTAGTTAACAGAAGAAAGGTGACAAGGAAGGCAGCGAATATCTACTTTGACATCCAAAATGGAGAGAACCCAGTCTTCTTCTTCGGTTGCGAGCAGATTGAAGTCTGCTCTGTTGGATTCGAAATCATATTTATTTCAGAGAAGCCTTTCTATGACAATTGAGAGCTCCTCTGATTATCACGATGATGTGCTCGCTCCACCCAGAATGAGTTGTGTGGATCTAGCCCCCGCGAGGCGGAGCTCTGCTTCACCACCAAGGACGAACTTCACTAAGGAGTATCAAACCCAAACCCATATTCCTCCTGAACCGATGAACAATATACTGGGTAACAAAGTCTCATATTCCAGTGAAACAGCGCCAGCAGAAAGGGGTGAAGCCTACATTGACCTAAGATTTAAATGTGTCTCAGAAATGCATAAAAATGGCGGCCATATCTTCTCGGTAGCAGCCGCCAACGGGATTGTGTACATCGGCGCCGAATGCAACACCATCAGATCGTGGAAATTTGTTGGGGAAAATATTGTTGAAAGCAGCCGCCTCCACTCCTGGAGCGGCATGGTGAGAGCAATGTTGCTCACAGAAGACAAGCTTTTCAGCGCCCATGCGGACCACAAGATCCGCGTCTGGTGCCGCTCGGGTTCGAATGCCTGTGCCGGCCACAAGCGAATGGCCGCAATACCGAAGCTGCTGGTTTCGATACATCGCTAGGTGAAGCCGAAACGCGATGTTGTTGGATGTGGATCAGGCCGTCATGAAAACCCTAAATCGGGGAAGCATATGGGCGCGATATGCTGTCTCGCTTACAACGATGGTTTCTTGTATTCGGGCTCCTCTGATAAGACTGTAAAGGTATGGCGAGCCTCCGATCTCAAGTGCATCGAAACAATTAAAGCTCATGATGATGCTGTGAACGCCATTGCCGTCAGCCCTGATGGATTGATATTCACCGGCTCGGATGACTGCACGGTGAAGATATGGAGAAAACATATTGTGCCGTCACCGCACCTTCTGTTGACAACACTTCTTGGGAAAAACAAAAGCAAGATCTCAAACTCAAACTCAAGCTTGCCCGTGAAAGCCCTTGCTCTGAATTCGAATGGATCCGCTCTGTACACGGGATCCTCGAATGGTGATATTATTTGGTGGGAAAAAGACCCATACTCGTCCACCCAAATGCGCCAAGCCGGGATCCTTCGCGGGCATGTACGCGCAGTGCTGTGCCTGGCAACAGTGGGTGGTAATTATAATCTGTTATTCAGTGGATCCGTGGATGCAACGATTCGTGTTTGGAGCAGAGGAATGTTTGAGTCTGACCAGCATACTTGTTCGGCAGTTATAAAATCCCATAGCGGCCCTGTCAAATGTATTGCTGCCAAAGTTGAGGAAGAAAATAGGGTTCTGCTTTTTAGTGGGAGCCTGGATGGATCGGTCAACATGTGGGGCATCGCTGTAAAGCAGAAGCGATCAAGGCCAGCATGACTATACCACGGACAACAAAATTAATTAAGTTTCTACTGTCCTGGTCATGTTTCATCGCTAGTCTTTTTTTTTTTTGTCTCCCAGCTCTATAATTTTCTAGGTTTGTGCGTGGTTGTATCAACGTTAACATTTAGGGAGGTTATTAGTCTCAGATAATTTTTCCTCATTATAAGATGTTCATTTGCTTTATTGCAATTATCTAGTTACATTCATGTTTTTATGGAACTTGTCTTATATATAGTCCGATCATAAACGGAAAATAGTACGATTTCTCCTCGCCCTGCGAAACTATATTGTTTACATTCAATTTTTAAATTTTTTATGTTTGACAAATGCTTATAACCCCCTTATTAAATTATAAACATTTCAGTGTTCATGTTTCATGCTTTATAGAAGTTTGTTTCATTGCAAGCTATGAGAAACTATATCGTTGACATTCCAAATGAGAAATATTTTCTCCAGCTTTGTGGTGTAGATGCATTGTTTTTGTCATTTGATCTTAGTAGGATGGTCTTGGATGACTCTATCTTAATCTTTTTGTTACACTTATGTTGATTATAGTACAATATTTTCTTTTTGTTATATGTAATGTTAATTAGAGTACACTATTGAGTTTTTTTCTATATGGGTAATGTTTCTTTGAAATTAAGTTTTTGTTTTTGATAGTCTGTGCAGTTTTTATATTTTAAGAATTTTGTCTTGTAAACTGTATTGAAGTTGAAAAGTTTATTTTATACTTTTAATATAAAGTAGAGTAATTTTTATGTGAAAAAAAATTAATGAAAAAGAAAAACACAAATTATAATAAAGAAAAGAGTATGCATGTATACTATTATTAAGATTTAATTTATTAGGTAGTTAACTTTTAAAATGTCAAATTTTAATATTTAAAAATAATATGGATTTATTTGGATTATGCTGCTAAATTTTGGGAAGTTTTATGTTTTAAGGTTTTTACCAAAGGAGAAGAGGAAACTTTTCAAATTTCTTCAGTGTGAGTACTTTTAAAAGAACCAGGTGTAAACCGATATATACTTAACTCTGGAAGACCTAGAGAAACTACCCTTTCTAACAAGGGATCGTTGGGTCAAGTTAATGGAGTGTTGAAGGGTGTAGCAAACTCTTCGATAGTCAAGTATTCAACCTATATAGTTTCCTGAACAGGTTGATCTTGGAAGATGTGATGAGGTTCTCCGAGTTGTTCAGTTGTTCGAGTAAGTTCCTAAGAACCACGAGAGTATGTTCTTCGTCATTGTGGTGGCGAGTGTGAGTGAAGGAAGGTTTTTCAACCTTCGTGACCTTCTAATAGGTTGGTCCTCCACAATTGTGTGAAAAATATACTAAGTAATTACCCTAGGGGGCACTGAACAACTAGGAGGAAACAACACACCACTAAAAATATCTTAAAGTAATCCATACCACGCACACAAATATAATACTCTCAAATTTAACTATGGGTGCAAGTGTTTGAATCACCAACCGCCTTCCCAAAAACCTGTACGGGATTTCCTCCCACATATGTCCTAGGTGTACAGTGTAAATATCCTTCCATCGTCGCGTGTGTAGAGCCCTAAAGGTCAAACAATACTAAAGGCTACCAAAATTGTAGAAAGAACCCGGGGGGACAGTCGTAGGTCCAGCCAAGACGCATGGACAGGGTAACTAAGCCCGAAATCCTAGAGTACACAAGGAACTAAAGCATCCATGTACACGAAAAGACTCTGGTGTATGCTCGAAAGAAAAGTGGGGGGTATCCCCAACAGTCCAATCTCACACGACTTCGTGCTTAACTTTGGTTTGAGTAGAGAAATACCTCCACAACAGTTGATTTACCTAAACGATAGTTTGTACTATGATTTGAGATTTGAATGGTTTGGAAGGTTTAAAGTGATTGCACCGAGTGAAACGAAGTGCTCTACAGCCCAGTATGGGGGAGATCCTATAACGTTTGTCCATGTTTGTCCTTATAGTCGGCCATAATAAATAAAGTTTGTCGTTAACATAATAAAAAAAAAATTAATATTATGTCGGTGATTAATAAAAGGACGTGTATTTTCGTTTGAATTAAATCCTAGGCTATAAACATTTGTCTTTATTATTGTCGGCCATTAATTAAAAAGTAAAAAGAAGTAAAATGTAATGGAAAGTATTTAATGAAAAGTAAAAAAGTAAAATGTATTGTCCGCCATTAATTAGAATGTAAAAAAAAACTAAAATTATGGAAAGTATTTAAAAAAATTCCATGTCTGCTCATAAAATAAAATATTAAGAAAAGTAATTAAAAAAAATATGTTCGTTTATAAGATAAAAAATTAAAACCTAAACCCGGATCTATCAATCAAGAGAGATTAAATTTCTTCAGTTTAAATTTAAAGAAAGACATACACCTCAAGAAATTGGATCCCTCTCGGTGCTTGATAGATACGGGTTTAAGATGGATCGATGCTAGTGTATTCCAAACCCTGGCCTAATCTAGTTGATGTTGTGTAACCTAAAAAGAAAAATGTTACTAATCAATTTTATTAATGGTTCTTTTTAAGGCTGTTACTTACTCAAAGGATAGTGCAATGTGTGGTCATGGTTACAACTGAAAAGAAATGTGTATATAAAATTGTAAAGACTTCACAATTAACCTACTTTGTTTGTCTTTAAAAACATGAAACCATAAAGCAAACTAAGCATAATGAAAGTGTTTTTGTATTTTCAAAGATCATAGTACTAAAGATTACAACTACTTCAAAAAGAAAATGACAATTCTTGCTATAAAAGGAAAGTTCTTTTTAAATTTGATTTTTTCTTTAACTATGAAAAAATACAAATAAGTGTGAACCAACAAGAACCGTAAAAGCAGTGCAATCAAAGAGAAAATGCCCAAAATTAAATCAATCAGACCTTATGCAAGACCGATAAATACCAACCCAACTAGTTGCTTCAGGAACCCTAAAATTAACTAGGTTTTGGAAACAAAATGTAAACCAATATGACTGATATGTAAGGTGGAAAAACAGAGACTCTTATGCAAAGATGAGTCGGATCCTGAATACTAGTGATCAAAGAGGATGAAATCCAAGTAGTTGCTAAACACAAAATGGGCTAGAAAGCAAGGGTATATTTGCAAGCACAAAACTCAAGTAGAAACTCTTAGAGAGGATACGAATAGACTCAGAATAGACTAAACAATGCCAAGAGGGTATCAGATCAGCAAAATACATCCAAAGCCACAGACAAGCCAACCTAAGACCAAACCCTAATTAAAAAAGAAAATTCTCACGAAAAACCAGCGACTGTAACATGTAGCAACGCACGGCTGACCCGCGGGTACATACACCAACAACTCGCGAGTAGGGCAGAAAAGTCGCGACTGTATGTAAATGAAGTTCGTGGGTGATCCTTGAAAAGATTTAAAGTCTTAAAAACCTACTGAATCAAGAATAAAAACCAAAGGATATCTCTAAGAAAGGTTGTAAAAGAGACTCAGATCAACAATCAAAGGAATTAAACAAGTGTGAGATCAACAAACAAACTTCCAAAGCTAGAAGAAGTAACCCTAAGACCAAAACTTAATTAAAACAAAAAATCTCAAGGAAAGTTCGCGACTGTAACATGCAGAAGCATGCGGGTGCAACTAGATAACCGCGGGTACCTATATAGCAAACTCGCTAGTGCAACTGAATAATTGCGCCTATAAGCACTGGGAACTCGCAAGTGGGCTTTGAAAAATTCTTAAAAAAAAAGAAAATTGCAGATCAAAAAAGAACTAAGTCAAGCAACAGGGTCAAGGATACGCTAGACACTTCTACAGAGATCAAACAAGTTATAAAGGACTGAAAGAAACTCAACAAGAGTCCCCAAAGCATAAAATAGATGGTCCTCCCCAACGGAGTCGCCAGTTCTGTTGTTAGGCAAATTTTCCTTATAGTAGGCGAACACTACCAACGTACGAGGGTTATCAGATAGACATATAAGGCTTTGCAAATATTTTTATTAATAAAATTGGATTAGAGTTAAGAGAATGTATACTTTATTTATGAAGGTCGATCCAAGTTTTTCTCCCTTCGTTCTCCTATGCAACAACCTGCAAAACAAACATAAAACCTTCCTCAAACCAGTTTTACCACAAATAACATATTGATATTAATAAGACAAAATAACATCAACTTGTAGTCAAATTGCAATAGACACAAACAAATCTATTGCACTACTACATTTTTGGCCTTTAGGGTGGGTTGTCTTCCGCCCCCAAAAGTGACCTACGAGGGGGGGGTTTCTCTTTGGTGGCAGTTTTGGAAAAACCGCCCCTAAAGACGCCGATGTTAAAACTTTTTCCCTTTAAGTGCGGTTTTTGACGAAATTGGAATCGCCCCCAAAAGTGACTTTTGGGGGTGCTTTGTGACCCCACTTGTAGAGGTATACGGAGGTCGTTTTAAACCCCCCTCGTAGACCCCTTCATAGAGACCTACGGGGACGGTTTCGAACCCCCTTCATAGAGACCTACGAGGGTGGTTGTGAACCACCCTCATAAGCCCCCTCATACAAACCTACAAGGGCGGTTTGGAACCAACCTTGTAGAGGACTATAGGGGCGGTTTCAAACCCCCCTCGTAGAGGCCTATAGGGGCGGTTTTGAACCCCACACATATAGTCCTATAGGGGTGGTTTGGAACCCCCCTTGTAAAGGCCTATAGGGGAAGTTTAGAACCCCCCTCGCAGAGGCTTATAGGGGCGGTTTTGAAACCCCCTCGTAGAAGCCTATAGAGGCGGTTCGAAACCCCCCCTAAAACTCTTTACAAACCTTTGGGGGCAGTTATGAACCCCCGCCATATAAACTTACAGGGGGGGTTTTGAACCCCCCTCATTGTAACATACAAGGGTAGTTTTGAACCCCCCTCGTAGTGACATATGAAGTCAATTTAGAACCCCCCTCGTAGCCATTATAAAATATATTTTATTAAAAATATCAATATTGCAATATCATTAGGGCACGAAGGAATCGAACCTTCAACCCCCTGCTTGTAAAGCAGGAACTCTTCCATTGAGATAGAACCCTTTAAGAATTGGGGAAAGGGGCAATATTAACACCAAGATTGCATCATTTGTAATTCTAAGAAAATACTAATAATCCCAACATTGTTTCTGACTCGAGACACCTAAGAAAGTAGTCTAAATGGCTCTGGCCTTCTTTAGATATGTGCTAACCACTTCAAATCGTATGGCTCTGACCTTCTTTAGATATATGCTAACCACTTCAATTTCTATGATGTAATCAAGATAATGTAGATGTATGTTAAAAAATTCACATTTACACTCATAAACATATAATTATGCATCCAATTGACCTCAAGTTGGCATTTAAAAAGAAGAATATTATGCCACCGAGGAAGACACTCAGTTCGCTTGATTATGATCATGCCACTGTACAACACATAAAGTAACAACAAATAAATGTGTTTTGGAGCTATGTAGATTTGAATCTTCTGTTGTTAGCAGTGTCCCGCAGTAAAAAATGGAACTCCTCAGAATGATAAACTTCTTCCATATAAAGATGCACCCTCCTAGGGCGAGTTTGATGGTCCTCCTTTTTCAACTGGTCGGTGGAGGGAACTGCTAGGAACAAGAAGCCCTTGTTTCTCCAATTTCTTCTACATAATTGTATGATATTGATTCTGTTGTATCTACGAAACCACTTGCAAAGAACCAATTCTAAAATTCTTACCTCATATCTGCTACCTAGTGTCCACCATGGTAATTTTAATGCTATTTTGGCAGCATCCTTAGCTTCAATCTTACGACCAATTCTGTAATATAAAGAGATAGAATCTCCATAATAGGGATGTGATACTCTGTATATATATTTGTGTGTATGTGTGTGTGTGACCGAGAGAGAGAGAGCAAGAGAGAGAGAGAGAGAGAGAGAGAGAGAGAGAGAGAGAGAGATGATTAAACAATTGAAGAGGATCTCAAAATTGGGTCCCATGGCATCCAGACACTATTTGGCTATGAATGATAGTCATGTACAGGTGCTCATCCCTATTGTACTCACTTAAGAAAAATCTCTGCATTAAACACAAATGGTCATCCAAATAAGTCTTAATGAATTGCATTTTCCAAACAAAAATGATGGATGAAGGTTTTCTAATTAACAAAATCTTAAAAATGATACGGAATATATATTAAATAGAATACATACCGATTTTACACTACGTTGTAAGCATGTGTGCATGTGGAATATCTGTGCCACATACACTGGTAACTTCTTTCCTTAATATTTCTTTCCATTCCAGGTTTATCGCGAGCAAGAATACTGCCCAAGTTAACAGATTGGAAGTTGTCTCATGGCCTGCAAAGAAAAATGTCTTGCATTCATCCATGATTTCGTCAATAGTCATGCTTGGATTTCTTTGAGACCCACCCAATTCCTTCTAGTTTGTAGTCATCATGATTCCAAGCAGATCATTCCCATAGCCATCATGAGCTCTTGTTGTTGTTCTGGGCTCTAACCTACTTTGAATTAAAGAATTCAAGAGTTCTTTGACTCTTCTGTCAATCTTACAGGCATACATGTTCTTTCTTGTAGGAATATATCTGCCAAATTCCCCAACGGTACAAGTCCACAATTATAAGTACTCTGAAGCATACGTTTGTGTAGAAGCTCTATGTACTATGTATAGCACTAAGTAGAACCTTATGCTTAAGTAAAAGATCTATGGATTATGTCTCTAGCAGGTCCCAAAGGACGTGAAAGAAAAACATAAAGAGAAGTACAAGTACTAATGAACTTGCAGTTACATGCAAAACTATACAATTGATTTAAAGACATGAGTACAATGTTATTACTGGCTTCCTAGGATGAAGACAGATTGTTCAGCTTTAGCATCAATTTCTTGTAACACTCTCTCTGCAATTCAGATACTTCTTTGCCTTCATTGTAACTGCTACCGAATGCAGTATGCGATATGATGTTTGATGTTAATGATCCAAACTCGCTATGAACATCAATTTATTTTCCTTGGGAGTTTTCCTGGGCCATCATCTCTTGCCAATTCTCCAGCATGGATGAAGTGCAAGCAGCCATTCTCTTCACCGTTTCCTGTCATTGGCAACATTGGAACATAACTAAAGTCAGTAGCATAGTCTTACGAGACTGTCTCTCAGGGACTCCCTAAGAAATAGTCTAGTTAATGCACATCCTTGTTTTAGAGAGGTAGGTGAATTCACAGCATATAAAATGTAATTTGACATTATAGAGGAAAACAATTGAAAATAAGATATCAATTACTAAGTCTTTTCAGTGTTGATGAATTTGTTAAATCATTTTACTTTTGAATTGCTTGACTCTGTACTTATTGTTATTAGCCACCGGTTGGGCCTAGGAACTCCGCACCAGAATAGATGGTCAAATTATAAGCATAGATTGATAGTAATTTGGTGCATATATCTAAGGAAGTGTTTTTTTGGTATGTAGAATACCTATATTCAATAGTCCTAGACATGTAAGGTGACAATAGTTTCTCATTATTGAAGAAACTGTTATAGTTGTTCATTATTCAAGGGGACGTAGAGAAATGTCCCCATTGGAGTACCCGCATCCAGGGAACATGGGGAGCACATCCCCTATCCTCGGGAACAAGTCCCCATGTAGCACTGACCCAAACACATTTATAAAGAGGAGAATATTCCTTCTGTTTTCTCATTCATACAAAGTGTAAACATGGTGCAAAGCAAGAAAACTTTTCCTAGTTGTAGATACAATATGCACATGCATCTTGAAAGATCAATCAGTTTTTGTTATGAAGCTAGTACCAAAGTAAAATTTGTAGACTCGATATCATATTCCACAATTCAACCAGTTGTAGCGCACATATATCTGCAGTCTTATGGTGCTACTAAGAGAGACAAAGAAATGAGTTCTTCTTTTAAATCTCACCTTTATATTCACCCAGAACCATTACCAAAATCATCCATCGGGAATGAACCAATTACCAGTAGGATGAATGAATCTTCAAGAAGAGTAAAATCTCAACCTTGTCAAGATGGGTGCACGACATAAGGGGCAGTTTGACAAATTTTGGCTACAACTCCTACATGTCTGTTGAAACAGAATTGATGTCATTGCAAAAAACAAACTGAAGCATTTATGCAGTGCTTTCTTCCAATGGAAAACAAGAAAATAATGATGTCTAGTTTTCTATATACTCACCAAATGTCCAAAACCAAGTGCCATGTCTCTATAAATGGTCAAACAAATGGGGAAAACCAAAATGTAAGATAAAACGGAATTTTCAAAATGTCATAGTTACATAACTAGAATTAAAATAGCATCAAATTGTACACTTAGAAGCAAAACACCCATTGATCATGCATGATAAGCATACTGCAACTGAACTGGAAATCTCTATCTCTGCATTACTTTCTGAGATCATTCTTGCTGGGGAATTCCCTATAGAACTGATCTATGTGAAACTGTAGATTGGTGGGTTGTGGACCCTGGAAAATTTGAGGAAGCAACATCATGTTGAATCATTGGCAATGGAAAATTACGAGGCACTATATTTGTTCCCACACATCGACTGTAAATAAGGAACATCAAAATGATCTTCTGGAGGAAGAAACGAGAAGCAGAGACAACCTTCAAAATACATTATATTAGTGAAGTTGATTCTATACAAGTACCCCAAAATATTGAGTTCAAGTGTTGCTCTATACTAAAATGGGATCTCCATAAGTGCAGCAAGTGAAAAAGCTGCTTCTTTCACAGATTGTGGCATATTTTTTGACATGATACTTGTAAAGTTCACAAACTGCACAAGGGATGTAACTTCATATCAAAGGCCAACATAACTGTTGGCCGAGCTTGATGGCTTTCATATGCAACATTAATTCAATAAAAGTGCACAAAATGTTCTATTGATGAAACTCCAAATCAGTCATAACCAAAAGACTAGTATGATGAGGCACCAAACATGTAGGCTATAAAAAGTAAATTCCACACAAATCAAACACCCAACTGAGAGCATTTTAGGGCATAAGTAGTACTTTCGAAAAAAGCTACAATCGATGCATAAAAAACTAAGGAAACTGATGCATCAAACTTGTTCGCTAGGAGAGTGAAGATCATAAGACTTTTACAAACAAGAAAAAGATGCAAGATTAACTTGCTATGATTATTATGCCCATCTAGAAAGAAACCTAAACTGGCTTCTTCCCCAAAACACTAGATTCAGCATGCAGGTTTGAAATCCCAGTCACTACCTCTTTTGCCTCTCTCTATACCACATGTGCACTAGCGCGCACACACACACTGTCACTCCAGAAGAATAGAACTGGTGGAATCATGGGTATCAACTATTAATCTTTGCCAGCTAAATCACAACTATCATACAGTTTAATTTGCATCTACACCAATATAGACATAAATAAATAAAGAAAAACAAGACATTTGAGTTTAAATGCAACAAAACGACACCTGAAAATTGTCGAATTCATGGTGAGGGAGTTTATCATCAAATTCTTGCATCACATCCAGGGTCCATCACCAACTCCAAGCAGTATTATTGATAAAGGATAATGACTACACAAATAGAAAGGTGTAAGAACTACGTCGGTTTTAAAGTTAAAACACAAGCACTACACCATGTAGTGCAACGTAAGTGCTCTGACATACCTTGCAGTAGCTATAGCATCAATTGTCTTATGAACTTGTAAGATTAACTGCCTGGATCTTGTATCACTACTCCTGGTTTACCTGCAAATGGTCAGATCATCATGCAAGATTACTGATATGAGATCGTATAATGCCAAATTTCAATAATTAGAACCTAAGTTTTTTAATAGTAGTAAAGGTCATGAAAATGGTAAAACACATAACTGTGATATGAATGAAATGAAGCAAGACGCTACAAGATACAAGCTTGGGAAATGAATTCCGAAAAAATAATTTAGAGTTAGTTGACATTCTTTTACTCCAAGAAAAAAAAGAAACAAGTAGCATCTTTAATACCTGTCCATCTGCAACAACAAGAAGGACATGATACTAGCCCCCACTCTATTCCATAATGTCCATTGAAGCCTCAATTACTGGAGCAAAACTCGTTGGACGTGCCACAAAGCAATCAAAAAGATCATAAGTCATCAGATAAAAATATCACAAAAAGAAAGCATTATCTAGTTCTTTTTTCCCAAACAATGAGCAGAGGGAAAAAAAACAGAAATTCCCGTATGCCTCAGTTCATTACAGAGAATTCAACATATCAAGCAGGGGTAAAGTTTTGTTCATGATTATGGACCTTGATACACCTACATGTTGACTGAATTTACAACAACAATTTATATGAATGTCATCGACATTCCTCGACTTGCAAATTTAGGGAAGACATCAATTAAGCATATTGTTATATGAAAAAGTTAACAGCTTCAACTGGATCCTGAAGACGGGTGGAGTGTCCACACGAAACGCGTCGGTCGTGCTTAAACTATGACACAGTGCAAAATCAAGAAGATCAAAGCTAATAGTTTGAACTCTGTCCATCATGATTTAAAAGATAAATTAAATGTTATAGCAGAATGAATGTAAAGCATGTTCAGACCCCTGAACATAATTTTATCTACTAACTTCCACTCCTTATCAAGTTCACAGCTACAAGAATCATGTATGAGCATTCTTAAATATGTCAACATTTATAGGCTATGATGGTAAAAGTGGATACATGTACTATTTACAAAAAAAATATTACTTTCTTTTGCTGAAAATAAAAGAGCAGAACTCAATAACAAATTAGCCTATTCAGGGGATATGAACATAAAAATGGAGTATTTACCAATATGAATCTTGTTTACAAATCTCTAATTTGATTGACTGAGTATAATGTGGATTGGGGCATATATTATGTATCCCTATAGTGATGTCACTGGGGTTGCGCGGTGATAATGCACTGGATGTGTAGTGATAACGCATTGGGTGTGGCCATTTGTGGCATGCACCATGAGACTCAAAAACCTTCATAAGTTTGTTGCAGTTATCCACATCCGAATTCAGTTTCTTTTTCAAATTTGTCCTGAAATTATTTTGTTGAACATGCAACACTATAATAGAGATCAATTCTGGGATGGAACAACCCTTAAAGAAGGCTACTATGAAGAAACCCTACTAAGTCTCTAGGCTGGAGCAGCCATATAAGCATATTATTGCTCGGTTATGAATTTTTTTTGGATAGGACTCTAGCAAGTTTTATCATTATATAATAATCTAATTTTAAGGTCATATCCTAACTAGACACCACATTGATGTATGAGACCCCATTGTGTGTGGGACACAGGACCCCTGTGTGCATATTTGACTGCTTAGTCTATGGAAGTGTACATATCCTATCCCTCTCTGGATAAGAACTTGTGTCCTACAAAGAGGAAAATACATAATCTTAAAAATTATGCCCACTCATATGTTTTCCCTGACACAAAATTGTGCATGAGGGTACAAAATTTGATTTTGGGCTGAGATCATTGGAAAAAAATGTACAGAACAGTAACAGGATGTATCACACAAACATTCCTTTCACATGGTTTCTTGGCATATGCAAGTTTAAATGCCCTAAAATTTGTTATCTTGATTTCACAAAGAGCCCAAGACATACAAAATTTGCACGTGAAGTGTTGCTACCCCAAAGTTTGGGAAAAGTATTATAAGAGATATTTCTACATCGTAAATGACAGGGTTATCTTTAAAAGCTATGATAGGTTAGAAAATTGTGGTCCTCCAAGGATCATGGATGAGGTTAAACAAGTGTTAAAAGTTAAAAGAAATTAGGGGATTCTTTTTTTCCCTTTTATAGATACTTCTTATGTCACAATGCAGCAAGCATGCGCCTACCCAATCTGAGAACATATTCAATGAAGCTAAGCCGTCTTCCAAGTTCCAACATTCAACTTGAACTACTTCGGCTAAGAAGTTATGGGTGGGGAGAATGTATTCTACCAAAGTCCCCCGGGACATGAACCTGTCCCCAACTGCAACAGAAAAAACCACTTGCACAGATGAATCAGTCCACAAAGGGTAAACATATCACTGGGTGGATAGGAACCTTAGTGGGCACAATATAACCACCACTACTTTTCCAACCAACCAAGTCCCTAATGACAGGGATTGGGTGTTTAAGGAAGCATATAACTGGAAAGTAAATAGAGGAAGCATAAACACATTCACAATACACAGGCAATTACTTCTTCAAATCATCTTTTCATTAACAAAACAAAGCTTACAAGGAAACCTTTAAAATAAAATATTCCTTGTGAGTACCTTTAACGGAACTATAACCTAGATTAATGGGTTAGCCGCGAGTATCACTACTTTTGTCAAATTGTTTGAGGAGGTTTATTAGTTCATATCCATCTTCATATTTATTTTTCTGATTAGTTTCTTTGACAATATTGTTGAGTAGATTATGTGTATATAATCAGTTTTTGTTTGTTAACATTTCTCTTCTTGTGAATCCATGTCCAAGTCCTCATTTGAGCACTACGTATTTGATCAACATGTGTAACTACTCCATATATGAGTGTGGTCCATATGGTTCCTCCCTATCTATTGGATTAATTTTTTACCCAATGAATTTTTTTCTTCTATCAAAAGGAACAATGAATTTCCTTCTTTCCTTCCAAAATAATAGGGCTTCTTTATCAAAGTAGATAATTCCTATAATGGTTTATATCCAAGTTCTCACAAAAAGTATCGTATATGATTTTGTTAGCAATTTTAACACTTAAATGTTATCCATGTCTTGATATAGTATGCCTTAATTTGTATTGTATTTAATCTACCCATTGGTGTACAACTATCATGGTTGTCTACTCTTACCAAATGTCAATGGGATATAATGAGGCTTCCCCCAATTCTTCACATAATACTAAGGACATGAGGTTGATTTCTACTCCTTGAGCTACTACTGCATCGAGGATATTCTTTCCCATAACTTATTGTCTTACCTAGGATTATTTAGAGTTATTATCTTTGTGTATTTTGAGGAGGCATTTCAAGATGCATTCCACATTCTCCTATGATTTCTTATTGGTCTTAGTATAACTATAGTTGTTACAATAGTTCCTACCTTATATTATATTGGACTTGGTTTTTCCTCTCATGATTTTGTGGTTGTGTTTGTATGATTGTCCTTCCTTCTTTGTTTCCTGGTAGAAAGAATGGTTTCTTCATAAATTTCCCTTGGGTGTTCAAATATGTTCTATTTAATCATGTTCTTATTGTTCCTTTCCTTCAATTTGTCTCTTAGGGTTTTTTTAAGATTTTATTTTATTTGCTATAACTTCAATCCACAATTCCTTAACTTAGTAGATCTATATCAATTTGAGATTCTTCTCCTATGACTCCTTTAAAATAATTTGTTCACGGTTACTATCATGATTGTACGTGACCCACAATTGGGACAAATCTTGACACAGGGTATCATGTAAATATAGTGGATGGCCAAATCTCCTCATTGTCTATATGCATAGAATTTGATAGTTGTCTTATTTTATGGTAATGTTTGAGTGTTCGAGTTTCTCTAAGATTGAGTTCTAAATTCATTCTAATTTATTGAGGTCCAAATATTGTGTTTTTTAATGTCCCTCTCTTCCTCTTCCTCTAAAAGACCCTTGATAATTTATAGGGTTCTTGGGTCACTTATTCCAAGAATTGTCAAATGTATTGTGTGTACTACAAAAATTGATCCAAGTCAGTTTCCTTGAGTCCCAACCTTTACATTCTATCTCCTATGGTTTTCTCTTTTGTTTTTCTTTAGGTGCCTGCATTTTTTCTTCCTTTAGTTTTCTTTAATCCCTCTTCCAACTTATGTATACATTGATTATTTTCCTTTTTATAGTTCGTTGTTCGGATTTTACTCATCATTAGTTCACTTTCCACGTATATCATTGATTTCACTACATCTTTGTATTTTGTTGCATTTTTTTTGTTTTGACATGTGCTTGGATTGTATCAAGTAGTTTTGTGATAAACCACTCTATCAAGTTATCCTTCCTCATTACATTGAATTAGATTTTTGCAAAGACTTCTCTCAACCTAGAGTCATATCTTTTATTGATTCTCCTGTATGTTAAGTAATATTTATGATTTCTGTGAAGGAAAGTGATTACTCTACTATATATCTATATACCTCCTTACATCATTCCTCAATATCTACCCATGTTTTGAAAAGTTCATCTCTTTCACAGTTGCAATACCATGTTAGGTTTTTTTTTCTAAGTTTTCCTTCAAGCATGTCCCATTTTCTTTTCTCTACAAACCCATATGTTTGTTCCCAAAATAAATTTATAAGAAAAAATTGGTAATCTCCATTTGTAGATCCATCAAATAAAGGTATAAAGCCTTGGTCAAGGATGATATAACTAGCTCCTTTTTATATGGTTATCTAATGTTTGTTAGACAACACTTATTTGTCAATCCTCTAGATGTTCCTCATTATTTTCCTCTTATGTTATGTCGGTTGCTGTGGTTTGGATTTAGGTTCTTGGTGGTTATTTTCTATATATGCATTGCTTCCTCTATGATAAAACTATGGCTAATTGAGTTTGATTTCCCCCCTAAAATTTATATTTGAGTTTACTTGCATGATACCAAATCATGTTTATTAGTGGTGTGATTTTCCTTACTATGGAAAGAAATATAAATTCATTATAATTCACCCAAAATGTTGTCTACTAAATAGTCACAAAGGTATAAAACCTAATTTTGATTTCAACATCATGTTAACTAAATTTTATTGATGTTGCAAATTAACATTCCTATATTATATAAGCATATATAAAATATCCCATCATAAATGACATAGAACATTTATAGTGGATGTAACATCCTCTTTTGTACCATATTTATCTTTAGTTTTAAATGTAAATTGCAACTTACTTCTGGTGAGGAGCTCAAGGCCAAGGCCCCACCAGAAGACCTTGCGAGCTATGTGGTAAATACCTTAAGGGAGAAGGTAATCATCCTAAGTTTAGGATAAACGGCTAATCGCCGCATGAGAATAATTGATTTTGTTGTCACTAGTATTAGAAAATTCATAAATCCAAGAGGAGTGACGGGAAACACCTTAATAGGGCTTTAAGTGGAAAAGAAGCCAAAAAGTGTGACTAGCTTAATATTACCAATAATATTAATTAAATATGGATAGGAAGTGGAGAGTAGGAATTTAATACATATATGGGATATATGTATTAAAATTATGTACTCCTAAAGGTACTTAAGACCATCGAGTACTACCTAACTTAATTAAATAAGCTATCATTTTTGGAACGGACTTATACACATGTTAAATAACCTATACCTATATGCAATAGAGAGTGGTTATATACCTACTCCATCAAAAGACGACCCACATAATATCCCAAGGGAAAATTGTATGTATAATTGATATATTATTATTTAACTAAGACTCACTCGCTATTTACTATAAATAGTACAAGAGCAACGTGTCATCGAGAGAGTACTGAGATTGGCGCAAGCTGTCTCAAGGCAGCCACTTGCCATCATTTTGGGTGCTGGGATTCCTGTTGTACCAGGTGTCACTCGCTCGGGGAAGGGGCAGATTTTCCCAGGAGATCCCTGTTCGTTCTGCGAGGGAGGGGGAATTCAACCTCTGCATTAAGAGGGGGATTGCACATCTATTGAGGGAATACTCCTGCGCGGAAAGGAGAAACCTTTTTTTTATTTTTGCTTCTACAATGGGAAAAGGGGGAATCTCTACGATGGCTTAACCTCTGCGATGGGAGAGGTAAGCGAAGGATACGAATAGGTCTCGATTATTCAAGAAAAGAAACCTCTGGACCCTTGCGATCTATGTAGGTAAGAGTTATCACCCCACCGATTCATCACATCAGTTGATGCGGCCTCCTTTTGAGTGTAAGATTTCATTGTATGCAGCCTCTAGATTGAGATCCCTGCCTTATACTCTATGAAGCCATCGCAGCCATTAGGATGAAATCTATGCATTATTTTATTTGCGCCATCGCAGCCACTAAATTAAGATCTCTGCAGGATGACTCCAAAAATTTATTAAATCTCTGTAATTACTACTCCTCATCAATTCGAGATTGAATTTCTTACTTTTGAAATGAGCGACTCCAGATGGAAATTCTATAATTTGGGGATTATGAATAGTATAATCAATATAGATCTGTCCCCATACTACATCGAGGGTTGAATTTCTGTCAACAGAAATCCTCATGCTCTGTTCAAATATCGTTGGCTTATAACAACGTGGTTGTATTTCTATAAGTAGATATCTTCACCTCTGTTCGAATTTCGTTGGCTTATGGTGAATGAAGATCCGTTTAGTGGATCCATTCCTATATTACGCTCAGAGCTATACTTCTGTCAATAGAAGTCCTAATACTCTGTTCGAATCGATGAATCTGGTAGATTTATCTCATAATATGTTCCTAGTTATATTTCTGGCGTTGGATATTCTAATGCTCTGTTTGGATTGCTGAATCTGGTGAATCGATTCTCATATTATTATTATTTTTTTAAATTCCAGTATATGAAATCATAGACATGGAATTGTATTGGTACGTTTCAACAAGACAAAGGAGATTATATTTATAGGGTGTTATTTTGATACCTCTGTAACCTTGATCCGTGACAGTAAACTTGAATAATATAGATCTGATTATTTAAACATTGTTAAAAACAGCACTGCGTTAGTTTCCTGTCTGATATATATATACCAAACTTCTCGTTGTGATATCAATGGGGAAGGGAAGGCTTACGAAATCCCGATCCCTGGAAAGATAGCAATTAGCTGTGCTTTTATTTGGTTTTCCTGTTAAAATTTTGGTGATTGTGTTCATCTTATACTCCCTTTGAAAAACGTAGGGTCTGTATGACCTCTGAACGGTTTCGCTTTCAATAGTTTTGTTGTTGTGCTGACTTAAGTGCCGCCATAGACTTGGTATGGTTCTCACAATCGTTGGACTATAAGTTTAATCTCTGCTTTTGGTTGTCGAAGTGTTTTCGATCTTTACAATGCCGGAGAATGATTAATCTCTTGATGTACATATGCCTGCGACTTTTGTTGGGAATGGGTTTTACTGTCTGATCTTGCTGCATAGATCAATATTGGAGTTAGATTGTGTTTGCTTATTGAAGTTAGTTTCTTGTTCATAGTGACTGCGTCTTCAATCTCCAGTTGATGCGTTCATTCCGGGTCCTAGTTTCGATATGTATGTATAATCTGTGCCAGTTATAATTGTGCAATGTGTGACTGCGTTCTCAATCTCTAGTGGCATGCGTTGAATTCGGATTTGAGATTTGGACTGTATGTTAATCTCTGCTTTTGGTTGTCGAAGGGTTTTCGATCTCTACAATGCCGGAGAATCATGGTCTTAACATTGTGTTTAAAATCTGCAGGTTCTTTGCTTTGAAATGGTAATTACTGAAAATCGTATTTCATATGAATTGATTTCTTGCCTAGTCGAGAATGTAAATTTTATTTGGTATTTGATGGGAACATATCCCAATTAATATGTTAAGCGGTAGATGTAACTATTTAAAAATGATTAGGCATTCCATGGAATGCCCCATTTTGTTATTGCTGGAATGGAAATTCCTTGTTAGGTCAATTATAGTTATGGTTGTAAAGACCCTTTATAAGTTATATGGATGGAAAGGAAGAGTAAGTGATAGTAGTGAACGCTGCGATCTTTTTGTAAAGTTAGCTGGATAGGAATATGTGATAAAGGTGATCACTGGATTTTTATTTAGTCAAATTATATTGTCCTTTACATATGAACTTATTGAAGGGAAAAATATTGCACCTTTGTTCATGAGATATTATGCAGGAAGAAAAATTGAAGTGAAAATTGTTTCAGATAGCTAGAAGGGCTTGGAATGTTGGAAGTTGAAGAATGCAACAGTTGGTTGCAGATGTAAAACCCCCCCTTCTCGTTGAGTAATAAAAGAAATGACCTTCCTTTGTGGACGTAGCCCAATAGGGGTGAACCACCTGAAATTGTTCTCTTCTTATGTGTACGTGTGTTATTGTGGTTGATATGTATTGGTTATGGGAATTGCTTGATGTCATAAGATTAAAATGTATGGTTGAAAGCTGCATTGGTAATACTTAATAATATAAGTAATTTGACCTTTATACGAATCTCAAGTGTAGGCACAAGGATTAATTACATGTTGGCTGTTTTCTTAAAATGTTTTATTGTGAAGAACTTTAAGGGAAGAAGTTTTTTTCTACATTTTAATTTTCACCAACATACTAACTCGCAAATCTTGGAGATGTTACAGTGGAAAAATCTCAATACCAAGGATAAAAGCCATTTTCCAATAATGATTAAACACTCATCTCAAAGGCATTACAATATTCAATAGATCCATAGCTTCAAATGTTGTCCATGTCTCGACACAGTATGCCTCGATTTTTATATTTGTTAATATACCAATGAGTGTACAACTATTGTGGTTGAAACCATTATCAAAGAGACAACTACCTAAACGAGAATTTCCCTAGTTCTTCCCATAATACAAAGGATGAGGTTAATTTCTACTTCTTGAGCTACAAATACATTGAGGATATTATTTTCCATAACTAGTGCATGAATTTGTATTTATTTGCTAAAAATGAACTTATTTGTCTTATGTAGACTTCTTCAAAATAATTATATTTTTGGAGGTTGACGAAGTGTGTAAAAAGATATTCTACTTTAATTGGACTTGATTTATCCTCATGTGTTGTCTTATTGTATTTGTTTACATCTCCTTCCTTCTTCAATCCATGATGGACTGAATGGAGATCATTCAGATATGTCCCTTAGTTTTTTAAATACACTCTATGTCATCATGTTCATGTTGTTCCTTCCCTTTGGGTTGTCTCCTAAGGGATTTGTCGGATCTAATTTTTCTTGTTGTAAGTGCTTTCCTTGCTTCCCTATCTTAAGAGATATGTATCAATTTGAAACTCTTCTCTTATAGATCCATTAATGGAATTTTACCATGCTTGGCAATCCTGGTTACCTATATCAGAACTAGAATGAACCATGACCCTCAATATCGTATAATTATAGTGGATGATAAAATCTCCCCATTGTCTACATGCACAAAATTTGATCATTGTTTTATCTCTTGGTAATGTATGGGTGTTTTGGTTTCTCTAGGATTGAGTTTTGAATATGTTCTAATTTTATTGATGTCCATATCATCGGTTTATGAATGTGCGTGTTATTCATCTTCCTCTTAGAGACCCTATCTAATTTATAGGTTTGATAGGGCATTGATTCTAAAATAGTCAAAGTATTGTGCATTCTAAAAAAATTGAACCTAGTTAGTTTCCTTGATTCCCTATATTCGTGTTCAATCTCCCTTTGTTTGCTCTTTTGTTTCTTTTCAAGTGATTACATTTTCCTTTAGTTTTTAAAATCCGAGTTCCAACTTCTGTATGCATTGATTATTTTTCTTTTTGTGCTTTTTGATTGGATTTTACTATTCAATAGTTCACTTTGTATCTATATCACTAATTGGACTTCATCTTTGTATGTTATTGCATATTTTCTTCTAATATATGCTTGGATGGTATCAACTAGTCTTGTGATAAACCACCCTATTTTCTCCTTCTTTCTTACATCAAAATTAAAGTTATTTGAAGACTTCTTTCAACCTAGATTCATATTAGGTTATTGATTCTCCTATATGTTTAATAATATTTCTGAGTTATGGGAAGGTGGATAATTTATCCACTAGTTATCCATACATACAATTGTGTTTGATGAGTTTCATGTTATTTCTCCTGTATATGTTCCTCGTTGTTTGCCTCTTTCTTTTTATCATCTTTTATGGCTTGGCTCTAGGTTATTGGAGGTATTTTTGTATATATGTTTTTTCTTCTATGATGAGAACCCTTTGGCTAATTGAGTTTGTCTTGCCATCCAAAATTGTTATAAAATTTCACATGCATTATACCAGATCATGTTTATTAGTGGTATGATTCTCCTTACTATGACAAGGAATATGAATTTGTGAAAATGTCCCCAAAATGTTGGATTTTAAATTGTCATAAAGGTATAAACCCTTATTATGATTTCCGTATTAGGATTTTATTGATGATTCATACTTTCCTATCTATTATAAAGAGAAATAAAACATCCCATCACAAGTTACACTTAACATTTACAGTGGGAAAAACCTTAATATTAAGGATAAAACCATTATTCAATAATTATTAAATACTTATCTAATGAGGTATTACAATATTTAATATTTCCTTATCTTATCCAAAATCACCATGCATAGTCATTTTAGACCACCATATCTTGTTCTAAAAAATTTCACAAAAGATACCACACTTATTTCCTATTTACATCTTGTATTTAGATATCCAATTACTGCCACTAGCCATGACGATGATTACACAAGCATCCTTTGTAGTTTTTTTGGTCGATAATTAAGGGCTTCTTTCCCATGTTTATGGCCTTTTACCTTTGACTTTCCAAGAAACAATCTTCAAGATAAAGAAACAAGAAGTCTCCTACTAATAGGAGTTAGTAGGCCAAGCCTAATCCTATTTGGATCCCCATAAGGATTTGTATTTCTCCATGACTCTTTGCACAAATTTTGAGACTCATTATCTATATTCATTTATGCTTCTTCTTCATGTTTTTCACTATTACCCTTGTTTTCCTTCTCCTCGATGAGCATTAGATTTTGATTAAGTACTCATGGGGCTAAAGAAATTATTGGGTTTCTATTACAAATGATTCCTTGCTAGGATTTTCCTTAGATGTTCCAAGATATTAGACATGAAATTTTGTTTTGAATAGATTGAACTCTACATATTTTCATTCTGAGAGTCGTAGGGGAAACATTAAAATAAGATTCATAGTGCCTTCAATTATATTCAAAACATCTTCCTCTACTAGTTTATTAGCCTTATCGACTTCATTTACTTACGGAGAATCTTTCATAGGTTCATTCTCATCCACCCCATGCTCCTAATCTAAAATATCAATTTGGTTTAAATGAGAAAGGCCATTAGTTTTTCATAGATATGCCTAGACTTACATGAATAATTTATGTTGTTTAATTCCACAATTCTACCCTTTATATGATCGAAACCCATCCTCATCAACTTCCTTCTTAGGTTTTGAAATCCATTTACTCTCCAAATTAATGACCATATTTATGGAAGCTTTTTCATTTATGAAGAATGGCTTCATAGCCCAAAGATTGACAATGCACCTTCTTTACAAACTTGATTGAAATATTATCATAAATTCTCTTTTTTAAGTACATAGATATACATATTCTCATATATGTGGCCATCTTACTTCCTAATCCATTTGAGAATATTTGATGTAGGTTCCCAATCCCTTTTCTATCAACCCGAAACAATATGCATTCCAAAAATTGAGGCATGGGAAGGGAAACCTTCTCTATCTCAGATTAGTAGATGGAGTTTCCAAATGAATATCAAAACCATGAGACTAAAATCTCATAAAAATCCATGTCGGGTACCAAAATCCTAAGTCAAATACTCATTCTCTTTATCTCTATTATTGTAAAAGGTCTAAAATGTAGCTCCATGTCAAAGAAAGTGTTAGGAACCCATGTCTTTACTTTGTTAGTATATTTTTGTTGGACGCATATGCTTTGTAAGTCGTCTCGTAGTATTTGTTGATCCATAGTTTGTGTTATTGTTGTTGGCGCATATGCTTTGTAAGTCGCCCATAGTTTTATTGATCCATAGTTTGTATTGGCCCATGGTTTGGACCTGTAGTAATTGTTGATCTATATTTTGTATTGACACATGGTATTGACCCATGGTATTGGAACCTATACTTAGTATATAAGTGTGTGTTGAGGCCTATGAAGGCACCGTGAAGTTAATTTTATTGAGCTTGCTCAAAGGAGGTTTCCCCCTCGAAGTGGCTCGTGATCAATATAAAAGTGTTTCTGAGTTCTATTATTTATGATATCTCATGTATTTGCATTAATTAATTATTGCAGGTTCTTCACATCTGGTATCAGAGCACTTTCTTGGGCTCGCTGGGTGAAATTTCTGTCAAAAAAACATTTTCGCATCTGTTGCAGGTTTGGATTTGGGAATCATCCCTATCCGCTTAACTATGGGAAGTACTTGGGAATAAGCCCTAAAACTCATTGTGAGGACTACCAAAGGAACCCCAAATTAGCTGGCCCATTGAGAGGACCTACCAGTGAAAAGGTCAACGACCCCTACCTAATTGACTAGTACCCACCCGTGAGGTAAACAAAGAGTTGTCGTTTGTGGCAAATCGGGTATCAGTTTTACCTAAGTTGTGGAGTGAGGGGTACTCCCCCAATACACAAGCCGTCAGACAGCATTGGTGGCCAAGTGAATCGCTTGAACCGATAGGAAGCCGCACATACCTGGGGTCCATATCTATTTTCAGCTGAACTGTTGTCGATCACTTCTGCTCCAGATTCAGCCGTTTCGAGTCTATTCTAAAAGTCGTTCTAGATCCAGTCATTGTTTCAGATCCATCCGTTTTCAATCCCTTCTGCGCCGTTGTAGATCCATCTGTTGCGGATATATTCTGCGCCACTGTTGCCGATCCATTTCTGGAAAAAAAAAAAAAAAACAAACAAACAAACAAACTTATGTTTCAACTTTGTTTTCCCTGAAACTTCACTGACATCCATGCAATCCCATTCTGCATATTTCATTTCTGAAGACCCTATCCCAAATTCCACTTCCCAAGACCAGAAATCCCACATTTGTCTATTTTTAGGGTTTGCCATAACTCCTTCAATTTTCACCCAAACGCCTTCAAATTTTGCCACCGTGTTCCTTTCCTAATTCTGCTTCTTTGTCCTTCTCTCCCAAATTTTCTCATTCTTTCACCCCGCTTCTGAAATCCGCATTTTTTTCCTCCATGTCCATGAGAAAGTGTCTAAAACCTACTCAAACCCCAATTACCACTCCAAGTTTTTCCCAAATCCAAATTTTCCTTTACTAAAGCAGCTTTTGTTTGTGTTTTTCTATCCATTCCCAAAAAAAAATCTCCTGGTTATGGTTGTCACCCGCGCAGGAGTAAAAACCATGGAGGAAGCACTTGCAGCCATCCAAACCAAACTCCAAGATCTGGATGAAAAATTTCTCAGCCTCCATCTTCAGCATTCAGCCATGAACAATAATCAACAGCAAGAATCTTCTACAGCCAATGGGTTCTCTTCTTCCAGCAATTTTCATGGTCCAAAGCTTGAATTTCCTCGCTTCAACGATACTGATCCGACTAGATGGATCTATCGTGCAGATCAGTATTTTAGTCTGCATAATACTTTTGATGTCCAAAAAGTTCCACTTGCATCCTTTCATTTGGAAGTGGAAGCTCTTCAATGGTACTGTGGGTACATCAAGGCTCATGATGAGCCAAAATGGACAGATTTTTGCCAACTCATTTTGCAACGATTTGGTCCTAGTGCTTTTGATGACTTCATCGGAGCACTCACTAAACTTCGTCAAAATGGCACTGTGAGAGAGTATCAGACAGAATTTGAGACACTAGCCAATCACACAAAATGATTGTCTGATGAATTCTACAGGAGTTGTTTTATCACTGGTCTTAAGGATGAAATCCGGTCAGAGGTTAAAGTGTTCTGTCCCAACACAATGATGGAATTCCTAGGGTTGGCTAAGTTGGTAGAAGACAAGCTTGCAGCCCAACAACGCTCCAAACCCTCTTTTGTTCCCTTCCAAAATATGGGTTCTCAACAACCTCCCATCCCACCAGCTCCTCGACCAACTCCTATCAAGCATTTGTGTGAAACAGAGATGCAGGCACGCAGAGACAAAGGGCTATGTTAAAATTGTGATGAGAAATTCACTCGGGGACATAAATGTGTTCAACAAAAGCTCTATCTCTTGGATATGGATTCTCCGCCAGCCTCTAAAATTGGTGAAGAAGCTCCAACTACAATGGATGATCAGGTTGACATTCAAGAGTTTCCTATTGACCCCCCATCTCAGGAAGACCAACCAGAGATATCTCTCAATGCTTTATCCGGCGTCACCACCCCCCAAACAATGCGGGTCAAGGCATACTTCAAGAAGTTCTCTCTTAAAATACTCATTGATTCTGGCAGCACACATAACTTCATTGACCCTCGAATCGCCAAACAAGCTGATTGTTTTATCCACCCTTGCTCCAACTTTGATGTCATGGTTGCCAATGGGGGAACCTTACCTTGCAAGGGGAAGTTTAACAATGTGCGTATCTCTCTAGAAGATTATAACCGGCACTCTAACATGTTTGCCTTGTCCTTAGGCAAATGTGATGTGGTTTTGGGCATTCAATAGTTACGCACAGTTGGCCCCATCTTATGGCATTTTGCTGAACTTTCGATGCAGTTTTTAGTCAATGGGGCACAACACAAATTAATGGGCTTACAACCAGCGTCTCTCTGCATCATCAGTTCACATCGCCTGGAAAAAATCCTTAAGAATAATTCACATGGTGTCATCGCTCGGCTCCATTCCATTCAGATGCACCCATCAACAGTCTCCACTACTTCCTTGGATAGATATGTAGGTGTCTTTGCTGAACCAATGAGCTTGCTTCCTTCAAGAGACCTTTCCGGTAAGAATTTAGCCGCATCTACCTCTTAGCAGGAAATGATAGCTATTTTGCATGCAGTACAGAAGTGGCAGCCATACCTATTAGGGAATTATTTCAGCATCAAGACTAATCTCCAGGGTCTGGAAAATTTCCTGGAACAATGGGTCTCCTCCACAACACACCTGAAATGGGTTATCCCTATGTGACCACTTACAAGAAGGGTAAGGACAATATGGTGGCAGATGCTCCTTCTCGCACAATTGATGACCCAGTTTCTCTTACAGCTCTTTCTCTACTTGTTCCAAATTGGTTGCAACATGTTCAACAGGGCTATCTCTTCTATGAACTCCATGTTTCTTCATGAGCAGGGCACTCTGGGTTCTTCAAAATGTATGATCGGGAACAATGTAACTTCTTTTGGCAGGGATTTAAAATGACAATTCAACGGATGTTGGTTGACTATGATACTTTCCAGGTCAACAAGGGTGAAACGACCCTCCTTTCGGGACTGCTCGAACCCTTTCCCATCCCTACACAGATTTGGAGAACTATCTCTATGGATTTCTTGGAAGTGCTCCAGTGGTATAGTACCACATCTAAAAGGACACCATATGAAGCAGTCTCTGGACTGGCACTGCCAGTTCTTCTTCCATACACCTTCAGCAGCTCCCCAGTTCAGGCAATTGACTCAATTCTTCGAAACCGCGATCAGCTTCTTCTCATTCTGCAGGACAATCTTCACATGGAAAGAATTCGACTGAAACAACAAGCCAATCAGCATCGTTCTGCCCGCACTTTTCACATCACTGATATGGTTCTTCTTCGTCTACAGCCTTCCACGCAATCCTCCCTGAAACTCAAAAGGCGCCAGTGGCCCGGAATGCACCACGAGGATGCTACAGGGGACCCACTCCTTCAGATTCTGCATCAATTTCCACATCTAAAGCTTTGAGGACAAAGCTTTTTCTAAGGGATAGGGGATGTTAGGAACCCATGTCTTTACTTTGTTAGTATATTGTTGTTGGACGCATATGCTTTGTAAGTCATCCCGTAGTATTTGTTGATCCATAGTTTGTGTTATTGTTGTTGGCGCATATGCTTTGTAAGTTGCCCATAGTTTTATTGATCCATAGTTTGTATTGGCTCATGGTTTTGACCCGTAGTAATTGTTGATCTATATTTTGTATTGGCCCATGGTTTGTATTGACACATGGTATTGACCCATGGTATTGGCACCTAGACTTAGTATATAAGTGTGTGTTGAGGCCTATGAAGGCACCGTGAAGTTAATTGTATTGAGCTTGCTCAAAGGAGGTTGCCCCCTCGAAGTGGCCCATGATCAATATAAAGTTATTATGAGTTCTATTATTTCTGATATCTCATGTATTTGCATTAATTAATTATTGCAGGTTCTTCACATAAAGGAGTTTATAAACCCTCCTTTAGGTTTCCATTTTTTCGATATTCGTCCATCTATCCTTCTCTATGAGGTCCATATCCCATACATTTGCATATTAATCTCCTAGAACATAAAGCAATTAGTAAACCAACAATCTGCATTGGATCTACAACGATTTGAAGGATTGAATTGGATTTCTGCAAGCATCCCTTTTTGGGAGAAGGCTTTAGGGTCTTACTGGCCTCTTCTACTAGGAATTCAAGGTTTGATTTGGATTTATACAAGCATCATTTTTTGGTAGAAGGTCACATGGTCTTCTTGGCCTCTTTTGCTAGGAAATCCAATAGATCTCCCTACATTGGAAGAAGTTATTTGCAGGACAAAACTTCCTTGAAGCTCTTCATGCATTCCAAAATAGATGTGTTCATCTTTGTTATCACTCTAAAAATTAACTACGCATGTGCATGCATAGGGTTTTACAAATGACATGTAGAAATAAAATCACATGTCAATTTGATGGTGAAAATAAGAATTTCACCTTTCAAGAGTGACAAATTAAGCTTTAAGATTTAGTTGTATTTTGACATCTAAAAAGGTAAATGATGGCTTAGTTTCCATTTAACCATGAATCTTCAACTCTTATAAACACTTTATTTTTTTAAGGGTAAGTTATAAGCTTTCCCAAATGAAATTAACATATACAAATTACATTAGGGTTGAAATATAATTTTTCATGAAGAGAAGGTCCGTGACTTTCACCAATCCTCCTTACACATGTTGACAAAATTGGTGGTAAGCTTTAAAACAAACATGAGGGTAGGATTTGTCCCGCACATGTGTGCATCGATATAGCATTAGGCATGACTCACATGTTCAACCACTACCCCTAATGACCCCATGGCTACCTTAAAGTGCATGGAACCTCCATGGATCCCTTAATAAAAAGGGTAAATATATCAATTAGGAGGCCTTACAGAGAACATCCTAATGACCTTTGATCCACCTATACGTGATTGTACCCCCATGTCTACCTTAAATTGGGAGGTTCCCCATGCATACAAAAGGTGCATGGGGAATTTAGGTGCTCTTATGGTTATCTTAAGGAACCAAGTATATGAGCTATTAGGTCAATCACTATCTATAGGTACCTTCGTGGGTATCGAGTAGCTATATCATTTATTTGGTCAACCACTACCTTGGTTTCCTCTTTGGCTACCTTAAGATTCACTACCTCGAGTAAATATATCACTTAAAAGACCTTCCTACCTTAGATAAATAATATCTTTTACTATATACTATCCGAGCTACTTCTTCATACCTCCATAATAACCTTAAGGTGTGGGAAAATATATATTTATTTGGCCAACCAATACGAGTCAGTAATTTCATGACTACCTTAAGGTACATAGTAAATGTATCATTTATTAAACGAGTAGTTTCTTAAATCTATGTTTCATAGTTATCTTATGTTATTATACTTTATTTATCCATGTATCACAATAAAGAGTATGGGTACAAATATATTATTTATTATCTTATTTTTATTGAATTAATTATTTAGATAGAGAGGTTTTGTTTGTTTAGTAGGGTTCACGATAGACAAGTTCTAAGAAATAAGGGTTAAGGAACCATTAGCACCATAATATCAATCTTGTTTGGGACTACAAGGTTAAATATTCTATGGATTCATTTTTTTTGTTTTGATGTCACTAATTCTTAGGCAATCTTTATTAAGTTACAATTTTGTATCAATGAGATAGTTTTCTTTTTAAGTGGAAATGGATTCAACACTCTTTATTACCCCTATTGCAACTAAATTGTGCAATGTTAATATATAATACTTGTTATTGCATCAATCCAAAAGAGTTCCTAATAGATATTAGGCTAAAAATGTCAATTTCCCCTTTAGTTAATTTGACCAACATGAAAAAGTAATTTTGTCAAGCATTTAAACTACCATTTGTCATATACCCATATACATAATCATTACTTAACTATAGCCTTTTTCCATATACCCATATACATAATCATTATTTAACTATACCCCATTGCTATATTAAGTTTAATACCTACTCAAATTAGCCTCGTACCCCATTAAAATCAAGTACTCATAAATATATTATTTATATAACCAACCAACGTATGTGGTTTCTTTCATAACTACCTTAAGAACTATCAAGTAAATATATCATTTATTACCCTAATATTTATATAACTAACAAACATGTGTAGTTGCTTTCACAACTACCTTTATAACTAACTAACAAATATGTGTTGTTTCTTTCACACCTACCTTAAGAACTAACCAACAAACATGTGTGATTGGTTTGACATAACGAACAAGTAAATATGTCATTTATTACCATAATAAATACTTTTCTATGTCCCATGGTTATCTTAAATTGCCTTAATTAAATACTTCTCATTATGTTAAGTTGTCTACTCAAATTATCTTATAAAATCACATCTACCTATATTATTTATATATATACATAAATCATCATTATCTCTTTATACCCATTTTGTTTATGGCTTTTTCCAACTAGGTAAATATCATTTTTTATTTGACTAAACAATATGAATAAGTGTATTTTATAACTATATTTTATTTTAAGACAACTTTATTTAATTATTATTATTATTAAACCTATTTTAACATAACATCCTTTTGAACTTGAACTTGACTGAACATAAATTTGACACCATAAATTTGACACCACTATCAGAAATGGGAGAATGGGAGAAAAAGTAAATAAATTATTTATTTACCAATTAATATGGGTTGTATTTTCGCAACTATATTGAGATACCAATAAAATATATTAATTACAATGAGAGATTTATAATTATTTTGAATTGACTACTCTATGATATAACCGTTGTGAAAAGTTTACTCGGTCGGTCATTTATAGCAAAAGCCCTTCACACATAACCGTTACCATTACTGACCTTCATATTTTACTCAATTTTTTTTTTTATTCCACTCTACGGACCTTCATATTTTACTCAATTTATTTTTTTATTCCACTATACGGTAAAGATGGAACTATAACCTAGATTAACGGTTCAATGGAATAATGATCTGGCCTGGAAAATGCTTTTTCATCAAATTTGTGGACCTTCATATTTTACTCAATTTTTTTTTTATTAATTAATTTATGAACATGGAATTAATTTAATTTTTTAGTTAACAAAATGATAGAATTTATTTAATTTTTTTTTATGGCTTCCATCCTTAACCCTTTCACACCTGACCTATAACAATTGAACAAATAACCTATAATAACTTACTATCTACTTATACTCAACTGTAATATCGTCGTCCCTCGGGTTACACCATTATTCTCCCATACTCTCGCAATATCGTCTTCTTCTCGTTACTCCTCCAATATCAATAGCGTCTTCCTCTGGTATTTTTTAGTTAACAGAAGAAAGGTGACAAGGAAGGCAGCGAATATCTACTTTGACATTCAAAATGGAGAGAACCCAGTCTTCTTCTTCGGTTGCGACCAGATTGAAGTCTGCTCTGTTGGATTCGAAATCATATTTATTTCAGAGAAGCCTTTCTATGACAATTGAGAGCTCCTCTGATTATCACGATGATGTGCTCGCTCCACCCAGAATGAGTTGTGTGGATCTAGCCCCCGCGAGGCGGAGCTCTGCTTCACCACCAAGGACGAACTTCACTAAGGAGTATCAAACCCAAACCCATATTCCTCCTGAACCGATGAACAATATACTGCGTAACAAAGTCTCATATTCCAGTGAAACAGCGCCAGCAGAAAGGGGTGAAGCCTACATTGACCTAAGATTTAAATGTGTCTCAGAAATGCATAAAAATGGCGGCCATATCTTCTCGGTAGCAGCCGCCAACGGGATTGTGTACATCGGCGCCGAATGCAACACCATCAGATCGTGGAAATTCGTTGGGGAAAATATTGTTGAAAGCAGCCGCCTCCATTCCTGGAGCGGCATGGTGAGAGCAATGTTGCTCACAGAAGACAAGCTTTTCAGCGCCCATGCGGACCACAAGATCCGCGTCTGGTGCCGCTCGGGTTCGAATGCCTGTGCCGGCCACAAGCGAATGGCCGCAATACCGAAGCTGCTGGATTCGATACATCGCTGGGTGAAGCCGAAACGCGATGTTGTTGGATGTGGATCAGGCCGTCATGAAAACCCTAAATCGGGGAAGCATATGGGCGCGATATGCTGTCTCGCTTACAACGATGGTTTCTTGTATTCGGGCTCCTCTGATAAGACTGTGAAGGTATGGCGAGCCTCCGATCTCAAGTGCATCGAAACGATTAAAGCTCATGATGATGCTGTGAACGCCATTGCCGTCAGCCCTGATGGATTGATATTCACCGGCTCGGATGACTGCACGGTGAAGATATGGAGAAAAAATATTGTGCCGTCACCGCACCTTCTGTTGACAACACTTCTTGGGAAAAACAAAAGCAAGATCTCAAACTCAAACTCAAGCTTGCCCGTGAAAGCCCTTGCTCTGAATTCGAATGGATCCGCTCTGTACACGGGATCCTCGAATGGTGATATTATTTGGTGGGAAAAAGACCCATACTCGTCCACCCAAATGCGCCAAGCCGGGATCCTTCGCGGGCATGTACGCGCAGTGCTGTGCCTGGCAACAGTGGGTGGTAATTATAATCTGTTATTCAGTGGATCCGTGGATGCAACGATTCGTGTTTGGAGCAGAGGAATGTTGGAGTCTGACCAGCATACTTGTTCGGCAGTTATAAAAGCCCATAGCAGCCCTGTCAAATGTATTGCTGCCAAAGTTGAGGAAGAAAATAGGGTTCTGCTTTTTAGTGGGAGCCTGGATGGATCGGTCAACATGTGGAGCATCGCTGTAAAGCAGAAGCGATCAAGGCCAGCATGACTATACCACGGACAACAAAATTAATTAAGTTTCTACTGTCCTGGTCATGTTTCATCGCTAGTCTTCTTTTTTTTTGTCTCCCAGCTCTATAATTTTCTAGGTTTGTGCGTGGTTGTATCAACGTTAACATTTAGGGAGGTTATTAGTCTCACATAATTTTTCCTCATTATAAGATGTTCATTTGCTTTATTGCAATTATCTAGTTACATTCATGTTTTTATGGAACTTGTCTTATATATAGTCCGATCATAAACTGAAAATAGTACGATTTCTCCTCGCCCTACAAAACTATATTGTTTACATTCAAATTTTAAATTTTTTTATGTTTGACAAATGCTTATAACCCCCTTATTAAATTTTCAAGTTCTAATGTTGGTTATGAGAAACTATATATTCTTAACATTTCAGTGTTGATGTTTCATGCTTTATAGAAGTTTGTTTCATTGCAAGCTATGAGAAACTATATCGTTGACATTCCAAATGAGAAATCTTTTCTCCAGCTTTGTGGTGTAGATGCATTGTTTTTGTCATTTGATCTTAGTAGGATGGTCTTGGATGACTCTATCTTAATCTTTTTGTTACACTTATGTTGATTATAGTACAGTATTTTCTTTTTGTTATATTTAATGTTAATTAGAGTACACTATTGAGTTTTTTTCTATATGGGTAATGTTTCTTTGAAATTAAGTTTTTGTTTTTGATAGTCTATGTAGTTTTTATATTTTAAGAATTTTGTCTTGTAAACTGTATTGAAGTTGTAAAGTTTATTTTATACTTTTAATATAAAGTAGAGTAATTTTTATGTGAAAAAAAATTAATGAAAAAGAAAAACACAAAATATAATAAAGAAAAGAGTATGCATGTATACTATTATTAAGATTTAATTTATTAGGTAGTTAACTTTTAAAAAGTCAAATTTTAATATTTAAAAATAATATGGATTTATTTGGATTATGCTTCTAAATTTTGGGAAGTTTTATGTTTTAAGGTTTTTACTAAAGGAGAAGAGGAAACTTTTCAAATTTCTTCAGTGTGAGTACTTTTAAAAGAACAAGGTGTAAACCGATATATACTTAACTCTGGAAGACCTAGAGAAACTACCCTTTCTAACAAGGGATCGTTGGGTCAAGTTAATGGAGTGTTGAAGGGTGTAGCAAACTCTTCGATAGTCAAGTATTCAACCTATATAGTTTCCTGAACAGGTTGATCTTGGAAGATGTGATGAGGTTCTCCGAGTTGTTCAGTTGTTCCAGTAAGTTCGTAAGAACCACGAGAGTATGTTCTTCGTCGTTGTGGTGGCGAGTGTGAGTGAAGGAAGGTTTTTCAACCTTCGTGACCTTCTAATAGGTTGGTCCTCCACAATTGTGTGAAAAATATACTAAGTAATTACCCTAGGGGGCACTAAACAACTAGGAGGAAACAACACACCACTAAAAATATCTTAAAGTAATCCATACCAGGCACACAAAGATAATACTCTCAAAATTAACTATGGGTGGTCCTAGAGAAACTACCCTTTCTAACAAGGGATCGTTGGGTCAAGTTAATGGAGTGTTGAAGGGTGTAGCAAACTCTTCGATAGTCAAGTATTCAACCTATATAGTTTCCTGAACAGGTTGATATTGGAAGATGTGATGAG
The DNA here is from genome assembly GCA_027924585.1 of Larix kaempferi. Lineage (NCBI taxonomy): Eukaryota > Viridiplantae > Streptophyta > Pinopsida > Pinales > Pinaceae > Larix > Larix kaempferi. The sequence goes on along the minus strand of BSBM01000767.1, from coordinate 11,391,242 downwards.
GTTCTTCGAGTTGTTCAGTTGTTCCAGTAAGTTCGTAAGAACCACAAGAGTATGTTCTTCGTCGTTGTGGTGGCGAGTGTGAGTGAAGGAAGGTTTTTCAACCTTCGTGACCTTCTAATAGGTTGGTCCTCCACAATTGTGTGAAAAATATACTAAGTAATTACCCTAGGGGGCACTAAACAACTAGGAGGAAACAACACACCACTAAAAATATCTTAAAGTAATCCATACCAGGCACACAAAGATAATACTCTCAAAATTAACTATGGGTGCAAATGTTTGAATCACCAACCGCCTTCCCAAAAACCTGTAAGGGATTTCCTCTCACGTATGTCCTAGGTGTACAGTGTAAATATCCTTCCATCGTCGTGTGTGTAGAGCCCTAAAGGTCAAACGATACTAAAGGCTACCAAAATTGTAGAAAGAACCCAGGGGGACAGTCGTAGGTCCAGCCAAGACGCATGGACAGGGTAACTAAGCCCGAAATCCTAGAGTACACAAGGAACTAAAGGATCCATGTACACGAAAAGGCTCTGTTGTATGCTCGAAAGAAAAGTGGGGGGTATCCCCAACAGTCCAATCTCACACGACTTCGTGCTTAACTTTGGTTTGAGTAGAGCAATACCTCCACAACAGTTGATTTACCTAAACGATAGTTTGTACTATGATTTGAGATTTGAATGGTTTGGAAGGTTTAAAGTGATTGCACCGAGTGAAACGAAGTGCTCTACAGCCCAGTATGGGGGAGATCCTATAACGTTTGTCCATGTTTGTCCTTATAGTCGGCCATAATAAATAAAGTTTGTCTTTAACATAATAAAAAAAAAATTAATATTATGTCGGTGATTAATAAAAGGACGTGTATTTTCGTTTGAATTCAATCCTAGGCTATAAACATTTGTCTTTATTATTGTCGGCCATTAATTAAAAAGTAAAAAGAAGTAAAATGTAATGGAAAGTATTTAATGAAAAGTAAAAAAGTAAAATGTATTGTCCGCCATTAATTAGAATGTAAAAAAAAGTAAAATTATGGAAAGTATTTAAAAAAATTCCATGTCCGCTCATAAAATAAAATATTAAGAAAAGTAATTAAGAAATATATGTTCGTTTATAAAATAAAAAATTAAAACCTAAACCCGGATCTATCAATCAAGAGAGATTAAATTTCTTAAGTTTAAATTTAAAGAAAGAAATACACCTCAAGAAATTGGATCCCTCTCGGTGTTTGATAGATACGGGTTTAAGATGGATCTATGCTAGTGTATTCCAAACCCTGGCCTAATCTAGTTGATGTTGTGTAACCTAAAAAGAAAAATGTTACTAATCAATTTTATTAATGGTTCTTTTTAAGGCTGTTACTTACTCAAAGGATAGTGCAATGTGTGGTCATGGTTACAACTGAAAAGAAATGTGTATATAAAATTGTAAAGACTTCACAATTAACCTACTTTTTTTGTCTTTCAAAACATGAAACCATAAAGCAAACTAAGCATAATGAAAGTGTTTTTGTATTTTCAAAGATCATAGTACTAAAGATTACAACTACTTCAAAAAGAAAATGACAATTCTTGCTATAAAAGGAAAGTTCTTTTTAAATTTGATTTTTTCTTTAACTATGAAAAAATACAAATAAGTGTGAACCAACAAGAACCGTAAAAGCAGTGCAATCAAAGAGAAAATGCCCAAAATTAAATCAATCAGACCTTATGCAAGACCGATAAATACCAACCCAACTAGTTGCTTCAGGAACCCTAAAATTAACTAGGTTTTGGAAACAAAATGTAAACCAATATGACTGATATGTAAGGTGGAAAAACAGAGACTCTTATGCAAAGATGAGTCGGATCCTGAATACTAGTGATCAAAGAGGATGAAATCCAAGCAGTTGCTAAACACAAAATGTGCTAGAAAGCAAGGGTATATTTGTAAGCACAAAACTCAAGTAGAAACTCTTAAAGAGGATACTTTCAGTCTCATGGCCTCCCCCGAGCTTCGGGTCGTAGAGCTCACACAAGTATTTCAGAAATTCAGCTTGGGCTTCCCTTCCCACCAGGATTTCTAAGCCGAACCCTTAGATAGTAGCAAGTCTTTGAGGCATTCGAAAATTACGACAATCGTCCAAATTATGGGTCCCTTACCCATTCCTTAAGCCTTCCTTATAAAGGGAAATCTCCTGCGACACATGTCGCTTCATGCATAAATAAATATTTTTAATTATTTATTTAATTAAAACACTCACCCATCCAAGTGTCAGTTTCTCTGGGAAGTGCACCTACATCCCTAAGTTTGCTCTAGTTTGTCCCCCAGATATTTTAATCAACTCCTAGCTTTTAGTTGACTAGGTGTCTAATCTATTTTGCTCCTAAATAATAATCTCTATTATTTTAAATGCTCAACAAAATAACTATTCATGTGCAAATGTCTAAGCTATTGTTATGCATTTGCTAAGTAATAATCTAGAGTTATTCTCCTAAGTTTTTATGCAGTTTAATTTAACAATCAAACTCACTAGGATCACGGTGCCTCATCGTTGGGCTCCTGGTTCCTTAATTTTTTTATCCCCTGACATGGCACCACTCCGTCGGGTCCAATCATCCATGGTTTCCATTCCTTGGCATGGTACCACCTTGTTGGGTCCTTGCGTCCATTCTTTCCGTTCTCGACAGGGTACCGCATCGTTGGGCCCTTCTGCCACCATCTTTCCGTTTTGACTTGCGGGAACTTCTTGTAGGGATTTTAGGAATCCTTACCATCCATCCTCCATCTACATGCTATCTAGGGACTAATGGCGCTGAGGAGTGATTCCGTTCTCACTGCGCGCCCCTCAACTCGTACGTGACCAGCTTCATCGTGGCCCACCTCGTACGCCCTCACGCATTCCTCTTGAGCAAGCGGATCAATGCTTATCTGCTCATGCGTGGTATTCTTGTCGGAAGTCGACATCGTCGTCGCTTCCCCTGTGTGTGATTTACCCGTACTCTACGACCCTTCATATTCCTTTGTGTGTCCGTCGGTGAACCGTTTCACCTGTTGCTACACACATTTCTCACAAACGTAAATTAGTAGCACTGTCCTCAATAATCACAATTTGACTTATAAATCTGCTGCATCATTAAGCATTTATAATTTACTCAATCATTACTCATTCGTCTAATCACATAATCAATTGCACAGCTAGTCGTTAAGCATCATTCATATGTACAGTTTTTATATCAAAGTTAATCATTAAACAACATGAAATCGTCCATTCACAATAACTACCCAAATGCACATATATCAATCAATCGTAATCATTCATTTACACCAACTGTTCAGATACACATACTCAAAATAAAATCAAGGATTTATTTTATTAATGTTTCAATCGGTCGGGTCACTCAACAGGTGCCCTCAATGTCTACAGTAGTCTAGGGGCACTACATACACCCCTACTTATTTAGAACTTCGTCCCGAAGTTCAGAATAAAAATGGAAAGCTATGACGCATCTCAGTTGCGTCCTCCCAAGTCGCAAAGCTAGGACTGTCACTGTCCCACTGCACTTTGACTTGATCAATCAAGGTTGATCATGAAGCAGGATGTAATCAATCAATTATCCCACTCCACACATATAATTTAATTCCTTAATTCATTTATCAATTATTGTCGTCATTCACATCTTTAGGTTTTTCCTCAACCATTTAAGACATAACAAGGCTCAAGAGACCACTATATCGAAGTTGTTCATCCGGGTCACTTGATAGGTGCCCTTAAGGTCCATAGTCATTCTAGGGGCATTACAAAAATACATTATATTAGTGAAGTTGATTCTATACAAGTACCCCAAAATATTGAGTTCAAGTGTTGCTCTATACTGAAATGGGATCTCCATAAGTGCAGCAAGTGAAAAAGCTGCTTCTTTCACAGATTGTGGCATATTTTTTGACATGATACTTGTAAAGTTCACAAACTGCACAAGGGATGTAACTCCATATCAGAGGCCAACATAACTATTGGCCGAGCTTGATGGCTTTCATATGCGACATTAATTCAATAAAAGTGCACAAAATGTTCTATTGATGAAACTCCAAATCAGTCATAACCAAAAGACTAGTATGATGAGGCACCAAACATGTAGGCTATAAAAAGTAAATTCCACACAAATCAAACACCCAACTGAGAGCATTTTAGGGCATAAGTAGTACTTTCGGAAAAAGCTACAATCCATGCATAACAAACTAAGGAAACTGATGCATCAAACTTGTTCGCTAGGAGAGTGAAGATCATAAGACTTTTACAAACAGGAAAAAGATGCAAGATTAACTTGCTATGACTATTATGCCCATCTAGAAAGAAACCTAAACTGGCTTCTTCCCCAAAACACTAGATTCAGCATGCAGGTTTGAAATCCCAGTCACTACCTCTTTTGCCTCTCTCTATACCACATGTGCACTAGCGCGCACACACACACTGTCACTCCAGAAGAATAGAACTGGTGGAATCATGGGTAGCAACTATTAATCTTTGCCAGCTAAATCACAACTAGCATACAGTTTAATTTGCATCTACACCAATATAGACATAAATAAATAAAGAAAAACAAGACATTTGAGTTTAAATGCAACAAAACGACACCTGAAAATTGTCAAATTCATGGTGAGGGAGTTTATCATCAAATTCTTGCATCACATCCAGGGTCCATCACCAACTCCAACCAGTATTATTGATAAAGGATAATGACTACACAAATAGAAAGGTGTAAGAACTACGTCGGTTTTAAAGTTAAAACACAAGCACTACACCATGTAGTGCAACGTAAGTGCTCTGACATACCTTGCAGTAGCTATAGCATCAATTGTCTTATGAACTTGTAAGATTAACTGCCTGGATCTTGTATCACTACTCCTGGTTTACCTGCAAATGGTCAGATCATCATGCAAGATTACTGATATGAGATCGTATAATGCCAAATTTCAATAATTAGAACCTAAGTTTTTTAATAGTAGTAAAGGTCATGAAAATGGTAAAACACATAACTGTGATATGAATGAAATGAAGCAAGATGCTACAAGATACAAGCTTGGGAAATGAATTCCGAAAAAATAATTTAGAGTGAGTTGACATTCTTTTACTCCAAGAAAAAAAAGAAACAAGTAGCATCTTTAATACCTGTCCATCTGCAACAACAAGAAGGACATGATACTGGCCCCCACTCTATTCCACAATGTCCATTGAAGCCTCAATTACTGGAGCAAAACTCGTTGGACGTGCCACAAAGCAATCAAAAAGATCATAAGTCATCAGATAAAAATATCACAAAAAGAAAGCATTATCTAGTTCTTTTTTCCAAACAATGAGCAGAGGGAAAAAAAACAGAAATTCCCGTATGCCTCAGTTCATTACAGAGAATTCAACATATCAAGCAGGGATAAAGTTTTGTTCATGATTATGGACCTTGATACACCTCCATGTTGACTGAATTTACAACAACAATTTATATGAATGTCATCGACATTCCTCGACTTGCAAATTTAGGGAAGACATCAATTAAGCATATTGTTATATGAAAAAGTTAACAGCTTCAACTGGATCCTGAAGACGGGTGGAGTGTCCACACGAAACGCGTCGGTCGTGCTTAAACTATGACACAGTGCAAAATCAAGAAGATCAAACCTAATAGTTTGAACTTTGTCCATCATGATTTAAAAGATAAATTAAATGTTATAGCAGAATGAATGTAAAGCATGTTTAGACCCCTGAACATATTTTTATCTACTAACTTTCACTCCTTATCAAGTTCACAGCTACAAGAATCATGTATGAGCATTCTTAAATATGTCAACATTTATAGGCTATGATGGTAAAAGTGGATACATGTACTATTTACAAAAAAAATATTACTTTCTTTTGCTGAAAATAAAAGAGCAGAACTCAATAACAAATTAGCCTATTCAGGGGATATGAACATAAAAATGGAGTATTTACCGATATGAATCTTGTTTACAAAGCTCTAATTTGATTGACTGAGTATAATGTGGATTGGGGCATATATTATGTATCCCTATAGTGATGTCACTGGAGTTGCACGGTGATAATGCACTGGATGTGTAGTGATAATGCATCGGGTGTGGCCATTTGTGGCATGCACCATGAAACTCAAAAACCTTCATAAGTTTGTTGCAGTTATCCACATCCGAATTCAGTTTCTTTTTCAAATTTGTCCTGAAATTATTTTGTTGAACATGCAACACTATAATAGAGATCAATTCTGGGATGGAACAACCCTTAAGGAAGGCTACTATGAAGAAACCCTACTAAGTCTCTAGGCTGGAGCAGCCATATAAGCATATTATTGCTCGGTTATGAAAATTTTTTGGATAGGACTCTAGCAAGTTTTATCATTATATAATAATATAATTTTAAGGTCATATCCTAACTAGACACCACATTGATGTATGAGACCCCATTGTGTGTGGGACACAGGACCCCGGTGTGCATATTTGACTGCTTAGTCTATGGAAGTGTACAAATCCTATCCCTCTCTGGATAAGAACTTGTGTCCTACAAAGAGGAAAATACATAATCTTAAAAATTATGCCCACTCATATGTTTTCCCTGACACAAAATTGTGCATGAGGGTACAAAATTTGATTTTGGGCTGAGATCATTGGAAAAAAATGTACAGAACAGTAACAGGATGTATCACACAAACATTCCTTTCACATGGTTTCTTGGCATATGCAAGTTTAAATGCCCTAAAATTTGTTATCTTGATTTCACAAAGAGCCCAAGACATACAAAATTTGCACCTGAAGTGTTGCTACCCCAAAGTTTGGGAAAAGTATTATAAGAGATATTTCTACATCGTAAATGACAGGGTTATCTTTAAAAGCTATGATAGGTTAGAAAATTGTGGTCCTCCAAGGAACACGGATGAGGTTAAACAAGTGCTAAAAGTTAAAAGAAATTAGGGGATTCTTTTTTTCCCTTTTATAGATACTTCTTATGTCACAATGCAGCAAGCATGCCCCTACCCAATCTGAGAACATATTCAATGAAGCTAAGCCTTCTTCCAAGTTCCAACATTCAACTTGAACTACTTCGGCTAAGAAGCTATGGGTGGGGAGAATTTATTCTACCAAAGTCCCCCGGGACATGAACCTGTCCCCAACTGCAATAGAAAAAACCACTTGCACAGATGAATCAGTCCACAAAGGGTAAACATATCACTGGGTGGATTTGAACCTTAGTGGGCACAATATAACCACCACTGCTTTTCCAACCAACCAAGTCCCTAATGACAGGGATTGGGTGTTTAAGGAAGCATATAACTGGAAAGTAAATAGAGGAAGCATAAACACATTCACAATACCCAGGCAATTACTTCTTCAAATCACCTTTTCATTAACAAAACAAAGCTTACAAGGAAACCTTTAAATTAAAATATTCCTTGTGAGTACCTTTGACGGAACTATAACCTAGATTAATGGGTTAGCCACGAGTATCACTACTTTTGTCAAATTGTTTGAGGAGGTTTATTAGTTCATATCCATCTTCATATTTATTTTTCTGATTAGTTTCTTTGACAATATTGTTGAGTAGATTATGTGTATATAATCAGTTTTTGTTTGTTAACATTTCTCTTCTTGTGAATCCATGTCCAAGTCCTCATTTGAGCACTACGTATTTGATCAACATGTGTAACTACTCCATATATGAGTGTGGTCCATATGGTTCCTCCCTATCTATTGTATTAGTTTTTTACCCAATGAATTTTTTTCTTCTATCAAAAGGAACAATGAATTTCCTTCTTTCCTTCCAAAATAATAGGGCTTCTTTATCAAAGTAGATAATTCCTATAATGGTTTAGATCCAAGTTCTCACAAAAAGTACCGTATATGATTTTGTTAGCAATTTTAACACTTAAATGTTATCCATGTCTTGATATAGTATGCCTTAATTTGTATTGTATTTAATCTACCCATTGGTGTACAACTATCATGGTTGTCTACTCTTACCAAATGTCAATGGGATATAATGAGGCTTCCCCCAATTCTTCACATAATACTAAGGACATGAGGTTGATTTCTACTCCTTGAGCTACTACTGCATCGAGGATATTCTTTTCCATAACTTATTGTCTTACCTAGGATTATTTAGAGTTATTATCTTTGTGTATTTTGAGGAGGCATTTCAAGATGCATTCCACATTCTCCGATGATTTCTTATTGGTCTTGGTATAACTATAGTTGTTACAATAGTTCCTACCTTATATTATATTGGACTTGGTTTTTCCTCTCATGATTTTTTTGTTGTGTTTGTATGATTGTCCTTCCTTCTTTGTTTCCTGGTAGAAAGAATGGTTTCTTCATAAATTTCCCTTGGGTGTTCAAATATGTTCTATTTAATCATGTTCTTATTGTTCCTTTCCTTCAATTTGTCTCTTAGGGTTTTTTTAAGATTTTATTTTATTTGCTATAACTTCAATCCACAATTCCTTAACTTAATAGATCTATATCAATTTGAGATTCTTCTCCTATGACTCCTTTAAAATAATTTGTTCACGGTTACTATCATGATTGTACGTGACCCACAATTGGGACAAATCTTGACACACGGTATCATGTAAATATAGTGGATGGCCAAATCTCCTCATTGTCTATATGCATAGAATTTGATAGTTGTCTTATTTTATGGTAATGTTTGAGTGTTCGAGTTTCTCTAAGATTGAGTTCTAAATTCATTCTAATTTATTGAGGTCCAAATATTGTGTTTTTTAATGTCCCTCTCTTCCTCTTCCTCTAAAAGACCCTTGATAATTTATAGGGTTCTTGGGTCACTTATTCCAAGAATTGTCAAATGTATTGTGTGTACTACAAAAATTTATCCAAGTCTGTTTCCTTGAGTCCCAACCTTTACATTCTATCTCCTATGGTTTTCTCTTTTGTTTTTCTTTAGGTGCCTGCATTTTTTCTTCCTTTAGTTTTCTTTAATCCCTCTTCCAACTTATGTATACATTGATGATTTTCCTTTTTATAGTTCGTTGTTCGGATTTTACTCATCATTAGTTCACTTTCCATGTATATCATGAATTTCACTACATCTTTGTATTTTGTTGCATTTTTTTTGTTTTGACATGTGCTTGGATTGTATCAAGTAGTTTTGTGATAAACCACTCTATCAAGTTATCCTTCCTCATTACATTGAATTAGAGTTTTGCAAAGACTTCTCTCAACCTAGAGTCATATCTTTTATTGATTCTCCTGTATGTTAAGTAATATTTATGATTTCTGTGAAGGAAAGTGATTACTCTACTATATATCTATATACCTCCTTACATCATTCCTCAATATCTACCCATGTTTTGAAAAGTTCATCTCTTTCACAGTTGCAATACCATGTTAGGTTTTTTTTTCTAAGTTTTCCTTCAAGCATGTCCCATTTTCTTTTCTCTACAAACCCATATGTTTGTTCCCAAAATAAATTTATAAGAAAAAATTGGTCATCTCCATTTGTAGATCCATCAAATAAAGGTATAAAGCCTTGGTCAAGGATGATATAACTAGCTCCTTTTTATATGGTTATCTAATGTTTGTTAGACAACACTTATTTGTCAATCCTCTAGATGTTCCTCATTATTTTCCTCTTATGTTATGTCGGTTGCTATGGTTTGGATTTAGGTTCTTGGTGGTTATTTTCTATATATGCATTGCTTCCTCTATGATAAAACTATGGCTAATTGAGTTTGATTTGCCCCCTAAAATTTATATTTGAGTTTACTTGCATGATACCAAATCATGTTTATTAGTGGTGTGATTTTCCTTACTATGGAAAGAAATATAAATTCATTATAATTCACCCAAAATGTTGTCTACTAAATAGTCACAAAGGTATAAAACCTAATTTTGATTTCAACATCATGTTAACTAAATTTTATTGATGTTGCAAATTAACATTCCTATATTATATAAGCATATATAAAATATCCCATCATAAATGACATAGAACATTTATAGTGGAAAAATCTCAATACCAAGGATAAAAGCCATTTTCCAATAATGATTAAACACTCATCTCAAAGGCATTACAATATTCAATAGATCCATAGCTTCAAATGTTGTCCATGTCTCGACACAATATGCCTCGATTTTTATATTTGTTAATATACCAATGAGTGTACAACTATTGTGGTTGATACCATTATCAAAGAGACAACTACCTAAATGAGAATTTCCCTAGTTCTTCCCATAATACAAAGGATGAGGTTAATTTCTACTTCTTGATCTACAAATACATTGAGGATATTATTTTCCATAACTAGTGCATGAATTTGTATTTATTTGCTAAAAATGAACTTATTTGTCTTATGTAGACTTCTTCAAAATAATTATATTTTTGGAGGTTGAGGAAGTGTGTAAAAAGATATTCTACTTTAATTGGACTTGATTTATCCTCATGTGTTGTCTTATTGTATTTGTTTACATCTCCTTCCTTCTTCAATCCATGATGGACTGAATGGAGATCATTCAGATATGTCCCTTAGTTTTTTAAATACACTCTATGTCATCATGTTCATGTTGTTCCTTCCCTTTGGGTTGTCTCCTAAGGGATTTGTCAGATCTAATTTTTCTTGTTGTAAGTGCTTTCCTTGCTTCCCTATCTTAAGAGATATGTATCAATTTGAAACTCTTCTCTTATAGATCCATTAATGGAATTTTACCATGCTTGGCAATCCTGGTTACCTATATCAGAACTAGAATGAACCATGACCCTCAATATCGTATAATTATAGTGGATGATAAAATCTCCCCATTGTCTAAATGCACAAAATTTGATCATTGTTTTATCTCTTGGTAATGTATGGGTGTTTTGGTTTCTCTAGGATTGAGTTTTGAATATGTTCTAATTTTATTGATGTCCATATCATCGGTTTATGAATGTGCATGTTATTCATGTTCCTCTTAGAGACCCTATCTAATTTATAGGTTTGATAGGGCATTGATTCTAAAATAGTCAAAGTATTGTGCATTCTAAAAAAATTGAACCTAGTTAGTTTCCTTGATTCCCTATATTCGTGTTCAATCTCCCTTTGTTTGCTCTTTTGTTTCTTTTCAAGTGATTACATTTTCCTTTAGTTTTTAAAATCCGAGTTCCAACTTTTGTATGCATTGATTATTTTTCTTTTTGTGCTTTTTGATTGCATTTTACTAGTCAATAGTTCACTTTGTATCTATATCACTAATTGGACTTCATCTTTGTATGTTATTGCATATTTTCTTCTAATATATGCTTGGATGGTATCAACTAGTCTTGTGATAAACCACCCTATTTTCTCCTTCTTTCTTACATCAAAATTAAAGTTATTTGAAGACTTCTTTCAACCTAGATTCATATTAGGTTATTGATTCTCCTATATGTTTAATAATATTTCTGAGTTATGGGAAGGTGGATAATTTATCCACTAGTTATCCATACATACAATTGTGTTTGATGAGTTTCATGTTATTTCTCCTGTATATGTTCCTCGTTGTTTGCCTCTTTCCTTTTATCATCTTTTATGGCTTGGCTCTAGGTTATTGGAGGTATTTTTGTATATATGTTTTTTCTTCTATGATGAGAACCCTTTGGCTAATTGAGTTTGTCTTGCCATCCAAAATTGTTATAAAATTTCACGTGCATTATACCAGATCATGTTTATTAGTGGTATGATTCTCCTTACTATGACAAGGAATATGAATTTGTGAAAATGTCCCCAAAATGATGGATTTTAAATTGTCATAAAGGTATAAACCCTTATTATGATTTCCGTATTAGGATTTTATTGATGATTCATACTTTCCTATCTATTATAAAGAGAAATAAAACATCCCATCACAAGTTACACTTAACATTTACAGTGGGAAAAACCTTAATATTAAGGATAAAACCATTATTCAATAATTATTAAATACTTATCTAATGAGGTATTACAATATTTAATATTTCCTTATCTTATCCAAAATCACCATGCATAGTCATTTTAGACCACCATATCTTGTTCTAAAAAATTTCACAAAAGATACCACACTTATTTCCTATTTACATCTTGTATTTAGATATCCAATTACTGCCACTAGCCATGACGATGATTACACAAGCATCCTTTGTAGTTTTTTTGGTCGATAATTAAGGGCTTCTTTCCCATGTTTATGGCCTTTTACCTTTGACTTTCCGAGAAACAATCTTCAAGATAAAGAAACAAGAAGTCTCCTACTAATAGGAGTTAGTAGGCCAAGCCTAATCCTATTTGGATCCCCATAAGGATTTGTATTTCTCCATGACTCTTTGCACAAATTTTGAGACTCATTATCTATATTCATTTATGCTTCTTCTTCATGTTTTTCACTATTACCCTTGTTTTCCTTCTCCTCGATGAGCATTAGATTTTGATTAAGTACTCATGGGGCTAAAGAAATTATTGGGTTTCTATTACAAATGATTCCTTGCTAGGATTTTCCTTAGATGTTCCAAGATATTAGACATGAAATTTTGTTTTGAATAGATTGAACTCTACATATTTTCATTCTGAGAGTCGTAGGGGAAACATTAAAATAAGATTCATAGTGCCTTCAATTATATTCAAAACATCTTCCTCTACTAGTTTATTAGCCTTATCGACTTCATTTACTTACGGAGAATCTTTCATAGGTTCATTCTCATCCACCCCATGCTCCTAATCTAAAATATCAATTTGGTTTAAATGAGAAAGGCCATTAGTTTTTCATAGATATGCCTAGACTTACATGAATAATTTATGTTGTTTAATTCCACAATTCTACCCTTTATATGATCGAAACCCATCCTCATCAACTTCCTTCTTAGGTTTTGAAATCCATTTACTCTCCAAATTAATGACCATATTTATGGAAGCTTTTTCATTTATGAAGAATGGCTTCATAGCCCAAAGATTGACAATGCACCTTCTTTACAAACTTGATTGAAATATTATCATAAATTCTCTTTTTTAAGTACATAGCTATACATATTCTCATATATGTGGCCATCTTACTTCCTAATCCATTTGAGAATATTTGATGTAGGTTCCCAATCCCTTTTCTATCAACCCGAAACAATATGCATTCCAAAAATTGAGGCATGGGAAGGGAAACCTTCTCTATCTCAGATTAGTAGATGGAGTTTCCAAATGAATATCAAAACCATGAGACTAAAATCTCATAAAAATCCATGTCGGGTACCAAAATCCTAAGTCAAATACTCATTCTCTTTATCTCTATTATTGTAAAAGGTCTAAAATGTAGCTCCATGTCAAAGAAAGTGTTAGGAACCCATGTCTTTACTTTGTTAGTATATTTTTGTTGGACGCATATGCTTTGTAAGTCGTCTCGTAGTATTTGTTGATCCATAGTTTGTGTTATTGTTGTTGGCGCATATGCTTTGTAAGTCGCCCATAGTTTTATTGATCCATAGTTTGTATTGGCCCATGGTTTGGACCTGTAGTAATTGTTGATCTATATTTTGTATTGACACATGGTATTGACCCATGGTATTGGAACCTAGACTTAGTATATAAGTGTGTGTTGAGGCCTATGAAGGCACCGTGAAGTTAATTGTATTGAGCTTGCTCAAAGGAGGTTTCCCCCTCGAAGTGGCCCGTGATCAATATAAAAGTGTTTCTGAGTTCTATTATTTATGATATCTCATGTATTTGCATTAATTAATTATTGCAGGTTCTTCACATCTGGTATCAGAGCACTTTCTTGGGCTCGCTGGGTGAAATTTCTGCCAAAAAAACATTTTCGCATCTGTTGCAGGTTTGGATTTGGGAATCATCCCTATCCGCTTAACTATGGGAAGTACTTGGGAATAATCCCTAAAACTCATTGTGAGGACTACCAAAGGAACCCCAAATTAGCTGGCCCATTGAGAGGACCTACCAGTGAAAAGGTCAACGACCCCTACCTAATTGACTAGTTCCCACCCGTGAGGTAAACAAAGAGTTGTCGTTTGTGGCAAATCGGGTATCAGTTTTACCTAAGTTGTGGAGTGAGGGGTACTCCCCCAATACACAAGCCGTCAGACAGCATTGGTGGCCAAGTGAATCCCTTGAACCGATAGGAAGCCGCACATACCTGGGGTCCATATCTATTTTCAGCTGAACTGTTGTCGATCACTTCTGCTCCAGATTCAGTCGTTTCGGGTCTATTCTAAAAGTCGTTCCAGATCCAGTCGTTGTTTCAGATCCATCCGTTTTCAATCCCTTCTGCGCCGTTGCAGATCCATCTGTTGCGGATATATTTTGCGCCACTGTTGCCGATCCATTTCTGGAAAAAAAAAAAAAAAAAAAAAAACAAACAAACAAACAAACAAACAAACTTATGTTTCAACTCTGTTTTCCCTGAAACTTCACTGACATCCATGCAATCCCATTCTGCATATTTCATTTCTGAAGACCCTATCCCAAATTCCACTTCCCAAGACCAGAAATCCCACATTTGTCTATTTTTAGGGTTTGCCATAACTCCTTCAATTTTCACCCAAACGCCTTCAAATTTTGCCACCGTGTTCCTTTCCTAATTCTACTTCTTTGTCCTTCTCTCCCAAATTTTCTCATTCTTTCACCCAGCTTCTGAAATCCGCATTTTTTTCCTCCATGTCCATGAGAAAGTGTCTAAAACCTACTCAAACCCCAATTACCACTCCAAGTTTTTCCCAAATCCAAATTTTCCTTTACTAAAGCAGCTTTTGTTTGTGTTTTTCTATCCATTCCCAAAAAAAAAAAAAAAATCTCCTGGTTATGGTTGTCACCCGCGCAGGAGTAAAAACCATGGAGGAAGCACTTGCAGCCATCCAAACCAAACTCCAATATCTGGATGAAAAATTTCTCAGCCTCCATCTTCAGCATTCAGCGATGAACAATAATCAACAGCAAGAATCTTCTACAGCCAATGGGTTCTCTTCTTCCAGCAATTTTCGTGGTCCAAAGCTTGAATTTCCTCGCTTCAACGATACTGATCCGACTAGATGGATCTATCGTGCAGATCAGTATTTCAGTCTGCATAATACTTTTGATGTCCAAAAAGTTCCACTTGCATCCTTTCATTTGGAACTGGAAGCTCTTCAATGGTACCGTGGGTACATCAAGGCTCATGATGAGCCAAAATGGACAGATTTTTGTCAACTCATTTTTCAACGATTTGGTCCTAGTGCTTTTGATGACTTCATCGGAGCACTCACTAAACTTCGTCAAAATGGCACTGTGAGAGAGTATCAGCCAGAATTTGAGACACTAGCCAATCACACAAAAGGATTGTCTGATGAATTCTACAGGAGTTGTTTTATCACTGGTCTTCAGGATGAAATCCGGTCAGAGGTTAAAATGTTCTGTCCCAACACAATGATGGAATTCCTAGGGTTGGCTAAGTTGGCAGAAGACAAGCTTGCAGCCCAACAACGCTCCAAACCCTCTTTTGTTCCCTTCCAAAATATGGGTTCTCAACGACCTCCCATCCCACCAGCTCCTCGACCAACTCCTATCAAGCATTTGTGTGAAACAGAGATGCAGGCACGCAGAGACAAAGGGCTATGTTAAAATTGTGATGAGAAATTCACTCGGGGACATAAATGTGTTCAACAAAATCTCTATCTCTTGGATATGGATTCTCCGCCAGCCTCTAAAATTGGTGAAGAAGCTCCAACTACAATGGATGATCAGGTCGACATTCAAGAGTTTCCTATTGACCCCCCATCTCAGGAAGACCAACCAGAGATATCTCTCAATGCTTTATCCGGCGTCACCACCCCCCAAACAATGCGGGTCAAGGCATACTTCAAGAAGTTCTCTCTTAAAATACTCATTGATTTTGGAAGCACACATAACTTCATTGACCCTCGGATCGCCAAATAGGCTGATTGTTTTATCCACCCTTGCTCCAACTTTGAAGTCATGGTTGCCAATGGGGGAACCTTACCTTGCAAGGGGAAGTGTAACAATGTGCGTATCTCTCTAGAATATTATAACTGGCACTCTGACATGTTTGCCTTGTCCTTAGGAAGATGTGATGTGGTTTTGGGCGTTCAATAGTTACGCACAGTTGGCCCCATCTTATGGCATTTTGCTGAACTTTGGATGCATTTTTTAGTCAATGGGGCACAACACAAATTAATGGGCTTACAACCAGCGTCTCTCTGCATCATCAGTTCACATCGCCTGGAAAAAATCCTTAAGAAGAATTCACATGGTGTCATCGCTCGGCTCCATTCCATTCAGATGCACCCATCAACAGTCTCCACTACTTCCTTGGATAGATATGTAGGTGTATTTGATGAACCAATGAGCTTGCTTCCTTCAAGAGACCTTTCCGGTAAGAATTTAGCCGCATCTACCTCTTAGCAGGAAATGATAGCTATTTTGCATGCAGTACAGAAGTGGCAGCCATACCTATTAGGGAATTATTTCAGCATCAAGACTAATCTCCAGGGTCTGGAAAATTTCCTAGAACAATGGGTCTCCTCCACAACACACCTGAAATGGGTTATCCCTATGTGACCACTTACAAGAAGGGTAAGGACAATATGGTGGCAGATGCTCCTTCTCGCACAATTGATGACCCAGTTTCTCTTACAGCTGTTTCTCTACTTGTTCCAAATTGGTTGCAACATGTTCAACAGGGCTATCTCTTCTATGAACTCCATGTTTCTTCATGAGCAGGGCACTCTGGGTTCTTCAAAATGTATGATCGGGAACAATGTAACTTCTTTTGGCAGGGATTGAAAATGATGACAACTCAACGGATGTTGGTTGACTGTGATACTTTCCAGGTCAACAAGGGTGAAACGACCCTCCTTTCGGGACTGCTCGAACCCTTTCCCATCCCTACACAGATTTGGAGAACTATCTCTATGGATTTCTTGGAAGCGCTCCAGTGGTATAGTACCACATCTAAAAGGACACCATATGAAGCAGTCTCTGGACTGGCACCGCCAGTTCTTCTTCCATACACCTTCAGCAGCTCCCCAGTTCAGGCAATTGACTCAATCAATTCTTCGAAACCGCGATCAGCTTCTTCTCATTCTGCAGGACAATCTTCACATGGAAAGAATTCGACTGAAACAACAAGCCAATCATCACCGTTCTGCCTGCACTTTTCACGTCACTGATATGGTTCTTCTTCTTCTACAACCTTCCACGCAATCCTCCATGAAACTCATAAGGCGCCAGTGGCCCGGAATGCAACCCGAGGATGCTACAGGGGACCCACTCCTTCAGATTCTGCATCAATTTCCACATCTAAAGCTTTGAGGACAAAGCTTTTTCTGAGGGAGAGGGGATGTTAGAAACCCATGTCTTTACTTTGTTAGTATATTGTTGTTGGACGCATATGCTTTGTAAGTCGTCCCGTAGTATTTGTTGATCCATAGTTTGTGTTATTGTTGTTGGCGCATATGCTTTGTAAGTCGCCCATAGTTTTATTGATCCATAGTTTGTATTGGCTCATGGTTTTGACCCGTAGTAATTGTTGATCTATATTTTGTATTGGCCCATGGTTTGTATTGACACATGGTATTGACCCATGGTATTGGCACCTAGACTTAGTATATAAGTGTGTGTTGAGGCCTATGAAGGCACCGTGAAGTTAATTGTATTGAGCTTGCTCAAAGGAGGTTGCCCCCTCGAAGTGGCCCATGATCAATATAAAAGTGATTATGAGTTCTATTATTTCTGATATCTCATGTATTTGCATTAATTAATTATTGCAGGTTCTTCACATAAAGGAGTTTATAAACCCTCCTTTAGGTTTCCATTTTTTCGATATCCGTCCATCTATCCTTCTCTATGAGGTCCATATCCCATACATTTGCATATTAATCTCCTAGAACATAAAGCAATTAGTAAACCAACAATCTGCATTGGATCTACAACGATTTGAAGGATTGAATTGGATTTCTCCAAGCATCCCTTTTTGGGAGAAGGCTATAGGGTCTTATTGGCCTCTTCTGCTAGGAATTCAAGGTTTGATTTGGATTTATACAAGCATCATTTTTTGGTAGAAGGTCACAGGGTCTTCTTGGCCTCTTTTGCTAGGAAATCCAATAGATCTCCCTACATTGGAAGAAGTTATTTGCAGGACAAAACTTCCTTGAAGCTCTTCATGCATTCCAAAATAGATGTGTTCATCTTTGTTATCACTCTAAAAATTAACTACGCATGTGCATGCATAGGGTTTTACAAATGACATGTAGAAATAAAATCACATGTCAATTTGATGGTGAAAATAAGAATTTCACCTTTCAAGAGTGACAAATTAAGCTTTAAGATTTAGTTGTATTTTGACATCTAAAAAGGTAAATGATGGCTTAGTTTCCATTTAACCATGAATCTTCAACTCTTATAAACACTTTATTTTTTTAAGGGTAAGTTATAAGCTTTCCCAAATGAAATTAACATATACAAATTACATTAGGGTTGAAATATAATTTTTCATGAAGAGAAGGTCCGTGACTTTCACCAATCCTCCTTACACATGTTGACAAAATTGGTGGTAAGCTTTAAAACAAACATGAGGGTAGGATTTGTCCCACGCATGTGTGCATCGATATAGCATTAGGCATGACTCACATGTTCAACCACTACCCCTAATGACCCCATGGATACCTTAAAGTGCATGGAACCTCCATGGATCCCTTAATAAAAAGGGTAAATATATCAATTAGGAGGCCTTACAGAGAACATCCTAATGACCTATGATCCACCTATACGTGATTGTACCCCCATGTCTACCTTAAATTGGGAGGTTCCCCATGCATACAAAAGGTGCATGGGGAATTTAGGTGCTCTTATGGTTATCTTAAGGAACCAAGTATATGAGCTATTAGGTCAATCACTATCTATAGGTACCTTCATGGGTATCGAGTAGCTATATCATTTATTTGGTCAACCACTACCTTGGTTTCCTCTTTGGCTACCTTAAGATTCACTACCTCGAGTAAATATATCATTTAAAAGACCTTCCTACCTTAGATAAATAATATCTTTTACTATATACTATCCGAGCTACTTCTTCATACCTCCATAATAACCTTAAGGTATGGGAAAATATATATTTATTTGGCCAACCAATACGAGTCAGTAATTTCATGACTACCTTAAGGTACATAGTAAATGTATCATTTCATGACACATGGTATTGACCCATGGTATTGGAACCTAGACTTAGTATATAAGTGTGTGTTGAGGCCTATGAAGGCACCGTGAAGTTAATTGTATTGAGCTTGCTCAAAGGAGGTTTCCCCCTCGAAGTGGCCCGTGATCAATATAAAAGTGTTTCTGAGTTCTATTATTTATGATATCTCATGTATTTGCATTAATTAATTATTGCAGGTTCTTCACATCTGGTATCAGAGCACTTTCTTGGGCTCGCTGGGTGAAATTTCTGCCAAAAAAACATTTTCGCATCTGTTGCAGGTTTGGATTTGGGAATCATCCCTATCCGCTTAACTATGGGAAGTACTTGGGAATAAGCCCTAAAACTCATTGTGAGGACTACCAAAGGAACCCCAAATTAGCTGGCCCATTGAGAGGACCTACCAGTGAAAAGGTCAACGACCCCTACCTAATTGACTAGTTCCCACCCGTGAGGTAAACAAAGAGTTGTCGTTTGTGGCAAATCGGGTATCAATTTTACCTAAGCTGTGGAGTGAGGGGTACTCCCCCAATACACAAGCCGTCAGACAGCAATGGTGGCCAAGTGAATCCCTTGAACCGATAGGAAGCTGCACATACCTGGGGTCCATATCTATTTTCAGCTGAACTGTTGTCGATCACTTCTGCTCCAGATTCAGCCGTTTCGGGTCTATTCTAAAAGTCGTTCCAGATCCAGTCGTTGTTTCAGATCCATCCGTTTTCAATCCCTTCTGCGCCGTTGCAGATCCATCTGTTGCGGATATATTCTGCGCCACTGTTGCCGATCCATTTCTGGAAAAAAAAAAAAAAAAAAAAAAAAAAAAAAAACAAAAAAAAAAAAAAAAAAAAAACAAACAAACAAACAAACAAACTTATGTTTCAACTCTGTTTTCCCTGAAACTTCACTGACATCCATGCAATCCCATTCTGCATATTTCATTTCTGAAGACCCTATCCCAAATTCCACTTCCCAAGACCAGAAATCCCACATTTGTCTATTTTTAGGGTTTGCCATAACTCCTTCAATTTTCACCCAAACGCCTTCAAATTTTGCCACCGTGTTCCTTTCCTAATTCTACTTCTTTGTCCTTCTCTCCCAAATTTTCTCATTCTTTCACCCCGCTTCTGAAATCCGCATTTTTTTCCTCCATGTCCATGAGAAAGTGTCTAAAACCTACTCAAACCCCAATTACCACTCCAAGTTTTTCCCAAATCCAAATTTTCCTTTACTAAAGCAGCTTTTGTTTGTGTTTTTCTATCCATTCCCAAAAAAAAAAAAAAAAATCTCCTGGTTATGGTTGTCACCCGCGCAGGAGTAAAAACCATGGAGGAAGCACTTGCAGCCATCCAAACCAAACTCCAAGATCTGGATGAAAAATTTCTCAGCCTCCATCTTCAGCATTCAGCGATGAACAATAATCAACAGCAAGAATCTTCTACAGCCAATGGGTTCTCTTCTTCCAGCAATTTTCGTGGTCCAAAGCTTGAATTTCCTCGCTTCAACGATACTGATCCGACTAGATGGATCTATCGTGCATATCAGTATTTCAGTCTGCATAATACTTTTGATGTCCAAAAAGTTCCACTTGCATCCTTTCATTTGGAACTGGAAGCTCTTCAATGGTACCGTGGGTACATCAAGGCTCATGATGGGCCAAAATGGACAGATTTTTGCCAACTCATTTTGCAACAATTTGGTCCTAGTGCTTTTGATGACTTCATCGGAGCACTCACTAAACTTCGTCAAAATGGCACTGTGAGAGAGTATCAGACAGAATTTGAGACACTAGCCAATCACACAAAAGGATTGTCTGATGAATTCTACAGGAGTTGTTTTATCACTGGTCTTAAGGATGAAATCCGGTCAGAGGTTAAAATGTTCTGTCCCAACACAATGATGGAATTCCTAGGGTTGGCTAAGTTGGTAGAAGACAAGCTTGCAGCCCAACAACGCTCCAAACCCTCTTTTGTTCCCTTCCAAAATATGGGTTCTCAACGACCTCCCATCCCACCAGCTCCTCGACCAACTCCTATCAAGCATTTGTGTGAAACAGAGATGCAGGCACGTAGAGACAAAGGGCTATGTTAAAATTGTGATGAGAAATTCACTCGGGGACATAAATGTGTTCAACAAAATCTCTATCTCTTGGATATGGATTCTCCGCCAGCCTCTAAAATTGGTGAAGAAGCTCCAACTACAATGGATGATCAGGTCGACATTCAAGAGTTTCCTATTGACCCCCCATCTCAGGAAGACCAACCAGAGATATCTCTCAATGCTTTATCCGGCGTCACCACCCCCCAAACAATGCGGGTCAAGGCATACTTCAAGAAGTTCTCTCTTAAAATACTCATTGATTTTGGAAGCACACATAACTTCATTGACACTCGGATCGCCAAACAGGCTGATTGTTTTATCCACCCTTGCTCCAACTTTGAAGTCATGGTTGCCAATGGGGGAACCTTACCTTGCAAGGGGAAGTGTAACAATGTGCGTATCTCTCTAGAATATTATAACCGGCACTCTGACATGTTTGCCTTGTACTTAGGAAGATGTGATGTGGTTTTGGGCGTTCAATAGTTACGCACAGTTGGCCCCATCTTATGGCATTTTGCTGAACTTTGGATGCAGTTTTTAGTCAATGGGGCACAACACAAATTAATGGGCTTACAACCAGCGTCTCTCTGCATCATCAGTTCACATCGCCTGGAAAAAATCCTTAAGAAGAATTCACATGGTGTCATCGCTCGGCTCCATTCCATTCAGATGCACCCATCAACAGTCTCCACTACTTCCTTGGATAGATATGTAGGTGTATTTGATGAACCAATGAGCTTGCTTCCTTCAAGAGACCTTTCCGGTAAGAATTTAGCCGCATCTACCTCTTAGCAGGAAATGATAGCTATTTTTCATGCAGTACAGAAGTGGCAGCCATACCTATTAGGGAATTATTTCAGCATCAAGACTAATCTCCAGGGTCTGGAAAATTTCCTGGAACAATGGGTCTCCTCCACAACACACCTGAAATGGGTTATCCCTATGTGACCACTTACAAGAAGGGTAAGGACAATATGGTGGCATATGCTCCTTCTCGCACAATTGATGACCCAGTTTCTCTTACAGCTGTTTCTCTACTTGTTCCAAATTGGTTGCAACATGTTCAACAGGGCTATCTCTTCTATGAACTCCATGTTTCTTCATGAGCAGGGCACTCTGGGTTCTTCAAAATGTATGATCGGGAACAATGTAACTTCTTTTGGCAGGGATTGAAAATGATGACAATTCAACGGATGTTGGTTGACTGTGATACTTTCCAGGTCAACAAGGGTGAAACGACCCTCCTTTCGGGACTGCTCGAACCCTTTCCCATCCCTACACAGATTTGGAGAACTATCTCTATGGATTTCTTGGAAGTGCTCCAGTGGTATAGTACCACATCTAAAAGGACACCATATGAAGCAGTCTCTGGACTGGCATTGCCAGTTCTTCTTCCATACACCTTCAGCAGCTCCCCAGTGCAGGCAATTGACTCAATTCTTCGAAACCGCGATCAGCTTCTTCTCATTCTGCAGGACAATCTTCACATGGAAAGAATTCGACTGAAACAACAAGCCAATCAGCATCGTTCTGCCCGCACTTTTCACGTCACTGATATGGTTCTTCTTCGTCTACAGCCTTCCACGCAATCCTCCCTGAAACTCAAAAGGCGCCAGTGGCCCGGAATGCAACCCGAGGATGCTACAGGGGACCCACTCCTTCAGATTCTGCATCAATTTCCACATCTAAAGCTTTGAGGACAAAGCTTTTTCTAAGGGAGAGGGGATGTTAGGAACCCATGTCTTTACTTTGTTAGTATATTGTTGTTGGACGCATATGCTTTGTAAGTCATCCCGTAGTATTTGTTGATCCATAGTTTGTGTTATTGTTGTTGGCGCATATGCTTTGTAAGTTGCCCATAGTTTTATTGATCCATAGTTTGTATTGGCTCATGGTTTTGACCCGTAGTAATTGTTGATCTATATTTTGTATTGGCCCATGGTTTGTATTGACACATGGTATTGACCCATGGTATTGGCACCTAGACTTAGTATATAAGTGTGTGTTGAGGCCTATGAAGGCACCGTGAAGTTAATTGTATTGAGCTTGCTCAAAGGAGGTTGCCCCCTCGAAGTGGCCCATGATCAATATAAAGTGATTATGAGTTCTATTATTTCTGATATCTCATGTATTTGCATTAATTAATTATTGCAGGTTCTTCACATAAAGGAGTTTATAAACCCTCCTTTAGGTTTCCATTTTTTTTATATCCGTCCATCTATCCTTCTCTATGAGGTCCATATCCCATACATTTGCATATTAATCTCCTAGAACATAAAGCAATTAGTAAACCAACAATCTGCATTGGATCTACAACGATTTGAAGGATTGAATTGGATTTCTCCAAGCATCCCTTTTTGGGAGAAGGCTTTAGGGTCTTATTGGCCTCTTCTGCTAGGAATTCAAGGTTTGATTTGGATTTATACAGGCATCATTTTTTGGTAGAAGGTCACAGGGTCTTCTTGGCCTCTTTTGCTAGGAAATCCAATAGATCTCCCTACATTGGAAGAAGTTATTTGCAGGACAAAACTTCCTTGAAGCTCTTCATGCATTCCAAAATAGATGTGTTCATCTTTGTTATCACTCTAAAAATTAACTACGCATGTGCATGCATAGGGTTTTACAAATGACATGTAGAAATAAAATCACATGTCAATTTGATGGTGAAAATAAGAATTTCACCTTTCAAGAGTGACAAATTAAGCTTTAAGATTTAGTTGTATTTTGACATCTAAAAAGGTAAATGATGGCTTAGTTTCCATTTAACCATGAATCTTCAACTCTTATAAACACTTTATTTTTTTAAGGGTAAGTTATAAGCTTTCCCAAATGAAATTAACATATACAAATTACATTAGGGTTGAAATATAATTTTTCATGAAGAGAAGGTCCGTGACTTTCACCAATCCTCCTTACACATGTTGACAAAATTGGTGGTAAGCTTTAAAACAAACATGAGGGTAGGATTTGTCCCGCACATGTGTGCATCGATATAGCATTATGCATGACTCACATGTTCAACCACTACCCCTAATGACCCCATGGCTACCTTAAAGTGCATGGAACCTCCATGTATCCCTTAATAAAAAGGGTAAATATATCAATTAGGAGGCCTTACAGAGAACATCCTAATGACCTTTGATCCATCTATACGTGATTGTACCCCCATGTCTACCTTAAATTGGGAGGTTCCCCATGCATACAAAAGGTGCATGGGGAATTTAGGTGCTCTTATGGTTATCTTAAGGAACCAAGTATATGAGCTATTAGGTCAATCACTATCTATAGGTACCTTCGTGGGTATCGAGTAGCTATATCATTTATTTGGTCAACCACTACCTTGGTTTCCTCTTTGGCTACCTTAAGATTCACTACCTCGAGTAAATATATCACTTAAAAGACCTTCCTACCTTAGATAAATAATATCTTTTACTATATACTATCCGAGCTACTTCTTCATACCTCCATAATAACCTTAAGGTGTGGGAAAATATATATTTATTTGGCCAACCAATACGAGTCAGTAATTTCATGACTACCTTAAGGTACATAGTAAATGTATCATTTATTAAACGAGTAGTTTCTTAAATCTATGTTTCATAGTTATCTTATGTTATTATACTTTATTTATCCATGTATCACAATAAAGAGTATGGGTACAAATATATTATTTATTATCTTATTTTTATTGAATTAATTATTTAGATAGAGAGGTTTTGTTTGTTTAGTAGGGTTCACGATAGACAAGTTCTAAGAAATAAGGGTTAAGGAACCATTAGCACCATAATATCAATCTTGTTTGGGACTACAAGGTTAAATATTCTATGGATTCATTTTTTTTGTTTTGATGTCACTATTTCTTAGGCAATCTTTATTAAGTTACAATTTTGTATCAATGAGATAGTTTTCTTTTTAAGTGGAAATGGATTCAACACTCTTTATTACCCCTATTGCAACTAAATTGTGCAATGTTAATATATAATACTTGTTATTGCATCAATCCAAAAGAGTTCCTAATAGATATTAGGCTAAAAATGTCAATTTCCCCTTTAGTTAATTTGACCAACATGAAAAAGTAATTTTGTCAAGCATTTAAACTACCATTTGTCATATACCCATATACATAATCATTACTTAACTATAGCCTTTTTCCATATACCCATATACATAATCATTATTTAACTATACCCCATTGCTATATTAAGTTTAATACCTACTCAAATTAGCCTCGTACCCCATTAAAATCAAGTACTCATAAATATATTATTTATATAACCAACCAACGTATGTGGTTTCTTTCATAACTACCTTAAGAACTATCAAGTAAATATATCATTTATTACCCTAATATTTATATAACTAACAAACATGTGTAGTTGCTTTCACAACTACCTTTATAACTAACTAACAAATATGTGTTGTTTCTTTCACAACTACCTTAAGAACTAACCAACAAACATGTGTGATTGCTTTGACATAACGAACAATTAAATATGTCATTTATTACCATAATAAATACTTTTCTATGTCCCATGGTTATCTTAAATTGCCTTAATTAAATACTTCTCATTATGTTAAGTTGTCTACTCAAATTATCTTATAAAATCACATCTACCTATATTATTTATATATATACATAAATCATCATTATCTCTTTATACCCATTTTGTTTATGGCTTTTTCCAACTAGGTAAATATCATTTTTTATTTGACTAAACAATATGAATAAGTGTATTTTATAACTATATTTTATTTTAAGACAACTTTATTTAATTATTATTATTATTAAACCTATTTTAACATAACATCCTTTTGAACTTGAACTTGACTGAACATAAATTTGACACCATAAATTTGACACCACTATCAGAAATGGGAGAATGGGAGAAAAAGTAAATATATTATTTATTTACCAATTAATATGGGTTGTATTTTCGCAACTATATTGAGATACCAATAAAATATATTAATTACAATGGGAGATTTATAATTATTTTGAATTGACTACTCTATGATATAATCGTTGTGAAAAGTTTACTCGGTCGGTCATTTATAGCAAAAGCCCTTCACATATAACCGTTACCATTACTGACCTTCATATTTTACTCAATTTTTTTTTTTATTCCACTCTACGGACCTTCATATTTTACTCAATTTATTTTTTTATTCCACTATACGGTAAAGATGGAACTATAACCTAGATTAACGGTTCAATGGAATAATGATCTGGCCTGGAAAATGCTTTTTCATCAAATTTGTGGACCTTCATATTTTACTCAATTTTTTTTTTATTAATTAATTTATGAATATGGAATTAATTTAATTTTTTAGTTAACAAAATGATAGAATTTATTTAATTTTTTTTTATGGCTTCCATCCTTAACCCTTTCACACCTGACCTATAACAATTGAACAAATAACCTATAATAACTTACTATCTACTTATACTCAACTGTAATATCGTCGTCCCTCGGGTTACACCATTATTCTCCCATACTCTCGCAATATCGTCTTCTTCTCGTTACTCCTCCAATATCAATAGCGTCTTCCTCTGGTATGTTTTAGTTAACAGAAGAAAGGTGACAAGGAAGGCAGCGAATATCTACTTTGACATCCAAAATGGAGAGAACCCAGTCTTCTTCTTCGGTTGCGACCAGATTGAAGTCTGCTCTGTTGGATTCGAAATCATATTTATTTCAGAGAAGCCTTTCTATGACAATTGAGAGCTCCTCTGATTATCACGATGATGTGCTCGCTCCACCCAGAATGAGTTGTGTGGATCTAGCCCCCGCGAGGCGGAGCTCTGCTTCACCACCAAGGACGAACTTCACTAAGGAGTATAAAACCCAAACCCATATTCCTCCTGAACCGATGAACAATATACTGGGTAACAAAGTCTCATATTCCAGTGAAACAGCGCCAGCAGAAAGGGGTGAAGCCTACATTGACCTAAGATTTAAATGTGTCTCAGAAATGCATAAAAATGGCGGCCATATCTTCTCGGTAGCAGCCGCCAACGGGATTGTGTACATCGGCGCCGAATGCAACACCATCAGATCGTGGAAATTCGTTGGGGAAAATATTGTTGAAAGCAGCCGCCTCCATTCCTGGAGCGGCATGGTGAGAGCAATGTTGCTCACAGAAGACAAGCTTTTCAGCGCCCATGCGGACCACAAGATCCGCGTCTGGTGCCGCTCGGGTTCGAATGCCTGTGCCGGCCACAAGCGAATGGCCGCAATACCGAAGCTGCTGGATTCGATACATCGCTGGGTGAAGCCGAAACGCGATGTTGTTGGATGTGGATCAGGCCGTCATGAAAACCCTAAATCGGGGAAGCATATGGGCGCGATATGCTGTCTCGCTTACAACGATGGTTTCTTGTATTCGGGCTCCTCTGATAAGACTGTGAAGGTATGGCGAGCCTCCGATCTCAAGTGCATCGAAACGATTAAAGCTCATGATGATGCTGTGAACGCCATTGCCGTCAGCCCTGATGGATTGATATTCACCGGCTCGGATGACTGCACGGTGAAGATATGGAGAAAAAATATTGTGCCGTCACCGCACCTTCTGTTGACAACACTTCTTGGGAAAAACAAAAGCAAGATCTCAAACTCAAACTCAAGCTTGCCCGTGAAAGCCCTTGCTCTGAATTCGAATGGATCCGCTCTGTACACGGGATCCTCGAATGGTGATATTATTTGGTGGGAAAAAGACCCATACTCGTCCACCGCCAAGCCGGGATCCTTCGCGGGCATGTACGCGCAGTGCTGTGCCTGGCAACAGTGGGTGGTAATTATAATCTGTTATTCAGTGGATCCGTGGATGCAACGATTCGTGTTTGGAGCAGAGGAATGTTGGAGTCTGACCAGCATACTTGTTCGGCAGTTATAAAAGCCCATAGCGGCCCTGTCAAATGTATTGCTGCCAAAGTTGAGGAAGAAAATAGGGTTCTGCTTTTTAGTGGGAGCCTGGATGGATCGGTCAACATGTGGGGCATCGCTGTAAAGCAGAAGCGATCAAGGCCAGCATGACTATACCACGGACAACAAAATTAATTAAGTTTCTACTGTCCTGGTCATGTTTCATCGCTAGTCTTCTTTTTTTTGTCTCCCAGCTCTATAATTTTCTAGGTTTGTGCGTGGTTGTATCAACGTTAACATTTAGGGAGGTTATTAGTCTCACATAATTTTTCCTCATTATAAGATGTTCATTTGCTTTATTGCAATTATCTAGTTACATTCATGTTTTTATGGAACTTGTCTTATATATAGTCCGATCATAAACTGAAAATAGTACGATTTCTAATGTTTATAAATTTTTTTATGTTTGACAAATGCTTATAACCCCCTTATTAAATTTTCAAGTTCTAATGTTGGTTATGAGAAACTATATATTCTTAACATTTCAGTGTTGATGTTTCATGCTTTATAGAAGTTTGTTTCATTGCAAGCTATGAGAAACTATATCGTTGACAGTTTGTTTCATTGCAAGCTATGAGAAACTATATCGTTGACATTCCAAATGAGAAATCTTTTCTCCAGCTTTGTGGTGTAGATGCATTGTTTTTGTCATTTGATCTTAGTAGGATGGTCTTGGATGACTCTATCTTAATCTTTTTGTTACACTTATGTTGATTATAGTACATAGTCTGTGCAGTTTTTATATTTTAAGAATTTTGTCTTGTAAACTGTATTGAAGTTGTAAAGTTTATTTTATACTTTTAATATAAAGTAGAGTAATTTTTATGTGAAAAAAAATTAATGAAAAAGAAAAACACAAAATATAATAAAGAAAAGAGTATGCATGTATACTATTATTAAGATTTAATTTATTAGGTAGTTAACTTTTAAAAAGTCAAATTTTAATATTTAAAAATAATATGGATTTATTTGGATTATGCTTCTAAATTTTGGGAAGTTTTATGTTTTAAGGTTTTTACTAAAGGAGAAGAGGAAACTTTTCAAATTTCTTCAGTGTGAGTACTTTTAAAAGAACCAGGTGTAAACCGATATATACTTAACTCTGGAAGACCTAGAGAAACTACCCTTTCTAACAAGGGATCGTTGGGTCAAGTTAATGGAGTGTTGAAGGGTGTAGCAAACTCTTCGATAGTCAAGTATTCAACCTATATAGTTTCTTGAACAGGTTGATCTTGGAAGATGTGATGAGGTTCTCCGAGTTGTTCAGTTGTTCCAGTAAGTTCGTAAGAACCACGAGAGTATGTTCTTCGTCGTTGTGGTGGCGAGTGTGAGTGAAGGAAGGTTTTTCAACCTTCGTGACCTTCTAATAGGTTGGTCCTCCACAATTGTGTGAAAAATATACTAAGTAATTACCCTAGGGGGCACTAAACAACTAGGAGGAAACAACACACCACTAAAAATATCTTAAAGTAATCCATACCAGGCACACAAAGACAATACTCTCAAAATTAACTATGGGTGCAAGTGTTTGAATCACCAACCGCCTTCCCAAAAACCTGTAAGGGATTTCCTCCCACGTATGTCCTAGGTGTACAGTGTAAATATCCTTCCATCGTCGCGTGTGTAGAGCCCTAAAGGTCAAACGATACTAAAGGCTACCAAAATTGTAGAAAGAACACGGGGGGACAGTCGTAGGTCCAGCCAAGACGCATGGACAGGGTAACTAAGCCCGAAATCCTAGAGTACACAAGGAACTAAAGGATCCATGTACACGAAAAGGCTCTGGTGTATGCTCGAAAGAAAAGTGGGGGGTATCCCCAACAGTCCAATCTCACACGACTTCGTGCTTAACTTTGGTTTGAGTAGAGCAATACCTCCACAAGAGTTGATTTACCTAAACGATAGTTTGTACTATGATTTGAGATTTGAATGGTTTGGAAGGTTTAAAGTGATTGCACCGAGTGAAACGAAGTGCTCTACAGCCCAGTATGGGGGAGATCCTATAACGTTTGTCCATGTTTGTCCTTATAGTCGGCCATAATAAATAAAGTTTGTCTTTAACATAATAAAAAAAAATTAATATTATGTCGGTGATTAATAAAAGGACGTGTATTTTCGTTTGAATTAAATCCTAGGCTATAAACATTTGTCTTTATTATTGTCGGCCATTAATTAAAAAGTAAAAAGAAGTAAAATGTAATGGAAAGTATTTAATGAAAAGTAAAAAAGTAAAATGTATTGTCCGCCATTAATTAGAATGTAAAAAAAAGTAAAATTATGGAAAGTATTTAAAAAAATTCCATGTCCGCTCATAAAATAAAATATTAAGAAAAGTAATTAAAAAATATATGTTCGTTTATAAAATAAAAAATTAAAACCTAAACCCGGATCTATCAATCAAGAGAGATTAAATTTCCTAATTTTAAATTTAAAGAAAGAAATACACCTCAAGAAATTGGATCCCTCTCGGTGCTTGATAGATACGGGTTTAAGATGGATCTATGCTAGTGTATTCCAAACCCTGGCCTAATCTAGTTGATGTTGTGTAACCTAAAAAGAAAAATGTTACTAATCAATTTTATTAATGGTTCTTTTTAAGGTTGTTACTTACTCAAAGGATAGTGCAATGTGTGGTCATGGTTACAACTGAAAAGAAATGTGTATATAAAATTGTAAAGACTTCACAATTAACCTACTTTGTTTGTCTTTCAAAACATGAAACCATAAAGCAAACTAAGCATAATGAAAGTGTTTTTGTATTTTCAAAGATCATAGTACTAAAGATTACAACTACTTCAAAAAGAAAATGACAATTCTTGCTATAAAAGGAAAGTTCTTTTTAAATTTGATTTTTTCTTTAACTATGAAAAAATACAAATAAGTGTGAACCAACAAGAACCGTAAAAGCAGTGCAATCAAAGAGAAAATGCCCAAAATTAAATCAATCAGACCTTATGCAAGACCGATAAATACCAACCCAACTAGTTGCTTCAGGAACCCTAAAATTAACTAGGTTTTGGAAACAAAATGTAAACCAATATGACTGATATGTAAGGTGGAAAAACAGAGACTCTTATGCAAAGATGAGTCGGATCCTGAATACTAGTGATCAAAGAGGATGAAATCCAAGCAGTTGCTAAACACAAAATGGTCTAGAAAGCAAGGGTATATTTGCAAGCACAAAACTCAAGTAGAAACTCTTAAAGAGGATACGAATAGACTCAGAATAGACTAAACAATGCCAAGAGGGTATCAGATCAGCAAAATACATCCAAAGCCACAGACAAGCCAACCTAAGACCAAACCCTAATTAAAAAAGAAAATTCTCACGAAAAACCAGCGACTGTAACATGTAGCAACGCGCGGCTGACCCGCGGGTACATACACCAACAACTCGCGAGTAGGGCAGAAAAGTCGCGACTGTATGTAAATGAAGGTCGTGGGTGATCCTTGAAAAGATTTAAAGTCTTAAAAACCTACTGAATCAAGAATAAAAACCAAAGGATATCTCTAAGAAAGGTTGTAAAAGAGACTCAGATCAACAATCAAAGGCATTAAACAAGTGTGAGATCAACAAACAAACTTCCAAAGCCAGAAGAAGTAACCCTAAGACCAAAACTTAATTAAAACGAAAAATCTCAAGGAAAGTTCGCGACTGTAACATGCAGAAGCACGCGGGTGCAACTAGATAACCGCGGGTACCTATATAGGAAACTCGCTAGTGCAACTGAATAATTGCGCCTATAAGCACTGGGAACTCGCAAGTGGGCTTTGAAAAATTCTAAAAAAGAAAGAAAATTGCAGATCAAAAAAGAACTAAGTCAAGCAACAGGGTCAAGGATACGCTAGACACTTCTACAGAGATCAAACAAGTTATAAAGGACTGAAAGAAACTCAACAAGAGTCCCCAAAGCATAAAATAGATGGTCCTCCCCAACGGAGTCGCCAGTTATGTTGTTAGGGAAATTTTCCTTATAGTAGGGGAACACTACCAACGTACGAGGGTTATCAGATAGACATATAAGGCTTTGCAAATATTTTTATTAATAAAATTGGATTAGAGTTAAGAGAATGTATACTTTATTTATGAAGGTCGATCCAAGTTTTTCTCCCTTCGTTCTCCTATGCAACAACCTGCAAAACAAACATAAAACCTTCCTCAAACCAGTTTTACCACAAATAACATATTGATATTAATAAGACAAAATAACATCAACTTGTAGTCAAATTGCAATAGACACAAACAAATCTATTGCACTACTACATTTTTGGCCTTTAGGGTGGGTTGTCTTGCACCCCCAAAAGTGACCTACGAGGGGGGGGTTCGGCTTTGGTGGCGGTTTTGGAAAAACCGCCCCTAAAGACGCCGATGTTAAAACTTTTTCCCTTTAAGGGTGGTTTTTTACGAAATTGGAATCGCCCCCAAAAGTGACTTTTGGGGGTGGTTTGTGACCCCACTTGTAGAGGTATACGGAGGTCGTTTTAAACCCCCCTCGTAGACCCCTTCATAGAGACCTACGGGGACGGTTTCGAACCCCCTTCATAGAGACCTACGAGGGTGGTTGTGAACCACCCTCATAAGCCCCCTCATACAAACCTACAAGGGCGGTTTGGAACCAACCTTGTAGAGGACTATAGGGGCGGTTTCAAACCCCCCTCATAGAGGCCTATAGGGGCGGTTTTGAACCCCACACATATAGTCCTATAGGGGTGGTTTGGAACCCCCCTTGTAAAGGCCTATAGGGGAAGTTTAGAACCCCCCTCGCAGAAGCTTATAGGGGTGGTTTTGAACCCCCCTCGTAGAGGCCTATAGAGGCGGTTCGAAACCCCCCCTAAAACTCTTTACAAACCTTTGGGGGCAGTTATGAACCCCCAACATATAAACTTACAGGGGGGGTTTTGAACCCCCCTCATTGTAACATACAAGGGTAGTTTTGAACCCCCCTCGTAGTGACATATGAAGTCAATTTAGAACCCCCCTCGTAGCCATAATAAAATATATTTTATTAAAAATATCAATATTGCAATATCATTAGGGCACGAAGGAATCGAACCTTCAACCCCCTGCTTGTAAAGCAGGAACTCTTCCATTGAGATAGAACCCTTTAAGAATTGGGGAAAGGGGCAATATTAACACCAAGATTGCATCATTTGTAATTCTAAGAAAATACTAATAATCCCAACATTGTTTCTGACTCGAGACACCTAAGAAAGTAGTCTAAATGGCTCTGGCCTTCTTTAGATATATGCTAACCACTTCAAATCGTATGGCTCTGACCTTCTTTAGATATATGCTAACCACTTCAATTTCTATGATGTAATCAAGATAATGTAGATGTATGTTAAAAAATTCACATTTACACTCATAAACATATAATTATGCATCCAATTGACCTCAAGTTGGCATTTAAAAAGAAGAATATTATGCCACCGAGGAAGACACTCAGTTCGCTTGATTATGATCATGCCACTGTACAACACATAAAGTAACAACAAATAAATGTGTTTTGGAGCTCTGTAGATTTGAATCTTCTGTTGTTAGCAGTGTCCCGCAGTAAAAAATGGAACTCCTCAGAATGATAAACTTCTTCCATATAAAGATGCACCCTCCTAGGGCAAGTTTGATGGTCCTCCTTTTTCAACTGGTCGGTGGAGGGAAGTGCCTGGAACAAGAAGCCCTTGTTTCTCCAATTTCTTCTACATAATTGTATGATATTGATTCTGTTGTATCTATGAAACCACTTGCAAAGAACCAATTCTAAAATTCTTACCTCATATCTGCAACCTAGTGTCCACCATGGTAATTTTAATGCTATTTTGGCAGCATCCTTAGCTTCAATCTTACGACCAATTCTGCAATATAAAGAGGTAGAATCTCCATCATAGGGATTTTGTGACATCTCCTCAAAGTTTCATGTTAGTATTTTGGTGAACATAAAAAAATTTCTTCCATTAGATATTCTCACAATAAAATGTCTATGATCGAGTTTAATAAACTAGATAACATTTATTCAAGATTTGTTGACGAGACATAACCATTAATACATAAACATGCAAAACTGTAACTTATCCCTCACGGTACAGGATAAAGATAAGTAACTCCACTTCAATTATATATGAAAACATTCTACTTACACTATGCCCATGCTCCATCATTCAAATATGTAATCATATACTCGAATGTCACCATCATTATCTTTAAAATACATCCTCATACAGATTCATAATCATTGTCATAGCCATTTATATTTCCAGCCTTAAGTATGCTTATAATACGACAACTAGTTACTATATTCAACATATTTATATGACGGACCATATACAAATTAGAACTTCTTCACATGGACAACATAATAACCATTCACTACATTTTAACAATAAATCACATGACACAATCCACTAACCATCATACACCATATATAAACGTGGTTCACCCAGAAATCTCTGGGCTACGTCCACCAAACTGTCGCATCATTTATTCATCCGAAATTCGGTTACATTCAGCAAATTCCGTTATTGCTATTTGAAAGCCTCTTTCCTAGAGCACTTCAACAACCAATCTTAGGAATGTTACCAAGATTCTTTCCAATGACTATTCAATAAGAATGAATTACGGAGATTAATAACCCCAGAACTTTACACAGCAACCAAACCAAATTGTTCATATATACACATATTGTACCCTACACGGGACAAAACATTTCAAGGATCCCCATTCATAATCTTTACAATATTATACCCATTTAACATATACCAAAAGTATACTATAAGATATAAGAATTTCAGCGATCAATTAATTCCCAACTTTATACACTGGCAACATCTGAACTCGTGTATCACAATATGAATACCTATACTGAAAAATATGTATATAAACTACAAGTTTATATGGGGATCCGTGTTCTACTGGGACTGTTATCACAACGGTAACACATCAATAAAATACAACCTCAGTCTTAATCTCATAGTTTTACGAAGGCCATAAAGAGTTATGTACAACCTTAAATATTGGTGTCAATGAATAACTAATCAATAATCAATGACTGACTACCCAATCGATGAACAGGACTAAAGATCCATTCTTAACACATCAGGTAACAGTAGAAGTGTGAATATGGTGGAAGATCATGACAGCACGAGATATCCAGGGATACAGGGTTCTATCGTTTTCTTTTAACCGACGCACAAGTCTGAGCCAGCGTACAAGATAAATCTTCGCAGGTTTTCATCAAAATGGGATCGGCTTAAACGACTTCCCATTTCCAAACGCTATCACACTATAAATTTATATACACATGATAACAACAAACCATAGGCCATTTCCACTATACTGAGCAAGAGTGTAACACTTTCATAACGAATTAAACAATGACAAATTAGATGAAAAATACTTCCCTGCACATGAGCCGTGCTTAACTGGGAGATGGCGATCCATGCCCGCATACACTA
Source organism: Larix kaempferi (assembly GCA_027924585.1). NCBI lineage: Eukaryota > Viridiplantae > Streptophyta > Pinopsida > Pinales > Pinaceae > Larix > Larix kaempferi. The sequence continues at coordinate 11,355,615 of BSBM01000767.1, read as the reverse complement.
TCTAAAGAGCATATCGCTATTTAAACCCATATATTTCCTGGTCAAGTCCCTTTTAGCCAATGTTGAGCGAAATCTCATCCTACAGGAAATCGCAGAGATTCCTTATCCTAACTAAAATAGTAGCGTTCTCCTCTATCGCAAGCAGCATAAAAACACAGTGGTATCAATCTATGACAGAGATCCATCTCAAAATTTGATGGTGACAATTTTAAAACAGTGATCCATCATAATTGATGGCAGTAACCATGACAGAGATTCATCTTAACTACGGCAGTAATCTAAGTCAGAGATCCATCTTACGATTGATGCCGGATCCTTATAACAGTGTTCCATATTAAACGATGGCAGGAAATCCGTGACAGGTATCCATCTTATCGATGGAAGTAACCCCAAAACGTAGATCCATCTTGAAAACGATAAACGCATTCTCATCGAAAGTGAAAGGATCCAGACAAAGATCGACTTCACTAATCAAGTGGAGTTCAACTCTTTCATCGGATGTGTGCATAACGCATCACCTCAAAGTGAATCAGACAGGAAGAAATGCAAGAGTATGGAAGGACACACGACAACGTTGACGCTGAGATCTATAGCAGCAACGCTAAGATCAGAAAGATAGTAGAAGGGAAAACCAAAATGTAGAGATCAACTCTGTGTGCGAACAACAGACTTATCACATCAAAAGTGGAAAGGAGCCAGACCACATTCATGATCAAGTCATCCTCATCTCAGATTTCTATTCGGATCTATCAAGGTTATTAAATGCGCAGATTACTGCGATAGCGCCAGATTTGCTTTCGCTTTACCAAGGGCATAATATAAATATGCAGAGAATGAGATGTCTAATAGACATGCAGAGAATTTACAGGTGCACGAAAATACATGCGACCAGAACGGAAAACAGCACTCACCAAAACAGATCGACAGAAAGTTACAGGTGCTAGAAGTACTTACAATCAGATTAAAACCCACGCTCACCAACTCCGATCGACAGAAAGTTACAGTTGCAAGAAGTACTTACCATCAGATCGGTAACAAAGCTCCCCAACTCCAGGTCGCTCGATCATTTCGTTCTATCAAGGGAATGATCCAGATCGGACAACCCTCATGCTGCAACGATCGGTCCTTCTTGCCTCCACCATGAAGCCCTCCCTTCAGAGAGGTTATGAAGACTTGATGTATCTCTGTCCAACCCTCGCCCAGGAAGTCTACCCTCTATCAAGTATCGGCGACATGTGGTGTATCGAGATCCGCCATAAGACAAAAATCTCAGACGAAATTCACATACCAACCCCCCCGCAGAGTTTCTTTCCCAAAATCCATTTATAGAATCTCCACTCGCAGTGTTTCCCCAAATCATCCAAAAGAAAAGCTCCCACGTAATCGATCTCAATCTTCTATTTACTTCCGTGGTTCCCCATCCTCTCGGTGTGGTCGCCATTTATTATCGGCGGTTTTTCCCCACCGATAACTTCCAGATTTTCCTCCGCTTATTGATGGTTTGTTCATGAAGGGTCCTCCCACTAACACACGGGATTGCCAACCGACAAGTGGCACTTCAACTTTTAGTTAAGACTCAACGAACCAAATCTTATGGTTATTCTCAGGTCCGTTGGTATTTGGATGACAACTCTCCAAGTGTCGTCCAAAAAGTCTAGAGATCGGTTGCTCAAAGAGAAATACTATTATCAATTAAAAGGACAAGTTCTCTCTTTTGTAAACTAGTGTTCGAGTCCTTTTCTTGTATATAAACCGATGGTTCATGCATGAGGTTATAAATAACCAATACCACCATTTGTACCATTGACCATGCTATCGGTATCATAGCCATTCATGATACCCTTGAGGTGTATTTTCATATATATAAAAATATATGAAAATGTATTTTGTATAACCATTAATTGAAAAGGTATTTTTAATTTCATGCATCTTTATATCATGTACCTGGTCCAACATGCCACTGTATACCAAAATAGGATTTAATATTTCCTCAATGACTAATTAATAATACACTTAATTTCTCTTTTAGGTTGGGTAGGAGATCTCATTCGTTTATTAAAATTTGCTGGTCCAAGGCCATATCTAGGCCCAACTTTAATTTAGGATCAAGATAGCTTAAGATGATGCCTATCTATCTTAGTTTGATCGAGTGAGAATCCACTAGTCATCTTCCTTTGGGTGCCTAAGTCACCAAGATGGCCCTGCTATTTAACTCTAAGCGTATTAGTACATTTCTCTTTCCCCCTAGTGGACTTGTTTCCGACCATTTTAGTTGTATCATATTAAGTTTACAATTCATAACTTACAACCTAGAAAAAGGAATTAATGATACCTTCATGGTCAACGGGCGGAGTCTTGGCCTTGCGCTCCTCACTAGGCCCTTATACATAATTTACAATTACATTTATATATAAAAAAAATAATAAAAGTAAAGGTCAAAATAGGTCATAAAGGGGGGGATATCACAGATTTGATACTCTGTATATATATTTGTGTGTATGTGTGTGTGTGACAGAGAGAGAGAGAGAGAGAGAGAGAGAGATGATTAAACAATTGAAGAGGATCTCAAAATTGGGTCCCATGGCATCCAGACACTATTTGGCTATGAATGATAGTCATGTACAGGTGCTCATCCCTATTGTACTCACTTAAGAAAAATCTCTGCATTAAACACAAATGGTCATCCAAATAAGTCTTAATGAATTGCATTTTCCAAACAAAAATGATGGATGAAGGTTTTCTAATTAACAAAATCTTAAAAATGATACGGAATATATATTAAATAGAATACATACCGATTTTACACTACCTTGTAAGCATGTGTGCATGTGGAATATCTGTGCCACATACACTGGTAACTTCTTTCCTTAATATTTCTTTCCATTCTAGGTTTATCGCGAGCAAGAATACTGCCCAAGTTAACAGATTGGAAGTTGTCTCATGGCCTGCAAAGAAAAATGTCTTGCATTCATCCATGATTTCGTCAATAGTCATGCTTGGATTTCTTTGAGACCCACCCAATTCCTTCTAGTTTGTAGTCATCATGATTCCAAGCAGATCATTCCCATAGCCATCATGAGCTCTTGTTGTTGTTCTGGGCTCTAACCTACTTTGAATTAAAGAACTCAAGAGTTCTTTGACTCTTCTGTCAATCTTACAGGCATACCTGTTCTTTCTTGTAGGAATATATCTGTCAAATTCCCCAACGGTACAAGTCCACAATTATAAGTACTCTGAAGCATACGTTTGTGTAGAAGCTCTATGTACTATGTATAGCACTAAGTAGAACCTTATGCTTAAGTAAAAGATCTATGGATTATGTCTCTAGCAGGTCCCAAAGGACGTGAAAAAAAAACATAAAGAGAAGTACAAGTACTAATGAACTTGCAGTTACATGCAAAACTATACAATTGATTTAAAGACATGAGTATAATGTTATTACTGGCTTCCTAGGATGAAGACAGATTGTTCAGCTTTAGCATCAATTTCTTGTAACACTCTCTCTGTAATTCAGATACTTCTTTGCCTTCATTGTAACTGCTACCGAATGCAGTATGAGATATGATGTTTGATGTTAATGCTCCAAACTCGCTATGAACATCAATTTATTTTCCTTGGGAGTTTTCCTGGGCCATCATCTCTTGCCAATTCTCCAGCATGGATGAAGTGCAAGCAGCCATTCTCTTCACCGTTTCCTGTCATTGGCAACATTGGAACATAACTAAAGTCAGTAGCATAGTCTTAAGAGACTGTCTCTCAGGGACTCCCTAAGAAATAGTCTAGTTAATGCACATCCTTGTTTTAGAGAGGTAGGTGAATTCACAGCATATAAAATGTAATTTGACATTATAGAGGAAAACAATTGAAAATAAGATATCAATTACTAAGTCTTTTCAGTGTTGATGAATTTGTTAAATCATTTTACTTTTGAATTGCTTGACTCTGTACTTATTGTTATTAGCCACCGGTTGGGCCTAGGAACTCCGCACCAGAATATATGGTCAAATTATAAGCATAGATTGATAGTAATTTGGTGCATATATCTAAGGAAGTGTTTTTTTGGTATGTAGAATACCTATATTCAATAGTCCTAGACATGTAAGGTGACAATAGTTTCTCATTATTGAAGAAACTGTTATAGTTGTTCATTATTCAAGGGGACGTAGAGAAATGTCCCCATTGGAGTACCCGCATCCAGGGAACATGGGGAGCACATCCCCTATCCTCGGGAACAAGTCCCCATGTAGCACTGACCCAAACACATTTATAAAGAGGAGAATATTCCTTCAGTTTTCTCATTGATACGAAGTGTAAACATGGTGCAAAGCAAGAAAACTTTTCCTAGTTGTAGATACAATATGCACATGCATCTTGAAAGATCAGTCAGTTTTTGTTATGAAGCTAGTACCAAAGTAAAATTTGCAGACTCGATATCATATTCCACAATTCAACCAGTTGTAGCGCACATATATCTGCAGTCTTATGGTGCTACTAAGAGAGACAAAGAAATGAATTCTTCTTTTAAATCTCACCTTTATATTCACCCAGAACCATTACCAAAATCATCCATCGGGAATGAACCAATTACCAGTAGGATGAATGAATCTTCAAGAAGAGTAAAATCTCAACCTTGTCAAGATGGGTGCACGACATAAGGGGCAGTTTGACAAATTTTGGCTACAACTCCTACATGTCTGTTGAAACAGAATTGATGTCATTGCAAAAAACAAACTGAAGCATTTATGCAGTGCTTTCTTCCAATGGAAAACAAGAAAATAATGATGTCTAGTTTTCTATATACTCACCAAATGTCCAAAACCAAGTGCCATGTCTCTATAAATGGTCAAACAAATGGGGCAAACCAAAATGTAAGATAAAACGGAATTTTCAAAATGTCATAGTTACATAACTAGAATTAAAATAGCATCAAATTGTACACTTAGAAGCAAAACACCCATTGATCATGCATGATAAGCATACTGCAACTGAACTAGAAATCTCTATCTCTGCATTACTTTCTGAGATCATTCTTGCTGGGGAATTCCCTATAGAACTGATCTATGTGAAACTATAGATTGGTGGGTTGTGGACCCTGGAAAATTTGAGGAAGCAACATCATCTTGAATCATTGGCAATGGAAAATTACGAGGCACTATATTTGTTCCCACACATCGACTGTAAATAAGGAACATCAAAATGATCTTCTGGAGGAAGAAACGAGAAGCAGAGACAACCTTCAAAATACATTATATTAGTGAAGTTGATTCTATACAAGTACCCCAAAATATTGAGTTCAAGTGTTTCTCTATACTGAAATGGGATCTCCATAAGTGCAGCAAGTGAAAAAGCTGCTTCTTTCACAGATTGTGGCATATTTTTTGACATGATACTTGTAAAGTTCACAAACTGCACAAGGGATGTAACTCCATATCAGAGGCCAACATAACTGTTGGCCGAGCTTGATGGCTTTCATATGCGACATTAATTCAATAAAAGTGCACAAAATGTTCTATTGATGAAACTCCAAATCAGTCATAACCAAAAGACTAGTATGATGAGGCACCAAACATGTAGGCTATAAAAAGTAAATTCCACACAAATCAAACACCCAACTGAGAGCATTTTACGGCATAAGTAGTACTTTCGTAAAAAGCTACAATCCATGCATAACAAGCTAAGGAAACTGATGCATCAAACTTGTTCGCTAGGAGAGTGAAGATCATAAGACTTTTACAAACAGGAAAAAGATGCAAGATTAACTTGCTATGACTATTATGCCCATCTAGAAAGAAACCTAAACTGGCTTCTTCCCCAAAACACTAGATTCAGCATGCAGGTTTGAAATCCCAGTCACTACCTCTTTTGCCTCTCTCTATACCACATGTGCACTAGCGCGCACACACACACTGTCACTCCAGAAGAATAGAACTGGTGGAATCATGGGTAGCAACTATTAATCTTTGCCAGCTAAATCACAACTAGCATACATTTTAATTTGCATCTACACCAATATAGACATAAATAAATAAAGAAAAACAAGACATTTGAGTTTAAATGCAACAAAACGACACCTGAAAATTGTCAAATTCATGGTGAGGGAGTTTATCATCAAATTCTTGCATCACATCCAGGGTCCATCACCAACTCCAACCAGTATTATTGATAAAGGATAATGACTACACAAATAGAAAGGTGTAAGAACTACGTCGGTTTTAAAGTTAAAACACAAGCACTACACCATGTAGTGCAACGTAAGTGCTCTGACATACCTTGCAGTAGCTATAGCATCAATTGTCTTATGAACTTGTAAGATTAACTGCCTGGATCTTGTATCACTACTCCTGGTTTACCTGCAAATGGTCAGATCATCATGCAAGATTACTGATATGAGATCGTATAATGCCAAATTTCAATAATTAGAACCTAAGTTTTTTAATAGTAGTAAAGGTCATGAAAATGGTAAAACACATAACTGTGATATGAATGAAATGAAGCAAGACGCTACAAGATACAAGCTTGGGAAATGAATTCCGAAAAAATAATTTAGAGTGAGTTGACATTCTTTTACTCCAAGAAAAAAAAGAAACAAGTAGCATCTTTAATACCTGTCCATCTGCAACAACAAGAAGGACATGATACTGGCCCCCACTCTATTCCACAATGTCCATTGAAGCCTCAATTACTGGAGCAAAACTCGTTGGACGTGCCACAAAGCAATCAAAAAGATCATACGTCATCAGATAAAAATATCACAAAAAGAAAGCATTATCTAGTTCTTTTTTCCAAACAATGAGCAGAGGGAAAAAAAACAGAAATTCCCGTATGCCTCAGTTCATTACAGAGAATTCAACATATCAAGCAGGGATAAAGTTTTGTTCATGATTATGGACCTTGATACACCTCCATGTTGACTGAATTTACAACAACAATTTATATGAATGTCATCGACATTCCTCGACTTGCGAATTTAGGGAAGACATCAATTAAGCATATTGTTATATGAAAAAGTTAACAGCTTCAACTGGATCCTGAAGACGGGTGGAGTGTCCACACGAAACGCGTCGGTCGTGCTTAAACTATGACACAGTGCAAAATCAAGAAGATCAAACCTAATAGTTTGAACTCTGTCCATCATGATTTAAAAGATAAATTAAATGTTATAGCAGAATGAATGTAAAGCATGTTCAGACCCCTGAACATATTTTTATCTACTAACTTTCACTCCTTATCAAGTTCACAGCTACAAGAATCATGTATGAGCATTCTTAAATATGTCAACATTTATAGGCTATGATGGTAAAAGTGGATACATGTACTATTTGCAAAAAAAATATTACTTTCTTTTGCTGAAAATAAAAGAGTAGAACTCAATAACAAATTAGCCTATTCAAAGGATATGAACATAAAAATGGAGTATTTACCGATATGAATCTTGTTTACAAAGCTCTAATTTGATTGACTGAGTATAATGTGGATTGGGGCATATATTATGTATCCCTATAGTGATGTCACTGGAGTTGCACGGTGATAATGCACTGGATGTGTAGTGATAATGCATCGGGTGTGGCCATTTGTGGCATGCACCATGAAACTCAAAAACCTTCATAAGTTTGTTGCAGTTATCCACATCCGAATTCAGTTTCTTTTTCAAATTTGTCCTGAAATTAATTTGTTGAACATGCAACACTATAATAGAGATCAATTCTGGGATGGAACAACCCTTAAGGAAGGCTACTATGAAGAAACCCTACTAAGTCTCTAGGCTGGAGCAGCCATATAAGCATATTATTGCTCGGTTATGAAAATTTTTTGGATAGGACTCTAGCAAGTTTTATCATTATATAATAATATAATTTTAAGGTCATATCCTAACTAGACACCACATTGATGTATGAGACCCCATTGTGTGTGGGACACAGGACCCCTGTGTGCATATTTGACTGCTTAGTCTATGGAAGTGTACATATCCTATCCCTCTCTGGATAAGAACTTGTGTCCTACAAAGAGGAAAATACATAATCTTAAAAATTATGCCCACTCATATGTTTTCCCTGACACAAAATTGTGCATGAGGGTACAAAATTTGATTTTGGGCTGAGATCATTGGAAAAAAATGTACAGAACAGTAACAGGATGTATCACACAAACATTCCTTTCACATGGTTTCTTGGCATATGCAAGTTTAAATGCCCTAAAATTTGTTATCTTGATTTCACAAAGAGCCCAAGACATACAAAATTTGCACCTGAAGTGTTGCTACCCCAAAGTTTGGGAAAAGTATTATAAGAGATATTTCTACATCGTAAATGACAGGGTTATCTTTAAAAGCTATGATAGGTTAGAAAATTGTGGTCCTCCAAGGATCACGGATGAGGTTAAACAAGTGTTAAAAGTTAAAAGAAATTAGGGGATTCTTTTTTTCCCTTTTATAGATACTTCTTATGTCACAATGCAGCAAGCATGCACCTACCCAATCTGAGAACATATTCAATGAAGCTAAGCCTTCTTCCAAGTTCCAACATTCAACTTGAACTACTTCGGCTAAGAAGCTATGGGTGGGGAGAATTTATTCTACCAAAGTCCCCCGGGACATGAACCTGTCCCCAACTGCAATAGAAAAAACCACTTGCACAGATGAATCAGTCCACAAAGGGTAAACATATCACTGGGTGGATTTGAACCTTAGTGTGCACAATATAACCACCACTGCTTTTCCAACCAACCAAGTCCCTAATGACAGGGATTGGGTGTTTAAGGAAGCATATAACTGGAAAGTAAATAGAGGAAGCATAAACACATTCACAACACACAGGCAATTACTTCTTCAAATCACCTTTTCATTAACAAAACAAAGCTTACAAGGAAACCTTTAAAATAAAATATTCCTTGTGAGTACCTTTGACGGAACTATAACCTAGATTAATGGGTTAGCCGCGAGTATCACTACTTTTGTCAAATTGTTTGAGGAGGTTTATTAGTTCATATCCATCTTCATATTTATTTTTCTGATTAGTTTCTTTGACAATATTGTTGAGTAGATTATGTGTATATAATCAGTTTTTGTTTGTTAACATTTCTCTTCTTGTGAATCCATGTCCAAGTCCTCATTTGAGCACTACGTATTTGATCAACATGTGTAACTACTCCATATATGAGTGTGGTCCATATGGTTCCTCCCTATCTATTGTATTAGTTTTTTACCCAATGAATTTTTTTCTTCTATCAAAAGGAACAATGAATTTCCTTCTTTCCTTCCAAAATAATAGGGCTTCTTTATCAAAGTAGATAATTCCTATAATGGTTTAGATCCAAGTTCTCACAAAAAGTACCGTATATGATTTTGTTAGCAATTTTAACACTTAAATGTTATCCATGTCTTGATATAGTATGCCTTAATTTGTATTGTATTTAATCTACCCATTGGTGTACAACTATCATGGTTGTCTACTCTTACCAAATGTCAATGGGATATAATGAGGCTTCCCCCAATTCTTCACATAATACTAAGGACATGAGGTTGATTTCTACTCCTTGAGCTACTACTGCATCGAGGATATTCTTTTCCATAACTTATTGTCTTACCTAGGATTCTTTAGAGTTATTATCTTTGTGTATTTTGAGGAGGCATTTCAAGATGCATTCCACATTCTCCGATGATTTCTTATTGTTCTTGGTATAACTATAGTTGTTACAATAGTTCCTACCTTATATTATATTGGACTTGGTTTTTCCTCTCATGATTTTGTTGTTGTGTTTGTATGATTGTCCTTCCTTCTTTGTTTCCTGGTAGAAAGAATGGTTTCTTCATAAATTTCCCTTGGGTGTTCAAATATGTTCTATTTAATCATGTTCTTATTGTTCCTTTCCTTCAATTTGTCTCTTAGGGTTTTTTTAAGATTTTATTTTATTTGCTATAACTTCAATCCACAATTCCTTAACTTAATAGATCTATATCAATTTGAGATTCTTCTCCTATGACTCCTTTAAAATAATTTGTTCACGGTTACTATCATGATTGTACGTGACCCACAATTGGGACAAATCTTGACACACGGTATCATGTAAATATAGTGGATGGCCAAATCTCCTCATTGTCTATATGCATAGAATTTGATAGTTGTCTTATTTTATGGTAATGTTTGAGTGTTCGAGTTTCTCTAAGATTGAGTTCTAAATTCATTCTAATTTATTGAGGTCCAAATATTGTGTTTTTTAATGTCCCTCTCTTCCTCTTCCTCTAAAAGACCCTTGATAATTTATAGGGTTCTTGGGTCACTTATTCCAAGAATTGTCAAATGTATTGTGTGTACTACAAAAATTTATCCAAGTCAGTTTCCTTGAGTCCCAACCTTTACATTCTATCTCCTATGGTTTTCTCTTTTGTTTTTCTTTAGGTGCCTGCATTTTTTCTTCCTTTAGTTTTCTTTAATCCCTCTTCCAACTTATGTATACATTGATGATTTTCCTTTTTATAGTTTGTTGTTCGGATTTTACTCATCATTAGTTCACTTTCCATGTATATCATGGATTTCACTACATCTTTGTATTTTGTTGCATTTTTTTTGTTTTGACATGTGCTTGGATTGTATCAAGTAGTTTTGTGATAAACCACTCTATCAAGTTATCCTTCCTCATTACATTGAATTAGAGTTTTGCAAAGACTTCTCTCAACCTAGAGTCATATCTTTTATTGATTCTCTTGTATGTTAAGTAATATTTATGATTTCTGTGAAGGAAAGTGATTACTCTACTATATATCTATATACCTCCTTACATCATTCCTCAATATCTACCCATGTTTTGAAAAGTTCATCTCTTTCACAGTTGCAATACCATGTTAGGTTTTTTTTTCTAAGTTTTCCTTCAAGCATGTCCCATTTTCTTTTCTCTACAAACCCATATGTTTGTTCCCAAAATAAATTTATAAGAAAAAATTGGTCATCTCCATTTGTAGATCCATCAAATAAAGGTATAAAGCCTTGGTCAAGGATGATATAACTAGCTCCTTTTTATATGGTTATCTAATGTTTGTTAGACAACACTTATTTGTCAATCCTCTAGATGTTCCTCATTATTTTCCTCTTATGTTATGTCGGTTGCTATGGTTTGGATTTAGGTTCTTGGTGGTTATTTTCTATATATGCATTGCTTCCTCTATGATAAAACTATGGCTAATTGAGTTTGATTTGCCCCCTAAAATTTATATTTGAGTTTACTTGCATGATACCAAATCATGTTTATTAGTGGTGTGATTTTCCTTACTATGGAAAGAAATATAAATTCATTATAATTCACCCAAAATGTTGTCTACTAAATAGTCACAAAGGTATAAAACCTAATTTTGATTTAAACATCATGTTAACTAAATTTTATTGATGTTGCAAATTAACATTCCTATATTATATAAGCATATATAAAATATCCCATCATAAATGACATAGAACATTTATAGTGGAAAAATCTCAATACCAAGGATAAAAGCCATTTTCCAATAATGATTAAACACTCATCTCAAAGGCATTACAATATTCAATAGATCCATAGCTTCAAATGTTGTCCATGTCTCGACACAGTATGCCTCGATTTTTATATTTGTTAATATACCAATGAGTGTACAACTATTGTGGTTGATACCATTATCAAAGAGACAACTACCTAAATGAGAATTTCCCTAGTTCTTCCCATAATACAAAGGATGAGGTTAATTTCTACTCCTTGATCTACAAATACATTGAGGATATTATTTTCCATAACTAGTGCATGAATTTGTATTTATTTGCTAAAAATGAACTTATTTGTCTTATGTAGACTTCTTCAAAATAATTATATTTTTGGAGGTTGAGGAAGTGTGTAAAAAGATATTCTACTTTAATTGGACTTGATTTATCCTCATGTGTTGTCTTATTGTATTTGTTTACATCTCCTTCCTTCTTCAATCCATGATGGACTGAATGGATATCATTCAGATATGTCCCTTAGTTTTTTAAATACACTCTATGTCATCATGTTCATGTTGTTCCTTCCCTTTGGGTTGTCTCCTAAGGGATTTGTCGGATCTAATTTTTCTTGTTGTAAGTGCTTTCCTTGCTTCCCTATCTTAAGAGATATGTATCAATTTGAAACTCTTCTCTTATAGATCCATTAATGGAATTTTACCATGCTTGGCAATCCTGGTTACCTATATCAGAACTAGAATGAACCATGACCCTCAATATCGTATAATTATAGTGGATGATAAAATCTCCCCATTGTCTACATGCACAAAATTTGATCATTGTTTTATCTCTTGGTAATGTATGGGTGTTTTGGTTTCTCTAGGATTGAGTTTTGAATATGTTCTAATTTTATTGATGTCCATATCATCGGTTTATGAATGTGCATGTTATTCATGTTCCTCTTAGAGACCCTATCTAATTTATAGGTTTGATAGGGCATTGATTCTAAAATAGTCAAAGTATTGTGCATTCTAAAAAAATTGAACCTAGTTAGTTTCCTTGATTCCCTATATTCGTGTTCAATCTCCCTTTGTTTGCTCTTTTGTTTCTTTTCAAGTGATTACATTTTCCTTTAGTTTTTAAAATCCGAGTTCCAACTTCTGTATGCATTGATTATTTTTCTTTTTGTGCTTTTTGATTGCATTTTACTAGTCAATAGTTCACTTTGTATCTATATCACTAATTGGACTTCATCTTTGTATGTTATTGCATATTTTCTTCTAATATATGCTTGGATGGTATCAACTAGTCTTGTGATAAACCACCCTATTTTCTCCTTCTTTCTTACATCAAAATTAAAGTTATTTGAAGACTTCTTTCAACCTAGATTCATATTAGGTTATTGATTCTCCTATATGTTTAATAATATTTCTGAGTTATGGGAAGGTGGATAATTTATCCACTAGTTATCCATACATACAATTGTGTTTGATGAGTTTCATGTTATTTCTCCTGTATATGTTCCTCGTTGTTTGCCTCTTTCTTTTTATCATCTTTTATGGCTTGGCTCTAGGTTATTGGAGGTATTTTTGTATATATGTTTTTTCTTCTATGATGAGAACCCTTTGGCTAATTGAGTTTGTCTTGCCATCCAAAATTGTTATAAAATTTCACGTGCATTATACCAAATCATGTTTATCAGTGGTATGATTCTCCTTACTATGACAAGGAATATGAATTTGTGAAAATGTCCCCAAAATGTTGGATTTTAAATTGTCATAAAGGTATAAACCCTTATTATGATTTCCGTATTAGGATTTTATTGATGATTCATACTTTCCTATCTATTATAAAGAGAAATAAAACATCCCATCACAAGTTACACTTAACATTTACAGTGGGAAAAACCTTAATATTAAGGATAAAACCATTATTCAATAATTATTAAATACTTATCTAATGAGGTATTACAATATTTAATATTTCCTTATCTTATCCAAAATCACCATGCATAGTCATTTTAGACCACCATATCTTGTTCTAAAAAATTTCACAAAAGATACCACACTTATTTCCTATTTACATCTTGTATTTAGATATCCAATTACTGCCACTAGCCATGACGATGATTACACAAGCATCCTTTGTAGTTTTTTTGGTCGATAATTAAGGGCTTCTTTCCCATGTTTATGGCCTTTTACCTTTGACTTTCCGAGAAACAATCTTCAAGATAAAGAAACAAGAAGTCTCCTACTAATAGGAGTTAGTAGGCCAAGCCTAATCCTATTTGGATCCCCATAAGGATTTGTATTTCTCCATGACTCTTTGCACAAATTTTGAGACTCATTATCTATATTCATTTATGCTTCTTCTTCATGTTTTTCACTATTACCCTTGTTTTCCTTCTCCTCGATGAGCATTAGATTTTGATTAAGTACTCATGGGGCTAAAGAAATTATTGGGTTTCTATTACAAATGATTCCTTGCTAGGATTTTCCTTAGATGTTCCAAGATATTAGACATGAAATTTTGTTTTGAATAGATTGAACTCTACATATTTTCATTCTGAGAGTCGTAGGGGAAACATTAAAATAAGATTCATAGTGCCTTCAATTATATTCAAAACATCTTCCTCTACTAGTTTATTAGCCTTATCGACTTCATTTACTTACGGAGAATCTTTCATAGGTTCATTCTCATCCACCCCATGCTCCTAATCTAAAATATCAATTTGGTTTAAATGAGAAAGGCCATTAGTTTTTCATAGATATGCCTAGACTTACATGAATAATTTATGTTGTTTAATTCCACAATTCTACCCTTTATATGATCGAAACCCATCCTCATCAACTTCCTTCTTAGGTTTTGAAATCCATTTACTCTCCAAATTAATGACCATATTTATGGAAGCTTTTTCATTTATGAAGAATGGCTTCATAGCCCAAAGATTGACAATGCACCTTCTTTACAAACTTGATTGAAATATTATCATAAATTCTCTTTTTTAAGTACATAGCTATACATATTCTCATATATGTGGCCATCTTACTTCCTAATCCATTTGAGAATATTTGATGTAGGTTCCCAATCCCTTTTCTATCAACCCGAAACAATATGCATTCCAAAAATTGAGGCATGGGAAGGGAAACCTTCTCTATCTCAGATTAGTAGATGGAGTTTCCAAATGAATATCAAAACCATGAGACTAAAATCTCATAAAAATCCATGTCGGGTACCAAAATCCTAAGTCAAATACTCATTCTCTTTATCTCTATTATTGTAAAAGGTCTAAAATGTAGCTCCATGTCAAAGAAAGTGTTAGGAACCCATGTCTTTACTTTGTTAGTATATTTTTGTTGGACGCATATGCTTTGTAAGTCGTCTCGTAGTATTTGTTGATCCATAGTTTGTGTTATTGTTGTTGGCGCATATGCTTTGTAAGTCGCCCATAGTTTTATTGATCCATAGTTTGTATTGGCCCATGGTTTGGACCTGTAGTAATTGTTGATCTATATTTTGTATTGACACATGGTATTGACCCATGGTATTGGAACCTAGACTTAGTATATAAGTGTGTGTTGAGGCCTATGAAGGCACCGTGAAGTTAATTGTATTGAGCTTGCTCAAAGGAGGTTTCCCCCTCGAAGTGGCCCGTGATCAATATAAAAGTGTTTCTGAGTTCTATTATTTATGATATCTCATGTATTTGCATTAATTAATTATTGCAGGTTCTTCACATCTGGTATCAGAGCACTTTCTTGGGCTCGCTGGGTGAAATTTCTGCCAAAAAAACATTTTCGCATCTGTTGCAGGTTTGGATTTGGGAATCATCCCTATCCGCTTAACTATGGGAAGTACTTGGGAATAATCCCTAAAACTCATTGTGAGGACTACCAAAGGAACCCCAAATTAGCTGGCCCATTGAGAGGACCTACCAGTGAAAAGGTCAACGACCCCTACCTAATTGACTAGTTCCCACCCGTGAGGTAAACAAAGAGTTGTCGTTTGTGGCAAATCGGGTATCAGTTTTACCTAAGTTGTGGAGTGAGGGGTACTCCCCCAATACACAAGCCGTCAGACAGCATTGGTGGCCAAGTGAATCCCTTGAACCGATAGGAAGCCGCACATACCTGGGGTCCATATCTATTTTCAGCTGAACTGTTGTCGATCACTTCTGCTCCAGATTCAGTCGTTTCGGGTCTATTCTAAAAGTCGTTCCAGATCCAGTCGTTGTTTCAGATCCATCCGTTTTCAATCCCTTCTGCGCCGTTGCAGATCCATCTGTTGCGGATATATTTTGCGCCACTGTTGCCGATCCATTTCTGGAAAAAAAAAAAAAAAAAAAAAACAAACAAACAAACAAACAAACAAACTTATGTTTCAACTCTGTTTTCCCTGAAACTTCACTGACATCCATGCAATCCCATTCTGCATATTTCATTTCTGAAGACCCTATCCCAAATTCCACTTCCCAAGACCAGAAATCCCACATTTGTCTATTTTTAGGGTTTGCCATAACTCCTTCAATTTTCACCCAAACGCCTTCAAATTTTGCCACCGTGTTCCTTTCCTAATTCTACTTCTTTGTCCTTCTCTCCCAAATTTTCTCATTCTTTCACCCAGCTTCTGAAATCCGCATTTTTTTCCTCCATGTCCATGAGAAAGTGTCTAAAACCTACTCAAACCCCAATTACCACTCCAAGTTTTTCCCAAATCCAAATTTTCCTTTACTAAAGCAGCTTTTGTTTGTGTTTTTCTATCCATTCCCAAAAAAAAAAAAAAAATCTCCTGGTTATGGTTGTCACCCGCGCAGGAGTAAAAACCATGGAGGAAGCACTTGCAGCCATCCAAACCAAACTCCAATATCTGGATGAAAAATTTCTCAGCCTCCATCTTCAGCATTCAGCGATGAACAATAATCAACAGCAAGAATCTTCTACAGCCAATGGGTTCTCTTCTTCCAGCAATTTTCGTGGTCCAAAGCTTGAATTTCCTCGCTTCAACGATACTGATCCGACTAGATGGATCTATCGTGCAGATCAGTATTTCAGTCTGCATAATACTTTTGATGTCCAAAAAGTTCCACTTGCATCCTTTCATTTGGAACTGGAAGCTCTTCAATGGTACCGTGGGTACATCAAGGCTCATGATGAGCCAAAATGGACAGATTTTTGCCAACTCATTTTTCAACGATTTGGTCCTAGTGCTTTTGATGACTTCATCGGAGCACTCACTAAACTTCATCAAAATGGCACTGTGAGAGAGTATCAGACAGAATTTGAGACACTAGCCAATCACACAAAAGGATTGTCTGATGAATTCTACAGGAGTTGTTTTATCACTGGTCTTCAGGATGAAATCCGGTCAGAGGTTAAAATGTTCTGTCCCAACACAATGATGGAATTCCTAGGGTTGGCTAAGTTGGCAGAAGACAAGCTTGCAGCCCAACAACGCTCCAAACCCTCTTTTGTTCCCTTCCAAAATATGGGTTCTCAACGACCTCCCATCCCACCAGCTCCTCGACCAACTCCTATCAAGCATTTGTGTGAAACAGAGATGCAGGCACGCAGAGACAAAGGGCTATGTTAAAATTGTGATGAGAAATTCACTCGGGGACATAAATGTGTTCAACAAAATCTCTATCTCTTGGATATGGATTCTCCGCCAGCCTCTAAAATTGGTGAAGAAGCTCCAACTACAATGGATGATCAGGTCGACATTCAAGAGTTTCCTATTGACCCCCCATCTCAGGAAGACCAACCAGAGATATCTCTCAATGCTTTATCCGGCGTCACCACCCCCCAAACAATGCGGGTCAAGGCATACTTCAAGAAGTTCTCTCTTAAAATACTCATTGATTTTGGAAGCACACATAACTTCATTGACCCTCGGATCGCCAAATAGGCTGATTGTTTTATCCACCCTTGCTCCAACTTTGAAGTCATGGTTGCCAATGGGGGAACCTTACCTTGCAAGGGGAAGTGTAACAATGTGCGTATCTCTCTAGAATATTATAACTGGCACTCTGACATGTTTGCCTTGTCCTTAGGAAGATGTGATGTGGTTTTGGGCGTTCAATAGTTACGCACAGTTGGCCCCATCTTATGGCATTTTGCTGAACTTTGGATGCAGTTTTTAGTCAATGGGGCACAACACAAATTAATGGGATTACAACCAGCGTCTCTCTGCATCATCAGTTCACATCGCCTGGAAAAAATCCTTAAGAAGAATTCACATGGTGTCATCGCTCGGCTCCATTCCATTCAGATGCACCCATCAACAGTCTCCACTACTTCCTTGGATAGATATGTAGGTGTATTTGATGAACCAATGAGCTTGCTTCCTTCAAGAGACCTTTCCGGTAAGAATTTAGCCGCATCTACCTCTTAGCAGGAAATGATAGCTATTTTGCATGCAGTACAGAAGTGGCAGCCATACCTATTAGGGAATTATTTCAGCATCAAGACTAATCTCCAGGGTCTGGAAAATTTCCTAGAACAATGGGTCTCCTCCACAACACACCTGAAATGGGTTATCCCTATGTGACCACTTACAAGAAGGGTAAGGACAATATGGTGGCAGATGCTCCTTCTCGCACAATTGATGACCCAGTTTCTCTTACAGCTGTTTCTCTACTTGTTCCAAATTGGTTGCAACATGTTCAACAGGGCTATCTCTTCTATGAACTCCATGTTTCTTCATGAGCAGGGCACTCTGGGTTCTTCAAAATGTATGATCGGGAACAATGTAACTTCTTTTGGCAGGGATTGAAAATGATGACAACTCAACGGATGTTGGTTGACTGTGATACTTTCCAGGTCAACAAGGGTGAAACGACCCTCCTTTCGGGACTGCTCGAACCCTTTCCCATCCCTACACAGATTTGGAGAACTATCTCTATGGATTTCTTGGAAGCGCTCCAGTGGTATAGTACCACATCTAAAAGGACACCATATGAAGCAGTCTCTGGACTGGCACCGCCAGTTCTTCTTCCATACACCTTCAGCAGCTCCCCAGTTCAGGCAATTGACTCAATCAATTCTTCGAAACCGCGATCAGCTTCTTCTCATTCTGCAGGACAATCTTCACATGGAAAGAATTCGACTGAAACAACAAGCCAATCATCACCGTTCTGCCTGCACTTTTCACGTCACTGATATGGTTCTTCTTCTTCTACAACCTTCCACGCAATCCTCCATGAAACTCATAAGGCGCCAGTGGCCCGGAATGCAACCCGAGGATGCTACAGGGGACCCACTCCTTCAGATTCTGCATCAATTTCCACATCTAAAGCTTTGAGGACAAAGCTTTTTCTGAGGGAGAGGGGATGTTAGAAACCCATGTCTTTACTTTGTTAGTATATTGTTGTTGGACGCATATGCTTTGTAAGTCGTCCCGTAGTATTTGTTGATCCATAGTTTGTGTTATTGTTGTTGGCGCATATGCTTTGTAAGTCGCCCATAGTTTTATTGATCCATAGTTTGTATTGGCTCATGGTTTTGACCCGTAGTAATTGTTGATCTATATTTTGTATTGGCCCATGGTTTGTATTGACACATGGTATTGACCCATGGTATTGGCACCTAGACTTAGTATATAAGTGTGTGTTGAGGCCTATGAAGGCACCGTGAAGTTAATTGTATTGAGCTTGCTCAAAGGAGGTTGCCCCCTCGAAGTGGCCCATGATCAATATAAAAGTGATTATGAGTTCTATTATTTCTGATATCTCATGTATTTGCATTAATTAATTATTGCAGGTTCTTCACATAAAGGAGTTTATAAACCCTCCTTTAGGTTTCCATTTTTTCGATATCCGTCCATCTATCCTTCTCTATGAGGTCCATATCCCATACATTTGCATATTAATCTCCTAGAACATAAAGCAATTAGTAAACCAACAATCTGCA
Organism: Larix kaempferi; assembly: GCA_027924585.1. Taxonomy (NCBI): domain Eukaryota; kingdom Viridiplantae; phylum Streptophyta; class Pinopsida; order Pinales; family Pinaceae; genus Larix; species Larix kaempferi. The sequence goes on along the minus strand of BSBM01000767.1, from coordinate 11,336,273 downwards.
TTGGATCTACAACGATTTGAAGGATTGAATTGGATTTCTCCAAGCATCCCTTTTTGGGAGAAGGATATAGGGTCTTATTGGCCTCTTCTGCTAGGAATTCAAGGTTTGATTTGGATTTATACAAGCATCATTTTTTGGTAGAAGGTCACAGGGTCTTCTTGGCCTCTTTTGCTAGGAAATCCAATAGATCTCCCTACATTGGAAGAAGTTATTTGCAGGACAAAACTTCCTTGAAGCTCTTCATGCATTCCAAAATAGATGTGTTCATCTTTGTTATCACTCTAAAAATTAACTACGCATGTGCATGCATAGGGTTTTACAAATGACATGTAGAAATAAAATCACATGTCAATTTGATGGTGAAAATAAGAATTTCACCTTTCAAGAGTGACAAATTAAGCTTTAAGATTTAGTTGTATTTTGACATCTAAAAAGGTAAATGATGGCTTAGTTTCCATTTAACCATGAATCTTCAACTCTTATAAACACTTTATTTTTTTAAGGGTAAGTTATAAGCTTTCCCAAATGAAATTAACATATACAAATTACATTAGGGTTGAAATATAATTTTTCATGAAGAGAAGGTCCGTGACTTTCACCAATCCTCCTTACACATGTTGACAAAATTGGTGGTAAGCTTTAAAACAAACATGAGGGTAGGATTTGTCCCACGCATGTGTGCATCGATATAGCATTAGGCATGACTCACATGTTCAACCACTACCCCTAATGACCCCATGGATACCTTAAAGTGCATGGAACCTCCATGGATCCCTTAATAAAAAGGGTAAATATATCAATTAGGAGGCCTTACAGAGAACATCCTAATGACCTATGATCCACCTATACGTGATTGTACCCCCATGTCTACCTTAAATTGGGAGGTTCCCCATGCATACAAAAGGTGCATGGGGAATTTAGGTGCTCTTATGGTTATCTTAAGGAACCAAGTATATGAGCTATTAGGTCAATCACTATCTATAGGTACCTTCGTGGGTATCGAGTAGCTATATCATTTATTTGGTCAACCACTACCTTGGTTTCCTCTTTGGCTACCTTAAGATTCACTACCTCGAGTAAATATATCATTTAAAAGACCTTCCTACCTTAGATAAATAATATCTTTTACTATATACTATCCGAGCTACTTCTTCATACCTCCATAATAACCTTAAGGTATGGGAAAATATTTATTTATTTGGCCAACCAATACGAGTCAGTAATTTCATGACTACCTTAAGGTACATAGTAAATGTATCATTTATTAAACGAGTAGTTTCTTAAATCTATGTTTCATAGTTATCTTATGTTATTATACTTTATTTATCCATGTATCACAATAAAGAGTATGGGTACAAATATATTATTTATTATCTTATTTTTATTGAATCAATTATTTAGATAGAGAGGTTTTGTTTGTTTAGTAGGGTTCACGATAGACAAGTTCTAAGAAATAAGGGTTAAGGAACCATTAGCACCATAATATCAATCTTGTTTGGGACTACAAGGTTAAATATTCTATGGATTCATTTTTTTTGTTTTGATGTCACTAATTCTTAGGCAATCTTTATTAAGTTACAATTTTGTATCAATGAGATAGTTTTTTTTTTAAGTGGAAATGGATTCAACACTCTTTATTACCCCTATTGCAACTAAATTGTGCAATGTTAATATATAATACTTGTTATTGCATCAATCCAAAAGAGTTCCTAGTAGATATTAGGCTAAAAATGTCAATTTCCCCTTTAGTTAATTTGACCAACATGAAAAAGTAATTTTGTCAAGCATTTAAACTACCATTTGTCATATACCCATATACATAATCATTACTTAACTATAGCCTTTTTCCATATACCCATATACATAATCATTATTTAACTATACCCCATTGCTATATTAAGTTTAATACCTACTCAAATTAGCCTCGTACCCCATTAAAATCAAGTACTCATAAATATATTATTTATATAACCAACCAACGTATGTGGTTTCTTTCATAACTACCTTAAGAACTATCAAGTAAATATATCATTTATTACCCTAATATTTATATAACTAACAAACATGTGTAGTTGCTTTCATAACTACCTTTATAACTAACTAACAAATATGTGTTGTTTCTTTCACAACTACCTTAAGAACTAACCAACAAACATGTGTGATTGCTTTGACATAACGAACAAGTAAATATGTCATTTATTACCATAATAAATACTTTTCTATGTCCCATGGTCATCTTAAATTGCCTTAATTAAATACTTCTCATTATGTTAAGTTGTCTACTCAAATTATCTTATAAAATCACATCTACCTATATTATTTATATATATACATAAATCATCATTATCTCTTTATACCCATTTTGTTTATGGCTTTTTCCAACTAGGTAAATATCATTTTTTATTTGACTAAACAATATGAATAAGTGTATTTTATAACTATATTTTATTTTAAGACAACTTTATTTAATTATTATTATTATTAAACCTATTTTAACATAACATCCTTTTGAACTTGAACTTGACTGAACATAAATTTGACACCACTATCAGAAATGGGAGAATGGGAGAAAAAGTAAATATATTATTTATTTACCAATTAATATGGGTCGTATTTTCGCAACTATATTGAGATACCAATTAAATATATTAATTACAATGGGAGATTTATAATTATTTTGAATTGACTACTCTATGATATAACCGTTGTGAAAAGTTTACTCGGTCGATCATTTATAGCAAAAGCCCTTCACATATAACCGTTACCATTACTGACCTTCATATTTTACTCAATTTTTTTTTTATTCCACTATACGGACCTTCATATTTTACTCAATTTATTTTTTTATTCCACTATATGGTAAAGATGGAACTATAACCTAGATTAACGGTTCAATGGAATAATGATCTGGTCTGGAAAATGCTTTTTCATCAAATTTGTGGACCTTCATATTTTACTCAATTTTTTTTTTATTAATTAATTTATGAATATGGAATTAATTTAATTTTTTAGTTAACAAAATGATAGAATTTATTTATTTTTTTTTATGGCTTCCATCCTTAACCCTTTCACACCTGACCTATAACAATTGAACAAATAACCTATAATAACTTACTATCTACTTATACTCAACTGTAATATCGTCGTCCCTCGGGTTACACCATTATTCTCCCATACTCTCGCAATATCGTCTTCTTCTCGTTACTCCTCCAATATCAATAGCGTCTTCCTCTGGTATTTTTTAGTTAACAGAAGAAAGGTGACAAGGAAGGCAGCGAATATCTACTTTGACATCCAAAATGGAGAGAACCCAGTCTTCTTCTTCGGTTGCGACCAGATTGAAGTTTGCTCTGTTGGATTCGAAATCATATTTATTTCAGATAAGCCTTTCTATGACAATTGAGAGCTCCTCTGATTATCACGATGATGTGCTCGCTCCACCCAGAATGAGTTGTGTGGATCTAGCCCCCGCGAGGCGGAGCTCTGCTTCACCACCAAGGACGAACTTCACTAAGGAGTATCAAACCCAAACCCATATTCCTCCTGAACCGATGAACAATATACTGGGTAACAAAGTCTCATATTCCAGTGAAACAGCGCCAGCAGAAAGGGGTGAAGCCTACATTGACCTAAGATTTAAATGTGTCTCAGAAATGCATAAAAATGGCGGCCATATCTTCTCGGTAGCAGCCGCCAACGGGATTGTGTACATCGGCGCCGAATGCAACACCATCAGATCGTGGAAATTCGTTGGGGAAAATATTGTTGAAAGCAGCCGCCTCCATTCCTGGAGCGGCATGGTGAGAGCAATGTTGCTCGTAGAAGACAAGCTTTTCAGCGCCCATGCGGACCACAAGATCCGCGTCTGGTGCCGCTCGGGTTCGAATGCCTGTGCCGGCCACAAGCGAATGGCCGCAATACCGAAGCTGCTGGATTCGATACATCGCTGGGTGAAGCCGAAACGCGATGTTGTTGGATGTGGATCAGGCCGTCATGAAAACCCTAAATCGGGGAAGCATATGGGCGCGATATGCTGTCTCGCTTACAACGATGGTTTCTTGTATTCGGGCTCCTCTGATAAGACTGTGAAGGTATGGCGAGCCTCCGATCTCAAGTGCATCGAAACGATTAAAGCTCATGATGATGCTGTTATTCAGTGGATCCGTGGATGCAACGATTCGTGTTTGGAGCAGAGGAATGTTCGAGTCTGACAAGCATACTTGTTCGGCAGTTATAAAAGCCCATGGCGGCCCTGTCAAATGTATTGCTGCCAAAGTTGAGGAAGAAAATAGGGTTCTTCTTCTTAGTGGGAGCCTGGATGGATCGGTCAATATGTGGCGCATCGCCGTAAAGCACAAACGATCAAGGCCAACATCACTATACCAGGAAAAACAAAATTAATTTTCTAATGTCCTCGTCATGTTTCATCGCTAGTCTTTTTTTTTTGTCTCCGAGCTCCATAGTTTTCCAGGTTTGTGCCTCGCTGTATCAACGTTAACATGTAGTGAGCTCATTAGTCTCAGATCATTTTTCCCGATTATAAGATGTCCATTTGCTTGCTTGCATTTATCTAGTTACATTCATGTTTTTATGGAACTTGTCTTATATATATATAGAGTCCGATCATAAACTGAAATTAAACTGAAAATAGTACTATTTCTCCTCGCCATGCGAAACTATATTGTTTACATTCAATTTTTAATTTTTATGTTTGACATAAGCTTATTTTATATATTTAATGTCTATCTTAACTTGAAATAACTTGAAAATACTGAAGTTCACACGCACTGTTAATAAACTACATTTGGTGCGTATTGCTAACCGCGTAACTATTAAATTATAAACTACATTTGGTGCGTATTGCTAACCCGGTAACTATTAAATTTTCAAGTTCTAATGCTGGTTATGAGAAACTATATATTGTTAACATTTCATTGTTGATGCTTGCTTTATAGAAGTTTGTTTCATTGCAAATTGCAAACTATGAGAAACTATATCGTTGGCTTTCCAAATGATAAAGCTTGTAGGATGACTCTATCTTAATCTTTTTGGCACATTTATGTTGATTATAGTAAAGTATTTTCTTTTTGTTATAATTAATGCTAATTAGAGTACAGTATTTGGTTTTGGGTTTTTTCCTCTATTGGTAATGTTTCTTTGATTTTAAGAAGTTTTTGGTTTTGGTTTTTCTCTATTGGTAATGTTTCTTTGAAATTAATAAGTTTTTGTTTTTGGATAGTCTTTAAAGTTTTTATATTTTAAGAATTTTATCTTATAACCTCTATTGAAGTTGTAAAGTTTATTTTATATTTTTAATATAAAGTATAATAATTTTTATGTCAAAAAAAAGTTAATGAAAAAGAAAAACACAAAATATAATTAACAAAAGAGTATACATGTATAATATTATTAAGATTTAATTTATTAGGTAGTTAACTTTTAAAAAGTCAAATTTTAATATTTAAAAATAATATGGATTTATTTGGATTATATTTCTAAATTTTGGGAAGTTTTATGTTTTAATGTTTTTACTAAAGGAGAAGAGGAAACTTTTCAAATTTTTTCAGTGTGAGTACTTTTAAAAGAACGAGGTGTAAACCGATATATACAAGTAACTCTCAAAGACTTAGAGAAATTACCCTTTCTAACAAGGGATCGTAGGGTCGAGTTAATGGAGGGTTGAAAGGTGTAGCAAACTCTTCAGTAGTCAAGTATTCAACCTATATAGTTTCCTGAACAAGTTGATCTTGGAAGATCTGATGAGGTTCTCCAAGTTGTTCAGTTGTTCCCGTAAGTTCGTAAGAACCACGAGAGTTTGTTCTTCACGTTGTGGTGGTGGTGGAGGCTCCATTGTGAGTGGAGGAAGGTTTTTCAACCTTCGTGACCTTCTAAGAGGTTTTTCCTCCACAATTGTGTGAAAAATATACTAAGTAATTACCCTAGGGGGCACTAAAAAACTAGGATCAAACAACACACCACTAAAAATGTCCTAAAGTAATCCATACCAAGCATTTGAATCACCAACCACCTTCCCAAAATCCCGTAAGGGATTTCCTCCAACGTATGTCTTAGGTACAGTGTAAATATCCTTCCACCGTCACCTATGTAGAGCCCTAAAGGTCAAAAGATACTAAAGGTTACCAAAATTGCAGAAAGAACCCGGGGGGACAGTCGCAGGTCCAGCCAAGACGCATGGGAGGGTAACTAAGCCCGAAATCCAAGAGTACACAATGCACTAAAGGATCCACGTACACGAAAAGGCTCTCGTGTATTCTCAAAAGAAAAGTGGGGGGTATCCCCAACAGTCCAATCTCACACGACTTCGTGCTTAACTATGGTTTGAGTAGAGCTTCCTCGATACCTCCACAAGAGTTGATTTACCTAAACAATAGTTTGTACTATGATTTGAGACTTGAATGGTTTGGAAGGTTTAAAGTGATGTATTCCAAACCCTAGCCTAATCTAGTTGTCAATGTTGTGTAACCTAAAAAGAAAAATTTTGCTAGTAAATTTTATTAATGGTTCTTTTTAACGTTGTTACTTACTCAAAGGATAGTGCAATGTGTGGTCACGGTTACAACTGAAAAGAAATGCGTATATAAAAATGTAAAGACTTTACAATTAACCTACTTTGTTTGTCTTTCAAAACATGAAATAAAACAACAAACTAAGCATAATGAAAGTTTTTTGTATTTTCAAAGATCATAGTACTAAAAATACAACTACTTCGAAAAGAAAATCACAATTCTTGCTATAAAAAGAAAGTTCTTTTTAAATTTGATTTTTTCTTTAACTATGAAAAAAATAAAAATAAGTGTGAACCAACAAGAACCGTAAAAATAGTGCAAGAAAAGAGAAAATGGGCAAAACTAAAGCAATCATACCTTATGCAAGACCGACAAAGACCAACCCAACTAGTTGCTTCGGGAAACCTAAAAGTAACTAGGTTTTGGAAACAAAATGCAAACCAATATGATGGATATGTAAGGCAGAAAAACAGAGGCTCTTATGCAGAGATCAGTGTGCTCCTGAATACCAGTGATCAAAGAGGATGAAATCCAAGCAGTTGCCAAACACAAAATGGGCTAGAAAGCAAGGGTAACTTCGCAAGCACAAAACTCAAGTATAAACTCTTAAAGATGATACAAATAGAATCAGAATACACTGAACAATGTCCAGAGGATATTAGATCAGCAAAATACTTCCAAAGCCATAGAAAAACCACCCTAATTAAAAAAGAAAATCTCACAAAAAACCCGTGACTGTAACATGCAGCAATGCGCGGCTGACCCGCAGGTACATACACCAACAACTCGCGAGTAGGGAAGAAAAGCTTCAACTATATGTAAATGAAGGTTGCGGGTGATCCTTGAAAAAATTTAAAGACCTAAAAACCTACTGTATCAAGAATAAAAACCAAAGGATATATCTAAGAAAGGCTATAAAAGAGACTCAGATCAACACTCAGAGGCATTAAACAAGTGTCAGATCAACAAACAAACTTCCAAAGCCAGGAGAAGTAACCCTAAGACCAAAGCTTAATTAAAACAAAAAATATCAAAGAAAGTTTGCAACTATAACATGCAGAAGCACGCAAGTGCAACTAGATAACCACGAGTACCTATATAGGCAACACGCTAGTGCAATTGAATAGCTGTGCCTATAAGCACAAGGAACTCGCAAAAATAACATCAACTTGTAGTCAAATTGCAATAGACACAAAGAAATCTATTGGAAAGGGAAGAATGTCTCAATCTTTATTGACAAATGCAGAAAGTACAATAATGTTATACCTGTCCTGAATCGGCACCATCGTAACCAGACCTTGGTCTCCTGCTCCTCTCTCTTAGTTATGAATTTCTCCAACATAACTTTCTCTAATGATCTTAAGGTCCCTTTCTCAAGCCCTTCCCCTTGTATTTATAGCAAAGCAAGGAAGGCAGGTTCGAAAGGTGGTTGAGTTGGGAAGTTGGGGTAGTTTGGGTACCTGCCTCAACTAATCTCAATTCTTTTTTTAATTCTTTTTTAACTTTTTCTTAAGACACCCACGACTATGATATAGGACAACTCGTGAGTGACTCGTGAGTGTCTTCACTTGCATCTAGTGGGTGCAACATTTTGAGGGAAGGATTGCAAGGTTCGGCTCTAGGTCATCTAGGGTCAAGGTAAGGTCTTCCATCCATACTGTCCTTTTGTGTGATCCACAAGGCAATGTGGTCACAAATGGAGAAGTGCTAATTTGATCGATAAAAATTGTGTTTGATGAGTTTCATGTTATTGATCTTGTATATGTTCCTCGTTGTTTTCCTCTTTCTCTTTATCATCTTTTATGGCTTGGCTCTAGGTTATTGCAGCATTTTTGTATATATATGTTTTTCTTCTATGATTAGTGTTGAAATAATGTAACTTCAAAGAATATTCTATTTGTACTTTATTATTATTCATCCGAAGATGTGTTATTCCTCTGTCGGGATGTTATTATTATGTAAAGTCATTGAGGTAAATCCTCCCATGTAAGTCGGGGCAATAGATCCCCTAATATTCATTTGTAATGGGGTGTTTAAGTCCCCTAGATAGGTCGGCCCAGTTAGCAAGAGAATAAAATATTGAGGCCGACCTATCAAGTGTAAAAGTCAAGTGAATCTAAAGTATAAATAGAGAAGGTGTGTTCCTCATTTGAACACACACTCACTCACTTGTGAACTCGCATAGGAGAGAGAGATCTGGAAAGGAGGATAAGGAGCTCTTGTTTGGGGATTTCATCTTTGTACTTGTTGATCATCTATATTGAGGAAATTTTGTTGGTTTTCTACCCCATAAGGGTTTCCGAGGATAAATCTGTGTCTCTTGTGTTTATGTTGTGCTTGTTATTCTTTCAGTGATCCTGCATATGCTATTGTTGTGAAATTGAATTGAATACTGATGTTATCTATCTAAGCATATTGAATCTTAACATGGTATCAGAGCTATTCTGAAGGAAGGCTATGTATGGCACTTATGACACTTATTTCAGTTGCGACAATTTGAAAGCTAGGGCTTTGTATAACAAAACCTAGTCATTGTGGAACTTTCACTATAAATCACTTTCGGCGAAGGTTCGGGATCTGAAACTTGTACAGGACAAAGATGACATTTTCTTGTATCTTTTGTCCGAGTTAAAGCCTCAGATTCGTTGTACTTTCTGAGATATGATCCGTACAAGTTAGGGTTTATCCCTCCTCGAGAATGAATCCCTAAACAGGTGACCTAGGTAAAAAGGTCATATCTCACAATAGGAAGCTCCAAATGGAATTCCGTAAAAAGAGACAGTTAGGGAACTGAATTTATTTTTACAGGTCCGAGTTTCAAAGGCTGAAGTTGAAACAGTGACATGTGGCACTCCTTACAAGTTCTCTATGTTGTTCCATCCCTTAAATGGTTCATGTTGTGAAACTGAGCATATCTCTATGATGGAGAATCCAATAAAGCTCAAACCTGTGGGGTTGGAAATATAACAAGTTAGACTACCATAGTCTGAAGTTTCAGACCCTGCAGATCTGAAATTTCAGAGATACACTAGAATCAAAATGGAACATCTGAAATGGCTCAATGGAGAAAATCAAAGAAGAGAAGGAAGAAGCTCTCACTTGGGTTTTTTAGTTTTTAGGTATGGCATGACGTAATACAATGTCAAAGACACCTGATGAAACATTGGAAACTTTGAAAATGGATTTGGAATCCATTCATCTTAGATATTAATCCTCCATCAAAATGTTGTGGGAGGAAGGAGATTGAAAATTAGGGTTTCCAGGTAAGAAGAAACCCTAACAAAGTTGGGAGACTCATAGGGAAGCAATGAAGGAGGTTTAAATGGCACTTATATTCTATCATCCTAGCACCATGAACCTATATAAGATGTTTACAAGAATCTACCTTGGATGGTTAGGGTTTTAACCTTATAGAGAAGACTGTACAAGCAATCTCAACAGGTATGACTTGAGAAGATATAGGTATGTTTTGAAATCTGTTTCATGATTAAGTTCATGATATGTTTATTGAGGTTAGTAAAATCATGATTAATTTTATATTTTCTGATCACCTTAGTAAAAGTATGAATGCATGTGAATGATAGAAGACATTCATTGATTAGGGTTATGACACTTATGATTGTACTAATGCACTTGTTGTGTTGTATGAGGATGATGTTGTCTGCTAACATGAAAGGTACATCAAGTAAATATATATGGCCATGATGACATGAAGACAAAGACTCATCCGTAGTCTTTGAGTTTCATAGTTATCTTATGTTATCTTATCTTATCTGTGTTTCATAGTTATCTTATGTTATTCTACTTGAGTTATCCATGCATCACAATAAAGAGTATGGGTAAATATATTATGTATTTAGCCTATTTGTATTGAATCAATTCTTTAGATAGAGAGGTTTTGTTTGTTTAGTAGGGTTTACACTAGACAAGGTCTAAGAAATAAGGGTTAAGGAACCATTAGCACCATAATATCAATCTTGTTTGGGACTACAAGGTTAAATATTCTATGGATTCATTTTTTATTTTGCTATCATTGATTCTTAGGAAATCTTTGTTAAGTTATAAATTGTGCAATGCTAATATATAATACTTGTTGTTCCATCAATCCAAAAGAGTTCCTAATAAATATTAGGACAAAAATGTCAATTTCCCCTTTAGTTAATTTGACCAGCATGAAAAAAGTCATTTTGTGAAGCATTTAAACTACCATTTGTCATATATAACGCATATACATGATCATTATTTAACTCGGTCGATCATTTATAGCAAAAGCCCTTCACATATAACCGTTACCATTACTGACCTTCATATTTTACTCAATTTTTTTTTTATTCCACTCTACGGACCTTCATATTTTACTCAATTTATTTTTTTATTCCACTATACGGTAAAGATGGAACTATAACCTAGATTAACGGTTCAATGGAATAATGATCTGGTCTGGAAAATGCTTTTTCATCAAATTTGTGGACCTTCATATTTTACTCAATTTTTTTTTTATTAATTAATTTATGAATATGGAATTAATTTAATTTTTTAGTTAACAAAATGATAGAATTTATTTAATTTTTTTTATGGCTTCCATCCTTAACCCTTTCACACCTGACCTATAACAATTGAACAAATAACCTATAATAACTTACTATCTACTTATACTCAACTGTAATATCGTCGTCCCTCGGGTTACACCATTATTCTCCCATACTCTCGCAATATCGTCTTCTTCTCGTTACTCCTTCAATATCAATAGCGTCTTCCTCTGGTATTTTTTAGTTAACAGAAGAAAGGTGACAAGGAAGGCAGCGAATATCTACTTTGACATCCAAAATGGAGAGAACCCAGTCTTCTTCTTCGGTTGCGAGCAGATTGAAGTCTGCTCTGTTGGATTCGAAATCATATTTATTTCAGAGAAGCCTTTCTATGACAATTGAGAGCTCCTCTGATTATCACGATGATGTGCTCGCTCCACCCAGAATGAGTTGTGTGGATCTAGCCCCCGCGAGGCGGAGCTCTGCTTCACCACCAAGGACGAACTTCACTAAGGAGTATCAAACCCGAACCCATATTCCTCCTGAACCGATGAACAGTATACTGGGTAACAAAGTCTCATATTCCAGTGAAACAGCGCCAGCAGAAAGGGGTGAAGCCTACATTGACCTAAGATTTAAATGTGTCTCAGAAATGCATAAAAATGGCGGCCATATCTTCTCGGTAGCAGCCGCCAACGGGATTGTGTACATCGGCGCCGAATGCAACACCATCAGATCGTGGAAATTTGTTGGGGAAAATATTGTTGAAAGCAGCCGCCTCCACTCCTGGAGCGGCATGGTGAGAGCAATGTTGCTCACAGAAGACAAGCTTTTCAGCGCCCATGCGGACCACAAGATCCGCGTCTGGTGCCGCTCGGGTTCGAATGCCTGTGCCGGCCACAAGCGAATGGCCGCAATACCGAAGCTGCTGGTTTCGATACATCGCTGGGTGAAGCCGAAACGCGATGTTGTTGGATGTGGATCAGGCCGTCATGAAAACCCTAAATCGGGGAAGCATATGGGTGCGATATGCTGTCTCGCTTACAACGATGGTTTCTTGTATTCGGGCTCCTCTGATAAGACTGTAAAGGTATGGCGAGCCTCCGATCTCAAGTGCATCGAAACAATTAAAGCTCATGATGATGCTGTGAACGCCATTGCCGTCAGCCCTGATGGATTGATATTCACCGGCTCGGATGACTGCACGGTGAAGATATGGAGAAAACATATTGTGCCGTCACCGCACCTTCTGTTGACAACACTTCTTGGGAAAAACAAAAGCAAGATCTCAAACTCAAACTCAAGCTTGCCCGTGAAAGCCCTTGCTCTGAATTCGAATGGATCCGCTCTGTACACGGGATCCTCGAATGGTGATATTATTTGGTGGGAAAAAGACCCATACTCGTCCACCCAAATGCGCCAAGCCGGGATCCTTCGCGGGCATGTACGCGCAGTGCTGTGCCTGGCAACAGTGGGTGGTAATTATAATCTGTTATTCAGTGGATCCGTGGATGCAACGATTCGTGTTTGGAGCAGAGGAATGTTTGAGTCTGACCAGCATACTTGTTCGGCAGTTATAAAAGCCCATAGCGGCCCTGTCAAATGTATTGCTGCCAAAGTTGAGGAAGAAAATAGGGTTCTGCTTTTTAGTGGGAGCCTGGATGGATCGGTCAACATGTGGGGCATCGCTGTAAAGCAGAAGCGATCAAGGCCAGCATGACTATACCACGGACAACAAAATTAATTAAGTTTCTACTGTCTTGGTCATGTTTCATCGCTAGTCTTTTTTTTTTTGTCTCCCAGCTCTATAATTTTCAAGGTTTGTGCGTGGTTGTATCAACGTTAACATTTAGGGAGGTTATTAGTCTCAGATAATTTTTCCTCATTATAAGATGTTCATTTGCTTTATTGCAATTATCTAGTTACATTCATGTTTTTATGGAACTTGTCTTATATATAGTCCGATCATAAACGGAAAATAGTACGATTTCTCCTCGCCCTGCGAAACTATATTGTTTACATTCAATTTTTAAATTTTTTATGTTTGACAAATGCTTATAACCCCCTTATTAAATTATAAACATTTCAGTGTTCATGTTTCATGCTTTATAGAAGTTTGTTTCATTGCAAGCTATGAGAAACTATATCGTTGACATTCCAAATGAGAAATATTTTCTCCAGCTTTGTGGTGTAGATGCATTGTTTTTGTCATTTGATCTTAGTAGGATGGTCTTGGATGACTCTATCTTAATCTTTTTGTTACACTTATGTTGATTATAGTACAGTATTTTCTTTTTGTTATATGTAATGTTAATTAGAGTACACTATTGAGTTTTTTTCTATATGGGTAATGTTTCTTTGAAATTAAGTTTTTGTTTTTGATAGTCTGTGCAGTTTTTATATTTTAAGAATTTTGTCTTGTAAACTGTATTGAAGTTGAAAAGTTTATTTTATACTTTTAATATAAAGTAGAGTAATTTTTATGTGAAAAAAAATTAATGAAAAAGAAAAACACAAAATATAATAAAGAAAAGAGTATGCATGTATACTATTATTAAGATTTAATTTATTAGGTAGTTAACTTTTAAAATGTCAAATTTTAATATTTAAAAATAATATGGATTTATTTGGATTATGCTGCTAAATTTTGGGAAGTTTTATGTTTTAAGGTTTTTACCAAAGGAGAAGAGGAAACTTTTCAAATTTCTTCAGTGTGAGTACTTTTAAAAGAACCAGGTGTAAACCGATATATACTTAACTCTGGAAGACCTAGAGAAACTACCCTTTCTAACAAGGGATCGTTGGGTCAAGTTAATGGAGTGTTGAAGGGTGTAGCAAACTCTTCGATAGTCAAGTATTCAACCTATATAGTTTCCTGAACAGGTTGATCTTGGAAGATGTGATGAGGTTCTCCGAGTTGTTCAGTTGTTCGAGTAAGTTCCTAAGAACCACGAGAGTATGTTCTTCGTCATTGTGGTGGCGAGTGTGAGTGAAGGAAGGTTTTTCAACCTTCGTGACCTTCTAATAGGTTGGTCCTCCACAATTGTGTGAAAAATATACTAAGTAATTACCCTAGGGGGCACTGAACAACTAGGAGGAAACAACACACCACTAAAAATATCTTAAAGTAATCCATACCACGCACACAAATATAATACTCTCAAATTTAACTATGGGTGCAAGTGTTTGAATCACCAACCGCCTTCCCAAAAACCTGTACGGGATTTCCTCCCACATATGTCCTAGGTGTACAGTGTAAATATCCTTCCATCGTCGCGTGTGTAGAGCCCTAAAGGTCAAACAATACTAAAGGCTACCAAAATTGTAGAAAGAACCCGGGGGGACAGTCGTAGGTCCAGCCAAGACGCATGGATAGGGTAACTAAGCCCGAAATCCTAGAGTACACAAGGAACTAAAGGATCCATGTACACGAAAAGACTCTGGTGTATGCTCGAAAGAAAAGTGGGGGGTATCCCCAACAGTCCAATCTCACACGACTTCGTGCTTAACTTTGGTTTGAGTAGAGAAATACCTCCACAACAGTTGATTTACCTAAACGATAGTTTGTACTATGATTTGAGATTTGAATGGTTTGGAAGGTTTAAAGTGATTGCACCGAGTGAAACGAAGTGCTCTACAGCCCAGTATGGGGGAGATCCTATAACGTTTGTCCATGTTTGTCCTTATAGTCGGCCATAATAAATAAAGTTTGTCGTTAACATAATAAAAAAAAAATTAATATTATGTCGGTGATTAATAAAAGGACGTGTATTTTCGTTTGAATTAAATCCTAGGCTATAAACATTTGTCTTTATTATTGTCGGCCATTAATTAAAAAGTAAAAAGAAGTAAAATGTAATGGAAAGTATTTAATGAAAAGTAAAAAAGTAAAAGGTATTGTCCGCCATTAATTAGAATGTAAAAAAAACTAAAATTATGGAAAGTATTTAAAAAAATTCCATGTCTGCTCATAAAATAAAATATTAAGAAAAGTAATTAAAAAAAATATGTTCGTTTATAAGATAAAAAATTAAAACCTAAACCCGGATCTATCAATCAAGAGAGATTAAATTTCTTCAGTTTAAATTTAAAGAAAGACATACACCTCAAGAAATTGGATCCCTCTCGGTGCTTGATAGATACGGGTTTAAGATGGATCGATGCTAGTGTATTCCAAACCGTGGCCTAATCTAGTTGATGTTGTGTAACCTAAAAAGAAAAATGTTACTAATCAATTTTATTAATGGTTCTTTTTAAGGCTGTTACTTACTCAAAGGATAGTGCAATGTGTGGTCATGGTTACAACTGAAAAGAAATGTGTATATAAAATTGTAAAGACTTCACAATTAACCTACTTTGTTTGTCTTTCAAAACATGAAACCATAAAGCAAACTAAGCATAATGAAAGTGTTTTTGTATTTTCAAAGATCATAGTACTAAAGATTACAACTACTTCAAAAAGAAAATGACAATTCTTGCTATAAAAGGAAAGTTCTTTTTAAATTTGATTTTTTCTTTAACTATGAAAAAATACAAATAAGTGTGAACCAACAAGAACCGTAAAAGCAGTGCAATCAAAGAGAAAATGCCCAAAATTAAATCAATCAGACCTTATGCAAGACCGATAAATACCAACCCAACTAGTTGCTTCAGGAACCCTAAAATTAACTAGGTTTTGGAAACAAAATGTAAACCAATATGACTGATATGTAAGGTGGAAAAACAGAGACTCTTATGCAAAGATGAGTCGGATCCTGAATACTAGTGATCAAAGAGGATGAAATCCAAGTAGTTGCTAAACACAAAATGGGCTAGAAAGCAAGGGTATATTTGCAAGCACAAAACTCAAGTAGAAACTCTTAGAGAGGATACGAATAGACTCAGAATAGACTAAACAATGCCAAGAGGGTATCAGATCAGCAAAATACATCCAAAGCCACAGACAAGCCAACCTAAGACCAAACCCTAATTAAAAAAGAAAATTCTCACGAAAAACCAGCGACTGTAACATGTAGCAACGCACGGCTGACCCGCGGGTACATACACCAACAACTCGCGAGTAGGGCAGAAAAGTCGCGACTGTATGTAAATGAAGTTCGTGGGTGATCCTTGAAAAGATTTAAAGTCTTAAAAACCTACTGAATCAAGAATAAAAACCAAAGGATATCTCTAAGAAAGGTTGTAAAAGAGACTCAGATCAACAATCAAAGGAATTAAACAAGTGTGAGATCAACAAACAAACTTCCAAAGCTAGAAGAAGTAACCCTAAGACCAAAACTTAATTAAAACAAAAAATCTCAAGGAAAGTTCGCGACTGTAACATGCAGAAGCATGCGGGTGCAACTAGATAACCGCGGGTACCTATATATCAAACTCGCTAGTGCAACTGAATAATTGCGCCTATAAGCACTGGGAACTCGCAAGTGGGCTTTGAAAAATTCTTTAAAAAAAAGAAAATTGCAGATCAAAAAAGAACTAAGTCAAGCAACAGGGTCAAGGATACGCTAGACACTTCTACAGAGATCAAACAAGTTATAAAGGACTGAAAGAAACTCAACAAGAGTCCCCAAAGCATAAAATAGATGGTCCTCCCCAACGGAGTCGCCAGTTCTGTTGTTAGGCAAATTTTCCTTATAGTAGGCGAACACTACCAACGTACGAGGGTTATCAGATAGACATATAAGGCTTTGCAAATATTTTTATTAATAAAATTGGATTAGAGTTAAGAGAATGTATACTTTATTTATGAAGGTCGATCCAAGTTTTTCTCCCTTCGTTCTCCTATGCAACAACCTGCAAAACAAACATAAAACCTTCCTCAAACCAGTTTTACCACAAATAACATATTGATATTAATAAGACAAAATAACATCAACTTGTAGTCAAATTGCAATAGACACAAACAAATCTATTGCACTACTACATTTTTGGCCTTTAGGGTGGGTTGTCTTCCGCCCCCAAAAGTGACCTACGAGGGGGGGGTTTCTCTTTGGTGGCAGTTTTGGAAAAAACGCCCCTAAAGACGCCGATGTTAAAACTTTTTCCCTTTAAGTGCGGTTTTTGACGAAATTGGAATCGCCCCCAAAAGTGACTTTTGGGGGTGGTTTGTGACCCCACTTGTAGAGGTATACGGAGGTCGTTTTAAACCCCCCTCGTAGACCCCTTCATAGAGACCTACGGGGACGGTTTCGAACCCCCTTCATAGAGACCTACGAGGGTGGTTGTGAACCACCCTCATAAGCCCCCTCATACAAACCTACAAGGGCGGTTTGGAACCAACCTTGTAGAGGACTATAGGGGCGGTTTCAAACCCCCCTCGTAGAGGCCTATAGGGGCGGTTTTGAACCCCACA
The DNA here is from genome assembly GCA_027924585.1 of Larix kaempferi. Taxonomy (NCBI): domain Eukaryota; kingdom Viridiplantae; phylum Streptophyta; class Pinopsida; order Pinales; family Pinaceae; genus Larix; species Larix kaempferi. The sequence goes on along the minus strand of BSBM01000767.1, from coordinate 11,318,865 downwards.
CATATAGTCCTATAGGGGTGGTTTGGAACCCCCCTTGTAAAGGCCTATAGGGGAAGTTTAGAACCCCCCTCGCAGAGGCTTATAGGGGCGGTTTTGAACCCCCCTCGTAGAAGCCTATAGAGGCGGTTCGAAACCCCCCCTAAAACTCTTTACAAACCTTTGGGGGCAGTTATGAACCCCCGCCATATAAACTTACAGGGGGGGTTTTGAACCCCCCTCATTGTAACATACAAGGGTAGTTTTGAACCCCCCTCGTAGTGACATATGAAGTCAATTTAGAACCCCCCTCGTAGCCATTATAAAATATATTTTATTAAAAATATCAATATTGCAATATCATTAGGGCACGAAGGAATCGAACCTTCAACCCCCTGCTTGTAAAGCAGGAACTCTTCCATTGAGATAGAACCCTTTAAGAATTGGGGAAAGGGGCAATATTAACACCAAGATTGCATCATTTGTAATTCTAAGAAAATACTAATAATCCCAACATTGTTTCTGACTCGAGACACCTAAGAAAGTAGTCTAAATGGCTCTGGCCTTCTTTAGATATGTGCTAACCACTTCAAATCGTATGGCTCTGACCTTCTTTAGATATATGCTAACCACTTCAATTTCTATGATGTAATCAAGATAATGTAGATGTATGTTAAAAAATTCACATTTACACTCATAAACATATAATTATGCATCCAATTGACCTCAAGTTGGCATTTAAAAAGAAGAATATTATGCCACCGAGGAAGACACTCAGTTCGCTTGATTATGATCATGCCACTGTACAACACATAAAGTAACAACAAATAAATGTGTTTTGGAGCTATGTAGATTTGAATCTTCTGTTGTTAGCAGTGTCCCGCAGTAAAAAATGGAACTCCTCAGAATGATAAACTTCTTCCATATAAAGATGCACCCTCCTAGGGCGAGTTTGATGGTCCTCCTTTTTCAACTGGTCGGTGGAGGGAACTGCTAGGAACAAGAAGCCCTTGTTTCTCCAATTTCTTCTACATAATTGTATGATATTGATTCTGTTGTATCTACGAAACCACTTGCAAAGAACCAATTCTAAAATTCTTACCTCATATCTGCAACCTAGTGTCCACCATGGTAATTTTAATGCTATTTTGGCAGCATCCTTAGCTTCAATCTTACGACCAATTCTGTAATATAAAGAGATAGAATCTCCATAATAGGGATGTGATACTCTGTATATATATTTGTGTGTATGTGTGTGTGTGACCGAGAGAGAGAGAGCAAGAGAGAGAGAGAGAGAGAGAGAGAGAGAGAGAGAGAGATGATTAAACAATTGAAGAGGATCTCAAAATTGGGTCCCATGGCATCCAGACACTATTTGGCTATGAATGATAGTCATGTACAGGTGCTCATCCCTATTGTACTCACTTAAGAAAAATCTCTGCATTAAACACAAATGGTCATCCAAATAAGTCTTAATGAATTGCATTTTCCAAACAAAAATGATGGATGAAGGTTTTCTAATTAACAAAATCTTAAAAATGATACGGAATATATATTAAATAGAATACATACCGATTTTACACTACGTTGTAAGCATGTGTGCATGTGGAATATCTGTGCCACATACACTGGTAACTTCTTTCCTTAATATTTCTTTCCATTCCAGGTTTATCGCGAGCAAGAATACTGCCCAAGTTAACAGATTGGAAGTTGTCTCATGGCCTGCAAAGAAAAATGTCTTGCATTCATCCATGATTTCGTCAATAGTCATGCTTGGATTTCTTTGAGACCCACCCAATTCCTTCTAGTTTGTAGTCATCATGATTCCAAGCAGATCATTCCCATAGCCATCATGAGCTCTTGTTGTTGTTCTGGGCTCTAACCTACTTTGAATTAAAGAATTCAAGAGTTCTTTGACTCTTCTGTCAATCTTACAGGCATACATGTTCTTTCTTGTAGGAATATATCTGCCAAATTCCCCAACGGTACAAGTCCACAATTATAAGTACTCTGAAGCATACGTTTGTGTAGAAGCTCTATGTACTATGTATAGCACTAAGTAGAACCTTATGCTTAAGTAAAAGATCTATGGATTATGTCTCTAGCAGGTCCCAAAGGACGTGAAAGAAAAACATAAAGAGAAGTACAAGTACTAATGAACTTGCAGTTACATGCAAAACTATACAATTGATTTAAAGACATGAGTACAATGTTATTACTGGCTTCCTAGGATGAAGACAGATTGTTCAGCTTTAGCATCAATTTCTTGTAACACTCTCTCTGCAATTCAGATACTTCTTTGCCTTCATTGTAACTGCTACCGAATGCAGTATGCGATATGATGTTTGATGTTAATGATCCAAACTCGCTATGAACATCAATTTATTTTCCTTGGGAGTTTTCCTGGGCCATCATCTCTTGCCAATTCTCCAGCATGGATGAAGTGCAAGCAGCCATTCTCTTCACCGTTTCCTGTCATTGGCAACATTGGAACATAACTAAAGTCAGTAGCATAGTCTTACGAGACTGTCTCTCAGGGACTCCCTAAGAAATAGTCTAGTTAATGCACATCCTTGTTTTAGAGAGGTAGGTGAATTCACAGCATATAAAATGTAATTTGACATTATAGAGGAAAACAATTGAAAATAAGATATCAATTACTAAGTCTTTTCAGTGTTGATGAATTTGTTAAATCATTTTACTTTTGAATTGCTTGACTCTGTACTTATTGTTATTAGCCACCGGTTGGGCCTAGGAACTCCGCACCAGAATATATGGTCAAATTATAAGCATAGATTGATAGTAATTTGGTGCATATATCTAAGGAAGTGTTTTTTTGGTATGTAGAATACCTATATTCAATAGTCCTAGACATGTAAGGTGACAATAGTTTCTCATTATTGAAGAAACTGTTATAGTTGTTCATTATTCAAGGGGACGTAGAGAAATGTCCCCATTGGAGTACCCGCATCCAGGGAACATGGGGAGCACATCCCCTATCCTCGGGAACAAGTCCCCATGTAGCACTGACCCAAACACATTTATAAAGAGGAGAATATTCCTTCTGTTTTCTCATTCATACAAAGTGTAAACATGGTGCAAAGCAAGAAAACTTTTCCTAGTTGTAGATACAATATGCACATGCATCTTGAAAGATAAATCAGTTTTTGTTATGAAGCTAGTACCAAAGTAAAATTTGTAGACTCGATATCATATTCCACAATTCAACCAGTTGTAGCGCACATATATCTGCAGTCTTATGGTGCTACTAAGAGAGACAAAGAAATGAATTCTTCTTTTAAATCTCACCTTTATATTCACCCAGAACCATTACCAAAATCATCCATCGGGAATGAACCAATTACCAGTAGGATGAATGAATCTTCAAGAAGAGTAAAATCTCAACCTTGTCAAGATGGGTGCACGACATAAGGGGCAGTTTGACAAATTTTGGCTACAACTCCTACATGTCTGTTGAAACAGAATTGATGTCATTGCAAAAAACAAACTGAAGCATTTATGCAGTGCTTTCTTCCAATGGAAAACAAGAAAATAATGATGTCTAGTTTTCTATATACTCACCAAATGTCCAAAACCAAGTGCCATGTCTCTATAAATGGTCAAACAAATGGGGAAAACCAAAATGTAAGATAAAACGGAATTTTCAAAATGTCATAGTTACATAACTAGAATTAAAATAGCATCAAATTGTACACTTAGAAGCAAAACACCCATTGATCATGCATGATAAGCATACTGCAACTGAACTGGAAATCTCTATCTCTGCATTACTTTCTGAGATCATTCTTGCTGGGGAATTCCCTATAGAACTGATCTATGTGAAACTGTAGATTGGTGGGTTGTGGACCCTGGAAAATTTGAGGAAGCAACATCATGTTGAATCATTGGCAATGGAAAATTACGAGGCACTATATTTGTTCCCACACATCGACTGTAAATAAGGAACATCAAAATGATCTTCTGGAGGAAGAAACGAGAAGCAGAGACAACCTTCAAAATAAATTATATTAGTGAAGTTGATTCTATACAAGTACCCCAAAATATTGAGTTCAAGTGTTGCTCTATACTAAAATGGGATCTCCATAAGTGCAGCAAGTGAAAAAGCTGCTTCTTTCACAGATTGTGGCATATTTTTTGACATGATACTTGTAAAGTTCACAAACTGCACAAGGGATGTAACTTCATATCAAAGGCCAACATAACTGTTGGCCGAGCTTGATGGCTTTCATATGCAACATTAATTCAATAAAAGTGCACAAAATGTTCTATTGATGAAACTCCAAATCAGTCATAACCAAAAGACTAGTATGATGAGGCACCAAACATGTAGGCTATAAAAAGTAAATTCCACACAAATCAAACACCCAACTGAGAGCATTTTAGGGCATAAGTAGTACTTTCGAAAAAAGCTACAATCCATGCATAAAAAACTAAGGAAACTGATGCATCAAACTTGTTCGCTAGGAGAGTGAAGATCATAAGACTTTTACAAACAAGAAAAAGATGCAAGATTAACTTGCTATGATTATTATGCCCATCTAGAAAGAAACCTAAACTGGCTTCTTCCCCAAAACACTAGATTCAGCATGCAGGTTTGAAATCCCAGTCACTACCTCTTTTGCCTCTCTCTATACCACATGTGCACTAGCGCGCACACACACACTGTCACTCCAGAAGAATAGAACTGGTGGAATCATGGGTATCAACTATTAATCTTTTCCAGCTAAATCACAACTATCATACAGTTTAATTTGCATCTACACCAATATAGACATAAATAAATAAAGAAAAACAAGACATTTGAGTTTAAATGCAACAAAAGGACACCTGAAAATTGTCGAATTCATGGTGAGGGAGTTTATCATCAAATTCTTGCATCACATCCAGGGTCCATCACCAACTCCAAGCAGTATTATTGATAAAGGATAATGACTACACAAATAGAAAGGTGTAAGAACTACGTCGGTTTTAAAGTTAAAACACAAGCACTACACCATGTAGTGCAACGTAAGTGCTCTGACATACCTTGCAGTAGCTATAGCATCAATTGTCTTATGAACTTGTAAGATTAACTGCCTGGATCTTGTATCACTACTCCTGGTTTACCTGCAAATGGTCAGATCATCATGCAAGATTACTGATATGAGATCGTATAATGCCAAATTTCAATAATTAGAACCTAAGTTTTTTAATAGTAGTAAAGGTCATGAAAATGGTAAAACACATAACTGTGATATGAATGAAATGAAGCAAGACGCTACAAGATACAAGCTTGGGAAATGAATTCCGAAAAAATAATTTAGAGTTAGTTGACATTCTTTTACTCCAAGAAAAAAAAGAAACAAGTAGCATCTTTAATACCTGTCCATCTGCAACAACAAGAAGGACATGATACTAGCCCCCACTCTATTCCATAATGTCCATTGAAGCCTCAATTACTGGAGCAAAACTCGTTGGACGTGCCACAAAGCAATCAAAAAGATCATAAGTCATCAGATAAAAATATCACAAAAAGAAAGCATTATCTAGTTCTTTTTTCCCAAACAATGAGCAGAGGGAAAAAAAACAGAAATTCCCGTATGCCTCAGTTCATTACAGAGAATTCAACATATCAAGCAGGGGTAAAGTTTTGTTCATGATTATGGACCTTGATACACCTACATGTTGACTGAATTTACAACAACAATTTATATGAATGTCATCGACATTCCTCGACTTGCAAATTTAGGGAAGACATCAATTAAGCATATTGTTATATGAAAAAGTTAACAGCTTCAACTGGATCCTGAAGACGGGTGGAGTGTCCACACGAAACGCGTCGGTCGTGCTTAAACTATGACACAGTGCAAAATCAAGAAGATCAAAGCTAATAGTTTGAACTCTGTCCATCATGATTTAAAAGATAAATTAAATGTTATAGCAGAATGAATGTAAAGCATGTTCAGACCCCTGAACATAATTTTATCTACTAACTTCCACTCCTTATCAAGTTCACAGCTACAAGAATCATGTATGAGCATTCTTAAATATGTCAACATTTATAGGCTATGATGGTAAAAGTGGATACATGTACTATTTACAAAAAAAATATTACTTTCTTTTGCTGAAAATAAAAGAGCAGAACTCAATAACAAATTAGCCTATTCAGGGGATATGAACATAAAAATGGAGTATTTACCAATATGAATCTTGTTTACAAATCTCTAATTTGATTGACTGAGTATAATGTGGATTGGGGCATATATTATGTATCCCTATAGTGATGTCACTGGGGTTGCGCGGTGATAATGCACTGGATGTGTAGTGATAACGCATTGGGTGTGGCCATTTGTGGCATGCACCATGAGACTCAAAAACCTTCATAAGTTTGTTGCAGTTATCCACATCCGAATTCAGTTTCTTTTTCAAATTTGTCCTGAAATTATTTTGTTGAACATGCAACACTATAATAGAGATCAATTCTGCGATGGAACAACCCTTAAAGAAGGCTACTATGAAGAAACCCTACTAAGTCTCTAGGCTGGAGCAGCCATATAAGCATATTATTGCTCGGTTATGAATTTTTTTTGGATAGGACTCTAGCAAGTTTTATCATTATATAATAATCTAATTTTAAGGTCATATCCTAACTAGACACCACATTGATGTATGAGACCCCATTGTGTGTGGGACACAGGACCCCTGTGTGCATATTTGACTGCTTAGTCTATGGAAGTGTACATATCCTATCCCTCTCTAGATAAGAACTTGTGTCCTACAAAGAGGAAAATACATAATCTTAAAAATTATGCCCACTCATATGTTTTCCCTGACACAAAATTGTGCATGAGGGTACAAAATTTGATTTTGGGCTGAGATCATTGGAAAAAAATGTACAGAACAGTAACAGGATGTATCACACAAACATTCCTTTCACATGGTTTCTTGGCATATGCAAGTTTAAATGCCCTAAAATTTGTTATCTTGATTTCACAAAGAGCCCAAGACATACAAAATTTGCACGTGAAGTGTTGCTACCCCAAAGTTTGGGAAAAGTATTATAAGAGATATTTCTACATCGTAAATGACAGGGTTATCTTTAAAAGCTATGATAGGTTAGAAAATTGTGGTCCTCCAAGGATCATGGATGAGGTTAAACAAGTGTTAAAAGTTAAAAGAAATTAGGGGATTCTTTTTTTCCCTTTTATAGATACTTCTTATGTCACAATGCAGCAAGCATGCGCCTACCCAATCTGAGAACATATTCAATGAAGCTAAGCCGTCTTCCAAGTTCCAACATTCAACTTGAACTACTTCGGCTAAGAAGTTATGGGTGGGGAGAATGTATTCTACCAAAGTCCCCCGGGACATGAACCTGTCCCCAACTGCAATAGAAAAAACCACTTGCACAGATGAATCAGTCCACAAAGGGTAAACATATCACTGGGTGGATAGGAACCTTAGTGGGCACAATATAACCACCACTACTTTTCCAACCAACCAAGTCCCTAATGACAGGGATTGGGTGTTTAAGGAAGCATATAACTGGAAAGTAAATAGAGGAAGCATAAACACATTCACAATACACAGGCAATTACTTCTTCAAATCATCTTTTCATTAACAAAACAAAGCTTACAAGGAAACCTTTAAAATAAAATATTCCTTGTGAGTACCTTTAACGGAACTATAACCTAGATTAATGGGTTAGCCGCGAGTATCACTACTTTTGTCAAATTGTTTGAGGAGGTTTATTAGTTCATATCCATCTTCATATTTATTTTTCTGATTAGTTTCTTTGACAATATTGTTGAGTAGATTATGTGTATATAATCAGTTTTTGTTTGTTAACATTTCTCTTCTTGTGAATCCATGTCCAAGTCCTCATTTGAGCACTACGTATTTGATCAACATGTGTAACTACTCCATATATGAGTGTGGTCCATATGGTTCCTCCCTATCTATTGGATTAATTTTTTACCCAATGAATTTTTTTCTTCTATCAAAAGGAACAATGAATTTCCTTCTTTCCTTCCAAAATAATAGGGCTTCTTTATCAAAGTAGATAATTCCTATAATGGTTTAGATCCAAGTTCTCACAAAAAGTATCGTATATGATTTTGTTAGCAATTTTAACACTTAAATGTTATCCATGTCTTGATATAGTATGCCTTAATTTGTATTGTATTTAATCTACCCATTGGTGTACAACTATCATGGTTGTCTACTCTTACCAAATGTCAATGGGATATAATGAGGCTTCCCCCAATTCTTCACATAATACTAAGGACATGAGGTTGATTTCTACTCCTCGAGCTACTACTGCATCGAGGATATTCTTTCCCATAACTTATTGTCTTACCTAGGATTATTTAGAGTTATTATCTTTGTGTATTTTGAGGAGGCATTTCAAGATGCATTCCACATTCTCCTATGATTTCTTATTGGTCTTAGTATAACTATAGTTGTTACAATAGTTCCTACCTTATATTATATTGGACTTGGTTTTTCCTCTCATGATTTTGTGGTTGTGTTTGTATGATTGTCCTTCCTTCTTTGTTTCCTGGTAGAAAGAATGGTTTCTTCATAAATTTCCCTTGGGTGTTCAAATATGTTCTATTTAATCATGTTCTTATTGTTCCTTTCCTTCAATTTGTCTCTTAGGGTTTTTTTAAGATTTTATTTTATTTGCTATAACTTCAATCCACAATTCCTTAACTTAATAGATCTATATCAATTTGAGATTCTTCTCCTATGACTCCTTTAAAATAATTTGTTCACGGTTACTATCATGATTGTACGTGACCCACAATTGGGACAAATCTTGACACAGGGTATCATGTAAATATAGTGGATGGCCAAATCTCCTCATTGTCTATATGCATAGAATTTGATAGTTGTCTTATTTTATGGTAATGTTTGAGTGTTCGAGTTTCTCTAAGATTGAGTTCTAAATTCATTCTAATTTATTGAGGTCCAAATATTGTGTTTTTTAATGTCCCTCTCTTCCTCTTCCTCTAAAAGACCCTTGATAATTTATAGGGTTCTTGGGTCACTTATTCCAAGAATTGTCAAATGTATTGTGTGTACTACAAAAATTGATCCAAGTCAGTTTCTTTGAGTCCCAACCTTTACATTCTATCTCCTATGGTTTTCTCTTTTGTTTTTCTTTAGGTGCCTGCATTTTTTCTTCCTTTAGTTTTCTTTAATCCCTCTTCCAACTTATGTATACATTGATTATTTTCCTTTTTATAGTTCGTTGTTCGGATTTTACTCATCATTAGTTCACTTTCCACGTATATCATTGATTTCACTACATCTTTGTATTTTGTTGCATTTTTTTTGTTTTGACATGTGCTTGGATTGTATCAAGTAGTTTTGTGATAAACCACTCTATCAAGTTATCCTTCCTCATTACATTGAATTAGATTTTTGCAAAGACTTCTCTCAACCTAGAGTCATATCTTTTATTGATTCTCCTGTATGTTAAGTAATATTTATGATTTCTGTGAAGGAAAGTGATTACTCTACTATATATCTATATACCTCCTTACATCATTCCTCAATATCTACCCATGTTTTGAAAAGTTCATCTCTTTCACAGTTGCAATACCATGTTAGGTTTTTTTTTCTAAGTTTTCCTTCAAGCATGTCCCATTTTCTTTTCTCTACAAACCCATATGTTTGTTCCCAAAATAAATTTATAAGAAAAAATTGGTAATCTCCATTTGTAGATCCATCAAATAAAGGTATAAAGCCTTGGTCAAGGATGATATAACTAGCTCCTTTTTATATGGTTATCTAATGTTTGTTAGACAACACTTATTTGTCAATCCTCTAGATGTTCCTCATTATTTTCCTCTTATGTTATGTCGGTTGCTGTGGTTTGGATTTAGGTTCTTGGTGGTTATTTTCTATATATGCATTGCTTCCTCTATGATAAAACTATGGCTAATTGAGTTTGATTTCCCCCCTAAAATTTATATTTGAGTTTACTTGCATGATACCAAATCATGTTTATTAGTGGTGTGATTTTCCTTACTATGGAAAGAAATATAAATTCATTATAATTCACCCAAAATGTTGTCTACTAAATAGTCACAAAGGTATAAAACCTAATTTTGATTTCAACATCATGTTAACTAAATTTTATTGATGTTGCAAATTAACATTCCTATATTATATAAGCATATATAAAATATCCCATCATAAATGACATAGAACATTTATAGTGGATGTAACATCCTCTTTTGTACCATATTTATCTTTAGTTTTAAATGTAAATTGCAACTTACTTCTGGTGAGGAGCTCAAGGCCAAGGCCCCACCAGAAGACCTTGCGAGCTATGTGGTAAATACCTTAAGGGAGAAGGTAATCATCCTAAGTTTAGGATAAACGGCTAATCGCCGCATGAGAATAATTGATTTTGTTGTCACTAGTATTAGAAAATTCATAAATCCAAGAGGAGTGACGGGAAACACCTTAATAGGGCTTTAAGTGGAAAAGAAGCCAAAAAGTGTGACTAGCTTAATATTACCAATAATATTAATTAAATATGGATAGGAAGTGGAGAGTAGGAATTTAATACATATATGGGATATATGTATTAAAATTATGTACTCCTAAAGGTACTTAAGACCATCGAGTACTACCTAACTTAATTAAATAAGCTATCATTTTTGGAACGGACTTATACACATGTTAAATAACCTATACCTATATGCAATAGAGAGTGGTTATATACCTACTCCATCAAAAGACGACCCACATAATATCCCAAGGGAAAATTGTATGTATAATTGATATATTATTATTTAACTAAGACTCACTCGCTATTTACTATAAATAGTACAAGAGCAACGTGTCATCGAGAGAGTACTGAGATTGGCGCAAGCTGTCTCAAGGCAGCCACTTGCCATCATTTTGGGTGCTGGGATTCCTGTTGTACCAGGTGTCACTCGCTCGGGGAAGGGGCAGATTTTCCCAGGAGATCCCTGTTCGTTCTGCGAGGGAGGGGGAATTCAACCTCTGCATTAAGAGGGGGATTGCACATCTATTGAGGGAATACTCCTGCGCGGAAAGGAGAAACCTTTTTTTTATTTTTGCTTCTACAATGGGAAAAGGGGGAATCTCTACGATGGCTTAACCTCTGCGATGGGAGAGGTAAGCGAAGGATACGAATAGGTCTCGATTATTCAAGAAAAGAAACCTCTGGACCCTTGCGATCTATGTAGGTAAGAGTTATCACCCCACCGATTCATCACATCAGTTGATGCGGCCTCCTTTTGAGTGTAAGATTTCATTGTATGCAGCCTCTAGATTGAGATCCCTGCCTTATACTCTATGAAGCCATCGCAGCCATTAGGATGAAATCTATGCATTATTTTATTTGCGCCATCGCAGCCACTAAATTAAGATCTCTGCAGGATGACTCCAAAAATTTATTAAATCTCTGTAATTACTACTCCTCATCAATTCGAGATTGAATTTCTTACTTTTGAAATGAGCGACTCCAGATGGAAATTCTATAATTTGGGGATTATGAATAGTATAATCAATATAGATCTGTCCCCATACTACATCGAGGGTTGAATTTCTGTCAACAGAAATCCTCATGCTCTGTTCAAATATCGTTGGCTTATAACAACGTGGTTGTATTTCTATAAGTAGATATCTTCACCTCTGTTCGAATTTCGTTGGCTTATGGTGAATGAAGATCCGTTTAGTGGATCCATTCCTATATTACGCTCAGAGCTATACTTCTGTCAATAGAAGTCCTAATACTCTGTTCGAATCGATGAATCTGGTAGATTTATCTCATAATATGTTCCTAGTTATATTTCTGGCGTTGGATATTCTAATGCTCTGTTTGGATTGCTGAATCTGGTGAATCGATTCTCATATTATTATTATTTTTTAAAATTCCAGTATATGAAATCATAGACATGGAATTGTATTGGTACGTTTCAACAAGACAAAGGAGATTATATTTATAGGGTGTTATTTTGATACCTCTGTAACCTTGATCCGTGACAGTAAACTTGAATAATATATATCTGATTATTTAAACATTGTTAAAAACAGCACTGCGTTAGTTTCCTGTCTGATATATATATACCAAACTTCTCGTTGTGATATCAATGGGGAAGGGAAGGCTTACGAAATCCCGATCCCTGGAAAGATAGCAATTAGCTGTGCTTTTATTTGGTTTTCCTGTTAAAATTTTGGTGATTGTGTTCATCTTATACTCCCTTTGAAAAACGTAGGGTCTGTATGACCTCTGAACGGTTTCGCTTTCAATAGTTTTGTTGTTGTGCTGACTTAAGTGCCGCCATAGACTTGGTATGGTTCTCACAATCGTTGGACTATAAGTTTAATCTCTGCTTTTGGTTGTCGAAGTGTTTTCGATCTTTACAATGCCGGAGAATGATTAATCTCTTGATGTACATATGCCTGCGACTTTTGTTGGGAATGGGTTTTACTGTCTGATCTTGCTGCATAGATCAATATTGGAGTTAGATTGTGTTTGCTTATTGAAGTTAGTTTCTTGTTCATAGTGACTGCGTCTTCAATCTCCAGTTGATGCGTTCATTCCGGGTCCTAGTTTCGATATGTATGTATAATCTGTGCCAGTTATAATTGTGCAATGTGTGACTGCGTTCTCAATCTCTAGTGGCATGCGTTGAATTCGGATTTGAGATTTGGACTGTATGTTAATCTCTGCTTTTGGTTGTCGAAGGGTTTTCGATCTCTACAATGCCGGAGAATCATGGTCTTAACATTGTGTTTAAAATCTGCAGGTTCTTTGCTTTGAAATGGTAATTACTGAAAATCGTATTTCATATGAATTGATTTCTTGCCTAGTCGAGAATGTAAATTTTATTTGGTATTTGATGGGAACATATCCCAATTAATATGTTAAGCGGTAGATGTAACTATTTAAAAATGATTAGGCATTCCGTGGAATGCCCCATTTTGTTATTGCTGGAATGGAAATTCCTTGTTAGGTCAATTATAGTTATGGTTGTAAAGACCCTTTATAAGTTATATGGATGGAAAGGAAGAGTAAGTGATAGTAGTGAACGCTGCGATCTTTTTGTAAAGTTAGCTGGATAGGAATATGTGATAAAGGTGATCACTGGATTTTTATTTAGTCAAATTATATTGTCCTTTACATATGAACTTATTGAAGGGAAAAAGATTGCACCTTTGTTCATGAGATATTATGCAGGAAGAAAAATTGAAGTGAAAATTGTTTCAGATAGCTAGAAGGGCTTGGAATGTTGGAAGTTGAAGAATGCAACAGTTGGTTGCAGATGTAAAACCCCCCCTTCTCGTTGAGTAATAAAAGAAATGACCTTCCTTTGTGGACGTAGCCCAATAGGGGTGAACCACCTGAAATTGTTCTCTTCTTATGTGTACGTGTGTTATTGTGGTTGATATGTATTGGTTATGGGAATTGCTTGATGTCATAAGATTAAAATGTATGGTTGAAAGCTGCATTGGTAATACTTAATAATATAAGTAATTTGACCTTTATACGAATCTCAAGTGTAGGCACAAGGATTAATTACATGTTGGCTGTTTTCTTAAAATGTTTTATTGTGAAGAACTTTAAGGGAAGAAGTTTTTTTCTACATTTTAATTTTCACCAACATACTAACTCGCAAATCTTGGAGATGTTACAGTGGAAAAATCTCAATACCAAGGATAAAAGCCATTTTCCAATAATGATTAAACACTCATCTCAAAGGCATTACAATATTCAATAGATCCATAGCTTCAAATGTTGTCCATGTCTCGACACAGTATGCCTCGATTTTTATATTTGTTAATATACCAATGAGTGTACAACTATTGTGGTTGATACCATTATCAAAGAGACAACTACCTAAATGAGAATTTCCCTAGTTCTTCCCATAATACAAAGGATGAGGTTAATTTCTACTTCTTGAGCTACAAATACATTGAGGATATTATTTTCCATAACTAGTGCATGAATTTGTATTTATTTGCTAAAAATGAACTTATTTGTCTTATTTAGACTTCTTCAAAATAATTATATTTTTGGAGGTTGAGGAAGTGTGTAAAAAGATATTCTACTTTAATTGGACTTGATTTATCCTCATGTGTTGTCTTATTGTATTTGTTTACATCTCCTTCCTTCTTCAATCCATGATGGACTGAATGGAGATCATTCAGATATGTCCCTTAGTTTTTTAAATACACTCTATGTCATCATGTTCATGTTGTTCCTTCCCTTTGGGTTGTCTCCTAAGGGATTTGTCGGATCTAATTTTTCTTGTTGTAAGTGCTTTCCTTGCTTCCCTATCTTAAGAGATATGTATCAATTTGAAACTCTTCTCTTATAGATCCATTAATGGAATTTTACCATGCTTGGCAATCCTGGTTACCTATATCAGAACTAGAATGAACCATGACCCTCAATATCGTATAATTATAGTGGATGATAAAATCTCCCCATTGTCTACATGCACAAAATTTGATCATTGTTTTATCTCTTGGTAATGTATGGGTGTTTTGGTTTCTCTAGGATTGAGTTTTGAATATGTTCTAATTTTATTGATGTCCATATCATCGGTTTATGAATGTGCGTGTTATTCATCTTCCTCTTAGAGACCCTATCTAATTTATAGGTTTGATAGGGCATTGATTCTAAAATAGTCAAAGTATTGTGCATTCTAAAAAAATTGAACCTAGTTAGTTTCCTTGATTCCCTATATTCGTGTTCAATCTCCCTTTGTTTGCTCTTTTGTTTCTTTTCAAGTGATTACATTTTCCTTTAGTTTTTAAAATCCGAGTTCCAACTTCTGTATGCATTGATTATTTTTCTTTTTGTGCTTTTTGATTGGATTTTACTATTCAATAGTTCACTTTGTATCTATATCACTAATTGGACTTCATCTTTGTATGTTATTGCATATTTTCTTCTAATATATGCTTGGATGGTATCAACTAGTCTTGTGATAAACCACCCTATTTTCTCCTTCTTTCTTACATCAAAATTAAAGTTATTTGAAGACTTCTTTCAACCTAGATTCATATTAGGTTATTGATTCTCCTATATGTTTAATAATATTTCTGAGTTATGGGAAGGTGGATAATTTATCCACTAGTTATACATACATACAATTGTGTTTGATGAGTTTCATGTTATTTCTCCTGTATATGTTCCTCGTTGTTTGCCTCTTTCTTTTTATCATCTTTTATGGCTTGGCTCTAGGTTATTGGAGGTATTTTTGTATATATGTTTTTTCTTCTATGATGAGAACCCTTTGGCTAATTGAGTTTGTCTTGCCATCCAAAATTGTTATAAAATTTCACATGCATTATACCAGATCATGTTTATTAGTGGTATGATTCTCCTTACTATGACAAGGAATATGAATTTGTGAAAATGTCCCCAAAATGTTGGATTTTAAATTGTCATAAAGGTATAAACCCTTATTATGATTTCCGTATTAGGATTTTATTGATGATTCATACTTTCCTATCTATTATAAAGAGAAATAAAACATCCCATCACAAGTTACACTTAACATTTACAGTGGGAAAAACCTTAATATTAAGGATAAAACCATTATTCAATAATTATTAAATACTTATCTAATGAGGTATTACAATATTTAATATTTCCTTATCTTATCCAAAATCACCATGCATAGTCATTTTAGACCACCATATCTTGTTCTAAAAAATTTCACAAAAGATACCACACTTATTTCCTATTTACATCTTGTATTTAGATATCCAATTACTGCCACTAGCCATGACGATGATTACACAAGCATCCTTTGTAGTTTTTTTGGTCGATAATTAAGGGCTTCTTTCCCATGTTTATGGCCTTTTACCTTTGACTTTCCAAGAAACAATCTTCAAGATAAAGAAACAAGAAGTCTCCTACTAATAGGAGTTAGTAGGCCAAGCCTAATCCTATTTGGATCCCCATAAGGATTTGTATTTCTCCATGACTCTTTGCACAAATTTTGAGACTCATTATCTATATTCATTTATGCTTCTTCTTCATGTTTTTCACTATTACCCTTGTTTTCCTTCTCCTCGATGAGCATTAGATTTTGATTAAGTACTCATGGGGCTAAAGAAATTATTGGGTTTCTATTACAAATGATTCCTTGCTAGGATTTTCCTTAGATGTTCCAAGATATTAGACATGAAATTTTGTTTTGAATAGATTGAACTCTACATATTTTCATTCTGAGAGTCGTAGGGGAAACATTAAAATAAGATTCATAGTGCCTTCAATTATATTCAAAACATCTTCCTCTACTAGTTTATTAGCCTTATCGACTTCATTTACTTACGGAGAATCTTTCATAGGTTCATTCTCATCCACCCCATGCTCCTAATCTAAAATATCAATTTGGTTTAAATGAGAAAGGCCATTAGTTTTTCATAGATATGCCTAGACTTACATGAATAATTTATGTTGTTTAATTCCACAATTCTACCCTTTATATGATCGAAACCCATCCTCATCAACTTCCTTCTTAGGTTTTGAAATCCATTTACTCTCCAAATTAATGACCATATTTATGGAAGCTTTTTCATTTATGAAGAATGGCTTCATAGCCCAAAGATTGACAATGCACCTTCTTTACAAACTTGATTGAAATATTATCATAAATTCTCTTTTTTAAGTACATAGCTATACATATTCTCATATATGTGGCCATCTTACTTCCTAATCCATTTGAGAATATTTGATGTAGGTTCCCAATCCCTTTTCTATCAACCCGAAACAATATGCATTCCAAAAATTGAGGCATGGGAAGGGAAACCTTCTCTATCTCAGATTAGTAGATGGAGTTTCCAAATGAATATCAAAACCATGAGACTAAAATCTCATAAAAATCCATGTCGGGTACCAAAATCCTAAGTCAAATACTCATTCTCTTTATCTCTATTATTGTAAAAGGTCTAAAATGTAGCTCCATGTCAAAGAAAGTGTTAGGAACCCATGTCTTTACTTTGTTAGTATATTTTTGTTGGACGCATATGCTTTGTAAGTCGTCTCGTAGTATTTGTTGATCCATAGTTTGTGTTATTGTTGTTGGCGCATATGCTTTGTAAGTCGCCCATAGTTTTATTGATCCATAGTTTGTATTGGCCCATGGTTTGGACCTGTAGTAATTGTTGATCTATATTTTGTATTGACACATGGTATTGACCCATGGTATTGGAACCTATACTTAGTATATAAGTGTGTGTTGAGGCCTATGAAGGCACCGTGAAGTTAATTTTATTGAGCTTGCTCAAAGGAGGTTTCCCCCTCGAAGTGGCTCGTGATCAATATAAAAGTGTTTCTGAGTTCTATTATTTATGATATCTCATGTATTTGCATTAATTAATTATTGCAGGTTCTTCACATCTGGTATCAGAGCACTTTCTTGGGCTCGCTGGGTGAAATTTCTGTCAAAAAAACATTTTCGCATCTGTTGCAGGTTTGGATTTGGGAATCATCCCTATCCGCTTAACTATGGGAAGTACTTGGGAATAAGCCCTAAAACTCATTGTGAGGACTACCAAAGGAACCCCAAATTAGCTGGCCCATTGAGAGGACCTACCAGTGAAAAGGTCAACGACCCCTACCTAATTGACTAGTACCCACCCGTGAGGTAAACAAAGAGTTGTCGTTTGTGGCAAATCGGGTATCAGTTTTACCTAAGTTGTGGAGTGAGGGGTACTCCCCCAATACACAAGCCGTCAGACAGCATTGGTGGCCAAGTGAATCGCTTGAACCGATAGGAAGCCGCACATACCTGGGGTCCATATCTATTTTCAGCTGAACTGTTGTCGATCACTTCTGCTCCAGATTCAGCCGTTTCGAGTCTATTCTAAAAGTCGTTCTAGATCCAGTCATTGTTTCAGATCCATCCGTTTTCAATCCCTTCTGCGCCGTTGTAGATCCATCTGTTGCGGATATATTCTGCGCCACTGTTGCCGATCCATTTCTGGAAAAAAAAAAAAAAAAAACAAACAAACAAACAAACTTATGTTTCAACTTTGTTTTCCCTGAAACTTCACTGACATCCATGCAATCCCATTCTGCATATTTCATTTCTGAAGACCCTATCCCAAATTCCACTTCCCAAGACCAGAAATCCCACATTTGTCTATTTTTAGGGTTTGCCATAACTCCTTCAATTTTCACCCAAACGCCTTCAAATTTTGCCACCGTGTTCCTTTCCTAATTCTGCTTCTTTGTCCTTCTCTCCCAAATTTTCTCATTCTTTCACCCCGCTTCTGAAATCCGCATTTTTTTCCTCCATGTCCATGAGAAAGTGTCTAAAACCTACTCAAACCCCAATTACCACTCCAAGTTTTTCCCAAATCCAAATTTTCCTTTACTAAAGCAGCTTTTGTTTGTGTTTTTCTATCCATTCCCAAAAAAAAATCTCCTGGTTATGGTTGTCACCCGCGCAGGAGTAAAAACCATGGAGGAAGCACTTGCAGCCATCCAAACCAAACTCCAAGATCTGGATGAAAAATTTCTCAGCCTCCATCTTCAGCATTCAGCCATGAACAATAATCAACAGCAAGAATCTTCTACAGCCAATGGGTTCTCTTCTTCCAGCAATTTTCATGGTCCAAAGCTTGAATTTCCTCGCTTCAACGATACTGATCCGACTAGATGGATCTATCGTGCAGATCAGTATTTTAGTATGCATAATACTTTTGATGTCCAAAAAGTTCCACTTGCATCCTTTCATTTGGAACTGGAAGCTCTTCAATGGTACTGTGGGTACATCAAGGCTCATGATGAGCCAAAATGGACAGATTTTTGCCAACTCATTTTGGAACGATTTGGTCCTAGTGCTTTTGATGACTTCATCGGAGCACTCACTAAACTTCGTCAAAATGGCACTGTGAGAGAGTATCAGACAGAATTTGAGACACTAGCCAATCACAAAAAATGATTGTCTGATGAATTCTACAGGAGTTGTTTTATCACTGGTCTTAAGGATGAAATCCGGTCAGAGGTTAAAGTGTTCTGTCCCAACACAATGATGGAATTCCTAGGGTTGGCTAAGTTGGTAGAAGACAAGCTTGCAGCCCAACAACGCTCCAAACCCTCTTTTGTTCCCTTCCAAAATATGGGTTCTCAACGACCTCCCATCCCACCAGCTCCTCGACCAACTCCTATCAAGCATTTGTGTGAAACAGAGATGCAGGCACGCAGAGAAAAAGGGCTATGTTAAAATTGTGATGAGAAATTCACTCGGGGACATAAATGTGTTCAACAAAAGCTCTATCTCTTGGATATGGATTCTCCGCCAGCCTCTAAAATTGGTGAAGAAGCTCCTACTACAATGGATGATCAGGTTGACATTCAAGAGTTTCCTATTGACCCCCCATCTCAGGAAGACCAACCAGAGATATCTCTCAATGCTTTATCCGGCGTCACCACCCCCCAAACAATGCGGGTCAAGGCATACTTCAAGAAGTTCTCTCTTAAAATACTCATTGATTCTGGCAGCACACATAACTTCATTGACCCTCGAATCGCCAAACAAGCTGATTGTTTTATCCACCCTTGCTCCAACTTTGATGTCATGGTTGCCAATGGGGGAACCTTACCTTGCAAGGGGAAGTTTAACAATGTGCGTATCTCTCTAGAAGATTATAACCGGCACTCTAACATGTTTGCCTTGTCCTTAGGCAAATGTGATGTGGTTTTGGGCATTCAATAGTTACGCACAGTTGGCCCCATCTTATGGCATTTTGCTGAACTTTCGATGCAGTTTTTAGTCAATGGGGCACAACACAAATTAATGGGCTTACAACCAGCGTCTCTCTGCATCATCAGTTCACATCGCCTGGAAAAAATCCTTAAGAATAATTCACATGGTGTCATCGCTCGGCTCCATTCCATTCAGATGCACCCATCAACAGTCTCCACTACTTCCTTGGATAGATATGTAGGTGTCTTTGCTGAACCAATGAGCTTGCTTCCTTCAAGAGACCTTTCCGGTAAGAATTTAGCCGCATCTACCTCTTAGCAGGAAATGATAGCTATTTTGCATGCAGTACAGAAGTGGCAGCCATACCTATTAGGGAATTATTTCAGCATCAAGACTAATCTCCAGGGTCTGGAAAATTTCCTGGAACAATGGGTCTCCTCCACAACACACCTGAAATGGGTTATCCCTATGTGACCACTTACAAGAAGGGTAAGGACAATATGGTGGCAGATGCTCCTTCTCGCACAATTGATGACCCAGTTTCTCTTACAGCTCTTTCTCTACTTGTTCCAAATTGGTTGCAACATGTTCAACAGGGCTATCTCTTCTATGAACTCCATGTTTCTTCATGAGCAGGGCACTCTGGGTTCTTCAAAATGTATGATCGGGAACAATGTAACTTCTTTTGGCAGGGATTTAAAATGACAATTCAACGGATGTTGGTTGACTATGATACTTTCCAGGTCAACAAGGGTGAAACGACCCTCCTTTCGGGACTGCTCGAACCCTTTCCCATCCCTACACAGATTTGGAGAACTATCTCTATGGATTTCTTGGAAGTGCTCCAGTGGTATAGTACCACATCTAAAAGGACACCATATGAAGCAGTCTCTGGACTGGCACTGCCAGTTCTTCTTCCATACACCTTCAGCAGCTCCCCAGTTCAGGCAATTGACTCAATTCTTCGAAACCGCGATCAGCTTCTTCTCATTCTGCAGGACAATCTTCACATGGAAAGAATTCGACTGAAACAACAAGCCAATCAGCATCGTTCTGCCCGCACTTTTCACATCACTGATATGGTTCTTCTTCGTCTACAGCCTTCCACGCAATCCTCCCTGAAACTCAAAAGGCGCCAGTGGCCCGGAATGCACCCCGAGGATGCTACAGGGGACCCACTCCTTCAGATTCTGCATCAATTTCCACATCTAAAGCTTTGAGGACAAAGCTTTTTCTAAGGGATAGGGGATGTTAGGAACCCATGTCTTTACTTTGTTAGTATATTGTTGTTGGACGCATATGCTTTGTAAGTCATCCCGTAGTATTTGTTGATCCATAGTTTGTGTTATTGTTGTTGGCGCATATGCTTTGTAAGTTGCCCATAGTTTTATTGATCCATAGTTTGTATTGGCTCATGGTTTTGACCCGTAGTAATTGTTGATCTATATTTTGTATTGGCCCATGGTTTGTATTGACACATGGTATTGACCCATGGTATTGGCACCTAGACTTAGTATATAAGTGTGTGTTGAGGCCTATGAAGGCACCGTGAAGTTAATTGTATTGAGCTTGCTCAAAGGAGGTTGCCCCCTCGAAGTGGCCCATGATCAATATAAAGTGATTATGAGTTCTATTATTTCTGATATCTCATGTATTTGCATTAATTAATTATTGCAGGTTCTTCACATAAAGGAGTTTATAAACCCTCCTTTAGGTTTCCATTTTTTCGATATCCGTCCATCTATCCTTCTCTATGAGGTCCATATCCCATACATTTGCATATTAATCTCCTAGAACATAAAGCAATTAGTAAACCAACAATCTGCATTGGATCTACAACGATTTGAAGGATTGAATTGGATTTCTGCAAGCATCCCTTTTTGGGAGAAGGCTTTAGGGTCTTACTGGCCTCTTCTGCTAGGAATTCAAGGTTTGATTTGGATTTATACAAGCATCATTTTTTGGTAGAAGGTCACATGGTCTTCTTGGCCTCTTTTGCTAGGAAATCCAATAGATCTCCCTACATTGGAAGAAGTTATTTGCAGGACAAAACTTCCTTGAAGCTCTTCATGCATTCCAAAATAGATGTGTTCATCTTTGTTATCACTCTAAAAATTAACTACGCATGTGCATGCATAGGGTTTTACAAATGACATGTAGAAATAAAATCACATGTCAATTTGATGGTGAAAATAAGAATTTCACCTTTCAAGAGTGACAAATTAAGCTTTAAGATTTAGTTGTATTTTGACATCTAAAAAGGTAAATGATGGCTTAGTTTCCATTTAACCATGAATCTTCAACTCTTATAAACACTTTATTTTTTTAAGGGTAAGTTATAAGCTTTCCCAAATGAAATTAACATATACAAATTACATTAGGGTTGAAATATAATTTTTCATGAAGAGAAGGTCCGTGACTTTCACCAATCCTCCTTACACATGTTGACAAAATTGGTGGTAAGCTTTAAAACAAACATGAGGGTAGGATTTGTCCCGCACATGTGTGCATCGATATAGCATTAGGCATGACTCACATGTTCAACCACTACCCCTAATGACCCCATGGCTACCTTAAAGTGCATGGAACCTCCATGGATCCCTTAATAAAAAGGGTAAATATATCAATTAGGAGGCCTTACAGAGAACATCCTAATGACCTTTGATCCACCTATACGTGATTGTACCCCCATGTCTACCTTAAATTGGGAGGTTCCCCATGCATACAAAAGGTGCATGGGGAATTTAGGTGCTCTTATGGTTATCTTAAGGAACCAAGTATATGAGCTATTAGGTCAATCACTATCTATAGGTACCTTCGTGGGTATCGAGTAGCTATATCATTTATTTGGTCAACCACTACCTTGGTTTCCTCTTTGGCTACCTTAAGATTCACTACCTCGAGTAAATATATCACTTAAAAGACCTTCCTACCTTAGATAAATAATATCTTTTACTATATACTATCCGAGCTACTTCTTCATACCTCCATAATAACCTTAAGGTGTGGGAAAATATATATTTATTTGGCCAACCAATACGAGTCAGTAATTTCATGACTACCTTAAGGTACATAGTAAATGTATCATTTATTAAACGAGTAGTTTCTTAAATCTATGTTTCATAGTTATCTTATGTTATTATACTTTATTTATCCATGTATCACAATAAAGAGTATGGGTACAAATATATTATTTATTATCTTATTTTTATTGAATTAATTATTTAGATAGAGAGGTTTTGTTTGTTTAGTAGGGTTCACGATAGACAAGTTCTAAGAAATAAGGGTTAAGGAACCATTAGCACCATAATATCAATCTTGTTTGGGACTACAAGGTTAAATATTCTATGGATTCATTTTTTTTGTTTTGATGTCACTAATTCTTAGGCAATCTTTATTAAGTTACAATTTTGTATCAATGAGATAGTTTTCTTTTTAAGTGGAAATGGATTCAACACTCTTTATTACCCCTATTGCAACTAAATTGTGCAATGTTAATATATAATACTTGTTATTGCATCAATCCAAAAGAGTTCCTAATAGATATTAGGCTAAAAATGTCAATTTCCCCTTTAGTTAATTTGACCAACATGAAAAAGTAATTTTGTCAAGCATTTAAACTACCATTTGTCATATACCCATATACATAATCATTACTTAACTATAGCCTTTTTCCATATACCCATATACATAATCATTATTTAACTATACCCCATTGCTATATTAAGTTTAATACCTACTCAAATTAGCCTCGTACCCCATTAAAATCAAGTACTCATAAATATATTATTTATATAACCAACCAACGTATGTGGTTTCTTTCATAACTACCTTAAGAACTATCAAGTAAATATATCATTTATTACCCTAATATTTATATAACTAACAAACATGTGTAGTTGCTTTCACAACTACCTTTATAACTAACTAACAAATATGTGTTGTTTCTTTCACACCTACCTTAAGAACTAACCAACAAACATGTGTGATTGGTTTGACATAACGAACAAGTAAATATGTCATTTATTACCATAATAAATACTTTTCTATGTCCCATGGTTATCTTAAATTGCCTTAATTAAATACTTCTCATTATGTTAAGTTGTCTACTCAAATTATCTTATAAAATCACATCTACCTATATTATTTATATATATACATAAATCATCATTATCTCTTTATACCCATTTTGTTTATGGCTTTTTCCAACTAGGTAAATATCATTTTTTATTTGACTAAACAATATGAATAAGTGTATTTTATAACTATATTTTATTTTAAGACAACTTTATTTAATTATTATTATTATTAAACCTATTTTAACATAACATCCTTTTGAACTTGAACTTGACTGAACATAAATTTGACACCATAAATTTGACACCACTATCAGAAATGGGAGAATGGGAGAAAAAGTAAATAAATTATTTATTTACCAATTAATATGGGTTGTATTTTCGCAACTATATTGAGATACCAATAAAATATATTAATTACAATGAGAGATTTATAATTATTTTGAATTGACTACTCTATGATATAACCGTTGTGAAAAGTTTACTCGGTCGGTCATTTATAGCAAAAGCCCTTCACACATAACCGTTACCATTACTGACCTTCATATTTTACTCAATTTTTTTTTTTATTCCACTCTACGGACCTTCATATTTTACTCAATTTATTTTTTTATTCCACTATACGGTAAAGATGGAACTATAACCTGGATTAACGGTTCAATGGAATAATGATCTGGCCTCGAAAATGCTTTTTCATCAAATTTGTGGACCTTCATATTTTACTCAATTTTTTTTTTATTAATTAATTTATGAACATGGAATTAATTTAATTTTTTAGTTAACAAAATGATAGAATTTATTTAATTTTTTTTTATGGCTTCCATCCTTAACCCTTTCACACCTGACCTATAACAATTGAACAAATAACCTATAATAACTTACTATCTACTTATACTCAACTGTAATATCGTCGTCCCTCGGGTTACACCATTATTCTCCCATACTCTCGCAATATCGTCTTCTTCTCGTTACTCCTCCAATATCAATAGCGTCTTCCTCTGTTATTTTTTAGTTAACAGAAGAAAGGTGACAAGGAAGGCAGCGAATATCTACTTTGACATCCAAAATGGAGAGAACCCAGTCTTCTTCTTCGGTTGCGACCAGATTGAAGTCTGCTCTGTTGGATTCGAAATCATATTTATTTCAGAGAAGCCTTTCTATGACAATTGAGAGCTCCTCTGATTATCACGATGATGTGCTCGCTCCACCCAGAATGAGTTGTGTGGATCTAGCCCCCGCGAGGCGGAGCTCTGCTTCACCACCAAGGACGAACTTCACTAAGGAGTATCAAACCCAAACCCATATTCCTCCTGAACCGATGAAGTGCTCCAGTGGTATAGTACCACATCTAAAAGGACACCATATGAAGCAGTCTCTGGACTGGCACCGCCAGTTCTTCTTCCATACACCTTCAGCAGCTCCCCAGTTCAGGCAATTGACTCAATCAATTCTTCGAAACCGCGATCAGCTTCTTCTCATTCTGCAGGACAATCTTCACATGGAAAGAATTCGACTGAAACAACAAGCCAATCATCACCGTTCTGCCTGCACTTTTCACGTCACTGATATGGTTCTTCTTCTTCTACAACCTTCCACGCAATCCTCCATGAAACTCATAAGGCGCCAGTGGCCCGGAATGCAACCCGAGGATGCTACAGGGGACCCACTCCTTCAGATTCTGCATCAATTTCCACATCTAAAGCTTTGAGGACAAAGCTTTTTCTGAGGGAGAGGGGATGTTAGAAACCCATGTCTTTACTTTGTTAGTATATTGTTGTTGGACGCATATGCTTTGTAAGTCGTCCCGTAGTATTTGTTGATCCATAGTTTGTGTTATTGTTGTTGGCGCATATGCTTTGTAAGTCGCCCATAGTTTTATTGATGCATAGTTTGTATTGGCTCATGGTTTTGACCCGTAGTAATTGTTGATCTATATTTTGTATTGGCCCATGGTTTGTATTGACACATGGTATTGACCCATGGTATTGGCACCTAGACTTAGTATATAAGTGTGTGTTGAGGCCTATGAAGGCACCGTGAAGTTAATTGTATTGAGCTTGCTCAAAGGAGGTTGCCCCCTCGAAGTGGCCCATGATCAATATAAAAGTGATTATGAGTTCTATTATTTCTGATATCTCATGTATTTGCATTAATTAATTATTGCAGGTTCTTCACATAAAGGAGTTTATAAACCCTCCTTTAGGTTTCCATTTTTTCGATATCCGTCCATCTATCCTTCTCTATGAGGTCCATATCCCATACATTTGCATATTAATCTCCTAGAACATAAAGCAATTAGTAAACCAACAATCTGCATTGGATCTACAACGATTTGAAGGATTGAATTGGATTTCTCCAAGCATCCCTTTTTGGGAGAAGGCTATAGGGTCTTATTGGCCTCTTCTGCTAGGAATTCAAGGTTTGATTTGGATTTATACAAGCATCATTTTTTGGTAGAAGGTCACAGGGTCTTCTTGGCCTCTTTTGCTAGGAAATCCAATAGATCTCCCTACATTGGAAGAAGTTATTTGCAGGACAAAACTTCCTTGAAGCTCTTCATGCATTCCAAAATAGATGTGTTCATCTTTGTTATCACTCTAAAAATTAACTACGCATGTGCATGCATAGGGTTTTACAAATGACATGTAGAAATAAAATCACATGTCAATTTGATGGTGAAAATAAGAATTTCACCTTTCAAGAGTGACAAATTAAGCTTTAAGATTTAGTTGTATTTTGACATCTAAAAAGGTAAATGATGGCTTAGTTTCCATTTAACCATGAATCTTCAACTCTTATAAACACTTTATTTTTTTAAGGGTAAGTTATAAGCTTTCCCAAATGAAATTAACATATACAAATTACATTAGGGTTGAAATATAATTTTTCATGAAGAGAAGGTCCGTGACTTTCACCAATCCTCCTTACACATGTTGACAAAATTGGTGGTAAGCTTTAAAACAAACATGAGGGTAGGATTTGTCCCACGCATGTGTGCATCGATATAGCATTAGGCATGACTCACATGTTCAACCACTACCCCTAATGACCCCATGGATACCTTAAAGTG
Organism: Larix kaempferi; assembly: GCA_027924585.1. NCBI lineage: Eukaryota > Viridiplantae > Streptophyta > Pinopsida > Pinales > Pinaceae > Larix > Larix kaempferi. The sequence continues at coordinate 11,292,021 of BSBM01000767.1, read as the reverse complement.
CATGGAACCTCCATGGATCCCTTAATAAAAAGGGTAAATATATCAATTAGGAGGCCTTACAGAGAACATCCTAATGACCTATGATCCACCTATACATGATTGTACCCCCATGTCTACCTTAAATTGGGAGGTTCCCCATGCATACAAAAGGTGCATGGGGAATTTAGGTGCTCTTATGGTTATCTTAAGGAACCAAGTATATGAGCTATTAGGTCAATCACTATCTATAGGTACCTTCGTGGGTATCGAGTAGCTATATCATTTATTTGGTCAACCACTACCTTGGTTTCCTCTTTGGCTACCTTAAGATTCACTACCTCGAGTAAATATATCATTTAAAAGACCTTCCTACCTTAGATAAATAATATCTTTTACTATATACTATCCGAGCTACTTCTTCATACCTCCATAATAACCTTAAGGTATGGGAAAATATATATTTATTTGGCCAACCAATACGAGTCAGTAATTTCATGACTACCTTAAGGTACATAGTAAATGTATCATTTATTAAACGAGTAGTTTCTTAAATCTATGTTTCATAGTTATCTTATGTTATTATACTTTATTTATCCATGTATCACAATAAAGAGTATGGGTACAAATATATTATTTATTATCTTATTTTTATTGAATCAATTATTTAGATAGAGAGGTTTTGTTTGTTTAGTAGGGTTCACGATAGACAAGTTCTAAGAAATAAGGGTTAAGGAACCATTAGCACCATAATATCAATCTTGTTTGGGACTACAAGGTTAAATATTCTATGGATTCATTTTTTTTGTTTTGATGTCACTAATTCTTAGGCAATCTTTATTAAGTTACAATTTTGTATCAATGAGATAGTTTTTTTTTTAAGTGGAAATGGATTCAACACTCTTTATTACCCCTATTGCAACTAAATTGTGCAATGTTAATATATAATACTTGTTATTGCATCAATCCAAAAGAGTTCCTAATAGATATTAGGCTAAAAATGTCAATTTCCCCTTTAGTTAATTTGACCAAGATGAAAAAGTAATTTTGTCAAGCATTTAAACTACCATTTGTCATATACCCATATACATAATCATTACTTAACTATAGCCTTTTTCCATATACCCATATACATAATCATTATTTAACTATACCCCATTGCTATATTAAGTTTAATACCTACTCAAATTAGCCTCGTACCCCATTAAAATCAAGTACTCATAAATATATTATTTATATAACCAACCAACGTATGTGGTTTCTTTCATAACTACCTTAAGAACTATCAAGTAAATATATCATTTATTACCCTAATATTTATATAACTAACAAACATGTGTAGTTGCTTTCATAACTACCTTTATAACTAACTAACAAATATGTGTTGTTTCTTTCACAACTACCTTAAGAACTAACCAACAAACATGTGTGATTGCTTTGACATAACGAACAAGTAAATATGTCATTTATTACCATAATAAATACTTTTCTATGTCCCATGGTCATCTTAAATTGCCTTAATTAAATACTTCTCATTATGTTAAGTTGTCTACTCAAATTATCTTATAAAATCACATCTACCTATATTATTTATATATATACATAAATCATCATTATCTCTTTATACCCATTTTGTTTATGGCTTTTTCCAACTAGGTAAATATCATTTTTTATTTGACTAAACAATATGAATAAGTGTATTTTATAACTATATTTTATTTTAAGACAACTTTATTTAATTATTATTATTATTAAACCTATTTTAACATAACATCCTTTTGAACTTGAACTTGACTGAACATAAATTTGACACCACTATCAGAAATGGGAGAATGGGAGAAAAAGTAAATATATTATTTATTTACCAATTAATATGGGTCGTATTTTCGCAACTATATTGAGATACCAATTAAATATATTAATTACAATGGGAGATTTATAATTATTTTGAATTGACTACTCTATGATATAACCGTTGTGAAAAGTTTACTCGGTCGATCATTTATAGCAAAAGCCCTTCACATATAACCGTTACCATTACTGACCTTCATATTTTACTCAATTTTTTTTTTATTCCACTATACGGACCTTCATATTTTACTCAATTTATTTTTTTATTCCACTATATGGTAAAGATGGAACTATAACCTAGATTAACGGTTCAATGGAATAATGATCTGGTCTGGAAAATGCTTTTTCATCAAATTTGTGGACCTTCATATTTTACTCAATTTTTTTTTTATTAATTAATTTATGAATATGGAATTAATTTAATTTTTTAGTTAACAAAATGATAGAATTTATTTAATTTTTTTTATGGCTTCCATCCTTAACCCTTTCACACCTGACCTATAACAATTGAACAAATAACCTATAATAACTTACTATCTACTTATACTCAACTGTAATATCGTCGTCCCTCGGGTTACACCATTATTCTCCCATACTCTCGCAATATCGTCTTCTTCTCGTTACTCCTCCAATATCAATAGCGTCTTCCTCTGGTATTTTTTAGTTAACAGAAGAAAGGTGACAAGGAAGGCAGCGAATATCTACTTTGACATCCAAAATGGAGAGAACCCAGTCTTCTTCTTCGGTTGCGACCAGATTGAAGTTTGCTCTGTTGGATTCGAAATCATATTTATTTCAGATAAGCCTTTCTATGACAATTGAGAGCTCCTCTGATTATCACGATGATGTGCTCGCTCCACCCAGAATGAGTTGTGTGGATCTAGCCCCCGCGAGGCGGAGCTCTGCTTCACCACCAAGGACGAACTTCACTAAGGAGTATCAAACCCAAACCCATATTCCTCCTGAACCGATGAACAATATACTGGGTAACAAAGTCTCATATTCCAGTGAAACAGCGCCAGCAGAAAGGGGTGAAGCCTACATTGACCTAAGATTTAAATGTGTCTCAGAAATGCATAAAAATGGCGGCCATATCTTCTCGGTAGCAGCCGCCAACGGGATTGTGTACATCGGCGCCGAATGCAACACCATCAGATCGTGGAAATTCGTTGGGGAAAATATTGTTGAAAGCAGCCGCCTCCATTCCTGGAGCGGCATGGTGAGAGCAATGTTGCTCACAGAAGACAAGCTTTTCAGCGCCCATGCGGACCACAAGATCCGCGTCTGGTGCCGCTCGGGTTCGAATGCCTGTGCCGGCCACAAGCGAATGGCCGCAATACCGAAGCTGCTGGATTCGATACATCGCTGGGTGAAGCCGAAACGCGATGTTGTTGGATGTGGATCAGGCCGTCATGAAAACCCTAAATCGGGGAAGCATATGGGCGCGATATGCTGTCTCGCTTACAACGATGGTTTCTTGTATTCGGGCTCCTCTGATAAGACTGTGAAGGTATGGCGAGCCTCCGATCTCAAGTGCATCGAAACGATTAAAGCTCATGATGATGCTGTGAACGCCATTGCCGTCAGCCCTGATGGATTGATATTCACCGGCTCGGATGACTGCACGGTGAAGATATGGAGAAAAAATATTGTGCCGTCACCGCACCTTCTGTTGACAACACTTCTTGGGAAAAACAAAAGCAAGATCTCAAACTCAAACTCAAGCTTGCCCGTGAAAGCCCTTGCTCTGAATTCGAATGGATCCGCTCTGTACACGGGATCCTCGAATGGTGATATTATTTGGTGGGAAAAAGACCCATACTCGTCCACCCAAATGCGCCAAGCCGGGATCCTTCGCGGGCATGTACGCGCAGTGCTGTGCCTGGCAACAGTGGGTGGTAATTATAATCTGTTATTCAGTGGATCCGTGGATGCAACGATTCGTGTTTGGAGCAGAGGAATGTTGGAGTCTGACCAGCATACTTGTTCGGCAGTTATAAAAGCCCATAGCGGCCCTGTCAAATGTATTGCTGCCAAAGTTGAGGAAGAAAATAGGGTTCTGCTTTTTAGTGGGAGCCTGGATGGATCGGTCAACATGTGGAGCATCGCTGTAAAGCAGAAGCGATCAAGGCCAGCATGACTATACCACGGACAACAAAATTAATTAAGTTTCTACTGTCCTGGTCATGTTTCATCGCTAGTCTTCTTTTTTTTTGTCTCCCAGCTCTATAATTTTCTAGGTTTGTGCGTGGTTGTATCAACGTTAACATTTAGGGAGGTTATTAGTCTCACATAATTTTTCCTCATTATAAGATGTTCATTTGCTTTATTGCAATTATCTAGTTACATTCATGTTTTTATGGAACTTGTCTTATATATAGTCCGATCATAAACTGAAAATAGTACGATTTCTCCTCGCCCTACAAAACTATATTGTTTACATTCAAATTTTAAATTTTTTTATGTTTGACAAATGCTTATAACCCCCTTATTAAATTTTCAAGTTCTAATGTTGGTTATGAGAAACTATATATTCTTAACATTTCAGTGTTGATGTTTCATGCTTTATAGAAGTTTGTTTCATTGCAAGCTATGAGAAACTATATCGTTGACATTCCAAATGAGAAATCTTTTCTCCAGCTTTGTGGTGTAGATGCATTGTTTTTGTCATTTGATCTTAGTAGGATGGTCTTGGATGACTCTATCTTAATCTTTTTGTTACACTTATGTTGATTATAGTACAGTATTTTCTTTTTGTTATATTTAATGTTAATTAGAGTACACTATTGAGTTTTTTTCTATATGGGTAATGTTTCTTTGAAATTAAGTTTTTGTTTTTGATAGTCTATGTAGTTTTTATATTTTAAGAATTTTGTCTTGTAAACTGTATTGAAGTTGTAAAGTTTATTTTATACTTTTAATATAAAGTAGAGTAATTTTTATGTGAAAAAAAATTAATGAAAAAGAAAAACAGAAAATATAATAAAGAAAAGAGTATGCATGTATACTATTATTAAGATTTAATTTATTAGGTAGTTAACTTTTAAAAAGTCAAATTTTAATATTTAAAAATAATATGGATTTATTTGGATTATGCTTCTAAATTTTGGGAAGTTTTATGTTTTAAGGTTTTTACTAAAGGAGAAGAGGAAACTTTTCAAATTTCTTCAGTGTGAGTACTTTTAAAAGAACAAGGTGTAAACCGATATATACTTAACTCTGGAAGACCTAGAGAAACTACCCTTTCTAACAAGGGATCGTTGGGTCAAGTTAATGGAGTGTTGAAGGGTGTAGCAAACTCTTCGATAGTCAAGTATTCAACCTATATAGTTTCCTGAACAGGTTGATCTTGGAAGATGTGATGAGGTTCTCCGAGTTGTTCAGTTGTTCCAGTAAGTTCGTAAGAACCACGAGAGTATGTTCTTCGTCGTTGTGGTGGCGAGTGTGAGTGAAGGAAGGTTTTTCAACCTTCGTGACCTTCTAATAGGTTGGTCCTCCACAATTGTGTGAAAAATATACTAAGTAATTACCCTAGGGGGCACTAAACAACTAGGAGGAAACAACACACCACTAAAAATATCTTAAAGTAATCCATACCAGGCACACAAAGATAATACTCTCAAAATTAACTATGGGTGGTCCTAGAGAAACTACCCTTTCTAACAAGGGATCGTTGGGTCAAGTTAATGGAGTGTTGAAGGGTGTAGCAAACTCTTCGATAGTCAAGTATTCAACCTATATAGTTTCCTGAACAGGTTGATATTGGAAGATGTGATGAGGTTCTTCGAGTTGTTCAGTTGTTCCAGTAAGTTCGTAAGAACCACAAGAGTATGTTCTTCGTCGTTGTGGTGGCGAGTGTGAGTGAAGGAAGGTTTTTCAACCTTCGTGACCTTCTAATAGGTTGGTCCTCCACAATTGTGTGAAAAATATACTAAGTAATTACCCTAGGGGGCACTAAACAACTAGGAGGAAACAACACACCACTAAAAATATCTTAAAGTAATCCATACCAGGCACACAAAGATAATACTCTCAAAATTAACTATGGGTGCAAATGTTTGAATCACCAACCGCCTTCCCAAAAACCTGTAAGGGATTTCCTCTCACGTATGTCCTAGGTGTACAGTGTAAATATCCTTCCATCGTCGTGTGTGTAGAGCCCTAAAGGTCAAACGATACTAAAGGCTACCAAAATTGTAGAAAGAACCCAGGGGGACAGTCGTAGGTCCAGCCAAGACGCATGGACAGGGTAACTAAGCCCGAAATCCTAGAGTACACAAGGAACTAAAGGATCCATGTACACGAAAAGGCTCTGTTGTATGCTCGAAAGAAAAGTGGGGGGTATCCCCAACAGTCCAATCTCACACGACTTCGTGCTTAACTTTGGTTTGAGTAGAGCAATACCTCCACAACAGTTGATTTACCTAAACGATAGTTTGTACTATGATTTGAGATTTGAATGGTTTGGAAGGTTTAAAGTGATTGCACCGAGTGAAACGAAGTGCTCTACAGCCCAGTATGGGGGAGATCCTATAACGTTTGTCCATGTTTGTCCTTATAGTCGGCCATAATAAATAAAGTTTGTCTTTAACATAATAAAAAAAAAATTAATATTATGTCGGTGATTAATAAAAGGACGTGTATTTTCGTTTGAATTCAATCCTAGGCTATAAACATTTGTCTTTATTATTGTCGGCCATTAATTAAAAAGTAAAAAGAAGTAAAATGTAATGGAAAGTATTTAATGAAAAGTAAAAAAGTAAAATGTATTGTCCGCCATTAATTAGAATGTAAAAAAAAGTAAAATTATGGAAAGTATTTAAAAAAATTCCATGTCCGCTCATAAAATAAAATATTAAGAAAAGTAATTAAGAAATATATGTTCGTTTATAAAATAAAAAATTAAAACCTAAACCCGGATCTATCAATCAAGAGAGATTAAATTTCTTAAGTTTAAATTTAAAGAAAGAAATACACCTCAATAAATTGGATCCCTCTCGGTGCTTGATAGATACGGGTTTAAGATGGATCTATGCTAGTGTATTCCAAACCCTGGCCTAATCTAGTTGATGTTGTGTAACCTAAAAAGAAAAATGTTACTAATCAATTTTATTAATGGTTCTTTTTAAGGCTGTTACTTACTCAAAGGATAGTGCAATGTGTGGTCATGGTTACAACTGAAAAGAAATGTGTATATAAAATTGTAAAGACTTCACAATTAACCTACTTTTTTTGTCTTTCAAAACATGAAACCATAAAGCAAACTAAGCATAATGAAAGTGTTTTTGTATTTTCAAAGATCATAGTACTAAAGATTACAACTACTTCAAAAAGAAAATGACAATTCTTGCTATAAAAGGAAAGTTCTTTTTAAATTTGATTTTTTCTTTAACTATGAAAAAATACAAATAAGTGTGAACCAACAAGAACCGTAAAAGCAGTGCAATCAAAGAGAAAATGCCCAAAATTAAATCAATCAGACCTTATGCAAGACCGATAAATACCAACCCAACTAGTTGCTTCAGGAACCCTAAAATTAACTAGGTTTTGGAAACAAAATGTAAACCAATATGACTGATATGTAAGGTGGAAAAACAGAGACTCTTATGCAAAGATGAGTCGGATCCTGAATACTAGTGATCAAAGAGGATGAAATCCAAGCAGTTGCTAAACACAAAATGTGCTAGAAAGCAAGGGTATATTTGTAAGCACAAAACTCAAGTAGAAACTCTTAAAGAGGATACTTTCAGTCTCATGGCCTCCCCCGAGCTTCGGGTCGTAGAGCTCACACAAGTATTTCAGAAATTCAGCTTGGGCTTCCCTTCCCACCAGGATTTCTAAGCCGAACCCTTAGATAGTAGCAAGTCTTTGAGGCATTCGAAAATTACGACAATCGTCCAAATTATGGGTCCCTTACCCATTCCTTAAGCCTTCCTTATAAAGGGAAATCTCCTGCGACACATGTCGCTTCATGCATAAATAAATATTTTTAATTATTTATTTAATTAAAACACTCACCCATCCAAGTGTCAGTTTCTCTGGGAAGTGCACCTACATCCCTAAGTTTGCTCTAGTTTGTCCCCTAGATATTTTAATCAACTCCTAGCTTTTAGTTGACTAGGTGTCTAATCTATTTTGCTCCTAAATAATAATCTCTATTATTTTAAATGCTCAACAAAATAACTATTCATGTGCAAATGTCTAAGCTATTGTTATGCATTTGCTAAGTAATAATCTAGAGTTATTCTCCTAAGTTTTTATGCAGTTTAATTTAACAATCAAACTCACTAGGATCACGGTGCCTCGTCGTTGGGCTCCTGGTTCCTTAATTTTTTTATCCCCTGACATGGCACCACTCCGTCGGGTCCAATCATCCATGGTTTCCATTCCTTGGCATGGTACCACCTTGTTGGGTCCTTGCGTCCATTCTTTCCGTTCTCGACAGGGTACCGCATCGTTGGGCCCTTCTGCCACCATCTTTCCGTTTTGACTTGCGGGAACTTCTTGTAGGGATTTTAGGAATCCTTACCATCCATCCTCCATCTACATGCTATCTAGGGACTAATGGCGCTGAGGAGTGATTCTGTTCTCACTGCGCGCCCCTCAACTCGTACGTGACCAGCTTCATCGTGGCCCACCTCGTACGCCCTCACGCATTCCTCTTGAGCAAGCGGATCAATGCTTATCTGCTCATGCGTGGTATTCTTGTCGGAAGTCGACATCGTCGTCGCTTCCCCTGTGTGTGATTTACCCGTACTCTACGACCCTTCATATTCCTTTGTGTGTCCGTCGGTGAACCGTTTCACCTGTTGCTACACACATTTCTCACAAACGTAAATTAGTAGCACTGTCCTCAATAATCACAATTTGACTTATAAATCTGCTGCATCATTAAGCATTTATAATTTACTCAATCATTACTCATTCGTCTAATCACATAATCAATTGCACAGCTAGTCGTTAAGCATCATTCATATGTACAGTTTTTATATCAAAGTTAATCATTAAACAACATGAAATCGTCCATTCACAATAACTACCCAAATGCACATATATCAATCAATCGTAATCATTCATTTACACCAACTGTTCAGATACACATACTCAAAATAAAATCAAGGATTTATTTTATTAATGTTTCAATCGGTCGGGTCACTCAACAGGTGCCCTCAATGTCTACAGTAGTCTAGGGGCACTACATACACCCCTACTTATTTAGAACTTCGTCCCGAAGTTCAGAATAAAAATGGAAAGCTATGACGCATCTCAGTTGCGTCCTCCCAAGTCGCAAAGCTAGGACTGTCACTGTCCCACTGCACTTTGACTTGATCAATCAAGGTTGATCATGAAGCAGGATGTAATCAATCAATTATCCCACTCCACACATATAATTTAATTCCTTAATTCATTTATCAATTATTGTCGTCATTCACATCTTTAGGTTTTTCCTCAACCATTTAAGACATAACAAGGCTCAAGAGACCACTATATCGAAGTTGTTCATCCGGGTCACTTGATAGGTGCCCTTAAGGTCCATAGTCATTCTAGGGGCATTAAAAAAATACATTATATTAGTGAAGTTGATTCTATACAAGTACCCCAAAATATTGAGTTCAAGTGTTGCTCTATACTGAAATGGGATCTCCATAAGTGCAGCAAGTGAAAAAGCTGCTTCTTTCACAGATTGTGGCATATTTTTTGACATGATACTTGTAAAGTTCACAAACTGCACAAGGGATGTAACTCCATATCAGAGGCCAACATAACTATTGGCCGAGCTTGATGGCTTTCATATGCGACATTAATTCAATAAAAGTGCACAAAATGTTCTATTGATGAAACTCCAAATCAGTCATAACCAAAAGACTAGTATGATGAGGCACCAAACATGTAGGCTATAAAAAGTAAATTCCACACAAATCAAACACCCAACTGAGAGCATTTTAGGGCATAAGTAGTACTTTCAGAAAAAGCTACAATCCATGCATAACAAACTAAGGAAACTGATGCATCAAACTTGTTCGCTAGGAGAGTGAAGATCATAAGACTTTTACAAACAGGAAAAAGATGCAAGATTAACTTGCTATGACTATTATGCCCATCTAGAAAGAAACCTAAACTGGCTTCTTCCCCAAAACACTAGATTCAGCATGCAGGTTTGAAATCCCAGTCACTACCTCTTTTGCCTCTCTCTATACCACATGTGCACTAGCGCGCACACACACACTGTCACTCCAGAAGAATAGAACTGGTGGAATCATGGGTAGCAACTATTAATCTTTGCCAGCTAAATCACAACTAGCATACAGTTTAATTTGCATCTACACCAATATAGACATAAATAAATAAAGAAAAACAAGACATTTGAGTTTAAATGCAACAAAACGACACCTGAAAATTGTCAAATTCATGGTGAGGGAGTTTATCATCAAATTCTTGCATCACATCCAGGGTCCATCACCAACTCCAACCAGTATTATTGATAAAGGATAATGACTACACAAATAGAAAGGTGTAAGAACTACGTCGGTTTTAAAGTTAAAACACAAGCACTACACCATGTAGTGCAACGTAAGTGCTCTGACATACCTTGCAGTAGCTATAGCATCAATTGTCTTATGAACTTGTAAGATTAACTGCCTGGATCTTGTATCACTACTCCTGGTTTACCTGCAAATGGTCAGATCATCATGCAAGATTACTGATATGAGATCGTATAATGCCAAATTTCAATAATTAGAACCTAAGTTTTTTAATAGTAGTAAAGGTCATGAAAATGGTAAAACACATAACTGTGATATGAATGAAATGAAGCAAGATGCTACAAGATACAAGCTTGGGAAATGAATTCCGAAAAAATAATTTAGAGTGAGTTGACATTCTTTTACTCCAAGAAAAAAAAGAAACAAGTAGCATCTTTAATACCTGTCCATCTGCAACAACAAGAAGGACATGATACTGGCCCCCACTCTATTCCACAATGTCCATTGAAGCCTCAATTACTGGAGCAAAACTCGTTGGACGTGCCACAAAGCAATCAAAAAGATCATAAGTCATCAGATAAAAATATCACAAAAAGAAAGCATTATCTAGTTCTTTTTTCCAAACAATGAGCAGAGGGAAAAAAAACAGAAATTCCCGTATGCCTCAGTTCATTACAGAGAATTCAACATATCAAGCAGGGATAAAGTTTTGTTCATGATTATGGACCTTGATACACCTCCATGTTGACTGAATTTACAACAACAATTTATATGAATGTCATCGACATTCCTCGACTTGCAAATTTAGGGAAGACATCAATTAAGCATATTGTTATATGAAAAAGTTAACAGCTTCAACTGGATCCTGAAGACGGGTGGAGTGTCCACACGAAACGCGTCGGTCGTGCTTAAACTATGACACAGTGCAAAATCAAGAAGATCAAACCTAATAGTTTGAACTTTGTCCATCATGATTTAAAAGATAAATTAAATGTTATAGCAGAATGAATGTAAAGCATGTTTAGACCCCTGAACATATTTTTATCTACTAACTTTCACTCCTTATCAAGTTCACAGCTACAAGAATCATGTATGAGCATTCTTAAATATGTCAACATTTATAGGCTATGATGGTAAAAGTGGATACATGTACTATTTACAAAAAAAATATTACTTTCTTTTGCTGAAAATAAAAGAGCAGAACTCAATAACAAATTAGCCTATTCAGGGGATATGAACATAAAAATGGAGTATTTACCGATATGAATCTTGTTTACAAAGCTCTAATTTGATTGACTGAGTATAATGTGGATTGGGGCATATATTATGTATCCCTATAGTGATGTCACTGGAGTTGCACGGTGATAATGCACTGGATGTGTAGTGATAATGCATCGGGTGTGGCCATTTGTGGCATGCACCATGAAACTCAAAAACCTTCATAAGTTTGTTGCAGTTATCCACATCCGAATTCAGTTTCTTTTTCAAATTTGTCCTGAAATTATTTTGTTGAACATGCAACACTATAATAGAGATCAATTCTGGGATGGAACAACCCTTAAGGAAGGCTACTATGAAGAAACCCTACTAAGTCTCTAGGCTGGAGCAGCCATATAAGCATATTATTGCTCGGTTATGAAAATTTTTTGGATAGGACTCTAGCAAGTTTTATCATTATATAATAATATAATTTTAAGGTCATATCCTAACTAGACACCACATTGATGTATGAGACCCCATTGTGTGTGGGACACAGGACCCCGGTGTGCATATTTGACTGCTTAGTCTATGGAAGTGTACATATCCTATCCCTCTCTGGATAAGAACTTGTGTCCTACAAAGAGGAAAATACATAATCTTAAAAATTATGCCCACTCATATGTTTTCCCTGACACAAAATTGTGCATGAGGGTACAAAATTTGATTTTGGGCTGAGATCATTGGAAAAAAATGTACAGAACAGTAACAGGATGTATCACACAAACATTCCTTTCACATGGTTTCTTGGCATATGCAAGTTTAAATGCCCTAAAATTTGTTATCTTGATTTCACAAAGAGCCCAAGACATACAAAATTTGCACCTGAAGTGTTGCTACCCCAAAGTTTGGGAAAAGTATTATAAGAGATATTTCTACATCGTAAATGACAGGGTTATCTTTAAAAGCTATGATAGGTTAGAAAATTGTGGTCCTCCAAGGAACACGGATGAGGTTAAACAAGTGCTAAAAGTTAAAAGAAATTAGGGGATTCTTTTTTTCCCTTTTATAGATACTTCTTATGTCACAATGTAGCAAGCATGCCCCTACCCAATCTGAGAACATATTCAATGAAGCTAAGCCTTCTTCCAAGTTCCAACATTCAACTTGAACTACTTCGGCTAAGAATCTATGGGTGGGGAGAATTTATTCTACCAAAGTCCCCCGGGACATGAACCTGTCCCCAACTGCAATAGAAAAAACCACTTGCACAGATGAATCAGTCCACAAAGGGTAAACATATCACTGGGTGGATTTGAACCTTAGTGGGCACAATATAACCACCACTGCTTTTCCAACCAACCAAGTCCCTAATGACAGGGATTGGGTGTTTAAGGAAGCATATAACTGGAAAGTAAATAGAGGAAGCATAAACACATTCACAATACCCAGGCAATTACTTCTTCAAATCACCTTTTCATTAACAAAACAAAGCTTACAAGGAAACCTTTAAATTAAAATATTCCTTGTGAGTACCTTTGACGGAACTATAACCTAGATTAATGGGTTAGCCACGAGTATCACTACTTTTGTCAAATTGTTTGAGGAGGTTTATTAGTTCATATCCATCTTCATATTTATTTTTCTGATTAGTTTCTTTGACAATATTGTTGAGTAGATTATGTGTATATAATCAGTTTTTGTTTGTTAACATTTCTCTTCTTGTGAATCCATGTCCAAGTCCTCATTTGAGCACTACGTATTTGATCAACATGTGTAACTACTCCATATATGAGTGTGGTCCATATGGTTCCTCCCTATCTATTGTATTAGTTTTTTACCCAATGAATTTTTTTCTTCTATCAAAAGGAACAATGAATTTCCTTCTTTCCTTCCAAAATAATAGGGCTTCTTTATCAAAGTAGATAATTCCTATAATGGTTTAGATCCAAGTTCTCACAAAAAGTACCGTATATGATTTTGTTAGCAATTTTAACACTTAAATGTTATCCATGTCTTGATATAGTATGCCTTAATTTGTATTGTATTTAATCTACCCATTGGTGTACAACTATCATGGTTGTCTACTCTTACCAAATGTCAATGGGATATAATGAGGCTTCCCCCAATTCTTCACATAATACTAAGGACATGAGGTTGATTTCTACTCCTTGAGCTACTACTGCATCGAGGATATTCTTTTCCATAACTTATTGTCTTACCTAGGATTATTTAGAGTTATTATCTTTGTGTATTTTGAGGAGGCATTTCAAGATGCATTCCACATTCTCCGATGATTTCTTATTGGTCTTGGTATAACTATAGTTGTTACAATAGTTCCTACCTTATATTATATTGGACTTGGTTTTTCCTCTCATGATTTTTTTGTTGTGTTTGTATGATTGTCCTTCCTTCTTTGTTTCCTGGTAGAAAGAATGGTTTCTTCATAAATTTCCCTTGGGTGTTCAAATATGTTCTATTTAATCATGTTCTTATTGTTCCTTTCCTTCAATTTGTCTCTTAGGGTTTTTTTAAGATTTTATTTTATTTGCTATAACTTCAATCCACAATTCCTTAACTTAATAGATCTATATCAATTTGAGATTCTTCTCCTATGACTCCTTTAAAATAATTTGTTCACGGTTACTATCATGATTGTACGTGACCCACAATTGGGACAAATCTTGACACACGGTATCATGTAAATATAGTGGATGGCCAAATCTCCTCATTGTCTATATGCATAGAATTTGATAGTTGTCTTATTTTATGGTAATGTTTGAGTGTTCGAGTTTCTCTAAGATTGAGTTCTAAATTCATTCTAATTTATTGAGGTCCAAATATTGTGTTTTTTAATGTCCCTCTCTTCCTCTTCCTCTAAAAGACCCTTGATAATTTATAGGGTTCTTGGGTCACTTATTCCAAGAATTGTCAAATGTATTGTGTGTACTACAAAAATTTATCCAAGTCTGTTTCCTTGAGTCCCAACCTTTACATTCTATCTCCTATGGTTTTCTCTTTTGTTTTTCTTTAGGTGCCTGCATTTTTTCTTCCTTTAGTTTTCTTTAATCCCTCTTCCAACTTATGTATACATTGATGATTTTCCTTTTTATAGTTCGTTGTTCGGATTTTACTCATCATTAGTTCACTTTCCATGTATATCATGAATTTCACTACATCTTTGTATTTTGTTGCATTTTTTTTGTTTTGACATGTGCTTGGATTGTATCAAGTAGTTTTGTGATAAACCACTCTATCAAGTTATCCTTCCTCATTACATTGAATTAGAGTTTTGCAAAGACTTCTCTCAACCTAGATTCATATCTTTTATTGATTCTCCTGTATGTTAAGTAATATTTATGATTTCTGTGAAGGAAAGTGATTACTCTACTATATATCTATATACCTCCTTACATCATTCCTCAATATCTACCCATGTTTTGAAAAGTTCATCTCTTTCACAGTTGCAATACCATGTTAGGTTTTTTTTTCTAAGTTTTCCTTCAAGCATGTCCCATTTTCTTTTCTCTACAAACCCATATGTTTGTTCCCAAAATAAATTTATAAGAAAAAATTGGTCATCTCCATTTGTAGATCCATCAAATAAAGGTATAAAGCCTTGGTCAAGGATGATATAACTAGCTCCTTTTTATATGGTTATCTAATGTTTGTTAGACAACACTTATTTGTCAATCCTCTAGATGTTCCTCATTATTTTCCTCTTATGTTATGTCGGTTGCTATGGTTTGGATTTAGGTTCTTGGTGGTTATTTTCTATATATGCATTGCTTCCTCTATGATAAAACTATGGCTAATTGAGTTTGATTTGCCCCCTAAAATTTATATTTGAGTTTACTTGCATGATACCAAATCATGTTTATTAGTGGTGTGATTTTCCTTACTATGGAAAGAAATATAAATTCATTATAATTCACCCAAAATGTTGTCTACTAAATAGTCACAAAGGTATAAAACCTAATTTTGATTTCAACATCATGTTAACTAAATTTTATTGATGTTGCAAATTAACATTCCTATATTATATAAGCATATATAAAATATCCCATCATAAATGACATAGAACATTTATAGTGGAAAAATCTCAATACCAAGGATAAAAGCCATTTTCCAATAATGATTAAACACTCATCTCAAAGGCATTACAATATTCAATAGATCCATAGCTTCAAATGTTGTCCATGTCTCGACACAGTATGCCTCGATTTTTATATTTGTTAATATACCAATGAGTGTACAACTATTGTGGTTGATACCATTATCAAAGAGACAACTACCTAAATGAGAATTTCCCTAGTTCTTCCCATAATACAAAGGATGAGGTTAATTTCTACTTCTTGATCTACAAATACATTGAGGATATTATTTTCCATAACTAGTGCATGAATTTGTATTTATTTTCTAAAAATGAACTTATTTGTCTTATGTAGACTTCTTCAAAATAATTATATTTTTGGAGGTTGAGGAAGTGTGTAAAAAGATATTCTACTTTAATTGGACTTGATTTATCCTCATGTGTTGTCTTATTGTATTTGTTTACATCTCCTTCCTTCTTCAATCCATGATGGACTGAATGGAGATCATTCAGATATGTCCCTTAGTTTTTTAAATACACTCTATGTCATCATGTTCATGTTGTTCCTTCCCTTTGGGTTGTCTCCTAAGGGATTTGTCAGATCTAATTTTTCTTGTTGTAAGTGCTTTCCTTGCTTCCCTATCTTAAGAGATATGTATCAATTTGAAACTCTTCTCTTATAGATCCATTAATGGAATTTTACCATGCTTGGCAATCCTAGTTACCTATATCAGAACTAGAATGAACCATGACCCTCAATATCGTATAATTATAGTGGATGATAAAATCTCCCCATTGTCTAAATGCACAAAATTTGATCATTGTTTTATCTCTTGGTAATGTATGGGTGTTTTGGTTTCTCTAGGATTGAGTTTTGAATATGTTCTAATTTTATTGATGTCCATATCATCGGTTTATGAATGTGCATGTTATTCATGTTCCTCTTAGAGACCCTATCTAATTTATAGGTTTGATAGGGCATTGATTCTAAAATAGTCAAAGTATTGTGCATTCTAAAAAAATTGAACCTAGTTAGTTTCCTTGATTCCCTATATTCGTGTTCAATCTCCCTTTGTTTGCTCTTTTGTTTCTTTTCAAGTGATTACATTTTCCTTTAGTTTTTAAAATCCGAGTTCCAACTTTTGTATGCATTGATTATTTTTCTTTTTGTGCTTTTTGATTGCATTTTACTAGTCAATAGTTCACTTTGTATCTATATCACTAATTGGACTTCATCTTTGTATGTTATTGCATATTTTCTTCTAATATATGCTTGGATGGTATCAACTAGTCTTGTGATAAACCACCCTATTTTCTCCTTCTTTCTTACATCAAAATTAAAGTTATTTGAAGACTTCTTTCAACCTAGATTCATATTAGGTTATTGATTCTCCTATATGTTTAATAATATTTCTGAGTTATGGGAAGGTGGATAATTTATCCACTAGTTATCCATACATACAATTGTGTTTGATGAGTTTCATGTTATTTCTCCTGTATATGTTCCTCGTTGTTTGCCTCTTTCCTTTTATCATCTTTTATGGCTTGGCTCTAGGTTATTGGAGGTATTTTTGTATATATGTTTTTTCTTCTATGATGAGAACCCTTTGGCTAATTGAGTTTGTCTTGCCATCCAAAATTGTTATAAAATTTCACGTGCATTATACCAGATCATGTTTATTAGTGGTATGATTCTCCTTACTATGACAAGGAATATGAATTTGTGAAAATGTCCCCAAAATGATGGATTTTAAATTGTCATAAAGGTATAAACCCTTATTATGATTTCCGTATTAGGATTTTATTGATGATTCATACTTTCCTATCTATTATAAAGAGAAATAAAACATCCCATCACAAGTTACACTTAACATTTACAGTGGGAAAAACCTTAATATTAAGGATAAAACCATTATTCAATAATTATTAAATACTTATCTAATGAGGTATTACAATATTTAATATTTCCTTATCTTATCCAAAATCACCATGCATAGTCATTTTAGACCACCATATCTTGTTCTAAAAAATTTCACAAAAGATACCACACTTATTTCCTATTTACATCTTGTATTTAGATATCCAATTACTGCCACTAGCCATGACGATGATTACACAAGCATCCTTTGTAGTTTTTTTGGTCGATAATTAAGGGCTTCTTTCCCATGTTTATGGCCTTTTACCTTTGACTTTCCGAGAAACAATATTCAAGATAAAGAAACAAGAAGTCTCCTACTAATAGGAGTTAGTAGGCCAAGCCTAATCCTATTTGGATCCCCATAAGGATTTGTATTTCTCCATGACTCTTTGCACAAATTTTGAGACTCATTATCTATATTCATTTATGCTTCTTCTTCATGTTTTTCACTATTACCCTTGTTTTCCTTCTCCTCGATGAGCATTAGATTTTGATTAAGTACTCATGGGGCTAAAGAAATTATTGGGTTTCTATTACAAATGATTCCTTGCTAGGATTTTCCTTAGATGTTCCAAGATATTAGACATGAAATTTTGTTTTGAATAGATTGAACTCTACATATTTTCATTCTGAGAGTCGTAGGGGAAACATTAAAATAAGATTCATAGTGCCTTCAATTATATTCAAAACATCTTCCTCTACTAGTTTATTAGCCTTATCGACTTCATTTACTTACGGAGAATCTTTCATAGGTTCATTCTCATCCACCCCATGCTCCTAATCTAAAATATCAATTTGGTTTAAATGAGAAAGGCCATTAGTTTTTCATAGATATGCCTAGACTTACATGAATAATTTATGTTGTTTAATTCCACAATTCTACCCTTTATATGATCGAAACCCATCCTCATCAACTTCCTTCTTAGGTTTTGAAATCCATTTACTCTCCAAATTAATGACCATATTTATGGAAGCTTTTTCATTTATGAAGAATGGCTTCATAGCCCAAAGATTGACAATGCACCTTCTTTACAAACTTGATTGAAATATTATCATAAATTCTCTTTTTTAAGTACATAGCTATACATATTCTCATATATGTGGCCATCTTACTTCCTAATCCATTTGAGAATATTTGATGTAGGTTCCCAATCCCTTTTCTATCAACCCGAAACAATATGCATTCCAAAAATTGAGGCATGGGAAGGGAAACCTTCTCTATCTCAGATTAGTAGATGGAGTTTCCAAATGAATATCAAAACCATGAGACTAAAATCTCATAAAAATCCATGTCGGGTACCAAAATCCTAAGTCAAATACTCATTCTCTTTATCTCTATTATTGTAAAAGGTCTAAAATGTAGCTCCATGTCAAAGAAAGTGTTAGGAACCCATGTCTTTACTTTGTTAGTATATTTTTGTTGGACGCATATGCTTTGTAAGTCGTCTCGTAGTATTTGTTGATCCATAGTTTGTGTTATTGTTGTTGGCGCATATGCTTTGTAAGTCGCCCATAGTTTTATTGATCCATAGTTTGTATTGGCCCATGGTTTGGACCTGTAGTAATTGTTGATCTATATTTTGTATTGACACATGGTATTGACCCATGGTATTGGAACCTAGACTTAGTATATAAGTGTGTGTTGAGGCCTATGAAGGCACCGTGAAGTTAATTGTATTGAGCTTGCTCAAAGGAGGTTTCCCCCTCGAAGTGGCCCGTGATCAATATAAAAGTGTTTCTGAGTTCTATTATTTATGATATCTCATGTATTTGCATTAATTAATTATTGCAGGTTCTTCACATCTGGTATCAGAGCACTTTCTTGGGCTCGCTGGGTGAAATTTCTGCCAAAAAAACATTTTCGCATCTGTTGCAGGTTTGGATTTGGGAATCATCCCTATCCGCTTAACTATGGGAAGTACTTGGGAATAATCCCTAAAACTCATTGTGAGGACTACCAAAGGAACCCCAAATTAGCTGGCCCATTGAGAGGATCTACCAGTGAAAAGGTCAACGACCCCTACCTAATTGACTAGTTCCCACCCGTGAGGTAAACAAAGAGTTGTCGTTTGTGGCAAATCGGGTATCAGTTTTACCTAAGTTGTGGAGTGAGGGGTACTCCCCCAATACACAAGCCGTCAGACAGCATTGGTGGCCAAGTGAATCCCTTGAACCGATAGGAAGCCGCACATACCTGGGGTCCATATCTATTTTCAGCTGAACTGTTGTCGATCACTTCTGCTCCAGATTCAGTCGTTTCGGGTCTATTCTAAAAGTCGTTCCAGATCCAGTCGTTGTTTCAGATCCATCCGTTTTCAATCCCTTCTGCGCCGTTGCAGATCCATCTGTTGCGGATATATTTTGCGCCACTGTTGCCGATCCATTTCTGGAAAAAAAAAAAAAAAAAAAAAAAACAAACAAACAAACAAACAAACAAACTTATGTTTCAACTCTGTTTTCCCTGAAAATTCACTGACATCCATGCAATCCCATTCTGCATATTTCATTTCTGAAGACCCTATCCCAAATTCCACTTCCCAAGACCAGAAATCCCACATTTGTCTATTTTTAGGGTTTGCCATAACTCCTTCAATTTTCACCCAAACGCCTTCAAATTTTGCCACCGTGTTCCTTTCCTAATTCTACTTCTTTGTCCTTCTCTCCCAAATTTTCTCATTCTTTCACCCAGCTTCTGAAATCCGCATTTTTTTCCTCCATGTCCATGAGAAAGTGTCTAAAACCTACTCAAACCCCAATTACCACTCCAAGTTTTTCCCAAATCCAAATTTTCCTTTACTAAAGCAGCTTTTGTTTGTGTTTTTCTATCCATTCCCAAAAAAAAAAAAAAAATCTCCTGGTTATGGTTGTCACCCCGCGCAGGAGTAAAAACCATGGAGGAAGCACTTGCAGCCATCCAAACCAAACTCCAATATCTGGATGAAAAATTTCTCAGCCTCCATCTTCAGCATTCAGCGATGAACAATAATCAACAGCAAGAATCTTCTACAGCCAATGGGTTCTCTTCTTCCAGCAATTTTCGTGGTCCAAAGCTTGAATTTCCTCGCTTCAACGATACTGATCCGACTAGATGGATCTATCGTGCAGATCAGTATTTCAGTCTGCATAATACTTTTGATGTCCAAAAAGTTCCACTTGCATCCTTTCATTTGGAACTGGAAGCTCTTCAATGGTACCGTGGGTACATCAAGGCTCATGATGAGCCAAAATGGACAGATTTTTGCCAACTCATTTTTCAACGATTTGGTCCTAGTGCTTTTGATGACTTCATCGGAGCACTCACTAAACTTCGTCAAAATGGCACTGTGAGAGAGTATCAGACAGAATTTGAGACACTAGCCAATCACACAAAAGGATTGTCTGATGAATTCTACAGGAGTTGTTTTATCACTGGTCTTCAGGATGAAATCCGGTCAGAGGTTAAAATGTTCTGTCCCAACACAATGATGGAATTCCTAGGGTTGGCTAAGTTGGCAGAAGACAAGCTTGCAGCCCAACAACGCTCCAAACCCTCTTTTGTTCCCTTCCAAAATATGGGTTCTCAACGACCTCCCATCCCACCAGCTCCTCGACCAACTCCTATCAAGCATTTGTGTGAAACAGAGATGCAGGCACGCAGAGACAAAGGGCTATGTTAAAATTGTGATGAGAAATTCACTCAGGGACATAAATGTGTTCAACAAAATCTCTATCTCTTGGATATGGATTCTCCGCCAGCCTCTAAAATTGGTGAAGAAGCTCCAACTACAATGGATGATCAGGTCGACATTCAAGAGTTTCCTATTGACCCCCCATCTCAGGAAGACCAACCAGAGATATCTCTCAATGCTTTATCCGGCGTCACCACCCCCCAAACAATGCGGGTCAAGGCATACTTCAAGAAGTTCTCTCTTAAAATACTCATTGATTTTGGAAGCACACATAACTTCATTGACCCTCGGATCGCCAAATAGGCTGATTGTTTTATCCACCCTTGCTCCAACTTTGAAGTCATGGTTGCCAATGGGGGAACCTTACCTTGCAAGGGGAAGTGTAACAATGTGCGTATCTCTCTAGAATATTATAACTGGCACTCTGACATGTTTGCCTTGTCCTTAGGAAGATGTGATGTGGTTTTGGGCGTTCAATAGTTACGCACAGTTGGCCCCATCTTATGGCATTTTGCTGAACTTTGGATGCAGTTTTTAGTCAATGGGGCACAACACAAATTAATGGGCTTACAACCAGCGTCTCTCTGCATCATCAGTTCACATCGCCTGGAAAAAATCCTTAAGAAGAATTCACATGGTGTCATCGCTCGGCTCCATTCCATTCAGATGCACCCATCAACAGTCTCCACTACTTCCTTGGATAGATATGTAGGTGTATTTGATGAACCAATGAGCTTGCTTCCTTCAAGAGACCTTTCCGGTAAGAATTTAGCCGCATCTACCTCTTAGCAGGAAATGATAGCTATTTTGCATGCAGTACAGAAGTGGCAGCCATACCTATTAGGGAATTATTTCAGCATCAAGACTAATCTCCAGGGTCTGGAAAATTTCCTAGAACAATGGGTCTCCTCCACAACACACCTGAAATGGGTTATCCCTATGTGACCACTTACAAGAAGGGTAAGGACAATATGGTGGCAGATGCTCCTTCTCGCACAATTGATGACCCAGTTTCTCTTACAGCTGTTTCTCTACTTGTTCCAAATTGGTTGCAACATGTTCAACAGGGCTATCTCTTCTATGAACTCCATGTTTCTTCATGAGCAGGGCACTCTGGGTTCTTCAAAATGTATGATCGGGAACAATGTAACTTCTTTTGGCAGGGATTGAAAATGATGACAACTCAACGGATGTTGGTTGACTGTGATACTTTCCAGGTCAACAAGGGTGAAACGACCCTCCTTTCGGGACTGCTCGAACCCTTTCCCATCCCTACACAGATTTGGAGAACTATCTCTATGGATTTCTTGGAAGCGCTCCAGTGGTATAGTACCACATCTAAAAGGACACCATATGAAGCAGTCTCTGGACTGGCACCGCCAGTTCTTCTTCCATACACCTTCAGCAGCTCCCCAGTTCAGGCAATTGACTCAATCAATTCTTCGAAACCGCGATCAGCTTCTTCTCATTCTGCAGGACAATCTTCACATGGAAAGAATTCGACTGAAACAACAAGCCAATCATCACCGTTCTGCCTGCACTTTTCACGTCACTGATATGGTTCTTCTTCTTCTACAACCTTCCACGCAATCCTCCATGAAACTCATAAGGCGCCAGTGGCCCGGAATGCAACCCGAGGATGCTACAGGGGACCCACTCCTTCAGATTCTGCATCAATTTCCACATCTAAAGCTTTGAGGACAAAGCTTTTTCTGAGGGAGAGGGGATGTTAGAAACCCATGTCTTTACTTTGTTAGTATATTGTTGTTGGACGCATATGCTTTGTAAGTCGTCCCGTAGTATTTGTTGATCCATAGTTTGTGTTATTGTTGTTGGCGCATATGCTTTGTAAGTCGCCCATAGTTTTATTGATCCATAGTTTGTATTGGCTCATGGTTTTGACCCGTAGTAATTGTTGATCTATATTTTGTATTGGCCCATGGTTTGTATTGACACATGGTATTGACCCATGGTATTGGCACCTAGACTTAGTATATAAGTGTGTGTTGAGGCCTATGAAGGCACCGTGAAGTTAATTGTATTGAGCTTGCTCAAAGGAGGTTGCCCCCTCGAAGTGGCCCATGATCAATATAAAAGTGATTATGAGTTCTATTATTTCTGATATCTCATGTATTTGCATTAATTAATTATTGCAGGTTCTTCACATAAAGGAGTTTATAAACCCTCCTTTAGGTTTCCATTTTTTCGATATCCGTCCATCTATCCTTCTCTATGAGGTCCATATCCCATACATTTGCATATTAATCTCCTAGAACATAAAGCAATTAGTAAACCAACAATCTGCATTGGATCTACAACGATTTGAAGGATTGAATTGGATTTCTCCAAGCATCCCTTTTTGGGAGAAGGCTATAGGGTCTTATTGGCCTCTTCTGCTAGGAATTCAAGGTTTGATTTGGATTTATACAAGCATCATTTTTTGGTAGAAGGTCACAGGGTCTTCTTGGCCTCTTTTGCTAGGAAATCCAATAGATCTCCCTACATTGGAAGAAGTTATTTGCAGGACAAAACTTCCTTGAAGCTCTTCATGCATTCCAAAATAGATGTGTTCATCTTTGTTATCACTCTAAAAATTAACTACGCATGTGCATGCATAGGGTTTTACAAATGACATGTAGAAATAAAATCACATGTCAATTTGATGGTGAAAATAAGAATTTCACCTTTCAAGAGTGACAAATTAAGCTTTAAGATTTAGTTGTATTTTGACATCTAAAAAGGTAAATGATGGCTTAGTTTCCATTTAACCATGAATCTTCAACTCTTATAAACACTTTATTTTTTTAAGGGTAAGTTATAAGCTTTCCCAAATGAAATTAACATATACAAATTACATTAGGGTTGAAATATAATTTTTCATGAAGAGAAGGTCCGTGACTTTCACCAATCCTCCTTACACATGTTGACAAAATTGGTGGTAAGCTTTAAAACAAACATGAGGGTAGGATTTGTCCCACGCATGTGTGCATCGATATAGCATTATGCATGACTCACATGTTCAACCACTACCCCTAATGACCCCATGGATACCTTAAAGTGCATGGAACCTCCATGGATCCCTTAATAAAAAGGGTAAATATATCAATTAGGAGGCCTTACAGAGAACATCCTAATGACCTATGATCCACCTATACGTGATTGTACCCCCATGTCTACCTTAAATTGGGAGGTTCCCCATGCATACAAAAGGTGCATGGGGAATTTAGGTGCTCTTATGGTTATCTTAAGGAACCAAGTATATGAGCTATTAGGTCAATCACTATCTATAGGTACCTTCGTGGGTATCGAGTAGCTATATCATTTATTTGGTCAACCACTACCTTGGTTTCCTCTTTGGCTACCTTAAGATTCACTACCTCGAGTAAATATATCATTTAAAAGACCTTCCTACCTTAGATAAATAATATCTTTTACTATATACTATCCGAGCTACTTCTTCATACCTCCATAATAACCTTAAGGTATGGGAAAATATATATTTATTTGGCCAACCAATACGAGTCAGTAATTTCATGACTACCTTAAGGTACATAGTAAATGTATCATTTCATGACACATGGTATTGACCCATGGTATTGGAACCTAGACTTAGTATATAAGTGTGTGTTGAGGCCTATGAAGGCACCGTGAAGTTAATTGTATTGAGCTTGCTCAAAGGAGGTTTCCCCCTCGAAGTGGCCCGTGATCAATATAAAAGTGTTTCTGAGTTCTATTATTTATGATATCTCATGTATTTGCATTAATTAATTATTGCAGGTTCTTCACATCTGGTATCAGAGCACTTTCTTGGGCTCGCTGGGTGAAATTTCTGCCAAAAAAACATTTTCGCATCTGTTGCAGGTTTGGATTTGGGAATCATCCCTATCCGCTTAACTATGGGAAGTACTTGGGAATAAGCCCTAAAACTCATTGTGAGGACTACCAAAGGAACCCCAAATTAGCTGGCCCATTGAGAGGACCTACCAGTGAAAAGGTCAACGACCCCTACCTAATTGACTAGTTCCCACCCGTGAGGTAAACAAAGAGTTGTCGTTTGTGGCAAATCGGGTATCAATTTTACCTAAGCTGTGGAGTGAGGGGTACTCCCCCAATACACAAGCCGTCAGACAGCAATGGTGGCCAAGTGAATCCCTTGAACCGATAGGAAGCTGCACATACCTGGGGTCCATATCTATTTTCAGCTGAACTGTTGTCGATCACTTCTGCTCCAGATTCAGCCGTTTCGGGTCTATTCTAAAAGTCGTTCCAGATCCAGTCGTTGTTTCAGATCCATCCGTTTTCAATCCCTTCTGCGCCGTTGCAGATCCATCTGTTGCGGATATATTCTGCGCCACTGTTGCCGATCCATTTCTGGAAAAAAAAAAAAAAAAAACAAACAAACAAACAAACTTATGTTTCAACTCTGTTTTCCCTGAAACTTCACTGACATCCATGCAATCCCATTCTGCATATTTCATTTCTGAAGACCCTATCCCAAATTCCACTTCCCAAGACCAGAAATCCCACATTTGTCTATTTTTAGGGTTTGCCATAACTCCTTCAATTTTCACCCAAACGCCTTCAAATTTTGCCACCGTGTTCCTTTCCTAATTCTACTTCTTTGTCCTTCTCTCCCAAATTTTCTCATTCTTTCACCCCGCTTCTGAAATCCGCATTTTTTTCCTCCATGTCCATGAGAAAGTGTCTAAAACCTACTCAAACCCCAATTACCACTCCAAGTTTTTCCCAAATCCAAATTTTCCTTTACTAAAGCAGCTTTTGTTTGTGTTTTTCTATCCATTCCCAAAAAAAAAAAAAAAAATCTCCTGGTTATGGTTGTCACCCGCGCAGGAGTAAAAACCATGGAGGAAGCACTTGCAGCCATCCAAACCAAACTCCAAGATCTGGATGAAAAATTTCTCAGCCTCCATCTTCAGCATTCAGCGATGAACAATAATCAACAGCAAGAATCTTCTACAGCCAATGGGTTCTCTTCTTCCAGCAATTTTCGTGGTCCAAAGCTTGAATTTCCTCGCTTCAACGATACCGATCCGACTAGATGGATCTATCGTGCAGATCAGTATTTCAGTCTGCATAATACTTTTGATGTCCAAAAAGTTCCACTTGCATCCTTTCATTTGGAACTGGAAGCTCTTCAATGGTACCGTGGGTACATCAAGGCTCATGATGGGCCAAAATGGACAGATTTTTGCCAACTCATTTTGCAACAATTTGGTCCTAGTGCTTTTGATGACTTCATCGGAGCACTCACTAAACTTCGTCAAAATGGCACTGTGAGAGAGTATCAGACAGAATTTGAGACACTAGCCAATCACACAAAAGGATTGTCTGATGAATTCTACAGGAGTTGTTTTATCACTGGTCTTAAGGATGAAATCCGGTCAGAGGTTAAAATGTTCTGTCCCAACACAATGATGGAATTCCTAGGGTTGGCTAAGTTGGTAGAAGACAAGCTTGCAGCCCAACAACGCTCCAAACCCTCTTTTGTTCCCTTCCAAAATATGGGTTCTCAACGACCTCCCATCCCACCAGCTCCTCGACCAACTCCTATCAAGCATTTGTGTGAAACAGAGATGCAGGCACGTAGAGACAAAGGGCTATGTTAAAATTGTGATGAGAAATTCACTCGGGGACATAAATGTGTTCAACAAAATCTCTATCTCTTGGATATGGATTCTCCGCCAGCCTCTAAAATTGGTGAAGAAGCTCCAACTACAATGGATGATCAGGTCGACATTCAAGAGTTTCCTATTGACCCCCCATCTCAGGAAGACCAACCAGAGATATCTCTCAATGCTTTATCCGGCGTCACCACCCCCCAAACAATGCGGGTCAAGGCATACTTCAAGAAGTTCTCTCTTAAAATACTCATTGATTTTGGAAGCACACATAACTTCATTGACACTCGGATCGCCAAACAGGCTGATTGTTTTATCCACCCTTGCTCCAACTTTGAAGTCATGGTTGCCAATGGGGGAACCTTACCTTGCAAGGGGAAGTGTAACAATGTGCGTATCTCTCTAGAATATTATAACCGGCACTCTGACATGTTTGCCTTGTACTTAGGAAGATGTGATGTGGTTTTGGGCGTTCAATAGTTACGCACAGTTGGCCCCATCTTATGGCATTTTGCTGAACTTTGCATGCAGTTTTTAGTCAATGGGGCACAACACAAATTAATGGGCTTACAACCAGCGTCTCTCTGCATCATCAGTTCACATCGCCTGGAAAAAATCCTTAAGAAGAATTCACATGGTGTCATCGCTCGGCTCCATTCCATTCAGATGCACCCATCAACAGTCTCCACTACTTCCTTGGATAGATATGTAGGTGTATTTGATGAACCAATGAGCTTGCTTCCTTCAAGACACCTTTCCGGTAAGAATTTAGCCGCATCTACCTCTTAGCAGGAAATGATAGCTATTTTTCATGCAGTACAGAAGTGGCAGCCATACCTATTAGGGAATTATTTCAGCATCAAGACTAATCTCCAGGGTCTGGAAAATTTCCTGGAACAATGGGTCTCCTCCACAACACACCTGAAATGGGTTATCCCTATGTGACCACTTACAAGAAGGGTAAGGACAATATGGTGGCATATGCTCCTTCTCGCACAATTGATGACCCAGTTTCTCTTACAGCTGTTTCTCTACTTGTTCCAAATTGGTTGCAACATGTTCAACAGGGCTATCTCTTCTATGAACTCCATGTTTCTTCATGAGCAGGGCACTCTGGGTTCTTCAAAATGTATGATCGGGAACAATGTAACTTCTTTTGGCAGGGATTGAAAATGATGACAATTCAACGGATGTTGGTTGACTGTGATACTTTCCAGGTCAACAAGGGTGAAACGACTCTCCTTTCGGGACTGCTCGAACCCTTTCCCATCCCTACACAGATTTGGAGAACTATCTCTATGGATTTCTTGGAAGTGCTCCAGTGGTATAGTACCACATCTAAAAGGACACCATATGAAGCAGTCTCTGGACTGGCACTGCCAGTTCTTCTTCCATACACCTTCAGCAGCTCCCCAGTGCAGGCAATTGACTCAATTCTTCGAAACCGCGATCAGTTTCTTCTCATTCTGCAGGACAATCTTCACATGGAAAGAATTCGACTGAAACAACAAGCCAATCAGCATCGTTCTGCCCGCACTTTTCACGTCACTGATATGGTTCTTCTTCGTCTACAGCCTTCCACGCAATCCTCCCTGAAACTCAAAAGGCGCCAGTGGCCCGGAATGCAACCCGAGGATGCTACAGGGGACCCACTCCTTCAGATTCTGCATCAATTTCCACATCTAAAGCTTTGAGGACAAAGCTTTTTCTAAGGGAGAGGGGATGTTAGGAACCCATGTCTTTACTTTGTTAGTATATTGTTGTTGGACGCATATGCTTTGTAAGTCATCCCGTAGTATTTGTTGATCCATAGTTTGTGTTATTGTTGTTGGCGCATATGCTTTGTAAGTTGCCCATAGTTTTATTGATCCATAGTTTGTATTGGCTCATGGTTTTGACCCGTAGTAATTGTTGATCTATATTTTGTATTGGCCCATGGTTTGTATTGACACATGGTATTGACCCATGGTATTGGCACCTAGACTTAGTATATAAGTGTGTGTTGAGGCCTATGAAGGCACCGTGAAGTTAATTGTATTGAGCTTGCTCAAAGGAGGTTGCCCCCTCGAAGTGGCCCATGATCAATATAAAGTGATTATGAGTTCTATTATTTCTGATATCTCATGTATTTGCATTAATTAATTATTGCAGGTTCTTCACATAAAGGAGTTTATAAACCCTCCTTTAGGTTTCCATTTTTTTTATATCCGTCCATCTATCCTTCTCTATGAGGTCCATATCCCATACATTTGCATATTAATCTCCTAGAACATAAAGCAATTAGTAAACCAACAATCTGCATTGGATCTACAACGATTTGAAGGATTGAATTGGATTTCTCCAAGCATCCCTTTTTGGGAGAAGGCTTTAGGGTCTTATTGGCCTCTTCTGCTAGGAATTCAAGGTTTGATTTGGATTTATACAGGCATCATTTTTTGGTAGAAGGTCACAGGGTCTTCTTGGCCTCTTTTGCTAGGAAATCCAATAGATCTCCCTACATTGGAAGAAGTTATTTGCAGGACAAAACTTCCTTGAAGCTCTTCATGCATTCCAAAATAGATGTGTTCATCTTTGTTATCACTCTAAAAATTAACTACGCATGTGCATGCATAGGGTTTTACAAATGACATGTAGAAATAAAATCACATGTCAATTTGATGGTGAAAATAAGAATTTCACCTTTCAAGAGTGACAAATTAAGCTTTAAGATTTAGTTGTATTTTGACATCTAAAAAGGTAAATGATGGCTTAGTTTCCATTTAACCATGAATCTTCAACTCTTATAAACACTTTATTTTTTTAAGGGTAAGTTATAAGCTTTCCCAAATGAAATTAACATATACAAATTACATTAGGGTTGAAATATAATTTTTCATGAAGAGAAGGTCCGTGACTTTCACCAATCCTCCTTACACATGTTGACAAAATTGGTGGTAAGCTTTAAAACAAACATGAGGGTAGGATTTGTCCCGCACATGTGTGCATCGATATAGAATTATGCATGACTCACATGTTCAACCACTACCCCTAATGACCCCATGGCTACCTTAAAGTGCATGGAACCTCCATGTATCCCTTAATAAAAAGGGTAAATATATCAATTAGGAGGCCTTACAGAGAACATCCTAATGACTTTTGATCCACCTATACGTGATTGTACCCCCATGTCTACCTTAAATTGGGAGGTTCCCCATGCATACAAAAGGTGCATGGGGAATTTAGGTGCTCTTATGGTTATCTTAAGGAACCAAGTATATGAGCTATTAGGTCAATCACTATCTATAGGTACCTTCGTGGGTATCGAGTAGCTATATCATTTATTTGGTCAACCACTACCTTGGTTTCCTCTTTGGCTACCTTAAGATTCACTACCTCGAGTAAATATATCACTTAAAAGACCTTCCTACCTTAGATAAATAATATCTTTTACTATATACTATCCGAGCTACTTCTTCATACCTCCATAATAACCTTAAGGTGTGGGAAAATATATATTTATTTGGCCAACCAATACGAGTCAGTAATTTCATGACTACCTTAAGGTACATAGTAAATGTATCATTTATTAAACGAGTAGTTTCTTAAATCTATGTTTCATAGTTATCTTATGTTATTATACTTTATTTATCCATGTATCACAATAAAGAGTATGGGTACAAATATATTATTTATTATCTTATTTTTATTGAATTAATTATTTAGATAGAGAGGTTTTGTTTGTTTAGTAGGGTTCACGATAGACAAGTTCTAAGAAATAAGGGTTAAGGAACCATTAGCACCATAATATCAATCTTGTTTGGGACTACAAGGTTAAATATTCTATGGATTCATTTTTTTTGTTTTGATGTCACTATTTCTTAGGCAATCTTTATTAAGTTACAATTTTGTATCAATGAGATAGTTTTCTTTTTAAGTGGAAATGGATTCAACACTCTTTATTACCCCTATTGCAACTAAATTGTGCAATGTTAATATATAATACTTGTTATTGCATCAATCCAAAAGAGTTCCTAATAGATATTAGGCTAAAAATGTCAATTTCCCCTTTAGTTAATTTGACCAACATGAAAAAGTAATTTTGTCAAGCATTTAAACTACCATTTGTCATATACACATATACATAATCATTACTTAACTATAGCCTTTTTCCATATACCCATATACATAATCATTATTTAACTATACCCCATTGCTATATTAAGTTTAATACCTACTCAAATTAGCCTCGTACCCCATTAAAATCAAGTACTCATAAATATATTATTTATATAACCAACCAACGTATGTGGTTTCTTTCATAACTACCTTAAGAACTATCAAGTAAATATATCATTTATTACCCTAATATTTATATAACTAACAAACATGTGTAGTTGCTTTCACAACTACCTTTATAACTAACTAACAAATATGTGTTGTTTCTTTCACAACTACCTTAAGAACTAACCAACAAACATGTGTGATTGCTTTGACATAACGAACAAGTAAATATGTCATTTATTACCATAATAAATACTTTTCTATGTCCCATGGTTATCTTAAATTGCCTTAATTAAATACTTCTCATTATGTTAAGTTGTCTACTCAAATTATCTTATAAAATCACATCTACCTATATTATTTATATATATACATAAATCATCATTATCTCTTTATACCCATTTTGTTTATGGCTTTTTCCAACTAGGTAAATATCATTTTTTATTTGACTAAACAATATGAATAAGTGTATTTTATAACTATATTTTATTTTAAGACAACTTTATTTAATTATTATTATTATTAAACCTATTTTAACATAACATCCTTTTGAACTTGAACTTGACTGAACATAAATTTGACACCATAAATTTGACACCACTATCAGAAATGGGAGAATGGGAGAAAAAGTAAATATATTATTTATTTACCAATTAATATGGGTTGTATTTTCGCAACTATATTGAGATACCAATAAAATATATTAATTACAATGGGAGATTTATAATTATTTTGAATTGACTACTCTATGATATAATCGTTGTGAAAAGTTTACTCGGTCGGTCATTTATAGCAAAAGCCCTTCACATATAACCGTTACCATTACTGACCTTCATATTTTACTCAATTTTTTTTTTTATTCCACTCTACGGACCTTCATATTTTACTCAATTTATTTTTTTATTCCACTATACGGTAAAGATGGAACTATAACCTAGATTAACGGTTCAATGGAATAATGATCTGGCCTGGAAAATGCTTTTTCATCAAATTTGTGGACCTTCATATTTTACTCAATTTTTTTTTTATTAATTAATTTATGAATATGGAATTAATTTAATTGTTTAGTTAACAAAATGATAGAATTTATTTAATTTTTTTTTATGGCTTCCATCCTTAACCCTTTCACACCTGACCTATAACAATTGAACAAATAACCTATAATAACTTACTATCTACTTATACTCAACTGTAATATCGTCGTCCCTCGGGTTACACCATTATTCTCCCATACTCTCGCAATATCGTCTTCTTCTCGTTACTCCTCCAATATCAATAGCGTCTTCCTCTGGTATGTTTTAGTTAACAGAAGAAAGGTGACAAGGAAGGCAGCGAATATCTACTTTGACATCCAAAATGGAGAGAACCCAGTCTTCTTCTTCGGTTGCGACCAGATTGAAGTCTGCTCTGTTGGATTCGAAATCATATTTATTTCAGAGAAGCCTTTCTATGACAATTGAGAGCTCCTCTGATTATCACGATGATGTGCTCGCTCCACCCAGAATGAGTTGTGTGGATCTAGCCCCCGCGAGGCGGAGCTCTGCTTCACCACCAAGGACGAACTTCACTAAGGAGTATAAAACCCAAACCCATATTCCTCCTGAACCGATGAACAATATACTGGGTAACAAAGTCTCATATTCCAGTGAAACAGCGCCAGCAGAAAGGGGTGAAGCCTACATTGACCTAAGATTTAAATGTGTCTCAGAAATGCATAAAAATGGCGGCCATATCTTCTCGGTAGCAGCCGCCAACGGGATTGTGTACATCGGCGCCGAATGCAACACCATCAGATCGTGGAAATTCGTTGGGGAAAATATTGTTGAAAGCAGCCGCCTCCATTCCTGGAGCGGCATGGTGAGAGCAATGTTGCTCACAGAAGACAAGCTTTTCAGCGCCCATGCGGACCACAAGATCCGCGTCTGGTGCCGCTCGGGTTCGAATGCCTGTGCCGGCCACAAGCGAATGGCCGCAATACCGAAGCTGCTGGATTCGATACATCGCTGGGTGAAGCCGAAACGCGATGTTGTTGGATGTGGATCAGGCCGTCATGAAAACCCTAAATCGGGGAAGCATATGGGCGCGATATGCTGTCTCGCTTACAACGATGGTTTCTTGTATTCGGGCTCCTCTGATAAGACTGTGAAGGTATGGCGAGCCTCCGATCTCAAGTGCATCGAAACGATTAAAGCTCATGATGATGCTGTGAACGCCATTGCCGTCAGCCCTGATGGATTGATATTCACCGGCTCGGATGACTGCACGGTGAAGATATGGAGAAAAAATATTGTGCCGTCACCGCACCTTCTGTTGACAACACTTCTTGGGAAAAACAAAAGCAAGATCTCAAACTCAAACTCAAGCTTGCCCGTGAAAGCCCTTGCTCTGAATTCGAATGGATCCGCTCTGTACACGGGATCCTCGAATGGTGATATTATTTGGTGGGAAAAAGACCCATACTCGTCCACCGCCAAGCCGGGATCCTTCGCGGGCATGTACGCGCAGTGCTGTGCCTGGCAACAGTGGGTGGTAATTATAATCTGTTATTCAGTGGATCCGTGGATGCAACGATTCGTGTTTGGAGCAGAGGAATGTTGGAGTCTGACCAGCATACTTGTTCGGCAGTTATAAAAGCCCATAGCGGCCCTGTCAAATGTATTGCTGCCAAAGTTGAGGAAGAAAATAGGGTTCTGCTTTTTAGTGGGAGCCTGGATGGATCGGTCAACATGTGGGGCATCGCTGTAAAGCAGAAGCGATCAAGGCCAGCATGACTATACCACGGACAACAAAATTAATTAAGTTTCTACTGTCCTGGTCATGTTTCATCGCTAGTCTTCTTTTTTTTTGTCTCCCAGCTCTATAATTTTCTAGGTTTGTGCGTGGTTGTATCAACGTTAACATTTAGGGAGGTTATTAGTCTCACATAATTTTTCCTCATTATAAGATGTTCATTTGCTTTATTGCAATTATCTAGTTACATTCATGTTTTTATGGAACTTGTCTTATATGTAGTCCGATCATAAACTGAAAATAGTACGATTTCTAATGTTTATAAATTTTTTTATGTTTGACAAATGCTTATAACCCCCTTATTAAATTTTCAAGTTCTAATGTTGGTTATGAGAAACTATATATTCTTAACATTTCAGTGTTGATGTTTCATGCTTTATAGAAGTTTGTTTCATTGCAAGCTATGAGAAACTATATCGTTGACAGTTTGTTTCATTGCAAGCTATGAGAAACTATATCGTTGACATTCCAAATGAGAAATCTTTTCTCCAGCTTTGTGGTGTAGATGCATTGTTTTTGTCATTTGATCTTAGTAGGATGGTCTTGGATGACTCTATCTTAATCTTTTTGTTACACTTATGTTGATTATAGTACAGTATTTTCTTTTTGTTATATTTAATGTTAATTAGAGTACACTATTGAGTTTTTTTCTATATGGGTAATGTTTCTTTGAAATTAAGTTTTTGTTTTTGATAGTCTGTGCAGTTTTTATATTTTAAGAATTTTGTCTTGTAAACTGTATTGAAGTTGTAAAGTTTATTTTATACTTTTAATATAAAGTAGAGTAATTTTTATGTGAAAAAAAATTAATGAAAAAGAAAAACACAAAATATAATAAAGAAAAGAGTATGCATGTATACTATTATTAAGATTTAATTTATTAGGTAGTTAACTTTTAAAAAGTCAAATTTTAATATTTAAAAATAATATGGATTTATTTGGATTATGCTTCTAAATTTTGGGAAGTTTTATGTTTTAAGGTTTTTACTAAAGGAGAAGAGGAAACTTTTCAAATTTCTTCAGTGTGAGTACTTTTAAAAGAACCAGGTGTAAACCGATATATACTTAACTCTGGAAGACCTAGAGAAACTACCCTTTCTAACAAGGGATCGTTGGGTCAAGTTAATGGAGTGTTGAAGGGTGTAGCAAACTCTTCGATAGTCAAGTATTCAACCTATATAGTTTCTTGAACAGGTTGATCTTGGAAGATGTGATGAGGTTCTCCGAGTTGTTCAGTTGTTCCAGTAAGTTCGTAAGAACCACGAGAGTATGTTCTTCGTCGTTGTGGTGGCGAGTGTGAGTGAAGGAAGGTTTTTCAACCTTCGTGACCTTCTAATAGGTTGGTCCTCCACAATTGTGTGAAAAATATACTAAGTAATTACCCTAGGGGGCACTAAACAACTAGGAGGAAACAACACACCACTAAAAATATCTTAAAGTAATCCATACCAGGCACACAAAGACAATACTCTCAAAATTAACTATGGGTGCAAGTGTTTGAATCACCAACCGCCTTCCCAAAAACCTGTAAGGGATTTCCTCCCACGTATGTCCTAGGTGTACAGTGTAAATATCCTTCCATCGTCGCGTGTGTAGAGCCCTAAAGGTCAAACGATACTAAAGGCTACCAAAATTGTAGAAAGAACCCGGGGGGACAGTCGTAGGTCCAGCCAAGACGCATGGACAGGGTAACTAAGCCCGAAATCCTAGAGTACACAAGGAACTAAAGGATCCATGTACACGAAAAGGCTCTGGTGTATGCTCGAAAGAAAAGTGGGGGGTATCCCCAACAGTCCAATCTCACACGACTTCGTGCTTAACTTTGGTTTGAGTAGAGCAATACCTCCACAAGAGTTGATTTACCTAAACGATAGTTTGTACTATGATTTGAGATTTGAATGGTTTGGAAGGTTTAAAGTGATTGCACCGAGTGAAACGAAGTGCTCTACAGCCCAGTATGGGGGAGATCCTATAACGTTTGTCCATGTTTGTCCTTATAGTCGGCCATAATAAATAAAGTTTGTCTTTAACATAATAAAAAAAAATTAATATTATGTCGGTGATTAATAAAAGGACGTGTATTTTCGTTTGAATTAAATCCTAGGCTATAAACATTTGTCTTTATTATTGTCGGCCATTAATTAAAAAGTAAAAAGAAGTAAAATGTAATGGAAAGTATTTAATGAAAAGTAAAAAAGTAAAATGTATTGTCCGCCATTAATTAGAATGTAAAAAAAAGTAAAATTATGGAAAGTATTTAAAAAAATTCCATGTCCGCTCATAAAATAAAATATTAAGAAAAGTAATTAAAAAATATATGTTCGTTTATAAAATAAAAAATTAAAACCTAAACCCGGATCTATCAATCAAGAGAGATTAAATTTCCTAATTTTAAATTTAAAGAAAGAAATACACCTCAAGAAATTGGATCCCTCTCGGTGCTTGATAGATACGGGTTTAAGATGGATCTATGCTAGTGTATTCCAAACCCTGGCCTAATCTAGTTGATGTTGTGTAACCTAAAAAGAAAAATGTTACTAATCAATTTTATTAATGGTTCTTTTTAAGGTTGTTACTTACTCAAAGGATAGTGCAATGTGTGGTCATGGTTACAACTGAAAAGAAATGTGTATATAAAATTGTAAAGACTTCACAATTAACCTACTTTGTTTGTCTTTCAAAACATGAAACCATAAAGCAAACTAAGCATAATGAAAGTGTTTTTGTATTTTCAAAGATCATAGTACTAAAGATTACAACTACTTCAAAAAGAAAATGACAATTCTTGCTATAAAAGGAAAGTTCTTTTTAAATTTGATTTTTTCTTTAACTATGAAAAAATACAAATAAGTGTGAACCAACAAGAACCGTAAAAGCAGTGCAATCAAAGAGAAAATGCCCAAAATTAAATCAATCAGACCTTATGCAAGACCGATAAATACCAACCCAACTAGTTGCTTCAGGAACCCTAAAATTAACTAGGTTTTGGAAACAAAATGTAAACCAATATGACTGATATGTAAGGTGGAAAAACAGAGACTCTTATGCAAAGATGAGTCGGATCCTGAATACTAGTGATCAAAGAGGATGAAATCCAAGCAGTTGCTAAACACAAAATGGGCTAGAAAGCAAGGGTATATTTGCAAGCACAAAACTCAAGTAGAAACTCTTAAAGAGGATACGAATAGACTCAGAATAGACTAAACAATGCCAAGAGGGTATCAGATCAGCAAAATACATCCAAAGCCACAGACAAGCCAACCTAAGACCAAACCCTAATTAAAAAAGAAAATTCTCACGAAAAACCAGCGACTGTAACATGTAGCAACGCGCGGCTGACCCGCGGGTACATACACCAACAACTCGCGAGTAGGGCAGAAAAGTCGCGACTGTATGTAAATGAAGGTCGTGGGTGATCCTTGAAAAGATTTAAAGTCTTAAAAACCTACTGAATCAAGAATAAAAACCAAAGGATATCTCTAAGAAAGGTTGTAAAAGAGACTCAGATCAACAATCAAAGGCATTAAACAAGTGTGAGATCAACAAACAAACTTCCAAAGCCAGAAGAAGTAACCCTAAGACCAAAACTTAATTAAAATGAAAAATCTCAAGGAAAGTTCGCGACTGTAACATGCAGAAGCACGCGGGTGCAACTAGATAACCGCGGGTACCTATATAGGAAACTCGCTAGTGCAACTGAATAATTGCGCCTATAAGCACTGGGAACTCGCAAGTGGGCTTTGAAAAATTCTAAAAAAGAAAGAAAATTGCAGATCAAAAAAGAACTAAGTCAAGCAACAGGGTCAAGGATACGCTAGACACTTCTACAGAGATCAAACAAGTTATAAAGGACTGAAAGAAACTCAACAAGAGTCCCCAAAGCATAAAATAGATGGTCCTCCCCAACGGAGTCGCCAGTTATGTTGTTAGGGAAATTTTCCTTATAGTAGGGGAACACTACCAACGTACGAGGGTTATCAGATAGACATATAAGGCTTTGCAAATATTTTTATTAATAAAATTGGATTAGAGTTAAGAGAATGTATACTTTATTTATGAAGGTCGATCCAAGTTTTTCTCCCTTCGTTCTCCTATGCAACAACCTGCAAAACAAACATAAAACCTTCCTCAAACCAGTTTTACCACAAATAACATATTGATATTAATAAGACAAAATAACATCAACTTGTAGTCAAATTGCAATAGACACAAACAAATCTATTGCACTACTACATTTTTGGCCTTTAGGGTGGGTTGTCTTGCACCCCCAAAAGTGACCTACGAGGGGGGGGTTCGGCTTTGGTGGCGGTTTTGGAAAAACCGCCCCTAAAGACGCCGATGTTAAAACTTTTTCCCTTTAAGGGTGGTTTTTTACGAAATTGGAATCGCCCCCAAAAGTGACTTTTGGGGGTGGTTTGTGACCCCACTTGTAGAGGTATACGGAGGTCGTTTTAAACCCCCCTCGTAGACCCCTTCATAGAGACCTACGGGGACGGTTTCGAACCCCCTTCATAGAGACCTACGAGGGTGGTTGTGAACCACCCTCATAAGCCCCCTCATACAAACCTACAAGGGCGGTTTGGAACCAACCTTGTAGAGGACTATAGGGGCGGTTTCAAACCCCCCTCATAGAGGCCTATAGGGGCGGTTTTGAACCCCACACATATAGTCCTATAGGGGTGGTTTGGAACCCCCCTTGTAAATGCCTATAGGGGAAGTTTAGAACCCCCCTCGCAGAAGCTTATAGGGGTGGTTTTGAACCCCCCTCGTAGAGGCCTATAGAGGCGGTTCGAAACCCCCCCTAAAACTCTTTACAAACCTTTGGGGGCAGTTATGAACCCCCACCATATAAACTTACAGGGGGGGTTTTGAACCCCCCTCATTGTAACATACAAGGGTAGTTTTGAACCCCCCTCGTAGTGACATATGAAGTCAATTTAGAACCCCCCTCGTAGCCATAATAAAATATATTTTATTAAAAATATCAATATTGCAATATCATTAGGGCACGAAGGAATCGAACCTTCAACCCCCTGCTTGTAAAGCAGGAACTCTTCCATTGAGATAGAACCCTTTAAGAATTGGGGAAAGGGGCAATATTAACACCAAGATTGCATCATTTGTAATTCTAAGAAAATACTAATAATCCCAACATTGTTTCTGACTCGAGACACCTAAGAAAGTAGTCTAAATGGCTCTGGCCTTCTTTAGATATATGCTAACCACTTCAAATCGTATGGCTCTGACCTTCTTTAGATATATTCTAACCACTTCAATTTCTATGATGTAATCAAGATAATGTAGATGTATGTTAAAAAATTCACATTTACACTCATAAACATATAATTATGCATCCAATTGACCTCAAGTTGGCATTTAAAAAGAAGAATATTATGCCACCGAGGAAGACACTCAGTTCGCTTGATTATGATCATGCCACTGTACAACACATAAAGTAACAACAAATAAATGTGTTTTGGAGCTCTGTAGATTTGAATCTTCTGTTGTTAGCAGTGTCCCGCAGTAAAAAATGGAACTCCTCAGAATGATAAACTTCTTCCATATAAAGATGCACCCTCCTAGGGCAAGTTTGATGGTCCTCCTTTTTCAACTGGTCGGTGGAGGGAAGTGCCTGGAACAAGAAGCCCTTGTTTCTCCAATTTCTTCTACATAATTGTATGATATTGATTCTGTTGTATCTATGAAACCACTTGCAAAGAACCAATTCTAAAATTCTTACCTCATATCTGCAACCTAGTGTCCACCATGGTAATTTTAATGCTATTTTGGCAGCATCCTTAGCTTCAATCTTACGACCAATTCTGCAATATAAAGAGGTAGAATCTCCATCATAGGGATTTTGTGACATCTCCTCAAAGTTTCATGTTAGTATTTTGGTGAACATAAAAAAATTTCTTCCATTAGATATTCTCACAATAAAATGTCTATGATCGAGTTTAATAAACTAGATAACATTTATTCAAGATTTGTTGACGAGACATAACCATTAATACATAAACATGCAAAACTGTAACTTATCCCTCACGGTACAGGATAAAGATAAGTAACTCCACTTCAATTATATATGAAAACATTCTACTTACACTATGCCCATGCTCCATCATTCAAATATGTAATCATATACTCGAATGTCACCATCATTATCTTTAAAATACATCCTCATACAGATTCATAATCATTGTCATAGCCATTTATATTTCCAGCCTTAAGTATGCTTATAATACGACAACTAGTTACTATATTCAACATATTTATATGACGGACCATATACAAATTAGAACTTCTTCACATGGACAACATAATAACCATTCACTACATTTTAACAATAAATCACATGACACAATCCACTAACCATCATACACCATATATAAACGTGGTTCACCCAGAAATCTCTGGGCTACGTCCACCAAACTGTCGCATCATTTATTCATCCGAAATTCGGTTACATTCAGCAAATTCCGTTATTGCTATTTGAAAGCCTCTTTCCTAGAGCACTTCAACAACCAATCTTAGGAATGTTACCAAGATTCTTTCCAATGACTATTCAATAAGAATGAATTACGGAGATTAATAACCCCAGAACTTTACACAGCAACCAAACCAAATTGTTCATATATACACATATTGTACCCTACACGGGACAAAACATTTCAAGGATCCCCATTCATAATCTTTACAATATTATACCCATTTAACATATACCAAAAGTATACTATAAGATATAAGAATTTCAGCGATCAATTAATTCCCAACTTTATACACTGGCAACATCTGAACTCGTGTATCACAATATGAATACCTATACTGAAAAATATGTATATAAACTACAAGTTTATATGGGGATCCGTGTTCTACTGGGACTGTTATCACAACGGTAACACATCAATAAAATACAACCTCAGTCTTAATCTCATAGTTTTACGAAGGCCATAAAGAGTTATGTACAACCTTAAATATTGGTGTCAATGAATAACTAATCAATAATCAATGACTGATTACCCAATCGATGAACAGGACTAAAGATCCATTCTTAACGCATCAGGTAACAGTAGAAGTGTGAATATGGTGGAAGATCATGACAGCACGAGATATCCAGGGATACAGGGTTCTATCGTTTTCTTTTAACCGACGCACAAGTCTGAGCCAGCGTACAAGATAAATCTTCGCAGGTTTTCATCAAAATGGGATCGGCTTAAACGACTTCCCATTTCCAAACGCTATCACACTATAAATTTATATACACATGATAACAACAAACCATAGGCCATTTCCACTATACTGAGCGAGAGTGTAACACTTTCATAACGAATTAAACAATGACAAATTAGATGAAAAATACTTCCCTGCACATGAGCCGTGCTTAACTGGGAGATGGCGATCCATGCCCGCATACACTATCTAAAGAGCATATCGCTATTTAAACCCATATATTTCCTGGTCAAGTCCCTTTTAGCCAATGTTGAGCGAAATCTCATCCTACAGGAAATCGCAGAGATTCCTTATCCTAACTAAAATAGTAGCGTTCTCCTCTATCGCAAGCAGCATAAAAACACAGTGGTATCAATCTATGACAGAGATCCATCTCAAAATTTGATGGTGACAATTTTAAAACAGTGATCCATCATAATTGATGGCAGTAACCATGACAGAGATTCATCTTAACTACGGCAGTAATCTAAGTCAGAGATCCATCTTACGATTGATGCCGGATCCTTATAACAGTGTTCCATATTAAACGATGGCAGGAAATCCGTGACAGGTATCCATCTTATCGATGGAAGTAACCCCAAAACGTAGATCCATCTTGAAAACGATAAACGCATTCTCATCGAAAGTGAAAGGATCCAGACAAAGA
The DNA here is from genome assembly GCA_027924585.1 of Larix kaempferi. NCBI lineage: Eukaryota > Viridiplantae > Streptophyta > Pinopsida > Pinales > Pinaceae > Larix > Larix kaempferi. Next base: position 11,250,270 of record BSBM01000767.1, on the reverse strand, counting down.
TCGACTTCACTAATCAAGTGGAGTTCAACTCTTTCATCGGATGTGTGCATAACGCATCACCTCAAAGTGAATCAGACAGGAAGAAATGCAAGAGTATGGAAGGACACACGACAACGTTGACGCTGAGATCTATAGCAGCAACGCTAAGATCAGAAAGATAGTAGAAGGGAAAACCAAAATGTAGAGATCAACTCTGTGTGCGAACAACAGACTTATCACATCAAAAGTGGAAAGGAGCCAGACCACATTCATGATCAAGTCATCCTCATCTCAGATTTCTATTCGGATCTATCAAGGTTATTAAATGCGCAGATTACTGCGATAGCGCCAGATTTGCTTTCGCTTTACCAAGGGCATAATATAAATATGCAGAGAATGAGATGTCTAATAGACATGCAGAGAATTTATAGGTGCACGAAAATACATGCGACCAGAACGGAAAACAGCACTCACCAAAACAGATCGACAGAAAGTTACAGGTGCTAGAAGTACTTACAATCAGATTAAAACCCACGCTCACCAACTCCGATCGACAGAAAGTTACAGTTGCAAGAAGTACTTACCATCAGATCGGTAACAAAGCTCCCCAACTCCAGGTCGCTCGATCATTTCGTTCTATCAAGGGAATGATCCAGATCGGACAACCCTCATGCTGCAACGATCGGTCCTTCTTGCCTCCACCATGAAGCCCTCCCTTCAGAGAGGTTATGAAGACTTGATGTATCTCTGTCCAACCCTCGCCCAGGAAGTCTACCCTCTATCAAGTATCGGCGACATGTGGTGTATCGAGATCCGCCATAAGACAAAAATCTCAGACGAAATTCACATACCAACCCCCCCCGCAGAGTTTCTTTCCCAAAATCCATTTATAGAATCTCCACTCGCAGTGTTTCCCCAAATCATCCAAAAGAAAAGCTCCCACGTAATCGATCTCAATCTTCTATTTACTTCCGTGGTTCCCCATCCTCTCGGTGTGGTCGCCATTTATTATCGGCGGTTTTTCCCCACCGATAACTTCCAGATTTTCCTCCGCTTATTGATGGTTTGTTCATGAAGGGTCCTCCCACTAACACACGGGATTGCCAACCGACAAGTGGCACTTCAACTTTTAGTTAAGACTCAACGAACCAAATCTTATGGTTATTCTCAGGTCCGTTGGTATTTGGATGACAACTCTCCAAGTGTCGTCCAAAAAGTCTAGAGATCGGTTGCTCAAAGAGAAATACTATTATCAATTAAAAGGACAAGTTCTCTCTTTTGTAAACTAGTGTTCGAGTCGTTTTCTTGTATATAAACCGATGGTTCATGCATGAGGTTATAAATAACCAATACCACCATTTGTACCATTGACCATGCTATCGGTATCATAGCCATTCATGATACCCTTGAGGTGTATTTTCATATATATAAAAATATATGAAAATGTATTTTGTATAACCATTAATTGAAAAGGTATTTTTAATTTCATGCATCTTTATATCATGTACCTGGTCCAACATGCCACTGTATACCAAAATAGGATTTAATATTTCCTCAATGACTAATTAATAATACACTTAATTTCTCTTTTAGGTTGGGTAGGAGATCTCATTCGTTTATTAAAATTTGCTGGTCCAAGGCCATATCTAGGCCCAACTTTAATTTAGGATCAAGATAGCTTAAGATGATGCCTATCTATCTTAGTTTGATCGAGTGAGAATCCACTAGTCATCTTCCTTTGGGTGCCTAAGTCACCAAGATGGCCCTGCTATTTAACTCTAAGCGTATTAGTACATTTCTCTTTCCCCCTAGTGGACTTGTTTCCGACCATTTTAGTTGTATCATATTAAGTTTACAATTCATAACTTACAACCTAGAAAAAGGAATTAATGATACCTTCATGGTCAACGGGCGGAGTCTTGGCCTTGCGCTCCTCACTAGGCCCTTATACATAATTTACAATTACATTTATATATAAAAAAAATAATAAAAGTAAAGGTCAAAATAGGTCATAAAGGGGGGGATATCACAGATTTGATACTCTGTATATATATTTGTGTGTATGTGTGTGTGTGACAGAGAGAGAGAGAGAGAGAGAGAGAGAGAGATGATTAAACAATTGAAGAGGATCTCAAAATTGGGTCCCATGGCATCCAGACACTATTTGGCTATGAATGATAGTCATGTACAGGTGCTCATCCCTATTGTACTCACTTAAGAAAAATCTCTGCATTAAACACAAATGGTCATCCAAATAAGTCTTAATGAATTGCATTTTCCAAACAAAAATGATGGATGAAGGTTTTCTAATTAACAAAATCTTAAAAATGATACGGAATATATATTAAATAGAATACATACCGATTTTACACTACCTTGTAAGCATGTGTGCATGTGGAATATCTGTGCCACATACACTGGTAACTTCTTTCCTTAATATTTCTTTCCATTCTAGGTTTATCGCGAGCAAGAATACTGCCCAAGTTAACAGATTGGAAGTTGTCTCATGGCCTGCAAAGAAAAATGTCTTGCATTCATCCATGATTTCGTCAATAGTCATGCTTGGATTTCTTTGAGACCCACCCAATTCCTTCTAGTTTGTAGTCATCATGATTCCAAGCAGATCATTCCCATAGCCATCATGAGCTCTTGTTGTTGTTCTGGGCTCTAACCTACTTTGAATTAAAGAACTCAAGAGTTCTTTGACTCTTCTATCAATCTTACAGGCATACCTGTTCTTTCTTGTAGGAATATATCTGTCAAATTCCCCAACGGTACAAGTCCACAATTATAAGTACTCTGAAGCATACGTTTGTGTAGAAGCTCTATGTACTATGTATAGCACTAAGTAGAACCTTATGCTTAAGTAAAAGATCTATGGATTATGTCTCTAGCAGGTCCCAAAGGACGTGAAAAAAAAACATAAAGAGAAGTACAAGTACTAATGAACTTGCAGTTACATGCAAAACTATACAATTGATTTAAAGACATGAGTATAATGTTATTACTGGCTTCCTAGGATGAAGACAGATTGTTCAGCTTTAGCATCAATTTCTTGTAACACTCTCTCTGTAATTCAGATACTTCTTTGCCTTCATTGTAACTTCTACCGAATGCAGTATGAGATATGATGTTTGATGTTAATGCTCCAAACTCGCTATGAACATCAATTTATTTTCCTTGGGAGTTTTCCTGGGCCATCATCTCTTGCCAATTCTCCAGCATGGATGAAGTGCAAGCAGCCATTCTCTTCACCGTTTCCTGTCATTGGCAACATTGGAACATAACTAAAGTCAGTAGCATAGTCTTAAGAGACTGTCTCTCAGGGACTCCCTAAGAAATAGTCTAGTTAATGCACATCCTTGTTTTAGAGAGGTAGGTGAATTCACAGCATATAAAATGTAATTTGACATTATAGAGGAAAACAATTGAAAATAAGATATCAATTACTAAGTCTTTTCAGTGTTGATGAATTTGTTAAATCATTTTACTTTTGAATTGCTTGACTCTGTACTTATTGTTATTAGCCACCGGTTGGGCCTAGGAACTCCGCACCAGAATATATGGTCAAATTATAAGCATAGATTGATAGTAATTTGGTGCATATATCTAAGGAAGTGTTTTTTTGGTATGTAGAATACCTATATTCAATAGTCCTAGACATGTAAGGTGACAATAGTTTCTCATTATTGAAGAAACTGTTATAGTTGTTCATTATTCAAGGGGACGTAGAGAAATGTCCCCATTGGAGTACCCGCATCCAGGGAACATGGGGAGCACATCCCCTATCCTCGGGAACAAGTCCCCATGTAGCACTGACCCAAACACATTTATAAAGAGGAGAATATTCCTTCAGTTTTCTCATTGATACGAAGTGTAAACATGGTGCAAAGCAAGAAAACTTTTCCTAGTTGTAGATACAATATGCACATGCATCTTGAAAGATCAGTCAGTTTTTGTTATGAAGCTAGTACCAAAGTAAAATTTGCAGACTCGATATCATATTCCACAATTCAACCAGTTGTAGCGCACATATATCTGCAGTCTTATGGTGCTACTAAGAGAGACAAAGAAATGAATTCTTCTTTTAAATCTCACCTTTATATTCACCCAGAACCATTACCAAAATCATCCATCGGGAATGAACCAATTACCAGTAGGATGAATGAATCTTCAAGAAGAGTAAAATCTCAACCTTGTCAAGATGGGTGCACGACATAAGGGGCAGTTTGACAAATTTTGGCTACAACTCCTACATGTCTGTTGAAACAGAATTGATGTCATTGCAAAAAACAAACTGAAGCATTTATGCAGTGCTTTCTTCCAATGGAAAACAAGAAAATAATGATGTCTAGTTTTCTATATACTCACCAAATGTCCAAAACCAAGTGCCATGTCTCTATAAATGGTCAAACAAATGGGGCAAACCAAAATGTAAGATAAAACGGAATTTTCAAAATGTCATAGTTACATAACTAGAATTAAAATAGCATCAAATTGTACACTTAGAAGCAAAACACCCATTGATCATGCATGATAAGCATACTGCAACTGAACTAGAAATCTCTATCTCTGCATTACTTTCTGAGATCATTCTTGCTGGGGAATTCCCTATAGAACTGATCTATGTGAAACTATAGATTGGTGGGTTGTGGACCCTGGAAAATTTGAGGAAGCAACATCATCTTGAATCATTGGCAATGGAAAATTACGAGGCACTATATTTGTTCCCACACATCGACTGTAAATAAGGAACATCAAAATGATCTTCTGGAGGAAGAAACGAGAAGCAGAGACAACCTTCAAAATACATTATATTAGTGAAGTTGATTCTATACAAGTACCCCAAAATATTGAGTTCAAGTGTTGCTCTATACTGAAATGGGATCTCCATAAGTGCAGCAAGTGAAAAAGCTGCTTCTTTCACAGATTGTGGCATATTTTTTGACATGATACTTGTAAAGTTCACAAACTGCACAAGGGATGTAACTCCATATCAGAGGCCAACATAACTGTTGGCCGAGCTTGATGGCTTTCATATGCGACATTAATTCAATAAAAGTGCACAAAATGTTCTATTGATGAAACTCCAAATCAGTCATAACCAAAAGACTAGTATGATGAGGCACCAAACATGTAGGCTATAAAAAGTAAATTCCACACAAATCAAACACCCAACTGAGAGCATTTTACGGCATAAGTAGTACTTTCGGAAAAAGCTACAATCCATGCATAACAAGCTAAGGAAACTGATGCATCAAACTTGTTCGCTAGGAGAGTGAAGATCATAAGACTTTTACAAACAGGAAAAAGATGCAAGATTAACTTGCTATGACTATTATGCCCATCTAGAAAGAAACCTAAACTGGCTTCTTCCCCAAAACACTAGATTCAGCATGCAGGTTTGAAATCCCAGTCACTACCTCTTTTGCCTCTCTCTATACCACATGTGCACTAGCGCGCACACACACACTGTCACTCCAGAAGAATAGAACTGGTGGAATCATGGGTAGCAACTATTAATCTTTGCCAGCTAAATCACAACTAGCATACATTTTAATTTGCATCTACACCAATATAGACATAAATAAATAAAGAAAAACAAGACATTTGAGTTTAAATGCAACAAAACGACACCTGAAAATTGTCAAATTCATGGTGAGGGAGTTTATCATCAAATTCTTGCATCACATCCAGGGTCCATCACCAACTCCAACCAGTATTATTGATAAAGGATAATGACTACACAAATAGAAAGGTGTAAGAACTACGTCGGTTTTAAAGTTAAAACACAAGCACTACACCATGTAGTGCAACGTAAGTGCTCTGACATACCTTGCAGTAGCTATAGCATCAATTGTCTTATGAACTTGTAAGATTAACTGCCTGGATCTTGTATCACTACTCCTGGTTTACCTGCAAATGGTCAGATCATCATGCAAGATTACTGATATGAGATCGTATAATGCCAAATTTCAATAATTAGAACCTAAGTTTTTTAATAGTAGTAAAGGTCATGAAAATGGTAAAACACATAACTGTGATATGAATGAAATGAAGCAAGACGCTACAAGATACAAGCTTGGGAAATGAATTCCGAAAAAATAATTTAGAGTGAGTTGACATTCTTTTACTCCAAGAAAAAAAAGAAACAAGTAGCATCTTTAATACCTGTCCATCTGCAACAACAAGAAGGACATGATACTGGCCCCCACTCTATTCCACAATGTCCATTGAAGCCTCAATTACTGGAGCAAAACTCGTTGGACGTGCCACAAAGCAATCAAAAAGATCATACGTCATCAGATAAAAATATCACAAAAAGAAAGCATTATCTAGTTCTTTTTTCCAAACAATGAGCAGAGGGAAAAAAAACAGAAATTCCCGTATGCCTCAGTTCATTACAGAGAATTCAACATATCAAGCAGGGATAAAGTTTTGTTCATGATTATGGACCTTGATACACCTCCATGTTGACTGAATTTACAACAACAATTTATATGAATGTCATCGACATTCCTCGACTTGCAAATTTAGGGAAGACATCAATTAAGCATATTGTTATATGAAAAAGTTAACAGCTTCAACTGGATCCTGAAGACGGGTGGAGTGTCCACACGAAACGCGTCGGTCGTGCTTAAACTATGACACAGTGCAAAATCAAGAAGATCAAACCTAATAGTTTGAACTCTGTCCATCATGATTTAAAAGATAAATTAAATGTTATAGCAGAATGAATGTAAAGCATGTTCAGACCCCTGAACATATTTTTATCTACTAACTTTCACTCCTTATCAAGTTCACAGCTACAAGAATCATGTATGAGCATTCTTAAATATGTCAACATTTATAGGCTATGATGGTAAAAGTGGATACATGTACTATTTGCAAAAAAAATATTACTTTCTTTTGCTGAAAATAAAAGAGCAGAACTCAATAACAAATTAGCCTATTCAGGGGATATGAACATAAAAATGGAGTATTTACCGATATGAATCTTGTTTACAAAGCTCTAATTTGATTGACTGAGTATAATGTGGATTGGGGCATATATTATGTATCCCTATAGTGATGTCACTGGAGTTGCACGGTGATAATGCACTGGATGTGTAGTGATAATGCATCGGGTGTGGCCATTTGTGGCATGCACCATGAAACTCAAAAACCTTCATAAGTTTGTTGCAGTTATCCACATCCGAATTCAGTTTCTTTTTCAAATTTGTCCTGAAATTAATTTGTTGAACATGCAACACTATAATAGAGATCAATTCTGGGATGGAACAACCCTTAAGGAAGGCTACTATGAAGAAACCCTACTAAGTCTCTAGGCTGGAGCAGCCATATAAGCATATTATTGCTCGGTTATGAAAATTTTTTGGATAGGACTCTAGCAAGTTTTATCATTATATAATAATATAATTTTAAGGTCATATCCTAACTAGACACCACATTGATGTATGAGACCCCATTGTGTGTGGGACACAGGACCCCTGTGTGCATATTTGACTGCTTAGTCTATGGAAGTGTACATATCCTATCCCTCTCTGGATAAGAACTTGTGTCCTACAAAGAGGAAAATACATAATCTTAAAAATTATGCCCACTCATATGTTTTCCCTGACACAAAATTGTGCATGAGGGTACAAAATTTGATTTTGGGCTGAGATCATTGGAAAAAAATGTACAGAACAGTAACAGGATGTATCACACAAACATTCCTTTCACATGGTTTCTTGGCATATGCAAGTTTAAATGCCCTAAAATTTGTTATCTTGATTTCACAAAGAGCCCAAGACATACAAAATTTGCACCTGAAGTGTTGCTACCCCAAAGTTTGGGAAAAGTATTATAAGAGATATTTCTACATCGTAAATGACAGGGTTATCTTTAAAAGCTATGATAGGTTAGAAAATTGTGGTCCTCCAAGGATCACGGATGAGGTTAAACAAGTGTTAAAAGTTAAAAGAAATTAGGGGATTCTTTTTTTCCCTTTTATAGATACTTCTTATGTCACAATGCAGCAAGCATGCACCTACCCAATCTGAGAACATATTCAATGAAGCTAAGCCTTCTTCCAAGTTCCAACATTCAACTTGAACTACTTCGGCTAAGAAGCTATGGGTGGGGAGAATTTATTCTACCAAAGTCCCCCGGGACATGAACCTGTCCCCAACTGCAATAGAAAAAACCACTTGCACAGATGAATCAGTCCACAAAGGGTAAACATATCACTGGGTGGATTTGAACCTTAGTGTGCACAATATAACCACCACTGCTTTTCCAACCAACCAAGTCCCTAATGACAGGGATTGGGTGTTTAAGGAAGCATATAACTGGAAAGTAAATAGAGGAAGCATAAACACATTCACAACACACAGGCAATTACTTCTTCAAATCACCTTTTCATTAACAAAACAAAGCTTACAAGGAAACCTTTAAAATAAAATATTCCTTGTGAGTACCTTTGACGGAACTATAACCTAGATTAATGGGTTAGCCGCGAGTATCACTACTTTTGTCAAATTGTTTGAGGAGGTTTATTAGTTCATATCCATCTTCATATTTATTTTTCTGATTAGTTTCTTTGACAATATTGTTGAGTAGATTATGTGTATATAATCAGTTTTTGTTTGTTAACATTTCTCTTCTTGTGAATCCATGTCCAAGTCCTCATTTGAGCACTACGTATTTGATCAACATGTGTAACTACTCCATATATGAGTGTGGTCCATATGGTTCCTCCCTATCTATTGTATTAGTTTTTTACCCAATGAATTTTTTTCTTCTATCAAAAGGAACAATGAATTTCCTTCTTTCCTTCCAAAATAATAGGGCTTCTTTATCAAAGTAGATAATTCCTATAATGGTTTAGATCCAAGTTCTCACAAAAAGTACCGTATATGATTTTGTTAGCAATTTTAACACTTAAATGTTATCCATGTCTTGATATAGTATGCCTTAATTTGTATTGTATTTAATCTACCCATTGGTGTACAACTATCATGGTTGTCTACTCTTACCAAATGTCAATGGGATATAATGAGGCTTCCCCCAATTCTTCACATAATACTAAGGACATGAGGTTGATTTCTACTCCTTGAGCTACTACTGCATCGAGGATATTCTTTTCCATAACTTATTGTCTTACCTAGGATTCTTTAGAGTTATTATCTTTGTGTATTTTGAGGAGGCATTTCAAGATGCATTCCACATTCTCCGATGATTTCTTATTGTTCTTGGTATAACTATAGTTGTTACAATAGTTCCTACCTTATATTATATTGGACTTGGTTTTTCCTCTCATGATTTTGTTGTTGTGTTTGTATGATTGTCCTTCCTTCTTTGTTTCCTGGTAGAAAGAATGGTTTCTTCATAAATTTCCCTTGGGTGTTCAAATATGTTCTATTTAATCATGTTCTTATTGTTCCTTTCCTTCAATTTGTCTCTTAGGGTTTTTTTAAGATTTTATTTTATTTGCTATAACTTCAATCCACAATTCCTTAACTTAATAGATCTATATCAATTTGAGATTCTTCTCCTATGACTCCTTTAAAATAATTTGTTCACGGTTACTATCATGATTGTACGTGACCCACAATTGGGACAAATCTTGACACACGGTATCATGTAAATATAGTGGATGGCCAAATCTCCTCATTGTCTATATGCATAGAATTTGATAGTTGTCTTATTTTATGGTAATGTTTGAGTGTTCGAGTTTCTCTAAGATTGAGTTCTAAATTCATTCTAATTTATTGAGGTCCAAATATTGTGTTTTTTAATGTCCCTCTCTTCCTCTTCCTCTAAAAGACCCTTGATAATTTATAGGGTTCTTGGGTCACTTATTCCAAGAATTGTCAAATGTATTGTGTGTACTACAAAAATTTATCCAAGTCAGTTTCCTTGAGTCCCAACCTTTACATTCTATCTCCTATGGTTTTCTCTTTTGTTTTTCTTTAGGTGCCTGCATTTTTTCTTCCTTTAGTTTTCTTTAATCCCTCTTCCAACTTATGTATACATTGATGATTTTCCTTTTTATAGTTCGTTGTTCGGATTTTACTCATCATTAGTTCACTTTCCATGTATATCATGGATTTCACTACATCTTTGTATTTTGTTGCATTTTTTTTGTTTTGACATGTGCTTGGATTGTATCAAGTAGTTTTGTGATAAACCACTCTATCAAGTTATCCTTCCTCATTACATTGAATTAGAGTTTTGCAAAGACTTCTCTCAACCTAGAGTCATATCTTTTATTGATTCTCCTGTATGTTAAGTAATATTTATGATTTCTGTGAAGGAAAGTGATTACTCTACTATATATCTATATACCTCCTTACATCATTCCTCAATATCTACCCATGTTTTGAAAAGTTCATCTCTTTCACAGTTGCAATACCATGTTAGGTTTTTTTTTCTAAGTTTTCCTTCAAGCATGTCCCATTTTCTTTTCTCTACAAACCCATATGTTTGTTCCCAAAATAAATTTATAAGAAAAAATTGGTCATCTCCATTTGTAGATCCATCAAATAAAGGTATAAAGCCTTGGTCAAGGATGATATAACTAGCTCCTTTTTATATGGTTATCTAATGTTTGTTAGACAACACTTATTTGTCAATCCTCTAGATGTTCCTCATTATTTTCCTCTTATGTTATGTCGGTTGCTATGGTTTGGATTTAGGTTCTTGGTGGTTATTTTCTATATATGCATTGCTTCCTCTATGATAAAACTATGGCTAATTGAGTTTGATTTGCCCCCTAAAATTTATATTTGAGTTTACTTGCATGATACCAAATCATGTTTATTAGTGGTGTGATTTTCCTTACTATGGAAAGAAATATAAATTCATTATAATTCACCCAAAATGTTGTCTACTAAATAGTCACAAAGGTATAAAACCTAATTTTGATTTAAACATCATGTTAACTAAATTTTATTGATGTTGCAAATTAACATTCCTATATTATATAAGCATATATAAAATATCCCATCATAAATGACATAGAACATTTATAGTGGAAAAATCTCAATACCAAGGATAAAAGCCATTTTCCAATAATGATTAAACACTCATCTCAAAGGCATTACAATATTCAATAGATCCATAGCTTCAAATGTTGTCCATGTCTCGACACAGTATGCCTCGATTTTTATATTTGTTAATATACCAATGAGTGTACAACTATTGTGGTTGATACCATTATCAAAGAGACAACTACCTAAATGAGAATTTCCCTAGTTCTTCCCATAATACAAAGGATGAGGTTAATTTCTACTCCTTGATCTACAAATACATTGAGGATATTATTTTCCATAACTAGTGCATGAATTTGTATTTATTTGCTAAAAATGAACTTATTTGTCTTATGTAGACTTCTTCAAAATAATTATATTTTTGGAGGTTGAGGAAGTGTGTAAAAAGATATTCTACTTTAATTGGACTTGATTTATCCTCATGTGTTGTCTTATTGTATTTGTTTACATCTCCTTCCTTCTTCAATCCATGATGGACTGAATGGATATCATTCAGATATGTCCCTTAGTTTTTTAAATACACTCTATGTCATCATGTTCATGTTGTTCCTTCCCTTTGGGTTGTCTCCTAAGGGATTTGTCGGATCTAATTTTTCTTGTTGTAAGTGCTTTCCTTGCTTCCCTATCTTAAGAGATATGTATCAATTTGAAACTCTTCTCTTATAGATCCATTAATGGAATTTTACCATGCTTGGCAATCCTGGTTACCTATATCAGAACTAGAATGAACCATGACCCTCAATATCGTATAATTATAGTGGATGATAAAATCTCCCCATTGTCTACATGCACAAAATTTGATCATTGTTTTATCTCTTGGTAATGTATGGGTGTTTTGGTTTCTCTAGGATTGAGTTTTGAATATGTTCTAATTTTATTGATGTCCATATCATCGGTTTATGAATGTGCATGTTATTCATGTTCCTCTTAGAGACCCTATCTAATTTATAGGTTTGATAGGGCATTGATTCTAAAATAGTCAAAGTATTGTGCATTCTAAAAAAATTGAAGCTAGTTAGTTTCCTTGATTCCCTATATTCGTGTTCAATCTCCCTTTGTTTGCTCTTTTGTTTCTTTTCAAGTGATTACATTTTCCTTTAGTTTTTAAAATCCGAGTTCCAACTTCTGTATGCATTGATTATTTTTCTTTTTGTGCTTTTTGATTGCATTTTACTAGTCAATAGTTCACTTTGTATCTATATCACTAATTGGACTTCATCTTTGTATGTTATTGCATATTTTCTTCTAATATATGCTTGGATGGTATCAACTAGTCTTGTGATAAACCACCCTATTTTCTCCTTCTTTCTTACATCAAAATTAAAGTTATTTGAAGACTTCTTTCAACCTAGATTCATATTAGGTTATTGATTCTCCTATATGTTTAATAATATTTCTGAGTTATGGGAAGGTGGATAATTTATCCACTAGTTATCCATACATACAATTGTGTTTGATGAGTTTCATGTTATTTCTCCTGTATATGTTCCTCGTTGTTTGCCTCTTTCTTTTTATCATCTTTTATGGCTTGGCTCTAGGTTATTGGAGGTATTTTTGTATATATGTTTTTTCTTCTATGATGAGAACCCTTTGGCTAATTGAGTTTGTCTTGCCATCCAAAATTGTTATAAAATTTCACGTGCATTATACCAAATCATGTTTATCAGTGGTATGATTCTCCTTACTATGACAAGGAATATGAATTTGTGAAAATGTCCCCAAAATGTTGGATTTTAAATTGTCATAAAGGTATAAACCCTTATTATGATTTCCGTATTAGGATTTTATTGATGATTCATACTTTCCTATCTATTATAAAGAGAAATAAAACATCCCATCACAAGTTACACTTAACATTTACAGTGGGAAAAACCTTAATATTAAGGATAAAACCATTATTCAATAATTATTAAATACTTATCTAATGAGGTATTACAATATTTAATATTTCCTTATCTTATCCAAAATCACCATGCATAGTCATTTTAGACCACCATATCTTGTTCTAAAAAATTTCACAAAAGATACCACACTTATTTCCTATTTACATCTTGTATTTAGATATCCAATTACTGCCACTAGCCATGACGATGATTACACAAGCATCCTTTGTAGTTTTTTTGGTCGATAATTAAGGGCTTCTTTCCCATGTTTATGGCCTTTTACCTTTGACTTTCCGAGAAACAATCTTCAAGATAAAGAAACAAGAAGTCTCCTACTAATAGGAGTTAGTAGGCCAAGCCTAATCCTATTTGGATCCCCATAAGGATTTGTATTTCTCCATGACTCTTTGCACAAATTTTGAGACTCATTATCTATATTCATTTATGCTTCTTCTTCATGTTTTTCACTATTACCCTTGTTTTCCTTCTCCTCGATGAGCATTAGATTTTGATTAAGTACTCATGGGGCTAAAGAAATTATTGGGTTTCTATTACAAATGATTCCTTGCTAGGATTTTCCTTAGATGTTCCAAGATATTAGACATGAAATTTTGTTTTGAATAGATTGAACTCTACATATTTTCATTCTGAGAGTCGTAGGGGAAACATTAAAATAAGATTCATAGTGCCTTCAATTATATTCAAAACATCTTCCTCTACTAGTTTATTAGCCTTATCGACTTCATTTACTTACGGAGAATCTTTCATAGGTTCATTCTCATCCACCCCATGCTCCTAATCTAAAATATCAATTTGGTTTAAATGAGAAAGGCCATTAGTTTTTCATAGATATGCCTAGACTTACATGAATAATTTATGTTGTTTAATTCCACAATTCTACCCTTTATATGATCGAAACCCATCCTCATCAACTTCCTTCTTAGGTTTTGAAATCCATTTACTCTCCAAATTAATGACCATATTTATGGAAGCTTTTTCATTTATGAAGAATGGCTTCATAGCCCAAAGATTGACAATGCACCTTCTTTACAAACTTGATTGAAATATTATCATAAATTCTCTTTTTTAAGTACATAGCTATACATATTCTCATATATGTGGCCATCTTACTTCCTAATCCATTTGAGAATATTTGATGTAGGTTCCCAATCCCTTTTCTATCAACCCGAAACAATATGCATTCCAAAAATTGAGGCATGGGAAGGGAAACCTTCTCTATCTCAGATTAGTAGATGGAGTTTCCAAATGAATATCAAAACCATGAGACTAAAATCTCATAAAAATCCATGTCGGGTACCAAAATCCTAAGTCAAATACTCATTCTCTTTATCTCTATTATTGTAAAAGGTCTAAAATGTAGCTCCATGTCAAAGAAAGTGTTAGGAACCCATGTCTTTACTTTGTTAGTATATTTTTGTTGGACGCATATGCTTTGTAAGTCGTCTCGTAGTATTTGTTGATCCATAGTTTGTGTTATTGTTGTTGGCGCATATGCTTTGTAAGTCGCCCATAGTTTTATTGATCCATAGTTTGTATTGGCCCATGGTTTGGACCTGTAGTAATTGTTGATCTATATTTTGTATTGACACATGGTATTGACCCATGGTATTGGAACCTAGACTTAGTATATAAGTGTGTGTTGAGGCCTATGAAGGCACCGTGAAGTTAATTGTATTGAGCTTGCTCAAAGGAGGTTTCCCCCTCGAAGTGGCCCGTGATCAATATAAAAGTGTTTCTGAGTTCTATTATTTATGATATCTCATGTATTTGCATTAATTAATTATTGCAGGTTCTTCACATCTGGTATCAGAGCACTTTCTTGGGCTCGCTGGGTGAAATTTCTGCCAAAAAAACATTTTCGCATCTGTTGCAGGTTTGGATTTGGGAATCATCCCTATCCGCTTAACTATGGGAAGTACTTGGGAATAATCCCTAAAACTCATTGTGAGGACTACCAAAGGAACCCCAAATTAGCTGGCCCATTGAGAGGACCTACCAGTGAAAAGGTCAACGACCCCTACCTAATTGACTAGTTCCCACCCGTGAGGTAAACAAAGAGTTGTCGTTTGTGGCAAATCGGGTATCAGTTTTACCTAAGTTGTGGAGTGAGGGGTACTCCCCCAATACACAAGCCGTCAGACAGCATTGGTGGCCAAGTGAATCCCTTGAACCGATAGGAAGCCGCACATACCTGGGGTCCATATCTATTTTCAGCTGAACTGTTGTCGATCACTTCTGCTCCAGATTCAGTCGTTTCGGGTCTATTCTAAAAGTCGTTCCAGATCCAGTCGTTGTTTCAGATCCATCCGTTTTCAATCCCTTCTGCGCCGTTGCAGATCCATCTGTTGCGGATATATTTTGCGCCACTGTTGCCGATCCATTTCTGGAAAAAAAAAAAACAAAAAAAAAACAAACAAACAAACTTATGTTTCAACTCTGTTTTCCCTGAAACTTCACTGACATCCATGCAATCCCATTCTGCATATTTCATTTCTGAAGACCCTATCCCAAATTCCACTTCCCAAGACCAGAAATCCCACATTTGTCTATTTTTAGGGTTTGCCATAACTCCTTCAATTTTCACCCAAACGCCTTCAAATTTTGCCACCGTGTTCCTTTCCTAATTCTACTTCTTTGTCCTTCTCTCCCAAATTTTCTCATTCTTTCACCCAGCTTCTGAAATCCGCATTTTTTTCCTCCATGTCCATGAGAAAGTGTCTAAAACCTACTCAAACCCCAATTACCACTCCAAGTTTTTCCCAAATCCAAATTTTCCTTTACTAAAGCAGCTTTTGTTTGTGTTTTTCTATCCATTCCCAAAAAAAAAAAAAAAATCTCCTGGTTATGGTTGTCACCCGCGCAGGAGTAAAAACCATGGAGGAAGCACTTGCAGCCATCCAAACCAAACTCCAATATCTGGATGAAAAATTTCTCAGCCTCCATCTTCAGCATTCAGCGATGAACAATAATCAACAGCAAGAATCTTCTACAGCCAATGGGTTCTCTTCTTCCAGCAATTTTCGTGGTCCAAAGCTTGAATTTCCTCGCTTCAACGATACTGATCTGACTAGATGGATCTATCGTGCAGATCAGTATTTCAGTCTGCATAATACTTTTGATGTCCAAAAAGTTCCACTTGCATCCTTTCATTTGGAACTGGAAGCTCTTCAATGGTACCGTGGGTACATCAAGGCTCATGATGAGCCAAAATGGACAGATTTTTGCCAACTCATTTTTCAACGATTTGGTCCTAGTGCTTTTGATGACTTCATCGGAGCACTCACTAAACTTCGTCAAAATGGCACTGTGAGAGAGTATCAGACAGAATTTGAGACACTAGCCAATCACACAAAAGGATTGTCTGATGAATTCTACAGGAGTTGTTTTATCACTGGTCTTCAGGATGAAATCCGGTCAGAGGTTAAAATGTTCTGTCCCAACACAATGATGGAATTCCTAGGGTTGGCTAAGTTGGCAGAAGACAAGCTTGCAGCCCAACAACGCTCCAAACCCTCTTTTTTTCCCTTCCAAAATATGGGTTCTCAACGACCTCCCATCCCACCAGCTCCTCGACCAACTCCTATCAAGCATTTGTGTGAAACAGAGATGCAGGCACGCAGAGACAAAGGGCTATGTTAAAATTGTGATGAGAAATTCACTCGGGGACATAAATGTGTTCAACAAAATCTCTATCTCTTGGATATGGATTCTCCGCCAGCCTCTAAAATTGGTGAAGAAGCTCCAACTACAATGGATGATCAGGTCGACATTCAAGAGTTTCCTATTGACCCCCCATCTCAGGAAGACCAACCAGAGATATCTCTCAATGCTTTATCCGGCGTCACCACCCCCCAAACAATGCGGGTCAAGGCATACTTCAAGAAGTTCTCTCTTAAAATACTCATTGATTTTGGAAGCACACATAACTTCATTGACCCTCGGATCGCCAAATAGGCTGATTGTTTTATCCACCCTTGCTCCAACTTTGAAGTCATGGTTGCCAATGGGGGAACCTTACCTTGCAAGGGGAAGTGTAACAATGTGCGTATCTCTCTAGAATATTATAACTGGCACTCTGACATGTTTGCCTTGTCCTTAGGAAGATGTGATGTGGTTTTGGGCGTTCAATAGTTACGCACAGTTGGCCCCATCTTATGGCATTTTGCTGAACTTTGGATGCAGTTTTTAGTCAATGGGGCACAACACAAATTAATGGGCTTACAACCAGCGTCTCTCTGCATCATCAGTTCACATCGCCTGGAAAAAATCCTTAAGAAGAATTCACATGGTGTCATCGCTCGGCTCCATTCCATTCAGATGCACCCATCAACAGTCTCCACTACTTCCTTGGATAGATATGTAGGTGTATTTGATGAACCAATGAGCTTGCTTCCTTCAAGAGACCTTTCCGGTAAGAATTTAGCCGCATCTACCTCTTAGCAGGAAATGATAGCTATTTTGCATGCAGTACAGAAGTGGCAGCCATACCTATTAGGGAATTATTTCAGCATCAAGACTAATCTCCAGGGTCTGGAAAATTTCCTAGAACAATGGGTCTCCTCCACAACACACCTGAAATGGGTTATCCCTATGTGACCACTTACAAGAAGGGTAAGGACAATATGGTGGCAGATGCTCCTTCTCGCACAATTGATGACCCAGTTTCTCTTACAGCTGTTTCTCTACTTGTTCCAAATTGGTTGCAACATGTTCAACAGGGCTATCTCTTCTATGAACTCCATGTTTCTTCATGAGCAGGGCACTCTGGGTTCTTCAAAATGTATGATCGGGAACAATGTAACTTCTTTTGGCAGGGATTGAAAATGATGACAACTCAACGGATGTTGGTTGACTGTGATACTTTCCAGGTCAACAAGGGTGAAACGACCCTCCTTTCGGGACTGCTCGAACCCTTTCCCATCCCTACACAGATTTGGAGAACTATCTCTATGGATTTCTTGGAAGCGCTCCAGTGGTATAGTACCACATCTAAAAGGACACCATATGAAGCAGTCTCTGGACTGGCACCGCCAGTTCTTCTTCCATACACCTTCAGCAGCTCCCCAGTTCAGGCAATTGACTCAATCAATTCTTCGAAACCGCGATCAGCTTCTTCTCATTCTGCAGGACAATCTTCACATGGAAAGAATTCGACTGAAACAACAAGCCAATCATCACCGTTCTGCCTGCACTTTTCACGTCACTGATATGGTTCTTCTTCTTCTACAACCTTCCACGCAATCCTCCATGAAACTCATAAGGCGCCAGTGGCCCGGAATGCAACCCGAGGATGCTACAGGGGACCCACTCCTTCAGATTCTGCATCAATTTCCACATCTAAAGCTTTGAGGACAAAGCTTTTTCTGAGGGAGAGGGGATGTTAGAAACCCATGTCTTTACTTTGTTAGTATATTGTTGTTGGACGCATATGCTTTGTAAGTCGTCCCGTAGTATTTGTTGATCCATAGTTTGTGTTATTGTTGTTGGCGCATATGCTTTGTAAGTCGCCCATAGTTTTATTGATCCATAGTTTGTATTGGCTCATGGTTTTGACCCGTAGTAATTGTTGATCTATATTTTGTATTGGCCCATGGTTTGTATTGACACATGGTATTGACCCATGGTATTGGCACCTAGACTTAGTATATAAGTGTGTGTTGAGGCCTATGAAGGCACCGTGAAGTTAATTGTATTGAGCTTGCTCAAAGGAGGTTGCCCCCTCGAAGTGGCCCATGATCAATATAAAAGTGATTATGAGTTCTATTATTTCTGATATCTCATGTATTTGCATTAATTAATTATTGCAGGTTCTTCACATAAAGGAGTTTATAAACCCTCCTTTAGGTTTCCATTTTTTCGATATCCGTCCATCTATCCTTCTCTATGAGGTCCATATCCCATACATTTGCATATTAATCTCCTAGAACATAAAGCAATTAGTAAACCAACAATCTGCATTGGATCTACAACGATTTGAAGGATTGAATTGGATTTCTCCAAGCATCCCTTTTTGGGAGAAGGCTATAGGGTCTTATTGGCCTCTTCTGCTAGGAATTCAAGGTTTGATTTGGATTTATACAAGCATCATTTTTTGGTAGAAGGTCACAGGGTCTTCTTGGCCTCTTTTGCTAGGAAATCCAATAGATCTCCCTACATTGGAAGAAGTTATTTGCAGGACAAAACTTCCTTGAAGCTCTTCATGCATTCCAAAATAGATGTGTTCATCTTTGTTATCACTCTAAAAATTAACTACGCATGTGCATGCATAGGGTTTTACAAATGACATGTAGAAATAAAATCACATGTCAATTTGATGGTGAAAATAAGAATTTCACCTTTCAAGAGTGACAAATTAAGCTTTAAGATTTAGTTGTATTTTGACATCTAAAAAGGTAAATGATGGCTTAGTTTCCATTTAACCATGAATCTTCAACTCTTATAAACACTTTATTTTTTTAAGGGTAAGTTATAAGCTTTCCCAAATGAAATTAACATATACAAATTACATTAGGGTTGAAATATAATTTTTCATGAAGAGAAGGTCCGTGACTTTCACCAATCCTCCTTACACATGTTGACAAAATTGGTGGTAAGCTTTAAAACAAACATGAGGGTAGGATTTGTCCCACGCATGTGTGCATCGATATAGCATTAGGCATGACTCACATGCTCAACCACTACCCCTAATGACCCCATGGATACCTTAAAGTGCATGGAACCTCCATGGATCCCTTAATAAAAAGGGTAAATATATCAATTAGGAGGCCTTACAGAGAACATCCTAATGACCTATGATCCACCTATACGTGATTGTACCCCCATGTCTACCTTAAATTGGGAGGTTCCCCATGCATACAAAAGGTGCATGGGGAATTTAGGTGCTCTTATGGTTATCTTAAGGAACCAAGTATATGAGCTATTAGGTCAATCACTATCTATAGGTACCTTCGTGGGTATCGAGTAGCTATATCATTTATTTGGTCAACCACTACCTTGGTTTCCTCTTTGGCTACCTTAAGATTCACTACCTCGAGTAAATATATCATTTAAAAGACCTTCCTACCTTAGATAAATAATATCTTTTACTATATACTATCCGAGCTACTTCTTCATACCTCCATAATAACCTTAAGGTATGGGAAAATATATATTTATTTGGCCAACCAATACGAGTCAGTAATTTCATGACTACCTTAAGGTACATAGTAAATGTATCATTTATTAAACGAGTAGTTTCTTAAATCTATGTTTCATAGTTATCTTATGTTATTATACTTTATTTATCCATGTATCACAATAAAGAGTATGGGTACAAATATATTATTTATTATCTTATTTTTATTGAATCAATTATTTAGATAGAGAGGTTTTGTTTGTTTAGTAGGGTTCACGATAGACAAGTTCTAAGAAATAAGGGTTAAGGAACCATTAGCACCATAATATCAATCTTGTTTGGGACTACAAGGTTAAATATTCTATGGATTCATTTTTTTTGTTTTGATGTCACTAATTCTTAGGCAATCTTTATTAAGTTACAATTTTGTATCAATGAGATAGTTTTTTTTTTAAGTGGAAATGGATTCAACACTCTTTATTACCCCTATTGCAACTAAATTGTGCAATGTTAATATATAATACTTGTTATTGCATCAATCCAAAAGAGTTCCTAATAGATATTAGGCTAAAAATGTCAATTTCCCCTTTAGTTAATTTGACCAAGATGAAAAAGTAATTTTGTCAAGCATTTAAACTACCATTTGTCATATACCCATATACATAATCATTACTTAACTATAGCCTTTTTCCATATACCCATATACATAATCATTATTTAACTATAC
Organism: Larix kaempferi; assembly: GCA_027924585.1. Classification (NCBI taxonomy): domain Eukaryota; kingdom Viridiplantae; phylum Streptophyta; class Pinopsida; order Pinales; family Pinaceae; genus Larix; species Larix kaempferi. Next base: position 11,229,510 of record BSBM01000767.1, on the reverse strand, counting down.
CCCATTGCTATATTAAGTTTAATACCTACTCAAATTAGCCTCGTACCCCATTAAAATCAAGTACTCATAAATATATTATTTATATAACCAACCAACGTATGTGGTTTCTTTCATAACTACCTTAAGAACTATCAAGTAAATATATCATTTATTACCCTAATATTTATATAACTAACAAACATGTGTAGTTGCTTTCATAACTACCTTTATAACTAACTAACAAATATGTGTTGTTTCTTTCACAACTACCTTAAGAACTAACCAACAAACATGTGTGATTGCTTTGACATAACGAACAAGTAAATATGTCATTTATTACCATAATAAATACTTTTCTATGTCCCATGGTCATCTTAAATTGCCTTAATTAAATACTTCTCATTATGTTAAGTTGTCTACTCAAATTATCTTATAAAATCACATCTACCTATATTATTTATATATATACATAAATCATCATTATCTCTTTATACCCATTTTGTTTATGGCTTTTTCCAACTAGGTAAATATCATTTTTTATTTGACTAAACAATATGAATAAGTGTATTTTATAACTATATTTTATTTTAAGACAACTTTATTTAATTATTATTATTATTAAACCTATTTTAACATAACATCCTTTTGAACTTGAACTTGACTGAACATAAATTTGACACCACTATCAGAAATGGGAGAATGGGAGAAAAAGTAAATATATTATTTATTTACCAATTAATATGGGTCGTATTTTCGCAACTATATTGAGATACCAATTAAATATATTAATTACAATGGGAGATTTATAATTATTTTGAATTGACTACTCTATGATATAACCGTTGTGAAAAGTTTACTCGGTCGATCATTTATAGCAAAAGCCCTTCACATATAACCGTTACCATTACTGACCTTCATATTTTACTCAATTTTTTTTTTATTCCACTATACGGACCTTCATATTTTACTCAATTTATTTTTTTATTCCACTATATGGTAAAGATGGAACTATAACCTAGATTAACGGTTCAATGGAATAATGATCTGGTCTGGAAAATGCTTTTTCATCAAATTTGTGGACCTTCATATTTTACTCAATTTTTTTTTTATTAATTAATTTATGAATATGGAATTAATTTAATTTTTTAGTTAACAAAATGATAGAATTTATTTAATTTTTTTTATGGCTTCCATCCTTAACCCTTTCACACCTGACCTATAACAATTGAACAAATAACCTATAATAACTTACTATCTACTTATACTCAACTGTAATATCGTCGTCCCTCGGGTTACACCATTATTCTCCCATACTCTCGCAATATCGTCTTCTTCTCGTTACTCCTCCAATATCAATAGCGTCTTCCTCTGGTATTTTTTAGTTAACATAAGAAAGGTGACAAGGAAGGCAGCGAATATCTACTTTGACATCCAAAATGGAGAGAACCCAGTCTTCTTCTTCGGTTGCGACCAGATTGAAGTTTGCTCTGTTGGATTCGAAATCATATTTATTTCAGATAAGCCTTTCTATGACAATTGAGAGCTCCTCTGATTATCACGATGATGTGCTCGCTCCACCCAGAATGAGTTGTGTGGATCTAGCCCCCGCGAGGCGGAGCTCTGCTTCACCACCAAGGACGAACTTCACTAAGGAGTATCAAACCCAAACCCATATTCCTCCTGAACCGATGAACAATATACTGGGTAACAAAGTCTCATATTCCAGTGAAACAGCGCCAGCAGAAAGGGGTGAAGCCTACATTGACCTAAGATTTAAATGTGTCTCAGAAATGCATAAAAATGGCGGCCATATCTTCTCGGTAGCAGCCGCCAACGGGATTGTGTACATCGGCGCCGAATGCAACACCATCAGATCGTGGAAATTCGTTGGGGAAAATATTGTTGAAAGCAGCCGCCTCCATTCCTGGAGCGGCATGGTGAGAGCAATGTTGCTCACAGAAGACAAGCTTTTCAGCGCCCATGCGGACCACAAGATCCGCGTCTGGTGCCGCTCGGGTTCGAATGCCTGTGCCGGCCACAAGCGAATGGCCGCAATACCGAAGCTGCTGGATTCGATACATCGCTGGGTGAAGCCGAAACGCGATGTTGTTGGATGTGGATCAGGCCGTCATGAAAACCCTAAATCGGGGAAGCATATGGGCGCGATATGCTGTCTCGCTTACAACGATGGTTTCTTGTATTCGGGCTCCTCTGATAAGACTGTGAAGGTATGGCGAGCCTCCGATCTCAAGTGCATCGAAACGATTAAAGCTCATGATGATGCTGTTATTCAGTGGATCCGTGGATGCAACGATTCGTGTTTGGAGCAGAGGAATGTTGGAGTCTGACCAGCATACTTGTTCGGCAGTTATAAAAGCCCATGGCGGCCCTGTCAAATGTATTGCTGCCAAAGTTGAGGAAGAAAATAGGGTTCTGCTTTTTAGTGGGAGCCTGGATGGATCGGTCAACATGTGGGGCATCGCTGTAAAGCAGAAGCGATCAAGGCCAGCATGACTATACCACGGACAACAAAATTAATTAAGTTTCTACTGTCCTGGTCATGTTTCATCGCTAGTCTTCTTTTTTTTTGTCTCCCAGCTCTATAATTGTCTAGGTTTGTGCGTGGTTGTATCAACGTTAACATTTAGGGAGGTTATTAGTCTCACATAATTTTTCCTCATTATAAGATGTTCATTTGCTTTATTGCAATTATCTAGTTACATTCATGTTTTTATGGAACTTGTCTTATATATAGTCCGATCATAAACTGAAAATAGTACGATTTCTCCTCGCCCTGCGAAACTATATTGTTTACATTCAATTTTTAAATTTTTTTATGTTTGACAAATGCTTAGAACCCCCTTATTAAATTTTCAAGTTCTAATGTTGGTTATGAGAAACTATATATTCTTAACATTTCAGTGTTGATGTTTCATGCTTTATAGAAGTTTGTTTCATTGCAAGCTATGAGAAACTATATCGTTGACATTCCAAATGAGAAATCTTTTCTCCAGCTTTGTGGTGTAGATGCATTGTTTTTGTCATTTGATCTTAGTAGGATGGTCTTGGATGACTCTATCTTAATCTTTTTGTTACACTTATGTTGATTATAGTACAGCATTTTCTTTTTGTTATATTTAATGTTAATTAGAGTACACTATTGAGTTTTTTTCTATATGGGTAATGTTTCTTTGAAATTAAGTTTTTGTTTTTGATAGTGTGTGCAGTTTTTATATTTTAAGAATTTTGTCTTGTAAACTGTATTGAAGTTGTAAAGTTTATTTTATACTTTTAATATAAAGTAGAGTAATTTTTATGTGAAAAAAAATTAATGAAAAAGAAAAACACAAAATATAATAAAGAAAAGAGTATGCATGTATACTATTATTAAGATTTAATTTATTAGGTAGTTAACTTTTAAAAAGTCAAATTTTAATATTTAAAAATAATATGGATTTATTTGGATTATGCTTCTAAATTTTGGGAAGTTTTATGTTTTAAGGTTTTTACTAAAGGAGAAGAGGAAACTTTTCAAATTTCTTCAGTGTGAGTACTTTTAAAAGAACCAGGTGTAAACCGATATATACTTAACTCTGGAAGACCTAGAGAAACTACCCTTTCTAACAAGGGATCGTTGGGTCAAGTTAATGGAGTGTTGAAGGGTGTAGCAAACTCTTCGATAGTCAAGTATTCAACCTATATAGTTTCCTGAACAGGTTGATCTTGGAAGATGTGATGAGGTTCTCCGAGTTGTTCAGTTGTTCCAGTAAGTTCGTAAGAACCAAGAGAGTATGTTCTTCATCGTTGTGGTGGCGAGTGTGAGTGAAGGAAGGTTTTTCAACCTTCGTGACCTTCTAATAGGTTGGTCCTCCACAATTGTGTGAAAAATATACTAAGTAATTACCCTAGGGGGCACTAAACAACTAGGAGGAAACAACACACCACTAAAAATATCTTAAAGTAATCCATACCAGGCACACAAAGATAATACTCTCAAAATTAACTATGGGTGCAAGTGTTTGAATCACCAACCGCCTTCCCAAAAACCTGTAAGGGATTTCCTCCCACGTATGTCCTAGGTGTACAGTGTAAATATCCTTCCATCGTCATGTGTGTAGAGCCCTAAAGGTCAAACGATACTAAAGGCTACCAAAATTGTAGAAAGAACCCGGGGGGACAGTCGTAGGTCCAGCCAAGACGCATGGACAGGGTAACTAAGCCCGAAATCCTAGAGTACACAAGGAACTAAAGGATCCATGTACACGAAAAGGCTCTGGTGTATGCTCGAAAGAAAAGTGGGGGGTATCCCCAACAGTCCAATCTCACACGACTTCGTGCTTAACTTTGGTTTGAGTAGAGCAATACCTCCACAACAGTTGATTTACCTAAACGATAGTTTGTACTATGATTTGAGATTTGAATGGTTTGGAAGGTTTAAAGTGATTGCACCGAGTGAAACGAAGTGCTCTACAGCCCAGTATGGGGGAGATCCTATAACGTTTGTCCATGTTTGTCCTTATAGTCGGCCATAATAAATAAAGTTTGTCTTTAACATAATAAAAAAAAAAATTAATATTATGTCGGTGATGAATAAAAGGACGTGTATTTTCGTTTGAATTAAATCCTAGGCTATAAACATTTGTCTTTATTATTGTCGGCCATTAATTAAAAAGTAAAAAGAAGTAAAATGTAATGGAAAGTATTTAATGAAAAGTAAAAAAGTGAAATGTATTGTCCGCCATTAATTAGAATGTAAAAAAAAGTAAAATTATGGAAAGTATTTAAAAAAATTCCATGTCCGCTCATAAAATAAAATATTAAGAAAAGTAATTAAAAAATATATGTTCGTTTATAAAATAAAAAATTAAAACCTAAACCCGGATCTATCAATCAAGAGAGATTAAATTTCTTAAGTTTAAATTTAAAGAAAGAAATACACCTCAAGAAATTGGATCCCTCTCGGTGCTTGATAATTACGGGTTTAAGATGGATCTATGCTAGTGTATTCCAAACCCTCGCCTAATCTAGTTGATGTTGTGTAACCTAAAAAGAAAAATGTTACTAATCAATTTTATTAATGGTTCTTTTTAAGGCTGTTACTTACTCAAAGGATAGTGCAATGTGTGGTCATGGTTACAACTGAAAAGAAATGTGTATATAAAATTGTAAAGACTTCACAATTAACCTACTTTGTTTGTCTTTCAAAACATGAAACCATAAAGCAAACTAAGCATAATGAAAGTGTTTTTGTATTTTCAAAGATCATAGTACTAAAGATTACAACTACTTCAAAAAGAAAATGACAATTCTTGCTATAAAAGGAAAGTTCTTTTTAAATTTGATTTTTTCTTTAACTATGAAAAAATACAAATAAGTGTGAACCAACAAGAACCGTAAAAGCAGTGCAATCAAAGAGAAAATGCCCAAAATTAAATCAATCAGACCTTATGCAAGACCGATAAATACCAACCCAACTAGTTGCTTCAGGAACCCTAAAATTAACTAGGTTTTGGAAACAAAATGTAAACCAATATGACTGATATGTAAGGTGGAAAAACAGAGACTCTTATGCAAAGATGAGTCGGATCCTGAATACTAGTGATCAAAGAGGATGAAATCCAAGCAGTTGCTAAACACAAAATGGGCTAGAAAGCAAGGGTATATTTGTAAGCACAAAACTCAAGTAGAAACTCTTAAAGAGGATACGAATAGACTAAACAATGCCAAGAGGGTATCAGATCAGCAAAATACATCCAAAGCCACACACAAGCCAACCTAAGACCAAACCCTAATTAAAAAAGAAAATTCTCACGAAAAACCAGCGACTGTAACATGTAGCAACGCGCGGCTGACCCGCGGGTACATACACCAACAACTCGCGAGTAGGGCAGAAAAGTCGCGACTGTATGTAAATGAAGGTCGTGGGTGATCCTGGAAAAGATTTAAAGTCTTAAAAACCTACTGAATCAAGAATAAAAACCAAAGGATATCTCTAAGAAAGGTTGTAAAAGAGACTCAGATCAACAATCAAAGGCATTAAACAAGTGTGAGATCAACAAACAAACTTCCAAAGCCAGAAGAAGTAACCCTAAGACCAAAACTTAATTAAAACAAAAAATCTCAAGGAAAGTTCGCGACTGTAACATGCAGAAGCACGCGGGTACCTTCGTGGGTATCGAGTAGCTATATCATTTATTTGGTCAACCACTACCTTGGTTGCCTCTTTGGCTACCTTAAGATTCACTACCTCGAGTAAATATATCATTTAAAAGACCTTCCTACCTTAGATAAATAATATCATTTACTATATACTAACCGAGCTACTTCTTCATACCTCCATAATAACCTTAAGGTATGGGAAAATATATATTTATTTGGCCAACCAATACGAGTCAGTAATTTCATGACTACCTTAAGGTACATAGTAAATGTATCATTTATTAAACGAGTAGTTTCTTAAATCTATGTTTCATAGTTATCTTTTGTTATTATAGTTTATTTATCCATGTATCACAATAAAGAGTATGGGTACAAATATATTATTTATTATCTTATTTTTATTGAATCAATTATTTAGATAGAGAGGTTTTGTTTGTTTAGTAGGGTTCACAATAGACAAGTTCTAAGAAATAAGGGTTAAGGAACCATTAGCACCATAATATCAATCTTGTTTGGGACTACAAGGTTAAATATTCTATGGATTCATTTGTTTTGTTTTGCTGTCACTAATTCTTAGGCAATCTTTATTAAGTTACAATTTTGTATCAATGAGATAGTTTTTTTTTTAAGTGGAAATGGATTCAACACTCTTTATTACCCCTATTGCAACTAAATTGTGCAATGTTAATATATAATACTTGTTATTGCATCAATCCAAAAGAGTTCCTAATAGATTTTAGGCTAAAAATGTCAATTTCCCCTTTAGTTAATTTGACCAACATGAAAAAGTAATTTTGTCAAGCATTTAAACTACCATTTGTCATATACCCATATACATAATCATTACTTAACTATACCCTTTTTCCATATACCCATATACATAATCATTATTTAACTATACCCCATTGCTATATTAAGTTTATTACCTACTCAAATTAGCCTCGTACCCCATTAAAATCAAGTACTCATAAATATATTATTTATATAACCAACCAACGTATGTGGTTGCTTTCATAACTACCTTAAGAACTATCAAGTAAATATATCATTTATTACCCTAATATTTATATAACTAACAAATATGTGTAGTTGCTTTCACAACTACCTTAATAACTAGCCAACAAATATGTGTAGTTTCTTTCACAACTACCTTAAGAACTAACCAACAAACATGTGTGATTGCTTTGACATAACGAACAAGTAAATATGTCATTTATTACCATAATAAATACTTTTCTATGTCCCATGGTTATCTTAAATTGCCTTAATTAAATACTTCTCATTATGTTAAGTTGTCTACTCAAATTATCTTATAAAATCATATCTACCTATATTATTTATATATATACATAAATCATCATTATCTCTTTATACCCATTTTGTTTATGGCTTTTTCCAACTAGGTAAATATCATTTTTTATTTGACTAAACAATATGAATAAGTGTATTTTATAACTATATTTTATTTTAAGACAACTTCATTTAATTATTATTATTATTAAACCTATTTTAACATAACATCTTTTGAACTTGAACTTGACTAAACATAAATTTGACACCACTATCGAAAATGGGAGAAAAGCTAAATATATTATTTATTTACCAATTAATATGGGTCGTATTTTCGTAACTATATTGAGATACCAATTAAATATATTAATTATAATGGGAGATTTATAATTATTTTGAATTGACTACTCTATGATATAACCGTTATGAAAAGTTTAATATTTTACTCAATTTATTTTTTTTATTCCACTATACGGTAAGGATGGAACTATAACCTAGATTAACGGTTCAATGGAATAATGATCTGGCCTGGAAAATGCGTTTTTATCAAATTTGTGGGTCAATTTAATTCTTTTTGGTCAATTTTTTTTTTACTCCACTATACGGACCTTTATATTTTACTCAATTTATTTTTTTATTCCACTGTAAGGTAAGGATGGATCAGGCCGTCATGAAAACCCATACTCGTCCACCCAAATGCGCCAAGCAACGATTCAGTGGGTGGTAATTATAATCTGTTATTCAGTGGATCCGTGGATGCAACGATTCGTGTTTGGAGCAGAGGAATGTTCGAGTCTGACAAGCATACTTGTTCGGCAGTTATAAAAGCCCATGGCGGCCCTGTCAAATGTATTGCTGCCAAAGTTGAGGAAGAAAATAGGGTTCTTCTTCTTAGTGGGAGCCTGGATGGATCGGTCAATATGTGGCGCATCGCCGTAAAGCACAAACGATCAAGGCCAACATCACTATACCAGGAAAAACAAAATTAATTTTCTAATGTCCTGGTCATGTTTCATCGCTAGTCTTTTTTTTTTGTCTCCGAGCTCCATAGTTTTCCAGGTTTGTGCCTCGCTGTATCAACGTTAACATGTAGTGAGCTCATTAGTCTCAGATCATTTTTCCCGATTATAAGATGTCCATTTGCTTGCTTGCATTTATCTAGTTACATTCATGTTTTTATGGAACTTGTCTTATATATATATATATAGTCCGATCATAAACTGAAATTAAACTGAAAATAGTACTATTTCTCCTCGCCATGCGAAACTATATTGTTTACATTCAATTTTTAATTTTTATGTTTGACATAAGCTTATTTTATATATTTAATGTCTATCTTAACTTGAAATAACTTGAAAATACTGAAGTTCACACGCACTGTTAATAAACTACATTTGGTGCGTATTGCTAACCGCGTAACTATTAAATTATAAACTACATTTGGTGCGTATTGCTAACCCGGTAACTATTAAATTTTCAAGTTCTAATGCTGGTTATGAGAAACTATATATTGTTAACATTTCATTGTTGATGCTTGCTTTATAGAAGTTTGTTTCATTGCAAATTGCAAACTATGAGAAACTATATCGTTGGCTTTCCAAATGATAAAGCTTGTAGGATGACTCTATCTTAATCTTTTTGGCACATTTATGTTGATTATAGTAAAGTATTTTCTTTTTGTTATAATTAATGCTAATTAGAGTACAGTATTTGGTTTTGGGTTTTTTCCTCTATTGGTAATGTTTCTTTGGTAATGTTTCTTTGATTTTAAGAAGTTTTTGGTTTTGGTTTTTCTCTATTGGTAATGTTTCTTTGAAATTAATAAGTTTTTGTTTTTGGATAGTCTTTAAAGTTTTTATATTTTAAGAATTTTATCTTATAACCTCTATTGAAGTTGTAAAGTTTATTTTATATTTTTAATATAAAGTATAATAATTTTTATGTCAAAAAAAAGTTAATGAAAAAGAAAAACACAAAATATAATTAACAAAAGAGTATACATGTATAATATTATTAAGATTTAATTTATTAGGTAGTTAACTTTTAAAAAGTCAAATTTTAATATTTAAAAATAATATGGATTTATTTGGATTATATTTCTAAATTTTGGGAAGTTTTATGTTTTAATGTTTTTACTAAAGGAGAAGAGGAAACTTTTCAAATTTTTTCAGTGTGAGTACTTTTAAAAGAACGAGGTGTAAACCGATATATACAAGTAACTCTCAAAGACTTAGAGAAATTACCCTTTCTAACAAGGGATCGTAGGGTCGAGTTAATGGAGGGTTGAAAGGTGTAGCAAACTCTTCAGTAGTCAAGTATTCAACCTATATAGTTTCCTGAACAAGTTGATCTTGGAAGATCTGATGAGGTTCTCCAAGTTGTTCAGTTGTTCCCGTAAGTTCGTAAGAACCACGAGAGTTTGTTCTTCACGTTGTGGTGGTGGTGGAGGCTCCATTGTGAGTGGAGGAAGGTTTTTCAACCTTCGTGACCTTCTAAGAGGTTTTTCCTCCACAATTGTGTGAAAAATATACTAAGTAATTACCCTAGGGGGCACTAAAAAACTAGGATCAAACAACACACCACTAAAAATGTCCTAAAGTAATCCATACCAAGCACACAAAGATAATACTCTCAAAATTAAGTCTTGGATGATGAGGGCCCATAACAAACTAGTAGAGTATCAAAGGACAATTACGTGGGTTCCACAATATAGTATTCTTGGGTGCAAGCATTTGAATCACCAACCACCTTCCCAAAATCCCGTAAGGGATTTCCTCCAACGTATCTCTTAGGTACAGTGTAAATATCCTTCCACCGTCACCTATGTAGAGCCCTAAAGGTCAAAAGATACTAAAGGTTACCAAAATTGCAGAAAGAACCCGGGGGGACAGTCGCAGGTCCAGCCAAGACGCATGGGAGGGTAACTAAGCCCGAAATCCAAGAGTACACAATGCACTAAAGGATCCACGTACACGAAAAGGCTCTCGTGTATTCTCAAAAGAAAAGTGGGGGGTATCCCCAACAGTCCAATCTCACACGACTTCGTGCTTAACTATGGTTTGAGTAGAGCTTCCTCGATACCTCCACAAGAGTTGATTTACCTAAACAATAGTTTGTACTATGATTTGACACTTGAATGGTTTGGAAGGTTTAAAGTGATGTATTCCAAACCCTAGCCTAATCTAGTTGTCAATGTTGTGTAACCTAAAAAGAAAAATTTTGCTAGTAAATTTTATTAATGGTTCTTTTTAACGTTGTTACTTACTCAAAGGATAGTGCAATGTGTGGTCACGGTTACAACTGAAAAGAAATGCGTATATAAAAATGTAAAGACTTTACAATTAACCTACTTTGTTTGTCTTTCAAAACATGAAATAAAACAACAAACTAAGCATAATGAAAGTTTTTTGTATTTTCAAAGATCATAGTACTAAAAATACAACTACTTCGAAAAGAAAATCACAATTCTTGCTATAAAAAGAAAGTTCTTTTTAAATTTGATTTTTTCTTTAACTATGAAAAAAATAAAAATAAGTGTGAACCAACAAGAACCGTAAAAATAGTGCAAGAAAAGAGAAAATGGGCAAAACTAAAGCAATCATACCTTATGCAAGACCGACAAAGACCAACCCAACTAGTTGCTTCGGGAAACCTAAAAATAACTAGGTTTTGGAAACAAAATGCAAACCAATATGATGGATATGTAAGGCAGAAAAACAGAGGCTCTTATGCGGAGATCAGTGTGCTCCTGAATACCAGTGATCAAAGAGGATGAAATCCAAGCAGTTGCCAAACACAAAATGGGCTAGAAAGCAAGGGTAACTTCGCAAGCACAAAACTCAAGTATAAACTCTTAAAGATGATACAAATAGAATCAGAATACACTGAACAATGTCCAGAGGATATTAGATCAGCAAAATACTTCCAAAGCCATAGAAAAACCACCCTAATTAAAAAAGAAAATCTCACAAAAAACCCGTGACTGTAACATGCAGCAATGCGCGGCTGACCCGCAGGTACATACACCAACAACTCGCGAGTAGGGAAGAAAAGCTTCAACTATATGTAAATGAAGGTTGCGGGTGATCCTTGAAAAAATTTAAAGACCTAAAAACCTACTGTATCAAGAATAAAAACCAAAGGATATATCTAAGAAAGGCTATAAAAGAGACTCAGATCAACACTCAGAGGCATTAAACAAGTGTCAGATCAACAAACAAACTTCCAAATCCAGGAGAAGTAACCCTAAGACCAAAGCTTAATTAAAACAAAAAATATCAAAGAAAGTTTGCAACTATAACATGCAGAAGCACGCAAGTGCAACTAGATAACCACGAGTACCTATATAGGCAACACGCTAGTGCAATTGAATAGCTGTGCCTATAAGCACAAGGAACTCGCAAAAATAACATCAACTTGTAGTCAAATTGCAATAGACACAAAGAAATCTATTGGAAAGGGAAGAATGTCTCAATCTTTATTGACAAATGCAGAAAGTACAATAATGTTATACCTGTCCTGAATCGGCACCATCGTAACCAGACCTTGGTCTCCTGCTCCTCTCTCTTAGTTATGAATTTCTCCAACATAACTTTCTCTAATGATCTTAAGGTCCCTTTCTCAAGCCCTTCCCCTTGTATTTATAGCAAAGCAAGGAAGGCAGGTTCGAAAGGTGGTTGAGTTGGGAAGTTGGGGTAGTTTGGGTACCTGCCTCAACTAATCTCAATTCTTTTTTTAATTCTTTTTTAACTTTTTCTTAAGACACCCACGACTATGATATAGGACAACTCGTGAGTGACTCGTGAGTGTCTTCACTTGCATCTAGTGGGTGCAACATTTTGAGGGAAGGATTGCAAGGTTCGGCTCTAGGTCATCTAAGGTCAAGGTAAGGTCTTCCATCCATACTGTCCTTTTGTGTGATCCACAAGGCAATGTGGTCACAAATGGAGAAGTGCTAATTTGATCGATAAAAATTGTGTTTGATGAGTTTCATGTTATTGATCTTGTATATGTTCCTCGTTGTTTTCCTCTTTCTCTTTATCATCTTTTATGGCTTGGCTCTAGGTTATTGCAGCATTTTTGTATATATATGTTTTTCTTCTATGATTAGTGTTGAAATAATGTAACTTCAAAGAATATTCTATTTGTACTTTATTATTATTCATCCGAAGATGTGTTATTCCTCTGTCGGGATGTTATTATTATGTAAAGTCATTGAGGTAAATCCTCCCATGTAAGTCGGGGCAATAGATCCCCTAATATTCATTTGTAATGGGGTGTTTAAGTCCCCTAGATAGGTCGGCCCAGTTAGCAAGAGAATAAACTATTGAGGCCGACCTATCAAGTGTAAAAGTCAAGTGAATCTAAAGTATAAATAGAGAAGGTGTGTTCCTCATTTGAACACACACTCACTCACTTGTGAACTCGCATAGGAGAGAGAGATCTGGAAAGGAGGATAAGGAGCTCTTGTTTGGGGATTTCATCTTTGTACTTGTTGATCATCTATATTGAGGAAATTTTGTTGGTTTTCTACCCCATAAGGGTTTCCGAGGATAAATCTGTGTCTCTTGTGTTTATGTTGTGCTTGTTATTCTTTCAGTGATCCTGCATATGCTATTGTTGTGAAATTGAATTGAATACTGATGTTATCTATCTAAGCATATTGAATCTTAACATGGTATCAGAGCTATTCTGAAGGAAGGCTATGTATGGCACTTATGACACTTATTTCAGTTGCGACAATTTGAAAGCTAGGGCTTTGTATAACAAAACCTAGTCATTGTGGAACTTTCACTATAAATCACTTTCGGCGAAGGTTCGGGATCTGAAACTTGTACAGGACAAAGATGACATTTTCTTGTATCTTTTGTCCGAGTTAAAGCCTCAGATTCGTTGTACTTTCTGAGATATGATCCGTACAAGTTAGGGTTTATCCCTCCTCGAGAATGAATCCCTAAACAGGTGACCTAGGTAAAAAGGTCATATCTCACAATAGGAAGCTCCAAATGGAATTCCGTAAAAAGAGACAGTTAGGGAACTGAATTTATTTTTACAGGTCCGAGTTTCAAAGGCTGAAGTTGAAACAGTGACATGTGGCACTCCTTACAAGTTCTCTATGTTGTTCCATCCCTTAAATGGTTCATGTTGTGAAACTGAGCATATCTCTATGATGGAGAATCCAATAAAGCTCAAACCTGTGGGGTTGGAAATATAACAAGTTAGACTACCATAGTCTGAAGTTTCAGACCCTGCAGATCTGAAATTTCAGAGATACACTAGAATCAAAATGGAACATCTGAAATGGCTCAATGGAGAAAATCAAAGAAGAGAAGGAAGAAGCTCTCACTTGGGTTTTTTAGTTTTTAGGTATGGCATGACGTAATACAATGTCAAAGACACCTGATGAAACATTGGAAACTTTGAAAATGGATTTGGAATCCATTCATCTTAGATATTAATCCTCCATCAAAATGTTGTGGGAGGAAGGAGATTGAAAATTAGGGTTTCCAGGTAAGAAGAAACCCTAACAAAGTTGGGAGACTCATAGGGAAGCAATGAAGGAGGTTTAAATGGCACTTATATTCTATCATCCTAGCACCATGAACCTATATAAGATGTTTACAAGAATCTACCTTGGATGGTTAGGGTTTTAACCTTATAGAGAAGACTGTACAAGCAATCTCAACAGGTATGACTTGAGAAGATATAGGTATGTTTTGAAATCTGTTTCATGATTAAGTTCATGATATGTTTATTGAGGTTAGTAAAATCATGATTAATTTTATATTTTCTGATCACCTTAGTAAAAGTATGAATGCATGTGAATGATAGAAGACATTCATTGATTAGGGTTATGACACTTATGATTGTACTAATGCACTTGTTGTGTTGTATGAGGATGATGTTGTCTGCTAACATGAAAGGTACATCAAGTAAATATATATGGCCATGATGACATGAAGACAAAGACTCATCCGTAGTCTTTGAGTTTCATAGTTATCTTATGTTATCTTATCTTATCTGTGTTTCATAGTTATCTTATGTTATTCTACTTGAGTTATCCATGCATCACAATAAAGAGTATGGGTAAATATATTATGTATTTAGCCTATTTGTATTGAATCAATTCTTTAGATAGAGAGGTTTTGTTTGTTTAGTAGGGTTTACACTAGACAAGGTCTAAGAAATAAGGGTTAAGGAACCATTAGCACCATAATATCAATATTGTTTGGGACTACAAGGTTAAATATTCTATGGATTCATTTTTTATTTTGCTATCATTGATTCTTAGGAAATCTTTGTTAAGTTATAAATTGTGCAATGCTAATATATAATACTTGTTGTTCCATCAATCCAAAAGAGTTCCTAATAAATATTAGGACAAAAATGTCAATTTCCCCTTTAGTTAATTTGACCAGCATGAAAAAAGTCATTTTGTGAAGCATTTAAACTACCATTTGTCATATATAACGCATATACATGATCATTATTTAACTCGGTCGATCATTTATAGCAAAAGCCCTTCACATATAACCGTTACCATTACTGACCTTCATATTTTACTCAATTTTTTTTTTATTCCACTCTACGGACCTTCATATTTTACTCAATTTATTTTTTTATTCCACTATACGGTAAAGATGGAACTATAACCTAGATTAACGGTTCAATGGAATAATGATCTGGTCTGGAAAATGCTTTTTCATCAAATTTGTGGACCTTCATATTTTACTCAATTTTTTTTTTATTAATTAATTTATGAATATGGAATTAATTTAATTTTTTAGTTAACAAAATGATAGAATTTATTTAATTTTTTTTATGGCTTCCATCCTTAACCCTTTCACACCTGACCTATAACAATTGAACAAATAACCTATAATAACTTACTATCTACTTATACTCAACTGTAATATCGTAGTCCCTCGGGTTACACCATTATTCTCCCATACTCTCGCAATATCGTCTTCTTCTCGTTACTCCTTCAATATCAATAGCGTCTTCCTCTGGTATTTTTTAGTTAACAGAAGAAAGGTGACAAGGAACGCAGCGAATATCTACTTTGACATCCAAAATGGAGAGAACCCAGTCTTCTTCTTCGGTTGCGAGCAGATTGAAGTCTGCTCTGTTGGATTCGAAATCATATTTATTTCAGAGAAGCCTTTCTATGACAATTGAGAGCTCCTCTGATTATCACGATGATGTGCTCGCTCCACCCAGAATGAGTTGTGTGGATCTAGCCCCCGCGAGGCGGAGCTCTGCTTCACCACCAAGGACGAACTTCACTAAGGAGTATCAAACCCAAACCCATATTCCTCCTGAACCGATGAACAATATACTGGGTAACAAAGTCTCATATTCCAGTGAAACAGCGCCAGCAGAAAGGGGTGAAGCCTACATTGACCTAAGATTTAAATGTGTCTCAGAAATGCATAAAAATGGCGGCCATATCTTCTCGGTAGCAGCCGCCAACGGGATTGTGTACATCGGCGCCGAATGCAACACCATCAGATCGTGGAAATTTGTTGGGGAAAATATTGTTGAAAGCAGCCGCCTCCACTCCTGGAGCGGCATGGTGAGAGCAATGTTGCTCACAGAAGACAAGCTTTTCAGCGCCCATGCGGACCACAAGATCCGCGTCTGGTGCCGCTCGGGTTCGAATGCCTGTGCCGGCCACAAGCGAATGGCCGCAATACCGAAGCTGCTGGTTTCGATACATCGCTGGGTGAAGCCGAAACGCGATGTTGTTGGATGTGGATCAGGCCGTCATGAAAACCCTAAATCGGGGAAGCATATGGGCGCGATATGCTGTCTCGCTTACAACGATGGTTTCTTGTATTCGGGCTCCTCTGATAAGACTGTAAAGGTATGGCGAGCCTCCGATCTCAAGTGCATCGAAACAATTAAAGCTCATGATGATGCTGTGAACGCCATTGCCGTCAGCCCTGATGGATTGATATTCACCGGCTCGGATGACTGCACGGTGAAGATATGGAGAAAACATATTGTGCCGTCACCGCACCTTCTGTTGACAACACTTCTTGGGAAAAACAAAAGCAAGATCTCAAACTCAAACTCAAGCTTGCCCGTGAAAGCCCTTGCTCTGAATTCGAATGGATCCGCTCTGTACACGGGATCCTCGAATGGTGATATTATTTGGTGGGAAAAAGACCCATACTCGTCCACCCAAATGCGCCAAGCCGGGATCCTTCGCGGGCATGTACGCGCAGTGCTGTGCCTGGCAACAGTGGGTGGTAATTATAATCTGTTATTCAGTGGATCCGTGGATGCAACGATTCGTGTTTGGAGCAGAGGAATGTTTGAGTCTGACCAGCATACTTGTTCGGCAGTTATAAAAGCCCATAGCGGCCCTGTCAAATGTATTGCTGCCAAAGTTGAGGAAGAAAATAGGGTTCTGCTTTTTAGTGGGAGCCTGGATGGATCGGTCAACATGTGGGGCATCGCTGTAAAGCAGAAGCGATCAAGGCCAGCATGACTATACCACGGACAACAAAATTAATTAAGTTTCTACTGTCCTGGTCATGTTTCATCGCTAGTCTTTTTTTTTTTTGTCTCCCAGCTCTATAATTTTCTAGGTTTGTGCGTGGTTGTATCAACGTTAACATTTAGGGAGGTTATTAGTCTCAGATAATTTTTCCTCATTATAAGATGTTCATTTGCTTTATTGCAATTATCTAGTTACATTCATGTTTTTATGGAACTTGTCTTATATATAGTCCGATCATAAACGGAAAATAGTACGATTTCTCCTCGCCCTGCGAAACTATATTGTTTACATTCAATTTTTAAATTTTTTATGTTTGACAAATGCTTATAACCCCCTTATTAAATTATAAACATTTCAGTGTTCATGTTTCATGCTTTATAGAAGTTTGTTTCATTGCAAGCTATGAGAAACTATATCGTTGACATTCCAAATGAGAAATATTTTCTCCAGCTTTGTGGTGTAGATGCATTGTTTTTGTCATTTGATCTTAGTAGGATGGTCTTGGATGACTCTATCTTAATCTTTTTGTTACACTTATGTTGATTATAGTACAATATTTTCTTTTTGTTATATGTAATGTTAATTAGAGTACACTATTGAGTTTTTTTCTATATGGGTAATGTTTCTTTGAAATTAAGTTTTTGTTTTTGATAGTCTGTGCAGTTTTTATATTTTAAGAATTTTGTCTTGTAAACTGTATTGAAGTTGAAAAGTTTATTTTATACTTTTAATATAAAGTAGAGTAATTTTTATGTGAAAAAAAATTAATGAAAAAGAAAAACACAAATTATAATAAAGAAAAGAGTATGCATGTATACTATTATTAAGATTTAATTTATTAGGTAGTTAACTTTTAAAATGTCAAATTTTAATATTTAAAAATAATATGGATTTATTTGGATTATGCTGCTAAATTTTGGGAAGTTTTATGTTTTAAGGTTTTTACCAAAGGAGAAGAGGAAACTTTTCAAATTTCTTCAGTGTGAGTACTTTTAAAAGAACCAGGTGTAAACCGATATATACTTAACTCTGGAAGACCTAGAGAAACTACCCTTTCTAACAAGGGATCGTTGGGTCAAGTTAATGGAGTGTTGAAGGGTGTAGCAAACTCTTCGATAGTCAAGTATTCAACCTATATAGTTTCCTGAACAGGTTGATCTTGGAAGATGTGATGAGGTTCTCCGAGTTGTTCAGTTGTTCGAGTAAGTTCCTAAGAACCACGAGAGTATGTTCTTCGTCATTGTGGTGGCGAGTGTGAGTGAAGGAAGGTTTTTCAACCTTCGTGACCTTCTAATAGGTTGGTCCTCCACAATTGTGTGAAAAATATACTAAGTAATTACCCTAGGGGGCACTGAACAACTAGGAGGAAACAACACACCACTAAAAATATCTTAAAGTAATCCATACCACGCACACAAATATAATACTCTCAAATTTAACTATGGGTGCAAGTGTTTGAATCACCAACCGCCTTCCCAAAAACCTGTACGGGATTTCCTCCCACATATGTCCTAGGTGTACAGTGTAAATATCCTTCCATCGTCGCGTGTGTAGAGCCCTAAAGGTAAAACAATACTAAAGGCTACCAAAATTGTAGAAAGAACCCGGGGGGACAGTCGTAGGTCCAGCCAAGACGCATGGACAGGGTAACTAAGCCCGAAATCCTAGAGTACACAAGGAACTAAAGGATCCATGTACACGAAAAGACTCTGGTGTATGCTCGAAAGAAAAGTGGGGGGTATCCCCAACAGTCCAATCTCACACGACTTCGTGCTTAACTTTGGTTTGAGTAGAGAAATACCTCCACAACAGTTGATTTACCTAAACGATAGTTTGTACTATGATTTGAGATTTGAATGGTTTGGAAGGTTTAAAGTGATTGCACCGAGTGAAACGAAGTGCTCTACAGCCCAGTATGGGGGAGATCCTATAACGTTTGTCCATGTTTGTCCTTATAGTCGGCCATAATAAATAAAGTTTGTCGTTAACATAATAAAAAAAAAATTAATATTATGTCGGTGATTAATAAAAGGACGTGTATTTTCGTTTGAATTAAATCCTAGGCTATAAACATTTGTCTTTATTATTGTCGGCCATTAATTAAAAAGTAAAAAGAAGTAAAATGTAATGGAAAGTATTTAATGAAAAGTAAAAAAGTAAAATGTATTGTCCGCCATTAATTAGAATGTAAAAAAAACTAAAATTATGGAAAGTATTTAAAAAAATTCCATGTCTGCTCATAAAATAAAATATTAAGAAAAGTAATTAAAAAAAATATGTTCGTTTATAAGATAAAAAATTAAAACCTAAACCCGGATCTATCAATCAAGAGAGATTAAATTTCTTCAGTTTAAATTTAAAGAAAGACATACACCTCAAGAAATTGGATCCCTCTCGGTGCTTGATAGATACGGGTTTAAGATGGATCGATGCTAGTGTATTCCAAACCCTGGCCTAATCTAGTTGATGTTGTGTAACCTAAAAAGAAAAATGTTACTAATCAATTTTATTAATGGTTCTTTTTAAGGCTGTTACTTACTCAAAGGATAGTGCAATGTGTGGTCATGGTTACAACTGAAAAGAAATGTGTATATAAAATTGTAAAGACTTCACAATTAACCTACTTTGTTTGTCTTTCAAAACATGAAACCATAAAGCAAACTAAGCATAATGAAAGTGTTTTTGTATTTTCAAAGATCATAGTACTAAAGATTACAACTACTTCAAAAAGAAAATGACAATTCTTGCTATAAAAGGAAAGTTCTTTTTAAATTTGATTTTTTCTTTAACTATGAAAAAATACAAATAAGTGTGAACCAACAAGAACCGTAAAAGCAGTGCAATCAAAGAGAAAATGCCCAAAATTAAATCAATCAGACCTTATGCAAGACCGATAAATACCAACCCAACTAGTTGCTTCAGGAACCCTAAAATTAACTAGGTTTTGGAAACAAAATGTAAACCAATATGACTGATATGTAAGGTGGAAAAACAGAGACTCTTATGCAAAGATGAGTCGGATCCTGAATACTAGTGATCAAAGAGGATGAAATCCAAGTAGTTGCTAAACACAAAATGGGCTAGAAAGCAAGGGTATATTTGCAAGCACAAAACTCAAGTAGAAACTCTTAGAGAGGATACGAATAGACTCAGAATAGACTAAACAATGCCAAGAGGGTATCAGATCAGCAAAATACATCCAAAGCCACAGACAAGCCAACCTAAGACCAAACCCTAATTAAAAAAGAAAATTCTCACGAAAAACCAGCGACTGTAACATGTAGCAACGCACGGCTGACCCGCGGGTACATACACCAACAACTCGCGAGTAGGGCAGAAAAGTCGCGACTGTATGTAAATGAAGTTCGTGGGTGATCCTTGAAAAGATTTAAAGTCTTAAAAACCTACTGAATCAAGAATAAAAACCAAAGGATATCTCTAAGAAAGGTTGTAAAAGAGACTCAGATCAACAATCAAAGGAATTAAACAAGTGTGAGATCAACAAACAAACTTCCAAAGCTAGAAGAAGTAACCCTAAGACCAAAACTTAATTAAAACAAAAAATCTCAAGGAAAGTTCGCGACTGTAACATGCAGAAGCATGCGGGTGCAACTAGATAACCGCGGGTACCTATATAGCAAACTCGCTAGTGCAACTGAATAATTGCGCCTATAAGCACTGGGAACTCGCAAGTGGGCTTTGAAAAATTCTTAAAAAAAAAGAAAATTGCAAATCAAAAAAGAACTAAGTCAAGCAACAGGGTCAAGGATACGCTAGACACTTCTACAGAGATCAAACAAGTTATAAAGGACTGAAAGAAACTCAACAAGAGTCCCCAAAGCATAAAATAGATGGTCCTCCCCAACGGAGTCGCCAGTTCTGTTGTTAGGCAAATTTTCCTTATAGTAGGCGAACACTACCAACGTACGAGGGTTATCAGATAGACATATAAGGCTTTGCAAATATTTTTATTAATAAAATTGGATTAGAGTTAAGAGAATGTATACTTTATTTATGAAGGTCGATCCAAGTTTTTCTCCCTTCGTTCTCCTATGCAACAACCTGCAAAACAAACATAAAACCTTCCTCAAACCAGTTTTACCACAAATAACATATTGATATTAATAAGACAAAATAACATCAACTTGTAGTCAAATTGCAATAGACACAAACAAATCTATTGCACTACTACATTTTTGGCCTTTAGGGTGGGTTGTCTTCCGCCCCCAAAAGTGACCTACGAGGGGGGGGTTTCTCTTTGGTGGCAGTTTTGGAAAAACCGCCCCTAAAGACGCCGATGTTAAAACTTTTTCCCTTTAAGTGCGGTTTTTGACGAAATTGGAATCGCCCCCAAAAGTGACTTTTGGGGCTGGTTTGTGACCCCACTTGTAGAGGTATACGGAGGTCGTTTTAAACCCCCCTCGTAGACCCCTTCATAGAGACCTACGGGGACGGTTTCGAACCCCCTTCATAGAGACCTACGAGGGTGGTTGTGAACCACCCTCATAAGCCCCCTCATACAAACCTACAAGGGCGGTTTGGAACCAACCTTGTAGAGGACTATAGGGGCGGTTTCAAACCCCCCTCGTAGAGGCCTATAGGGGCGGTTTTGAACCCCACACATATAGTCCTATAGGGGTGGTTTGGAACCCCCCTTGTAAAGGCCTATAGGGGAAGTTTAGAACCCCCCTCGCAGAGGCTTATAGGGGCGGTTTTGAACCCCCCTCGTAGAAGCCTATAGAGGCGGTTCGAAACCCCCCCTAAAACTCTTTACAAACCTTTGGGGGCAGTTATGAACCCCCGCCATATAAACTTACAGGGGGGGTTTTGAACCCCCCTCATTGTAACATAAAAGGGTAGTTTTGAACCCCCCTCGTAGTGACATATGAAGTCAATTTAGAACCCCCCTCGTAGCCATTATAAAATATATTTTATTAAAAATATCAATATTGCAATATCATTAGGGCACGAAGGAATCGAACCTTCAACCCCCTGCTTGTAAAGCAGGAACTCTTCCATTGAGATAGAACCCTTTAAGAATTGGGGAAAGGGGCAATATTAACACCAAGATTGCATCATTTGTAATTCTAAGAAAATACTAATAATCCCAACATTGTTTCTGACTCGAGACACCTAAGAAAGTAGTCTAAATGGCTCTGGCCTTCTTTAGATATGTGCTAACCACTTCAAATCGTATGGCTCTGACCTTCTTTAGATATATGCTAACCACTTCAATTTCTATGATGTAATCAAGATAATGTAGATGTATGTTAAAAAATTCACATTTACACTCATAAACATATAATTATGCATCCAATTGACCTCAAGTTGGCATTTAAAAAGAAGAATATTATGCCACCGAGGAAGACACTCAGTTCGCTTGATTATGATCATGCCACTGTACAACACATAAAGTAACAACAAATAAATGTGTTTTGGAGCTATGTAGATTTGAATCTTCTGTTGTTAGCAGTGTCCCGCAGTAAAAAATGGAACTCCTCAGAATGATAAACTTCTTCCATATAAAGATGCACCCTCCTAGAGCGAGTTTGATGGTCCTCCTTTTTCAACTGGTCGGTGGAGGGAACTGCTAGGAACAAGAAGCCCTTGTTTCTCCAATTTCTTCTACATAATTGTATGATATTGATTCTGTTGTATCTACGAAACCACTTGCAAAGAACCAATTCTAAAATTCTTACCTCATATCTGCAACCTAGTGTCCACCATGGTAATTTTAATGCTATTTTGGCAGCATCCTTAGCTTCAATCTTACGACCAATTCTGTAATATAAAGAGATAGAATCTCCATAATAGGGATGTGATACTCTGTATATATATTTGTGTGTATGTGTGTGTGTGACCGAGAGAGAGAGAGCAAGAGAGAGAGAGAGAGAGAGAGAGAGAGAGAGAGAGAGATGATTAAACAATTGAAGAGGATCTCAAAATTGGGTCCCATGGCATCCAGACACTATTTGGCTATGAATGATAGTCATGTACAGGTGCTCATCCCTATTGTACTCACTTAAGAAAAATCTCTGCATTAAACACAAATGGTCATCCAAATAAGTCTTAATGAATTGCATTTTCCAAACAAAAATGATGGATGAAGGTTTTCTAATTAACAAAATCTTAAAAATGATACGGAATATATATTAAATAGAATACATACCGATTTTACACTACGTTGTAAGCATGTGTGCATGTGGAATATCTGTGCCACATACACTGGTAACTTCTTTCCTTAATATTTCTTTCCATTCCAGGTTTATCGCGAGCAAGAATACTGCCCAAGTTAACAGATTGGAAGTTGTCTCATGGCCTGCAAAGAAAAATGTCTTGCATTCATCCATGATTTCGTCAATAGTCATGCTTGGATTTCTTTGAGACCCACCCAATTCCTTCTAGTTTGTAGTCATCATGATTCCAAGCAGATCATTCCCATAGCCATCATGAGCTCTTGTTGTTGTTCTGGGCTCTAACCTACTTTGAATTAAAGAATTCAAGAGTTCTTTGACTCTTCTGTCAATCTTACAGGCATACATGTTCTTTCTTGTAGGAATATATCTGCCAAATTCCCCAACGGTACAAGTCCACAATTATAAGTACTCTGAAGCATACGTTTGTGTAGAAGCTCTATGTACTATGTATAGCACTAAGTAGAACCTTATGCTTAAGTAAAAGATCTATGGATTATGTCTCTAGCAGGTCCCAAAGGACGTGAAAGAAAAACATAAAGAGAAGTACAAGTACTAATGAACTTGCAGTTACATGCAAAACTATACAATTGATTTAAAGACATGAGTACAATGTTATTACTGGCTTCCTAGGATGAAGACAGATTGTTCAGCTTTAGCATCAATTTCTTGTAACACTCTCTCTGCAATTCAGATAATTCTTTGCCTTCATTGTAACTGCTACCGAATGCAGTATGCGATATGATGTTTGATGTTAATGATCCAAACTCGCTATGAACATCAATTTATTTTCCTTGGGAGTTTTCCTGGGCCATCATCTCTTGCCAATTCTCCAGCATGGATGAAGTGCAAGCAGCCATTCTCTTCACCGTTTCCTGTCATTGGCAACATTGGAACATAACTAAAGTCAGTAGCATAGTCTTACGAGACTGTCTCTCAGGGACTCCCTAAGAAATAGTCTAGTTAATGCACATCCTTGTTTTAGAGAGGTAGGTGAATTCACAGCATATAAAATGTAATTTGACATTATAGAGGAAAACAATTGAAAATAAGATATCAATTACTAAGTCTTTTCAGTGTTGATGAATTTGTTAAATCATTTTACTTTTGAATTGCTTGACTCTGTACTTATTGTTATTAGCCACCGGTTGGGCCTAGGAACTCCGCACCAGAATATATGGTCAAATTATAAGCATAGATTGATAGTAATTTGGTGCATATATCTAAGGAAGTGTTTTTTTGGTATGTAGAATACCTATATTCAATAGTCCTAGACATGTAAGGTGACAATAGTTTCTCATTATTGAAGAAACTGTTATAGTTGTTCATTATTCAAGGGGACGTAGAGAAATGTCCCCATTGGAGTACCCGCATCCAGGGAACATGGGGAGCACATCCCCTATCCTCGGGAACAAGTCCCCATGTAGCACTGACCCAAACACATTTATAAAGAGGAGAATATTCCTTCTGTTTTCTCATTCATACAAAGTGTAAACATGGTGCAAAGCAAGAAAACTTTTCCTAGTTGTAGATACAATATGCACATGCATCTTGAAAGATCAATCAGTTTTTGTTATGAAGCTAGTACCAAAGTAAAATTTGTAGACTCGATATCATATTCCACAATTCAACCAGTTGTAGCGCACATATATCTGCAGTCTTATGGTGCTACTAAGAGAGACAAAGAAATGAGTTCTTCTTTTAAATCTCACCTTTATATTCACCCAGAACCATTACCAAAATCATCCATCGGGAATGAACCAATTACCAGTAGGATGAATGAATCTTCAAGAAGAGTAAAATCTCAACCTTGTCAAGATGGGTGCACGACATAAGGGGCAGTTTGACAAATTTTGGCTACAACTCCTACATGTCTGTTGAAACAGAATTGATGTCATTGCAAAAAACAAACTGAAGCATTTAT
This sequence comes from Larix kaempferi, assembly GCA_027924585.1. Taxonomy (NCBI): domain Eukaryota; kingdom Viridiplantae; phylum Streptophyta; class Pinopsida; order Pinales; family Pinaceae; genus Larix; species Larix kaempferi. Next base: position 11,204,456 of record BSBM01000767.1, on the reverse strand, counting down.
GCAGTGCTTTCTTCCAATGGAAAACAAGAAAATAATGATGTCTAGTTTTCTATATACTCACCAAATGTCCAAAACCAAGTGCCATGTCTCTATAAATGGTCAAACAAATGGGGAAAACCAAAATGTAAGATAAAACGGAATTTTCAAAATGTCATAGTTACATAACTAGAATTAAAATAGCATCAAATTGTACACTTAGAAGCAAAACACCCATTGATCATGCATGATAAGCATACTGCAACTGAACTGGAAATCTCTATCTCTGCATTACTTTCTGAGATCATTCTTGCTGGGGAATTCCCTATAGAACTGATCTATGTGAAACTGTAGATTGGTGGGTTGTGGACCCTGGAAAATTTGAGGAAGCAACATCATGTTGAATCATTGGCAATGGAAAATTACGAGGCACTATATTTGTTCCCACACATCGACTGTAAATAAGGAACATCAAAATGATCTTCTGGAGGAAGAAACGAGAAGCAGAGACAACCTTCAAAATACATTATATTAGTGAAGTTGATTCTATACAAGTACCCCAAAATATTGAGTTCAAGTGTTGCTCTATACTAAAATGGGATCTCCATAAGTGCAGCAAGTGAAAAAGCTGCTTCTTTCACAGATTGTGGCATATTTTTTGACATGATACTTGTAAAGTTCACAAACTGCACAAGGGATGTAACTTCATATCAAAGGCCAACATAACTGTTGGCCGAGCTTGATGGCTTTCATATGCAACATTAATTCAATAAAAGTGCACAAAATGTTCTATTGATGAAACTCCAAATCAGTCATAACCAAAAGACTAGTATGATGAGGCACCAAACATGTAGGCTATAAAAAGTAAATTCCACACAAATCAAACACCCAACTGAGAGCATTTTAGGGCATAAGTAGTACTTTCGAAAAAAGCTACAATCCATGCATAAAAAACTAAGGAAACTGATGCATCAAACTTGTTCGCTAGGAGAGTGAAGATCATAAGACTTTTACAAACAAGAAAAAGATGCAAGATTAACTTGCTATGATTATTATGCCCATCTAGAAAGAAACCTAAACTGGCTTCTTCCCCAAAACACTAGATTCAGCATGCAGGTTTGAAATCCCAGTCACTACCTCTTTTGCCTCTCTCTATACCACATGTGCACTAGCGCGCACACACACACTGTCACTCCAGAAGAATAGAACTGGTGGAATCATGGGTATCAACTATTAATCTTTGCCAGCTAAATCACAACTATCATACAGTTTAATTTGCATCTACACCAATATAGACATAAATAAATAAAGAAAAACAAGACATTTGAGTTTAAATGCAACAAAACGACACCTGAAAATTGTCGAATTCATGGTGAGGGAGTTTATCATCAAATTCTTGCATCACATCCAGGGTCCATCACCAACTCCAAGCAGTATTATTGATAAAGGATAATGACTACACAAATAGAAAGGTGTAAGAACTACGTCGGTTTTAAAGTTAAAACACAAGCACTACACCATGTAGTGCAACGTAAGTGCTCTGACATACCTTGCAGTAGCTATAGCATCAATTGTCTTATGAACTTGTAAGATTAACTGCCTGGATCTTGTATCACTACTCCTGGTTTACCTGCAAATGGTCAGATCATCATGCAAGATTACTGATATGAGATCGTATAATGCCAAATTTCAATAATTAGAACCTAAGTTTTTTAATAGTAGTAAAGGTCATGAAAATGGTAAAACACATAACTGTGATATGAATGAAATGAAGCAAGACGCTACAAGATACAAGCTTGGGAAATGAATTCCGAAAAAATAATTTAGAGTTAGTTGACATTCTTTTACTCCAAGAAAAAAAAGAAACAAGTAGCATCTTTAATACCTGTCCATCTGCAACAACAAGAAGGACATGATACTAGCCCCCACTCTATTCCATAATGTCCATTGAAGCCTCAATTACTGGAGCAAAACTCGTTGGACGTGCCACAAAGCAATCAAAAAGATCATAAGTCATCAGATAAAAATATCACAAAAAGAAAGCATTATCTAGTTCTTTTTTCCCAAACAATGAGCAGAGGGAAAAAAAACAGAAATTCCCGTATGCCTCAGTTCATTACAGAGAATTCAACATATCAAGCAGGGGTAAAGTTTTGTTCATGATTATGGACCTTGATACACCTACATGTTGACTGAATTTACAACAACAATTTATATGAATGTCATCGACATTCCTCGACTTGCAAATTTAGGGAAGACATCAATTAAGCATATTGTTATATGAAAAAGTTAACAGCTTCAACTGGATCCTGAAGACGGGTGGAGTGTCCACACGAAACGCGTCGGTCGTGCTTAAACTATGACACAGTGCAAAATCAAGAAGATCAAAGCTAATAGTTTGAACTCTGTCCATCATGATTTAAAAGATAAATTAAATGTTATAGCAGAATGAATGTAAAGCATGTTCAGACCCCTGAACATAATTTTATCTACTAACTTCCACTCCTTATCAAGTTCACAGCTACAAGAATCATGTATGAGCATTCTTAAATATGTCAACATTTATAGGCTATGATGGTAAAAGTGGATACATGTACTATTTACAAAAAAAATATTACTTTCTTTTGCTGAAAATAAAAGAGCAGAACTCAATAACAAATTAGCCTATTCAGGGGATATGAACATAAAAATGGAGTATTTACCAATATGAATCTTGTTTACAAATCTCTAATTTGATTGACTGAGTATAATGTGGATTGGGGCATATATTATGTATCCCTATAGTGATGTCACTGGGGTTGCGCGGTGATAATGCACTGGATGTGTAGTGATAACGCATTGGGTGTGGCCATTTGTGGCATGCACCATGAGACTCAAAAACCTTCATAAGTTTGTTGCAGTTATCCACATCCGAATTCAGTTTCTTTTTCAAATTTGTCCTGAAATTATTTTGTTGAACATGCAACACTATAATAGAGATCAATTCTGGGATGGAACAACCCTTAAAGAAGGCTACTATGAAGAAACCCTACTAAGTCTCTAGGCTGGAGCAGCCATATAAGCATATTATTGCTCGGTTATGAATTTTTTTTGGATAGGACTCTAGCAAGTTTTATCATTATATAATAATCTAATTTTAAGGTCATATCCTAACTAGACACCACATTGATGTATGAGACCCCATTGTGTGTGGGACACAGGACCCCTGTGTGCATATTTGACTGCTTAGTCTATGGAAGTGTACATATCCTATCCCTCTCTGGATAAGAACTTGTGTCCTACAAAGAGGAAAATACATAATCTTAAAAATTATGCCCACTCATATGTTTTCCCTGACACAAAATTGTGCATGAGGGTACAAAATTTGATTTTGGGCTGAGATCATTGGAAAAAAATGTACAGAACAGTAACAGGATGTATCACACAAACATTCCTTTCACATGGTTTCTTGGCATATGCAAGTTTAAATGCCCTAAAATTTGTTATCTTGATTTCACAAAGAGCCCAAGACATACAAAATTTGCACGTGAAGTGTTGCTACCCCAAAGTTTGGGAAAAGTATTATAAGAGATATTTCTACATCGTAAATGACAGGGTTATCTTTAAAAGCTATGATAGGTTAGAAAATTGTGGTCCTCCAAGGATCATGGATGAGGTTAAACAAGTGTTAAAAGTTAAAAGAAATTAGGGGATTCTTTTTTTCCCTTTTATAGATACTTCTTATGTCACAATGCAGCAAGCATGCGCCTACCCAATCTGAGAACATATTCAATGAAGCTAAGCCGTCTTCCAAGTTCCAACATTCAACTTGAACTACTTCGGCTAAGAAGTTATGGGTGGGGAGAATGTATTCTACCAAAGTCCCCCGGGACATGAACCTGTCCCCAACTGCAATAGAAAAAACCACTTGCACAGATGAATCAGTCCACAAAGGGTAAACATATCACTGGGTGGATAGGAACCTTAGTGGGCACAATATAACCACCACTACTTTTCCAACCAACCAAGTCCCTAATGACAGGGATTGGGTGTTTAAGGAAGCATATAACTGGAAAGTAAATAGAGGAAGCATAAACACATTCACAATACACAGGCAATTACTTCTTCAAATCATCTTTTCATTAACAAAACAAAGCTTACAAGGAAACCTTTAAAATAAAATATTCCTTGTGAGTACCTTTAACGGAACTATAACCTAGATTAATGGGTTAGCCGCGAGTATCACTACTTTTGTCAAATTGTTTGAGGAGGTTTATTAGTTCATATCCATCTTCATATTTATTTTTCTGATTAGTTTCTTTGACAATATTGTTGAGTAGATTATGTGTATATAATCAGTTTTTGTTTGTTAACATTTCTCTTCTTGTGAATCCATGTCCAAGTCCTCATTTGAGCACTACGTATTTGATCAACATGTGTAACTACTCCATATATGAGTGTGGTCCATATGGTTCCTCCCTATCTATTGGATTAATTTTTTACCCAATGAATTTTTTTCTTCTATCAAAAGGAACAATGAATTTCCTTCTTTCCTTCCAAAATAATAGGGCTTCTTTATCAAAGTAGATAATTCCTATAATGGTTTAGATCCAAGTTCTCACAAAAAGTATCGTATATGATTTTGTTAGCAATTTTAACACTTAAATGTTATCCATGTCTTGATATAGTATGCCTTAATTTGTATTGTATTTAATCTACCCATTGGTGTACAACTATCATGGTTGTCTACTCTTACCAAATGTCAATGGGATATAATGAGGCTTCCCCCAATTCTTCACATAATACTAAGGACATGAGGTTGATTTCTACTCCTTGAGCTACTACTGCATCGAGGATATTCTTTCCCATAACTTATTGTCTTACCTAGGATTATTTAGAGTTATTATCTTTGTGTATTTTGAGGAGGCATTTCAAGATGCATTCCACATTCTCCTATGATTTCTTATTGGTCTTAGTATAACTATAGTTGTTACAATAGTTCCTACCTTATATTATATTGGACTTGGTTTTTCCTCTCATGATTTTGTGGTTGTGTTTGTATGATTGTCCTTCCTTCTTTGTTTCCTGGTAGAAAGAATGGTTTCTTCATAAATTTCCCTTGGGTGTTCAAATATGTTCTATTTAATCATGTTCTTATTGTTCCTTTCCTTCAATTTGTCTCTTAGGGTTTTTTTAAGATTTTATTTTATTTGCTATAACTTCAATCCACAATTCCTTAACTTAATAGATCTATATCAATTTGAGATTCTTCTCCTATGACTCCTTTAAAATAATTTGTTCACGGTTACTATCATGATTGTACGTGACCCACAATTGGGACAAATCTTGACACAGGGTATCATGTAAATATAGTGGATGGCCAAATCTCCTCATTGTCTATATGCATAGAATTTGATAGTTGTCTTATTTTATGGTAATGTTTGAGTGTTCGAGTTTCTCTAAGATTGAGTTCTAAATTCATTCTAATTTATTGAGGTCCAAATATTGTGTTTTTTAATGTCCCTCTCTTCCTCTTCCTCTAAAAGACCCTTGATAATTTATAGGGTTCTTGGGTCACTTATTCCAAGAATTGTCAAATGTATTGTGTGTACTACAAAAATTGATCCAAGTCAGTTTCCTTGAGTCCCAACCTTTACATTCTATCTCCTATGGTTTTCTCTTTTGTTTTTCTTTAGGTGCCTGCATTTTTTCTTCCTTTAGTTTTCTTTAATCCCTCTTCCAACTTATGTATACATTGATTATTTTCCTTTTTATAGTTCGTTGTTCGGATTTTACTCATCATTAGTTCACTTTCCACGTATATCATTGATTTCACTACATCTTTGTATTTTGTTGCATTTTTTTTGTTTTGACATGTGCTTGGATTGTATCAAGTAGTTTTGTGATAAACCACTCTATCAAGTTATCCTTCCTCATTACATTGAATTAGATTTTTGCAAAGACTTCTCTCAACCTAGAGTCATATCTTTTATTGATTCTCCTGTATGTTAAGTAATATTTATGATTTCTGTGAAGGAAAGTGATTACTCTACTATATATCTATATACCTCCTTACATCATTCCTCAATATCTACCCATGTTTTGAAAAGTTCATCTCTTTCACAGTTGCAATACCATGTTAGGTTTTTTTTTCTAAGTTTTCCTTCAAGCATGTCCCATTTTCTTTTCTCTACAAACCCATATGTTTGTTCCCAAAATAAATTTATAAGAAAAAATTGGTAATCTCCATTTGTAGATCCATCAAATAAAGGTATAAAGCCTTGGTCAAGGATGATATAACTAGCTCCTTTTTATATGGTTATCTAATGTTTGTTAGACAACACTTATTTGTCAATCCTCTAGATGTTCCTCATTATTTTCCTCTTATGTTATGTCGGTTGCTGTGGTTTGGATTTAGGTTCTTGGTGGTTATTTTCTATATATGCATTGCTTCCTCTATGATAAAACTATGGCTAATTGAGTTTGATTTCCCCCCTAAAATTTATATTTGAGTTTACTTGCATGATACCAAATCATGTTTATTAGTGGTGTGATTTTCCTTACTATGGAAAGAAATATAAATTCATTATAATTCACCCAAAATGTTGTCTACTAAATAGTCACAAACGTATAAAACCTAATTTTGATTTCAACATCATGTTAACTAAATTTTATTGATGTTGCAAATTAACATTCCTATATTATATAAGCATATATAAAATATCCCATCATAAATGACATAGAACATTTATAGTGGATGTAACATCCTCTTTTGTACCATATTTATCTTTAGTTTTAAATGTAAATTGCAACTTACTTCTGGTGAGGAGCTCAAGGCCAAGGCCCCACCAGAAGACCTTGCGAGCTATGTGGTAAATACCTTAAGGGAGAAGGTAATCATCCTAAGTTTAGGATAAACGGCTAATCGCCGCATGAGAATAATTGATTTTGTTGTCACTAGTATTAGAAAATTCATAAATCCAAGAGGAGTGACGGGAAACACCTTAATAGGGCTTTAAGTGGAAAAGAAGCCAAAAAGTGTGACTAGCTTAATATTACCAATAATATTAATTAAATATGGATAGGAAGTGGAGAGTAGGAATTTAATACATATATGGGATATATGTATTAAAATTATGTACTCCTAAAGGTACTTAAGACCATCGAGTACTACCTAACTTAATTAAATAAGCTATCATTTTTGGAACGGACTTATACACATGTTAAATAACCTATACCTATATGCAATAGAGAGTGGTTATATACCTACTCCATCAAAAGACGACCCACATAATATCCCAAGGGAAAATTGTATGTATAATTGATATATTATTATTTAACTAAGACTCACTCGCTATTTACTATAAATAGTACAAGAGCAACGTGTCATCGAGAGAGTACTGAGATTGGCGCAAGCTGTCTCAAGGCAGCCACTTGCCATCATTTTGGGTGCTGGGATTCCTGTTGTACCAGGTGTCACTCGCTCGGGGAAGGGGCATATTTTCCCAGGAGATCCCTGTTCGTTCTGCGAGGGAGGGGGAATTCAACCTCTGCATTAAGAGGGGGATTGCACATCTATTGAGGGAATACTCCTGCGCGGAAAGGAGAAACCTTTTTTTTATTTTTGCTTCTACAATGGGAAAAGGGGGAATCTCTACGATGGCTTAACCTCTGCGATGGGAGAGGTAAGCGAAGGATACGAATAGGTCTCGATTATTCAAGAAAAGAAACCTCTGGACCCTTGCGATCTATGTAGGTAAGAGTTATCACCCCACCGATTCATCACATCAGTTGATGCGGCCTCCTTTTGAGTGTAAGATTTCATTGTATGCAGCCTCTAGATTGAGATCCCTGCCTTATACTCTATGAAGCCATCGCAGCCATTAGGATGAAATCTATGCATTATTTTATTTGCGCCATCGCAGCCACTAAATTAAGATCTCTGCAGGATGACTCCAAAAATTTATTAAATCTCTGTAATTACTACTCCTCATCAATTCGAGATTGAATTTCTTACTTTTGAAATGAGCGACTCCAGATGGAAATTCTATAATTTGGGGATTATGAATAGTATAATCAATATAGATCTGTCCCCATACTACATCGAGGGTTGAATTTCTGTCAACAGAAATCCTCATGCTCTGTTCAAATATCGTTGGCTTATAACAACGTGGTTGTATTTCTATAAGTAGATATCTTCACCTCTGTTCGAATTTCGTTGGCTTATGGTGAATGAAGATCCGTTTAGTGGATCCATTCCTATATTACGCTCAGAGCTATACTTCTGTCAATAGAAGTCCTAATACTCTGTTCGAATCGATGAATCTGGTAGATTTATCTCATAATATGTTCCTAGTTATATTTCTGGCGTTGGATATTCTAATGCTCTGTTTGGATTGCTGAATCTGGTGAATCGATTCTCATATTATTATTATTTTTTAAAATTCCAGTATATGAAATCATAGACATGGAATTGTATTGGTACGTTTCAACAAGACAAAGGAGATTATATTTATAGGGTGTTATTTTGATACCTCTGTAACCTTGATCCGTGACAGTAAACTTGAATAATATAGATCTGATTATTTAAACATTGTTAAAAACAGCACTGCGTTAGTTTCCTGTCTGATATATATATACCAAACTTCTCGTTGTGATATCAATGGGGAAGGGAAGGGTTACGAAATCCCGATCCCTGGAAAGATAGCAATTAGCTGTGCTTTTATTTGGTTTTCCTGTTAAAATTTTGGTGATTGTGTTCATCTTATACTCCCTTTGAAAAACGTAGGGTCTGTATGACCTCTGAACGGTTTCGCTTTCAATAGTTTTGTTGTTGTGCTGACTTAAGTGCCGCCATAGACTTGGTATGGTTCTCACAATCGTTGGACTATAAGTTTAATCTCTGCTTTTGGTTGTCGAAGTGTTTTCGATCTTTACAATGCCGGAGAATGATTAATCTCTTGATGTACATATGCCTGCGACTTTTGTTGGGAATGGGTTTTACTGTCTGATCTTGCTGCATAGATCAATATTGGAGTTAGATTGTGTTTGCTTATTGAAGTTAGTTTCTTGTTCATAGTGACTGCGTCTTCAATCTCCAGTTGATGCGTTCATTCCGGGTCCTAGTTTCGATATGTATGTATAATCTGTGCCAGTTATAATTGTGCAATGTGTGACTGCGTTCTCAATCTCTAGTGGCATGCGTTGAATTCGGATTTGAGATTTGGACTGTATGTTAATCTCTGCTTTTGGTTGTCGAAGGGTTTTCGATCTCTACAATGCCGGAGAATCATGGTCTTAACATTGTGTTTAAAATCTGCAGGTTCTTTGCTTTGAAATGGTAATTACTGAAAATCGTATTTCATATGAATTGATTTCTTGCCTAGTCGAGAATGTAAATTTTATTTGGTATTTGATGGGAACATATCCCAATTAATATGTTAAGCGGTAGATGTAACTATTTAAAAATGATTAGGCATTCCATGGAATGCCCCATTTTGTTATTGCTGGAATGGAAATTCCTTGTTAGGTCAATTATAGTTATGGTTGTAAAGACCCTTTATAAGTTATATGGATGGAAAGGAAGAGTAAGTGATAGTAGTGAACGCTGCGATCTTTTTGTAAAGTTAGCTGGATAGGAATATGTGATAAAGGTGATCACTGGATTTTTATTTAGTCAAATTATATTGTCCTTTACATATGAACTTATTGAAGGGAAAAATATTGCACCTTTGTTCATGAGATATTATGCAGGAAGAAAAATTGAAGTGAAAATTGTTTCAGATAGCTAGAAGGGCTTGGAATGTTGGAAGTTGAAGAATGCAACAGTTGGTTGCAGATGTAAAACCCCCCCTTCTCGTTGAGTAATAAAAGAAATGACCTTCCTTTGTGGACGTAGCCCAATAGGGGTGAACCACCTGAAATTGTTCTCTTCTTATGTGTACGTGTGTTATTGTGGTTGATATGTATTGGTTATGGGAATTGCTTGATGTCATAAGATTAAAATGTATGGTTGAAAGCTGCATTGGTAATACTTAATAATATAAGTAATTTGACCTTTATACGAATCTCAAGTGTAGGCACAAGGATTAATTACATGTTGGCTGTTTTCTTAAAATGTTTTATTGTGAAGAACTTTAAGGGAAGAAGTTTTTTTCTACATTTTAATTTTCACCAACATACTAACTCGCAAATCTTGGAGATGTTACAGTGGAAAAATCTCAATACCAAGGATAAAAGCCATTTTCCAATAATGATTAAACACTCATCTCAAAGGCATTACAATATTCAATAGATCCATAGCTTCAAATGTTGTCCATGTCTCGACACAGTATGCCTCGATTTTTATATTTGTTAATATACCAATGAGTGTACAACTATTGTGGTTGATACCATTATCAAAGAGACAACTACCTAAACGAGAATTTCCCTAGTTCTTCCCATAATACAAAGGATGAGGTTAATTTCTACTTCTTGAGCTACAAATACATTGAGGATATTATTTTCCATAACTAGTGCATGAATTTGTATTTATTTGCTAAAAATGAACTTATTTGTCTTATGTAGACTTCTTCAAAATAATTATATTTTTGGAGGTTGAGGAAGTGTGTAAAAAGATATTCTACTTTAATTGGACTTGATTTATCCTCATGTGTTGTCTTATTGTATTTGTTTACATCTCCTTCCTTCTTCAATCCATGATGGACTGAATGGAGATCATTCAGATATGTCCCTTAGTTTTTTAAATACACTCTATGTCATCATGTTCATGTTGTTCCTTCCCTTTGGGTTGTCTCCTAAGGGATTTGTCGGATCTAATTTTTCTTGTTGTAAGTGCTTTCCTTGCTTCCCTATCTTAAGAGATATGTATCAATTTGAAACTCTTCTCTTATAGATCCATTAATGGAATTTTACCATGCTTGGCAATCCTGGTTACCTATATCAGAACTAGAATGAACCATGACCCTCAATATCGTATAATTATAGTGGATGATAAAATCTCCCCATTGTCTACATGCACAAAATTTGATCATTGTTTTATCTCTTGGTAATGTATGGGTGTTTTGGTTTCTCTAGGATTGAGTTTTGAATATGTTCTAATTTTATTGATGTCCATATCATCGGTTTATGAATGTGCGTGTTATTCATCTTCCTCTTAGAGACCCTATCTAATTTATAGGTTTGATAGGGCATTGATTCTAAAATAGTCAAAGTATTGTGCATTCTAAAAAAATTGAACCTAGTTAGTTTCCTTGATTCCCTATATTCGTGTTCAATCTCCCTTTGTTTGCTCTTTTGTTTCTTTTCAAGTGATTACATTTTCCTTTAGTTTTTAAAATCCGAGTTCCAACTTCTGTATGCATTGATTATTTTTCTTTTTGTGCTTTTTGATTGGATTTTACTATTCAATAGTTCACTTTGTATCTATATCACTAATTGGACTTCATCTTTGTATGTTATTGCATATTTTCTTCTAATATATGCTTGGATGGTATCAACTAGTCTTGTGATAAACCACCCTATTTTCTCCTTCTTTCTTACATCAAAATTAAAGTTATTTGAAGACTTCTTTCAACCTAGATTCATATTAGGTTATTGATTCTCCTATATGTTTAATAATATTTCTGAGTTATGGGAAGGTGGATAATTTATCCACTAGTTATCCATACATACAATTGTGTTTGATGAGTTTCATGTTATTTCTCCTGTATATGTTCCTCGTTGTTTGCCTCTTTCTTTTTATCATCTTTTATGGCTTGGCTCTAGGTTATTGGAGGTATTTTTGTATATATGTTTTTTCTTCTATGATGAGAACCCTTTGGCTAATTGAGTTTGTCTTGCCATCCAAAATTGTTATAAAATTTCACATGCATTATACCAGATCATGTTTATTAGTGGTATGATTCTCCTTACTATGACAAGGAATATGAATTTGTGAAAATGTCCCCAAAATGTTGGATTTTAAATTGTCATAAAGGTATAAACCCTTATTATGATTTCCGTATTAGGATTTTATTGATGATTCATACTTTCCTATCTATTATAAAGAGAAATAAAACATCCCATCACAAGTTACACTTAACATTTACAGTGGGAAAAACCTTAATATTAAGGATAAAACCATTATTCAATAATTATTAAATACTTATCTAATGAGGTATTACAATATTTAATATTTCCTTATCTTATCCAAAATCACCATGCATAGTCATTTTAGACCACCATATCTTGTTCTAAAAAATTTCACAAAAGATACCACACTTATTTCCTATTTACATCTTGTATTTAGATATCCAATTACTGCCACTAGCCATGACGATGATTACACAAGCATCCTTTGTAGTTTTTTTGGTCGATAATTAAGGGCTTCTTTCCCATGTTTATGGCCTTTTACCTTTGACTTTCCGAGAAACAATCTTCAAGATAAAGAAACAAGAAGTCTCCTACTAATAGGAGTTAGTAGGCCAAGCCTAATCCTATTTGGATCCCCATAAGGATTTGTATTTCTCCATGACTCTTTGCACAAATTTTGAGACTCATTATCTATATTCATTTATGCTTCTTCTTCATGTTTTTCACTATTACCCTTGTTTTCCTTCTCCTCGATGAGCATTAGATTTTGATTAAGTACTCATGGGGTGGGGCTAAAGAAATTATTGGGTTTCTATTACAAATGATTCCTTGCTAGGATTTTCCTTAGATGTTCCAAGATATTAGACATGAAATTTTGTTTTGAATAGATTGAACTCTACATATTTTCATTCTGAGAGTCGTAGGGGAAACATTAAAATAAGATTCATAGTGCCTTCAATTATATTCAAAACATCTTCCTCTACTAGTTTATTAGCCTTATCGACTTCATTTACTTACGGAGAATCTTTCATAGGTTCATTCTCATCCACCCCATGCTCCTAATCTAAAATATCAATTTGGTTTAAATGAGAAAGGCCATTAGTTTTTCATAGATATGCCTAGACTTACATGAATAATTTATGTTGTTTAATTCCACAATTCTACCCTTTATATGATCGAAACCCATCCTCATCAACTTCCTTCTTAGGTTTTGAAATCCATTTACTCTCCAAATTAATGACCATATTTATGGAAGCTTTTTCATTTATGAAGAATGGCTTCATAGCCCAAAGATTGACAATGCACCTTCTTTACAAACTTGATTGAAATATTATCATAAATTCTCTTTTTTAAGTACATAGCTATACATATTCTCATATATGTGGCCATCTTACTTCCTAATCCATTTGAGAATATTTGATGTAGGTTCCCAATCCCTTTTCTATCAACCCGAAACAATATGCATTCCAAAAATTGAGGCATGGGAAGGGAAACCTTCTCTATCTCAGATTAGTAGATGGAGTTTCCAAATGAATATCAAAACCATGAGACTAAAATCTCATAAAAATCCATGTCGGGTACCAAAATCCTAAGTCAAATACTCATTCTCTTTATCTCTATTATTGTAAAAGGTCTAAAATGTAGCTCCATGTCAAAGAAAGTGTTAGGAACCCATGTCTTTACTTTGTTAGTATATTTTTGTTGGACGCATATGCTTTGTAAGTCGTCTCGTAGTATTTGTTGATCCATAGTTTGTGTTATTGTTGTTGGCGCATATGCTTTGTAAGTCGCCCATAGTTTTATTGATCCATAGTTTGTATTGGCCCATGGTTTGGACCTGTAGTAATTGTTGATCTATATTTTGTATTGACACATGGTATTGACCCATGGTATTGGAACCTAGACTTAGTATATAAGTGTGTGTTGAGGCCTATGAAGGCACCGTGAAGTTAATTGTATTGAGCTTGCTCAAAGGAGGTTTCCCCCTCGAAGTGGCCCGTGATCAATATAAAAGTGTTTCTGAGTTCTATTATTTATGATATCTCATGTATTTGCATTAATTAATTATTGCAGGTTCTTCACATCTGGTATCAGAGCACTTTCTTGGGCTCGCTGGGTGAAATTTCTGCCAAAAAAACATTTTCGCATCTGTTGCAGGTTTGGATTTGGGAATCATCCCTATCCGCTTAACTATGGGAAGTACTTGGGAATAATCCCTAAAACTCATTGTGAGGACTACCAAAGGAACCCCAAATTAGCTGGCCCATTGAGAGGACCTACCAGTGAAAAGGTCAACGACCCCTACCTAATTGACTAGTTCCCACCCGTGAGGTAAACAAAGAGTTGTCGTTTGTGGCAAATCGGGTATCAGTTTTACCTAAGTTGTGGAGTGAGGGGTACTCCCCCAATACACAAGCCGTCAGACAGCATTGGTGGCCAAGTGAATCCCTTGAACCGATAGGAAGCCGCACATACCTGGGGTCCATATCTATTTTCAGCTGAACTGTTGTCGATCACTTCTGCTCCAGATTCAGTCGTTTCGGGTCTATTCTAAAAGTCGTTCCAGATCCAGTCGTTGTTTCAGATCCATCCGTTTTCAATCCCTTCTGCGCCGTTGCAGATCCATCTGTTGCGGATATATTTTGCGCCACTGTTGCCGATCCATTTCTGGAAAAAAAAAAAAAAAAAAAACAAACAAACAAACAAACAAACAAACAAACTTATGTTTCAACTCTGTTTTCCCTGAAACTTCACTGACATCCATGCAATCCCATTCTGCATATTTCATTTCTGAAGACCCTATCCCAAATTCCACTTCCCAAGACCAGAAATCCCACATTTGTCTATTTTTAGGGTTTGCCATAACTCCTTCAATTTTCACCCAAACGCCTTCAAATTTTGCCACCGTGTTCCTTTCCTAATTCTACTTCTTTGTCCTTCTCTCCCAAATTTTCTCATTCTTTCACCCAGCTTCTGAAATCCGCATTTTTTTCCTCCATGTCCATGAGAAAGTGTCTAAAACCTACTCAAACCCCAATTACCACTCCAAGTTTTTCCCAAATCCAAATTTTCCTTTACTAAAGCAGCTTTTGTTTGTGTTTTTCTATCCATTCCCAAAAAAAAAAAAAAAATCTCCTGGTTATGGTTGTCACCCGCGCAGGAGTAAAAACCATGGAGGAAGCACTTGCAGCCATCCAAACCAAACTCCAATATCTGGATGAAAAATTTCTCAGCCTCCATCTTCAGCATTCAGCGATGAACAATAATCAACAGCAAGAATCTTCTACAGCCAATGGGTTCTCTTCTTCCAGCAATTTTCGTGGTCCAAAGCTTGAATTTCCTCGCTTCAACGATACTGATCCGACTAGATGGATCTATTGTGCAGATCAGTATTTCAGTCTGCATAATACTTTTGATGTCCAAAAAGTTCCACTTGCATCCTTTCATTTGGAACTGGAAGCTCTTCAATGGTACCGTGGGTACATCAAGGCTCATGATGAGCCAAAATGGACAGATTTTTGCCAACTCATTTTTCAACGATTTGGTCCTAGTGCTTTTGATGACTTCATCGGAGCACTCACTAAACTTCGTCAAAATGGCACTGTGAGAGAGTATCAGACAGAATTTGAGACACTAGCCAATCACACAAAAGGATTGTCTGATGAATTCTACAGGAGTTGTTTTATCACTGGTCTTCAGGATGAAATCCGGTCAGAGGTTAAAATGTTCTGTCCCAACACAATGATGGAATTCCTAGGGTTGGCTAAGTTGGCAGAAGACAAGCTTGCAGCCCAACAACGCTCCAAACCCTCTTTTGTTCCCTTCCAAAATATGGGTTCTCAACGACCTCCCATCCCACCAGCTCCTCGACCAACTCCTATCAAGCATTTGTGTGAAACAGAGATGCAGGCACGAAGAGACAAAGGGCTATGTTAAAATTGTGATGAGAAATTCACTCGGGGACATAAATGTGTTCAACAAAATCTCTATCTCTTGGATATGGATTCTCCGCCAGCCTCTAAAATTGGTGAAGAAGCTCCAACTACAATGGATGATCAGGTCGACATTCAAGAGTTTCCTATTGACCCCCCATCTCAGGAAGACCAACCAGAGATATCTCTCAATGCTTTATCCGGCGTCACCACCCCCCAAACAATGCGGGTCAAGGCATACTTCAAGAAGTTCTCTCTTAAAATACTCATTGATTTTGGAAGCACACATAACTTCATTGACCCTCGGATCGCCAAATAGGCTGATTGTTTTATCCACCCTTGCTCCAACTTTGAAGTCATGGTTGCCAATGGGGGAACCTTACCTTGCAAGGGGAAGTGTAACAATGTGCGTATCTCTCTAGAATATTATAACTGGCACTCTGACATGTTTGCCTTGTCCTTAGGAAGATGTGATGTGGTTTTGGGCGTTCAATAGTTACGCACAGTTGGCCCCATCTTATGGCATTTTGCTGAACTTTGGATGCAGTTTTTAGTCAATGGGGCACAACACAAATTAATGGGCTTACAACCAGCGTCTCTCTGCATCATCAGTTCACATCGCCTGGAAAAAATCCTTAAGAAGAATTCACATGGTGTCATCGCTCGGCTCCATTCCATTCAGATGCACCCATCAACAGTCTCCACTACTTCCTTGGATAGATATGTAGGTGTATTTGATGAACCAATGAGCTTGCTTCCTTCAAGAGACCTTTCCGGTAAGAATTTAGCCGCATCTACCTCTTAGCAGGAAATGATAGCTATTTTGCATGCAGTACAGAAGTGGCAGCCATACCTATTAGGGAATTATTTCAGCATCAAGACTAATCTCCAGGGTCTGGAAAATTTCCTAGAACAATGGGTCTCCTCCACAACACACCTGAAATGGGTTATCCCTATGTGACCACTTACAAGAAGGGTAAGGACAATATGGTGGCAGATGCTCCTTCTCGCACAATTGATGACCCAGTTTCTCTTACAGCTGTTTCTCTACTTGTTCCAAATTGGTTGCAACATGTTCAACAGGGCTATCTCTTCTATGAACTCCATGTTTCTTCATGAGCAGGGCACTCTGGGTTCTTCAAAATGTATGATCGGGAACAATGTAACTTCTTTTGGCAGGGATTGAAAATGATGACAACTCAACGGATGTTGGTTGACTGTGATACTTTCCAGGTCAACAAGGGTGAAACGACCCTCCTTTCGGGACTGCTCGAACCCTTTCCCATCCCTATACAGATTTGGAGAACTATCTCTATGGATTTCTTGGAAGCGCTCCAGTGGTATAGTACCACATCTAAAAGGACACCATATGAAGCAGTCTCTGGACTGGCACCGCCAGTTCTTCTTCCATACACCTTCAGCAGCTCCCCAGTTCAGGCAATTGACTCAATCAATTCTTCGAAACCGCGATCAGCTTCTTCTCATTCTGCAGGACAATCTTCACATGGAAAGAATTCGACTGAAACAACAAGCCAATCATCACCGTTCTGCCTGCACTTTTCACGTCACTGATATGGTTCTTCTTCTTCTACAACCTTCCACGCAATCCTCCATGAAACTCATAAGGCGCCAGTGGCCCGGAATGCAACCCGAGGATGCTACAGGGGACCCACTCCTTCAGATTCTGCATCAATTTCCACATCTAAAGCTTTGAGGACAAAGCTTTTTCTGAGGGAGAGGGGATGTTAGAAACCCATGTCTTTACTTTGTTAGTATATTGTTGTTGGACGCATATGCTTTGTAAGTCGTCCCGTAGTATTTGTTGATCCATAGTTTGTGTTATTGTTGTTGGCGCATATGCTTTGTAAGTCGCCCATAGTTTTATTGATCCATAGTTTGTATTGGCTCATGGTTTTGACCCGTAGTAATTGTTGATCTATATTTTGTATTGGCCCATGGTTTGTATTGACACATGGTATTGACCCATGGTATTGGCACCTAGACTTAGTATATAAGTGTGTGTTGAGGCCTATGAAGGCACCGTGAAGTTAATTGTATTGAGCTTGCTCAAAGGAGGTTGCCCCCTCGAAGTGGCCCATGATCAATATAAAAGTGATTATGAGTTCTATTATTTCTGATATCTCATGTATTTGCATTAATTAATTATTGCAGGTTCTTCACATAAAGGAGTTTATAAACCCTCCTTTAGGTTTCCATTTTTTCGATATCCGTCCATCTATCCTTCTCTATGAGGTCCATATCCCATACATTTGCATATTAATCTCCTAGAACATAAAGCAATTAGTAAACCAACAATCTGCATTGGATCTACAACGATTTGAAGGATTGAATTGGATTTCTCCAAGCATCCCTTTTTGGGAGAAGGCTATAGGGTCTTATTGGCCTCTTCTGCTAGGAATTCAAGGTTTGATTTGGATTTATACAAGCATCATTTTTTGGTAGAAGGTCACAGGGTCTTCTTGGCCTCTTTTGCTAGGAAATCCAATAGATCTCCCTACATTGGAAGAAGTTATTTGCAGGACAAAACTTCCTTGAAGCTCTTCATGCATTCCAAAATAGATGTGTTCATCTTTGTTATCACTCTAAAAATTAACTACGCATGTGCATGCATAGGGTTTTACAAATGACATGTAGAAATAAAATCACATGTCAATTTGATGGTGAAAATAAGAATTTCACCTTTCAAGAGTGACAAATTAAGCTTTAAGATTTAGTTGTATTTTGACATCTAAAAAGGTAAATGATGGCTTAGTTTCCATTTAACCATGAATCTTCAACTCTTATAAACACTTTATTTTTTTAAGGGTAAGTTATAAGCTTTCCCAAATGAAATTAACATATACAAATTACATTAGGGTTGAAATATAATTTTTCATGAAGAGAAGGTCCGTGACTTTCACCAATCCTCCTTACACATGTTGACAAAATTGGTGGTAAGCTTTAAAACAAACATGAGGGTAGGATTTGTCCCACGCATGTGTGCATCGATATAGCATTAGGCATGACTCACATGTTCAACCACTACCCCTAATGACCCCATGGATACCTTAAAGTGCATGGAACCTCCATGGATCCCTTAATAAAAAGGGTAAATATATCAATTAGGAGGCCTTACAGAGAACATCCTAATGACCTATGATCCACCTATACGTGATTGTACCCCCATGTCTACCTTAAATTGGGAGGTTCCCCATGCATACAAAAGGTGCATGGGGAATTTAGGTGCTCTTATGGTTATCTTAAGGAACCAAGTATATGAGCTATTAGGTCAATCACTATCTATAGGTACCTTCGTGGGTATCGAGTAGCTATATCATTTATTTGGTCAACCACTACCTTGGTTTCCTCTTTGGCTACCTTAAGATTCACTACCTCGAGTAAATATATCATTTAAAAGACCTTCCTACCTTAGATAAATAATATCTTTTACTATATACTATCCGAGCTACTTCTTCATACCTCCATAATAACCTTAAGGTATGGGAAAATATATATTTATTTGGCCAACCAATACGAGTCAGTAATTTCATGACTACCTTAAGGTACATAGTAAATGTATCATTTCATGACACATGGTATTGACCCATGGTATTGGAACCTAGACTTAGTATATAAGTGTGTGTTGAGGCCTATGAAGGCACCGTGAAGTTAATTGTATTGAGCTTGCTCAAAGGAGGTTTCCCCCTCGAAGTGGCCCGTGATCAATATAAAAGTGTTTCTGAGTTCTATTATTTATGATATCTCATGTATTTGCATTAATTAATTATTGCAGGTTCTTCACATCTGGTATCAGAGCACTTTCTTGGGCTCGCTGGGTGAAATTTCTGCCAAAAAAACATTTTCGCATCTGTTGCAGGTTTGGATTTGGGAATCATCCCTATCCGCTTAACTATGGGAAGTACTTGGGAATAAGCCCTAAAACTCATTGTGAGGACTACCAAAGGAACCCCAAATTAGCTGGCCCATTGAGAGGACCTACCAGTGAAAAGGTCAACGACCCCTACCTAATTGACTAGTTCCCACCCGTGAGGTAAACAAAGAGTTGTCGTTTGTGGCAAATCGGGTATCAATTTTACCTAAGCTGTGGAGTGAGGGGTACTCCCCCAATACACAAGCCGTCAGACAGCAATGGTGGCCAAGTGAATCCCTTGAACCGATAGGAAGCTGCACATACCTGGGGTCCATATCTATTTTCAGCTGAACTGTTGTCGATCACTTCTGCTCCAGATTCAGCCGTTTCGGGTCTATTCTAAAAGTCGTTCCAGATCCAGTCGTTGTTTCAGATCCATCCGTTTTCAATCCCTTCTGCGCCGTTGCAGATCCATCTGTTGCGGATATATTCTGCGCCACTGTTGCAGATCCATTTCTGGAAAAAAAAAAAAAAAAAAAAAAAACAAACAAACAAACAAACAAACAAACAAACAAACAAACTTATGTTTCAACTCTGTTTTCCCTGAAACTTCACTGACATCCATGCAATCCCATTCTGCATATTTCATTTCTGAAGACCCTATCCCAAATTCCACTTCCCAAGACCAGAAATCCCACATTTGTCTATTTTTAGGGTTTGCCATAACTCCTTCAATTTTCACCCAAACGCCTTCAAATTTTGCCACCGTGTTCCTTTCCTAATTCTACTTCTTTGTCCTTCTCTCCCAAATTTTCTCATTCTTTCACCCCGCTTCTGAAATCCGCATTTTTTTCCTCCATGTCCATGAGAAAGTGTCTAAAACCTACTCAAACCCCAATTACCACTCCAAGTTTTTCCCAAATCCAAATTTTCCTTTACTAAAGCAGCTTTTGTTTGTGTTTTTCTATCCATTCCCAAAAAAAAAAAAAAAAAATCTCCTGGTTATGGTTGTCACCCGCGCAGGAGTAAAAACCATGGAGGAAGCACTTGCAGCCATCCAAACCAAACTCCAAGATCTGGATGAAAAATTTCTCAGCCTCCATCTTCAGCATTCAGCGATGAACAATAATCAACAGCAAGAATCTTCTACAGCCAATGGGTTCTCTTCTTCCAGCAATTTTCGTGGTCCAAAGCTTGAATTTCCTCGCTTCAACGATACTGATCCGACTAGATGGATCTATCGTGCATATCAGTATTTCAGTCTGCATAATACTTTTGATGTCCAAAAAGTTCCACTTGCATCCTTTCATTTGGAACTGGAAGCTCTTCAATGGTACCGTGGGTACATCAAGGCTCATGATGGGCCAAAATGGACAGATTTTTGCCAACTCATTTTGCAACAATTTGGTCCTAGTGCTTTTGATGACTTCATCGGAGCACTCACTAAACTTCGTCAAAATGGCACTGTGAGAGAGTATCAGACAGAATTTGAGACACTAGCCAATCACACAAAAGGATTGTCTGATGAATTCTACAGGAGTTGTTTTATCACTGGTCTTAAGGATGAAATCCGGTCAGAGGTTAAAATGTTCTGTCCCAACACAATGATGGAATTCCTAGGGTTGGCTAAGTTGGTAGAAGACAAGCTTGCAGCCCAACAACGCTCCAAACCCTCTTTTGTTCCCTTCCAAAATATGGGTTCTCAACGACCTCCCATCCCACCAGCTCCTCGACCAACTCTTATCAAGCATTTGTGTGAAACAGAGATGCAGGCACGTAGAGACAAAGGGCTATGTTAAAATTGTGATGAGAAATTCACTCGGGGACATAAATGTGTTCAACAAAATCTCTATCTCTTGGATATGGATTCTCCGCCAGCCTCTAAAATTGGTGAAGAAGCTCCAACTACAATGGATGATCAGGTCGACATTCAAGAGTTTCCTATTGACCCCCCATCTCAGGAAGACCAACCAGAGATATCTCTCAATGCTTTATCCGGCGTCACCACCCCCCAAACAATGCGGGTCAAGGCATACTTCAAGAAGTTCTCTCTTAAAATACTCATTGATTTTGGAAGCACACATAACTTCATTGACACTCGGATCGCCAAACAGGCTGATTGTTTTATCCACCCTTGCTCCAACTTTGAAGTCATGGTTGCCAATGGGGGAACCTTACCTTGCAAGGGGAAGTGTAACAATGTGCGTATCTCTCTAGAATATTATAACCGGCACTCTGACATGTTTGCCTTGTACTTAGGAAGATGTGATGTGGTTTTGGGCGTTCAATAGTTACGCACAGTTGGCCCCATCTTATGGCATTTTGCTGAACTTTGGATGCAGTTTTTAGTCAATGGGGCACAACACAAATTAATGGGCTTACAACCAGCGTCTCTCTGCATCATCAGTTCACATCGCCTGGAAAAAATCCTTAAGAAGAATTCACATGGTGTCATCGCTCGGCTCCATTCCATTCAGATGCACCCATCAACAGTCTCCACTACTTCCTTGGATAGATATGTAGGTGTATTTGATGAACCAATGAGCTTGCTTCCTTCAAGAGACCTTTCCGGTAAGAATTTAGCCGCATCTACCTCTTAGCAGGAAATGATAGCTATTTTTCATGCAGTACAGAAGTGGCAGCCATACCTATTAGGGAATTATTTCACCATCAAGACTAATCTCCAGGGTCTGGAAAATTTCCTGGAACAATGGGTCTCCTCCACAACACACCTGAAATGGGTTATCCCTATGTGACCACTTACAAGAAGGGTAAGGACAATATGGTGGCATATGCTCCTTCTCGCACAATTGATGACCCAGTTTCTCTTACAGCTGTTTCTCTACTTGTTCCAAATTGGTTGCAACATGTTCAACAGGGCTATCTCTTCTATGAACTCCATGTTTCTTCATGAGCAGGGCACTCTGGGTTCTTCAAAATGTATGATCGGGAACAATGTAACTTCTTTTGGCAGGGATTGAAAATGATGACAATTCAACGGATGTTGGTTGACTGTGATACTTTCCAGGTCAACAAGGGTGAAACGACCCTCCTTTCGGGACTGCTCGAACCCTTTCCCATCCCTACACAGATTTGGAGAACTATCTCTATGGATTTCTTGGAAGTGCTCCAGTGGTATAGTACCACATCTAAAAGGACACCATATGAAGCAGTCTCTGGACTGGCATTGCCAGTTCTTCTTCCATACACCTTCAGCAGCTCCCCAGTGCAGGCAATTGACTCAATTCTTCGAAACCGCGATCAGCTTCTTCTCATTCTGCAGGACAATCTTCACATGGAAAGAATTCGACTGAAACAACAAGCCAATCAGCATCGTTCTGCCCGCACTTTTCACGTCACTGATATGGTTCTTCTTCGTCTACAGCCTTCCACGCAATCCTCCCTGAAACTCAAAAGGCGCCAGTGGCCCGGAATGCAACCCGAGGATGCTACAGGGGACCCACTCCTTCAGATTCTGCATCAATTTCCACATCTAAAGCTTTGAGGACAAAGCTTTTTCTAAGGGAGAGGGGATGTTAGGAACCCATGTCTTTACTTTGTTAGTATATTGTTGTTGGACGCATATGCTTTGTAAGTCATCCCGTAGTATTTGTTGATCCATAGTTTGTGTTATTGTTGTTGGCGCATATGCTTTGTAAGTTGCCCATAGTTTTATTGATCCATAGTTTGTATTGGCTCATGGTTTTGACCCGTAGTAATTGTTGATCTATATTTTGTATTGGCCCATGGTTTGTATTGACACATGGTATTGACCCATGGTATTGGCACCTAGACTTAGTATATAAGTGTGTGTTGAGGCCTATGAAGGCACCGTGAAGTTAATTGTATTGAGCTTGCTCAAAGGAGGTTGCCCCCTCGAAGTGGCCCATGATCAATATAAAGTGATTATGAGTTCTATTATTTCTGATATCTCATGTATTTGCATTAATTAATTATTGCAGGTTCTTCACATAAAGGAGTTTATAAACCCTCCTTTAGGTTTCCATTTTTTTTATATCCGTCCATCTATCCTTCTCTATGAGGTCCATATCCCATACATTTGCATATTAATCTCCTAGAACATAAAGCAATTAGTAAACCAACAATCTGCATTGGATCTACAACGATTTGAAGGATTGAATTGGATTTCTCCAAGCATCCCTTTTTGGGAGAAGGCTTTAGGGTCTTATTGGCCTCTTCTGCTAGGAATTCAAGGTTTGATTTGGATTTATACAGGCATCATTTTTTGGTAGAAGGTCACAGGGTCTTCTTGGCCTCTTTTGCTAGGAAATCCAATAGATCTCCCTACATTGGAAGAAGTTAATTGCAGGACAAAACTTCCTTGAAGCTCTTCATGCATTCCAAAATAGATGTGTTCATCTTTGTTATCACTCTAAAAATTAACTACGCATGTGCATGCATAGGGTTTTACAAATGACATGTAGAAATAAAATCACATGTCAATTTGATGGTGAAAATAAGAATTTCACCTTTCAAGAGTGACAAATTAAGCTTTAAGATTTAGTTGTATTTTGACATCTAAAAAGGTAAATGATGGCTTAGTTTCCATTTAACCATGAATCTTCAACTCTTATAAACACTTTATTTTTTTAAGGGTAAGTTATAAGCTTTCCCAAATGAAATTAACATATACAAATTACATTAGGGTTGAAATATAATTTTTCATGAAGAGAAGGTCCGTGACTTTCACCAATCCTCCTTACACATGTTGACAAAATTGGTGGTAAGCTTTAAAACAAACATGAGGGTAGGATTTGTCCCGCACATGTGTGCATCGATATAGCATTATGCATGACTCACATGTTCAACCACTACCCCTAATGACCCCATGGCTACCTTAAAGTGCATGGAACCTCCATGTATCCCTTAATAAAAAGGGTAAATATATCAATTAGGAGGCCTTACAGAGAACATCCTAATGACCTTTGATCCACCTATACGTGATTGTACCCCCATGTCTACCTTAAATTGGGAGGTTCCCCATGCATACAAAAGGTGCATGGGGAATTTAGGTGCTCTTATGGTTATCTTAAGGAACCAAGTATATGAGCTATTAGGTCAATCACTATCTATAGGTACCTTCGTGGGTATCGAGTAGCTATATCATTTATTTGGTCAACCACTACCTTGGTTTTCTCTTTGGCTACCTTAAGATTCACTACCTCGAGTAAATATATCACTTAAAAGACCTTCCTACCTTAGATAAATAATATCTTTTACTATATACTATCCGAGCTACTTCTTCATACCTCCATAATAACCTTAAGGTGTGGGAAAATATATATTTATTTGGCCAACCAATACGAGTCAGTAATTTCATGACTACCTTAAGGTACATAGTAAATGTATCATTTATTAAACGAGTAGTTTCTTAAATCTATGTTTCATAGTTATCTTATGTTATTATACTTTATTTATCCATGTATCACAATAAAGAGTATGGGTACAAATATATTATTTATTATCTTATTTTTATTGAATTAATTATTTAGATAGAGAGGTTTTGTTTGTTTAGTAGGGTTCACGATAGACAAGTTCTAAGAAATAAGGGTTAAGGAACCATTAGCACCATAATATCAATCTTGTTTGGGACTACAAGGTTAAATATTCTATGGATTCATTTTTTTTGTTTTGATGTCACTATTTCTTAGGCAATCTTTATTAAGTTACAATTTTGTATCAATGAGATAGTTTTCTTTTTAAGTGGAAATGGATTCAACACTCTTTATTACCCCTATTGCAACTAAATTGTGCAATGTTAATATATAATACTTGTTATTGCATCAATCCAAAAGAGTTCCTAATAGATATTAGGCTAAAAATGTCAATTTCCCCTTTAGTTAATTTGACCAACATGAAAAAGTAATTTTGTCAAGCATTTAAACTACCATTTGTCATATACCCATATACATAATCATTACTTAACTATAGCCTTTTTCCATATACCCATATACATAATCATTATTTAACTATACCCCATTGCTATATTAAGTTTAATACCTACTCAAATTAGCCTCGTACCCCATTAAAATCAAGTACTCATAAATATATTATTTATATAACCAACCAACGTATGTGGTTTCTTTCATAACTACCTTAAGAACTATCAAGTAAATATATCATTTATTACCCTAATATTTATATAACTAACAAACATGTGTAGTTGCTTTCACAACTACCTTTATAACTAACTAACAAATATGTGTTGTTTCTTTCACAACTACCTTAAGAACTAACCAACAAACATGTGTGATTGCTTTGACATAACGAACAAGTAAATATGTCATTTATTACCATAATAAATACTTTTCTATGTCCCATGGTTATCTTAAATTGCCTTAATTAAATACTTCTCATTATGTTAAGTTGTCTACTCAAATTATCTTATAAAATCACATCTACCTATATTATTTATATATATACATAAATCATCATTATCTCTTTATACCCATTTTGTTTATGGCTTTTTCCAACTAGGTAAATATCATTTTTTATTTGACTAAACAATATGAATAAGTGTATTTTATAACTATATTTTATTTTAAGACAACTTTATTTAATTATTATTATTATTAAACCTATTTTAACATAACATCCTTTTGAACTTGAACTTGACTGAACATAAATTTGACACCATAAATTTGACACCACTATCAGAAATGGGAGAATGGGAGAAAAAGTAAATATATTATTTATTTACCAATTAATATGGGTTGTATTTTCGCAACTATATTGAGATACCAATAAAATATATTAATTACAATGGGAGATTTATAATTATTTTGAATTGACTACTCTATGATATAATCGTTGTGAAAAGTTTACTCGGTCGGTCATTTATAGCAAAAGCCCTTCACATATAACCGTTACCATTACTGACCTTCATATTTTACTCAATTTTTTTTTTTATTCCACTCTACGGACCTTCATATTTTACTCAATTTATTTTTTTATTCCACTATACGGTAAAGATGGAACTATAACCTAGATTAACGGTTCAATGGAATAATGATCTGGCCTGGAAAATGCTTTTTCATCAAATTTGTGGACCTTCATATTTTACTCAATTTTTTTTTTATTAATTAATTTATGAATATGGAATTAATTTAATTTTTTAGTTAACAAAATGATAGAATTTATTTAATTTTTTTTTATGGCTTCCATCCTTAACCCTTTCACACCTGACCTATAACAATTGAACAAATAACCTATAATAACTTACTATCTACTTATACTCAACTGTAATATCGTCGTCCCTCGGGTTACACCATTATTCTCCCATACTCTCGCAATATCGTCTTCTTCTCGTTACTCCTCCAATATCAATAGCGTCTTCCTCTGGTATGTTTTAGTTAACAGAAGAAAGGTGACAAGGAAGGCAGCGAATATCTACTTTGACATCCAAAATGGAGAGAACCCAGTCTTCTTCTTCGGTTGCGACCAGATTGAAGTCTGCTCTGTTGGATTCGAAATCATATTTATTTCAGAGAAGCCTTTCTATGACAATTGAGAGCTCCTCTGATTATCACGATGATGTGCTCGCTCCACCCAGAATGAGTTGTGTGGATCTAGCCCCCGCGAGGCGGAGCTCTGCTTCACCACCAAGGACGAACTTCACTAAGGAGTATAAAACCCAAACCCATATTCCTCCTGAACCGATGAACAATATACTGGGTAACAAAGTCTCATATTCCAGTGAAACAGCGCCAGCAGAAAGGGGTGAAGCCTACATTGACCTAAGATTTAAATGTGTCTCAGAAATGCATAAAAATGGCGGCCATATCTTCTCGGTAGCAGCCGCCAACGGGATTGTGTACATCGGCGCCGAATGCAACACCATCAGATCGTGGAAATTCGTTGGGGAAAATATTGTTGAAAGCAGCCGCCTCCATTCCTGGAGCGGCATGGTGAGAGCAATGTTGCTCACAGAAGACAAGCTTTTCAGCGCCCATGCGGACCACAAGATCCGCGTCTGGTGCCGCTCGGGTTCGAATGCCTGTGCCGGCCACAAGCGAATGGCCGCAATACCGAAGCTGCTGGATTCGATACATCGCTGGGTGAAGCCGAAACGCGATGTTGTTGGATGTGGATCAGGCCGTCATGAAAACCCTAAATCGGGGAAGCATATGGGCGCGATATGCTGTCTCGCTTACAACGATGGTTTCTTGTATTCGGGCTCCTCTGATAAGACTGTGAAGGTATGGCGAGCCTCTGATCTCAAGTGCATCGAAACGATTAAAGCTCATGATGATGCTGTGAACGCCATTGCCGTCAGCCCTGATGGATTGATATTCACCGGCTCGGATGACTGCACGGTGAAGATATGGAGAAAAAATATTGTGCCGTCACCGCACCTTCTGTTGACAACACTTCTTGGGAAAAACAAAAGCAAGATCTCAAACTCAAACTCAAGCTTGCCCGTGAAAGCCCTTGCTCTGAATTCGAATGGATCCGCTCTGTACACGGGATCCTCGAATGGTGATATTATTTGGTGGGAAAAAGACCCATACTCGTCCACCGCCAAGCCAGGATCCTTCGCGGGCATGTACGCGCAGTGCTGTGCCTGGCAACAGTGGGTGGTAATTATAATCTGTTATTCAGTGGATCCGTGGATGCAACGATTCGTGTTTGGAGCAGAGGAATGTTGGAGTCTGACCAGCATACTTGTTCGGCAGTTATAAAAGCCCATAGCGGCCCTGTCAAATGTATTGCTGCCAAAGTTGAGGAAGAAAATAGGGTTCTGCTTTTTAGTGGGAGCCTGGATGGATCGGTCAACATGTGGGGCATCGCTGTAAAGCAGAAGCGATCAAGGCCAGCATGACTATACCACGGACAACAAAATTAATTAAGTTTCTACTGTCCTGGTCATGTTTCATCGCTAGTCTTCTTTTTTTTGTCTCCCAGCTCTATAATTTTCTAGGTTTGTGCGTGGTTGTATCAACGTTAACATTTAGGGAGGTTATTAGTCTCACATAATTTTTCCTCATTATAAGATGTTCATTTGCTTTATTGCAATTATCTAGTTACATTCATGTTTTTATGGAACTTGTCTTATATATAGTCCGATCATAAACTGAAAATAGTACGATTTCTAATGTTTATAAATTTTTTTATGTTTGACAAATGCTTATAACCCCCTTATTAAATTTTCAAGTTCTAATGTTGGTTATGAGAAACTATATATTCTTAACATTTCAGTGTTGATGTTTCATGCTTTATAGAAGTTTGTTTCATTGCAAGCTATGAGAAACTATATCGTTGACAGTTTGTTTCATTGCAAGCTATGAGAAACTATATCGTTGACATTCCAAATGAGAAATCTTTTCTCCAGCTTTGTGGTGTAGATGCATTGTTTTTGTCATTTGATCTTAGTAGGATGGTCTTGGATGACTCTATCTTAATCTTTTTGTTACACTTATGTTGATTATAGTACAGTATTTTCTTTTTGTTATATTTAATGTTAATTAGAGTACACTATTGAGTTTTTTTCTATATGGGTAATGTTTCTTTGAAATTAAGTTTTTGTTTTTGATAGTCTGTGCAGTTTTTATATTTTAAGAATTTTGTCTTGTAAACTGTATTGAAGTTGTAAAGTTTATTTTATACTTTTAATATAAAGTAGAGTAATTTTTATGTGAAAAAAAATTAATGAAAAAGAAAAACACAAAATATAATAAAGAAAAGAGTATGCATGTATACTATTATTAAGATTTAATTTATTAGGTAGTTAACTTTTAAAAAGTCAAATTTTAATATTTAAAAATAATATGGATTTATTTGGATTATGCTTCTAAATTTTGGGAAGTTTTATGTTTTAAGGTTTTTACTAAAGGAGAAGAGGAAACTTTTCAAATTTCTTCAGTGTGAGTACTTTTAAAAGAACCAGGTGTAAACCGATATATACTTAACTCTGGAAGACCTAGAGAAACTACCCTTTCTAACAAGGTATCGTTGGGTCAAGTTAATGGAGTGTTGAAGGGTGTAGCAAACTCTTCGATAGTCAAGTATTCAACCTATATAGTTTCTTGAACAGGTTGATCTTGGAAGATGTGATGAGGTTCTCCGAGTTGTTCAGTTGTTCCAGTAAGTTCGTAAGAACCACGAGAGTATGTTCTTCGTCGTTGTGGTGGCGAGTGTGAGTGAAGGAAGGTTTTTCAACCTTCGTGACCTTCTAATAGGTTGGTCCTCCACAATTGTGTGAAAAATATACTAAGTAATTACCCTAGGGGGCACTAAACAACTAGGAGGAAACAACACACCACTAAAAATATCTTAAAGTAATCCATACCAGGCACACAAAGACAATACTCTCAAAATTAACTATGGGTGCAAGTGTTTGAATCACCAACCGCCTTCCCAAAAACCTGTAAGGGATTTCCTCCCACGTATGTCCTAGGTGTACAGTGTAAATATCCTTCCATCGTCGCGTGTGTAGAGCCCTAAAGGTCAAACGATACTAAAGGCTACCAAAATTGTAGAAAGAACCCGGGGGGACAGTCGTAGGTCCAGCCAAGACGCATGGACAGGGTAACTAAGCCCGAAATCCTAGAGTACACAAGGAACTAAAGGATCCATGTACACGAAAAGGCTCTGGTGTATGCTCGAAAGAAAAGTGGGGGGTATCCCCAACAGTCCAATCTCACACGACTTCGTGCTTAACTTTGGTTTGAGTAGAGCAATACCTCCACAAGAGTTGATTTACCTAAACGATAGTTTGTACTATGATTTGAGATTTGAATGGTTTGGAAGGTTTAAAGTGATTGCACCGAGTGAAACGAAGTGCTCTACAGCCCAGTATGGGGGAGATCCTATAACGTTTGTCCATGTTTGTCCTTATAGTCGGCCATAATAAATAAAGTTTGTCTTTAACATAATAAAAAAAAATTAATATTATGTCGGTGATTAATAAAAGGACGTGTATTTTCGTTTGAATTAAATCCTAGGCTATAAACATTTGTCTTTATTATTGTCGGCCATTAATTAAAAAGTAAAAAGAAGTAAAATGTAATGGAAAGTATTTAATGAAAAGTAAAAAAGTAAAATGTATTGTCCGCCATTAATTAGAATGTAAAAAAAAGTAAAATTATGGAAAGTATTTAAAAAAATTCCATGTCCGCTCATAAAATAAAATATTAAGAAAAGTAATTAAAAAATATATGTTCGTTTATAAAATAAAAAATTAAAACCTAAACCCGGATCTATCAATCAAGAGAGATTAAATTTCCTAATTTTAAATTTAAAGAAAGAAATACACCTCAAGAAATTGGATCCCTCTCGGTGCTTGATAGATACGGGTTTAAGATGGATCTATGCTAGTGTATTCCAAACCCTGGCCTAATCTAGTTGATGTTGTGTAACCTAAAAAGAAAAATGTTACTAATCAATTTTATTAATGGTTCTTTTTAAGGTTGTTACTTACTCAAAGGATAGTGCAATGTGTGGTCATGGTTACAACTGAAAAGAAATGTGTATATAAAATTGTAAAGACTTCACAATTAACCTACTTTGTTTGTCTTTCAAAACATGAAACCATAAAGCAAACTAAGCATAATGAAAGTGTTTTTGTATTTTCAAAGATCATAGTACTAAAGATTACAACTACTTCAAAAAGAAAATGACAATTCTTGCTATAAAAGGAAAGTTCTTTTTAAATTTGATTTTTTCTTTAACTATGAAAAAATACAAATAAGTGTGAACCAACAAGAACCGTAAAAGCAGTGCAATCAAAGAGAAAATGCCCAAAATTAAATCAATCAGACCTTATGCAAGACCGATAAATACCAACCCAACTAGTTGCTTCAGGAACCCTAAAATTAACTAGGTTTTGGAAACAAAATGTAAACCAATATGACTGATATGTAAGGTGGAAAAACAGAGACTCTTATGCAAAGATGAGTCGGATCCTGAATACTAGTGATCAAAGAGGATGAAATCCAAGCAGTTGCTAAACACAAAATGGGCTAGAAAGCAAGGGTATATTTGCAAGCACAAAACTCAAGTAGAAACTCTTAAAGAGGATACGAATAGACTCAGAATAGACTAAACAATGCCAAGAGGGTATCAGATCAGCAAAATACATCCAAAGCCACAGACAAGCCAACCTAAGACCAAACCCTAATTAAAAAAGAAAATTCTCACGAAAAACCAGCGACTGTAACATGTAGCAACGCGCGGCTGACCCGCGGGTACATACACCAACAACTCGCGAGTAGGGCAGAAAATTCGCGACTGTATGTAAATGAAGGTCGTGGGTGATCCTTGAAAAGATTTAAAGTCTTAAAAACCTACTGAATCAAGAATAAAAACCAAAGGATATCTCTAAGAAAGGTTGTAAAAGAGACTCAGATCAACAATCAAAGGCATTAAACAAGTGTGAGATCAACAAACAAACTTCCAAAGCCAGAAGAAGTAACCCTAAGACCAAAACTTAATTAAAACGAAAAATCTCAAGGAAAGTTCGCGACTGTAACATGCAGAAGCACGCGGGTGCAACTAGATAACCGCGGGTACCTATATAGGAAACTCGCTAGTGCAACTGAATAATTGCGCCTATAAGCACTGGGAACTCGCAAGTGGGCTTTGAAAAATTCTAAAAAAGAAAGAAAATTGCAGATCAAAAAAGAACTAAGTCAAGCAACAGGGTCAAGGATACGCTAGACACTTCTACAGAGATCAAACAAGTTATAAAGGACTGAAAGAAACTCAACAAGAGTCCCCAAAGCATAAAATAGATGGTCCTCCCCAACGGAGTCGCCAGTTATGTTGTTAGGGAAATTTTCCTTATAGTAGGGGAACACTACCAACGTACGAGGGTTATCAGATAGACATATAAGGCTTTGCAAATATTTTTATTAATAAAATTGGATTAGAGTTAAGAGAATGTATACTTTATTTATGAAGGTCGATCCAAGTTTTTCTCCCTTCGTTCTCCTATGCAACAACCTGCAAAACAAACATAAAACCTTCCTCAAACCAGTTTTACCACAAATAACATATTGATATTAATAAGACAAAATAACATCAACTTGTAGTCAAATTGCAATAGACACAAACAAATCTATTGCACTACTACATTTTTGGCCTTTAGGGTGGGTTGTCTTGCACCCCCAAAAGTGACCTACGAGGGGGGGGTTCGGCTTTGGTGGCGGTTTTGGAAAAACCGCCCCTAAAGACGCCGATGTTAAAACTTTTTCCCTTTAAGGGTGGTTTTTTACGAAATTGGAATCGCCCCCAAAAGTGACTTTTGGGGGTGGTTTGTGACCCCACTTGTAGAGGTATACGGAGGTCGTTTTAAACCCCCCTCGTAGACCCCTTCATAGAGACCTACGGGGACGGTTTCGAACCCCCTTCATAGAGACCTACGAGGGTGGTTGTGAACCACCCTCATAAGCCCCCTCATACAAACCTACAAGGGCGGTTTGGAACCAACCTTGTAGAGGACTATAGGGGCGGTTTCAAACCCCCCTCATAGAGGCCTATAGGGGCGGTTTTGAACCCCACACATATAGTCCTATAGGGGTGGTTTGGAACCCCCCTTGTAAAGGCCTATAGGGGAAGTTTAGAACCCCCCTCGCAGAAGCTTATAGGGGTGGTTTTGAACCCTTCTCGTAGAGGCCTATAGAGGCGGTTCGAAACCCCCCCTAAAACTCTTTACAAACCTTTGGGGGCAGTTATGAACCCCCACCATATAAACTTACAGGGGGGGTTTTGAACCCCCCTCATTGTAACATACAAGGGTAGTTTTGAACCCCCCTCGTAGTGACATATGAAGTCAATTTAGAACCCCCCTCGTAGCCATAATAAAATATATTTTATTAAAAATATCAATATTGCAATATCATTAGGGCACGAAGGAATCGAACCTTCAACCCCCTGCTTGTAAAGCAGGAACTCTTCCATTGAGATAGAACCCTTTAAGAATTGGGGAAAGGGGCAATACTAACACCAAGATTGCATCATTTGTAATTCTAAGAAAATACTAATAATCCCAACATTGTTTCTGACTCGAGACACCTAAGAAAGTAGTCTAAATGGCTCTGGCCTTCTTTAGATATATGCTAACCACTTCAAATCGTATGGCTCTGACCTTCTTTAGATATATGCTAACCACTTCAATTTCTATGATGTAATCAAGATAATGTAGATGTATGTTAAAAAATTCACATTTACACTCATAAACATATAATTATGCATCCAATTGACCTCAAGTTGGCATTTAAAAAGAAGAATATTATGCCACCGAGGAAGACACTCAGTTCGCTTGATTATGATCATGCCACTGTACAACACATAAAGTAACAACAAATAAATGTGTTTTGGAGCTCTGTAGATTTGAATCTTCTGTTGTTAGCAGTGTCCCGCAGTAAAAAATGGAACTCCTCAGAATGATAAACTTCTTCCATATAAAGATGCACCCTCCTAGGGCAAGTTTGATGGTCCTCCTTTTTCAACTGGTCGGTGGAGGGAAGTGCCTGGAACAAGAAGCCCTTGTTTCTCCAATTTCTTCTACATAATTGTATGATATTGATTCTGTTGTATCTATGAAACCACTTGCAAAGAACCAATTCTAAAATTCTTACCTCATATCTGCAACCTAGTGTCCACCATGGTAATTTTAATGCTATTTTGGCAGCATCCTTAGCTTCAATCTTACGACCAATTCTGCAATATAAAGAGGTAGAATCTCCATCATAGGGATTTTGTGACATCTCCTCAAAGTTTCATGTTAGTATTTTGGTGAACATAAAAAAATTTCTTCCATTAGATATTCTCACAATAAAATGTCTATGATCGAGTTTAATAAACTAGATAACATTTATTCAAGATTTGTTGACGAGACATAACCATTAATACATAAACATGCAAAACTGTAACTTATCCCTCACGGTACAGGATAAAGATAAGTAACTCCACTTCAATTATATATGAAAACATTCTACTTACACTATGCCCATGCTCCATCATTCAAATATGTAATCATATACTCGAATGTCACCATCATTATCTTTAAAATACATCCTCATACAGATTCATAATCATTGTCATAGCCATTTATATTTCCAGCCTTAAGTATGCTTATAATACGACAACTAGTTACTATATTCAACATATTTATATGACGGACCATATACAAATTAGAACTTCTTCACATGGACAACATAATAACCATTCACTACATTTTAACAATAAATCACATGACACAATCCACTAACCATCATACACCATATATAAACGTGGTTCACCCAGAAATCTCTGGGCTACGTCCACCAAACTGTCGCATCATTTATTCATCCGAAATTCGGTTACATTCAGCAAATTCCGTTATTGCTATTTGAAAGCCTCTTTCCTAGAGCACTTCAACAACCAATCTTAGGAATGTTACCAAGATTCTTTCCAATGACTATTCAATAAGAATGAATTACGGAGATTAATAACCCCAGAACTTTACACAGCAACCAAACCAAATTGTTCATATATACACATATTGTACCCTACACGGGACAAAACATTTCAAGGATCCCCATTCATAATCTTTACAATATTATACCCATTTAACATATACCAAAAGTATACTATAAGATATAAGAATTTCAGCGATCAATTAATTCCCAACTTTATACACTGGCAACATCTGAACTCGTGTATCACAATATGAATACCTATACTGAAAAATATGTATATAAACTACAAGTTTATATGGGGATCCGTGTTCTACTGGGACTGTTATCACAACGGTAACACATCAATAAAATACAACCTCAGTCTTAATCTCATAGTTTTACGAAGGCCATAAAGAGTTATGTACAACCTTAAATATTGGTGTCAATGAATAACTAATCAATAATCAATGACTGACTACCCAATCGATGAACAGGACTAAAGATCCATTCTTAACGCATCAGGTAACAGTAGAAGTGTGAATATGGTGGAAGATCATGACAGCACGAGATATCCAGGGATACAGGGTTCTATCGTTTTCTTTTAACCGACGCACAAGTCTGAGCCAGCGTACAAGATAAATCTTCGCAGGTTTTCATCAAAATGGGATCGGCTTAAACGACTTCCCATTTCCAAACGCTATCACACTATAAATTTATATACACATGATAACAACAAACCATAGGCCATTTCCACTATACTGAGCAAGAGTGTAACACTTTCATAACGAATTAAACAATGACAAATTAGATGAAAAATACTTCCCTGCACATGAGCCGTGCTTAACTGGGAGATGGCGATCCATGCCCGCATACACTATCTAAAGAGCATATCGCTATTTAAACCCATATATTTCCTGGTCAAGTCCCTTTTAGCCAATGTTGAGCGAAATCTCATCCTACAGGAAATCGCAGAGATTCCTTATCCTAACTAAAATAGTAGCGTTCTCCTCTATCGCAAGCAGCATAAAAACACAGTGGTATCAATCTATGACAGAGATCCATCTCAAAATTTGATGGTGACAATTTTAAAACAGTGATCCATCATAATTGATGGCAGTAACCATGACAGAGATTCATCTTAACTACGGCAGTAATCTAAGTCAGAGATCCATCTTACGATTGATGCCGGATCCTTATAACAGTGTTCCATATTAAACGATGGCAGGAAATCCGTGAAAGGTATCCATCTTATCGATGGAAGTAACCCCAAAACGTAGATCCATCTTGAAAACGATAAACGCATTCTCATCGAAAGTGAAAGGATCCAGACAAAGATCGACTTCACTAATCAAGTGGAGTTCAACTCTTTCATCGGATGTGTGCATAACGCATCACCTCAAAGTGAATCAGACAGGAAGAAATGCAAGAGTATGGAAGGACACACGACAACGTTGACGCTGAGATCTATAGCAGCAACGCTAAGATCAGAAAGATAGTAGAAGGGAAAACCAAAATGTAGAGATCAACTCTGTGTGCGAACAACAGACTTATCACATCAAAAGTGGAAAGGAGCCAGACCACATTCATGATCAAGTCATCCTCATCTCAGATTTCTATTCGGATCTATCAAGGTTATTAAATGCGCAGATTACTGCGATAGCGCCAGATTTGCTTTCGCTTTACCAAGGGCATAATATAAATATGCAGAGAATGAGATGTCTAATAGACATGCAGAGAATTTACAGGTGCACGAAAATACATGCGACCAGAACGGAAAACAGCACTCACCAAAACAGATCGACAGAAAGTTACAGGTGCTAGAAGTACTTACAATCAGATTAAAACCCACGCTCACCAACTCCGATCGACAGAAAGTTACAGTTGCAAGAAGTACTTACCATCAGATCGGTAACAAAGCTCCCCAACTCCAGGTCGCTCGATCATTTCGTTCTATCAAGGGAATGATCCAGATCGGACAACCCTCATGCTGCAACGATCGGTCCTTCTTGCCTCCACCATGAAGCCCTCCCTTCAGAGAGGTTATGAAGACTTGATGTATCTCTGTCCAACCCTCGACCAGGAAGTCTACCCTCTATCAAGTATCGGCGACATGTGGTGTATCGAGATCCGCCATAAGACAAAAATCTCAGACGAAATTCACATACCAACCCCCCCGCAGAGTTTCTTTCCCAAAATCCATTTATAGAATCTCCACTCGCAGTGTTTCCCCAAATCAT
Source organism: Larix kaempferi (assembly GCA_027924585.1). NCBI lineage: Eukaryota > Viridiplantae > Streptophyta > Pinopsida > Pinales > Pinaceae > Larix > Larix kaempferi. The sequence goes on along the minus strand of BSBM01000767.1, from coordinate 11,167,207 downwards.
CCAAAAGAAAAGCTCCCACGTAATCGATCTCAATCTTCTATTTACTTCCGTGGTTCCCCATCCTCTCGGTGTGGTCGCCATTTATTATCGGCGGTTTTTCCCCACCGATAACTTCCAGATTTTCCTCCGCTTATTGATGGTTTGTTCATGAAGGGTCCTCCCACTAACACACGGGATTTCCAACCGACAAGTGGCACTTCAACTTTTAGTTAAGACTCAACGAACCAAATCTTATGGTTATTCTCAGGTCCGTTGGTATTTGGATGACAACTCTCCAAGTGTCGTCCAAAAAGTCTAGAGATCGGTTGCTCAAAGAGAAATACTATTATCAATTAAAAGGACAAGTTCTCTCTTTTGTAAACTAGTGTTCGAGTCCTTTTCTTGTATATAAACCGATGGTTCATGCATGAGGTTATAAATAACCAATACCACCATTTGTACCATTGACCATGCTATCGGTATCATAGCCATTCATGATACCCTTGAGGTGTATTTTCATATATATAAAAATATATGAAAATGTATTTTGTATAACCATTAATTGAAAAGGTATTTTTAATTTCATGCATCTTTATATCATGTACCTGGTCCAACATGCCACTGTATACCAAAATAGGATTTAATATTTCCTCAATGACTAATTAATAATACACTTAATTTCTCTTTTAGGTTGGGTAGGAGATCTCATTCGTTTATTAAAATTTGCTGGTCCAAGGCCATATCTAGGCCCAACTTTAATTTAGGATCAAGATAGCTTAAGATGATGCCTATCTATCTTAGTTTGATCGAGTGAGAATCCACTAGTCATCTTCCTTTGGGTGCCTAAGTCACCAAGATGGCCCTGCTATTTAACTCTAAGCGTATTAGTACATTTCTCTTTCCCCCTAGTGGACTTGTTTCCGACCATTTTAGTTGTATCATATTAAGTTCACAATTCATAACTTACAACCTAGAAAAAGGAATTAATGATACCTTCATGGTCAACGGGCGGAGTCTTGGCCTTGCGCTCCTCACTAGGCCCTTATACATAATTTACAATTACATTTATATATAAAAAAAATAATAAAAGTAAAGGTCAAAATAGGTCATAAAGGGGGGGATATCACAGATTTGATACTCTGTATATATATTTGTGTGTATGTGTGTGTGTGACAGAGAGAGAGAGAGAGAGAGAGAGAGAGAGAGATGATTAAACAATTGAAGAGGATCTCAAAATTGGGTCCCATGGCATCCAGACACTATTTGGCTATGAATGATAGTCATGTACAGGTGCTCATCCCTATTGTACTCACTTAAGAAAAATCTCTGCATTAAACACAAATGGTCATCCAAATAAGTCTTAATGAATTGCATTTTCCAAACAAAAATGATGGATGAAGGTTTTCTAATTAACAAAATCTTAAAAATGATACGGAATATATATTAAATAGAATACATACCGATTTTACACTACCTTGTAAGCATGTGTGCATGTGGAATATCTGTGCCACATACACTGGTAACTTCTTTCCTTAATATTTCTTTCCATTCTAGGTTTATCGCGAGCAAGAATACTGCCCAAGTTAACAGATTGGAAGTTGTCTCATGGCCTGCAAAGAAAAATGTCTTGCATTCATCCATGATTTCGTCAATAGTCATGCTTGGATTTCTTTGAGACCCACCCAATTCCTTCTAGTTTGTAGTCATCATGATTCCAAGCAGATCATTCCCATAGCCATCATGAGCTCTTGTTGTTGTTCTGGGCTCTAACCTACTTTGAATTAAAGAACTCAAGAGTTCTTTGACTCTTCTGTCAATCTTACAGGCATACCTGTTCTTTCTTGTAGGAATATATCTGTCAAATTCCCCAACAGTACAAGTCCACAATTATAAGTACTCTGAAGCATACGTTTGTGTAGAAGCTCTATGTACTATGTATAGCACTAAGTAGAACCTTATGCTTAAGTAAAAGATCTATGGATTATGTCTCTAGCAGGTCCCAAAGGACGTGAAAAAAAAACATAAAGAGAAGTACAAGTACTAATGAACTTGCAGTTACATGCAAAACTATACAATTGATTTAAAGACATGAGTATAATGTTATTACTGGCTTCCTAGGATGAAGACAGATTGTTCAGCTTTAGCATCAATTTCTTGTAACACTCTCTCTGTAATTCAGATACTTCTTTGCCTTCATTGTAACTGCTACCGAATGCAGTATGAGATATGATGTTTGATGTTAATGCTCCAAACTCGCTATGAACATCAATTTATTTTCCTTGGGAGTTTTCCTGGGCCATCATCTCTTGCCAATTCTCCAGCATGGATGAAGTGCAAGCAGCCATTCTCTTCACCGTTTCCTGTCATTGGCAACATTGGAACATAACTAAAGTCAGTAGCATAGTCTTAAGAGACTGTCTCTCAGGGACTCCCTAAGAAATAGTCTAGTTAATGCACATCCTTGTTTTAGAGAGGTAGGTGAATTCACAGCATATAAAATGTAATTTGACATTATAGAGGAAAACAATTGAAAATAAGATATCAATTACTAAGTCTTTTCAGTGTTGATGAATTTGTTAAATCATTTTACTTTTGAATTGCTTGACTCTGTACTTATTGTTATTAGCCACCGGTTGGGCCTAGGAACTCCGCACCAGAATATATGGTCAAATTATAAGCATAGATTGATAGTAATTTGGTGCATATATCTAAGGAAGTGTTTTTTTGGTATGTAGAATACCTATATTCAATAGTCCTAGACATGTAAGGTGACAATAGTTTCTCATTATTGAAGAAACTGTTATAGTTGTTCATTATTCAAGGGGACGTAGAGAAATGTCCCCATTGGAGTACCCGCATCCAGGGAACATGGGGAGCACATCCCCTATCCTCGGGAACAAGTCCCCATGTAGCACTGACCCAAACACATTTTTAAAGAGAAGAATATTCCTTCAGTTTTCTCATTGATACGAAGTGTAAACATGGTGCAAAGCAAGAAAACTTTTCCTAGTTGTAGATACAATATGCACATGCATCTTGAAAGATCAGTCAGTTTTTGTTATGAAGCTAGTACCAAAGTAAAATTTGCAGACTCGATATCATATTCCACAATTCAACCAGTTGTAGCGCACATATATCTGCAGTCTTATGGTGCTACTAAGAGAGACAAAGAAATGAATTCTTCTTTTAAATCTCACCTTTATATTCACCCAGAACCATTACCAAAATCATCCATCGGGAATGAACCAATTACCAGTAGGATGAATGAATCTTCAAGAAGAGTAAAATCTCAACCTTGTCAAGATGGGTGCACGACATAAGGGGCAGTTTGACAAATTTTGGCTACAACTCCTACATGTCTGTTGAAACAGAATTGATGTCATTGCAAAAAACAAACTGAAGCATTTATGCAGTGCTTTCTTCCAATGGAAAACAAGAAAATAATGATGTCTAGTTTTCTATATACTCACCAAATGTCCAAAACCAAGTGCCATGTCTCTATAAATGGTCAAACAAATGGGGCAAACCAAAATGTAAGATAAAACGGAATTTTCAAAATGTCATAGTTACATAACTAGAATTAAAATAGCATCAAATTGTACACTTAGAAGCAAAACACCCATTGATCATGCATGATAAGCATACTGCAACTGAACTAGAAATCTCTATCTCTGCATTACTTTCTGAGATCATTCTTGCTGGGGAATTCCCTATAGAACTGATCTATGTGAAACTATAGATTGGTGGGTTGTGGACCCTGGAAAATTTGAGGAAGCAACATCATCTTGAATCATTGGCAATGGAAAATTACGAGGCACTATATTTGTTCCCACACATCGACTGTAAATAAGGAACATCAAAATGATCTTCTGGAGGAAGAAACGAGAAGCAGAGACAACCTTCAAAATACATTATATTAGTGAAGTTGATTCTATACAAGTACCCCAAAATATTGAGTTCAAGTGTTGCTCTATACTGAAATGGGATCTCCATAAGTGCAGCAAGTGAAAAAGCTGCTTCTTTCACAGATTGTGGCATATTTTTTGACATGATACTTGTAAAGTTCACAAACTGCACAAGGGATGTAACTCCATATCAGAGGCCAACATAACTGTTGGCCGAGCTTGATGGCTTTCATATGCGACATTAATTCAATAAAAGTGCACAAAATGTTCTATTGATGAAACTCCAAATCAGTCATAACCAAAAGACTAGTATGATGAGGCACCAAACATGTAGGCTATAAAAAGTAAATTCCACACAAATCAAACACCCAACTGAGAGCATTTTACGGCATAAGTAGTACTTTCGGAAAAAGCTACAATCCATGCATAACAAGCTAAGGAAACTGATGCATCAAACTTGTTCGCTAGGAGAGTGAAGATCATAAGACTTTTACAAACAGGAAAAAGATGCAAGATTAACTTGCTATGACTATTATGCCCATCTAGAAAGAAACCTAAACTGGCTTCTTCCCCAAAACACTAGATTCAGCATGCAGGTTTGAAATCCCAGTCACTACCTCTTTTGCCTCTCTCTATACCACATGTGCACTAGCGCGCACACACACACTGTCACTCCAGAAGAATAGAACTGGTGGAATCATGGGTAGCAACTATTAATCTTTGCCAGCTAAATCACAACTAGCATACATTTTAATTTGCATCTACACCAATATAGACATAAATAAATAAAGAAAAACAAGACATTTGAGTTTAAATGCAACAAAACGACACCTGAAAATTGTCAAATTCATGGTGAGGGAGTTTATCATCAAATTCTTGCATCACATCCAGGGTCCATCACCAACTCCAACCAGTATTATTGATAAAGGATAATGACTACACAAATAGAAAGGTGTAAGAACTACGTCGGTTTTAAAGTTAAAACACAAGCACTACACCATGTAGTGCAACGTAAGTGCTCTGACATACCTTGCAGTAGCTATAGCATCAATTGTCTTATGAACTTGTAAGATTAACTGCCTGGATCTTGTATCACTACTCCTGGTTTACCTGCAAATGGTCAGATCATCATGCAAGATTACTGATATGAGATCGTATAATGCCAAATTTCAATAATTAGAACCTAAGTTTTTTAATAGTAGTAAAGGTCATGAAAATGGTAAAACACATAACTGTGATATGAATGAAATGAAGCAAGACGCTACAAGATACAAGCTTGGGAAATGAATTCCGAAAAAATAATTTAGAGTGAGTTGACATTCTTTTACTCCAAGAAAAAAAAGAAACAAGTAGCATCTTTAATACCTGTCCATCTGCAACAACAAGAAGGACATGATACTGGCCCCCACTCTATTCCACAATGTCCATTGAAGCCTCAATTACTGGAGCAAAACTCGTTGGACGTGCCACAAAGCAATCAAAAAGATCATACGTCATCAGATAAAAATATCACAAAAAGAAAGCATTATCTAGTTCTTTTTTCCAAACAATGAGCAGAGGGAAAAAAAACAGAAATTCCCGTATGCCTCAGTTCATTACAGAGAATTCAACATATCAAGCAGGGATAAAGTTTTGTTCATGATTATGGACCTTGATACACCTCCATGTTGACTGAATTTACAACAACAATTTATATGAATGTCATCGACATTCCTCGACTTGCAAATTTAGGGAAGACATCAATTAAGCATATTGTTATATGAAAAAGTTAACAGCTTCAACTGGATCCTGAAGACGGGTGGAGTGTCCACACGAAACGCGTCGGTCGTGCTTAAACTATGACACAGTGCAAAATCAAGAAGATCAAACCTAATAGTTTGAACTCTGTCCATCATGATTTAAAAGATAAATTAAATGTTATAGCAGAATGAATGTAAAGCATGTTCAGACCCCTGAACATATTTTTATCTACTAACTTTCACTCCTTATCAAGTTCACAGCTACAAGAATCATGTATGAGCATTCTTAAATATGTCAACATTTATAGGCTATGATGGTAAAAGTGGATACATGTACTATTTGCAAAAAAAATATTACTTTCTTTTGCTGAAAATAAAAGAGCAGAACTCAATAACAAATTAGCCTATTCAAAGGATATGAACATAAAAATGGAGTATTTACCGATATGAATCTTGTTTACAAAGCTCTAATTTGATTGACTGAGTATAATGTGGATTGGGGCATATATTATGTATCCCTATAGTGATGTCACTGGAGTTGCACGGTGATAATGCACTGGATGTGTAGTGATAATGCATCGGGTGTGGCCATTTGTGGCATGCACCATGAAACTCAAAAACCTTCATAAGTTTGTTGCAGTTATCCACATCCGAATTCAGTTTCTTTTTCAAATTTGTCCTGAAATTAATTTGTTGAACATGCAACACTATAATAGAGATCAATTCTGGGATGGAACAACCCTTAAGGAAGGCTACTATGAAGAAACCCTACTAAGTCTCTAGGCTGGAGCAGCCATATAAGCATATTATTGCTCGGTTATGAAAATTTTTTGGATAGGACTCTAGCAAGTTTTATCATTATATAATAATATAATTTTAAGGTCATATCCTAACTAGACACCACATTGATGTATGAGACCCCATTGTGTGTGGGACACAGGACCCCTGTGTGCATATTTGACTGCTTAGTCTATGGAAGTGTACATATCCTATCCCTCTCTGGATAAGAACTTGTGTCCTACAAAGAGGAAAATACATAATCTTAAAAATTATGCCCACTCATATGTTTTCCCTGACACAAAATTGTGCATGAGGGTACAAAATTTGATTTTGGGCTGAGATCATTGGAAAACAATGTACAGAACAGTAACAGGATGTATCACACAAACATTCCTTTCACATGGTTTCTTGGCATATGCAAGTTTAAATGCCCTAAAATTTGTTATCTTGATTTCACAAAGAGCCCAAGACATACAAAATTTGCACCTGAAGTGTTGCTACCCCAAAGTTTGGGAAAAGTATTATAAGAGATATTTCTACATCGTAAATGACAGGGTTATCTTTAAAAGCTATGATAGGTTAGAAAATTGTGGTCCTCCAAGGATCACGGATGAGGTTAAACAAGTGTTAAAAGTTAAAAGAAATTAGGGGATTCTTTTTTTCCCTTTTATAGATACTTCTTATGTCACAATGCAGCAAGCATGCACCTACCCAATCTGAGAACATATTCAATGAAGCTAAGCCTTCTTCCAAGTTCCAACATTCAACTTGAACTACTTCGGCTAAGAAGCTATGGGTGGGGAGAATTTATTCTACCAAAGTCCCCCGGGACATGAACCTGTCCCCAACTGCAATAGAAAAAACCACTTGCACAGATGAATCAGTCCACAAAGGGTAAACATATCACTGGGTGGATTTGAACCTTAGTGTGCACAATATAACCACCACTGCTTTTCCAACCAACCAAGTCCCTAATGACAGGGATTGGGTGTTTAAGGAAGCATATAACTGGAAAGTAAATAGAGGAAGCATAAACACATTCACAACACACAGGCAATTACTTCTTCAAATCACCTTTTCATTAACAAAACAAAGCTTACAAGGAAACCTTTAAAATAAAATATTCCTTGTGAGTACCTTTGACGGAACTATAACCTAGATTAATGGGTTAGCCGCGAGTATCACTACTTTTGTCAAATTGTTTGAGGAGGTTTATTAGTTCATATCCATCTTCATATTTATTTTTCTGATTAGTTTCTTTGACAATATTGTTGAGTAGATTATGTGTATATAATCAGTTTTTGTTTGTTAACATTTCTCTTCTTGTGAATCCATGTCCAAGTCCTCATTTGAGCACTACGTATTTGATCAACATGTGTAACTACTCCATATATGAGTGTGGTCCATATGGTTCCTCCCTATCTATTGTATTAGTTTTTTACCCAATGAATTTTTTTCTTCTATCAAAAGGAACAATGAATTTCCTTCTTTCCTTCCAAAATAATAGGGCTTCTTTATCAAAGTAGATAATTCCTATAATGGTTTAGATCCAAGTTCTCACAAAAAGTACCGTATATGATTTTGTTAGCAATTTTAACACTTAAATGTTATCCATGTCTTGATATAGTATGCCTTAATTTGTATTGTATTTAATCTACCCATTGGTGTACAACTATCATGGTTGTCTACTCTTACCAAATGTCAATGGGATATAATGAGGCTTCCCCCAATTCTTCACATAATACTAAGGACATGAGGTTGATTTCTACTCCTTGAGCTACTACTGCATCGAGGATATTCTTTTCCATAACTTATTGTCTTACCTAGGATTCTTTAGAGTTATTATCTTTGTGTATTTTGAGGAGGCATTTCAAGATGCATTCCACATTCTCCGATGATTTCTTATTGTTCTTGGTATAACTATAGTTGTTACAATAGTTCCTACCTTATATTATATTGGACTTGGTTTTTCCTCTCATGATTTTGTTGTTGTGTTTGTATGATTGTCCTTCCTTCTTTGTTTCCTGGTAGAAAGAATGGTTTCTTCATAAATTTCCCTTGGGTGTTCAAATATGTTCTATTTAATCATGTTCTTATTGTTCCTTTCCTTCAATTTGTCTCTTAGGGTTTTTTTAAGATTTTATTTTATTTGCTATAACTTCAATCCACAATTCCTTAACTTAATAGATCTATATCAATTTGAGATTCTTCTCCTATGACTCCTTTAAAATAATTTGTTCACGGTTACTATCATGATTGTACGTGACCCACAATTGGGACAAATCTTGACACACGGTATCATGTAAATATAGTGGATGGCCAAATCTCCTCATTGTCTATATGCATAGAATTTGATAGTTGTCTTATTTTATGGTAATGTTTGAGTGTTCGAGTTTCTCTAAGATTGAGTTCTAAATTCATTCTAATTTATTGAGGTCCAAATATTGTGTTTTTTAATGTCCCTCTCTTCCTCTTCCTCTAAAAGACCCTTGATAATTTATAGGGTTCTTGGGTCACTTATTCCAAGAATTGTCAAATGTATTGTGTGTACTACAAAAATTTATCCAAGTCAGTTTCCTTGAGTCCCAACCTTTACATTCTATCTCCTATGGTTTTCTCTTTTGTTTTTCTTTAGGTGCCTGCATTTTTTCTTCCTTTAGTTTTCTTTAATCCCTCTTCCAACTTATGTATACATTGATGATTTTCCTTTTTATAGTTCGTTGTTCGGATTTTACTCATCATTAGTTCACTTTCCATGTATATCATGGATTTCACTACATCTTTGTATTTTGTTGCATTTTTTTTGTTTTGACATGTGCTTGGATTGTATCAAGTAGTTTTGTGATAAACCACTCTATCAAGTTATCCTTCCTCATTACATTGAATTAGAGTTTTGCAAAGACTTCTCTCAACCTAGAGTCATATCTTTTATTGATTCTCCTGTATGTTAAGTAATATTTATGATTTCTGTGAAGGAAAGTGATTACTCTACTATATATCTATATACCTCCTTACATCATTCCTCAATATCTACCCATGTTTTGAAAAGTTCATCTCTTTCACAGTTGCAATACCATGTTAGGTTTTTTTTTCTAAGTTTTCCTTCAAGCATGTCCCATTTTCTTTTCTCTACAAACCCATATGTTTGTTCCCAAAATAAATTTATAAGAAAAAATTGGTCATCTCCATTTGTAGATCCATCAAATAAAGGTATAAAGCCTTGGTCAAGGATGATATAACTAGCTCCTTTTTATATGGTTATCTAATGTTTGTTAGACAACACTTATTTGTCAATCCTCTAGATGTTCCTCATTATTTTCCTCTTATGTTATGTCGGTTGCTATGGTTTGGATTTAGGTTCTTGGTGGTTATTTTCTATATATGCATTGCTTCCTCTATGATAAAACTATGGCTAATTGAGTTTGATTTGCCCCCTAAAATTTATATTTGAGTTTACTTGCATGATACCAAATCATGTTTATTAGTGGTGTGATTTTCCTTACTATGGAAAGAAATATAAATTCATTATAATTCACCCAAAATGTTGTCTACTAAATAGTCACAAAGGTATAAAACCTAATTTTGATTTAAACATCATGTTAACTAAATTTTATTGATGTTGCAAATTAACATTCCTATATTATATAAGCATATATAAAATATCCCATCATAAATGACATAGAACATTTATAGTGGAAAAATCTCAATACCAAGGATAAAAGCCATTTTCCAATAATGATTAAACACTCATCTCAAAGGCATTACAATATTCAATAGATCCATAGCTTCAAATGTTGTCCATGTCTCGACACAGTATGCCTCGATTTTTATATTTGTTAATATACCAATGAGTGTACAACTATTGTGGTTGATACCATTATCAAAGAGACAACTACCTAAATGAGAATTTCCCTAGTTCTTCCCATAATACAAAGGATGAGGTTAATTTCTACTCCTTGATCTACAAATACATTGAGGATATTATTTTCCATAACTAGTGCATGAATTTGTATTTATTTGCTAAAAATGAACTTATTTGTCTTATGTAGACTTCTTCAAAATAATTATATTTTTGGAGGTTGAGGAAGTGTGTAAAAAGATATTCTACTTTAATTGGACTTGATTTATCCTCATGTGTTGTCTTATTGTATTTGTTTACATCTCCTTCCTTCTTCAATCCATGATGGACTGAATGGATATCATTCAGATATGTCCCTTAGTTTTTTAAATACACTCTATGTCATCATGTTCATGTTGTTCCTTCCCTTTGGGTTGTCTCCTAAGGGATTTGTCGGATCTAATTTTTCTTGTTGTAAGTGCTTTCCTTGCTTCCCTATCTTAAGAGATATGTATCAATTTGAAACTCTTCTCTTATAGATCCATTAATGGAATTTTACCATGCTTGGCAATCCTGGTTACCTATATCAGAACTAGAATGAACCATGACCCTCAATATCGTATAATTATAGTGGATGATAAAATCTCCCCATTGTCTACATGCACAAAATTTGATCATTGTTTTATCTCTTGGTAATGTATGGGTGTTTTGGTTTCTCTAGGATTGAGTTTTGAATATGTTCTAATTTTATTGATGTCCATATCATCGGTTTATGAATGTGCATGTTATTCATGTTCCTCTTAGAGACCCTATCTAATTTATAGGTTTGATAGGGCATTGATTCTAAAATAGTCAAAGTATTGTGCATTCTAAAAAAATTGAAGCTAGTTAGTTTCCTTGATTCCCTATATTCGTGTTCAATCTCCCTTTGTTTGCTCTTTTGTTTCTTTTCAAGTGATTACATTTTCCTTTAGTTTTTAAAATCCGAGTTCCAACTTCTGTATGCATTGATTATTTTTCTTTTTGTGCTTTTTGATTGCATTTTACTAGTCAATAGTTCACTTTGTATCTATATCACTAATTGGACTTCATCTTTGTATGTTATTGCATATTTTCTTCTAATATATGCTTGGATGGTATCAACTAGTCTTGTGATAAACCACCCTATTTTCTCCTTCTTTCTTACATCAAAATTAAAGTTATTTGAAGACTTCTTTCAACCTAGATTCATATTAGGTTATTGATTCTCCTATATGTTTAATAATATTTCTGAGTTATGGGAAGGTGGATAATTTATCCACTAGTTATCCATACATACAATTGTGTTTGATGAGTTTCATGTTATTTCTCCTGTATATGTTCCTCGTTGTTTGCCTCTTTCTTTTTATCATCTTTTATGGCTTGGCTCTAGGTTATTGGAGGTATTTTTGTATATATGTTTTTTCTTCTATGATGAGAACCCTTTGGCTAATTGAGTTTGTCTTGCCATCCAAAATTGTTATAAAATTTCACGTGCATTATACCAAATCATGTTTATCAGTGGTATGATTCTCCTTACTATGACAAGGAATATGAATTTGTGAAAATGTCCCCAAAATGTTGGATTTTAAATTGTCATAAAGGTATAAACCCTTATTATGATTTCCGTATTAGGATTTTATTGATGATTCATACTTTCCTATCTATTATAAAGAGAAATAAAACATCCCATCACAAGTTACACTTAACATTTACATTGGGAAAAACCTTAATATTAAGGATAAAACCATTATTCAATAATTATTAAATACTTATCTAATGAGGTATTACAATATTTAATATTTCCTTATCTTATCCAAAATCACCATGCATAGTCATTTTAGACCACCATATCTTGTTCTAAAAAATTTCACAAAAGATACCACACTTATTTCCTATTTACATCTTGTATTTAGATATCCAATTACTGCCACTAGCCATGACGATGATTACACAAGCATCCTTTGTAGTTTTTTTGGTCGATAATTAAGGGCTTCTTTCCCATGTTTATGGCCTTTTACCTTTGACTTTCCGAGAAACAATCTTCAAGATAAAGAAACAAGAAGTCTCCTACTAATAGGAGTTAGTAGGCCAAGCCTAATCCTATTTGGATCCCCATAAGGATTTGTATTTCTCCATGACTCTTTGCACAAATTTTGAGACTCATTATCTATATTCATTTATGCTTCTTCTTCATGTTTTTCACTATTACCCTTGTTTTCCTTCTCCTCGATGAGCATTAGATTTTGATTAAGTACTCATGGGGCTAAAGAAATTATTGGGTTTCTATTACAAATGATTCCTTGCTAGGATTTTCCTTAGATGTTCCAAGATATTAGACATGAAATTTTGTTTTGAATAGATTGAACTCTACATATTTTCATTCTGAGAGTCGTAGGGGAAACATTAAAATAAGATTCATAGTGCCTTCAATTATATTCAAAACATCTTCCTCTACTAGTTTATTAGCCTTATCGACTTCATTTACTTACGGAGAATCTTTCATAGGTTCATTCTCATCCACCCCATGCTCCTAATCTAAAATATCAATTTGGTTTAAATGAGAAAGGCCATTAGTTTTTCATAGATATGCCTAGACTTACATGAATAATTTATGTTGTTTAATTCCACAATTCTACCCTTTATATGATCGAAACCCATCCTCATCAACTTCCTTCTTAGGTTTTGAAATCCATTTACTCTCCAAATTAATGACCATATTTATGGAAGCTTTTTCATTTATGAAGAATGGCTTCATAGCCCAAAGATTGACAATGCACCTTCTTTACAAACTTGATTGAAATATTATCATAAATTCTCTTTTTTAAGTACATAGCTATACATATTCTCATATATGTGGCCATCTTACTTCCTAATCCATTTGAGAATATTTGATGTAGGTTCCCAATCCCTTTTCTATCAACCCGAAACAATATGCATTCCAAAAATTGAGGCATGGGAAGGGAAACCTTCTCTATCTCAGATTAGTAGATGGAGTTTCCAAATGAATATCAAAACCATGAGACTAAAATCTCATAAAAATCCATGTCGGGTACCAAAATCCTAAGTCAAATACTCATTCTCTTTATCTCTATTATTGTAAAAGGTCTAAAATGTAGCTCCATGTCAAAGAAAGTGTTAGGAACCCATGTCTTTACTTTGTTAGTATATTTTTGTTGGACGCATATGCTTTGTAAGTCGTCTCGTAGTATTTGTTGATCCATAGTTTGTGTTATTGTTGTTGGCGCATATGCTTTGTAAGTCGCCCATAGTTTTATTGATCCATAGTTTGTATTGGCCCATGGTTTGGACCTGTAGTAATTGTTGATCTATATTTTGTATTGACACATGGTATTGACCCATGGTATTGGAACCTAGACTTAGTATATAAGTGTGTGTTGAGGCCTATGAAGGCACCGTGAAGTTAATTGTATTGAGCTTGCTCAAAGGAGGTTTCCCCCTCGAAGTGGCCCGTGATCAATATAAAAGTGTTTCTGAGTTCTATTATTTATGATATCTCATGTATTTGCATTAATTAATTATTGCAGGTTCTTCACATCTGGTATCAGAGCACTTTCTTGGGCTCGCTGGGTGAAATTTCTGCCAAAAAAACATTTTCGCATCTGTTGCAGGTTTGGATTTGGGAATCATCCCTATCCGCTTAACTATGGGAAGTACTTGGGAATAATCCCTAAAACTCATTGTGAGGACTACCAAAGGAACCCCAAATTAGCTGGCCCATTGAGAGGACCTACCAGTGAAAAGGTCAACGACCCCTACCTAATTGACTAGTTCCCACCCGTGAGGTAAACAAAGAGTTGTCGTTTGTGGCAAATCGGGTATCAGTTTTACCTAAGTTGTGGAGTGAGGGGTACTCCCCCAATACACAAGCCGTCAGACAGCATTGGTGGCCAAGTGAATCCCTTGAACCGATAGGAAGCCGCACATACCTGGGGTCCATATCTATTTTCAGCTGAACTGTTGTCGATCACTTCTGCTCCAGATTCAGTCGTTTCGGGTCTATTCTAAAAGTCGTTCCAGATCCAGTCGTTGTTTCAGATCCATCCGTTTTCAATCCCTTCTGCGCCGTTGCAGATCCATCTGTTGCGGATATATTTTGCGCCACTGTTGCCGATCCATTTCTGGAAAAAAAAAAAAAAAAACAAACAAACAAACAAACAAACAAACAAACAAACTTATGTTTCAACTCTGTTTTCCCTGAAACTTCACTGACATCCATGCAATCCCATTCTGCATATTTCATTTCTGAAGACCCTATCCCAAATTCCACTTCCCAAGACCAGAAATCCCACATTTGTCTATTTTTAGGGTTTGCCATAACTCCTTCAATTTTCACCCAAACGCCTTCAAATTTTGCCACCGTGTTCCTTTCCTAATTCTACTTCTTTGTCCTTCTCTCCCAAATTTTCTCATTCTTTCACCCAGCTTCTGAAATCCGCATTTTTTTCCTCCATGTCCATGAGAAAGTGTCTAAAACCTACTCAAACCCCAATTACCACTCCAAGTTTTTCCCAAATCCAAATTTTCCTTTACTAAAGCAGCTTTTGTTTGTGTTTTTCTATCCATTCCCAAAAAAAAAAAAAAAATCTCCTGGTTATGGTTGTCACCCGCGCAGGAGTAAAAACCATGGAGGAAGCACTTGCAGCCATCCAAACCAAACTCCAATATCTGGATGAAAAATTTCTCAGCCTCCATCTTCAGCATTCAGCGATGAACAATAATCAACAGCAAGAATCTTCTACAGCCAATGGGTTCTCTTCTTCCAGCAATTTTCGTGGTCCAAAGCTTGAATTTCCTCGCTTCAACGATACTGATCCGACTAGATGGATCTATCGTGCAGATCAGTATTTCAGTCTGCATAATACTTTTGATGTCCAAAAAGTTCCACTTGCATCCTTTCATTTGGAACTGGAAGCTCTTCAATGGTACCGTGGGTACATCAAGGCTCATGATGAGCCAAAATGGACAGATTTTTGCCAACTCATTTTTCAACGATTTGGTCCTAGTGCTTTTGATGACTTCATCGGAGCACTCACTAAACTTCGTCAAAATGGCACTGTGAGAGAGTATCAGACAGAATTTGAGACACTAGCCAATCACACAAAAGGATTGTCTGATGAATTCTACAGGAGTTGTTTTATCACTGGTCTTCAGGATGAAATCCGGTCAGAGGTTAAAATGTTCTGTCCCAACACAATGATGGAATTCCTAGGGTTGGCTAAGTTGGCAGAAGACAAGCTTGCAGCCCAACAACGCTCCAAACCCTCTTTTGTTCCCTTCCAAAATATGGGTTCTCAACGACCTCCCATCCCACCAGCTCCTCGACCAACTCCTATCAAGCATTTGTGTGAAACAGAGATGCAGGCACGCAGAGACAAAGGGCTATGTTAAAATTGTGATGAGAAATTCACTCGGGGACATAAATGTGTTCAACAAAATCTCTATCTCTTGGATATGGATTCTCCGCCAGCCTCTAAAATTGGTGAAGAAGCTCCAACTACAATGGATGATCAGGTCGACATTCAAGAGTTTCCTATTGACCCCCCATCTCAGGAAGACCAACCAGAGATATCTCTCAATGCTTTATCCGGCGTCACCACCCCCCAAACAATGCGGGTCAAGGCATACTTCAAGAAGTTCTCTCTTAAAATACTCATTGATTTTGGAAGCACACATAACTTCATTGACCCTCGGATCGCCAAATAGGCTGATTGTTTTATCCACCCTTGCTCCAACTTTGAAGTCATGGTTGCCAATGGGGGAACCTTACCTTGCAAGGGGAAGTGTAACAATGTGCGTATCTCTCTAGAATATTATAACTGGCACTCTGACATGTTTGCCTTGTCCTTAGGAAGATGTGATGTGGTTTTGGGCGTTCAATAGTTACGCACAGTTGGCCCCATCTTATGGCATTTTGCTGAACTTTGGATGCAGTTTTTAGTCAATGGGGCACAACACAAATTAATGGGCTTACAACCAGCGTCTCTCTGCATCATCAGTTCACATCGCCTGGAAAAAATCCTTAAGAAGAATTCACATGGTGTCATCGCTCGGCTCCATTCCATTCAGATGCACCCATCAACAGTCTCCACTACTTCCTTGGATAGATATGTAGGTGTATTTGATGAACCAATGAGCTTGCTTCCTTCAAGAGACCTTTCCGGTAAGAATTTAGCCGCATCTACCTCTTAGCAGGAAATGATAGCTATTTTGCATGCAATACAGAAGTGGCAGCCATACCTATTAGGGAATTATTTCAGCATCAAGACTAATCTCCAGGGTCTGGAAAATTTCCTAGAACAATGGGTCTCCTCCACAACACACCTGAAATGGGTTATCCCTATGTGACCACTTACAAGAAGGGTAAGGACAATATGGTGGCAGATGCTCCTTCTCGCACAATTGATGACCCAGTTTCTCTTACAGCTGTTTCTCTACTTGTTCCAAATTGGTTGCAACATGTTCAACAGGGCTATCTCTTCTATGAACTCCATGTTTCTTCATGAGCAGGGCACTCTGGGTTCTTCAAAATGTATGATCGGGAACAATGTAACTTCTTTTGGCAGGGATTGAAAATGATGACAACTCAACGGATGTTGGTTGACTGTGATACTTTCCAGGTCAACAAGGGTGAAACGACCCTCCTTTCGGGACTGCTCGAACCCTTTCCCATCCCTACACAGATTTGGAGAACTATCTCTATGGATTTCTTGGAAGCGCTCCAGTGGTATAGTACCACATCTAAAAGGACACCATATGAAGCAGTCTCTGGACTGGCACCGCCAGTTCTTCTTCCATACACCTTCAGCAGCTCCCCAGTTCAGGCAATTGACTCAATCAATTCTTCGAAACCGCGATCAGCTTCTTCTCATTCTGCAGGACAATCTTCACATGGAAAGAATTCGACTGAAACAACAAGCCAATCATCACCGTTCTGCCTGCACTTTTCACGTCACTGATATGGTTCTTCTTCTTCTACAACCTTCCACGCAATCCTCCATGAAACTCATAAGGCGCCAGTGGCCCGGAATGCAACCCGAGGATGCTACAGGGGACCCACTCCTTCAGATTCTGCATCAATTTCCACATCTAAAGCTTTGAGGACAAAGCTTTTTCTGAGGGAGAGGGGATGTTAGAAACCCATGTCTTTACTTTGTTAGTATATTGTTGTTGGACGCATATGCTTTGTAAGTCGTCCCGTAGTATTTGTTGATCCATAGTTTGTGTTATTGTTGTTGGCGTATATGCTTTGTAAGTCGCCCATAGTTTTATTGATCCATAGTTTGTATTGGCTCATGGTTTTGACCCGTAGTAATTGTTGATCTATATTTTGTATTGGCCCATGGTTTGTATTGACACATGGTATTGACCCATGGTATTGGCACCTAGACTTAGTATATAAGTGTGTGTTGAGGCCTATGAAGGCACCGTGAAGTTAATTGTATTGAGCTTGCTCAAAGGAGGTTGCCCCCTCGAAGTGGCCCATGATCAATATAAAAGTGATTATGAGTTCTATTATTTCTGATATCTCATGTATTTGCATTAATTAATTATTGCAGGTTCTTCACATAAAGGAGTTTATAAACCCTCCTTTAGGTTTCCATTTTTTCAATATCCGTCCATCTATCCTTCTCTATGAGGTCCATATCCCATACATTTGCATATTAATCTCCTAGAACATAAAGCAATTAGTAAACCAACAATCTGCATTGGATCTACAACGATTTGAAGGATTGAATTGGATTTCTCCAAGCATCCCTTTTTGGGAGAAGGCTATAGGGTCTTATTGGCCTCTTCTGCTAGGAATTCAAGGTTTGATTTGGATTTATACAAGCATCATTTTTTGGTAGAAGGTCACAGGGTCTTCTTGGCCTCTTTTGCTAGGAAATCCAATAGATCTCCCTACATTGGAAGAAGTTATTTGCAGGACAAAACTTCCTTGAAGCTCTTCATGCATTCCAAAATAGATGTGTTCATCTTTGTTATCACTCTAAAAATTAACTACGCATGTGCATGCATAGGGTTTTACAAATGACATGTAGAAATAAAATCACATGTCAATTTGATGGTGAAAATAAGAATTTCACCTTTCAAGAGTGACAAATTAAGCTTTAAGATTTAGTTGTATTTTGACTTCTAAAAAGGTAAATGATGGCTTAGTTTCCATTTAACCATGAATCTTCAACTCTTATAAACACTTTATTTTTTTAAGGGTAAGTTATAAGCTTTCCCAAATGAAATTAACATATACAAATTACATTAGGGTTGAAATATAATTTTTCATGAAGAGAAGGTCCGTGACTTTCACCAATCCTCCTTACACATGTTGACAAAATTGGTGGTAAGCTTTAAAACAAACATGAGGGTAGGATTTGTCCCACGCATGTGTGCATCGATATAGCATTAGGCATGACTCACATGTTCAACCACTACCCCTAATGACCCCATGGATACCTTAAAGTGCATGGAACCTCCATGGATCCCTTAATAAAAAGGGTAAATATATCAATTAGGAGGCCTTACAGAGAACATCCTAATGACCTATGATCCACCTATACGTGATTGTACCCCCATGTCTACCTTAAATTGGGAGGTTCCCCATGCATACAAAAGGTGCATGGGGAATTTAGGTGCTCTTATGGTTATCTTAAGGAACCAAGTATATGAGCTATTAGGTCAATCACTATCTATAGGTACCTTCGTGGGTATCGAGTAGCTATATCATTTATTTGGTCAACCACTACCTTGGTTTCCTCTTTGGCTACCTTAAGATTCACTACCTCGAGTAAATATATCATTTAAAAGACCTTCCTACCTTAGATAAATAATATCTTTTACTATATACTATCCGAGCTACTTCTTCATACCTCCATAATAACCTTAAGGTATGGGAAAATATATATTTATTTGGCCAACCAATACGAGTCAGTAATTTCATGACTACCTTAAGGTACATAGTAAATGTATCATTTATTAAACGAGTAGTTTCTTAAATCTATGTTTCATAGTTATCTTATGTTATTATACTTTATTTATCCATGTATCACAATAAAGAGTATGGGTACAAATATATTATTTATTATCTTATTTTTATTGAATCAATTATTTAGATAGAGAGGTTTTGTTTGTTTAGTAGGGTTCACGATAGACAAGTTCTAAGAAATAAGGGTTAAGGAACCATTAGCACCATAATATCAATCTTGTTTGGGACTACAAGGTTAAATATTCTATGGATTCATTTTTTTTGTTTTGATGTCACTAATTCTTAGGAAATCTTTATTAAGTTACAATTTTGTATCAATGAGATAGTTTTTTTTTTAAGTGGAAATGGATTCAACACTCTTTATTACCCCTATTGCAACTAAATTGTGCAATGTTAATATATAATACTTGTTATTGCATCAATCCAAAAGAGTTCCTAGTAGATATTAGGCTAAAAATGTCAATTTCCCCTTTAGTTAATTTGACCAACATGAAAAAGTAATTTTGTCAAGCATTTAAACTACCATTTGTCATATACCCATATACATAATCATTACTTAACTATAGCCTTTTTCCATATACCCATATACATAATCATTATTTAACTATACCCCATTGCTATATTAAGTTTAATACCTACTCAAATTAGCCTCGTACCCCATTAAAATCAAGTACTCATAAATATATTATTTATATAACCAACCAACGTATGTGGTTTCTTTCATAACTACCTTAAGAACTATCAAGTAAATATATCATTTATTACCCTAATATTTATATAACTAACAAACATGTGTAGTTGCTTTCATAACTACCTTTATAACTAACTAACAAATATGTGTTGTTTCTTTCACAACTACCTTAAGAACTAACCAACAAACATGTGTGATTGCTTTGACATAACGAACAAGTAAATATGTCATTTATTACCATAATAAATACTTTTCTATGTCCCATGGTCATCTTAAATTGCCTTAATTAAATACTTCTCATTATGTTAAGTTGTCTACTCAAATTATCTTATAAAATCACATCTACCTATATTATTTATATATATACATAAATCATCATTATCTCTTTATACCCATTTTGTTTATGGCTTTTTCCAACTAGGTAAATATCATTTTTTATTTGA
This sequence comes from Larix kaempferi, assembly GCA_027924585.1. Classification (NCBI taxonomy): domain Eukaryota; kingdom Viridiplantae; phylum Streptophyta; class Pinopsida; order Pinales; family Pinaceae; genus Larix; species Larix kaempferi. The sequence goes on along the minus strand of BSBM01000767.1, from coordinate 11,146,810 downwards.
CTAAACAATATGAATAAGTGTATTTTATAACTATATTTTATTTTAAGACAACTTTATTTAATTATTATTATTATTAAACCTATTTTAACATAACATCCTTTTGAACTTGAACTTGACTGAACATAAATTTGACACCACTATCAGAAATGGGAGAATGGGAGAAAAAGAAAATATATTATTTATTTACCAATTAATATGGGTCGTATTTTCGCAACTATATTGAGATACCAATTAAATATATTAATTACAATGGGAGATTTATAATTATTTTGAATTGACTACTCTATGATATAACCGTTGTGAAAAGTTTACTCGGTCGATCATTTATAGCAAAAGCCCTTCACATATAACCGTTACCATTACTGACCTTCATATTTTACTCAATTTTTTTTTTATTCCACTATACGGACCTTCATATTTTACTCAATTTATTTTTTTATTCCACTATATGGTAAAGATGGAACTATAACCTAGATTAACGGTTCAATGGAATAATGATCTGGTCTGGAAAATGCTTTTTCATCAAATTTGTGGACCTTCATATTTTACTCAATTTTTTTTTTATTAATTAATTTATGAATATGGAATTAATTTAATTTTTTAGTTAACAAAATGATAGAATTTATTTAATTGTTTTTATGGCTTCCATCCTTAACCCTTTCACACCTGACCTATAACAATTGAACAAATAACCTATAATAACTTACTATCTACTTATACTCAACTGTAATATCGTCGTCCCTCGGGTTACACCATTATTCTCCCATACTCTCGCAATATCGTCTTCTTCTCGTTACTCCTCCAATATCAATAGCGTCTTCCTCTGGTATTTTTTAGTTAACAGAAGAAAGGTGACAAGGAAGGCAGCGAATATCTACTTTGACATCCAAAATGGAGAGAACCCAGTCTTCTTCTTCGGTTGCGACCAGATTGAAGTTTGCTCTGTTGGATTCGAAATCATATTTATTTCAGATAAGCCTTTCTATGACAATTGAGAGCTCCTCTGATTATCACGATGATGTGCTCGCTCCACCCAGAATGAGTTGTGTGGATCTAGCCCCCGCGAGGCGGAGCTCTGCTTCACCACCAAGGACGAACTTCACTAAGGAGTATCAAACCCAAACCCATATTCCTCCTGAACCGATGAACAATATACTGGGTAACAAAGTCTCATATTCCAGTGAAACAGCGCCAGCAGAAAGGGGTGAAGCCTACATTGACCTAAGATTTAAATGTGTCTCAGAAATGCATAAAAATGGCGGCCATATCTTCTCGGTAGCAGCCGCCAACGGGATTGTGTACATCGGCGCCGAATGCAACACCATCAGATCGTGGAAATTCGTTGGGGAAAATATTGTTGGAAGCAGCCGCCTCCATTCCTGGAGCGGCATGGTGAGAGCAATGTTGCTCGTAGAAGACAAGCTTTTCAGCGCCCATGCGGACCACAAGATCCGCGTCTGGTGCCGCTCGGGTTCGAATGCCTGTGCCGGCCACAAGCGAATGGCCGCAATACCGAAGCTGCTGGATTCGATACATCGCTGGGTGAAGCCGAAACGCGATGTTGTTGGATGTGGATCAGGCCGTCATGAAAACCCTAAATCGGGGAAGCATATGGGCGCGATATGCTGTCTCGCTTACAACGATGGTTTCTTGTATTCGGGCTCCTCTGATAAGACTGTGAAGGTATGGCGAGCCTCCGATCTCAAGTGCATCGAAACGATTAAAGCTCATGATGATGCTGTTATTCAGTGGATCCGTGGATGCAACGATTCGTGTTTGGAGCAGAGGAATGTTGGAGTCTGACCAGCATACTTGTTCGGCAGTTATAAAAGCCCATGGCGGCCCTGTCAAATGTATTGCTGCCAAAGTTGAGGAAGAAAATAGGGTTCTGCTTTTTAGTGGGAGCCTGGATGGATCGGTCAACATGTGGGGCATCGCTGTAAAGCAGAAGCGATCAAGGCCAGCATGACTATACCACGGACAACAAAATTAATTAAGTTTCTACTGTCCTGGTCATGTTTCATCGCTAGTCTTCTTTTTTTTTGTCTCCCAGCTCTATAATTGTCTAGGTTTGTGCGTGGTTGTATCAACGTTAACATTTAGGGAGGTTATTAGTCTCACATAATTTTTCCTCATTATAAGATGTTCATTTGCTTTATTGCAATTATCTAGTTACATTCATGTTTTTATGGAACTTGTCTTATATATAGTCCGACTCCTCGCCCTGCGAAACTATATTGTTTACATTCAATTTTTAAATTTTTTTATGTTTGACAAATGCTTAGAACCCCCTTATTAAATTTTCATGTTCTAATGTTGGTTATGAGAAACTATATATTCTTAACATTTCAGTGTTGATGTTTCATGCTTTATAGAAGTTTGTTTCATTGCAAGCTATGAGAAACTATATCGTTGACATTCCAAATGAGAAATCTTTTCTCCAGCTTTGTGGTTTAGATGCATTGTTTTTGTCATTTGATCTTAGTAGGATGGTCTTGGATGACTCTATCTTAATCTTTTTGTTACACTTATGTTGATTATAGTACAGCATTTTCTTTTTGTTATATTTAATGTTAATTAGAGTACACTATTGAGTTTTTTTCTATATGGGTAATGTTTCTTTGAAATTAAGTTTTTGTTTTTGATAGTGTGTGCAGTTTTTATATTTTAAGAATTTTGTCTTGTAAACTGTATTGAAGTTGTAAAGTTTATTTTATACTTTTAATATAAAGTAGAGTAATTTTTATGTGAAAAAAAATTAATGAAAAAGAAAAACACAAAATATAATAAAGAAAAGAGTATGCATGTATACTATTATTAAGATTTAATTTATTAGGTAGTTAACTTTTAAAAAGTCAAATTTTAATATTTAAAAATAATATGGATTTATTTGGATTATGCTTCTAAATTTTGGGAAGTTTTATGTTTTAAGGTTTTTACTAAAGGAGAAGAGGAAACTTTTCAAATTTCTTCAGTGTGAGTACTTTTAAAAGAACCAGGTGTAAACCGATATATACTTAACTCTGGAAGACCTAGAGAAACTACCCTTTCTAACAAGGGATCGTTGGGTCAAGTTAATGGAGTGTTGAAGGGTGTAGCAAACTCTTCGATAGTCAAGTATTCAACCTATATAGTTTCCTGAACAGGTTGATCTTGGAAGATGAGATGAGGTTCTCCGAGTTGTTCAGTTGTTCCAGTAAGTTCGTAAGAACCAAGAGAGTATGTTCTTCATCGTTGTGGTGGCGAGTGTGAGTGAAGGAAGGTTTTTCAACCTTCGTGACCTTCTAATAGGTTGGTCCTCCACAATTGTGTGAAAAATATACTAAGTAATTACCCTAGGGGGCACTAAACAACTAGGAGGAAACAACACACCACTAAAAATATCTTAAAGTAATCCATACCAGGCACACAAAGATAATACTCTCAAAATTAACTATGGGTGCAAGTGTTTGAATCACCAACCGCCTTCCCAAAAACCTGTAAGGGATTTCCTCCCACGTATGTCCTAGGTGTACAGTGTAAATATCCTTCCATCGTCATGTGTGTAGAGCCCTAAAGGTCAAACGATACTAAAGGCTACCAAAATTGTAGAAAGAACCCGGGGGGACAGTCGTAGGTCCAGCCAAGACGCATGGACAGGGTAACTAAGCCCGAAATCCTAGAGTACACAAGGAACTAAAGGATCCATGTACACGAAAAGGCTCTGGTGTATGCTCGAAAGAAAAGTGGGGGGTATCCCCAACAGTCCAATCTCACACGACTTCGTGCTTAACTTTGGTTTGAGTAGAGCAATACCTCCACAACAGTTGATTTACCTAAACGATAGTTTGTACTATGATTTGAGATTTGAATGGTTTGGAAGGTTTAAAGTGATTGCACCGAGTGAAACGAAGTGCTCTACAGCCCAGTATGGGGGATATCCTATAACGTTTGTCCATGTTTGTCCTTATAGTCGGCCATAATAAATAAAGTTTGTCTTTAACATAATAAAAAAAAAAATTAATATTATGTCGGTGATGAATAAAAGGACGTGTATTTTCGTTTGAATTAAATCCTAGGCTATAAACATTTGTCTTTATTATTGTCGGCCATTAATTAAAAAGTAAAAAGAAGTAAAATGTAATGGAAAGTATTTAATGAAAAGTAAAAAAGTAAAATGTATTGTCCGCCATTAATTAGAATGTAAAAAAAAGTAAAATTATGGAAAGTATTTAAAAAAATTCCATGTCCGCTCATAAAATAAAATATTAAGAAAAGTAATTAAAAAATATATGTTCGTTTATAAAATAAAAAATTAAAACCTAAACCCGGATCTATCAATCAAGAGAGATTAAATTTCTTAAGTTTAAATTTAAAGAAAGAAATACACCTCAAGAAATTGGATCCCTCTCGGTGCTTGATAATTACGGGTTTAAGATGGATCTATGCTAGTGTATTCCAAACCCTCGCCTAATCTAGTTGATGTTGTGTAACCTAAAAAGAAAAATGTTACTAATCAATTTTATTAATGGTTCTTTTTAAGGCTGTTACTTACTCAAAGGATAGTGCAATGTGTGGTCATGGTTACAACTGAAAAGAAATGTGTATATAAAATTGTAAAGACTTCACAATTAACCTACTTTGTTTGTCTTTCAAAACATGAAACCATAAAGCAAACTAAGCATAATGAAAGTGTTTTTGTATTTTCAAAGATCATAGTACTAAAGATTACAACTACTTCAAAAAGAAAATGACAATTCTTGCTATAAAAGGAAAGTTCTTTTTAAATTTGATTTTTTCTTTAACTATGAAAAAATACAAATAAGTGTGAACCAACAAGAACCGTAAAAGCAGTGCAATCAAAGAGAAAATGCCCAAAATTAAATCAATCAGACCTTATGCAAGACCGATAAATACCAACCCAACTAGTTGCTTCAGGAACCCTAAAATTAACTAGGTTTTGGAAACAAAATGTAAACCAATATGACTGATATGTAAGGTGGAAAAACAGAGACTCTTATGCAAAGATGAGTCGGATCCTGAATACTAGTGATCAAAGAGGATGAAATCCAAGCAGTTGCTAAACACAAAATGGGCTAGAAAGCAAGGGTATATTTGCAAGCACAAAACTCAAGTAGAAACTCTTAAAGAGGATACGAATAGACTAAACAATGCCAAGAGGGTATCAGATCAGCAAAATACATCCAAAGCCACACACAAGCCAACCTAAGACCAAACCCTAATTAAAAAAGAAAATTCTCACGAAAAACCAGCGACTGTAACATGTAGCAACGCGCGGCTGACCCGCGGGTACATACACCAACAACTCGCGAGTAGGGCAGAAAAGTCGCGACTGTATGTAAATGAAGGTCGTGGGTGATCCTGGAAAAGATTTAAAGTCTTAAAAACCTACTGAATCAAGAATAAAAACCAAAGGATATCTCTAAGAAAGGTTGTAAAAGAGACTCAGATCAACAATCAAAGGCATTAAACAAGTGTGAGATCAACAAACAAACTTCCAAAGCCAGAAGAAGTAACCCTAAGACCAAAACTTAATTAAAACAAAAAATCTCAAGGAAAGTTCGCGACTGTAACATGCAGAAGCACGCGGGTACCTTCGTGGGTATCGAGTAGCTATATCATTTATTTGGTCAACCACTACCTTGGTTGCCTCTTTGGCTACCTTAAGATTCACTACCTCGAGTAAATATATCATTTAAAAGACCTTCCTACCTTAGATAAATAATATCATTTACTATATACTAACCGAGCTACTTCTTCATACCTCCATAATAACCTTAAGGTATGGGAAAATATATATTTATTTGGCCAACCAATACGAGTCAGTAATTTCATGACTACCTTAAGGTACATAGTAAATGTATCATTTATTAAACGAGTAGTTTCTTAAATCTATGTTTCATAGTTATCTTTTGTTATTATAGTTTATTTATCCATGTATCACAATAAAGAGTATGGGTACAAATATATTATTTATTATCTTATTTTTATTGAATCAATTATTTAGATAGAGAGGTTTTGTTTGTTTAGTAGGGTTCACAATAGACAAGTTCTAAGAAATAAGGGTTAAGGAACCATTAGCACCATAATATCAATCTTGTTTGGGACTACAAGGTTAAATATTCTATGGATTCATTTGTTTTGTTTTGCTGTCACTAATTCTTAGGCAATCTTTATTAAGTTACAATTTTGTATCAATGAGATAGTTTTTTTTTTAAGTGGAAATGGATTCAACACTCTTTATTACCCCTATTGCAACTAAATTGTGCAATGTTAATATATAATACTTGTTATTGCATCAATCCAAAAGAGTTCCTAATAGATTTTAGGCTAAAAATGTCAATTTCCCCTTTAGTTAATTTGACCAACATGAAAAAGTAATTTTGTCAAGCATTTAAACTACCATTTGTCATATACCCATATACATAATCATTACTTAACTATACCCTTTTTCCATATACCCATATACATAATCATTATTTAACTATACCCCATTGCTATATTAAGTTTATTACCTACTCAAATTAGCCTCGTACCCCATTAAAATCAAGTACTCATAAATATATTATTTATATAACCAACCAACGTATGTGGTTGCTTTCATAACTACCTTAAGAACTATCAAGTAAATATATCATTTATTACCCTAATATTTATATAACTAACAAATATGTGTAGTTGCTTTCACAACTACCTTAATAACTAGCCAACAAATATGTGTAGTTTCTTTCACAACTACCTTAAGAACTAACCAACAAACATGTGTGATTGCTTTGACATAACGAACAAGTAAATATGTCATTTATTACCATAATAAATACTTTTCTATGTCCCATGGTTATCTTAAATTGCCTTAATTAAATACTTCTCATTATGTTAAGTTGTCTACTCAAATTATCTTATAAAATCATATCTACCTATATTATTTATATATATACATAAATCATCATTATCTCTTTATACCCATTTTGTTTATGGCTTTTTCCAACTAGGTAAATATCATTTTTTATTTGACTAAACAATATGAATAAGTGTATTTTATAACTATATTTTATTTTAAGACAACTTCATTTAATTATTATTATTATTAAACCTATTTTAACATAACATCTTTTGAACTTGAACTTGACTAAACATAAATTTGACACCACTATCGAAAATGGGAGAAAAGCTAAATATATTATTTATTTACCAATTAATATGGGTCGTATTTTCGTAACTATATTGAGATACCAATTAAATATATTAATTATAATGGGAGATTTATAATTATTTTGAATTGACTACTCTATGATATAACTCAATTTATTTTTTTTATTCCACTATACGGTAAGGATGGAACTATAACCTAGATTAACGGTTCAATGGAATAATGATCTGGCCTGGAAAATGCGTTTTTATCAAATTTGTGGGTCAATTTAATTCTTTTTGGTCAATTTTTTTTTTACTCCACTATACGGACCTTTATATTTTACTCAATTTATTTTTTTATTCCACTGTAAGGTAAGGATGGATCAGGCCGTCATGAAAACCCATACTCGTCCACCCAAATGCGCCAAGCAACGATTCAGTGGGTGGTAATTATAATCTGTTATTCAGTGGATCCGTGGATGCAACGATTCGTGTTTGGAGCAGAGGAATGTTCGAGTCTGACAAGCATACTTGTTCGGCAGTTATAAAAGCCCATGGCGGCCCTGTCAAATGTATTGCTGCCAAAGTTGAGGAAGAAAATAGGGTTCTTCTTCTTAGTGGGAGCCTGGATGGATCGGTCAATATGTGGCGCATCGCCGTAAAGCACAAACGATCAAGGCCAACATCACTATACCAGGAAAAACAAAATTAATTTTCTAATGTCCTCGTCATGTTTCATCGCTAGTCTTTTTTTTTTGTCTCCGAGCTCCATAGTTTTCCAGGTTTGTGCCTCGCTGTATCAACGTTAACATGTAGTGAGCTCATTAGTCTCAGATCATTTTTCCCGATTATAAGATGTCCATTTGCTTGCTTGCATTTATCTAGTTACATTCATGTTTTTATGGAACTTGTCTTATATATATATATAGAGTCCGATCATAAACTGAAATTAAACTGAAAATAGTACTATTTCTCCTCGCCATGCGAAACTATATTGTTTACATTCAATTTTTAATTTTTATGTTTGACATAAGCTTATTTTATATATTTAATGTCTATCTTAACTTGAAATAACTTGAAAATACTGAAGTTCACACGCACTGTTAATAAACTACATTTGGTGCGTATTGCTAACCGCGTAACTATTAAATTATAAACTACATTTGGTGCGTATTGCTAACCCGGTAACTATTAAATTTTCAAGTTCTAATGCTGGTTATGAGAAACTATATATTGTTAACATTTCATTGTTGATGCTTGCTTTATAGAAGTTTGTTTCATTGCAAATTGCAAACTATGAGAAACTATATCGTTGGCTTTCCAAATGATAAAGCTTGTAGGATGACTCTATCTTAATCTTTTTGGCACATTTATGTTGATTATAGTAAAGTATTTTCTTTTTGTTATAATTAATGCTAATTAGAGTACAGTATTTGGTTTTGGGTTTTTTCCTCTATTGGTAATGTTTCTTTGATTTTAAGAAGTTTTTGGTTTTGGTTTTTCTCTATTGGTAATGTTTCTTTGAAATTAATAAGTTTTTGTTTTTGGATAGTCTTTAAAGTTTTTATATTTTAAGAATTTTATCTTATAACCTCTATTGAAGTTGTAAAGTTTATTTTATATTTTTAATATAAAGTATAATAATTTTTATGTCAAAAAAAAGTTAATGAAAAAGAAAAACACAAAATATAATTAACAAAAGAGTATACATGTATAATATTATTAAGATTTAATTTATTAGGTAGTTAACTTTTAAAAAGTCAAATTTTAATATTTAAAAATAATATGGATTTATTTGGATTATATTTCTAAATTTTGGGAAGTTTTATGTTTTAATGTTTTTACTAAAGGAGAAGAGGAAACTTTTCAAATTTTTTCAGTGTGAGTACTTTTAAAAGAACGAGGTGTAAACCGATATATACAAGTAACTCTCAAAGACTTAGAGAAATTACCCTTTCTAACAAGGGATCGTAGGGTCGAGTTAATGGAGGGTTGAAAGGTGTAGCAAACTCTTCAGTAGTCAAGTATTCAACCTATATAGTTTCCTGAACAAGTTGATCTTGGAAGATCTGATGAGGTTCTCCAAGTTGTTCAGTTGTTCCCGTAAGTTCGTAAGAACCACGAGAGTTTGTTCTTCACGTTGTGGTGGTGGTGGAGGCTCCATTGTGAGTGGAGGAAGGTTTTTCAACCTTCGTGACCTTCTAAGAGGTTTTTCCTCCACAATTGTGTGAAAAATATACTAAGTAATTACCCTAGGGGGCACTAAAAAACTAGGATCAAACAACACACCACTAAAAATGTCCTAAAGTAATCCATACCAAGCATTTGAATCACCAACCACCTTCCCAAAATCCCGTAAGGGATTTCCTCCAACGTATGTCTTAGGTACAGTGTAAATATCCTTCCACCGTCACCTATGTAGAGCCCTAAAGGTCAAAAGATACTAAAGGTTACCAAAATTGCAGAAAGAACCCGGGGGGACAGTCGCAGGTCCAGCCAAGACGCATGGGAGGGTAACTAAGCCCGAAATCCAAGAGTACACAATGCACTAAAGGATCCACGTACACGAAAAGGCTCTCGTGTATTCTCAAAAGAAAAGTGGGGGGTATCCCCAACAGTCCAATCTCACACGACTCCGTGCTTAACTATGGTTTGAGTAGAGCTTCCTCGATACCTCCACAAGAGTTGATTTACCTAAACAATAGTTTGTACTATGATTTGAGACTTGAATGGTTTGGAAGGTTTAAAGTGATGTATTCCAAACCCTAGCCTAATCTAGTTGTCAATGTTGTGTAACCTAAAAAGAAAAATTTTGCTAGTAAATTTTATTAATGGTTCTTTTTAACGTTGTTACTTACTCAAAGGATAGTGCAATGTGTGGTCACGGTTACAACTGAAAAGAAATGCGTATATAAAAATGTAAAGACTTTACAATTAACCTACTTTGTTTGTCTTTCAAAACATGAAATAAAACAACAAACTAAGCATAATGAAAGTTTTTTGTATTTTCAAAGATCATAGTACTAAAAATACAACTACTTCGAAAAGAAAATCACAATTCTTGCTATAAAAAGAAAGTTCTTTTTAAATTTGATTTTTTCTTTAACTATGAAAAAAATAAAAATAAGTGTGAACCAACAAGAACCGTAAAAATAGTGCAAGAAAAGAGAAAATGGGCAAAACTAAAGCAATCATACCTTATGCAAGACCGACAAAGACCAACCCAACTAGTTGCTTCGGGAAACCTAAAAGTAACTAGGTTTTGGAAACAAAATGCAAACCAATATGATGGATATGTAAGGCAGAAAAACAGAGGCTCTTATGCAGAGATCAGTGTGCTCCTGAATACCAGTGATCAAAGAGGATGAAATCCAAGCAGTTGCCAAACACAAAATGGGCTAGAAAGCAAGGGTAACTTCGCAAGCACAAAACTCAAGTATAAACTCTTAAAGATGATACAAATAGAATCAGAATACACTGAACAATGTCCAGAGGATATTAGATCAGCAAAATACTTCCAAAGCCATAGAAAAACCACCCTAATTAAAAAAGAAAATCTCACAAAAAACCCGTGACTGTAACATGCAGCAATGCGCGGCTGACCCGCAGGTACATACACCAACAACTCGCGAGTAGGGAAGAAAAGCTTCAACTATATGTAAATGAAGGTTGCGGGTGATCCTTGAAAAAATTTAAAGACCTAAAAACCTACTGTATCAAGAATAAAAACCAAAGGATATATCTAAGAAAGGCTATAAAAGAGACTCAGATCAACACTCAGAGGCATTAAACAAGTGTCAGATCAACAAACAAACTTCCAAAGCCAGGAGAAGTAACCCTAAGACCAAAGCTTAATTAAAACAAAAAATATCAAAGAAAGTTTGCAACTATAACATGCAGAAGCACGCAAGTGCAACTAGATAACCACGAGTACCTATATAGGCAACACGCTAGTGCAATTGAATAGCTGTGCCTATAAGCACAAGGAACTCGCAAAAATAACATCAACTTGTAGTCAAATTGCAATAGACACAAAGAAATCTATTGGAAAGGGAAGAATGTCTCAATCTTTATTGACAAATGCAGAAAGTACAATAATGTTATACCTGTCCTGAATCGGCACCATCGTAACCAGACCTTGGTCTCCTGCTCCTCTCTCTTAGTTATGAATTTCTCCAACATAACTTTCTCTAATGATCTTAAGGTCCCTTTCTCAAGCCCTTCCCCTTGTATTTATAGCAAAGCAAGGAAGGCAGGTTCGAAAGGTGGTTGAGTTGGGAAGTTGGGGTAGTTTGGGTACCTGCCTCAACTAATCTCAATTCTTTTTTTAATTCTTTTTTAACTTTTTCTTAAGACACCCACGACTATGATATAGGACAACTCGTGAGTGACTCGTGAGTGTCTTCACTTGCATCTAGTGGGTGCAACATTTTGAGGGAAGGATTGCAAGGTTCGGCTCTAGGTCATCTAGGGTCAAGGTAAGGTCTTCCATCCATACTGTCCTTTTGTGTGATCCACAAGGCAATGTGGTCACAAATGGAGAAGTGCTAATTTGATCGATAAAAATTGTGTTTGATGAGTTTCATGTTATTGATCTTGTATATGTTCCTCGTTGTTTTCCTCTTTCTCTTTATCATCTTTTATGGCTTGACTCTAGGTTATTGCAGCATTTTTGTATATATATGTTTTTCTTCTATGATTAGTGTTGAAATAATGTAACTTCAAAGAATATTCTATTTGTACTTTATTATTATTCATCCGAAGATGTGTTATTCCTCTGTCGGGATGTTATTATTATGTAAAGTCATTGAGGTAAATCCTCCCATGTAAGTCGGGGCAATAGATCCCCTAATATTCATTTGTAATGGGGTGTTTAAGTCCCCTAGATAGGTCGGCCCAGTTAGCAAGAGAATAAACTATTGAGGCCGACCTATCAAGTGTAAAAGTCAAGTGAATCTAAAGTATAAATAGAGAAGGTGTGTTCCTCATTTGAACACACACTCACTCACTTGTGAACTCGCATAGGAGAGAGAGATCTGGAAAGGAGGATAAGGAGCTCTTGTTTGGGGATTTCATCTTTGTACTTGTTGATCATCTATATTGAGGAAATTTTGTTGGTTTTCTACCCCATAAGGGTTTCCGAGGATAAATCTGTGTCTCTTGTGTTTATGTTGTGCTTGTTATTCTTTCAGTGATCCTGCATATGCTATTGTTGTGAAATTGAATTGAATACTGATGTTATCTATCTAAGCATATTGAATCTTAACATGGTATCAGAGCTATTCTGAAGGAAGGCTATGTATGACACTTATGACACTTATTTCAGTTGCGACAATTTGAAAGCTAGGGCTTTGTATAACAAAACCTAGTCATTGTGGAACTTTCACTATAAATCACTTTCGGCGAAGGTTCGGGATCTGAAACTTGTACAGGACAAAGATGACATTTTCTTGTATCTTTTGTCCGAGTTAAAGCCTCAGATTCGTTGTACTTTCTGAGATATGATCCGTACAAGTTAGGGTTTATCCCTCCTCGAGAATGAATCCCTAAACAGGTGACCTAGGTAAAAAGGTCATATCTCACAATAGGAAGCTCCAAATGGAATTCCGTAAAAAGAGACAGTTAGGGAACTGAATTTATTTTTACAGGTCCGAGTTTCAAAGGCTGAAGTTGAAACAGTGACATGTGGCACTCCTTACAAGTTCTCTATGTTGTTCCATCCCTTAAATGGTTCATGTTGTGAAACTGAGCATATCTCTATGATGGAGAATCCAATAAAGCTCAAACCTGTGGGGTTGGAAATATAACAAGTTAGACTACCATAGTCTGAAGTTTCAGACCCTGCAGATCTGAAATTTCAGAGATACACTAGAATCAAAATGGAACATCTGAAATGGCTCAATGGAGAAAATCAAAGAAGAGAAGGAAGAAGCTCTCACTTGGGTTTTTTAGTTTTTAGGTATGGCATGACGTAATACAATGTCAAAGACACCTGATGAAACATTGGAAACTTTGAAAATGGATTTGGAATCCATTCATCTTAGATATTAATCCTCCATCAAAATGTTGTGGGAGGAAGGAGATTGAAAATTAGGGTTTCCAGGTAAGAAGAAACCCTAACAAAGTTGGGAGACTCATAGGGAAGCAATGAAGGAGGTTTAAATGGCACTTATATTCTATCATCCTAGCACCATGAACCTATATAAGATGTTTACAAGAATCTACCTTGGATGGTTAGGGTTTTAACCTTATAGAGAAGACTGTACAAGCAATCTCAACAGGTATGACTTGAGAAGATATAGGTATGTTTTGAAATCTGTTTCATGATTAAGTTCATGATATGTTTATTGAGGTTAGTAAAATCATGATTAATTTTATATTTTCTGATCACCTTAGTAAAAGTATGAATGCATGTGAATGATAGAAGACATTCATTGATTAGGGTTATGACACTTATGATTGTACTAATGCACTTGTTGTGTTGTATGAGGATGATGTTGTCTGCTAACATGAAAGGTACATCAAGTAAATATATATGGCCATGATGACATGAAGACAAAGACTCATCCGTAGTCTTTGAGTTTCATAGTTATCTTATGTTATCTTATCTTATCTGTGTTTCATAGTTATCTTATGTTATTCTACTTGAGTTATCCATGCATCACAATAAAGAGTATGGGTAAATATATTATGTATTTAGCCTATTTGTATTGAATCAATTCTTTAGATAGAGAGGTTTTGTTTGTTTAGTAGGGTTTACACTAGACAAGGTCTAAGAAATAAGGGTTAAGGAACCATTAGCACCATAATATCAATCTTGTTTGGGACTACAAGGTTAAATATTCTATGGATTCATTTTTTATTTTGCTATCATTGATTCTTAGGAAATCTTTGTTAAGTTATAAATTGTGCAATGCTAATATATAATACTTGTTGTTCCATCAATCCAAAAGAGTTCCTAATAAATATTAGGACAAAAATGTTAATTTCCCCTTTAGTTAATTTGACCAGCATGAAAAAAGTCATTTTGTGAAGCATTTAAACTACCATTTGTCATATATAACGCATATACATGATCATTATTTAACTCGGTCGATCATTTATAGCAAAAGCCCTTCACATATAACCGTTACCATTACTGACCTTCATATTTTACTCAATTTTTTTTTTATTCCACTCTACGGACCTTCATATTTTACTCAATTTATTTTTTTATTCCACTATACGGTAAAGATGGAACTATAACCTAGATTAACGGTTCAATGGAATAATGATCTGGTCTGGAAAATGCTTTTTCATCAAATTTGTGGACCTTCATATTTTACTCAATTTTTTTTTTATTAATTAATTTATGAATATGGAATTAATTTAATTTTTTAGTTAACAAAATGATAGAATTTATTTAATTTTTTTTATGGCTTCCATCCTTAACCCTTTCACACCTGACCTATAACAATTGAACAAATAACCTATAATAACTTACTATCTACTTATACTCAACTGTAATATCGTCGTCCCTCGGGTTACACCATTATTCTCCCATACTCTCGCAATATCGTCTTCTTCTCGTTACTCCTTCAATATCAATAGCGTCTTCCTCTGGTATTTTTTAGTTAACAGAAGAAAGGTGACAAGGAAGGCAGCGAATATCTACTTTGACATCCAAAATGGAGAGAACCCAGTCTTCTTCTTCGGTTGCGAGCAGATTGAAGTCTGCTCTGTTGGATTCGAAATCATATTTATTTCAGAGAAGCCTTTCTATGACAATTGAGAGCTCCTCTGATTATCACGATGATGTGCTCGCTCCACCCAGAATGAGTTGTGTGGATCTAGCCCCCGCGAGGCGGAGCTCTGCTTCACCACCAAGGACGAACTTCACTAAGGAGTATCAAACCCAAACCCATATTCCTCCTGAACCGATGAACAATATACTGGGTAACAAAGTCTCATATTCCAGTGAAACAGCGCCAGCAGAAAGGGGTGAAGCCTACATTGACCTAAGATTTAAATGTGTCTCAGAAATGCATAAAAATGGCGGCCATATCTTCTCGGTAGCAGCCGCCAACGGGATTGTGTACATCGGCGCCGAATGCAACACCATCAGATCGTGGAAATTTGTTGGGGAAAATATTGTTGAAAGCAGCCGCCTCCACTCCTGGAGCGGCATGGTGAGAGCAATGTTTCTCACAGAAGACAAGCTTTTCAGCGCCCATGCGGACCACAAGATCCGCGTCTGGTGCCGCTCGGGTTCGAATGCCTGTGCCGGCCACAAGCGAATGGCCGCAATACCGAAGCTGCTGGTTTCGATACATCGCTGGGTGAAGCCGAAACGCGATGTTGTTGGATGTGGATCAGGCCGTCATGAAAACCCTAAATCGGGGAAGCATATGGGCGCGATATGCTGTCTCGCTTACAAAGATGGTTTCTTGTATTCGGGCTCCTCTGATAAGACTGTAAAGGTATGGCGAGCCTCCGATCTCAAGTGCATCGAAACAATTAAAGCTCATGATGATGCTGTGAACGCCATTTCCGTCAGCCCTGATGGATTGATATTCACCGGCTCGGATGACTGCACGGTGAAGATATGGAGAAAACATATTGTGCCGTCACCGCACCTTCTGTTGACAACACTTCTTGGGAAAAACAAAAGCAAGATCTCAAACTCAAACTCAAGCTTGCCCGTGAAAGCCCTTGCTCTGAATTCGAATGGATCCGCTCTGTACACGGGATCCTCGAATGGTGATATTATTTGGTGGGAAAAAGACCCATACTCGTCCACCCAAATGCGCCAAGCCGGGATCCTTCGCGGGCATGTACGCGCAGTGCTGTGCCTGGCAACAGTGGGTGGTAATTATAATCTGTTATTCAGTGGATCCGTGGATGCAACGATTCGTGTTTGGAGCAGAGGAATGTTTGAGTCTGACCAGCATACTTGTTCGGCAGTTATAAAAGCCCATAGCGGCCCTGTCAAATGTATTGCTGCCAAAGTTGAGGAAGAAAATAGGGTTCTGCTTTTTAGTGGGAGCCTGGATGGATCGATCAACATGTGGGGCATCGCTGTAAAGCAGAAGCGATCAAGGCCAGCATGACTATACCACGGACAACAAAATTAATTAAGTTTCTACTGTCCTGGTCATGTTTCATCGCTAGTCTTTTTTTTTTTGTCTCCCAGCTCTATAATTTTCTAGGTTTGTGCGTGGTTGTATCAACGTTAACATTTAGGGAGGTTATTAGTCTCAGATAATTTTTCCTCATTATAAGATGTTCATTTGCTTTATTGCAATTATCTAGTTACATTCATGTTTTTATGGAACTTGTCTTATATATAGTCCGATCATAAACGGAAAATAGTACGATTTCTCCTCGCCCTGCGAAACTATATTGTTTACATTCAATTTTTAAATTTTTTATGTTTGACAAATGCTTATAACCCCCTTATTAAATTATAAACATTTCAGTGTTCATGTTTCATGCTTTATAGAAGTTTGTTTCATTGCAAGCTATGAGAAACTATATCGTTGACATTCCAAATGAGAAATATTTTCTCCAGCTTTGTGGTGTAGATGCATTGTTTTTGTCATTTGATCTTAGTAGGATGGTCTTGGATGACTCTATCTTAATCTTTTTGTTACACTTATGTTGATTATTGTACAATATTTTCTTTTTGTTATATGTAATGTTAATTAGAGTACACTATTGAGTTTTTTTCTATATGGGTAATGTTTCTTTGAAATTAAGTTTTTGTTTTTGATAGTCTGTGCAGTTTTTATATTTTAAGAATTTTGTCTTGTAAACTGTATTGAAGTTGAAAAGTTTATTTTATACTTTTAATATAAAGTAGAGTAATTTTTATGTGAAAAAAAATTAATGAAAAAGAAAAACACAAAATATAATAAAGAAAAGAGTATGCATGTATACTATTATTAAGATTTAATTTATTAGGTAGTTAACTTTTAAAATGTCAAATTTTAATATTTAAAAATAATATGGATTTATTTGGATTATGCTGCTAAATTTTGGGAAGTTTTATGTTTTAAGGTTTTTACCAAAGGAGAAGAGGAAACTTTTCAAATTTCTTCAGTGTGAGTACTTTTAAAAGAACCAGGTGTAAACCGATATATACTTAACTCTGGAAGACCTAGAGAAACTACCCTTTCTAACAAGGGATCGTTGGGTCAAGTTAATGGAGTGTTGAAGGGTGTAGCAAACTCTTCGATAGTCAAGTATTCAACCTATATAGTTTCCTGAACAGGTTGATCTTGGAAGATGTGATGAGGTTCTCCGAGTTGTTCAGTTGTTCGAGTAAGTTCCTAAGAACCACGAGAGTATGTTCTTCATCATTGTGGTGGCGAGTGTGAGTGAAGGAAGGTTTTTCAACCTTCGTGACCTTCTAATAGGTTGGTCCTCCACAATTGTGTGAAAAATATACTAAGTAATTACCCTAGGGGGCACTGAACAACTAGGAGGAAACAACACACCACTAAAAATATCTTAAAGTAATCCATACCACGCACACAAATATAATACTCTCAAATTTAACTATGGGTGCAAGTGTTTGAATCACCAACCGCCTTCCCAAAAACCTGTACGGGATTTCCTCCCACATATGTCCTAGGTGTACAGTGTAAATATCCTTCCATCGTCGCGTGTGTAGAGCCCTAAAGGTCAAACAATACTAAAGGCTACCAAAATTGTAGAAAGAACCCGGGGGGGACAGTCGTAGGTCCAGCCAAGACGCATGGACAGGGTAACTAAGCCCGAAATCCTAGAGTACACAAGGAACTAAAGCATCCATGTACACGAAAAGACTCTGGTGTATGCTCGAAAGAAAAGTGGGGGGTATCCCCAACAGTCCAATCTCACACGACTTCGTGCTTAACTTTGGTTTGAGTAGAGAAATACCTCCACAACAGTTGATTTACCTAAACGATAGTTTGTACTATGATTTGAGATTTGAATGGTTTGGAAGGTTTAAAGTGATTGCACCGAGTGAAACGAAGTGCTCTACAGCCCAGTATGGGGGAGATCCTATAACGTTTGTCCATGTTTGTCCTTATAGTCGGCCATAATAAATAAAGTTTGTCGTTAACATAATAAAAAAAAAATTAATATTATGTCGGTGATTAATAAAAGGACGTGTATTTTCGTTTGAATTAAATCCTAGGCTATAAACATTTGTCTTTATTATTGTCGGCCATTAATTAAAAAGTAAAAAGAAGTAAAATGTAATGGAAAGTATTTAATGAAAAGTAAAAAAGTAAAATGTATTGTCCGCCATTAATTAGAATGTAAAAAAAACTAAAATTATGGAAAGTATTTAAAAAAATTCCATGTCTGCTCATAAAATAAAATATTAAGAAAAGTAATTAAAAAAAATATGTTCGTTTATAAGATAAAAAATTAAAACCTAAACCCGGATCTATCAATCAAGAGAGATTAAATTTCTTCAGTTTAAATTTAAAGAAAGACATACACCTCAAGAAATTGGATCCCTCTCGGTGCTTGATAGATACGGGTTTAAGATGGATCGATGCTAGTGTATTCCAAACCCTGGCCTAATCTAGTTGATGTTGTGTAACCTAAAAAGAAAAATGTTACTAATCAATTTTATTAATGGTTCTTTTTAAGGCTGTTACTTACTCAAAGGATAGTGCAATGTGTGGTCATGGTTACAACTGAAAAGAAATGTGTATATAAAATTGTAAAGACTTCACAATTAACCTACTTTGTTTGTCTTTAAAAACATGAAACCATAAAGCAAACTAAGCATAATGAAAGTGTTTTTGTATTTTCAAAGATCATAGTACTAAAGATTACAACTACTTCAAAAAGAAAATGACAATTCTTGCTATAAAAGGAAAGTTCTTTTTAAATTTGATTTTTTCTTTAACTATGAAAAAATACAAATAAGTGTGAACCAACAAGAACCGTAAAAGCAGTGCAATCAAAGAGAAAATGCCCAAAATTAAATCAATCAGACCTTATGCAAGACCGATAAATACCAACCCAACTAGTTGCTTCAGGAACCCTAAAATTAACTAGGTTTTGGAAACAAAATGTAAACCAATATGACTGATATGTAAGGTGGAAAAACAGAGACTCTTATGCAAAGATGAGTCGGATCCTGAATACTAGTGATCAAAGAGGATGAAATCCAAGTAGTTGCTAAACACAAAATGGGCTAGAAAGCAAGGGTATATTTGCAAGCACAAAACTCAAGTAGAAACTCTTAGAGAGGATACGAATAGACTCAGAATAGACTAAACAATGCCAAGAGGGTATCAGATCAGCAAAATACATCCAAAGCCACAGACAAGCCAACCTAAGACCAAACCCTAATTAAAAAAGAAAATTCTCACGAAAAACCAGCGACTGTAACATGTAGCAACGCACGGCTGACCCGCGGGTACATACACCAACAACTCGCGAGTAGGGCAGAAAAGTCGCGACTGTATGTAAATGAAGTTCGTGGGTGATCCTTGAAAAGATTTAAAGTCTTAAAAACCTACTGAATCAAGAATAAAAACCAAAGGATATCTCTAAGAAAGGTTGTAAAAGAGACTCAGATCAACAATCAAAGGAATTAAACAAGTGTGAGATCAACAAACAAACTTCCAAAGCTAGAAGAAGTAACCCTAAGACCAAAACTTAATTAAAACAAAAAATCTCAAGGAAAGTTCGCGACTGTAACATGCAGAAGCATGCGGGTGCAACTAGATAACCGCGGGTACCTATATAGCAAACTCGCTAGTGCAACTGAATAATTGCGCCTATAAGCACTGGGAACTCGCAAGTGGGCTTTGAAAAATTCTTAAAAAAAAAGAAAATTGCAGATCAAAAAAGAACTAAGTCAAGCAACAGGGTCAAGGATACGCTAGACACTTCTACAGAGATCAAACAAGTTATAAAGGACTGAAAGAAACTCAACAAGAGTCCCCAAAGCATAAAATAGATGGTCCTCCCCAACGGAGTCGCCAGTTCTGTTGTTAGGCAAATTTTCCTTATAGTAGGCGAACACTACCAACGTACGAGGGTTATCAGATAGACATATAAGGCTTTGCAAATATTTTTATTAATAAAATTGGATTAGAGTTAAGAGAATGTATACTTTATTTATGAAGGTCGATCCAAGTTTTTCTCCCTTCGTTCTCCTATGCAACAACCTGCAAAACAAACATAAAACCTTCCTCAAACCAGTTTTACCACAAATAACATATTGATATTAATAAGACAAAATAACATCAACTTGTAGTCAAATTGCAATAGACACAAACAAATCTATTGCACTACTACATTTTTGGCCTTTAGGGTGGGTTGTCTTCCGCCCCCAAAAGTGACCTACGAGGGGGGGGTTTCTCTTTGGTGGCAGTTTTGGAAAAACCGCCCCTAAAGACGCCGATGTTAAAACTTTTTCCCTTTAAGTGCGGTTTTTTGACGAAATTGGAATCGCCCCCAAAAGTGACTTTTGGGGGTGGTTTGTGACCCCACTTGTAGAGGTATACGGAGGTCATTTTAAACCCCCCTCGTAGACCCCTTCATAGAGACCTACGGGGACGGTTTCGAACCCCCTTCATAGAGACCTACAAGGGTGGTTGTGAACCACCCTCATAAGCCCCCTCATACAAACCTACAAGGGCGGTTTGGAACCAACCTTGTAGAGGACTATAGGGGCGGTTTCAAACCCCCCTCGTAGAGGCCTATAGGGGCGGTTTTGAACCCCACACATATAGTCCTATAGGGGTGGTTTGGAACCCCCCTTGTAAAGGCCTATAGGGGAAGTTTAGAACCCCCCTCGCAGAGGCTTATAGGGGCGGTTTTGAACCCCCCTCGTAGAAGCCTATAGAGGCGGTTCGAAACCCCCCCTAAAACTCTTTACAAACCTTTGGGGGCAGTTATGAACCCCCGCCATATAAACTTACAGGGGGGGTTTTGAACCCCCCTCATTGTAACATACAAGGGTAGTTTTGAACCCCCCTCGTAGTGACATATGAAGTCAATTTAGAACCCCCCTCGTAGCCATTATAAAATATATTTTATTAAAAATATCAATATTGCAATATCATTAGGGCACGAAGGAATCGAACCTTCAACCCCCTGCTTGTAAAGCAGGAACTCTTCCATTGAGATAGAACCCTTTAAGAATTGGGGAAAGGGGCAATATTAACACCAAGATTGCATCATTTGTAATTCTAAGAAAATACTAATAATCCCAACATTGTTTCTGACTCGAGACACCTAAGAAAGTAGTCTAAATGGCTCTGGCCTTCTTTAGATATGTGCTAACCACTTCAAATCGTATGGCTCTGACCTTCTTTAGATATATGCTAACCACTTCAATTTCTATGATGTAATCAAGATAATGTAGATGTATGTTAAAAAATTCACATTTACACTCATAAACATATAATTATGCATCCAATTGACCTCAAGTTGGCATTTAAAAAGAAGAATATTATGCCACCGAGGAAGACACTCAGTTCGCTTGATTATGATCATGCCACTGTACAACACATAAAGTAACAACAAATAAATGTGTTTTGGAGCTATGTAGATTTGAATCTTCTGTTGTTAGCAGTGTCCCGCAGTAAAAAATGGAACTCCTCAGAATGATAAACTTCTTCCATATAAAGATGCACCCTCCTAGGGCGAGTTTGATGGTCCTCCTTTTTCAACTGGTCGGTGGAGGGAACTGCTAGGAACAAGAAGCCCTTGTTTCTCCAATTTCTTCTACATAATTGTATGATATTGATTCTGTTGTATCTACGAAACCACTTGCAAAGAACCAATTCTAAAATTCTTACCTCATATCTGCAACCTAGTGTCCACCATGGTAATTTTAATGCTATTTTGGCAGCATCCTTAGCTTCAATCTTACGACCAATTCTGTAATATAAAGAGATAGAATCTCCATAATAGGGATGTGATACTCTGTATATATATTTGTGTGTATGTGTGTGTGTGACCGAGAGAGAGAGAGAAAGAGAGAGAGAGAGAGAGAGAGAGAGAGAGAGAGAGAGATGATTAAACAATTGAAGAGGATCTCAAAATTGGGTCCCATGGCATCCAGACACTATTTGGCTATGAATGATAGTCATGTACAGGTGCTCATCCCTATTGTACTCACTTAAGAAAAATCTCTGCATTAAACACAAATGGTCATCCAAATAAGTCTTAATGAATTGCATTTTCCAAACAAAAATGATGGATGAAGGTTTTCTAATTAACAAAATCTTAAAAATGATACGGAATATATATTAAATAGAATACATACCGATTTTACACTACGTTGTAAGCATGTGTGCATGTGGAATATCTGTGCCACATACACTGGTAACTTCTTTCCTTAATATTTCTTTCCATTCCAGGTTTATCGCGAGCAAGAATACTGCCCAAGTTAACAGATTGGAAGTTGTCTCATGGCCTGCAAAGAAAAATGTCTTGCATTCATCCATGATTTCGTCAATAGTCATGCTTGGATTTCTTTGAGACCCACCCAATTCCTTCTAGTTTGTAGTCATCATGATTCCAAGCAGATCATTCCCATAGCCATCATGAGCTCTTGTTGTTGTTCTGGGCTCTAACCTACTTTGAATTAAAGAATTCAAGAGTTCTTTGACTCTTCTGTCAATCTTACAGGCATACATGTTCTTTCTTGTAGGAATATATCTGCCAAATTCCCCAACGGTACAAGTCCACAATTATAAGTACTCTGAAGCATACGTTTGTGTAGAAGCTCTATGTACTATGTATAGCACTAAGTAGAACCTTATGCTTAAGTAAAAGATCTATGGATTATGTCTCTAGCAGGTCCCAAAGGACGTGAAAGAAAAACATAAAGAGAAGTACAAGTACTAATGAACTTGCAGTTACATGCAAAACTATACAATTGATTTAAAGACATGAGTACAATGTTATTACTGGCTTCCTAGGATGAAGACAGATTGTTCAGCTTTAGCATCAATTTCTTGTAACACTCTCTCTGCAATTCAGATACTTCTTTGCCTTCATTGTAACTGCTACCGAATGCAGTATGCGATATGATGTTTGATGTTAATGATCCAAACTCGCTATGAACATCAATTTATTTTCCTTGGGAGTTTTCCTGGGCCATCATCTCTTGCCAATTCTCCAGCATGGATGAAGTGCAAGCAGCCATTCTCTTCACCGTTTCCTGTCATTGGCAACATTGGAACATAACTAAAGTCAGTAGCATAGTCTTACGAGACTGTCTCTCAGGGACTCCCTAAGAAATAGTCTAGTTAATGCACATCCTTGTTTTAGAGAGGTAGGTGAATTCACAGCATATAAAATGTAATTTGACATTATAGAGGAAAACAATTGAAAATAAGATATCAATTACTAAGTCTTTTCAGTGTTGATGAATTTGTTAAATCATTTTACTTTTGAATTGCTTGACTCTGTACTTATTGTTATTAGCCACCGGTTGGGCCTAGGAACTCCGCACCAGAATATATGGTCAAATTATAAGCATAGATTGATAGTAATTTGGTGCATATATCTAAGGAAGTGTTTTTTTGGTATGTAGAATACCTATATTCAATAGTCCTAGACATGTAAGGTGACAATAGTTTCTCATTATTGAAGAAACTGTTATAGTTGTTCATTATTCAAGGGGACGTAGAGAAATGTCCCCATTGGAGTACCCGCATCCAGGGAACATGGGGAGCACATCCCCTATCCTCGGGAACAAGTCCCCATGTAGCACTGACCCAAACACATTTATAAAGAGGAGAATATTCCTTCTGTTTTCTCATTCATACAAAGTGTAAACATGGTGCAAAGCAAGAAAACTTTTCCTAGTTGTAGATACAATATGCACATGCATCTTGAAAGATCAATCAGTTTTTGTTATGAAGCTAGTACCAAAGTAAAATTTGTAGACTCGATATCATATTCCACAATTCAACCAGTTGTAGCGCACATATATCTGCAGTCTTATGGTGCTACTAAGAGAGACAAAGAAATGAGTTCTTCTTTTAAATCTCACCTTTATATTCACCCAGAACCATTACCAAAATCATCCATCGGGAATGAACCAATTACCAGTAGGATGAATGAATCTTCAAGAAGAGTAAAATCTCAACCTTGTCAAGATGGGTGCACGACATAAGGGGCAGTTTGACAAATTTTGGCTACAACTCCTACATGTCTGTTGAAACAGAATTGATGTCATTGCAAAAAACAAACTGAAGCATTTATGCAGTGCTTTCTTCCAATGGAAAACAAGAAAATAATGATGTCTAGTTTTCTATATACTCACCAAATGTCCAAAACCAAGTGCCATGTCTCTATAAATGGTCAAACAAATGGGGAAAACCAAAATGTAAGATAAAACGGAATTTTCAAAATGTCATAGTTACATAACTAGAATTAAAATAGCATCAAATTGTACACTTAGAAGCAAAACACCCATTGATCATGCATGATAAGCATACTGCAACTGAACTGGAAATCTCTATCTCTGCATTACTTTCTGAGATCATTCTTGCTGGGGAATTCCCTATAGAACTGATCTATGTGAAACTGTAGATTGGTGGGTTGTGGACCCTGGAAAATTTGAGGAAGCAACATCATGTTGAATCATTGGCAATGGAAAATTACGAGGCACTATATTTGTTCCCACACATCGACTGTAAATAACGAACATCAAAATGATCTTCTGGAGGAAGAAACGAGAAGCAGAGACAACCTTCAAAATACATTATATTAGTGAAGTTGATTCTATACAAGTACCCCCAAAATATTGAGTTCAAGTGTTGCTCTATACTAAAATGGGATCTCCATAAGTGCAGCAAGTGAAAAAGCTGCTTCTTTCACAGATTGTGGCATATTTTTTGACATGATACTTGTAAAGTTCACAAACTGCACAAGGGATGTAACTTCATATCAAAGGCCAACATAACTGTTGGCCGAGCTTGATGGCTTTCATATGCAACATTAATTCAATAAAAGTGCACAAAATGTTCTATTGATGAAACTCCAAATCAGTCATAACCAAAAGACTAGTATGATGAGGCACCAAACATGTAGGCTATAAAAAGTAAATTCCACACAAATCAAACACCCAACTGAGAGCATTTTAGGGCATAAGTAGTACTTTCGAAAAAAGCTACAATCCATGCATAAAAAACTAAGGAAACTGATGCATCAAACTTGTTCGCTAGGAGAGTGAAGATCATAAGACTTTTACAAACAAGAAAAAGATGCAAGATTAACTTGCTATGATTATTATGCCCATCTAGAAAGAAACCTAAACTGGCTTCTTCCCCAAAACACTAGATTCAGCATGCAGGTTTGAAATCCCAGTCACTACCTCTTTTGCCTCTCTCTATACCACATGTGCACTAGCGCGCACACACACACTGTCACTCCAGAAGAATAGAACTGGTGGAATCATGGGTATCAACTATTAATCTTTGCCAGCTAAATCACAACTATCATACAGTTTAATTTGCATCTACACCAATATAGACATAAATAAATAAAGAAAAACAAGACATTTGAGTTTAAATGCAACAAAACGACACCTGAAAATTGTCGAATTCATGGTGAGGGAGTTTATCATCAAATTCTTGCATCACATCCAGGGTCCATCACCAACTCCAAGCAGTATTATTGATAAAGGATAATGACTACACAAATAGAAAGGTGTAAGAACTACGTCGGTTTTAAAGTTAAAACACAAGCACTACACCATGTAGTGCAACGTAAGTGCTCTGACATACCTTGCAGTAGCTATAGCATCAATTGTCTTATGAACTTGTAAGATTAACTGCCTGGATCTTGTATCACTACTCCTGGTTTACCTGCAAATGGTCAGATCATCATGCAAGATTACTGATATGAGATCGTATAATGCCAAATTTCAATAATTAGAACCTAAGTTTTTTAATAGTAGTAAAGGTCATGAAAATGGTACAACACATAACTGTGATATGAATGAAATGAAGCAAGACGCTACAAGATACAAGCTTGGGAAATGAATTCCGAAAAAATAATTTAGAGTTAGTTGACATTCTTTTACTCCAAGAAAAAAAAGAAACAAGTAGCATCTTTAATACCTGTCCATCTGCAACAACAAGAAGGACATGATACTAGCCCCCACTCTATTCCATAATGTCCATTGAAGCCTCAATTACTGGAGCAAAACTCGTTGGACGTGCCACAAAGCAATCAAAAAGATCATAAGTCATCAGATAAAAATATCACAAAAAGAAAGCATTATCTAGTTCTTTTTTCCCAAACAATGAGCAGAGGGAAAAAAAACAGAAATTCCCGTATGCCTCAGTTCATTACAGAGAATTCAACATATCAAGCAGGGGTAAAGTTTTGTTCATGATTATGGACCTTGATACACCTACATGTTGACTGAATTTACAACAACAATTTATATGAATGTCATCGACATTCCTCGACTTGCAAATTTAGGGAAGACATCAATTAAGCATATTGTTATATGAAAAAGTTAACAGCTTCAACTGGATCCTGAAGACGGGTGGAGTGTCCACACGAAACGCGTCGGTCGTGCTTAAACTATGACACAGTGCAAAATCAAGAAGATCAAAGCTAATAGTTTGAACTCTGTCCATCATGATTTAAAAGATAAATTAAATGTTATAGCAGAATGAATGTAAAGCATGTTCAGACCCCTGAACATAATTTTATCTACTAACTTCCACTCCTTATCAAGTTCACAGCTACAAGAATCATGTATGAGCATTCTTAAATATGTCAACATTTATAGGCTATGATGGTAAAAGTGGATACATGTACTATTTACAAAAAAAATATTACTTTCTTTTGCTGAAAATAAAAGAGCAGAACTCAATAACAAATTAGCCTATTCAGGGGATATGAACATAAAAATGGAGTATTTACCAATATGAATCTTGTTTACAAATCTCTAATTTGATTGACTGAGTATAATGTGGATTGGGGCATATATTATGTATCCCTATAGTGATGTCACTGGGGTTGCGCGGTGATAATGCACTGGATGTGTAGTGATAACGCATTGGGTGTGGCCATTTGTGGCATGCACCATGAGACTCAAAAACCTTCATAAGTTTGTTGCAGTTATCCACATCCGAATTCAGTTTCTTTTTCAAATTTGTCCTGAAATTATTTTGTTGAACATGCAACACTATAATAGAGATCAATTCTGGGATGGAACAACCCTTAAAGAAGGCTACTATGAAGAAACCCTACTAAGTCTCTAGGCTGGAGCAGCCATATAAGCATATTATTGCTCGGTTATGAATTTTTTTTGGATAGGACTCTAGCAAGTTTTATCATTATATAATAATCTAATTTTAAGGTCATATCCTAACTAGACACCACATTGATGTATGAGACCCCATTGTGTGTGGGACACAGGACCCCTGTGTGCATATTTGACTGCTTAGTCTATGGAAGTGTACATATCCTATCCCTCTCTGGATAAGAACTTGTGTCCTACAAAGAGGAAAATACATAATCTTAAAAATTATGCCCACTCATATGTTTTCCCTGACACAAAATTGTGCATGAGGGTACAAAATTTGATTTTGGGCTGAGATCATTGGAAAAAAATGTACAGAACAGTAACAGGATGTATCACACAAACATTCCTTTCACATGGTTTCTTGGCATATGCAAGTTTAAATGCCCTAAAATTTGTTATCTTGATTTCACAAAGAGCCCAAGACATACAAAATTTGCACGTGAAGTGTTGCTACCCCAAAGTTTGGGAAAAGTATTATAAGAGATATTTCTACATCGTAAATGACAGGGTTATCTTTAAAAGCTATGATAGGTTAGAAAATTGTGGTCCTCCAAGGATCATGGATGAGGTTAAACAAGTGTTAAAAGTTAAAAGAAATTAGGGGATTCTTTTTTTCCCTTTTATAGATACTTCTTATGTCACAATGCAGCAAGCATGCGCCTACCCAATCTGAGAACATATTCAATGAAGCTAAGCCGTCTTCCAAGTTCCAACATTCAACTTGAACTACTTCGGCTAAGAAGTTATGGGTGGGGAGAATGTATTCTACCAAAGTCCCCCGGGACATGAACCTGTCCCCAACTGCAATAGAAAAAACCACTTGCACAGATGAATCAGTCCACAAAGGGTAAACATATCACTGGGTGGATAGGAACCTTAGTGGGCACAATATAACCACCACTACTTTTCCAACCAACCAAGTCCCTAATGACAGGGATTGGGTGTTTAAGGAAGCATATAACTGGAAAGTAAATAGAGGAAGCATAAACACATTCACAATACACAGGCAATTACTTCTTCAAATCATCTTTTCATTAACAAAACAAAGCTTACAAGGAAACCTTTAAAATAAAATATTCCTTGTGAGTACCTTTAATGGAACTATAACCTAGATTAATGGGTTAGCCGCGAGTATCACTACTTTTGTCAAATTGTTTGAGGAGGTTTATTAGTTCATATCCATCTTCATATTTATTTTTCTGATTAGTTTCTTTGACAATATTGTTGAGTAGATTATGTGTATATAATCAGTTTTTGTTTGTTAACATTTCTCTTCTTGTGAATCCATGTCCAAGTCCTCATTTGAGCACTACGTATTTGATCAACATGTGTAACTACTCCATATATGAGTGTGGTCCATATGGTTCCTCCCTATCTATTGGATTAATTTTTTACCCAATGAATTTTTTTCTTCTATCAAAAGGAACAATGAATTTCCTTCTTTCCTTCCAAAATAATAGGGCTTCTTTATCAAAGTAGATAATTCCTATAATGGTTTAGATCCAAGTTCTCACAAAAAGTATCGTATATGATTTTGTTAGCAATTTTAACACTTAAATGTTATCCATGTCTTGATATAGTATGCCTTAATTTGTATTGTATTTAATCTACCCATTGGTGTACAACTATCATGGTTGTCTACTCTTACCAAATGTCAATGGGATATAATGAGGCTTCCCCCAATTCTTCACATAATACTAAGGACATGAGGTTGATTTCTACTCCTTGAGCTACTACTGCATCGAGGATATTCTTTCCCATAACTTATTGTCTTACCTAGGATTATTTAGAGTTATTATCTTTGTGTATTTTGAGGAGGCATTTCAAGATGCATTCCACATTCTCCTATGATTTCTTATTGGTCTTAGTATAACTATAGTTGTTACAATAGTTCCTACCTTATATTATATTGGACTTGGTTTTTCCTCTCATGATTTTGTGGTTGTGTTTGTATGATTGTCCTTCCTTCTTTGTTTCCTGGTAGAAAGAATGGTTTCTTCATAAATTTCCCTTGGGTGTTCAAATATGTTCTATTTAATCATGTTCTTATTGTTCCTTTCCTTCAATTTGTCTCTTAGGGTTTTTTTAAGATTTTATTTTATTTGCTATAACTTCAATCCACAATTCCTTAACTTAATAGATCTATATCAATTTGAGATTCTTCTCCTATGACTCCTTTAAAATAATTTGTTCACGGTTACTATCATGATTGTACGTGACCCACAATTGGGACAAATCTTGACACATGGTATCATGTAAATATAGTGGATGGCCAAATCTCCTCATTGTCTATATGCATAGAATTTGATAGTTGTCTTATTTTATGGTAATGTTTGAGTGTTCGAGTTTCTCTAAGATTGAGTTCTAAATTCATTCTAATTTATTGAGGTCCAAATATTGTGTTTTTTAATGTCCCTCTCTTCCTCTTCCTCTAAAAGACCCTTGATAATTTATAGGGTTCTTGGGTCACTTATTCCAAGAATTGTCAAATGTATTGTGTGTACTACAAAAATTGATCCAAGTCAGTTTCCTTGAGTCCCAACCTTTACATTCTATCTCCTATGGTTTTCTCTTTTGTTTTTCTTTAGGTGCCTGCATTTTTTCTTCCTTTAGTTTTCTTTAATCCCTCTTCCAACTTATGTATACATTGATTATTTTCCTTTTTATAGTTCGTTGTTCGGATTTTACTCATCATTAGTTCACTTTCCACGTATATCATTGATTTCACTACATCTTTGTATTTTGTTGCATTTTTTTTGTTTTGACATGTGCTTGGATTGTATCAAGTAGTTTTGTGATAAACCACTCTATCAAGTTATCCTTCCTCATTACATTGAATTAGATTTTTGCAAAGACTTCTCTCAACCTAGAGTCATATCTTTTATTGATTCTCCTGTATGTTAAGTAATATTTATGATTTCTGTGAAGGAAAGTGATTACTCTACTATATATCTATATACCTCCTTACATCATTCCTCAATATCTACCCATGTTTTGAAAAGTTCATCTCTTTCACAGTTGCAATACCATGTTAGGTTTTTTTTTCTAAGTTTTCCTTCAAGCATGTCCCATTTTCTTTTCTCTACAAACCCATATGTTTGTTCCCAAAATAAATTTATAAGAAAAAATTGGTAATCTCCATTTGTAGATCCATCAAATAAAGGTATAAAGCCTTGGTCAAGGATGATATAACTAGCTCCTTTTTATATGGTTATCTAATGTTTGTTAGACAACACTTATTTGTCAATCCTCTAGATGTTCCTCATTATTTTCCTCTTATGTTATGTCGGTTGCTGTGGTTTGGATTTAGGTTCTTGGTGGTTATTTTCTATATATGCATTGCTTCCTCTATGATAAAACTATGGCTAATTGAGTTTGATTTCCCCCCTAAAATTTATATTTGAGTTTACTTGCATGATACCAAATCATGTTTATTAGTGGTGTGATTTTCCTTACTATGGAAAGAAATATAAATTCATTATAATTCACCCAAAATGTTGTCTACTAAATAGTCACAAAGGTATAAAACCTAATTTTGATTTCAACATCATGTTAACTAAATTTTATTGATGTTGCAAATTAACATTCCTATATTATATAAGCATATATAAAATATCCCATCATAAATGACATAGAACATTTATAGTGGATGTAACATCCTCTTTTGTACCATATTTATCTTTAGTTTTAAATGTAAATTGCAACTTACTTCTGGTGAGGAGCTCAAGGCCAAGGCCCCACCAGAAGACCTTGCGAGCTATGTGGTAAATACCTTAAGGGAGAAGGTAATCATCCTAAGTTTAGGATAAACGGCTAATCGCCGCATGAGAATAATTGATTTTGTTGTCACTAGTATTAGAAAATTCATAAATCCAAGAGGAGTGACGGGAAACACCTTAATAGGGCTTTAAGTGGAAAAGAAGCCAAAAAGTGTGACTAGCTTAATATTACCAATAATATTAATTAAATATGGATAGGAAGTGGAGAGTAGGAATTTAATACATATATGGGATATATGTATTAAAATTATGTACTCCTAAAGGTACTTAAGACCATCGAGTACTACCTAACTTAATTAAATAAGCTATCATTTTTGGAACGGACTTATACACATGTTAAATAACCTATACCTATATGCAATAGAGAGTGGTTATATACCTACTCCATCAAAAGACGACCCACATAATATCCCAAGGGAAAATTGTATGTATAATTGATATATTATTATTTAACTAAGACTCACTCGCTATTTACTATAAATAGTACAAGAGCAACGTGTCATCGAGAGAGTACTGAGATTGGCGCAAGCTGTCTCAAGGCAGCCACTTGCCATCATTTTGGGTGCTGGGATTCCTGTTGTACCAGGTGTCACTCGCTCGGGGAAGGGGCAGATTTTCCCAGGAGATCCCTGTTCGTTCTGCGAGGGAGGGGGAATTCAACCTCTGCATTAAGAGGGGGATTGCACATCTATTGAGGGAATACTCCTGCGCGGAAAGGAGAAACCTTTTTTTTATTTTTGCTTCTACAATGGGAAAAGGGGGAATCTCTACGATGGCTTAACCTCTGCGATGGGAGAGGTAAGCGAAGGATATGAATAGGTCTCGATTATTCAAGAAAAGAAACCTCTGGACCCTTGCGATCTATGTAGGTAAGAGTTATCACCCCACCGATTCATCACATCAGTTGATGCGGCCTCCTTTTGAGTGTAAGATTTCATTGTATGCAGCCTCTAGATTGAGATCCCTGCCTTATACTCTATGAAGCCATCGCAGCCATTAGGATGAAATCTATGCATTATTTTATTTGCGCCATCGCAGCCACTAAATTAAGATCTCTGCAGGATGACTCCAAAAATTTATTAAATCTCTGTAATTACTACTCCTCATCAATTCGAGATTGAATTTCTTACTTTTGAAATGAGCGACTCCAGATGGAAATTCTATAATTTGGGGATTATGAATAGTATAATCAATATAGATCTGTCCCCATACTACATCGAGGGTTGAATTTCTGTCAACAGAAATCCTCATGCTCTGTTCAAATATCGTTGGCTTATAACAACGTGGTTGTATTTCTATAAGTAGATATCTTCACCTCTGTTCGAATTTCGTTGGCTTATGGTGAATGAAGATCCGTTTAGTGGATCCATTCCTATATTACGCTCAGAGCTATACTTCTGTCAATAGAAGTCCTAATACTCTGTTCGAATCGATGAATCTGGTAGATTTATCTCATAATATGTTCCTAGTTATATTTCTGGCGTTGGATATTCTAATGCTCTGTTTGGATTGCTGAATCTGGTGAATCGATTCTCATATTATTATTATTTTTTAAAATTCCAGTATATGAAATCATAGACATGGAATTGTATTGGTACGTTTCAACAAGACAAAGGAGATTATATTTATAGGGTGTTATTTTGATACCTCTGTAACCTTGATCCGTGACAGTAAACTTGAATAATATAGATCTGATTATTTAAACATTGTTAAAAACAGCACTGCGTTAGTTTCCTGTCTGATATATATATACCAAACTTCTCGTTGTGATATCAATGGGGAAGGGAAGGCTTACGAAATCCCGATCCCTGGAAAGATAGCAATTAGCTGTGCTTTTATTTGGTTTTCCTGTTAAAATTTTGGTGATTGTGTTCATCTTATACTCCCTTTGAAAAACGTAGGGTCTGTATGACCTCTGAACGGTTTCGCTTTCAATAGTTTTGTTGTTGTGCTGACTTAAGTGCCGCCATAGACTTGGTATGGTTCTCACAATCGTTGGACTATAAGTTTAATCTCTGCTTTTGGTTGTCGAAGTGTTTTCGATCTTTACAATGCCGGAGAATGATTAATCTCTTGATGTACATATGCCTGCGACTTTTGTTGGGAATGGGTTTTACTGTCTGATCTTGCTGCATAGATCAATATTGGAGTTAGATTGTGTTTGCTTATTGAAGTTAGTTTCTTGTTCATAGTGACTGCGTCTTCAATCTCCAGTTGATGCGTTCATTCCGGGTCCTAGTTTCGATATGTATGTATAATCTGTGCCAGTTATAATTGTGCAATGTGTGACTGCGTTCTCAATCTCTAGTGGCATGCGTTGAATTCGGATTTGAGATTTGGACTGTATGTTAATCTCTGCTTTTGGTTGTCGAAGGGTTTTCGATCTCTACAATGCCGGAGAATCATGGTCTTAACATTGTGTTTAAAATCTGCAGGTTCTTTGCTTTGAAATGGTAATTACTGAAAATCGTATTTCATATGAATTGATTTCTTGCCTAGTCGAGAATGTAAATTTTATTTGGTATTTGATGGGAACATATCCCAATTAATATGTTAAGCGGTAGATGTAACTATTTAAAAATGATTAGGCATTCCGTGGAATGCCCCATTTTGTTATTGCTGGAATGGAAATTCCTTGTTAGGTCAATTATAGTTATGGTTGTAAAGACCCTTTATAAGTTATATGGATGGAAAGGAAGAGTAAGTGATAGTAGTGAACGCTGCGATCTTTTTGTAAAGTTAGCTGGATAGGAATATGTGATAAAGGTGATCACTGGATTTTTATTTAGTCAAATTATATTGTCCTTTACATATGAACTTATTGAAGGGAAAAATATTGCACCTTTGTTCATGAGATATTATGCAGGAAGAAAAATTGAAGTGAAAATTGTTTCAGATAGCTAGAAGGGCTTGGAATGTTGGAAGTTGAAGAATGCAACAGTTGGTTGCAGATGTAAAACCCCCCCTTCTCGTTGAGTAATAAAAGAAATGACCTTCCTTTGTGGACGTAGCCCAATAGGGGTGAACCACCTGAAATTGTTCTCTTCTTATGTGTACGTGTGTTATTGTGGTTGATATGTATTGGTTATGGGAATTGCTTGATGTCATAAGATTAAAATGTATGGTTGAAAGCTGCATTGGTAATACTTAATAATATAAGTAATTTGACCTTTATACGAATCTCAAGTGTAGGCACAAGGATTAATTACATGTTGGCTGTTTTCTTAAAATGTTTTATTGTGAAGAACTTTAAGGGAAGAATTTTTTTCTACATTTTAATTTTCACCAACATACTAACTCGCAAATCTTGGAGATGTTACAGTGGAAAAATCTCAATACCAAGGATAAAAGCCATTTTCCAATAATGATTAAACACTCATCTCAAAGGCATTACAATATTCAATAGATCCATAGCTTCAAATGTTGTCCATGTCTCGACACAGTATGCCTCGATTTTTATATTTGTTAATATACCAATGAGTGTACAACTATTGTGGTTGATACCATTATCAAAGAGACAACTACCTAAATGAGAATTTCCCTAGTTCTTCCCATAATACAAAGGATGAGGTTAATTTCTACTTCTTGAGCTACAAATACATTGAGGATATTATTTTCCATAACTAGTGCATGAATTTGTATTTATTTGCTAAAAATGAACTTATTTGTCTTATGTAGACTTCTTCAAAATAATTATATTTTTGGAGGTTGAGGAAGTGTGTAAAAAGATATTCTACTTTAATTGGACTTGATTTATCCTCATGTGTTGTCTTATTGTATTTGTTTACATCTCCTTCCTTCTTCAATCCATGATGGACTGAATGGAGATCATTCAGATATGTCCCTTAGTTTTTTAAATACACTCTATGTCATCATGTTCATGTTGTTCCTTCCCTTTGGGTTGTCTCCTAAGGGATTTGTCGGATCTAATTTTTCTTGTTGTAAGTGCTTTCCTTGCTTCCCTATCTTAAGAGATATGTATCAATTTGAAACTCTTCTCTTATAGATCCATTAATGGAATTTTACCATGCTTGGCAATCCTGGTTACCTATATCAGAACTAGAATGAACCATGACCCTCAATATCGTATAATTATAGTGGATGATAAAATCTCCCCATTGTCTACATGCACAAAATTTGATCATTGTTTTATCTCTTGGTAATGTATGGGTGTTTTGGTTTCTCTAGGATTGAGTTTTGAATATGTTCTAATTTTATTGATGTCCATATCATCGGTTTATGAATGTGCGTGTTATTCATCTTCCTCTTAGAGACCCTATCTAATTTATAGGTTTGATAGGGCATTGATTCTAAAATAGTCAAAGTATTGTGCATTCTAAAAAAATTGAACCTAGTTAGTTTCCTTGATTCCCTATATTCGTGTTCAATCTCCCTTTGTTTGCTCTTTTGTTTCTTTTCAAGTGATTACATTTTCCTTTAGTTTTTAAAATCCGAGTTCCAACTTCTGTATGCATTGATTATTTTTCTTTTTGTGCTTTTTGATTGGATTTTACTATTCAATAGTTCACTTTGTATCTATATCACTAATTGGACTTCATCTTTGTATGTTATTGCATATTTTCTTCTAATATATGCTTGGATGGTATCAACTAGTCTTGTGATAAACCACCCTATTTTCTCCTTCTTTCTTACATCAAAATTAAAGTTATTTGAAGACTTCTTTCAACCTAGATTCATATTAGGTTATTGATTCTCCTATATGTTTAATAATATTTCTGAGTTATGGGAAGGTGGATAATTTATCCACTAGTTATCCATACATACAATTGTGTTTGATGAGTTTCATGTTATTTCTCCTGTATATGTTCCTCGTTGTTTTCCTCTTTCTTTTTATCATCTTTTATGGCTTGGCTCTAGGTTATTGGAGGTATTTTTGTATATATGTTTTTTCTTCTATGATGAGAACCCTTTGGCTAATTGAGTTTGTCTTGCCATCCAAAATTGTTATAAAATTTCACATGCATTATACCAGATCATGTTTATTAGTGGTATGATTCTCCTTACTATGACAAGGAATATGAATTTGTGAAAATGTCCCCAAAATGTTGGATTTTAAATTGTCATAAAGGTATAAACCCTTATTATGATTTCCGTATTAGGATTTTATTGATGATTCATACTTTCCTATCTATTATAAAGAGAAATAAAACATCCCATCACAAGTTACACTTAACATTTACAGTGGGAAAAACCTTAATATTAAGGATAAAACCATTATTCAATAATTATTAAATACTTATCTAATGAGGTATTACAATATTTAATATTTCCTTATCTTATCCAAAATCACCATGCATAGTCATTTTAGACCACCATATCTTGTTCTAAAAAATTTCACAAAAGATACCACACTTATTTCCTATTTACATCTTGTATTTAGATATCCAATTACTGCCACTAGCCATGACGATGATTACACAAGCATCCTTTGTAGTTTTTTTGGTCGATAATTAAGGGCTTCTTTCCCATGTTTATGGCCTTTTACCTTTGACTTTCCAAGAAACAATCTTCAAGATAAAGAAACAAGAAGTCTCCTACTAATAGGAGTTAGTAGGCCAAGCCTAATCCTATTTGGATCCCCATAAGGATTTGTATTTCTCCATGACTCTTTGCACAAATTTTGAGACTCATTATCTATATTCATTTATGCTTCTTCTTCATGTTTTTCACTATTACCCTTGTTTTCCTTCTCCTCGATGAGCATTAGATTTTGATTAAGTACTCATGGGGCTAAAGAAATTATTGGGTTTCTATTACAAATGATTCCTTGCTAGGATTTTCCTTAGATGTTCCAAGATATTAGACATGAAATTTTGTTTTGAATAGATTGAACTCTACATATTTTCATTCTGAGAGTCGTAGGGGAAACATTAAAATAAGATTCATAGTGCCTTCAATTATATTCAAAACATCTTCCTCTACTAGTTTATTAGCCTTATCGACTTCATTTACTTACGGAGAATCTTTCATAGGTTCATTCTCATCCACCCCATGCTCCTAATCTAAAATATCAATTTGGTTTAAATGAGAAAGGCCATTAGTTTTTCATAGATATGCCTAGACTTACATGAATAATTTATGTTGTTTAATTCCACAATTCTACCCTTTATATGATCGAAACCCATCCTCATCAACTTCCTTCTTAGGTTTTGAAATCCATTTACTCTCCAAATTAATGACCATATTTATGGAAGCTTTTTCATTTATGAAGAATGGCTTCATAGCCCAAAGATTGACAATGCACCTTCTTTACAAACTTGATTGAAATATTATCATAAATTCTCTTTTTTAAGTACATAGCTATACATATTCTCATATATGTGGCCATCTTACTTCCTAATCCATTTGAGAATATTTGATGTAGGTTCCCAATCCCTTTTCTATCAACCCGAAACAATATGCATTCCAAAAATTGAGGCATGGGAAGGGAAACCTTCTCTATCTCAGATTAGTAGATGGAGTTTCCAAATGAATATCAAAACCATGAGACTAAAATCTCATAAAAATCCATGTCGGGTACCAAAATCCTAAGTCAAATACTCATTCTCTTTATCTCTATTATTGTAAAAGGTCTAAAATGTAGCTCCATGTCAAAGAAAGTGTTAGGAACCCATGTCTTTACTTTGTTAGTATATTTTTGTTGGACGCATATGCTTTGTAAGTCGTCTCGTAGTATTTGTTGATCCATAGTTTGTGTTATTGTTGTTGGCGCATATGCTTTGTAAGTCGCCCATAGTTTTATTGATCCATAGTTTGTATTGGCCCATGGTTTGGACCTGTAGTAATTGTTGATCTATATTTTGTATTGACACATGGTATTGACCCATGGTATTGGAACCTATACTTAGTATATAAGTGTGTGTTGAGGCCTATGAAGGCACCGTGAAGTTAATTTTATTGAGCTTGCTCAAAGGAGGTTTCCCCCTCGAAGTGGCTCGTGATCAATATAAAAGTGTTTCTGAGTTCTATTATTTATGATATCTCATGTATTTGCATTAATTAATTATTGCAGGTTCTTCACATCTGGTATCAGAGCACTTTCTTGGGCTCGCTGGGTGAAATTTCTGTCAAAAAAACATTTTCGCATCTGTTGCAGGTTTGGATTTGGGAATCATCCCTATCCGCTTAACTATGGGAAGTACTTGGGAATAAGCCCTAAAACTCATTGTGAGGACTACCAAAGGAACCCCAAATTAGCTGGCCCATTGAGAGGACCTACCAGTGAAAAGGTCAACGACCCCTACCTAATTGACTAGTACCCACCCGTGAGGTAAACAAAGAGTTGTCGTTTGTGGCAAATCGGGTATCAGTTTTACCTAAGTTGTGGAGTGAGGGGTACTCCCCCAATACACAAGCCGTCAGACAGCATTGGTGGCCAAGTGAATCGCTTGAACCGATAGGAAGCCGCACATACCTGGGGTCCATATCTATTTTCAGCTGAACTGTTGTCGATCACTTCTGCTCCAGATTCAGCCGTTTCGAGTCTATTCTAAAAGTCGTTCTAGATCCAGTCATTGTTTCAGATCCATCCGTTTTCAATCCCTTCTGCGCCGTTGTAGATCCATCTGTTGCGGATATATTCTGCGCCACTGTTGCCGATCCATTTCTGGAAAAAAAAAAAAAAAAAAACAAACAAACAAACTTATGTTTCAACTTTGTTTTCCCTGAAACTTCACTGACATCCATGCAATCCCATTCTGCATATTTCATTTCTGAAGACCCTATCCCAAATTCCACTTCCCAAGACCAGAAATCCCACATTTGTCTATTTTTAGGGTTTGCCATAACTCCTTCAATTTTCACCCAAACGCCTTCAAATTTTGCCACCGTGTTCCTTTCCTAATTCTGCTTCTTTGTCCTTCTCTCCCAAATTTTCTCATTCTTTCACCCCGCTTCTGAAATCCGCATTTTTTTTCCTCCATGTCCATGAGAAAGTGTCTAAAACCTACTCAAACCCCAATTACCACTCCAAGTTTTTCCCAAATCCAAATTTTCCTTTACTAAAGCAGCTTTTGTTTGTGTTTTTCTATCCATTCCCAAAAAAAAATCTCCTGGTTATGGTTGTCACCCGCGCAGGAGTAAAAACCATGGAGGAAGCACTTGCAGCCATCCAAACCAAACTCCAAGATCTGGATGAAAAATTTCTCAGCCTCCATCTTCAGCATTCAGCCATGAACAATAATCAACAGCAAGAATCTTCTACAGCCAATGGG
This sequence comes from Larix kaempferi, assembly GCA_027924585.1. Classification (NCBI taxonomy): domain Eukaryota; kingdom Viridiplantae; phylum Streptophyta; class Pinopsida; order Pinales; family Pinaceae; genus Larix; species Larix kaempferi. The sequence goes on along the minus strand of BSBM01000767.1, from coordinate 11,107,382 downwards.
TTCTCTTCTTCCAGCAATTTTCATGGTCCAAAGCTTGAATTTCCTCGCTTCAACGATACTGATCCGACTAGATGGATCTATCGTGCAGATCAGTATTTTAGTCTGCATAATACTTTTGATGTCCAAAAAGTTCCACTTGCATCCTTTCATTTGGAACTGGAAGCTCTTCAATGGTACTGTGGGTACATCAAGGCTCATGATGAGCCAAAATGGACAGATTTTTGCCAACTCATTTTGCAACGATTTGGTCCTAGTGCTTTTGATGACTTCATCGGAGCACTCACTAAACTTCGTCAAAATGGCACTGTGAGAGAGTATCAGACAGAATTTGAGACACTAGCCAATCACACAAAATGATTGTCTGATGAATTCTACAGGAGTTGTTTTATCACTGGTCTTAAGGATGAAATCCGGTCAGAGGTTAAAGTGTTCTGTCCCAACACAATGATGGAATTCCTAGGGTTGGCTAAGTTGGTAGAAGACAAGCTTGCAGCCCAACAACGCTCCAAACCCTCTTTTGTTCCCTTCCAAAATATGGGTTCTCAACGACCTCCCATCCCACCAGCTCCTCGACCAACTCCTATCAAGCATTTGTGTGAAACAGAGATGCAGGCACGCAGAGACAAAGGGCTATGTTAAAATTGTGATGAGAAATTCACTCGGGGACATAAATGTGTTCAACAAAAGCTCTATCTCTTGGATATGGATTCTCCGCCAGCCTCTAAAATTGCTGAAGAAGCTCCAACTACAATGGATGATCAGGTTGACATTCAAGAGTTTCCTATTGACCCCCCATCTCAGGAAGACCAACCAGAGATATCTCTCAATGCTTTATCCGGCGTCACCACCCCCCAAACAATGCGGGTCAAGGCATACTTCAAGAAGTTCTCTCTTAAAATACTCATTGATTCTGGCAGCACACATAACTTCATTGACCCTCGAATCGCCAAACAAGCTGATTGTTTTATCCACCCTTGCTCCAACTTTGATGTCATGGTTGCCAATGGGGGAACCTTACCTTGCAAGGGGAAGTTTAACAATGTGCGTATCTCTCTAGAAGATTATAACCGGCACTCTAACATGTTTGCCTTGTCCTTAGGCAAATGTGATGTGGTTTTGGGCATTCAATAGTTACGCACAGTTGGCCCCATCTTATGGCATTTTGCTGAACTTTCGATGCAGTTTTTAGTCAATGGGGCACAACACAAATTAATGGGCTTACAACCAGCGTCTCTCTGCATCATCAGTTCACATCGCCTGGAAAAAATCCTTAAGAATAATTCACATGGTGTCATCGCTCGGCTCCATTCCATTCAGATGCACCCATCAACAGTCTCCACTACTTCCTTGGATAGATATGTAGGTGTCTTTGCTGAACCAATGAGCTTGCTTCCTTCAAGAGACCTTTCCGGTAAGAATTTAGCCGCATCTACCTCTTAGCAGGAAATGATAGCTATTTTGCATGCAGTACAGAAGTGGCAGCCATACCTATTAGGGAATTATTTCAGCATCAAGACTAATCTCCAGGGTCTGGAAAATTTCCTGGAACAATGGGTCTCCTCCACAACACACCTGAAATGGGTTATCCCTATGTGACCACTTACAAGAAGGGTAAGGACAATATGGTGGCAGATGCTCCTTCTCGCACAATTGATGACCCAGTTTCTCTTACAGCTCTTTCTCTACTTGTTCCAAATTGGTTGCAACATGTTCAACAGGGCTATCTCTTCTATGAACTCCATGTTTCTTCATGAGCAGGGCACTCTGGGTTCTTCAAAATGTATGATCGGGAACAATGTAACTTCTTTTGGCAGGGATTTAAAATGACAATTCAACGGATGTTGGTTGACTATGATACTTTCCAGGTCAACAAGGGTGAAACGACCCCTCCTTTCGGGACTGCTCGAACCCTTTCCCATCCCTACACAGATTTGGAGAACTATCTCTATGGATTTCTTGGAAGTGCTCCAGTGGTATAGTACCACATCTAAAAGGACACCATATGAAGCAGTCTCTGGACTGGCACTTGCCAGTTCTTCTTCCATACACCTTCAGCAGCTCCCCAGTTCAGGCAATTGACTCAATTCTTCGAAACCGCGATCAGCTTCTTCTCATTCTGCAGGACAATCTTCACATGGAAAGAATTCGACTGAAACAACAAGCCAATCAGCATCGTTCTGCCCGCACTTTTCACATCACTGATATGGTTCTTCTTCGTCTACAGCCTTCCACGCAATCCTCCCTGAAACTCAAAAGGCGCCAGTGGCCCGGAATGCACCCCGAGGATGCTACAGGGGACCCACTCCTTCAGATTCTGCATCAATTTCCACATCTAAAGCTTTGAGGACAAAGCTTTTTCTAAGGGATAGGGGATGTTAGGAACCCATGTCTTTACTTTGTTAGTATATTGTTGTTGGACGCATATGCTTTGTAAGTCATCCCGTAGTATTTGTTGATCCATAGTTTGTGTTATTGTTGTTGGCGCATATGCTTTGTAAGTTGCCCATAGTTTTATTGATCCATAGTTTGTATTGGCTCATGGTTTTGACCCGTAGTAATTGTTGATCTATATTTTGTATTGGCCCATGGTTTGTATTGACACATGGTATTGACCCATGGTATTGGCACCTAGACTTAGTATATAAGTGTGTGTTGAGGCCTATGAAGGCACCGTGAAGTTAATTGTATTGAGCTTGCTCAAAGGAGGTTGCCCCCTCGAAGTGGCCCATGATCAATATAAAGTGATTATGAGTTCTATTATTTCTGATATCTCATGTATTTGCATTAATTAATTATTGCAGGTTCTTCACATAAAGGAGTTTATAAACCCTCCTTTAGGTTTCCATTTTTTCGATATCCGTCCATCTATCCTTCTCTATGAGGTCCATATCCCATACATTTGCATATTAATCTCCTAGAACATAAAGCAATTAGTAAACCAACAATCTGCATTGGATCTACAACGATTTGAAGGATTGAATTGGATTTCTGCAAGCATCCCTTTTTGGGAGAAGGCTTTAGGGTCTTACTGGCCTCTTCTGCTAGGAATTCAAGGTTTGATTTGGATTTATACAAGCATCATTTTTTGGTAGAAGGTCACATGGTCTTCTTGGCCTCTTTTGCTAGGAAATCCAATAGATCTCCCTACATTGGAAGAAGTTATTTGCAGGACAAAACTTCCTTGAAGCTCTTCATGCATTCCAAAATAGATGTGTTCATCTTTGTTATCACTCTAAAAATTAACTACGCATGTGCATGCATAGGGTTTTACAAATGACATGTAGAAATAAAATCACATGTCAATTTGATGGTGAAAATAAGAATTTCACCTTTCAAGAGTGACAAATTAAGCTTTAAGATTTAGTTGTATTTTGACATCTAAAAAGGTAAATGATGGCTTAGTTTCCATTTAACCATGAATCTTCAACTCTTATAAACACTTTATTTTTTTAAGGGTAAGTTATAAGCTTTCCCAAATGAAATTAACATATACAAATTACATTAGGGTTGAAATATAATTTTTCATGAAGAGAAGGTCCGTGACTTTCACCAATCCTCCTTACACATGTTGACAAAATTGGTGGTAAGCTTTAAAACAAACATGAGGGTAGGATTTGTCCCGCACATGTGTGCATCGATATAGCATTAGGCATGACTCACATGTTCAACCACTACCCCTAATGACCCCATGGCTACCTTAAAGTGCATGGAACCTCCATGGATCCCTTAATAAAAAGGGTAAATATATCAATTAGGAGGCCTTACAGAGAACATCCTAATGACCTTTGATCCACCTATACGTGATTGTACCCCCATGTCTACCTTAAATTGGGAGGTTCCCCATGCATACAAAAGGTGCATGGGGAATTTAGGTGCTCTTATGGTTATCTTAAGGAACCAAGTATATGAGCTATTAGGTCAATCACTATCTATAGGTACCTTCGTGGGTATCGAGTAGCTATATCATTTATTTGGTCAACCACTACCTTGGTTTCCTCTTTGGCTACCTTAAGATTCACTACCTCGAGTAAATATATCACTTAAAAGACCTTCCTACCTTAGATAAATAATATCTTTTACTATATACTATCCGAGCTACTTCTTCATACCTCCATAATAACCTTAAGGTGTGGGAAAATATATATTTATTTGGCCAACCAATACGAGTCAGTAATTTCATGACTACCTTAAGGTACATAGTAAATGTATCATTTATTAAACGAGTAGTGTCTTAAATCTATGTTTCATAGTTATCTTATGTTATTATACTTTATTTATCCATGTATCACAATAAAGAGTATGGGTACAAATATATTATTTATTATCTTATTTTTATTGAATTAATTATTTAGATAGAGAGGTTTTGTTTGTTTAGTAGGGTTCACGATAGACAAGTTCTAAGAAATAAGGGTTAAGGAACCATTAGCACCATAATATCAATCTTGTTTGGGACTACAAGGTTAAATATTCTATGGATTCATTTTTTTTGTTTTGATGTCACTAATTCTTAGGCAATCTTTATTAAGTTACAATTTTGTATCAATGAGATAGTTTTCTTTTTAAGTGGAAATGGATTCAACACTCTTTATTACCCCTATTGCAACTAAATTGTGCAATGTTAATATATAATACTTGTTATTGCATCAATCCAAAAGAGTTCCTAATAGATATTAGGCTAAAAATGTCAATTTCCCCTTTAGTTAATTTGACCAACATGAAAAAGTAATTTTGTCAAGCATTTAAACTACCATTTGTCATATACCCATATACATAATCATTACTTAACTATAGCCTTTTTCCATATACCCATATACATAATCATTATTTAACTATACCCCATTGCTATATTAAGTTTAATACCTACTCAAATTAGCCTCGTACCCCATTAAAATCAAGTACTCATAAATATATTATTTATATAACCAACCAACGTATGTGGTTTCTTTCATAACTACCTTAAGAACTATCAAGTAAATATATCATTTATTACCCTAATATTTATATAACTAACAAACATGTGTAGTTGCTTTCACAACTACCTTTATAACTAACTAACAAATATGTGTTGTTTCTTTCACACCTACCTTAAGAACTAACCAACAAACATGTGTGATTGGTTTGACATAACGAACAAGTAAATATGTCATTTATTACCATAATAAATACTTTTCTATGTCCCATGGTTATCTTAAATTGCCTTAATTAAATACTTCTCATTATGTTAAGTTGTCTACTCAAATTATCTTATAAAATCACATCTACCTATATTATTTATATATATACATAAATCATCATTATCTCTTTATACCCATTTTGTTTATGGCTTTTTCCAACTAGGTAAATATCATTTTTTATTTGACTAAACAATATGAATAAGTGTATTTTATAACTATATTTTATTTTAAGACAACTTTATTTAATTATTATTATTATTAAACCTATTTTAACATAACATCCTTTTGAACTTGAACTTGACTGAACATAAATTTGACACCATAAATTTGACACCACTATCAGAAATGGGAGAATGGGAGAAAAAGTAAATAAATTATTTATTTACCAATTAATATGGGTTGTATTTTCGCAACTATATTGAGATACCAATAAAATATATTAATTACAATGAGAGATTTATAATTATTTTGAATTGACTACTCTATGATATAACCGTTGTGAAAAGTTTACTCGGTCGGTCATTTATAGCAAAAGCCCTTCACACATAACCGTTACCATTACTGACCTTCATATTTTACTCAATTTTTTTTTTTATTCCACTCTACGGACCTTCATATTTTACTCAATTTATTTTTTTATTCCACTATACGGTAAAGATGGAACTATAACCTAGATTAACGGTTCAATGGAATAATGATCTGGCCTGGAAAATGCTTTTTCATCAAATTTGTGGACCTTCATATTTTACTCAATTTTTTTTTTATTAATTAATTTATGAACATGGAATTAATTTAATTTTTTAGTTAACAAAATGATAGAATTTATTTAATTTTTTTTTATGGCTTCCATCCTTAACCCTTTCACACCTGACCTATAACAATTGAACAAATAACCTATAATAACTTACTATCTACTTATACTCAACTGTAATATCGTCGTCCCTCGGGTTACACCATTATTCTCCCATACTCTCGCAATATCGTCTTCTTCTCGTTACTCCTCCAATATCAATAGCGTCTTCCTCTGGTATTTTTTAGTTAACAGAAGAAAGGTGACAAGGAAGGCAGCGAATATCTACTTTGACATTCAAAATGGAGAGAACCCAGTCTTCTTCTTCGGTTGCGACCAGATTGAAGTCTGCTCTGTTGGATTCGAAATCATATTTATTTCAGAGAAGCCTTTCTATGACAATTGAGAGCTCCTCTGATTATCACGATGATGTGCTCGCTCCACCCAGAATGAGTTGTGTGGATCTAGCCCCCGCGAGGCGGAGCTCTGCTTCACCACCAAGGACGAACTTCACTAAGGAGTATCAAACCCAAACCCATATTCCTCCTGAACCGATGAACAATATACTGCGTAACAAAGTCTCATATTCCAGTGAAACAGCGCCAGCAGAAAGGGGTGAAGCCTACATTGACCTAAGATTTAAATGTGTCTCAGAAATGCATAAAAATGGCGGCCATATCTTCTCGGTAGCAGCCGCCAACGGGATTGTGTACATCGGCGCCGAATGCAACACCATCAGATCGTGGAAATTCGTTGGGGAAAATATTGTTGAAAGCAGCCGCCTCCATTCCTGGAGCGGCATGGTGAGAGCAATGTTGCTCACAGAAGACAAGCTTTTCAGCGCCCATGCGGACCACAAGATCCGCGTCTGGTGCCGCTCGGGTTCGAATGCCTGTGCCGGCCACAAGCGAATGGCCGCAATACCGAAGCTGCTGGATTCGATACATCGCTGGGTGAAGCCGAAACGCGATGTTGTTGGATGTGGATCAGGCCGTCATGAAAACCCTAAATCGGGGAAGCATATGGGCGCGATATGCTGTCTCGCTTACAACGATGGTTTCTTGTATTCGGGCTCCTCTGATAAGACTGTGAAGGTATGGCGAGCCTCCGATCTCAAGTGCATCGAAACGATTAAAGCTCATGATGATGCTGTGAACGCCATTGCCGTCAGCCCTGATGGATTGATATTCACCGGCTCGGATGACTGCACGGTGACGATATGGAGAAAAAATATTGTGCCGTCACCGCACCTTCTGTTGACAACACTTCTTGGGAAAAACAAAAGCAAGATCTCAAACTCAAACTCAAGCTTGCCCGTGAAAGCCCTTGCTCTGAATTCGAATGGATCCGCTCTGTACACGGGATCCTCGAATGGTGATATTATTTGGTGGGAAAAAGACCCATACTCGTCCACCCAAATGCGCCAAGCCGGGATCCTTCGCGGGCATGTACGCGCAGTGCTGTGCCTGGCAACAGTGGGTGGTAATTATAATCTGTTATTCAGTGGATCCGTGGATGCAACGATTCGTGTTTGGAGCAGAGGAATGTTGGAGTCTGACCAGCATACTTGTTCGGCAGTTATAAAAGCCCATAGCGGCCCTGTCAAATGTATTGCTGCCAAAGTTGAGGAAGAAAATAGGGTTCTGCTTTTTAGTGGGAGCCTGGATGGATCGGTCAACATGTGGAGCATCGCTGTAAAGCAGAAGCGATCAAGGCCAGCATGACTATACCACGGACAACAAAATTAATTAAGTTTCTACTGTCCTGGTCATGTTTCATCGCTAGTCTTCTTTTTTTTTGTCTCCCAGCTCTATAATTTTCTAGGTTTGTGCGTGGTTGTATCAACGTTAACATTTAGGGAGGTTATTAGTCTCACATAATTTTTCCTCATTATAAGATGTTCATTTGCTTTATTGCAATTATCTAGTTACATTCATGTTTTTATGGAACTTGTCTTATATATAGTCCGATCATAAACTGAAAATAGTACGATTTCTCCTCGCCCTACAAAACTATATTGTTTACATTCAAATTTTAAATTTTTTTATGTTTGACAAATGCTTATAACCCCCTTATTAAATTTTCAAGTTCTAATGTTGGTTATGAGAAACTATATATTCTTAACATTTCAGTGTTGATGTTTCATGCTTTATAGAAGTTTGTTTCATTGCAAGCTATGAGAAACTATATCGTTGACATTCCAAATGAGAAATCTTTTCTCCAGCTTTGTGGTGTAGATGCATTGTTTTTGTCATTTGATCTTAGTAGGATGGTCTTGGATGACTCTATCTTAATCTTTTTGTTACACTTATGTTGATTATAGTACAGTATTTTCTTTTTGTTATATTTAATGTTAATTAGAGTACACTATTGAGTTTTTTTCTATATGGGTAATGTTTCTTTGAAATTAAGTTTTTGTTTTTGATAGTCTATGTAGTTTTTATATTTTAAGAATTTTGTCTTGTAAACTGTATTGAAGTTGTAAAGTTTATTTTATACTTTTAATATAAAGTAGAGTAATTTTTATGTGAAAAAAAATTAATGAAAAAGAAAAACACAAAATATAATAAAGAAAAGAGTATGCATGTATACTATTATTAAGATTTAATTTATTAGGTAGTTAACTTTTAAAAAGTCAAATTTTAATATTTAAAAATAATATGGATTTATTTGGATTATGCTTCTAAATTTTGGGAAGTTTTATGTTTTAAGGTTTTTACTAAAGGAGAAGAGGAAACTTTTCAAATTTCTTCAGTGTGAGTACTTTTAAAAGAACAAGGTGTAAACCGATATATACTTAACTCTGGAAGACCTAGAGAAACTACCCTTTCTAACAAGGGATCGTTGGGTCAAGTTAATGGAGTGTTGAAGGGTGTAGCAAACTCTTCGATAGTCAAGTATTCAACCTATATAGTTTCCTGAACAAGTTGATCTTGGAAGATGTGATGAGGTTCTCCGAGTTGTTCAGTTGTTCCAGTAAGTTCGTAAGAACCACGAGAGTATGTTCTTCGTCGTTGTGGTGGCGAGTGTGAGTGAAGGAAGGTTTTTCAACCTTCGTGACCTTCTAATAGGTTGGTCCTCCACAATTGTGTGAAAAATATACTAAGTAATTACCCTAGGGGGCACTAAACAACTAGGAGGAAACAACACACCACTAAAAATATCTTAAAGTAATCCATACCAGGCACACAAAGATAATACTCTCAAAATTAACTATGGGTGGTCCTAGAGAAACTACCCTTTCTAACAAGGGATCGTTGGGTCAAGTTAATGGAGTGTTGAAGGGTGTAGCAAACTCTTCGATAGTCAAGTATTCAACCTATATAGTTTCCTGAACAGGTTGATCTTGGAAGATGTGATGAGGTTCTTCGAGTTGTTCAGTTGTTCCAGTAAGTTCGTAAGAACCACAAGAGTATGTTCTTCGTCGTTGTGGTGGCGAGTGTGAGTGAAGGAAGGTTTTTCAACCTTCGTGACCTTCTAATAGGTTGGTCCTCCACAATTGTGTGAAAAATATACTAAGTAATTACCCTAGGGGGCACTAAACAACTAGGAGGAAACAACACACCACTAAAAATATCTTAAAGTAATCCATACCAGGCACACAAAGATAATACTCTCAAAATTAACTATGGGTGCAAATGTTTGAATCACCAACCGCCTTCCCAAAAACCTGTAAGGGATTTCCTCTCACGTATGTCCTAGGTGTACAGTGTAAATATCCTTCCATCGTCGTGTGTGTAGAGCCCTAAAGGTCAAACGATACTAAAGGCTACCAAAATTGTAGAAAGAACCCACGGGGACAGTCGTAGGTCCAGCCAAGACGCATGGACAGGGTAACTAAGCCCGAAATCCTAGAGTACACAAGGAACTAAAGGATCCATGTACACGAAAAGGCTCTGTTGTATGCTCGAAAGAAAAGTGGGGGGTATCCCCAACAGTCCAATCTCACACGACTTCGTGCTTAACTTTGGTTTGAGTAGAGCAATACCTCCACAACAGTTGATTTACCTAAACGATAGTTTGTACTATGATTTGAGATTTGAATGGTTTGGAAGGTTTAAAGTGATTGCACCGAGTGAAACGAAGTGCTCTACAGCCCAGTATGGGGGAGATCCTATAACGTTTGTCCATGTTTGTCCTTATAGTCGGCCATAATAAATAAAGTTTGTCTTTAACATAATAAAAAAAAAATTAATATTATGTCGGTGATTAATAAAAGGACGTGTATTTTCGTTTGAATTCAATCCTAGGCTATAAACATTTGTCTTTATTATTGTCGGCCATTAATTAAAAAGTAAAAAGAAGTAAAATGTAATGGAAAGTATTTAATGAAAAGTAAAAAAGTAAAATGTATTGTCCGCCATTAATTAGAATGTAAAAAAAAGTAAAATTATGGAAAGTATTTAAAAAAATTCCATGTCCGCTCATAAAATAAAATATTAAGAAAAGTAATTAAGAAATATATGTTCGTTTATAAAATAAAAAATTAAAACCTAAACCCGGATCTATCAATCAAGAGAGATTAAATTTCTTAAGTTTAAATTTAAAGAAAGAAATACACCTCAAGAAATTGGATCCCTCTCGGTGTTTGATAGATACGGGTTTAAGATGGATCTATGCTAGTGTATTCCAAACCCTGGCCTAATCTAGTTGATGTTGTGTAACCTAAAAAGAAAAATGTTACTAATCAATTTTATTAATGGTTCTTTTTAAGGATGTTACTTACTCAAAGGATAGTGCAATGTGTGGTCATGGTTACAACTGAAAAGAAATGTGTATATAAAATTGTAAAGACTTCACAATTAACCTACTTTTTTTGTCTTTCAAAACATGAAACCATAAAGCAAACTAAGCATAATGAAAGTGTTTTTGTATTTTCAAAGATCATAGTACTAAAGATTACAACTACTTCAAAAAGAAAATGACAATTCTTGCTATAAAAGGAAAGTTCTTTTTAAATTTGATTTTTTCTTTAACTATGAAAAAATACAAATAAGTGTGAACCAACAAGAACCGTAAAAGCAGTGCAATCAAAGAGAAAATGCCCAAAATTAAATCAATCAGACCTTATGCAAGACCGATAAATACCAACCCAACTAGTTGCTTCAGGAACCCTAAAATTAACTAGGTTTTGGAAACAAAATGTAAACCAATATGACTGATATGTAAGGTGGAAAAACAGAGACTCTTATGCAAAGATGAGTCGGATCCTGAATACTAGTGATCAAAGAGGATGAAATCCAAGCAGTTGCTAAACACAAAATGTGCTAGAAAGCAAGGGTATATTTGTAAGCACAAAACTCAAGTAGAAACTCTTAAAGAGGATACTTTCAGTCTCATGGCCTCCCCCGAGCTTCGGGTCGTAGAGCTCACACAAGTATTTCAGAAATTCAGCTTGGGCTTCCCTTCCCACCAGGATTTCTAAGCCGAACCCTTAGATAGTAGCAAGTCTTTGAGGCATTCGAAAATTACGACAATCGTCCAAATTATGGGTCCCTTACCCATTCCTTAAGCCTTCCTTATAAAGGGAAATCTCCTGCGACACATGTCGCTTCATGCATAAATAAATATTTTTAATTATTTATTTAATTAAAACACTCACCCATCCAAGTGTCGGTTTCTCTGGGAAGTGCACCTACATCCCTAAGTTTGCTCTAGTTTGTCCCCCAGATATTTTAATCAACTCCTAGCTTTTAGTTGACTAGGTGTCTAATCTATTTTGCTCCTAAATAATAATCTCTATTATTTTAAATGCTCAACAAAATAACTATTCATGTGCAAATGTCTAAGCTATTGTTATGCATTTGCTAAGTAATAATCTAGAGTTATTCTCCTAAGTTTTTATGCAGTTTAATTTAACAATCAAACTCACTAGGATCACGGTGCCTCATCGTTGGGCTCCTGGTTCCTTAATTTTTTTATCCCCTGACATGGCACCACTCCGTCGGGTCCAATCATCCATGGTTTCCATTCCTTGGCATGGTACCACCTTGTTGGGTCCTTGCGTCCATTCTTTCCGTTCTCGACAGGGTACCGCATCGTTGGGCCCTTCTGCCACCATCTTTCCGTTTTGACTTGCGGGAACTTCTTGTAGGGATTTTAGGAATCCTTACCATCCATCCTCCATCTACATGCTATCTAGGGACTAATGGCGCTGAGGAGTGATTCCGTTCTCACTGCGCGCCCCTCAACTCGTACGTGACCAGCTTCATCGTGGCCCACCTCGTACGCCCTCACGCATTCCTCTTGAGCAAGCGGATCAATGCTTATCTGCTCATGCGTGGTATTCTTGTCGGAAGTCGACATCGTCGTCGCTTCCCCTGTGTGTGATTTACCCGTACTCTACGACCCTTCATATTCCTTTGTGTGTCCGTCGGTGAACCGTTTCACCTGTTGCTACACACATTTCTCACAAACGTAAATTAGTAGCACTGTCCTCAATAATCACAATTTGACTTATAAATCTGCTGCATCATTAAGCATTTATAATTTACTCAATCATTACTCATTCGTCTAATCACATAATCAATTGCACAGCTAGTCGTTAAGCATCATTCATATGTACAGTTTTTATATCAAAGTTAATCATTAAACAACATGAAATCGTCCATTCACAATAACTACCCAAATGCACATATATCAATCAATCGTAATCATTCATTTACACCAACTGTTCAGATACACATACTCAAAATAAAATCAAGGATTTATTTTATTAATGTTTCAATCGGTCGGGTCACTCAACAGGTGCCCTCAATGTCTACAGTAGTCTAGGGGCACTACATACACCCCTACTTATTTAGAACTTCGTCCCGAAGTTCAGAATAAAAATGGAAAGCTATGACGCATCTCAGTTGCGTCCTCCCAAGTCGCAAAGCTAGGACTGTCACTGTCCCACTGCACTTTGACTTGATCAATCAAGGTTGATCATGAAGCAGGATGTAATCAATCAATTATCCCACTCCACACATATAATTTAATTCCTTAATTCATTTATCAATTATTGTCGTCATTCACATCTTTAGGTTTTTCCTCAACCATTTAAGACATAACAAGGCTCAAGAGACCACTATATCGAAGTTGTTCATCCGGGTCACTTGATAGGTGCCCTCAAGGTCCATAGTCATTCTAGGGGCATTACAAAAATACATTATATTAGTGAAGTTGATTCTATACAAGTACCCCAAAATATTGAGTTCAAGTGTTGCTCTATACTGAAATGGGATCTCCATAAGTGCAGCAAGTGAAAAAGCTGCTTCTTTCACAGATTGTGGCATATTTTTTGACATGATACTTGTAAAGTTCACAAACTGCACAAGGGATGTAACTCCATATCAGAGGCCAACATAACTATTGGCCGAGCTTGATGGCTTTCATATGCGACATTAATTCAATAAAAGTGCACAAAATGTTCTATTGATGAAACTCCAAATCAGTCATAACCAAAAGACTAGTATGATGAGGCACCAAACATGTAGGCTATAAAAAGTAAATTCCACACAAATCAAACACCCAACTGAGAGCATTTTAGGGCATAAGTAGTACTTTCGGAAAAAGCTACAATCCATGCATAACAAACTAAGGAAACTGATGCATCAAACTTGTTCGCTAGGAGAGTGAAGATCATAAGACTTTTACAAACAGGAAAAAGATGCAAGATTAACTTGCTATGACTATTATGCCCATCTAGAAAGAAACCTAAACTGGCTTCTTCCCCAAAACACTAGATTCAGCATGCAGGTTTGAAATCCCAGTCACTACCTCTTTTGCCTCTCTCTATACCACATGTGCACTAGCGCGCACACACACACTGTCACTCCAGAAGAATAGAACTGGTGGAATCATGGGTAGCAACTATTAATCTTTGCCAGCTAAATCACAACTAGCATACAGTTTAATTTGCATCTACACCAATATAGACATAAATAAATAAAGAAAAACAAGACATTTGAGTTTAAATGCAACAAAACGACACCTGAAAATTGTCAAATTCATGGTGAGGGAGTTTATCATCAAATTCTTGCATCACATCCAGGGTCCATCACCAACTCCAACCAGTATTATTGATAAAGGATAATGACTACACAAATAGAAAGGTGTAAGAACTACGTCGGTTTTAAAGTTAAAACACAAGCACTACACCATGTAGTGCAACGTAAGTGCTCTGACATACCTTGCAGTAGCTATAGCATCAATTGTCTTATGAACTTGTAAGATTAACTGCCTGGATCTTGTATCACTACTCCTGGTTTACCTGCAAATGGTCAGATCATCATGCAAGATTACTGATATGAGATCGTATAATGCCAAATTTCAATAATTAGAACCTAAGTTTTTTAATAGTAGTAAAGGTCATGAAAATGGTAAAACACATAACTGTGATATGAATGAAATGAAGCAAGATGCTACAAGATACAAGCTTGGGAAATGAATTCCGAAAAAATAATTTAGAGTGAGTTGACATTCTTTTACTCCAAGAAAAAAAAGAAACAAGTAGCATCTTTAATACCTGTCCATCTGCAACAACAAGAAGGACATGATACTGGCCCCCACTCTATTCCACAATGTCCATTGAAGCCTCAATTACTGGAGCAAAACTCGTTGGACGTGCCACAAAGCAATCAAAAAGATCATAAGTCATCAGATAAAAATATCACAAAAAGAAAGCATTATCTAGTTCTTTTTTCCAAACAATGAGCAGAGGGAAAAAAAACAGAAATTCCCGTATGCCTCAGTTCATTACAGAGAATTCAACATATCAAGCAGGGATAAAGTTTTGTTCATGATTATGGACCTTGATACACCTCCATGTTGACTGAATTTACAACAACAATTTATATGAATGTCATCGACATTCCTCGACTTGCAAATTTAGGGAAGACATCAATTAAGCATATTGTTATATGAAAAAGTTAACAGCTTCAACTGGATCCTGAAGACGGGTGGAGTGTCCACACGAAACGCGTCGGTCGTGCTTAAACTATGACACAGTGCAAAATCAAGAAGATCAAACCTAATAGTTTGAACTTTGTCCATCATGATTTAAAAGATAAATTAAATGTTATAGCAGAATGAATGTAAAGCATGTTTAGACCCCTGAACATATTTTTATCTACTAACTTTCACTCCTTATCAAGTTCACAGCTACAAGAATCATGTATGAGCATTCTTAAATATGTCAACATTTATAGGCTATGATGGTAAAAGTGGATACATGTACTATTTACAAAAAAAATATTACTTTCTTTTGCTGAAAATAAAAGAGCAGAACTCAATAACAAATTAGCCTATTCAGGGGATATGAACATAAAAATGGAGTATTTACCGATATGAATCTTGTTTACAAAGCTCTAATTTGATTGACTGAGTATAATGTGGATTGGGGCATATATTATGTATCCCTATAGTGATGTCACTGGAGTTGCACGGTGATAATGCACTGGATGTGTAGTGATAATGCATCGGGTGTGGCCATTTGTGGCATGCACCATGAAACTCAAAAACCTTCATAAGTTTGTTGCAGTTATCCACATCCGAATTCAGTTTCTTTTTCAAATTTGTCCTGAAATTATTTTGTTGAACATGCAACACTATAATAGAGATCAATTCTGGGATGGAACAACCCTTAAGGAAGGCTACTATGAAGAAACCCTACTAAGTCTCTAGGCTGGAGCAGCCATATAAGCATATTATTGCTCGGTTATGAAAAATTTTTGGATAGGACTCTAGCAAGTTTTATCATTATATAATAATATAATTTTAAGGTCATATCCTAACTAGACACCACATTGATGTATGAGACCCCATTGTGTGTGGGACACAGGACCCCGGTGTGCATATTTGACTGCTTAGTCTATGGAAGTGTACATATCCTATCCCTCTCTGGATAAGAACTTGTGTCCTACAAAGAGGAAAATACATAATCTTAAAAATTATGCCCACTCATATGTTTTCCCTGACACAAAATTGTGCATGAGGGTACAAAATTTGATTTTGGGCTGAGATCATTGGAAAAAAATGTACAGAACAGTAACAGGATGTATCACACAAACATTCCTTTCACATGGTTTCTTGGCATATGCAAGTTTAAATGCCCTAAAATTTGTTATCTTGATTTCACAAAGAGCCCAAGACATACAAAATTTGCACCTGAAGTGTTGCTACCCCAAAGTTTGGGAAAAGTATTATAAGAGATATTTCTACATCGTAAATGACAGGGTTATCTTTAAAAGCTATGATAGGTTAGAAAATTGTGGTCCTCCAAGGAACACGGATGAGGTTAAACAAGTGCTAAAAGTTAAAAGAAATTAGGGGATTCTTTTTTTCCCTTTTATAGATACTTCTTATGTCACAATGCAGCAAGCATGCCCCTACCCAATCTGAGAACATATTCAATGAAGCTAAGCCTTCTTCCAAGTTCCAACATTCAACTTGAACTACTTCGGCTAAGAAGCTATGGGTGGGGAGAATTTATTCTACCAAAGTCCCCCGGGACATGAACCTGTCCCCAACTGCAATAGAAAAAACCACTTGCACAGATGAATCAGTCCACAAAGGGTAAACATATCACTGGGTGGATTTGAACCTTAGTGGGCACAATATAACCACCACTGCTTTTCCAACCAACCAAGTCCCTAATGACAGGGATTGGGTGTTTAAGGAAGCATATAACTGGAAAGTAAATAGAGGAAGCATAAACACATTCACAATACCCAGGCAATTACTTCTTCAAATCACCTTTTCATTAACAAAACAAAGCTTACAAGGAAACCTTTAAATTAAAATATTCCTTGTGAGTACCTTTGACGGAACTATAACCTAGATTAATGGGTTAGCCACGAGTATCACTACTTTTGTCAAATTGTTTGAGGAGGTTTATTAGTTCATATCCATCTTCATATTTATTTTTCTGATTAGTTTCTTTGACAATATTGTTGAGTAGATTATGTGTATATAATCAGTTTTTGTTTGTTAACATTTCTCTTCTTGTGAATCCATGTCCAAGTCCTCATTTGAGCACTACGTATTTGATCAACATGTGTAACTACTCCATATATGAGTGTGGTCCATATGGTTCCTCCCTATCTATTGTATTAGTTTTTTACCCAATGAATTTTTTTCTTCTATCAAAAGGAACAATGAATTTCCTTCTTTCCTTCCAAAATAATAGGGCTTCTTTATCAAAGTAGATAATTCCTATAATGGTTTAGATCCAAGTTCTCACAAAAAGTACCGTATATGATTTTGTTAGCAATTTTAACACTTAAATGTTATCCATGTCTTGATATAGTATGCCTTAATTTGTATTGTATTTAATCTACCCATTGGTGTACAACTATCATGGTTGTCTACTCTTACCAAATGTCAATGGGATATAATGAGGCTTCCCCCAATTCTTCACATAATACTAAGGACATGAGGTTGATTTCTACTCCTTGAGCTACTACTGCATCGAGGATATTCTTTTCCATAACTTATTGTCTTACCTAGGATTATTTAGAGTTATTATCTTTGTGTATTTTGAGGAGGCATTTCAAGATGCATTCCACATTCTCCGATGATTTCTTATTGGTCTTGGTATAACTATAGTTGTTACAATAGTTCCTACCTTATATTATATTGGACTTGGTTTTTCCTCTCATGATTTTTTTGTTGTGTTTGTATGATTGTCCTTCCTTCTTTGTTTCCTGGTAGAAAGAATGGTTTCTTCATAAATTTCCCTTGGGTGTTCAAATATGTTCTATTTAATCATGTTCTTATTGTTCCTTTCCTTCAATTTGTCTCTTAGGGTTTTTTTAAGATTTTATTTTATTTGCTATAACTTCAATCCACAATTCCTTAACTTAATAGATCTATATCAATTTGAGATTCTTCTCCTATGACTCCTTTAAAATAATTTGTTCACGGTTACTATCATGATTGTACGTGACCCACAATTGGGACAAATCTTGACACACGGTATCATGTAAATATAGTGGATGGCCAAATCTCCTCATTGTCTATATGCATAGAATTTGATAGTTGTCTTATTTTATGGTAATGTTTGAGTGTTCGAGTTTCTCTAAGATTGAGTTCTAAATTCATTCTAATTTATTGAGGTCCAAATATTGTGTTTTTTAATGTCCCTCTCTTCCTCTTCCTCTAAAAGACCCTTGATAATTTATAGGGTTCTTGGGTCACTTATTCCAAGAATTGTCAAATGTATTGTGTGTACTACAAAAATTTATCCAAGTCTGTTTCCTTGAGTCCCAACCTTTACATTCTATCTCCTATGGTTTTCTCTTTTGTTTTTCTTTAGGTGCCTGCATTTTTTCTTCCTTTAGTTTTCTTTAATCCCTCTTCCAACTTATGTATACATTGATGATTTTCCTTTTTATAGTTCGTTGTTCGGATTTTACTCATCATTAGTTCACTTTCCATGTATATCATGAATTTCACTACATCTTTGTATTTTGTTGCATTTTTTTTGTTTTGACATGTGCTTGGATTGTATCAAGTAGTTTTGTGATAAACCACTCTATCAAGTTATCCTTCCTCATTACATTGAATTAGAGTTTTGCAAAGACTTCTCTCAACCTAGAGTCATATCTTTTATTGATTCTCCTGTATGTTAAGTAATATTTATGATTTCTGTGAAGGAAAGTGATTACTCTACTATATATCTATATACCTCCTTACATCATTCCTCAATATCTACCCATGTTTTGAAAAGTTCATCTCTTTCACAGTTGCAATACCATGTTAGGTTTTTTTTTCTAAGTTTTCCTTCAAGCATGTCCCATTTTCTTTTCTCTACAAACCCATATGTTTGTTCCCAAAATAAATTTATAAGAAAAAATTGGTCATCTCCATTTGTAGATCCATCAAATAAAGGTATAAAGCCTTGGTCAAGGATGATATAACTAGCTCCTTTTTATATGGTTATCTAATGTTTGTTAGACAACACTTATTTGTCAATCCTCTAGATGTTCCTCATTATTTTCCTCTTATGTTATGTCGGTTGCTATGGTTTGGATTTAGGTTCTTGGTGGTTATTTTCTATATATGCATTGCTTCCTCTATGATAAAACTATGGCTAATTGAGTTTGATTTGCCCCCTAAAATTTATATTTGAGTTTACTTGCATGATACCAAATCATGTTTATTAGTGGTGTGATTTTCCTTACTATGGAAAGAAATATAAATTCATTATAATTCACCCAAAATGTTGTCTACTAAATAGTCACAAAGGTATAAAACCTAATTTTGATTTCAACATCATGTTAACTAAATTTTATTGATGTTGCAAATTAACATTCCTATATTATATAAGCATATATAAAATATCCCATCATAAATGACATAGAACATTTATAGTGGAAAAATCTCAATACCAAGGATAAAAGCCATTTTCCAATAATGATTAAACACTCATCTCAAAGGCATTACAATATTCAATAGATCCATAGCTTCAAATGTTGTCCATGTCTCGACACAGTATGCCTCGATTTTTATATTTGTTAATATACCAATGAGTGTACAACTATTGTGGTTGATACCATTATCAAAGAGACAACTACCTAAATGAGAATTTCCCTAGTTCTTCCCATAATACAAAGGATGAGGTTAATTTCTACTTCTTGATCTACAAATACATTGAGGATATTATTTTCCATAACTAGTGCATGAATTTGTATTTATTTGCTAAAAATGAACTTATTTGTCTTATGTAGACTTCTTCAAAATAATTATATTTTTGGAGGTTGAGGAAGTGTGTAAAAAGATATTCTACTTTAATTGGACTTGATTTATCCTCATGTGTTGTCTTATTGTATTTGTTTACATCTCCTTCCTTCTTCAATCCATGATGGACTGAATGGAGATCATTCAGATATGTCCCTTAGTTTTTTAAATACACTCTATGTCATCATGTTCATGTTGTTCCTTCCCTTTGGGTTGTCTCCTAAGGGATTTGTCAGATCTAATTTTTCTTGTTGTAAGTGCTTTCCTTGCTTCCCTATCTTAAGAGATATGTATCAATTTGAAACTCTTCTCTTATAGATCCATTAATGGAATTTTACCATGCTTGGCAATCCTGGTTACCTATATCAGAACTAGAATGAACCATGACCCTCAATATCGTATAATTATAGTGGATGATAAAATCTCCCCATTGTCTAAATGCACAAAATTTGATCATTGTTTTATCTCTTGGTAATGTATGGGTGTTTTGGTTTCTCTAGGATTGAGTTTTGAATATGTTCTAATTTTATTGATGTCCATATCATCGGTTTATGAATGTGCATGTTATTCATGTTCCTCTTAGAGACCCTATCTAATTTATAGGTTTGATAGGGCATTGATTCTAAAATAGTCAAAGTATTGTGCATTCTAAAAAAATTGAACCTAGTTAGTTTCCTTGATTCCCTATATTCGTGTTCAATCTCCCTTTGTTTGCTCTTTTGTTTCTTTTCAAGTGATTACATTTTCCTTTAGTTTTTAAAATCCGAGTTCCAACTTTTGTATGCATTGATTATTTTTCTTTTTGTGCTTTTTGATTGCATTTTACTAGTCAATAGTTCACTTTGTATCTATATCACTAATTGGACTTCATCTTTGTATGTTATTGCATATTTTCTTCTAATATATGCTTGGATGGTATCAACTAGTCTTGTGATAAACCACCCTATTTTCTCCTTCTTTCTTACATCAAAATTAAAGTTATTTGAAGACTTCTTTCAACCTAGATTCATATTAGGTTATTGATTCTCCTATATGTTTAATAATATTTCTGAGTTATGGGAAGGTGGATAATTTATCCACTAGTTATCCATACATACAATTGTGTTTGATGAGTTTCATGTTATTTCTCCTGTATATGTTCCTCGTTGTTTGCCTCTTTCCTTTTATCATCTTTTATGGCTTGGCTCTAGGTTATTGGAGGTATTTTTGTATATATGTTTTTTCTTCTATGATGAGAACCCTTTGGCTAATTGAGTTTGTCTTGCCATCCAAAATTGTTATAAAATTTCACGTGCATTATACCAGATCATGTTTATTAGTGGTATGATTCTCCTTACTATGACAAGGAATATGAATTTGTGAAAATGTCCCCAAAATGATGGATTTTAAATTGTCATAAAGGTATAAACCCTTATTATGATTTCCGTATTAGGATTTTATTGATGATTCATACTTTCCTATCTATTATAAAGAGAAATAAAACATCCCATCACAAGTTACACTTAACATTTACAGTGGGAAAAACCTTAATATTAAGGATAAAACCATTATTCAATAATTATTAAATACTTATCTAATGAGGTATTACAATATTTAATATTTCCTTATCTTATCCAAAATCACCATGCATAGTCATTTTAGACCACCATATCTTGTTCTAAAAAATTTCACAAAAGATACCACACTTATTTCCTATTTACATCTTGTATTTAGATATCCAATTACTGCCACTAGCCATGACGATGATTACACAAGCATCCTTTGTAGTTTTTTTGGTCGATAATTAAGGGCTTCTTTCCCATGTTTATGGCCTTTTACCTTTGACTTTCCGAGAAACAATCTTCAAGATAAAGAAACAAGAAGTCTCCTACTAATAGGAGTTAGTAGGCCAAGCCTAATCCTATTTGGATCCCCATAAGGATTTGTATTTCTCCATGACTCTTTGCACAAATTTTGAGACTCATTATCTATATTCATTTATGCTTCTTCTTCATGTTTTTCACTATTACCCTTGTTTTCCTTCTCCTCGATGAGCATTAGATTTTGATTAAGTACTCATGGGGCTAAAGAAATTATTGGGTTTCTATTACAAATGATTCCTTGCTAGGATTTTCCTTAGATGTTCCAAGATATTAGACATGAAATTTTGTTTTGAATAGATTGAACTCTACATATTTTCATTCTGAGAGTCGTAGGGGAAACATTAAAATAAGATTCATAGTGCCTTCAATTATATTCAAAACATCTTCCTCTACTAGTTTATTAGCCTTATCGACTTCATTTACTTACGGAGAATCTTTCATAGGTTCATTCTCATCCACCCCATGCTCCTAATCTAAAATATCAATTTGGTTTAAATGAGAAAGGCCATTAGTTTTTCATAGATATGCCTAGACTTACATGAATAATTTATGTTGTTTAATTCCACAATTCTACCCTTTATATGATCGAAACCCATCCTCATCAACTTCCTTCTTAGGTTTTGAAATCCATTTACTCTCCAAATTAATGACCATATTTATGGAAGCTTTTTCATTTATGAAGAATGGCTTCATAGCCCAAAGATTGACAATGCACCTTCTTTACAAACTTGATTGAAATATTATCATAAATTCTCTTTTTTAAGTACATAGCTATACATATTCTCATATATGTGGCCATCTTACTTCCTAATCCATTTGAGAATATTTGATGTAGGTTCCCAATCCCTTTTCTATCAACCCGAAACAATATGCATTCCAAAAATTGAGGCATGGGAAGGGAAACCTTCTCTATCTCAGATTAGTAGATGGAGTTTCCAAATGAATATCAAAACCATGAGACTAAAATCTCATAAAAATCCATGTCGGGTACCAAAATCCTAAGTCAAATACTCATTCTCTTTATCTCTATTATTGTAAAAGGTCTAAAATGTAGCTCCATGTCAAAGAAAGTGTTAGGAACCCATGTCTTTACTTTGTTAGTATATTTTTGTTGGACGCATATGCTTTGTAAGTCGTCTCGTAGTATTTGTTGATCCATAGTTTGTGTTATTGTTGTTGGCGCATATGCTTTGTAAGTCGCCCATAGTTTTATTGATCCATAGTTTGTATTGGCCCATGGTTTGGACCTGTAGAGAAGGTCCGTGACTTTCACCAATCCTCCTTACACATGTTGACAAAATTGGTGGTAAGCTTTAAAACAAACATGAGGGTAGGATTTGTCCCACGCATGTGTGCATCGATATAGCATTAGGCATGACTCACATGTTCAACCACTACCCCTAATGACCCCATGGATACCTTAAAGTGCATGGAACCTCCATGGATCCCTTAATAAAAAGGGTAAATATATCAATTAGGAGGCCTTACAGAGAACATCCTAATGACCTATGATCCACCTATACGTGATTGTACCCCCATGTCTACCTTAAATTGGGAGGTTCCCCATGCATACAAAAGGTGCATGGGGAATTTAGGTGCTCTTATGGTTATCTTAAGGAACCAAGTATATGAGCTATTAGGTCAATCACTATCTATAGGTACCTTCGTGGGTATCGAGTAGCTATATCATTTATTTGGTCAACCACTACCTTGGTTTCCTCTTTGGCTACCTTAAGATTCACTACCTCGAGTAAATATATCATTTAAAAGACCTTCCTACCTTAGATAAATAATATCTTTTACTATATACTATCCGAGCTACTTCTTCATACCTCCATAATAACCTTAAGGTATGGGAAAATATATATTTATTTGGCCAACCAATACGAGTCAGTAATTTCATGACTACCTTAAGGTACATAGTAAATGTATCATTTCATGACACATGGTATTGACCCATGGTATTGGAACCTAGACTTAGTATATAAGTGTGTGTTGAGGCCTATGAAGGCACCGTGAAGTTAATTGTATTGAGCTTGCTCAAAGGAGGTTTCCCCCTCGAAGTGGCCCGTGATCAATATAAAAGTGTTTCTGAGTTCTATTATTTATGATATCTCATGTATTTGCATTAATTAATTATTGCAGGTTCTTCACATCTGGTATCAGAGCACTTTCTTGGGCTCGCTGGGTGAAATTTCTGCCAAAAAAACATTTTCGCATCTGTTGCAGGTTTGGATTTGGGAATCATCCCTATCCGCTTAACTATGGGAAGTACTTGGGAATAAGCCCTAAAAATCATTGTGAGGACTACCAAAGGAACCCCAAATTAGCTGGCCCATTGAGAGGACCTACCAGTGAAAAGGTCAACGACCCCTACCTAATTGACTAGTTCCCACCCGTGAGGTAAACAAAGAGTTGTCGTTTGTGGCAAATCGGGTATCAATTTTACCTAAGCTGTGGAGTGAGGGGTACTCCCCCAATACACAAGCCGTCAGACAGCAATGGTGGCCAAGTGAATCCCTTGAACCGATAGGAAGCTGCACATACCTGGGGTCCATATCTATTTTCAGCTGAACTGTTGTCGATCACTTCTGCTCCAGATTCAGCCGTTTCGGGTCTATTCTAAAAGTCGTTCCAGATCCAGTCGTTGTTTCAGATCCATCCGTTTTCAATCCCTTCTGCGCCGTTGCAGATCCATCTGTTGCGGATATATTCTGCGCCACTGTTGCCGATCCATTTCTGGAAAAAAAAATAAAATAAAAAAAAAATAAAATAAAAAAAAAATAAAAAAATAAAAAAAAATAAAAAAAAAAACAAACAAACAAACAAACAAACAAACAAACTTATGTTTCAACTCTGTTTTCCCTTAAACTTCACTGACATCCATGCAATCCCATTCTGCATATTTCATTTCTGAAGACCCTATCCCAAATTCCACTTCCCAAGACCAGAAATCCCACATTTGTCTATTTTTAGGGTTTGCCATAACTCCTTCAATTTTCACCCAAACGCCTTCAAATTTTGCCACCGTGTTCCTTTCCTAATTCTACTTCTTTGTTCTTCTCTCCCAAATTTTCTCATTCTTTCACCCCGCTTCTGAAATCCGCATTTTTTTCCTCCATGTCCATGAGAAAGTGTCTAAAACCTACTCAAACCCCAATTACCACTCCAAGTTTTTCCCAAATCCAAATTTTCCTTTACTAAAGCAGCTTTTGTTTGTGTTTTTCTATCCATTCCCAAAAAAAAAAAAAAAAATCTCCTGGTTATGGTTGTCACCCGCGCAGGAGTAAAAACCATGGAGGAAGCACTTGCAGCCATCCAAACCAAACTCCAAGATCTGGATGAAAAATTTCTCAGCCTCCATCTTCAGCATTCAGCGATGAACAATAATCAACAGCAAGAATCTTCTACAGCCAATGGGTTCTCTTCTTCCAGCAATTTTCGTGGTCCAAAGCTTGAATTTCCTCGCTTCAACGATACTGATCCGACTAGATGGATCTATCGTGTAGATCAGTATTTCAGTCTGCATAATACTTTTGATGTCCAAAAAGTTCCACTTGCATCCTTTCATTTGGAACTGGAAGCTCTTCAATGGTACCGTGGGTACATCAAGGCTCATGATGGGCCAAAATGGACAGATTTTTGCCAACTCATTTTGCAACAATTTGGTCCTAGTGCTTTTGATGACTTCATTGGAGCACTCACTAAACTTCGTCAAAATGGCACTGTGAGAGAGTATCAGACAGAATTTGAGACACTAGCCAATCACACAAAAGGATTGTCTGATGAATTCTACAGGAGTTGTTTTATCACTGGTCTTAAGGATGAAATCCGGTCAGAGGTTAAAATGTTCTGTCCCAACACAATGATGGAATTCCTAGGGTTGGCTAAGTTGGTAGAAGACAAGCTTGCAGCCCAACAACGCTCCAAACCCTCTTTTGTTCCCTTCCAAAATATGGGTTCTCAACGACCTCCCATCCCACCAGCTCCTCGACCAACTCCTATCAAGCATTTGTGTGAAACAGAGATGCAGGCACGTAGAGACAAAGGGCTATGTTAAAATTGTGATGAGAAATTCACTCGGGGACATAAATGTGTTCAACAAAATCTCTATCTCTTGGATATGGATTCTCCGCCAGCCTCTAAAATTGGTGAAGAAGCTCCAACTACAATGGATGATCAGGTCGACATTCAAGAGTTTCCTATTGACACCCCATCTCAGGAAGACCAACCAGAGATATCTCTCAATGCTTTATCCGGCGTCACCACCCCCCAAACAATGCGGGTCAAGGCATACTTCAAGAAGTTCTCTCTTAAAATACTCATTGATTTTGGAAGCACACATAACTTCATTGACACTCGGATCGCCAAACAGGCTGATTGTTTTATCCACCCTTGCTCCAACTTTGAAGTCATGGTTGCCAATGGGGGAACCTTACCTTGCAAGGGGAAGTGTAACAATGTGCGTATCTCTCTAGAATATTATAACCGGCACTCTGACATGTTTGCCTTGTACTTAGGAAGATGTGATGTGGTTTTGGGCGTTCAATAGTTACGCACAGTTGGCCCCATCTTATGGCATTTTGCTGAACTTTGGATGCAGTTTTTAGTCAATGGGGCACAACACAAATTAATGGGCTTACAACCAGCGTCTCTCTGCATCATCAGTTCACATCGCCTGGAAAAAATCCTTAAGAAGAATTCACATGGTGTCATCGCTCGGCTCCATTCCATTCAGATGCACCCATCAACAGTCTCCACTACTTCCTTGGATAGATATGTAGGTGTATTTGATGAACCAATGAGCTTGCTTCCTTCAAGAGACCTTTCCGGTAAGAATTTAGCCGCATCTACCTCTTAGCAGGAAATGATAGCTATTTTTCATGCAGTACAGAAGTGGCAGCCATACCTATTAGGGAATTATTTCAGCATCAAGACTAATCTCCAGGGTCTGGAAAATTTCCTGGAACAATGGGTCTCCTCCACAACACACCTGAAATGGGTTATCCCTATGTGACCACTTACAAGAAGGGTAAGGACAATATGGTGGCATATGCTCCTTCTCGCACAATTGATGACCCAGTTTCTCTTACAGCTGTTTCTCTACTTGTTCCAAATTGGTTGCAACATGTTCAACAGGGCTATCTCTTCTATGAACTCCATGTTTCTTCATGAGCAGGGCACTCTGGGTTCTTCAAAATGTATGATCGGGAACAATGTAACTTCTTTTGGCAGGGATTGAAAATGATGACAATTCAACGGATGTTGGTTGACTGTGATACTTTCCAGGTCAACAAGGGTGAAACGACCCTCCTTTCGGGACTGCTCGAACCCTTTCCCATCCCTACACAGATTTGGAGAACTATCTCTATGGATTTCTTGGAAGTGCTCCAGTGGTATAGTACCACATCTAAAAGGACACCATATGAAGCAGTCTCTGGACTGGCACTGCCAGTTCTTCTTCCATACACCTTCAGCAGCTCCCCAGTGCAGGCAATTGACTCAATTCTTCGAAACCGCGATCAGCTTCTTCTCATTCTGCAGGACAATCTTCACATGGAAAGAATTCGACTGAAACAACAAGCCAATCAGCATCGTTCTGCCCGCACTTTTCACGTCACTGATATGGTTCTTCTTCGTCTACAGCCTTCCACGCAATCCTCCCTGAAACTCAAAAGGCGCCAGTGGCCCGGAATGCAACCCGAGGATGCTACAGGGGACCCACTCCTTCAGATTCTGCATCAATTTCCACATCTAAAGCTTTGAGGACAAAGCTTTTTCTAAGGGAGAGGGGATGTTAGGAACCCATGTCTTTACTTTGTTAGTATATTGTTGTTGGACGCATATGCTTTGTAAGTCATCCCGTAGTATTTGTTGATCCATAGTTTGTGTTATTGTTGTTGGCGCATATGCTTTGTAAGTTGCCCATAGTTTTATTGATCCATAGTTTGTATTGGCTCATGGTTTTGACCCGTAGTAATTGTTGATCTATATTTTGTATTGGCCCATGGTTTGTATTGACACATGGTATTGACCCATGGTATTGGCACCTAGACTTAGTATATAAGTGTGTGTTGAGGCCTATGAAGGCACCGTGAAGTTAATTGTATTGAGCTTGCTCAAAGGAGGTTGCCCCCTCGAAGTGGCCCATGATCAATATAAAGTGATTATGAGTTCTATTATTTCTGATATCTCATGTATTTGCATTAATTAATTATTGCAGGTTCTTCACATAAAGGAGTTTATAAACCCTCCTTTAGGTTTCCATTTTTTTTATATCCGTCCATCTATCCTTCTCTATGAGGTCCATATCCCATACATTTGCATATTAATCTCCTAGAACATAAAGCAATTAGTAAACCAACAATCTGCATTGGATCTACAACGATTTGAAGGATTGAATTGGATTTCTCCAAGCATCCCTTTTTGGGAGAAGGCTTTAGGGTCTTATTGGCCTCTTCTGCTAGGAATTCAAGGTTTGATTTGGATTTATACAGGCATCATTTTTTGGTAGAAGGTCACAGGGTCTTCTTGGCCTCTTTTGCTAGGAAATCCAATAGATCTCCCTACATTGGAAGAAGTTATTTGCAGGACAAAACTTCCTTGAAGCTCTTCATGCATTCCAAAATAGATGTGTTCATCTTTGTTATCACTCTAAAAATTAACTACGCATGTGCATGCATAGGGTTTTACAAATGACATGTAGAAATAAAATCACATGTCAATTTGATGGTGAAAATAAGAATTTCACCTTTCAAGAGTGACAAATTAAGCTTTAAGATTTAGTTGTATTTTGACATCTAAAAAGGTAAATGATGGCTTAGTTTCCATTTAACCATGAATCTTCAACTCTTATAAACACTTTATTTTTTTAAGGGTAAGTTATAAGCTTTCCCAAATGAAATTAACATATACAAATTACATTAGGGTTGAAATATAATTTTTCATGAAGAGAAGGTCCGTGACTTTCACCAATCCTCCTTACACATGTTGACAAAATTGGTGGTAAGCTTTAAAACAAACATGAGGGTAGGATTTGTCCCGCACATGTGTGCATCGATATAGCATTATGCATGACTCACATGTTCAACCACTACCCCTAATGACCCCATGGCTACCTTAAAGTGCATGGAACCTCCATGTATCCCTTAATAAAAAGGGTAAATATATCAATTAGGAGGCCTTACAGAGAACATCCTAATGACCTTTGATCCACCTATACGTGATTGTACCCCCATGTCTACCTTAAATTGGGAGGTTCCCCATGCATACAAAAGGTGCATGGGGAATTTAGGTGCTCTTATGGTTATCTTAAGGAACCAAGTATATGAGCTATTAGGTCAATCACTATCTATAGGTACCTTCGTGGGTATCGAGTAGCTATATCATTTATTTGGTCAACCACTACCTTGGTTTCCTCTTTGGCTACCTTAAGATTCACTACCTCGAGTAAATATATCACTTAAAAGACCTTCCTACCTTAGATAAATAATATCTTTTACTATATACTATCCGAGCTACTTCTTCATACCTCCATAATAACCTTAAGGTGTGGGAAAATATATATTTATTTGGCCAACCAATACGAGTCAGTAATTTCATGACTACCTTAAGGTACATAGTAAATGTATCATTTATTAAACGAGTAGTTTCTTAAATCTATGTTTCATAGTTATCTTATGTTATTATACTTTATTTATCCATGTATCACAATAAAGAGTATGGGTACAAATATATTATTTATTATCTTATTTTTATTGAATTAATTATTTAGATAGAGAGGTTTTGTTTGTTTAGTAGGGTTCACGATAGACAAGTTCTAAGAAATAAGGGTTAAGGAACCATTAGCACCATAATATCAATCTTGTTTGGGACTACAAGGTTAAATATTCTATGGATTCATTTTTTTTGTTTTGATGTCACTATTTCTTAGGCAATCTTTATTAAGTTACAATTTTGTATCAATGAGATAGTTTTCTTTTTAAGTGGAAATGGATTCAACACTCTTTATTACCCCTATTGCAACTAAATTGTGCAATGTTAATATATAATACTTGTTATTGCATCAATCCAAAAGAGTTCCTAATAGATATTAGGCTAAAAATGTCAATTTCCCCTTTAGTTAATTTGACCAACATGAAAAAGTAATTTTGTCAAGCATTTAAACTACCATTTGTCATATACCCATATACATAATCATTACTTAACTATAGCCTTTTTCCATATACCCATATACATAATCATTATTTAACTATACCCCATTGCTATATTAAGTTTAATACCTACTCAAATTAGCCTCGTACCCCATTAAAATCAAGTACTCATAAATATATTATTTATATAACCAACCAACGTATGTGGTTTCTTTCATAACTACCTTAAGAACTATCAAGTAAATATATCATTTATTACCCTAATATTTATATAACTAACAAACATGTGTAGTTGCTTTCACAACTACCTTTATAACTAACTAACAAATATGTGTTGTTTCTTTCACAACTACCTTAAGAACTAACCAACAAACATGTGTGATTGCTTTGACATAACGAACAAGTAAATATGTCATTTATTACCATAATAAATACTTTTCTATGTCCCATGGTTATCTTAAATTGCCTTAATTAAATACTTCTCATTATGTTAAGTTGTCTACTCAAATTATCTTATAAAATCACATCTACCTATATTATTTATATATATACATAAATCATCATTATCTCTTTATACCCATTTTGTTTATGGCTTTTTCCAACTAGGTAAATATCATTTTTTATTTGACTAAACAATATGAATAAGTGTATTTTATAACTATATTTTATTTTAAGACAACTTTATTTAATTATTATTATTATTAAACCTATTTTAACATAACATCCTTTTGAACTTGAACTTGACTGAACATAAATTTGACACCATAAATTTGACACCACTATCAGAAATGGGAGAATGGGAGAAAAAGTAAATATATTATTTATTTACCAATTAATATGGGTTGTATTTTCGCAACTATATTGAGATACCAATAAAATATATTAATTACAATGGGAGATTTATAATTATTTTGAATTGACTACTCTATGATATAATCGTTGTGAAAAGTTTACTCGGTCGGTCATTTATAGCAAAAGCCCTTCACATATAACCGTTACCATTACTGACCTTCATATTTTACTCAATTTTTTTTTTTATTCCACTCTACGGACCTTCATATTTTACTCAATTTATTTTTTTATTCCACTATACGGTAAAGATGGAACTATAATCTAGATTAACGGTTCAATGGAATAATGATCTGGCCTGGAAAATGCTTTTTCATCAAATTTGTGGACCTTCATATTTTACTCAATTTTTTTTTTATTAATTAATTTATGAATATGGAATTAATTTAATTTTTTAGTTAACAAAATGATAGAATTTATTTAATTTTTTTTTATGGCTTCCATCCTTAACCCTTTCACACCTGACCTATAACAATTGAACAAATAACCTATAATAACTTACTATCTACTTATACTCAACTGTAATATCGTCGTCCCTCGGGTTACACCATTATTCTCCCATACTCTCGCAATATCGTCTTCTTCTCGTTACTCCTCCAATATCAATAGCGTCTTCCTCTGGTATGTTTTAGTTAACAGAAGAAAGGTGACAAGGAAGGCAGCGAATATCTACTTTGACATCCAAAATGGAGAGAACCCAGTCTTCTTCTTCGGTTGCGACCAGATTGAAGTCTGCTCTGTTGGATTCGAAATCATATTTATTTCAGAGAAGCCTTTCTATGACAATTGAGAGCTCCTCTGATTATCACGATGATGTGCTCGCTCCACCCAGAATGAGTTGTGTGGATCTAGCCCCCGCGAGGCGGAGCTCTGCTTCACCACCAAGGACGAACTTCACTAAGGAGTATAAAACCCAAACCCATATTCCTCCTGAACCGATGAACAATATACTGGGTAACAAAGTCTCATATTCCAGTGAAACAGCGCCAGCAGAAAGGGGTGAAGCCTACATTGACCTAAGATTTAAATGTGTCTCAGAAATGCATAAAAATGGCGGCCATATCTTCTCGGTAGCAGCCGCCAACGGGATTGTGTACATCGGCGCCGAATGCAACACCATCAGATCGTGGAAATTCGTTGGGGAAAATATTGTTGAAAGCAGCCGCCTCCATTCCTGGAGCGGCATGGTGAGAGCAATGTTGCTCACAGAAGACAAGCTTTTCAGCGCCCATGCGGACCACAAGATCCGCGTCTGGTGCCGCTCGGGTTCGAATGCCTGTGCCGGCCACAAGCGAATGGCCGCAATACCGAAGCTGCTGGATTCGATACATCGCTGGGTGAAGCCGAAACGCGATGTTGTTGGATGTGGATCAGGCCGTCATGAAAACCCTAAATCGGGGAAGCATATGGGCGCGATATGCTGTCTCGCTTACAACGATGGTTTCTTGTATTCGGGCTCCTCTGATAAGACTGTGAAGGTATGGCGAGCCTCCGATCTCAAGTGCATCGAAACGATTAAAGCTCATGATGATGCTGTGAACGCCATTGCCGTCAGCCCTGATGGATTGATATTCACCGGCTCGGATGACTGCACGGTGAAGATATGGAGAAAAAATATTGTGCCGTCACCGCACCTTCTGTTGACAACACTTCTTGGGAAAAACAAAAGCAAGATCTCAAACTCAAACTCAAGCTTGCCCGTGAAAGCCCTTGCTCTGAATTCGAATGGATCCGCTCTGTACACGGGATCCTCGAATGGTGATATTATTTGGTGGGAAAAAGACCCATACTCGTCCACCGCCAAGCCGGGATCCTTCGCGGGCATGTACGCGCAGTGCTGTGCCTGGCAACAGTGGGTGGTAATTATAATCTGTTATTCAGTGGATCCGTGGATGCAACGATTCGTGTTTGGAGCAGAGGAATGTTGGAGTCTGACCAGCATACTTGTTCGGCAGTTATAAAAGCCCATAGCGGCCCTGTCAAATGTATTGCTGCCAAAGTTGAGGAAGAAAATAGGGTTCTGCTTTTTAGTGGGAGCCTGGATGGATCGGTCAACATGTGGGGCATCGCTGTAAAGCAGAAGCGATCAAGGCCAGCATGACTATACCACGGACAACAAAATTAATTAAGTTTCTACTGTCCTGGTCATGTTTCATCGCTAGTCTTCTTTTTTTTGTCTCCCAGCTCTATAATTTTCTAGGTTTGTGCGTGGTTGTATCAACGTTAACATTTAGGGAGGTTATTAGTCTCACATAATTTTTCCTCATTATAAGATGTTCATTTGCTTTATTGCAATTATCTAGTTACATTCATGTTTTTATGGAACTTGTCTTATATATAGTCCGATCATAAACTGAAAATAGTACGATTTCTAATGTTTATAAATTTTTTTATGTTTGACAAATGCTTATAACCCCCTTATTAAATTTTCAAGTTCTAATGTTGGTTATGAGAAACTATATATTCTTAACATTTCAGTGTTGATGTTTCATGCTTTATAGAAGTTTGTTTCATTGCAAGCTATGAGAAACTATATCGTTGACAGTTTGTTTCATTGCAAGCTATGAGAAACTATATCGTTGACATTCCAAATGAGAAATCTTTTCTCCAGCTTTGTGGTGTAGATGCATTGTTTTTGTCATTTGATCTTAGTAGGATGGTCTTGGATGACTCTATCTTAATCTTTTTGTTACACTTATGTTGATTATAGTACAGTATTTTCTTTTTGTTATATTTAATGTTAATTAGAGTACACTATTGAGTTTTTTTCTATATGGGTAATGTTTCTTTGAAATTAAGTTTTTGTTTTTGATAGTCTGTGCAGTTTTTATATTTTAAGAATTTTGTCTTGTAAACTGTATTGAAGTTGTAAAGTTTATTTTATACTTTTAATATAAAGTAGAGTAATTTTTATGTGAAAAAAAATTAATGAAAAAGAAAAACACAAAATATAATAAAGAAAAGAGTATGCATGTATACTATTATTAAGATTTAATTTATTAGGTAGTTAACTTTTAAAAAGTCAAATTTTAATATTTAAAAATAATATGGATTTATTTGGATTATGCTTCTAAATTTTGGGAAGTTTTATGTTTTAAGGTTTTTACTAAAGGAGAAGAGGAAACTTTTCAAATTTCTTCAGTGTGAGTACTTTTAAAAGAACCAGGTGTAAACCGATATATACTTAACTCTGGAAGACCTAGAGAAACTACCCTTTCTAACAAGGTATCGTTGGGTCAAGTTAATGGAGTGTTGAAGGGTGTAGCAAACTCTTCGATAGTCAAGTATTCAACCTATATAGTTTCTTGAACAGGTTGATCTTGGAAGATGTGATGAGGTTCTCCGAGTTGTTCAGTTGTTCCAGTAAGTTCGTAAGAACCACGAGAGTATGTTCTTCGTCGTTGTGGTGGCGAGTGTGAGTGAAGGAAGGTTTTTCAACCTTCGTGACCTTCTAATAGGTTGGTCCTCCACAATTGTGTGAAAAATATACTAAGTAATTACCCTAGGGGGCACTAAACAACTAGGAGGAAACAACACACCACTAAAAATATCTTAAAGTAATCCATACCAGGCACACAAAGACAATACTCTCAAAATTAACTATGGGTGCAAGTGTTTGAATCACCAACCGCCTTCCCAAAAACCTGTAAGGGATTTCCTCCCACGTATGTCCTAGGTGTACAGTGTAAATATCCTTCCATCGTCGCGTGTGTAGAGCCCTAAAGGTCAAACGATACTAAAGGCTACCAAAATTGTAGAAAGAACCCGGGGGGACAGTCGTAGGTCCAGCCAAGACGCATGGACAGGGTAACTAAGCCCGAAATCCTAGAGTACACAAGGAACTAAAGGATCCATGTACACGAAAAGGCTCTGGTGTATGCTCGAAAGAAAAGTGGGGGGTATCCCCAACAGTCCAATCTCACACGACTTCGTGCTTAACTTTGGTTTGAGTAGAGCAATACCTCCACAAGAGTTGATTTACCTAAACGATAGTTTGTACTATGATTTGAGATTTGAATGGTTTGGAAGGTTTAAAGTGATTGCACCGAGTGAAACGAAGTGCTCTACAGCCCAGTATGGGGGAGATCCTATAACGTTTGTCCATGTTTGTCCTTATAGTCGGCCATAATAAATAAAGTTTGTCTTTAACATAATAAAAAAAAATTAATATTATGTCGGTGATTAATAAAAGGACGTGTATTTTCGTTTGAATTAAATCCTAGGCTATAAACATTTGTCTTTATTATTGTCGGCCATTAATTAAAAAGTAAAAAGAAGTAAAATGTAATGGAAAGTATTTAATGAAAAGTAAAAAAGTAAAATGTATTGTCCGCCATTAATTAGAATGTAAAAAAAAGTAAAATTATGGAAAGTATTTAAAAAAATTCCATGTCCGCTCATAAAATAAAATATTAAGAAAAGTAATTAAAAAATATATGTTCGTTTATAAAATAAAAAATTAAAACCTAAACCCGGATCTATCAATCAAGAGAGATTAAATTTCCTAATTTTAAATTTAAAGAAAGAAATACACCTCAAGAAATTGGATCCCTCTCGGTGCTTGATAGATACGGGTTTAAGATGGATCTATGCTAGTGTATTCCAAACCCTGGCCTAATCTAGTTGATGTTGTGTAACCTAAAAAGAAAAATGTTACTAATCAATTTTATTAATGGTTCTTTTTAAGGTTGTTACTTACTCAAAGGATAGTGCAATGTGTGGTCATGGTTACAACTGAAAAGAAATGTGTATATAAAATTGTAAAGACTTCACAATTAACCTACTTTGTTTGTCTTTCAAAACATGAAACCATAAAGCAAACTAAGCATAATGAAAGTGTTTTTGTATTTTCAAAGATCATAGTACTAAAGATTACAACTACTTCAAAAAGAAAATGACAATTCTTGCTATAAAAGGAAAGTTCTTTTTAAATTTGATTTTTTCTTTAACTATGAAAAAATACAAATAAGTGTGAACCAACAAGAACCGTAAAAGCAGTGCAATCAAAGAGAAAATGCCCAAAATTAAATCAATCAGACCTTATGCAAGACCGATAACTACCAATCCAACTAGTTGCTTCAGGAACCCTAAAATTAACTAGGTTTTGGAAACAAAATGTAAACCAATATGACTGATATGTAAGGTGGAAAAACAGAGACTCTTATGCAAAGATGAGTCGGATCCTGAATACTAGTGATCAAAGAGGATGAAATCCAAGCAGTTGCTAAACACAAAATGGGCTAGAAAGCAAGGGTATATTTGCAAGCACAAAACTCAAGTAGAAACTCTTAAAGAGGATACGAATAGACTCAGAATAGACTAAACAATGCCAAGAGGGTATCAGATCAGCAAAATACATCCAAAGCCACAGACAAGCCAACCTAAGACCAAACCCTAATTAAAAAAGAAAATTCTCACGAAAAACCAGCGACTGTAACATGTAGCAACGCGCGGCTGACCCGCGGGTACATACACCAACAACTCGCGAGTAGGGCAGAAAATTCGCGACTGTATGTAAATGAAGGTCGTGGGTGATCCTTGAAAAGATTTAAAGTCTTAAAAACCTACTGAATCAAGAATAAAAACCAAAGGATATCTCTAAGAAAGGTTGTAAAAGAGACTCAGATCAACAATCAAAGGCATTAAACAAGTGTGAGATCAACAAACAAACTTCCAAAGCCAGAAGAAGTAACCCTAAGACCAAAACTTAATTAAAACGAAAAATCTCAAGGAAAGTTCGCGACTGTAACATGCAGAAGCACGCGGGTGCAACTAGATAACCGCGGGTACCTATATAGGAAACTCGCTAGTGCAACTGAATAATTGCGCCTATAAGCACTGGGAACTCGCAAGTGGGCTTTGAAAAATTCTAAAAAAGAAAGAAAATTGCAGATCAAAAAAGAACTAAGTCAAGCAACAGGGTCAAGGATACGCTAGACACTTCTACAGAGATCAAACAAGTTATAAAGGACTGAAAGAAACTCAACAAGAGTCCCCAAAGCATAAAATAGATGGTCCTCCCCAACGGAGTCGCCAGTTATGTTGTTAGGGAAATTTTCCTTATAGTAGGGGAACACTACCAACGTACGAGGGTTATCAGATAGACATATAAGGCTTTGCAAATATTTTTATTAATAAAATTGGATTAGAGTTAAGAGAATGTATACTTTATTTATGAAGGTCGATCCAAGTTTTTCTCCCTTCGTTCTCCTATGCAACAACCTGCAAAACAAACATAAAACCTTCCTCAAACCAGTTTTACCACAAATAACATATTGATATTAATAAGACAAAATAACATCAACTTGTAGTCAAATTGCAATAGACACAAACAAATCTATTGCACTACTACATTTTTGGCCTTTAGGGTGGGTTGTCTTGCACCCCCAAAAGTGACCTACGAGGGGGGGGTTCGGCTTTGGTGGCGGTTTTGGAAAAACCGCCCCTAAAGACGCCGATGTTAAAACTTTTTCCCTTTAAGGGTGGTTTTTTACGAAATTGGAATCGCCCCCAAAAGTGACTTTTGGGGGTGGTTTGTGACCCCACTTGTAGAGGTATACGGAGGTCGTTTTAAACCCCCCTCGTAGACCCCTTCATAGAGACCTACGGGGACGGTTTCGAACCCCCTTCATAGAGACCTACGAGGGTGGTTGTGAACCACCCTCATAAGCCCCCTCATACAAACCTACAAGGGCGGTTTGGAACCAACCTTGTAGAGGACTATAGGGGCGGTTTCAAACCCCCCTCATAGAGGCCTATAGGGGCGGTTTTGAACCCCACACATATAGTCCTATAGGGGTGGTTTGGAACCCCCCTTGTAAAGGCCTATAGGGGAAGTTTAGAACCCCCCTCGCAGAAGCTTATAGGGGTGGTTTTGAACCCCCCTCGTAGAGGCCTATAGAGGCGGTTCGAAACCCCCCCTAAAACTCTTTACAAACCTTTGGGGGCAGTTATGAACCCCCACCATATAAACTTACAGGGGGGGTTTTGAACCCCCCTCATTGTAACATACAAGGGTAGTTTTGAACCCCCCTCGTAGTGACATATGAAGTCAATTTAGAACCCCCCTCGTAGCCATAATAAAATATATTTTATTAAAAATATCAATATTGCAATATCATTAGGGCACGAAGGAATCGAACCTTCAACCCCCTGCTTGTAAAGCAGGAACTCTTCCATTGAGATAGAACCCTTTAAGAATTGGGGAAAGGGGCAATATTAACACCAAGATTGCATCATTTGTAATTCTAAGAAAATACTAATAATCCCAACATTGTTTCTGACTCGAGACACCTAAGAAAGTAGTCTAAATGGCTCTGGCCTTCTTTAGATATATGCTAACCACTTCAAATCGTATGGCTCTGACCTTCTTTAGATATATGCTAACCACTTCAATTTCTATGATGTAATCAAGATAATGTAGATGTATGTTAAAAAATTCACATTTACACTCATAAACATATAATTATGCATCCAATTGACCTCAAGTTGGCATTTAAAAAGAAGAATATTATGCCACCGAGGAAGACACTCAGTTCGCTTGATTATGATCATGCCACTGTACAACACATAAAGTAACAACAAATAAATGTGTTTTGGAGCTCTGTAGATTTGAATCTTCTGTTGTTAGCAGTGTCCCGCAGTAAAAAATGGAACTCCTCAGAATGATAAACTTCTTCCATATAAAGATGCACCCTCCTAGGGCAAGTTTGATGGTCCTCCTTTTTCAACTGGTCGGTGGAGGGAAGTGCCTGGAACAAGAAGCCCTTGTTTCTCCAATTTCTTCTACATAATTGTATGATATTGATTCTGTTGTATCTATGAAACCACTTGCAAAGAACCAATTCTAAAATTCTTACCTCATATCTGCAACCTAGTGTCCACCATGGTAATTTTAATGCTATTTTGGCAGCATCCTTAGCTTCAATCTTACGACCAATTCTGCAATATAAAGAGGTAGAATCTCCATCATAGGGATTTTGTGACATCTCCTCAAAGTTTCATGTTAGTATTTTGGTGAACATAAAAAAATTTCTTCCATTAGATATTCTCACAATAAAATGTCTATGATCGAGTTTAATAAACTAGATAACATTTATTCAAGATTTGTTGACGAGACATAACCATTAATACATAAACATGCAAAACTGTAACTTATCCCTCACGGTACAGGATAAAGATAAGTAACTCCACTTCAATTATATATGAAAACATTCTACTTACACTATGCCCATGCTCCATCATTCAAATATGTAATCATATACTCGAATGTCACCATCATTATCTTTAAAATACATCCTCATACAGATTCATAATCATTGTCATAGCCATTTATATTTCCAGCCTTAAGTATGCTTATAATACGACAACTAGTTACTATATTCAACATATTTATATGACGGACCATATACAAATTAGAACTTCTTCACATGGACAACATAATAACCATTCACTACATTTTAACAATAAATCACATGACACAATCCACTAACCATCATACACCATATATAAACGTGGTTCACCCAGAAATCTCTGGGCTACGTCCACCAAACTGTCGCATCATTTATTCATCCGAAATTCGGTTACATTCAGCAAATTCCGTTATTGCTATTTGAAAGCCTCTTTCCTAGAGCACTTCAACAACCAATCTTAGGAATGTTACCAAGATTCTTTCCAATGACTATTCAATAAGAATGAATTACGGAGATTAATAACCCCAGAACTTTACACAGCAACCAAACCAAATTGTTCATATATACACATATTGTACCCTACACGGGACAAAACATTTCAAGGATCCCCATTCATAATCTTTACAATATTATACCCATTTAACATATACCAAAAGTATACTATAAGATATAAGAATTTCAGCGATCAATTAATTCCCAACTTTATACACTGGCAACATCTGAACTCGTGTATCACAATATGAATACCTATACTGAAAAATATGTATATAAACTACAAGTTTATATGGGGATCCGTGTTCTACTGGGACTGTTATCACAACGGTAACACATCAATAAAATACAACCTCAGTCTTAATCTCATAGTTTTACGAAGGCCATAAAGAGTTATGTACAACCTTAAATATTGGTGTCAATGAATAACTAATCAATAATCAATGACTGACTACCCAATCGATGAACAGGACTAAAGATCCATTCTTAACGCATCAGGTAACAGTAGAAGTGTGAATATGGTGGAAGATCATGACAGCACGAGATATCCAGGGATACAGGGTTCTATCGTTTTCTTTTAACCGACGCACAAGTCTGAGCCAGCGTACAAGATAAATCTTCGCAGGTTTTCATCAAAATGGGATCGGCTTAAACGACTTCCCATTTCCAAACGCTATCACACTATAAATTTATATACACATGATAACAACAAACCATAGGCCATTTCCACTATACTGAGCGAGAGTGTAACACTTTCATAACGAATTAAACAATGACAAATTAGATGAAAAATACTTCCCTGCACATGAGCCGTGCTTAACTGGGAGATGGCGATCCATGCCCGCATACACTATCTAAAGAGCATATCGCTATTTAAACCCATATATTTCCTGGTCAAGTCCCTTTTAGCCAATGTTGAGCGAAATCTCATCCTACAGGAAATCGCAGAGATTCCTTATCCTAACTAAAATAGTAGCGTTCTCCTCTATCGCAAGCAGCATAAAAACACAGTGGTATCAATCTATGACAGAGATCCATCTCAAAATTTGATGGTGACAATTTTAAAACAGTGATCCATCATAATTGATGGCAGTAACCATGACAGAGATTCATCTTAACTACGGCAGTAATCTAAGTCAGAGATCCATCTTACGATTGATGCCGGATCCTTATAACAGTGTTCCATATTAAACGATGGCAGGAAATCCGTGACAGGTATCCATCTTATCGATGGAAGTAACCCCAAAACGTAGATCCATCTTGAAAACGATAAACGCATTCTCATCGAAAGTGAAAGGATCCAGACAAAGATCGACTTCACTAATCAAGTGGAGTTCAACTCTTTCATCGGATGTGTGCATAACGCATCACCTCAAAGTGAATCAGACAGGAAGAAATGCAAGAGTATGGAAGGACACACGACAACGTTGACGCTGAGATCTATAGCAGCAACGCTAAGATCAGAAAGATAGTAGAAGGGAAAACCAAAATGTAGAGATCAACTCTGTGTGCGAACAACAGACTTATCACATCAAAAGTGGAAAGGAGCCAGACCACATTCATGATCAAGTCATCCTCATCTCAGATTTCTATTCGGATCTATCAAGGTTATTAAATGCGCAGATTACTGCGATAGCGCCAGATTTGCTTTCGCTTTACCAAGGGCATAATATAAATATGCAGAGAATGAGATGTCTAATAGACATGCAGAGAATTTACAGGTGCACGAAAATACATGCGACCAGAACGGAAAACAGCACTCACCAAAACAGATCGACAGAAAGTTACAGGTGCTAGAAGTACTTACAATCAGATTAAAACCCACGCTCACCAACTCCGATCGACAGAAAGTTACAGTTGCAAGAAGTACTTACCATCAGATCGGTAACAAAGCTCCCCAACTCCAGGTCGCTCGATCATTTCGTTCTATCAAGGGAATGATCCAGATCGGACAACCCTCATGCTGCAACGATCGGTCCTTCTTGCCTCCACCATGAAGCCCTCCCTTCAGAGAGGTTATGAAGACTTGATGTATCTCTGTCCAACCCTCGCCCAGGAAGTCTACCCTCTATCAAGTATCGGCGACACGTGGTGTATCGAGATCCGCCATAAGACAAAAATCTCAGACGAAATTCACATACCAACCCCCCCGCAGAGTTTCTTTCCCAAAATCCATTTATAGAATCTCCACTCGCAGTGTTTCCCCAAATCATCCAAAAGAAAAGCTCCCACGTAATCGATCTCAATCTTCTATTTACTTCCGTGGTTCCCCATCCTCTCGGTGTGGTCGCCATTTATTATCGGCGGTTTTTCCCCACCGATAACTTCCAGATTTTCCTCCGCTTATTGATGGTTTGTTCATGAAGGGTCCTCCCACTAACACACGGGATTGCCAACCGACAAGTGGCACTTCAACTTTTAGTTAAGACTCAACGAACCAAATCTTATGGTTATTCTCAGGTCCGTTGGTATTTGGATGACAACTCTCCAAGTGTCGTCCAAAAAGTCTAGAGATCGGTTGCTCAAAGAGAAATACTATTATCAATTAAAAGGACAAGTTCTCTCTTTTGTAAACTAGTGTTCGAGTCCTTTTCTTGTATATAAACCGATGGTTCATGCATGAGGTTATAAATAACCAATACCACCATTTGTACCATTGACCATGCTATCGGTATCATAGCCATTCATGATACCCTTGAGGTGTATTTTCATATATATAAAAATATATGAAAATGTATTTTGTATAACCATTAATTGAAAAGGTATTTTTAATTTCATGCATCTTTATATCATGTACCTGGTCCAACATGCCACTGTATACCAAAATAGGATTTAATATTTCCTCAATGACTAATTAATAATACACTTAATTTCTCTTTTAGGTTGGGTAGGAGATCTCATTCGTTTATTAAAATTTGCTGGTCCAAGGCCATATCTAGGCCCAACTTTAATTTAGGATCAAGATAGCTTAAGATGATGCCTATCTATCTTAGTTTGATCGAGTGAGAATCCACTAGTCATCTTCCTTTGGGTGCCTAAGTCACCAAGATGGCCCTGCTATTTAACTCTAAGCGTATTAGTACATTTCTCTTTCCCCCTAGTGGACTTGTTTCCGACCATTTTAGTTGTATCATATTAAGTTTACAATTCATAACTTACAACCTAGAAAAAGGAATTAATGATACCTTCATGGTCAACGGGCGGAGTCTTGGCCTTGCGCTCCTCACTAGGCCCTTATACATAATTTACAATTACATTTATATATAAAAAAAATAATAAAAGTAAAGGTCAAAATAGGTCATAAAGGGGGGGATATCACAGATTTGATACTCTGTATATATATTTGTGTGTATGTGTGTGTGTGACAGAGAGAGAGAGAGAGAGAGAGAGAGAGAGATGATTAAACAATTGAAGAGGATCTCAAAATTGGGTCCCATGGCATCCAGACACTATTTGGCTATGAATGATAGTCATGTACAGGTGCTCATCCCTATTGTACTCACTTAAGAAAAATCTCTGCATTAAACACAAATGGTCATCCAAATAAGTCTTAATGAATTGCATTTTCCAAACAAAAATGATGGATGAAGGTTTTCTAATTAACAAAATCTTAAAAATGATACGGAATATATATTAAATAGAATACATACCGATTTTACACTACCTTGTAAGCATGTGTGCATGTGGAATATCTGTGCCACATACACTGGTAACTTCTTTCCTTAATATTTCTTTCCATTCTAGGTTTATCGCGAGCAAGAATACTGCCCAAGTTAACAGATTGGAAGTTGTCTCATGGCCTGCAAAGAAAAATGTCTTGCATTCATCCATGATTTCGTCAATAGTCATGCTTGGATTTCTTTGAGACCCACCCAATTCCTTCTA
This sequence comes from Larix kaempferi, assembly GCA_027924585.1. NCBI lineage: Eukaryota > Viridiplantae > Streptophyta > Pinopsida > Pinales > Pinaceae > Larix > Larix kaempferi. The sequence continues at coordinate 11,064,263 of BSBM01000767.1, read as the reverse complement.
GTTTGTAGTCATCATGATTCCAAGCAGATCATTCCCATAGCCATCATGAGCTCTTGTTGTTGTTCTGGGCTCTAACCTACTTTGAATTAAAGAACTCAAGAGTTCTTTGACTCTTCTGTCAATCTTACAGGCATACCTGTTCTTTCTTGTAGGAATATATCTGTCAAATTCCCCAACGGTACAAGTCCACAATTATAAGTACTCTGAAGCATACGTTTGTGTAGAAGCTCTATGTACTATGTATAGCACTAAGTAGAACCTTATGCTTAAGTAAAAGATCTATGGATTATGTCTCTAGCAGGTCCCAAAGGACGTGAAAAAAAAACATAAAGAGAAGTACAAGTACTAATGAACTTGCAGTTACATGCAAAACTATACAATTGATTTAAAGACGTGAGTATAATGTTATTACTGGCTTCCTAGGATGAAGACAGATTGTTCAGCTTTAGCATCAATTTCTTGTAACACTCTCTCTGTAATTCAGATACTTCTTTGCCTTCATTGTAACTGCTACCGAATGCAGTATGAGATATGATGTTTGATGTTAATGCTCCAAACTCGCTATGAACATCAATTTATTTTCCTTGGGAGTTTTCCTGGGCCATCATCTCTTGCCAATTCTCCAGCATGGATGAAGTGCAAGCAGCCATTCTCTTCACCGTTTCCTGTCATTGGCAACATTGGAACATAACTAAAGTCAGTAGCATAGTCTTAAGAGACTGTCTCTCAGGGACTCCCTAAGAAATAGTCTAGTTAATGCACATCCTTGTTTTAGAGAGGTAGGTGAATTCACAGCATATAAAATGTAATTTGACATTATAGAGGAAAACAATTGAAAATAAGATATCAATTACTAAGTCTTTTCAGTGTTGATGAATTTGTTAAATCATTTTACTTTTGAATTGCTTGACTCTGTACTTATTGTTATTAGCCACCGGTTGGGCCTAGGAACTCCGCACCAGAATATATGGTCAAATTATAAGCATAGATTGATAGTAATTTGGTGCATATATCTAAGGAAGTGTTTTTTTGGTATGTAGAATACCTATATTCAATAGTCCTAGACATGTAAGGTGACAATAGTTTCTCATTATTGAAGAAACTGTTATAGTTGTTCATTATTCAAGGGGACGTAGAGAAATGTCCCCATTGGAGTACCCGCATCCAGGGAACATGGGGAGCACATCCCCTATCCTCGGGAACAAGTCCCCATGTAGCACTGACCCAAACACATTTATAAAGAGGAGAATATTCCTTCAGTTTTCTCATTGATACGAAGTGTAAACATGGTGCAAAGCAAGAAAACTTTTCCTAGTTGTAGATACAATATGCACATGCATCTTGAAAGATCAGTCAGTTTTTGTTATGAAGCTAGTACCAAAGTAAAATTTGCAGACTCGATATCATATTCCACAATTCAACCAGTTGTAGCGCACATATATCTGCAGTCTTATGGTGCTACTAAGAGAGACAAAGAAATGAATTCTTCTTTTAAATCTCACCTTTATATTCACCCAGAACCATTACCAAAATCATCCATCGGGAATGAACCAATTACCAGTAGGATGAATGAATCTTCAAGAAGAGTAAAATCTCAACCTTGTCAAGATGGGTGCACGACATAAGGGGCAGTTTGACAAATTTTGGCTACAACTCCTACATGTCTGTTGAAACAGAATTGATGTCATTGCAAAAAACAAACTGAAGCATTTATGCAGTGCTTTCTTCCAATGGAAAACAAGAAAATAATGATGTCTAGTTTTCTATATACTCACCAAATGTCCAAAACCAAGTGCCATGTCTCTATAAATGGTCAAACAAATGGGGCAAACCAAAATGTAAGATAAAACGGAATTTTCAAAATGTCATAGTTACATAACTAGAATTAAAATAGCATCAAATTGTACACTTAGAAGCAAAACACCCATTGATCATGCATGATAAGCATACTGCAACTGAACTAGAAATCTCTATCTCTGCATTACTTTCTGAGATCATTCTTGCTGGGGAATTCCCTATAGAACTGATCTATGTGAAACTATAGATTGGTGGGTTGTGGACCCTGGAAAATTTGAGGAAGCAACATCATCTTGAATCATTGGCAATGGAAAATTACGAGGCACTATATTTGTTCCCACACATCGACTGTAAATAAGGAACATCAAAATGATCTTCTGGAGGAAGAAACGAGAAGCAGAGACAACCTTCAAAATACATTATATTAGTGAAGTTGATTCTATACAAGTACCCCAAAATATTGAGTTCAAGTGTTGCTCTATACTGAAATGGGATCTCCATAAGTGCAGCAAGTGAAAAAGCTGCTTCTTTCACAGATTGTGGCATATTTTTTGACATGATACTTGTAAAGTTCACAAACTGCACAAGGGATGTAACTCCATATCAGAGGCCAACATAACTGTTGGCCGAGCTTGATGGCTTTCATATGCGACATTAATTCAATAAAAGTGCACAAAATGTTCTATTGATGAAACTCCAAATCAGTCATAACCAAAAGACTAGTATGATGAGGCACCAAACATGTAGGCTATAAAAAGTAAATTCCACACAAATCAAACACCCAACTGAGAGCATTTTACGGCATAAGTAGTACTTTCGGAAAAAGCTACAATCCATGCATAACAAGCTAAGGAAACTGATGCATCAAACTTGTTCGCTAGGAGAGTGAAGATCATAAGACTTTTACAAACAGGAAAAAGATGCAAGATTAACTTGCTATGACTATTATGCCCATCTAGAAAGAAACCTAAACTGGCTTCTTCCCCAAAACACTAGATTCAGCATGCAGGTTTGAAATCCCAGTCACTACCTCTTTTGCCTCTCTCTATACCACATGTGCACTAGCGCGCACACACACACTGTCACTCCAGAAGAATAGAACTGGTGGAATCATGGGTAGCAACTATTAATCTTTGCCAGCTAAATCACAACTAGCATACATTTTAATTTGCATCTACACCAATATAGACATAAATAAATAAAGAAAAACAAGACATTTGAGTTTAAATGCAACAAAACGACACCTGAAAATTGTCAAATTCATGGTGAGGGAGTTTATCATCAAATTCTTGCATCACATCCAGGGTCCATCACCAACTCCAACCAGTATTATTGATAAAGGATAATGACTACACAAATAGAAAGGTGTAAGAACTACGTCGGTTTTAAAGTTAAAACACAAGCACTACACCATGTAGTGCAACGTAAGTGCTCTGACATACCTTGCAGTAGCTATAGCATCAATTGTCTTATGAACTTGTAAGATTAACTGCCTGGATCTTGTATCACTACTCCTGGTTTACCTGCAAATGGTCAGATCATCATGCAAGATTACTGATATGAGATCGTATAATGCCAAATTTCAATAATTAGAACCTAAGTTTTTTAATAGTAGTAAAGGTCATGAAAATGGTAAAACACATAACTGTGATATGAATGAAATGAAGCAAGACGCTACAAGATACAAGCTTGGGAAATGAATTCCGAAAAAATAATTTAGAGTGAGTTGACATTCTTTTACTCCAAGAAAAAAAAGAAACAAGTAGCATCTTTAATACCTGTCCATCTGCAACAACAAGAAGGACATGATACTGGCCCCCACTCTATTCCACAATGTCCATTGAAGCCTCAATTACTGGAGCAAAACTCGTTGGACGTGCCACAAAGCAATCAAAAAGATCATACGTCATCAGATAAAAATATCACAAAAAGAAAGCATTATCTAGTTCTTTTTTCCAAACAATGAGCAGAGGGAAAAAAAACAGAAATTCCCGTATGCCTCAGTTCATTACAGAGAATTCAACATATCAAGCAGGGATAAAGTTTTGTTCATGATTATGGACCTTGATACACCTCCATGTTGACTGAATTTACAACAACAATTTATATGAATGTCATCGACATTCCTCGACTTGCAAATTTAGGGAAGACATCAATTAAGCATATTGTTATATGAAAAAGTTAACAGCTTCAACTGGATCCTGAAGACGGGTGGAGTGTCCACACGAAACGCGTCGGTCGTGCTTAAACTATGACACAGTGCAAAATCAAGAAGATCAAACCTAATAGTTTGAACTCTGTCCATCATGATTTAAAAGATAAATTAAATGTTATAGCAGAATGAATGTAAAGCATGTTCAGACCCCTGAACATATTTTTATCTACTAACTTTCACTCCTTATCAAGTTCACAGCTACAAGAATCATGTATGAGCATTCTTAAATATGTCAACATTTATAGGCTATGATGGTAAAAGTGGATACATGTACTATTTGCAAAAAAAATATTACTTTCTTTTGCTGAAAATAAAAGAGCAGAACTCAATAACAAATTAGCCTATTCAGGGGATATGAACATAAAAATGGAGTATTTACCGATATGAATCTTGTTTACAAAGCTCTAATTTGATTGACTGAGTATAATGTGGATTGGGGCATATATTATGTATCCCTATAGTGATGTCACTGGAGTTGCACGGTGATAATGCACTGGATGTGTAGTGATAATGCATCGGGTGTGGCCATTTGTGGCATGCACCATGAAACTCAAAAACCTTCATAAGTTTGTTGCAGTTATCCACATCCGAATTCAGTTTCTTTTTCAAATTTGTCCTGAAATTAATTTGTTGAACATGCAACACTATAATAGAGATCAATTCTGGGATGGAACAACCCTTAAGGAAGGCTACTATGAAGAAACCCTACTAAGTCTCTAGGCTGGAGCAGCCATATAAGCATATTATTGCTCGGTTATGAAAATTTTTTGGATAGGACTCTAGCAAGTTTTATCATTATATAATAATATAATTTTAAGGTCATATCCTAACTAGACACCACATTGATGTATGAGACCCCATTGTGTGTGGGACACAGGACCCCTGTGTGCATATTTGACTGCTTAGTCTATGGAAGTGTACATATCCTATCCCTCTCTGGATAAGAACTTGTGTCCTACAAAGAGGAAAATACATAATCTTAAAAATTATGCCCACTCATATGTTTTCCCTGACACAAAATTGTGCATGAGGGTACAAAATTTGATTTTGGGCTGAGATCATTGGAAAAAAATGTACAGAACAGTAACAGGATGTATCACACAAACATTCCTTTCACATGGTTTCTTGGCATATGCAAGTTTAAATGCCCTAAAAGTTGTTATCTTGATTTCACAAAGAGCCCAAGACATACAAAATTTGCACCTGAAGTGTTGCTACCCCAAAGTTTGGGAAAAGTATTATAAGAGATATTTCTACATCGTAAATGACAGGGTTATCTTTAAAAGCTATGATAGGTTAGAAAATTGTGGTCCTCCAAGGATCACGGATGAGGTTAAACAAGTGTTAAAAGTTAAAAGAAATTAGGGGATTCTTTTTTTCCCTTTTATAGATACTTCTTATGTCACAATGCAGCAAGCATGCACCTACCCAATCTGAGAACATATTCAATGAAGCTAAGCCTTCTTCCAAGTTCCAACATTCAACTTGAACTACTTCGGCTAAGAAGCTATGGGTGGGGAGAATTTATTCTACCAAAGTCCCCCGGGACATGAACCTGTCCCCAACTGCAATAGAAAAAACCACTTGCACAGATGAATCAGTCCACAAAGGGTAAACATATCACTGGGTGGATTTGAACCTTAGTGTGCACAATATAACCACCACTGCTTTTCCAACCAACCAAGTCCCTAATGACAGGGATTGGGTGTTTAAGGAAGCATATAACTGGAAAGTAAATAGAGGAAGCATAAACACATTCACAACACACAGGCAATTACTTCTTCAAATCACCTTTTCATTAACAAAACAAAGCTTACAAGGAAACCTTTAAAATAAAATATTCCTTGTGAGTACCTTTGACGGAACTATAACCTAGATTAATGGGTTAGCCGCGAGTATCACTACTTTTGTCAAATTGTTTGAGGAGGTTTATTAGTTCATATCCATCTTCATATTTATTTTTCTGATTAGTTTCTTTGACAATATTGTTGAGTAGATTATGTGTATATAATCAGTTTTTGTTTGTTAACATTTCTCTTCTTGTGAATCCATGTCCAAGTCCTCATTTGAGCACTACGTATTTGATCAACATGTGTAACTACTCCATATATGAGTGTGGTCCATATGGTTCCTCCCTATCTATTGTATTAGTTTTTTACCCAATGAATTTTTTTCTTCTATCAAAAGGAACAATGAATTTCCTTCTTTCCTTCCAAAATAATAGGGCTTCTTTATCAAAGTAGATAATTCCTATAATGGTTTAGATCCAAGTTCTCACAAAAAGTACCGTATATGATTTTGTTAGCAATTTTAACACTTAAATGTTATCCATGTCTTGATATAGTATGCCTTAATTTGTATTGTATTTAATCTACCCATTGGTGTACAACTATCATGGTTGTCTACTCTTACCAAATGTCAATGGGATATAATGAGGCTTCCCCCAATTCTTCACATAATACTAAGGACATGAGGTTGATTTCTACTCCTTGAGCTACTACTGCATCGAGGATATTCTTTTCCATAACTTATTGTCTTACCTAGGATTCTTTAGAGTTATTATCTTTGTGTATTTTGAGGAGGCATTTCAAGATGCATTCCACATTCTCCGATGATTTCTTATTGTTCTTGGTATAACTATAGTTGTTACAATAGTTCCTACCTTATATTATATTGGACTTGGTTTTTCCTCTCATGATTTTGTTGTTGTGTTTGTATGATTGTCCTTCCTTCTTTGTTTCCTGGTAGAAAGAATGGTTTCTTCATAAATTTCCCTTGGGTGTTCAAATATGTTCTATTTAATCATGTTCTTATTGTTCCTTTCCTTCAATTTGTCTCTTAGGGTTTTTTTAAGATTTTATTTTATTTGCTATAACTTCAATCCACAATTCCTTAACTTAATAGATCTATATCAATTTGAGATTCTTCTCCTATGACTCCTTTAAAATAATTTGTTCACGGTTACTATCATGATTGTACGTGACCCACAATTGGGACAAATCTTGACACACGGTATCATGTAAATATAGTGGATGGCCAAATCTCCTCATTGTCTATATGCATAGAATTTGATAGTTGTCTTATTTTATGGTAATGTTTGAGTGTTCGAGTTTCTCTAAGATTGAGTTCTAAATTCATTCTAATTTATTGAGGTCCAAATATTGTGTTTTTTAATGTCCCTCTCTTCCTCTTCCTCTAAAAGACCCTTGATAATTTATAGGGTTCTTGGGTCACTTATTCCAAGAATTGTCAAATGTATTGTGTGTACTACAAAAATTTATCCAAGTCAGTTTCCTTGAGTCCCAACCTTTACATTCTATCTCCTATGGTTTTCTCTTTTGTTTTTCTTTAGGTGCCTGCATTTTTTCTTCCTTTAGTTTTCTTTAATCCCTCTTCCAACTTATGTATACATTGATGATTTTCCTTTTTATAGTTCGTTGTTCGGATTTTACTCATCATTAGTTCACTTTCCATGTATATCATGGATTTCACTACATCTTTGTATTTTGTTGCATTTTTTTTGTTTTGACATGTGCTTGGATTGTATCAAGTAGTTTTGTGATAAACCACTCTATCAAGTTATCCTTCCTCATTACATTGAATTAGAGTTTTGCAAAGACTTCTCTCAACCTAGAGTCATATCTTTTATTGATTCTCCTGTATGTTAAGTAATATTTATGATTTCTGTGAAGGAAAGTGATTACTCTACTATATATCTATATACCTCCTTACATCATTCCTCAATATCTACCCATGTTTTGAAAAGTTCATCTCTTTCACAGTTGCAATACCATGTTAGGTTTTTTTTTCTAAGTTTTCCTTCAAGCATGTCCCATTTTCTTTTCTCTACAAACCCATATGTTTGTTCCCAAAATAAATTTATAAGAAAAAATTGGTCATCTCCATTTGTAGATCCATCAAATAAAGGTATAAAGCCTTGGTCAAGGATGATATAACTAGCTCCTTTTTATATGGTTATCTAATGTTTGTTAGACAACACTTATTTGTCAATCCTCTAGATGTTCCTCATTATTTTCCTCTTATGTTATGTCGGTTGCTATGGTTTGGATTTAGGTTCTTGGTGGTTATTTTCTATATATGCATTGCTTCCTCTATGATAAAACTATGGCTAATTGAGTTTGATTTGCCCCCTAAAATTTATATTTGAGTTTACTTGCATGATACCAAATCATGTTTATTAGTGGTGTGATTTTCCTTACTATGGAAAGAAATATAAATTCATTATAATTCACCCAAAATGTTGTCTACTAAATAGTCACAAAGGTATAAAACCTAATTTTGATTTAAACATCATGTTAACTAAATTTTATTGATGTTGCAAATTAACATTCCTATATTATATAAGCATATATAAAATATCCCATCATAAATGACATAGAACATTTATAGTGGAAAAATCTCAATACCAAGGATAAAAGCCATTTTCCAATAATGATTAAACACTCATCTCAAAGGCATTACAATATTCAATAGATCCATAGCTTCAAATGTTGTCCATGTCTCGACACAGTATGCCTCGATTTTTATATTTGTTAATATACCAATGAGTGTACAACTATTGTGGTTGATACCATTATCAAAGAGACAACTACCTAAATGAGAATTTCCCTAGTTCTTCCCATAATACAAAGGATGAGGTTAATTTCTACTCCTTGATCTACAAATACATTGAGGATATTATTTTCCATAACTAGTGCATGAATTTGTATTTATTTGCTAAAAATGAACTTATTTGTCTTATGTAGACTTCTTCAAAATAATTATATTTTTGGAGGTTGAGGAAGTGTGTAAAAAGATATTCTACTTTAATTGGACTTGATTTATCCTCATGTGTTGTCTTATTGTATTTGTTTACATCTCCTTCCTTCTTCAATCCATGATGGACTGAATGGATATCATTCAGATATGTCCCTTAGTTTTTTAAATACACTCTATGTCATCATGTTCATGTTGTTCCTTCCCTTTGGGTTGTCTCCTAAGGGATTTGTCGGATCTAATTTTTCTTGTTGTAAGTGCTTTCCTTGCTTCCCTATCTTAAGAGATATGTATCAATTTGAAACTCTTCTCTTATAGATCCATTAATGGAATTTTACCATGCTTGGCAATCCTGGTTACCTATATCAGAACTAGAATGAACCATGACCCTCAATATCGTATAATTATAGTGGATGATAAAATCTCCCCATTGTCTACATGCACAAAATTTGATCATTGTTTTATCTCTTGGTAATGTATGGGTGTTTTGGTTTCTCTAGGATTGAGTTTTGAATATGTTCTAATTTTATTGATGTCCATATCATCGGTTTATGAATGTGCATGTTATTCATGTTCCTCTTAGAGACCCTATCTAATTTATAGGTTTGATAGGGCATTGATTCTAAAATAGTCAAAGTATTGTGCATTCTAAAAAAATTGAACCTAGTTAGTTTCCTTGATTCCCTATATTCGTGTTCAATCTCCCTTTGTTTGCTCTTTTGTTTCTTTTCAAGTGATTACATTTTCCTTTAGTTTTTAAAATCCGAGTTCCAACTTCTGTATGCATTGATTATTTTTCTTTTTGTGCTTTTTGATTGCATTTTACTAGTCAATAGTTCACTTTGTATCTATATCACTAATTGGACTTCATCTTTGTATGTTATTGCATATTTTCTTCTAATATATGCTTGGATGGTATCAACTAGTCTTGTGATAAACCACCCTATTTTCTCCTTCTTTCTTACATCAAAATTAAAGTTATTTGAAGACTTCTTTCAACCTAGATTCATATTAGGTTATTGATTCTCCTATATGTTTAATAATATTTCTGAGTTATGGGAAGGTGGATAATTTATCCACTAGTTATCCATACATACAATTGTGTTTGATGAGTTTCATGTTATTTCTCCTGTATATGTTCCTCGTTGTTTGCCTCTTTCTTTTTATCATCTTTTATGGCTTGGCTCTAGGTTATTGGAGGTATTTTTGTATATATGTTTTTTCTTCTATGATGAGAACCCTTTGGCTAATTGAGTTTGTCTTGCCATCCAAAATTGTTATAAAATTTCACGTGCATTATACCAAATCATGTTTATCAGTGGTATGATTCTCCTTACTATGACAAGGAATATGAATTTGTGAAAATGTCCCCAAAATGTTGGATTTTAAATTGTCATAAAGGTATAAACCCTTATTATGATTTCCGTATTAGGATTTTATTGATGATTCATACTTTCCTATCTATTATAAAGAGAAATAAAACATCCCATCACAAGTTACACTTAACATTTACAGTGGGAAAAACCTTAATATTAAGGATAAAACCATTATTCAATAATTATTAAATACTTATCTAATGAGGTATTACAATATTTAATATTTCCTTATCTTATCCAAAATCACCATGCATAGTCATTTTAGACCACCATATCTTGTTCTAAAAAATTTCACAAAAGATACCACACTTATTTCCTATTTACATCTTGTATTTAGATATCCAATTACTGCCACTAGCCATGACGATGATTACACAAGCATCCTTTGTAGTTTTTTTGGTCGATAATTAAGGGCTTCTTTCCCATGTTTATGGCCTTTTACCTTTGACTTTCCGAGAAACAATCTTCAAGATAAAGAAACAAGAAGTCTCCTACTAATAGGAGTTAGTAGGCCAAGCCTAATCCTATTTGGATCCCCATAAGGATTTGTATTTCTCCATGACTCTTTGCACAAATTTTGAGACTCATTATCTATATTCATTTATGCTTCTTCTTCATGTTTTTCACTATTACCCTTGTTTTCCTTCTCCTCGATGAGCATTAGATTTTGATTAAGTACTCATGGGGCTAAAGAAATTATTGGGTTTCTATTACAAATGATTCCTTGCTAGGATTTTCCTTAGATGTTCCAAGATATTAGACATGAAATTTTGTTTTGAATAGATTGAACTCTACATATTTTCATTCTGAGAGTCGTAGGGGAAACATTAAAATAAGATTCATAGTGCCTTCAATTATATTCAAAACATCTTCCTCTACTAGTTTATTAGCCTTATCGACTTCATTTACTTACGGAGAATCTTTCATAGGTTCATTCTCATCCACCCCATGCTCCTAATCTAAAATATCAATTTGGTTTAAATGAGAAAGGCCATTAGTTTTTCATAGATATGCCTAGACTTACATGAATAATTTATGTTGTTTAATTCCACAATTCTACCCTTTATATGATCGAAACCCATCCTCATCAACTTCCTTCTTAGGTTTTGAAATCCATTTACTCTCCAAATTAATGACCATATTTATGGAAGCTTTTTCATTTATGAAGAATGGCTTCATAGCCCAAAGATTGACAATGCACCTTCTTTACAAACTTGATTGAAATATTATCATAAATTCTCTTTTTTAAGTACATAGCTATACATATTCTCATATATGTGGCCATCTTACTTCCTAATCCATTTGAGAATATTTGATGTAGGTTCCCAATCCCTTTTCTATCAACCCGAAACAATATGCATTCCAAAAATTGAGGCATGGGAAGGGAAACCTTCTCTATCTCAGATTAGTAGATGGAGTTTCCAAATGAATATCAAAACCATGAGACTAAAATCTCATAAAAATCCATGTCGGGTACCAAAATCCTAAGTCAAATACTCATTCTCTTTATCTCTATTATTGTAAAAGGTCTAAAATGTAGCTCCATGTCAAAGAAAGTGTTAGGAACCCATGTCTTTACTTTGTTAGTATATTTTTGTTGGACGCATATGCTTTGTAAGTCGTCTCGTAGTATTTGTTGATCCATAGTTTGTGTTATTGTTGTTGGCGCATATGCTTTGTAAGTCGCCCATAGTTTTATTGATCCATAGTTTGTATTGGCCCATGGTTTGGACCTGTAGTAATTGTTGATCTATATTTTGTATTGACACATGGTATTGACCCATGGTATTGGAACCTAGACTTAGTATATAAGTGTGTGTTGAGGCCTATGAAGGCACCGTGAAGTTAATTGTATTGAGCTTGCTCAAAGGAGGTTTCCCCCTCGAAGTGGCCCGTGATCAATATAAAAGTGTTTCTGAGTTCTATTATTTATGATATCTCATGTATTTGCATTAATTAATTATTGCAGGTTCTTCACATCTGGTATCAGAGCACTTTCTTGGGCTCGCTGGGTGAAATTTCTGCCAAAAAAACATTTTCGCATCTGTTGCAGGTTTGGATTTGGGAATCATCCCTATCCGCTTAACTATGGGAAGTACTTGGGAATAATCCCTAAAACTCATTGTGAGGACTACCAAAGGAACCCCAAATTAGATGGCCCATTGAGAGGACCTACCAGTGAAAAGGTCAACGACCCCTACCTAATTGACTAGTTCCCACCCGTGAGGTAAACAAAGAGTTGTCGTTTGTGGCAAATCGGGTATCAGTTTTACCTAAGTTGTGGAGTGAGGGGTACTCCCCCAATACACAAGCCGTCAGACAGCATTGGTGGCCAAGTGAATCCCTTGAACCGATAGGAAGCCGCACATACCTGGGGTCCATATCTATTTTCAGCTGAACTGTTGTCGATCACTTCTGCTCCAGATTCAGTCGTTTCGGGTCTATTCTAAAAGTCGTTCCAGATCCAGTCGTTGTTTCAGATCCATCCGTTTTCAATCCCTTCTGCGCCGTTGCAGATCCATCTGTTGCGGATATATTTTGCGCCACTGTTGCCGATCCATTTCTGGAAAAAAAAAAAAAAAAAAAAACAAACAAACAAACAAACTTATGTTTCAACTCTGTTTTCCCTGAAACTTCACTGACATCCATGCAATCCCATTCTGCATATTTCATTTCTGAAGACCCTATCCCAAATTCCACTTCCCAAGACCAGAAATCCCACATTTGTCTATTTTTAGGGTTTGCCATAACTCCTTCAATTTTCACCCAAACGCCTTCAAATTTTGCCACCGTGTTCCTTTCCTAATTCTACTTCTTTGTCCTTCTCTCCCAAATTTTCTCATTCTTTCACCCAGCTTCTGAAATCCGCATTTTTTTCCTCCATGTCCATGAGAAAGTGTCTAAAACCTACTCAAACCCCAATTACCACTCCAAGTTTTTCCCAAATCCAAATTTTCCTTTACTAAAGCAGCTTTTGTTTGTGTTTTTCTATCCATTCCCAAAAAAAAAAAAAAAATCTCCTGGTTATGGTTGTCACCCGCGCAGGAGTAAAAACCATGGAGGAAGCACTTGCAGCCATCCAAACCAAACTCCAATATCTGGATGAAAAATTTCTCAGCCTCCATCTTCAGCATTCAGCGATGAACAATAATCAACAGCAAGAATCTTCTACAGCCAATGGGTTCTCTTCTTCCAGCAATTTTCGTGGTCCAAAGCTTGAATTTCCTCGCTTCAACGATACTGATCCGACTAGATGGATCTATCGTGCAGATCAGTATTTCAGTCTGCATAATACTTTTGATGTCCAAAAAGTTCCACTTGCATCCTTTCATTTGGAACTGGAAGCTCTTCAATGGTACCGTGGGTACATCAAGGCTCATGATGAGCCAAAATGGACAGATTTTTGCCAACTCATTTTTCAACGATTTGGTCCTAGTGCTTTTGATGACTTCATCGGAGCACTCACTAAACTTCGTCAAAATGGCACTGTGAGAGAGTATCAGACAGAATTTGAGACACTAGCCAATCACACAAAAGGATTGTCTGATGAATTCTACAGGAGTTGTTTTATCACTGGTCTTCAGGATGAAATCCGGTCAGAGGTTAAAATGTTCTGTCCCAACACAATGATGGAATTCCTAGGGTTGGCTAAGTTGGCAGAAGACAAGCTTGCAGCCCAACAACGCTCCAAACCCTCTTTTTTTCCCTTCCAAAATATGGGTTCTCAACGACCTCCCATCCCACCAGCTCCTCGACCAACTCCTATCAAGCATTTGTGTGAAACAGAGATGCAGGCACGCAGAGACAAAGGGCTATGTTAAAATTGTGATGAGAAATTCACTCGGGGACATAAATGTGTTCAACAAAATCTCTATCTCTTGGATATGGATTCTCCGCCAGCCTCTAAAATTGGTGAAGAAGCTCCAACTACAATGGATGATCAGGTCGACATTCAAGAGTTTCCTATTGACCCCCCATCTCAGGAAGACCAACCAGAGATATCTCTCAATGCTTTATCCGGCGTCACCACCCCCCAAACAATGCGGGTCAAGGCATACTTCAAGAAGTTCTCTCTTAAAATACTCATTGATTTTGGAAGCACACATAACTTCATTGACCCTCGGATCGCCAAATAGGCTGATTGTTTTATCCACCCTTGCTCCAACTTTGAAGTCATGGTTGCCAATGGGGGAACCTTACCTTGCAAGGGGAAGTGTAACAATGTGCGTATCTCTCTAGAATATTATAACTGGCACTCTGACATGTTTGCCTTGTCCTTAGGAAGATGTGATGTGGTTTTGGGCGTTCAATAGTTACGCACAGTTGGCCCCATCTTATGGCATTTTGCTGAACTTTGGATGCAGTTTTTAGTCAATGGGGCACAACACAAATTAATGGGCTTACAACCAGCGTCTCTCTGCATCATCAGTTCACATCGCCTGGAAAAAATCCTTAAGAAGAATTCACATGGTGTCATCGCTCGGCTCCATTCCATTCAGATGCACCCATCAACAGTCTCCACTACTTCCTTGGATAGATATGTAGGTGTATTTGATGAACCAATGAGCTTGCTTCCTTCAAGAGACCTTTCCGGTAAGAATTTAGCCGCATCTACCTCTTAGCAGGAAATGATAGCTATTTTGCATGCAGTACAGAAGTGGCAGCCATACCTATTAGGGAATTATTTCAGCATCAAGACTAATCTCCAGGGTCTGGAAAATTTCCTAGAACAATGGGTCTCCTCCACAACACACCTGAAATGGGTTATCCCTATGTGACCACTTACAAGAAGGGTAAGGACAATATGGTGGCAGATGCTCCTTCTCGCACAATTGATGACCCAGTTTCTCTTACAGCTGTTTCTCTACTTGTTCCAAATTGGTTGCAACATGTTCAACAGGGCTATCTCTTCTATGAACTCCATGTTTCTTCATGAGCAGGGCACTCTGGGTTCTTCAAAATGTATGATCGGGAACAATGTAACTTCTTTTGGCAGGGATTGAAAATGATGACAACTCAACGGATGTTGGTTGACTGTGATACTTTCCAGGTCAACAAGGGTGAAACGACCCTCCTTTCGGGACTGCTCGAACCCTTTCCCATCCCTACACAGATTTGGAGAACTATCTCTATGGATTTCTTGGAAGCGCTCCAGTGGTATAGTACCACATCTAAAAGGACACCATATGAAGCAGTCTCTGGACTGGCACCGCCAGTTCTTCTTCCATACACCTTCAGCAGCTCCCCAGTTCAGGCAATTGACTCAATCAATTCTTCGAAACCGCGATCAGCTTCTTCTCATTCTGCAGGACAATCTTCACATGGAAAGAATTCGACTGAAACAACAAGCCAATCATCACCGTTCTGCCTGCACTTTTCACGTCACTGATATGGTTCTTCTTCTTCTACAACCTTCCACGCAATCCTCCATGAAACTCATAAGGCGCCAGTGGCCCGGAATGCAACCCGAGGATGCTACAGGGGACCCACTCCTTCAGATTCTGCATCAATTTCCACATCTAAAGCTTTGAGGACAAAGCTTTTTCTGAGGGAGAGGGGATGTTAGAAACCCATGTCTTTACTTTGTTAGTATATTGTTGTTGGACGCATATGCTTTGTAAGTCGTCCCGTAGTATTTGTTGATCCATAGTTTGTGTTATTGTTGTTGGCGCATATGCTTTGTAAGTCGCCCATAGTTTTATTGATCCATAGTTTGTATTGGCTCATGGTTTTGACCCGTAGTAATTGTTGATCTATATTTTGTATTGGCCCATGGTTTGTATTGACACATGGTATTGACCCATGGTATTGGCACCTAGACTTAGTATATAAGTGTGTGTTGAGGCCTATGAAGGCACCGTGAAGTTAATTGTATTGAGCTTGCTCAAAGGAGGTTGCCCCCTCGAAGTGGCCCATGATCAATATAAAAGTGATTATGAGTTCTATTATTTCTGATATCTCATGTATTTGCATTAATTAATTATTGCAGGTTCTTCACATAAAGGAGTTTATAAACCCTCCTTTAGGTTTCCATTTTTTCAATATCCGTCCATCTATCCTTCTCTATGAGGTCCATATCCCATACATTTGCATATTAATCTCCTAGAACATAAAGCAATTAGTAAACCAACAATCTGCATTGGATCTACAACGATTTGAAGGATTGAATTGGATTTCTCCAAGCATCCCTTTTTGGGAGAAGGCTATAGGGTCTTATTGGCCTCTTCTGCTAGGAATTCAAGGTTTGATTTGGATTTATACAAGCATCATTTTTTGGTAGAAGGTCACAGGGTCTTCTTGGCCTCTTTTGCTAGGAAATCCAATAGATCTCCCTACATTGGAAGAAGTTATTTGCAGGACAAAACTTCCTTGAAGCTCTTCATGCATTCCAAAATAGATGTGTTCATCTTTGTTATCACTCTAAAAATTAACTACGCATGTGCATGCATAGGGTTTTACAAATGACATGTAGAAATAAAATCACATGTCAATTTGATGGTGAAAATAAGAATTTCACCTTTCAAGAGTGACAAATTAAGCTTTAAGATTTAGTTGTATTTTGACATCTAAAAAGGTAAATGATGGCTTAGTTTCCATTTAACCATGAATCTTCAACTCTTATAAACACTTTATTTTTTTAAGGGTAAGTTATAAGCTTTCCCAAATTAAATTAACATATACAAATTACATTAGGGTTGAAATATAATTTTTCATGAAGAGAAGGTCCGTGACTTTCACCAATCCTCCTTACACATGTTGACAAAATTGGTGGTAAGCTTTAAAACAAACATGAGGGTAGGATTTGTCCCACGCATGTGTGCATCGATATAGCATTAGGCATGACTCACATGTTCAACCACTACCCCTAATGACCCCATGGATACCTTAAAGTGCATGGAACCTCCATGGATCCCTTAATAAAAAGGGTAAATATATCAATTAGGAGGCCTTACAGAGAACATCCTAATGACCTATGATCCACCTATACGTGATTGTACCCCCATGTCTACCTTAAATTGGGAGGTTCCCCATGCATACAAAAGGTGCATGGGGAATTTAGGTGCTCTTATGGTTATCTTAAGGAACCAAGTATATGAGCTATTAGGTCAATCACTATCTATAGGTACCTTCGTGGGTATCGAGTAGCTATATCATTTATTTGGTCAACCACTACCTTGGTTTCCTCTTTGGCTACCTTAAGATTCACTACCTCGAGTAAATATATCATTTAAAAGACCTTCCTACCTTAGATAAATAATATCTTTTACTATATACTATCCGAGCTACTTCTTCATACCTCCATAATAACCTTAAGGTATGGGAAAATATATATTTATTTGGCCAACCAATACGAGTCAGTAATTTCATGACTACCTTAAGGTACATAGTAAATGTATCATTTATTAAACGAGTAGTTTCTTAAATCTATGTTTCATAGTTATCTTATGTTATTATACTTTATTTATCCATGTATCACAATAAAGAGTATGGGTACAAATATATTATTTATTATCTTATTTTTATTGAATCAATTATTTAGATAGAGAGGTTTTGTTTGTTTAGTAGGGTTCACGATAGACAAGTTCTAAGAAATAAGGGTTAAGGAACCATTAGCACCATAATATCAATCTTGTTTGGGACTACAAGGTTAAATATTCTATGGATTCATTTTTTTTGTTTTGATGTCACTAATTCTTAGGCAATCTTTATTAAGTTACAATTTTGTATCAATGAGATAGTTTTTTTTTTAAGTGGAAATGGATTCAACACTCTTTATTACCCCTATTGCAACTAAATTGTGCAATGTTAATATATAATACTTGTTATTGCATCAATCCAAAAGAGTTCCTAATAGATATTAGGCTAAAAATGTCAATTTCCCCTTTAGTTAATTTGACCAAGATGAAAAAGTAATTTTGTCAAGCATTTAAACTACCATTTGTCATATACCCATATACATAATCATTACTTAACTATAGCCTTTTTCCATATACCCATATACATAATCATTATTTAACTATACCCCATTGCTATATTAAGTTTAATACCTACTCAAATTAGCCTCGTACCCCATTAAAATCAAGTACTCATAAATATATTATTTATATAACCAACCAACGTATGTGGTTTCTTTCATAACTACCTTAAGAACTATCAAGTAAATATATCATTTATTACCCTAATATTTATATAACTAACAAACATGTGTAGTTGCTTTCATAACTACCTTTATAACTAACTAACAAATATGTGTTGTTTCTTTCACAACTACCTTAAGAACTAACCAACAAACATGTGTGATTGCTTTGACATAACGAACAAGTAAATATGTCATTTATTACCATAATAAATACTTTTCTATGTCCCATGGTCATCTTAAATTGCCTTAATTAAATACTTCTCATTATGTTAAGTTGTCTACTCAAATTATCTTATAAAATCACATCTACCTATATTATTTATATATATACATAAATCATCATTATCTCTTTATACCCATTTTGTTTATGGCTTTTTCCAACTAGGTAAATATCATTTTTTATTTGACTAAACAATATGAATAAGTGTATTTTATAACTATATTTTATTTTAAGACAACTTTATTTAATTATTATTATTATTAAACCTATTTTAACATAACATCCTTTTGAACTTGAACTTGACTGAACATAAATTTGACACCACTATCAGAAATGGGAGAATGGGAGAAAAAGAAAATATATTATTTATTTACCAATTAATATGGGTCGTATTTTCGCAACTATATTGAGATACCAATTAAATATATTAATTACAATGGGAGATTTATAATTATTTTGAATTGACTACTCTATGATATAACCGTTGTGAAAAGTTTACTCGGTCGATCATTTATAGCAAAAGCCCTTCACATATAACCGTTACCATTACTGACCTTCATATTTTACTCAATTTTTTTTTTATTCCACTATACGGACCTTCATATTTTACTCAATTTATTTTTTTATTCCACTATATGGTAAAGATGGAACTATAACCTAGATTAACGGTTCAATGGAATAATGATCTGGTCTGGAAAATGCTTTTTCATCAAATTTGTGGACCTTCATATTTTACTCAATTTTTTTTTATTAATTAATTTATGAATATGGAATTAATTTAATTTTTTAGTTAACAAAATGATAGAATTTATTTAATTTTTTTTATGGCTTCCATCCTTAACCCTTTCACACCTGACCTATAACAATTGAACAAATAACCTATAATAACTTACTATCTACTTATACTCAACTGTAATATCGTCGTCCCTCGGGTTACACCATTATTCTCCCATACTCTCGCAATATCGTCTTCTTCTCGTTACTCCTCCAATATCAATAGCGTCTTCCTCTGGTATTTTTTAGTTAACAGAAGAAAGGTGACAAGGAAGGCAGCGAATATCTACTTTGACATCCAAAATGGAGAGAACCCAGTCTTCTTCTTCGGTTGCGACCAGATTGAAGTTTGCTCTGTTGGATTCGAAATCATATTTATTTCAGATAAGCCTTTCTATGACAATTGAGAGCTCCTCTGATTATCACGATGATGTGCTCGCTCCACCCAGAATGAGTTGTGTGGATCTAGCCCCCGCGAGGCGGAGCTCTGCTTCACCACCAAGGACGAACTTCACTAAGGAGTATCAAACCCAAACCCATATTCCTCCTGAACCGATGAACAATATACTGGGTAACAAAGTCTCATATTCCAGTGAAACAGCGCCAGCAGAAAGGGGTGAAGCCTACATTGACCTAAGATTTAAATGTGTCTCAGAAATGCATAAAAATGGCGGCCATATCTTCTCGGTAGCAGCCGCCAACGGGATTGTGTACATCGGCGCCGAATGCAACACCATCAGATCGTGGAAATTCGTTGGGGAAAATATTGTTGAAAGCAGCCGCCTCCATTCCTGGAGCGGCATGGTGAGAGCAATGTTGCTCGTAGAAGACAAGCTTTTCAGCGCCCATGCGGACCACAAGATCCGCGTCTGGTGCCGCTCGGGTTCGAATGCCTGTGCCGGCCACAAGCGAATGGCCGCAATACCGAAGCTGCTGGATTCGATACATCGCTGGGTGAAGCCGAAACGCGATGTTGTTGGATGTGGATCAGGCCGTCATGAAAACCCTAAATCGGGGAAGCATATGGGCGCGATATGCTGTCTCGCTTACAACGATGGTTTCTTGTATTCGGGCTCCTCTGATAAGACTGTGAAGGTATGGCGAGCCTCCGATCTCAAGTGCATCGAAACGATTAAAGCTCATGATGATGCTGTTATTCAGTGGATCCGTGGATGCAACGATTCGTGTTTGGAGCAGAGGAATGTTGGAGTCTGACCAGCATACTTGTTCGGCAGTTATAAAAGCCCATGGCGGCCCTGTCAAATGTATTGCTGCCAAAGTTGAGGAAGAAAATAGGGTTCTGCTTTTTAGTGGGAGCCTGGATGGATCGGTCAACATGTGGGGCATCGCTGTAAAGCAGAAGCGATCAAGGCCAGCATGACTATACCACGGACAACAAAATTAATTAAGTTTCTACTGTCCTGGTCATGTTTCATCGCTAGTCTTCTTTTTTTTTGTCTCCCAGCTCTATAATTGTCTAGGTTTGTGCGTGGTTGTATCAACGTTAACATTTAGGGAGGTTATTAGTCTCACATAATTTTTCCTCATTATAAGATGTTCATTTGCTTTATTGCAATTATCTAGTTACATTCATGTTTTTATGGAACTTGTCTTATATATAGTCCGATCATAAACTGAAAATAGTACGATTTCTCCTCGCCCTGCGAAACTATATTGTTTACATTCAATTTTTTAATTTTTTTATGTTTGACAAATGCTTAGAACCCCCTTATTAAATTTTCATGTTCTAATGTTGGTTATGAGAAACTATATATTCTTAACATTTCAGTGTTGATGTTTCATGCTTTATAGAAGTTTGTTTCATTGCAAGCTATGAGAAACTATATCGTTGACATTCCAAATGAGAAATCTTTTCTCCAGCTTTGTGGTGTAGATGCATTGTTTTTGTCATTTGATCTTAGTAGGATGGTCTTGGATGACTCTATCTTAATCTTTTTGTTACACTTATGTTGATTATAGTACAGCATTTTCTTTTTGTTATATTTAATGTTAATTAGAGTACACTATTGAGTTTTTTTCTATATGGGTAATGTTTCTTTGAAATTAAGTTTTTGTTTTTGATAGTGTGTGCAGTTTTTATATTTTAAGAATTTTGTCTTGTAAACTGTATTGAAGTTGTAAAGTTTATTTTATACTTTTAATATAAAGTAGAGTAATTTTTATGTGAAAAAAAATTAATGAAAAAGAAAAACACAAAATATAATAAAGAAAAGAGTATGCATGTATACTATTATTAAGATTTAATTTATTAGGTAGTTAACTTTTAAAAAGTCAAATTTTAATATTTAAAAATAATATGGATTTATTTGGATTATGCTTCTAAATTTTGGGAAGTTTTATGTTTTAAGGTTTTTACTAAAGGAGAAGAGGAAACTTTTCAAATTTCTTCAGTGTGAGTACTTTTAAAAGAACCAGGTGTAAACCGATATATACTTAACTCTGGAAGACCTAGAGAAACTACCCTTTCTAACAAGGGATCGTTGGGTCAAGTTAATGGATTGTTGAAGGGTGTAGCAAACTCTTCGATAGTCAAGTATTCAACCTATATAGTTTCCTGAACAGGTTGATCTTGGAAGATGAGATGAGGTTCTCCGAGTTGTTCAGTTGTTCCAGTAAGTTCGTAAGAACCAAGAGAGTATGTTCTTCATCGTTGTGGTGGCGAGTGTGAGTGAAGGAAGGTTTTTCAACCTTCGTGACCTTCTAATAGGTTGGTCCTCCACAATTGTGTGAAAAATATACTAAGTAATTACCCTAGGGGGCACTAAACAACTAGGAGGAAACAACACACCACTAAAAATATCTTAAAGTAATCCATACCAGGCACACAAAGATAATACTCTCAAAATTAACTATGGGTGCAAGTGTTTGAATCACCAACCGCCTTCCCAAAAACCTGTAAGGGATTTCCTCCCACGTATGTCCTAGGTGTACAGTGTAAATATCCTTCCATCGTCATGTGTGTAGAGCCCTAAAGGTCAAACGATACTAAAGGCTACCAAAATTGTAGAAAGAACCCGGGGGGGACAGTCGTAGGTCCAGCCAAGACGCATGGACAGGGTAACTAAGCCCGAAATCCTAGAGTACACAAGGAACTAAAGGATCCATGTACACGAAAAGGCTCTGGTGTATGCTCGAAAGAAAAGTGGGGGGTATCCCCAACAGTCCAATCTCACACGACTTCGTGCTTAACTTTGGTTTGAGTAGAGCAATACCTCCACAACAGTTGATTTACCTAAACGATAGTTTGTACTATGATTTGAGATTTGAATGGTTTGGAAGGTTTAAAGTGATTGCACCGAGTGAAACGAAGTGCTCTACAGCCCAGTATGGGGGAGATCCTATAACGTTTGTCCATGTTTGTCCTTATAGTCGGCCATAATAAATAAAGTTTGTCTTTAACATAATAAAAAAAAAAATTAATATTATGTCGGTGATGAATAAAAGGACGTGTATTTTCGTTTGAATTAAATCCTAGGCTATAAACATTTGTCTTTATTATTGTCGGCCATTAATTAAAAAGTAAAAAGAAGTAAAATGTAATGGAAAGTATTTAATGAAAAGTAAAAAAGTAAAATGTATTGTCCGCCATTAATTAGAATGTAAAAAAAAGTAAAATTATGGAAAGTATTTAAAAAAATTCCATGTCCGCTCATAAAATAAAATATTAAGAAAAGTAATTAAAAAATATATGTTCGTTTATAAAATAAAAAATTAAAACCTAAACCCGGATCTATCAATCAAGAGAGATTAAATTTCTTAAGTTTAAATTTAAAGAAAGAAATACACCTCAAGAAATTGGATCCCTCTCGGTGCTTGATAATTACGGGTTTAAGATGGATCTATGCTAGTGTATTCCAAACCCTCGCCTAATCTAGTTGATGTTGTGTAACCTAAAAAGAAAAATGTTACTAATCAATTTTATTAATGGTTCTTTTTAAGGCTGTTACTTACTCAAAGGATAGTGCAATGTGTGGTCATGGTTACAACTGAAAAGAAATGTGTATATAAAATTGTAAAGACTTCACAATTAACCTACTTTGTTTGTCTTTCAAAACATGAAACCATAAAGCAAACTAAGCATAATGAAAGTGTTTTTGTATTTTCAAAGATCATAGTACTAAAGATTACAACTACTTCAAAAAGAAAATGACAATTCTTGCTATAAAAGGAAAGTTCTTTTTAAATTTGATTTTTTCTTTAACTATGAAAAAATACAAATAAGTGTGAACCAACAAGAACCGTAAAAGCAGTGCAATCAAAGAGAAAATGCCCAAAATTAAATCAATCAGACCTTATGCAAGACCGATAAATACCAACCCAACTAGTTGCTTCAGGAACCCTAAAATTAACTAGGTTTTGGAAACAAAATGTAAACCAATATGACTGATATGTAAGGTGGAAAAACAGAGACTCTTATGCAAAGATGAGTCGGATCCTGAATACTAGTGATCAAAGAGGATGAAATCCAAGCAGTTGCTAAACACAAAATGGGCTAGAAAGCAAGGGTATATTTGCAAGCACAAAACTCAAGTAGAAACTCTTAAAGAGGATACGAATAGACTAAACAATGCCAAGAGGGTATCAGATCAGCAAAATACATCCAAAGCCACACACAAGCCAACCTAAGACCAAACCCTAATTAAAAAAGAAAATTCTCACGAAAAACCAGCGACTGTAACATGTAGCAACGCGCGGCTGACCCGCGGGTACATACACCAACAACTCGCGAGTAGGGCAGAAAAGTCGCGACTGTATGTAAATGAAGGTCGTGGGTGATCCTGGAAAAGATTTAAAGTCTTAAAAACCTACTGAATCAAGAATAAAAACCAAAGGATATCTCTAAGAAAGGTTGTAAAAGAGACTCAGATCAACAATCAAAGGCATTAAATAAGTGTGAGATCAACAAACAAACTTCCAAAGCCAGAAGAAGTAACCCTAAGACCAAAACTTAATTAAAACAAAAAATCTCAAGGAAAGTTCGCGACTGTAACATGCAGAAGCACGCGGGTACCTTCGTGGGTATCGAGTAGCTATATCATTTATTTGGTCAACCACTACCTTGGTTGCCTCTTTGGCTACCTTAAGATTCACTACCTCGAGTAAATATATCATTTAAAAGACCTTCCTACCTTAGATAAATAATATCATTTACTATATACTAACCGAGCTACTTCTTCATACCTCCATAATAACCTTAAGGTATGGGAAAATATATATTTATTTGGCCAACCAATACGAGTCAGTAATTTCATGACTACCTTAAGGTACATAGTAAATGTATCATTTATTAAACGAGTAGTTTCTTAAATCTATGTTTCATAGTTATCTTTTGTTATTATAGTTTATTTATCCATGTATCACAATAAAGAGTATGGGTACAAATATATTATTTATTATCTTATTTTTATTGAATCAATTATTTAGATAGAGAGGTTTTGTTTGTTTAGTAGGGTTCACAATAGACAAGTTCTAAGAAATAAGGGTTAAGGAACCATTAGCACCATAATATCAATCTTGTTTGGGACTACAAGGTTAAATATTCTATGGATTCATTTGTTTTGTTTTGCTGTCACTAATTCTTAGGCAATCTTTATTAAGTTACAATTTTGTATCAATGAGATAGTTTTTTTTTTAAGTGGAAATGGATTCAACACTCTTTATTACCCCTATTGCAACTAAATTGTGCAATGTTAATATATAATACTTGTTATTGCATCAATCCAAAAGAGTTCCTAATAGATTTTAGGCTAAAAATGTCAATTTCCCCTTTAGTTAATTTGACCAACATGAAAAAGTAATTTTGTCAAGCATTTAAACTACCATTTGTCATATACCCATATACATAATCATTACTTAACTATACCCTTTTTCCATATACCCATATACATAATCATTATTTAACTATACCCCATTGCTATATTAAGTTTATTACCTACTCAAATTAGCCTCGTACCCCATTAAAATCAAGTACTCATAAATATATTATTTATATAACCAACCAACCTATGTGGTTGCTTTCATAACTACCTTAAGAACTATCAAGTAAATATATCATTTATTACCCTAATATTTATATAACTAACAAATATGTGTAGTTGCTTTCACAACTACCTTAATAACTAGCCAACAAATATGTGTAGTTTCTTTCACAACTACCTTAAGAACTAACCAACAAACATGTGTGATTGCTTTGACATAACGAACAAGTAAATATGTCATTTATTACCATAATAAATACTTTTCTATGTCCCATGGTTATCTTAAATTGCCTTAATTAAATACTTCTCATTATGTTAAGTTGTCTACTCAAATTATCTTATAAAATCATATCTACCTATATTATTTATATATATACATAAATCATCATTATCTCTTTATACCCATTTTGTTTATGGCTTTTTCCAACTAGGTAAATATCATTTTTTATTTGACTAAACAATATGAATAAGTGTATTTTATAACTATATTTTATTTTAAGACAACTTCATTTAATTATTATTATTATTAAACCTATTTTAACATAACATCTTTTGAACTTGAACTTGACTAAACATAAATTTGACACCACTATCGAAAATGGGAGAAAAGCTAAATATATTATTTATTTACCAATTAATATGGGTCGTATTTTCGTAACTATATTGAGATACCAATTAAATATATTAATTATAATGGGAGATTTATAATTATTTTGAATTGACTACTCTATGATATAACCGTTATGAAAAGTTTAATATTTTACTCAATTTATTTTTTTTATTCCACTATACGGTAAGGATGGAACTATAACCTAGATTAACGGTTCAATGGAATAATGATCTGGCCTGGAAAATGCGTTTTTATCAAATTTGTGGGTCAATTTAATTCTTTTTGGTCAATTTTTTTTTTACTCCACTATACGGACCTTTATATTTTACTCAATTTATTTTTTTATTCCACTGTAAGGTAAGGATGGATCAGGCCGTCATGAAAACCCATACTCGTCCACCCAAATGCGCCAAGCAACGATTCAGTGGGTGGTAATTATAATCTGTTATTCAGTGGATCCGTGGATGCAACGATTCGTGTTTGGAGCAGAGGAATGTTCGAGTCTGACAAGCATACTTGTTCGGCAGTTATAAAAGCCCATGGCGGCCCTGTCAAATGTATTGCTGCCAAAGTTGAGGAAGAAAATAGGGTTCTTCTTCTTAGTGGGAGCCTGGATGGATCGGTCAATATGTGGCGCATCGCCGTAAAGCACAAACGATCAAGGCCAACATCACTATACCAGGAAAAACAAAATTAATTTTCTAATGTCCTGGTCATGTTTCATCGCTAGTCTTTTTTTTTGTCTCCGAGCTCCATAGTTTTCCAGGTTTGTGCCTCGCTGTATCAACGTTAACATGTAGTGAGCTCATTAGTCTCAGATCATTTTTCCCGATTATAAGATGTCCATTTGCTTGCTTGCATTTATCTAGTTACATTCATGTTTTTATGGAACTTGTCTTATATATATATATATAGTCCGATCATAAACTGAAATTAAACTGAAAATAGTACTATTTCTCCTCGCCATGCGAAACTATATTGTTTACATTCAATTTTTAATTTTTATGTTTGACATAAGCTTATTTTATATATTTAATGTCTATCTTAACTTGAAATAACTTGAAAATACTGAAGTTCACACGCACTGTTAATAAACTACATTTGGTGCGTATTGCTAACCGCGTAACTATTAAATTATAAACTACATTTGGTGCGTATTGCTAACCCGGTAACTATTAAATTTTCAAGTTCTAATGCTGGTTATGAGAAACTATATATTGTTAACATTTCATTGTTGATGCTTGCTTTATAGAAGTTTGTTTCATTGCAAATTGCAAACTATGAGAAACTATATCGTTGGCTTTCCAAATGATAAAGCTTGTAGGATGACTCTATCTTAATCTTTTTGGCACATTTATGTTGATTATAGTAAAGTATTTTCTTTTTGTTATAATTAATGCTAATTAGAGTACAGTATTTGGTTTTGGGTTTTTTCCTCTATTGGTAATGTTTCTTTGATTTTAAGAAGTTTTTGGTTTTGGTTTTTCTCTATTGGTAATGTTTCTTTGAAATTAATAAGTTTTTGTTTTTGGATAGTCTTTAAAGTTTTTATATTTTAAGAATTTTATCTTATAACCTCTATTGAAGTTGTAAAGTTTATTTTATATTTTTAATATAAAGTATAATAATTTTTATGTCAAAAAAAAGTTAATGAAAAAGAAAAACACAAAATATAATTAACAAAAGAGTATACATGTATAATATTATTAAGATTTAATTTATTAGGTAGTTAACTTTTAAAAAGTCAAATTTTAATATTTAAAAATAATATGGATTTATTTGGATTATATTTCTAAATTTTGGGAAGTTTTATGTTTTAATGTTTTTACTAAAGGAGAAGAGGAAACTTTTCAAATTTTTTCAGTGTGAGTACTTTTAAAAGAACGAGGTGTAAACCGATATATACAAGTAACTCTCAAAGACTTAGAGAAATTACCCTTTCTAACAAGGGATCGTAGGGTCGAGTTAATGGAGGGTTGAAAGGTGTAGCAAACTCTTCAGTAGTCAAGTATTCAACCTATATAGTTTCCTGAACAAGTTGATCTTGGAAGATCTGATGAGGTTCTCCAAGTTGTTCAGTTGTTCCCGTAAGTTCGTAAGAACCACGAGAGTTTGTTCTTCACGTTGTGGTGGTGGTGGAGGCTCCATTGTGAGTGGAGGAAGGTTTTTCAACCTTCGTGACCTTCTAAGAGGTTTTTCCTCCACAATTGTGTGAAAAATATACTAAGTAATTACCCTAGGGGGCACTAAAAAACTAGGATCAAACAACACACCACTAAAAATGTCCTAAAGTAATCCATACCAAGCATTTGAATCACCAACCACCTTCCCAAAATCCCGTAAGGGATTTCCTCCAACGTATGTCTTAGGTACAGTGTAAATATCCTTCCACCGTCACCTATGTAGAGCCCTAAAGGTCAAAAGATACTAAAGGTTACCAAAATTGCAGAAAGAACCCGGGGGGACAGTCGCAGGTCCAGCCAAGACGCATGGGAGGGTAACTAAGCCCGAAATCCAAGAGTACACAATGCACTAAAGGATCCACGTACACGAAAAGGCTCTCGTGTATTCTCAAAAGAAAAGTGGGGGGTATCCCCAACAGTCCAATCTCACACGACTTCGTGCTTAACTATGGTTTGAGTAGAGCTTCCTCGATACCTCCACAAGAGTTGATTTACCTAAACAATAGTTTGTACTATGATTTGAGACTTGAATGGTTTGGAAGGTTTAAAGTGATGTATTCCAAACCCTAGCCTAATCTAGTTGATGTTGTGTAACCTAAAAAGAAAAATTTTGCTAGTAAATTTTATTAATGGTTCTTTTTAACGTTGTTACTTACTCAAAGGATAGTGCAATGTGTGGTCACGGTTACAACTGAAAAGAAATGCGTATATAAAAATGTAAAGACTTTACAATTAACCTACTTTGTTTGTCTTTCAAAACATGAAATAAAACAACAAACTAAGCATAATGAAAGTTTTTTGTATTTTCAAAGATCATAGTACTAAAAATACAACTACTTCGAAAAGAAAATCACAATTCTTGCTATAAAAAGAAAGTTCTTTTTAAATTTGATTTTTTCTTTAACTATGAAAAAAATAAAAATAAGTGTGAACCAACAAGAACCGTAAAAATAGTGCAAGAAAAGAGAAAATGGGCAAAACTAAAGCAATCATACCTTATGCAAGACCGACAAAGACCAACCCAACTAGTTGCTTCGGGAAACCTAAAAGTAACTAGGTTTTGGAAACAAAATGCAAACCAATATGATGGATATGTAAGGCAGAAAAACAGAGGCTCTTATGCAGAGATCAGTGTGCTCCTGAATACCAGTGATCAAAGAGGATGAAATCCAAGCAGTTGCCAAACACAAAATGGGCTAGAAAGCAAGGGTAACTTTGCAAGCACAAAACTCAAGTATAAACTCTTAAAGATGATACAAATAGAATCAGAATACACTGAACAATGTCCAGAGGATATTAGATCAGCAAAATACTTCCAAAGCCATAGAAAAACCACCCTAATTAAAAAAGAAAATCTCACAAAAAACCCGTGACTGTAACATGCAGCAATGCGCGGCTGACCCGCAGGTACATACACCAACAACTCGCGAGTAGGGAAGAAAAGCTTCAACTATATGTAAATGAAGGTTGCGGGTGATCCTTGAAAAAATTTAAAGACCTAAAAACCTACTGTATCAAGAATAAAAACCAAAGGATATATCTAAGAAAGGCTATAAAAGAGACTCAGATCAACACTCAGAGGCATTAAACAAGTGTCAGATCAACAAACAAACTTCCAAAGCCAGGAGAAGTAACCCTAAGACCAAAGCTTAATTAAAACAAAAAATATCAAAGAAAGTTTGCAACTATAACATGCAGAAGCACGCAAGTGCAACTAGATAACCACGAGTACCTATATAGGCAACACGCTAGTGCAATTGAATAGCTGTGCCTATAAGCACAAGGAACTCGCAAAAATAACATCAACTTGTAGTCAAATTGCAATAGACACAAAGAAATCTATTGGAAAGGGAATAATGTCTCAATCTTTATTGACAAATGCAGAAAGTACAATAATGTTATACCTGTCCTGAATCGGCACCATCGTAACCAGACCTTGGTCTCCTGCTCCTCTCTCTTAGTTATGAATTTCTCCAACATAACTTTCTCTAATGATCTTAAGGTCCCTTTCTCAAGCCCTTCCCCTTGTATTTATAGCAAAGCAAGGAAGGCAGGTTCGAAAGGTGGTTGAGTTGGGAAGTTGGGGTAGTTTGGGTACCTGCCTCAACTAATCTCAATTCTTTTTTTAATTCTTTTTTAACTTTTTCTTAAGACACCCACGACTATGATATAGGACAACTCGTGAGTGACTCGTGAGTGTCTTCACTTGCATCTAGTGGGTGCAACATTTTGAGGGAAGGATTGCAAGGTTCGGCTCTAGGTCATCTAGGGTCAAGGTAAGGTCTTCCATCCATACTGTCCTTTTGTGTGATCCACAAGGCAATGTGGTCACAAATGGAGAAGTGCTAATTTGATCGATAAAAATTGTGTTTGATGAGTTTCATGTTATTGATCTTGTATATGTTCCTCGTTGTTTTCCTCTTTCTCTTTATCATCTTTTATGGCTTGGCTCTAGGTTATTGCAGCATTTTTGTATATATATGTTTTTCTTCTATGATTAGTGTTGAAATAATGTAACTTCAAAGAATATTCTATTTGTACTTTATTATTATTCATCCGAAGATGTGTTATTCCTCTGTCGGGATGTTATTATTATGTAAAGTCATTGAGGTAAATCCTCCCATGTAAGTCGGGGCAATAGATCCCCTAATATTCATTTGTAATGGGGTGTTTAAGTCCCCTAGATAGGTCGGCCCAGTTAGCAAGAGAATAAACTATTGAGGCCGACCTATCAAGTGTAAAAGTCAAGTGAATCTAAAGTATAAATAGAGAAGGTGTGTTCCTCATTTGAACACACACTCACTCACTTGTGAACTCGCATAGGAGAGAGAGATCTGGAAAGGAGGATAAGGAGCTCTTGTTTGGGGATTTCATCTTTGTACTTGTTGATCATCTATATTGAGGAAATTTTGTTGGTTTTCTACCCCATAAGGGTTTCCGAGGATAAATCTGTGTCTCTTGTGTTTATGTTGTGCTTGTTATTCTTTCAGTGATCCTGCATATGCTATTGTTGTGAAATTGAATTGAATACTGATGTTATCTATCTAAGCATATTGAATCTTAACATGGTATCAGAGCTATTCTGAAGGAAGGCTATGTATGGCACTTATGACACTTATTTCAGTTGCGACAATTTGAAAGCTAGGGCTTTGTATAACAAAACCTAGTCATTGTGGAACTTTCACTATAAATCACTTTCGGCGAAGGTTCGGGATCTGAAACTTGTACAGGACAAAGATGACATTTTCTTGTATCTTTTGTCCGAGTTAAAGCCTCAGATTCGTTGTACTTTCTGAGATATGATCCGTACAAGTTAGGGTTTATCCCTCCTCGAGAATGAATCCCTAAACAGGTGACCTAGGTAAAAAGGTCATATCTCACAATAGGAAGCTCCAAATGGAATTCCGTAAAAAGAGACAGTTAGGGAACTGAATTTATTTTTACAGGTCTGAGTTTCAAAGGCTGAAGTTGAAACAGTGACATGTGGCACTCCTTACAAGTTCTCTATGTTGTTCCATCCCTTAAATGGTTCATGTTGTGAAACTGAGCATATCTCTATGATGGAGAATCCAATAAAGCTCAAACCTGTGGGGTTGGAAATATAACAAGTTAGACTACCATAGTCTGAAGTTTCAGACCCTGCAGATCTGAAATTTCAGAGATACACTAGAATCAAAATGGAACATCTGAAATGGCTCAATGGAGAAAATCAAAGAAGAGAAGGAAGAAGCTCTCACTTGGGTTTTTTAGTTTTTAGGTATGGCATGACGTAATACAATGTCAGAGACACCTGATGAAACATTGGAAACTTTGAAAATGGATTTGGAATCCATTCATCTTAGATATTAATCCTCCATCAAAATGTTGTGGGAGGAAGGAGATTGAAAATTAGGGTTTCCAGGTAAGAAGAAACCCTAACAAAGTTGGGAGACTCATAGGGAAGCAATGAAGGAGGTTTAAATGGCACTTATATTCTATCATCCTAGCACCATGAACCTATATAAGATGTTTACAAGAATCTACCTTGGATGGTTAGGGTTTTAACCTTATAGAGAAGACTGTACAAGCAATCTCAACAGGTATGACTTGAGAAGATATAGGTATGTTTTGAAATCTGTTTCATGATTAAGTTCATGATATGTTTATTGAGGTTAGTAAAATCATGATTAATTTTATATTTTCTGATCACCTTAGTAAAAGTATGAATGCATGTGAATGATAGAAGACATTCATTGATTAGGGTTATGACACTTATGATTGTACTAATGCACTTGTTGTGTTGTATGAGGATGATGTTGTCTGCTAACATGAAAGGTACATCAAGTAAATATATATGGCCATGATGACATGAAGACAAAGACTCATCCGTAGTCTTTGAGTTTCATAGTTATCTTATGTTATCTTATCTTATCTGTGTTTCATAGTTATCTTATGTTATTCTACTTGAGTTATCCATGCATCACAATAAAGAGTATGGGTAAATATATTATGTATTTAGCCTATTTGTATTGAATCAATTCTTTAGATAGAGAGGTTTTGTTTGTTTAGTAGGGTTTACACTAGACAAGGTCTAAGAAATAAGGGTTAAGGAACCATTAGCACCATAATATCAATCTTGTTTGGGACTACAAGGTTAAATATTCTATGGATTCATTTTTTATTTTGCTATCATTGATTCTTAGGAAATCTTTGTTAAGTTATAAATTGTGCAATGCTAATATATAATACTTGTTGTTCCATCAATCCAAAAGAGTTCCTAATAAATATTAGGACAAAAATGTCAATTTCCCCTTTAGTTAATTTGACCAGCATGAAAAAAGTCATTTTGTGAAGCATTTAAACTACCATTTGTCATATATAACGCATATACATGATCATTATTTAACTATACACCATTTCCATATTAAGTTTCCGTACTCAAATTAGCCTCATACCCCATTAAAGTCAAGTACTCATAAATATATTATTTATATAACCAACCAACATATGTGGTTGCTTTCATAACTACCTTAAGAACTATCAAGTAAATATATAATTTATTACCCTAATATTTATATAACTAAGAAACATGTGTAGTTGCTTTCACAACTACCTTAAGAACTAACCAACAAACATGTGTGGTTGCTTTCACAACTAACCAACAAACATTTGTGATTGATTTCACAACTGCCTTAAGAACTAGCAAGTAAATATGTCATTTATTACCATAATAAATACTTTTCTATGTCCCATGGTTATCTTAAATTGCCTTAATTAAATACTTCTAACTATGTTATGTTGCCTACTCAAATTATCTTATAAAATAACATATATCTATATATTATTTGGGAAATCAATATGTATAAGTATTTTTATAACTACCTTATATTATCCAATAAACATATTATATTACATTAATTATTACTTCTTTATACCGCATGAATATCTAAAGTTCCATGGGTACTTTCATAATTCACTTATATGAATTGTGAAATCTATATCACAGTAGGATCTAGTATTTAAATATTACCTGACAATCAATAATTTATGCTTAGTGGCTAGCTTAGATTGGACCTCAATCCCCCCTAGGTTGACCAATAAGCTCCCAAATCACCCCAAAATGGTACGAATTGTCCATGTGAACGTTGGGTGAGCATGGGAAGACATAAATTAGGCTCACACATGTGGTGGATAGGATTGGGTGGAAGTTAGGTAGCCAAGGGTAGGCCAAAACAGCCAAGAAAGGGCCAAAATGTCCACATATAATGCATGGGTTCCTTAAGTCAAAGACAGATCCTTAAAAAAGGGCATAAGGACGCCTTTGCTCAATTAGAAGCAATAAATGTTGGAGATTGCCATAAATAGGGCGCCCAACAACTGCATTTAACCAATGTTTGGCCCAGAAGTGGTGGAATGGTCATAATTAGCCCCAACTAACTTCTAACAACATGGGGTTGTAATTATTAACCTATTTTGGACCAATTAATCAACAAAGTGATGTATGACTAAGGTCCTAAGGTGTAATAATGTTTTAACATGAACTACCTTATATTACCTAAATATTCATATATTTACATTAATCATTATCTCTTTATACCCATTTTGGTCATGGCTCTTTTAAGTTTCCATATTCAAATTATTCACCTACTTTACTAAAAAATAAGTATACATCCTTTATTTATATTAAGTTACCCTAATCAAATTATCCACTTAACCCATAGTAAATGTAATATTTATTTGGTGAAATATATCTTTTATTACACTAAGTTATGTCCCTATTTAAGTTATGAGACTCAAATGATCCAACTAAGTAAATATCATTTTGTATTTGGCTAAACAATATGAATAGGTATGTTTATAACTATATTTTATTTTAAAACAACTTTATTTAATTATTATTATTATTATTAAACCTCTTTTAAAATAACATCCTTTAAACTTTAACTTTAACTAAACATAAATTCCGTGCATAAATTTGACACCAGTATCAGAAATGGGAGAATACGAGAAAAACTAAATATATTATTTATTTACCAATTAATATCGGTCGTATTTTCGTAACTATATTGAGATACCAATTAAATATATTAATTACAATGTGAGATTTATAATTATTTTGAATTGACTACTCTCTGATATAACTGTTATGAAAAGTTTACTCGGTCATTTATAGAAAAAGCCCTTCACAGTTATACCATTACTAATCTTCATATTTTACTCAATTTTTTATTCTTTTACAACTCGGAATCATTATACGGGAAGGATAGAACTATAACCTATATCAAACCAGTACAATAAACCGGCAATTAAAACGCTCTCTTTTCCTACGAATTTTTAGTAAAATCCGGTCAAAATTGTTCCTGGAAATGGTTATTTTTACAATTTTTCAATTTCAAAAATTGTATTTCACTGTTCTAGACTAAATTAGACTAAATGACCAATTTTAAAACGACCCAAATTCTCGAAATTGCAAATAGAACACTGGAAATTGCGATTTTAGAAAAAATGTTCGACCGGATTCCAGTGAGTTGTCAACTATTCAATGGAATAATGATCTGGCTGAAGAACAAAGCAAAATCCAAGATTTCATATATAAAAAACAAAGCAATGATACAAATTAAATAGCACTAAGAAAAACAGTTGTCTACGGTTACCAAGAACCAATTTATTATTGTTACTAATAACTATTCTAAACTCGAAGGATTAGTTAACATTCCCCCATTTATCCGAAGGATCATTTGACATGCCTAGTAACTTTCTCAACTTTTCAAACTTTTCACGTCCCAATGATTTAGTAAATATATCAGCAATTTCCTCTCAAGTGGGACAATGAGTCAAATGAATAGTTTTAGCCTCAACATGATGTCGAATCAAATGATATTTGGTTTTGATATGTTTGGTGTGATCATGGAATTTAGGATTCTTGGCCAATTGAATTGCAAAAGTATTGTCAACAAAGAGAGGCGTTGAAGTCTTTTGTTTCTCCTGCAAATATTTAAGAATTTTCCGAAGCCAAATAATTTCTTTTGTGGCTTGAGCTGCTGCAACGTATTCGGCTTCAGTTGTAGAATCGGGATTGCTTTCGTGATCTCCAAGTGATACCTGTTGATCCAAGATTCATCAAATAACCTGAAGTAGACTCTCCATGCTCTTTATCTCCATCAAAATCTGAATCTGAATAACCGGTAAGATGAAAGTCTTAAACTTTAGAGTATTTGATGCCAAACGACTGAGTACCTTTTAAATATTTCAGCACTCGTTTTGCTGCGATCCAATGGCCTTCACAAGGTTGATGCATAAACCTAGAAAGTATTCCTACAGCAAAAGCTATGTCAGGACGAGTAGTAATAATATAAATCAAGCTTCCAACAAGTTTCATGTACTTTGTTGGATATTCAAATGCACTGCCTTCATGTGAACTAAGCTTTTGATTATGCTCCATTGGAGTAGAAACAGAATTACAATCAAACATCCCGAATATACTCAACGGTTATCCAATATAATTCTTCTGAGAAATAAAGATATATTTTGGTTTTTGATCTACTTCAATTCCTAAATAAAAATGAAGTAATCCCAAATCCGTCATGTCAAAAACCTTTTGCAGCTCCTTTTTAATAAAGACGATATATTCATCACTATTCCCTGTGAGAAGCAAATCATCAACATAGACAACTAGATATACAATTGATCGCCCAACTTTCTTAACAAATAAAGTTGCATCATCTAGATTGAAATGATTATAATTCAATTTGAGAAGATGTTCAGTTAACTTCTCATACCATGCTCGGGGTGCTTGTTTCAAACCATATAAAGATTTCACCAATTTACATACCTTCTGTTCTTTTCCTTTAACAGAAAAACCTTCTGGCTGAAACATATAGACATCTTCTTTTAGATCTCCATTTAAAAAGGAATTTTTTACATCCATATGATGTATTTTCCATTCATTTTGAGCTACAAGAGAAAACAAAGTTCTAATAGTGCCCCATTTTGCAGTAGGAGCGAATGTTTTTGTGTAATCAATACCTTCTTTTTGAGCATACCCCTTTGCTACAAGTCTTGCCTTGTATTTGTCAAGTGAGCCATCAGCCTTATATTTAGTTTTATAAACCCACTTAGAGCCAATCGGTTTGATGCCAATAGGAGGGTCCACCAACCTCCAAGTGCCATTTTTAATAAGAACATCATATTCTTTCTGCATTGCATCTTTCCATTCATTACAACTAGATGCTTCTTCAAAAGTAGCAGGCTCATTAACAGCAATAGAAAAATTTAACTCAAATTCATCAAACCTTTTTGGAATTGTCTTTGTTCGCGTTGATATACGAACTGATTGCTGTGATGATGGATGAATAGATTCTTCAATTTCTGATTCTGCATTATTATCATTCAATTATGCATTATTGTCATCTACTTCTACATAATCATTATTATCAACTAGTTTTTCTTCATTCTCACGTGTTGATACAGAAGGAAAATTCATTGAGGGAAAATCCACAGATTGATCTAGAATCTGAATCCCTCCTTCAGGATGTGGAAGATCATTATCCCATTCATAATAAAACTTGTTAGAAGGGAATTTATCCAAATGATTGAGTTGTCGATCAATAGTAGAAGCATCTTTATCAAATTCAAGAAAAACTACATCTTGTGAAACAATAAATTTCTTGTTCTCCTCATCATACAACCTGTAAGCTCTAGAAGTATTAGAATGTCCCAAAAAAAGACATTTGCGACTCTTGGCACCCAATTTGTTGCGTTGTTGTGTAGGAATCAAGGCAAAGCAAGGAGAACCAAAAACTCTAAAATGTTAAATAGCAGGAAGACGATTATACCACATTTCATAAGGAGACTTATTGTTGATGGCAGTAGAAGGACACCAATTACGAACATAGACTGCACAAAGTACAGCTTCTCCCCAAAATATCAACTTGACATTTAAAAAAAACATCATTGACCTTACCATATTAAGCAAAGTTCTGTTCATGCGTTCTGCCACACCATTTTGTTGTGGGAAATAAGGAACGGTGGTTTGATGTTTAATACCATTATCTTGTAAGTACTGTTCAAATTCATTAGAGGTGTATTCATCGCCATTATCTGATCGAAGAGTGCCAATATTAAGTTGAGTTTCATTTGTAATCCATAAATGAAAATTCTTAAAAGTTGCAAAAACTTGAGATTTCTCTTTCAACAGGAAAACCCAACACATCCTGGTGTAGTCATCAATAAAAGTTAGCAGATATTTATTACCATTGGCATATGGAATAGGCATGGGCCCACACAAATCTAAATGTATAAGTCCTAACTTCCTAGAAGCTCTAGAAGTAGACCTATAAAAAGGCTGCTTACAATGCTTGCCTAAAATACAAGCATTACATGGAGACAATTTTCTTGGAATAGTAGGAAGCCCATGTATACCTTGTTGTTTCATAATCCTGATACTATCATAATTGATATGACCAAAACAAGCATGCCACAATAAGCTGGAGGATAGAGCATCACTATGTTGAGCCAAAAAAGCTGAGTTAGATGAAAAAGATGAGGTCCCTTTTAGTTTTAAAAGTTTGTCTTCTTCAACACCAGTCATAACAATCACATCATCAGATGCTCTACGTATTTCAATTATACCATCAAACATATGTATAGAATGTCCTTGCTGCCGAATATGTATGAGAGACATCAAATTTCGTTTTAATTGAGGAATATAAAGAACATCATGCAAAATATAATCAACAAGTCCTGGTAACTTAAGTCGAATAGATCCAATTCCTGAGGGCTTCAACTGTGAATTATCAGCAAAATAAACTATCCCATCAATCTAATCACTAAATGTCTCAAAATAATCTCTTCTGAAGGTCATATGACATGTGGATCCAGTATCTAAAATCCAAGTGTCTTCTCCAGAAAAATAAATGCTAAAAACTTCATTGATACTAAGATTACAATGTGCAACAATAAAATGAGCAGATTCAGGTGGTTTTCCTTTTTCTGGTTTTCCGTTTTCAAAAGACAAGTTTTCCGTTGTTTCAGTAATTTTTTTCTAAGGCGTGCGACAATAACTGGCAGTATTACCAAGTTTACCACATCTATAGCATTTAACAGATTGGCTATCATTCTGAACATATTTTTGCACAGATTGTCTATCATTCTGAATATATTTTTGTTGTCTGTCATCTTGATGATGATTACCCCCCCTGCCTCTAAATGTTCTCCTACCATGACCTCTGCTACTCTAGTCAGGTCTAGTAGATTCCTTTTCTTTCTCGACAAGACATAGAGTCTCAACAGTGGAATTGGAAAGAGATTCCTTCTTCCCAAAGGCTCTCTCTCTTTCAACAATTTTGTCTACAAGTACATCAAAAGTTATGTCTTTCATCTTTCCACTAGCTTGAAGAGACTCTAAATAGTGTGAATAAACAGGGTATAGGGATTTAATTAATGCAGTAAGTTGTAGATCAACTGTGACACCAGTGGATTCAATATCATGGTACAAAGATTTTATTTCTAAAGCTAATTTCATGGGATCATTATCCTTCATTTCTAGATTAAATAACTTTAATAATAACTGAATGATCTCAAGCTTTGAATGCCTGTCATACAAATCTTTAAGCTTCTTTGATGCTGAAAATGCAGATGTGAAGGAAACAATAGGTCTACTAACTTCTTCACTCACATAGGCATAAATTAAAGCATAAGCCTTCTTATCTTTACTCTTCCATATTACAAGTTGTTTGTCATCCTCAAGCTGTTCTGGTTCATTATCATCCTTACTTTCACAAATATCATCCCATAAATCTGTTGATGTATTTGTAACTTCGTAATGTATTTCATATATGTATATTGTATTCCTATATAGATGTTATTATTCCTCTATACGGAAGTGTCATCATTTATATTGTAAGTGTCGTAACTTATACTTGATGGATTATTAAACCACCTTGATGGGGTTGGCTCTGTATAAGTCATGTGGGTTAAAGGGTCATTAGACCACCCTATATGGGGTCGGACCTGAAAGCATTATGTTAATAGGTTAAGTTGAGGCCGACCTAGTAAGGTTATTAGGCAAGTCAAGTCAAGTATAAATAGAGTGCGGGAGGCACTCTATTTGATCAGTCACTTTCTCACTTATACACTCATTGGAGAGTGGCGCACTAGTGGAGGAGGAGAAGCTGCTACTAGGAGGCTATCTCTTATGCTTGGGTTTTGTATCATTGCTCTATCTATCTCTGAGGAAGTTATTGGGGTTTTTCACCTAATTGGTTTTCCCCAAGGAAACTCTATGTCTCTATTGTCTCTGGTGATTGATATGCTGTACATGTTATTCTCTCAGTAAAGATCCTAGATCATATTGAATTGATGCTCAAAAATTAACAAAATCATTAAAAATAAGTGTATTTTTAATCTTCCTAAACCATTCTTGATAATTATCTTTACCATTAAGCACTACTCCCACAATTGATATTAGAGAATGCATTTTTAGTTTTTCACTTATATTAAAAGAATTGTTCTTACCAGAATTTCTGTTTCAAATTCTCAACTACTGTCAATTTTCCCATCACATACCCAGCCACTGCTCCCGAAATTGCTTTCTACTTGGCTTGATATGTAGCAGATGAAGATGCTTCAGGCTATTCTCACCACCAACTGCTACAGGCTAGTCCTTGTTGTTCAAGCAGATTCCAAGTGTTTCTCTCACTTCTCACCACTAGCTGCTACATGCTGGTCCTTGCTGTTCATGCATATTCCAAGTGCTTCTCTCACCACATCTGCAAGTCTCACCTCATCTGCAAAGGCATTTTCCTCTTTCTGGCAGCAACAGGAACGAAACTGACTCAGGACAGCGATCAGCAAGTTCACGCAAGTAAAGGAATGACAGACATGGAGTTTCCTGTGCTTTGATACCACTGAAGAACAGAGCAAACTCCAAGATTTCATATATCAAAAAAAGAGCAATGATTCAAAAAAAAAAGCAATGATACAAATTAAATAGCACTGGAAAAAACAGTTTTCTACCGTTACCAAGAACCGATTTATTATGGTTACTAATAACTATTCTAAAGTTTGTAGCCCCATGGGTCAGTTTAATTCCTTCTGGGTCACTCCCACCCTCAACCCCTCCACACCTGCAGCAATTGAACAAATAACCTATAATGACTTAACCTCCGCAAATTCTCACCACCTACCACAGCAAGCTATTTCACTCTCTACTTATACTCAACTGTAATATCGTCATCCCTCGGGTTACACAATTATTCTCCCATACTCTCGCAATATCGTCTTCTTCTGGTTACAGAATTACTAACCTTCCACTTATACTCCTCCAATATCAATAGTGTCTTCCGCTGGTATTTTTTAGTCAACAGAAGAAAGGTGACAAGGAAGGCAGTGAATATCTACTTTGACATCCAAAATGGAGAGAAAGCAGTCTTCTTCTTCGGTTGCGAGCAGATTGAAGTCTGCTCTATTGGATTCGAAATCATATTTATTTCAGAGAAGCCTTTCTATGACAATTGAGAGCTCCTCTAATTATCACGATGATGCACTCGCTCCACCCAGAATGAGTTGTGTCGATATCGCAGCTCCACCCAGAATGAGTTGTGTGGATCTAGCCCCCGCGAGGAGGAGCTCTGCTTCACCACCAAGGATGAGCTTCACTAAGGAGTATCAAACCCATATTCCTCTTGGACTGATGAATAATGTACTGGGTAACAAAGTGTCATATTCCAGTGAAACAGAACCAGCAAAAAGGGGTGAAGACTACATTGACATAAGATTTAAATGTGTCTCAGAAATGCATAAAACTAGAGGCCATATCTTCTCGGTAGCAGCCTCCAACGGGATTGTGTACATCGGCACCAAATGAAACACCATCATATCGTGGAAAATCGTTGGGGAAAATATTGTTGAAAGCAACTGCCTCCATTCCTGGAGCGGCATGGTGAGAGCAATGTTGCTCACAGAAGACAAGATTTTTAGCGCCCATGCGGACCACAAGATCCGCGTCTGGTGCCGCTTGGGTTCGAATCCGGGCACCGGCCACAAGCGAATGACTGCAATACTGAAGCTACTGGATTCGATACATCGTTGGGTGAAGATGAAACGTGATGCTTTTTGGATGTGGATCAGGCCGTCCTGAAAACCCTAAATCAGGGAAGCATTTTGGCGCGATATGTTGTCTCACTTACAATGATGGTTTCTTGTATTCGAGCTCGTCGAATAAGACTGTGAAGGTATGGTGAGCCTCAAATGTCAAGTGCAACGAAATGATTCAAGCTCATGATGATGCTGTGAACGCCATTGCTGTCAGCCCTGATGGATTGATATTCACCAGCTCGGATGACTACACGGTAAACATATGGAGAAAAAATATTGTGTCGTCACTGCACGTTCTATTGACAACCCTTCTTGGGAAAAGCAAAAGCAAGATCTCAAACTCAAACTCAAACTTGCCCGTGAAATCCCTTGCTCTAAATTCAAATGGATCCGCTCTGTACGTGGGATCCTTGAATGGTGATATTATTTGGTGGGAAAAAGACCGATACTCATCCACCCAAATGCGCCAAGCCGGGATCCTGTGCAGGCATGTACGCGCAGTGCTGTGCCTAGAAACAGTGGGTGGTAATTATAATATGTTATTCAGTGGATCCGTGGATGCAACGATTCGTGTTTGGAGCAGAGGAATGTTGGAGTCTGACAAGCATACTTGTTCGGCAGTTATAAAATCCCATAACGGCCCTGTCAAATGTATTGTTGCCAAAGTTGAGAAAAGAAAATATGGTTCTGCTATTTAGTGGGAGCCTGGATGGATCGGTCAAAATGTGGTGCATCGCTGTAAAGCACAAGTGATCAAGGACAACATCATAATACCACGGACAACAAAATTAATTAATTTTCTACTGTCCTGGTCATGTTTCATCGCTAGTCTTCTTTTTTGTCTCCCAGCTCTATAATTTTCCAGGTTTGTGCGTTATAGTATCAACGTTAACATGTAGGGAGGTTATTAGTCTCAGGTAATATTTCCTGATTATAAGATGTTCATTTTCTTTATTGCAATTATCTAGTTACATTCATGTGTTTTATGGAACTTGTCTTATATATATATATAGTGAGATCAGAAACTGAAAATAGTACTATTTCTCCTCGCCATGCGAAACTATATTGTTTACATTCAATTTTTAATTTTTTATGTTTGACAGAGGCTTATTTTATATATTTAATGTCGAGCATAACTTGAAAATACTGAAGTTCAGACGCACTGTTAATAAACTACATTTGCTGCATATTGCTAACCCCCGTTATTAAATTTTCAAGTTCTAATGCTGGTTATGAGAAACTATATATTGTTAACATTTAATTGTTGTGATGTTTCATGCTTTATAGAAGTTTGTTTCATTGCAAGCTATGAGAAACTATATCGTTGACATTCCAAATGAGAAAGCTTTTCTCCAGCTTTGTGGTGTAGATGCATTGTTTTTGTCATTTGATCTTAGTAGGATGGTTTTGGATGACTCTATCTTAATCTTTTTGGTACACTTATGTTGATTATAGTACAATATTCTTTTTTTGTTATACTTAATGCTAATTAGAGTACAGTATTTGGTTTTTTTTCTATATTGGTATGTTTCTTTGAAATCAAGAAGTTTTTTGTTTTTGGATAGTCTTTGCAGCTTTTATATTTTAAGAATTTTGCCTTGGAAACTGTATTGAAGTTGTAAAGTTTATTTTATACTTTTAGTATAAAGTATAGTAATTTTTATGTGAAAAAAAATTAATGAAAAAGAAAAACACAAAATATAATTAACAAAAGAGCATACATGTATAATATTATTAAGATTTAATTTATTAGGCAGTTAACTTTTAAAATGTTAAATTTTACAATTTAAAAATAATATGGATTTATTTGGATTATACTTCTAAATTTTGGGAAGTTTTATGTTTTAAAGTTTTTAGTGAAGGAGATGAAGAAACTTTTCAAATTTCTTCAGTGTGAGTACTTTTAAAATAACCAGGTGTAAACCAATATATACTTAACTCTGGAAGACCTAAAGAAACTACCCTTTATAACAAGGGATCGTTGGGTCGAGTTAATGGAGGGTTGAAGGGTGTAGCAAACTCTTAAGTAGTCAATTCTTCAACCTATATAGTTTCCTAAACCAGTTGATATTGGAAGATCTGATGAGGTTCTCTGGGTTGTTCAGTTGTTCCCGTAAGTTCGTAAGAACCACGAGAGTCTGTTCTTCATCACTGTGGTGGTGGTTGAGGCTCCATTGTGAGTGGAGGCAGGTTTTTCAACCTTCGTGACCTTTTAAAAGGTTGGTCCTACACAATTGTGTGAAAAATATACTAAATAATTATCCTAGGGGGCACTAAACAACTAGGAGCAAACAACACACCACTAAAAATGTCCTAAAGTAATCCATACCAGGCACACAAAGATAATACTCTCAAAATTAAGTATGGGATGATGAGGGCCCATAACAAACTAGTAGAGTATCAAAGGACAATTACCTAGGTTCCACAATACAGTATTCTTGGGTGCAAGCGTTTGAATCACCAACTGCCTTTCCAAAAACCTATAAGGGTTTTCCTCCCACGTATGTCCTAGGTACAGTGGAAATATCCTTCCACCATCACCTTTGTAGAGCCCTAAAGGTCAAAAGATACTAAAGGTTACCAAAGTTGCAGAAAGAACCCGGGGGGACAGTCGCATGTCCAGCCAAGATGCATGGGCAGGGTAACTAAGCCCGAAATCCAAGAGTACACAAGGCACTAAAGGATCCACGTACGCGAAAAGGATCTAGTGTAT
Organism: Larix kaempferi; assembly: GCA_027924585.1. Lineage (NCBI taxonomy): Eukaryota > Viridiplantae > Streptophyta > Pinopsida > Pinales > Pinaceae > Larix > Larix kaempferi. Next base: position 11,019,885 of record BSBM01000767.1, on the reverse strand, counting down.
GCTCGAAAGAAAAGTGGGGGGGTATCCCCAACATTCCAATCTGTAACATACCCTTTTTACTGGAAAACATTTTGTGTTAGCAAACATTATGATAACTTTTATTGTAAAGTTTTATGTTGGACAAATGTCCAAGAATGACTGTAATTTGCACAATATATTATTATTAAATAAATAAAATAGGAGACAAACACCTAAGAGGACTATTGAAAGAGTGGTTACTGATCCACTAGGTGGAATGGAATCTAGGGTAGAAGGCAATGGATAAGTGGTAGCATCATGATGCAACTAACTAGTTGTTGGTATGGGAAAACTCCCTTGAAATGTGGTCATAGTGCCCTGAAAGATGGGACTGGAGCTTGAGGCTCATTTATTCCAAATTGACCACTAAAAGACCTAGGCAGTCTATATATAAGCCATCAAATTTTGAACTGAGGTTCATCACTTTTCCTGACGAGGAAATTTACCTTGGAGTTTTGCTATGTTTGCACCCAAGAGATTTGATGAGGGGATATGCTATGTTGTTGATCTTGTTGTGAGTCTGCCAAACTCTTATTGAGTTCAGGAGGTTGATGTTGAGTGGAGAAGGCATGTTATTTCAGGAGGTTGATGCTGAGTGCTGAAGGCATTTTGAGTGCCTTGCTTGTACACAGATTCCACCCATTTAGTGGTTCAGTAATCAGGCTCGGGGGTTCACAAGAAGCTAACAATTGAGCTGCTTATTCTGGAATAGGTTGGGAGGAACAGGCCTCCTTGGGTGTTTGTCGGCCTTATCGTCATCTACAGGTTCTATTCGTTTATCTATTATTAAGTAGTTAAACCTGTTCATTGCAAGTATTTATTTTTTAATTACAGGAATGTGTTCTGGTTTAGTTACCCTATTTTTGGTTTCTGAAACAAATTAAAATTATGAATAGGAATAGGAATGATGAATGAAGTAAATATTCTCTGCATTTTTCCCCATGCTATAGGAACTGCATCGTACTCTAGTACAGAGACAAATTAAGTCAAATAGATCAAGATAGGCAAATAGCCAGGTGAATGGGAAGATGAAATTATTTTAAATTTCTCAAGTTTTCTACTTACTGTTTAAATTCCTGTATATACATTTACAGTGTCCTCATTATCATTTATTTATAGATAATTGTCTTCCTAAAAAGTATGTAATGTTTTCTTCGTTTATAAACATCTCTGTTTCAAAATAATTAGATTTATGTTCTAACAGTATAAGGATTGTTTCTCTGTATTACTGCATTTAGAATGTACATGTTATATTGTAATAATTATAGATTTAATTTCAATATACAGCAGAGTGATATTTCCTTTTTAAAACAACGTACAGTCAGCAAACATTCCAACTATTACATGCACACAATTTACACATTGTTTTATTTTATAAACTCCATAGTGGAAATAAAAACATTTATCGATTCATGCTATAACCCTAAATAGTGTTATCAACTTCCAGCATATAGTCAACATTTTCATTTTAAACAAATTAAACTCTATATCTCTCTATTACACGATTCTAACTAAGACATAGAATCATTACATTTTAAGCATAGCCAGGTTATGGTTTTCTTATCACAAAAGTTATGCGTTTCTAAGTTTCACATTACCCTTATAGAGTAGGAAATGAAAATTGTCATCAGAATATTTTATAACTATAAAAGCTAGATAACAATTCGCGGCACATAGTTAACAGTTAAACCGTAATCGTTCCTATAAAGATCAAACTAAATAACATTCTTGTGTTTTCTTTCAAGATTTCTTTTATTACTTTGACAGCAAAACCAAACAGACAGAATCAACAAGAAGGGCAAGCTTGGATTCTGATATCTCATCGAAGAGCAACATCAACAACTATATATTCCAAAAACGAAGACAAACCCTAACCCTTGGGAAATTTCATAAGTTTAAAATGCAACAACACTTGTCACAAATCAACGAATTTTCATACAAGCCGTAAGCCTTCCATAGATACAACATCTACCCATTAACAACAGTCTTCTCATTTTACAAACTTCATACGATTTATCCCATCGTTTTTACATTTAAACTTTCACCGTTCACAAAAGAAAAACGATAGTAGCAGAGTATTGGAAACACAATTTATTACATGATCCCAAGTCTGTGAGAAAGAAAAACTTCACACGACAGTTATCAACATAAAAGGCTCATGCCTTTTGGATCGAGGAACTATCCTCCCCAGTCTCTTACATTTTACAAACCCTAAAGTTGATGAATTACAAAACTCTCCAAGATAAAAACGAAGACACAGAACAAACACATGTCGTCCAACACTTCCCATATAACCAGAGTTACAAGGCACCTCCGAGGCTTACCAGTTGGTGTAGCCACATCCAACTTTCAATGCCCAAACTGGAGAAGCCATCGAATCTCTGCCCTGTAACAACAACATTAACATTGTGGTAAAAAACAATTATATTTCAAAATACGAGACTCAGCATTAAACAAATAAACTACTACTGTGTTATTTGTCAAGTATGAAAGCTACAGGAAGGAGTTTCGAATCACATTACCTTTAAATCGTTGGCAAGTAGCAGCAACAGACGCCAGACAGGTGCAATAGCAACTGTAAACTCTTACACTATCGGATGCTGAGGTAAAAGGAAACCACATTGAGTTACAACTGTTAAACAATCCAACAATGCCAAGACCTGAATCATCTACGACGAGGATTGGACCTCTCTCATTCGAACCCAGTTTTCAAAAGAAAAACTCTCAACCAGTCTGAGTATCGAACCTCATCGAAAACAGACTTCAAGCTGCCAACCAGACTTATTATCACTGTAAAAACATGGAGATTTCAGCTCTATAACCTACACAGGTCATGAGTTTAGAACGCAAGAGCTACACCTCTATAGGCAAAACAACAACTCTACAAACCCTCATCCTGTCGGCCACACAGAGCCACCACTACCAAATGACAAAGATCACAATAAACTCATTGATCGAAGCAAAGCTAGGGTTTAACCACATTCATTGAAACCCTGCCAGATCAACGGTGGAGATCACCGGTTAGATTTACGAAACAACAATGCCATCTACCTTATTAAATGAGCCATCATTGCCACAGCCACGAAGGAGCCAGCTTAGCTACACATGAACCTTTGTCAAATTACAACTCATCACATAGTTGTTACACTATGATGTTATCACGTGATCGAGCTCTTACAACTTCCACAATGGAATTCCATTATCTTAGAAGTTGCATGCATTCAATGCATAGGCTACGGTTACATCTGTCAAGCTGTAAATTTAAACATTCACATCATAACATTCAATACTTTGGCTATTGCATATCGTAGGTCATGATGAAAACACCCTGTCACGACATTGTTTTATAAAGTTAGGATAAGAGATGCGCTAGGGTTTGCATATGAATTCACATTGTTTGCATAGTATCACATTTTCACATATTTGCATAGTGTCACATAGGGTCACACTAGTGCACACAACGCACATTTCATAATGTGATATATATATAATTAGAGTTTTGATCATGTTTCAAAATACATTGCAAATAGATTATACAAATAATCTAAGAAGATTGCATACACATATATTCTATTGCATGGTGTAATGAAAGTCATGACGATAAACCAATTTATCACTACCATTGTAGAGTATAGTCCCTAGACATAATATTAAAACAACTATACATAGAATCTCTACAAATTTCCATGGGAAAAGATAGACAGTTACGTGCGGCTCAACATTGAAACTTAAATGAAAGTAGTACAAAAACTGAGACACGATCGATACATACCTTCTCATGATTCAAATACAAGTTCATAATTCACATTATTTAAGATGCATTGTTTGCATCAGTAGTCATTTTCAGACATCTTTATCTTGAACAACTTTAATTCTCGAACCAAGACTTTCATTGGTAGAATGCCCAAAGTTTCATCTCTTCAAATAATGACAAAGGAGATTTACTGAAAAACTGTTTGGATCACTTGGCGTAACTTTAAATCCTTACCTGTAAACTTCCACAAGTACGAATTCACATGCTTTAGCACGAATGCTAAGTAAACCTCGGGGCGTCCATAGGACCCCTTCATCAATCAACAAAAGCACATTAGTCAAAGATAGCTGATTCATAAATCATAACAACAACATTAGAAGTTTGCAATAGTACAGCTGAGTGTGAATAACATCAAGATATAATCTGAAATCTTTAGTCACAAATTCTTATACTATAAACCAGCATGGCATTTAGTACATCAAGATAGTCTTTTACGCATTGTTCTATTTCCGCATACATTAAATAAGCAATAATTGTCACGTAGAAAAATTTTAATTTTTTTGTGATTTTTTGGGATGTTACACAATCTCACACGACTTCGTGCTTAACTATGGTTTGAGTGAGCTTCCCGGATACCTCCACAAGAGTTGATTTACCTAAACAATAGTTTGTACTACGATTTGAGATTTGATTGGTTTGGAAGGTTTAAAGTGATGTATTCCAAACCCTAGCCTAATCTAGTTGATGTTTTGTAACCTAAAAAGAAAAATGTTAATAATCAATTTTGTTAATGGATCCTTTTAAGGATGTTACTTACTTAAAGGATAGTGCAATGTGTGGTCATGGTTACAACTGAAAAGAAATGCATATATAAAAATGTAAAGAATTCACAATTAACCTACTTTCTTTGTCTTTCAAAACATGAAATCATAAAGCAAACTAAGCATAATGAAAGTTTTTTTGTATTTTCAAAGATCATAGTACTAAAGACTACAATTACTTCGAAAAGAAAATGACAATTCTTGCTATAAAAAGAAAGTTCTTTTTAAATTTGATTGTTTCCTTAACTATGAAAAAAATACAAATAAGTGTGAACCAACAAGAACCATAAAAGCAGTGCAAGCAAAGAGAAAATGCCCAAAACTAAAGCAATCAGACCTTATGCAAGACCGACAAAGACCAACCCAACTAGTTGCTTCAGGAAACCTAAAAGTAACTAGGTTTTGGAAACAAAATGCAACCCAATATGACTGATATGTAAGGTAGAAAAACAAAGACTCTTATGCAAATATCAGTCTGTTCCTGAATACAAGTGATCAAAGAGGATGAAATCCAAGCAGTTCCCAAACACAAAATGGGCTAGAAAGCAAGGGTAACTTCGCAAGCACAAAACTCAAGTAGAAACTCTTAAAGAGGATACAAATAGACTCAGAATACACTGAACAATTTCCAGAGGGTATCAAATCATCAAAATACTTCCAAATCCATAGACAAACCACCCTAAGACCAAACCCTAATTAAAAAAGAAAAGTCTTGTGAAAAACATGCAACTGTAACATGCAGCAACGCGCGGCTAACCCGCGGGTACATACACTAGCAACTCGCGAGTAGGGAAGAAAAGTCGCGACTGTATGTAAATGAAGGTCGCGGGTGATCCTTGAAAAAATTTAAAGACCTAAAAACCTACTGAATCAAGAATAAAAACCAAAGGATATCTCTAAGAAAGGTTGTAAAAGAGACTCAAATCAACACTCAGAGGCATTAAACAAGTGTCAGATCAACAAACAAACTTCCAAAGCCAGAAGAAGTAACCCTAAGACCAAAGCTTAATTAAAACAAAATATCTAAAGGAAAGTTCGTTACTATAACATGCAGAAGCACGTGGGTGAAACTAGATAACTGCAGGTACCTATATAGGCAACTGAATAGATGCACCTATAAGCACAGGGAACTCGCAAGTGGGCTTTGAAAAAATCTAAAAAAGAAAGAAAATTGTAGATCAAAAAAGAACTGAGTCAAGAAACAGGGTCAAAGATACCCTAGACACTTCTACAGAGATCAAACAAGTTATAAAGGACTGAAAGAAACTCAACAAGAGTCCCCAAAGCATAAAATAGATGGTGCTCCCCAACGGAGTCGCCAGTTCTGTTGTTAGGGAAATTTTCCTTATAGTAGGGGAAGACTACCAATGTACCGGGTTATCAGATAGACATATAAGGCTTTGCAAACATTGTTATTAATAAAATAGGATTAAAGTTAAGAGAATGTATACTTTATTTATGAAGGTCGATCCAAGTTTTTCTTCCTTCGTTCTCCTATGCAACAACTTGCAAAACAAACATAAAACCTTCCTCAAACCAGTTTTACCACAAATAACATATTGATATTAATAAGACAAAATAACATCAACTTGTAGTCAAATTGCAATAGACACAAACAAATCTATTGGAAAGAGAAGAATGTCTCAATCTTTATTGACAAATGCAGAAAGTACAATAATGTTATACCTGTCCTACATCCACATCGTTGTAACCAGAACTTGGTCTCCTGCTCCTCTCTCTTAGTTATGAATTTCTCCAACATAAATTTCTCCAATGATCATAAGGTCCCTTTCTCAATCCCTTCCCCTTGTATTTATAGCAAGGTAAGGAAGGCAGGTTCGAAAGGTGGTTGAGTTGTGAAGTTGGGGTAGTTTGGGTACCTGCCTCAACTAATCCCAATTCATTTTTTTAATTATTTTTTAACTTTTTCTTAAAACAACCACAACTATGATATAGGACAACTCGTGAGTGAATCGCGAGTGTCTTCACTTGCATCTATTGCATGCAGCATTTTAATTGACACCGGCAGGTTATTAGTAGTGATACCTACGGCTGACCCGCTAATTGGAACGTATGGGGGTCGTGGTTATGTATACAAATAGATAGAGAAAGATGCTTTTGAGGGAAGGATTGCAAGGTTCAGCTCTAGGTCATCTAGGGTTAAGGTAAGCTCTTCCATCCATAGTGTCCTTTTGTGTGACCGACAAGGCAATGTGGTCACAGATGGAGAAGTGCTAATTTGATCAATAACAATTGTGTTTGATGAGTTTCATGTTATTGATCCTGTATATGTTCCTCATTGTTTTCCTCTTTCTCTTTATCATATTTTATGGCCTAGCTCTAGGTTATTGGAAATATTTTTGTATATATATGTTTTTCTTCTATGATTAGTGTTGAAATAATGTAAGTTCAAAGAATATTCTATTTGTACTTTATTATTATTCATCCGGTGATGTTTTATTCATCTATCAGTATGTTATTATTATTTAAATTCATTGAGGCAAATCCTCCCATGTAAGTCAGGGCAATAAATCCCCTAAGAGTCATTTGTAATGGGGTGTTTAAGTCCCCTAGATAGGTCGGCCCAGTCAGCAAGAGAATAAACTATTCAGGCCGACCTGTCAAGTGTAAAATTCAAGTGAATGTAAAGTATAGATAGAGGAGGTGTGTTCCTCATTTGAACACACACTCACTCACTTGTGAACTTGCATAGGAGAGAGAGAGATCTGCAAAGGAGGAGAAGGAGCTCTTGTTTGGGGATTTCATCTTTGTACTTGTTGATCATCTATATTGAGGAAGTTTTGTTGGGTTTTCTACCCCATTAGGGTTTCCCAGGATAAATCTGTGTCTCTTGTGTTTATGTTGTGCTTGTTATTTTTTAAGTGATCCTGCATATGCTATTGTTGTGAAATTGAATTGAATATTGATGTTATATATCTTATCATATTGAATCTTCACATGGTATCAGAGATAGTCTGAAGGAAGGCAATGTGTTGCACTTACGACACTTGTTTCACTTGCGACAATTTGAAAGCTAGGGATTTGTATAGAAAAACCTAGTCATCATGGAACTTTCACTATAAATCACTTTCGGCGAAGGTTCAGGATCTGAAGCTTGGATAGGACAAAGATGACATTTCCCTGTACCTTTTTTCTGAGTTATAGTCTTAGATTCATTGTACTTTCTAAGATATGATCCGTACAAGTTAGGGTTTCTGTCTCTTCCATAATGAAGCCCTAAAAAGGTGACCTAGGTAAAAAGGTCATATCTCGTACTAGGAAGCTCCAAATGGAATTCCGTAAAAATTTACAGTTAAAGCACAGAATGAAGTTTCACAGGTCCGGGTTTCAGAGGCCGAAGTTGAAACAGTGACACGTGGAACTCCGTACAAGTTTGCTATGTTGTTTCATCCCTTAAATGGGTCATGTTGGGAAACTGAGCATATCTCCCAGATGGAGAATCCAATGAAGCTCAAAACTATGGGGTTGGAATGATGACAGGTCAAGCTACCATAATCCAAAGTTTCAGACCCTGCAGATCCAAAATTTTAGAGATACACTAGAATCAATACGCAACATCTGAAATGGCTCAATGGTGAAAATCAAAGAAGAGAAGGAAGAAGCTCTCACTTAGGTTTTTCAATTTTTAGGTATGGCATGACCTAATACAATGTTGGAGACAACTGATGCAACATTGGAAACTTTGAAAATGGATTTGGAATCCATTCATCTTATATGTTAATCCTCCATCAAAATGTTGTGGGAGGAAGGAAATTGAAAATTAAGGTTTCCAAGTAAGAAGAAACCCTAGCAAAGTTGGGAGACTCATAGGGCAGCAATGAAGGAGGTTTAAATGGAACTGATATTCTATCATCCTAGCACCATGACCATATATAATATGTTTACAAGTGATCTACCTTGGATGGTTAGGGTTTTACCCTTATAGAGAAGACTACAAGATATCTCAACAAGTATGACTTGAGAAGATATAGGTATGTTTTGAAATCGGTTTCATGATTAAGTTCGTGATATGTTTATTGATGTTAGTACAATCATGATTAATTTTAGATTGTCTGATGACCTTAGTAAAAGTATCAAATGCATGTGAATGATAAAAGACATTCATTGATTAGGTTTATGACACTTATGATTGTACTAATGCACTTGTGGTGTTGTATGAGGATGATGTTGTCTGCTAACATGAAAGGTACATCAAGTAAATCTATATGGCCATGATGACATGAAGACAGAGACTCATCCATAGTCTTTGATCACATAGAATCTCTACTTACGAGGTATGTATGATTTGGTTCTACTATGGTTAACTTAAGAGATATGTAGGTTACTAGCACAAGGTCTCTAAATCATTGAAGAGAACAAAGAAGATACCATTTTAGACATAACTAGCAAGCATGCTAATCCAGGTATGTTTTCCTATATCAAGTTAGAATCCTACTTTGTGTTAGTTTATTCTAAGATAAGTATACTTGTGTATGAAATGATAATGACCATACATGTTTAAGATTATTTAGGATCATAATGTTTTGATAGTATTGAGATTATACTAATGAATGTATGATTGTGTATGATATCTTGAGGATGACACAATGATGACACTAGTGCACACTTAAGCATGCATAGTGGTCGAGGATGGATAGAAGTTCAAAGACATATAATCATGATGCTAAAGGGGAAAATAGAGATCAAGAGGGAGGCAACCACACAAACATAAAAGATAAGTATTTGAGTTGGTATTTGAATTACTTCTTGAATCTTTGAATAGTTAATGATATTGCTCGTAAAAGTTGTATGCATATTTGTATTCCTAGAATATATCATGCATAGTGTAAGCATTCATATAGCACTGAATAGTATACTACTAATATGCATATGATGGGTAAGTTGGACAAACATTCCATTTTTGCTTGTCTAGAATGAAACCTCTTTGATAACATGTTGGGAGTTGTGCATGCTCTTAATAGTATGTTCTGGTAGAGATGGAAGGCATCTAGATAGCCACTGTATTCATATAGGATATGGAAAAGTGTTGTGCCAAAGTATTGGTCAAGATAGTTGCATAACTATGTGAATCATATCAGTATGCATAATAGGTTATCATTTCAACATGATTCGATGATTATGAAGTGTTACTAATCATGTAATTAAATTTGATTTGTAGGAAAGATCATGTGTTGTGATCTACAAAAGAAGGATGATGAACACATGTTCCAAAGAACAAGTGATGGATGTTCAACAAGAAGACTTACAAATCAAACGTACTATAGAAGGCTCATGGCTAGAGGATTCTCTTAGAAAGAGGGAGAGGATCATGACGAGATGTTTGCTCCAAGTGGCTAGACACACTTCCAGAGATAGATTACATCCATGGATGACAAGACCATTCTCTTGAATGGTGTAATTGAAGAAGAAGTGTGAATCAAGCAAACTCCTAGGATTCGATAGAGAATAACATGATTGAAGAAGGCTTTGTACGGGTTCAACAGGTACCCAGGATCGATAGTCATTTGATGAGCTTGATGATCACCATGAGTGATGCGGATTTCAACCTTTGCTACAAGGTTGAAGATGGTTTCTATATACATATGAGATTCTTCTCTTAGATGGATGAAAGAAGGAACCCACCATAGAGTTCGAGTGATCTTGAGGCTCATATCAGTAGACCCATCTGACAGGAGATGGCACGGATAGATATGCAGAAGATCACTCAATACAGAGTGTGAATGACGTTCAGTCACAGAGGGAGTAGATCTCAGAGTTAAAGAATCCTGGCATGATTCTTGTGATTACATATGTGTCTGAGATCATATGAGATTTTTCCTTATCCAAGGAAAATTTGAAGTAGAGATCCATGATGATGGACAGTGGTTTCTACAGTTTACAGACAAATGACTGGTTCATTGATGTATCTAACGAATACCACACCAGATATATGCTTTGTTGTGAACACCCTGAGTCAGTATCTAGTTGAGCTTAGACGTGTTCACCTAGTAGCTACAAAGCATTTGAATTTACTTTGAAAATGCTTGAATGACAGTTATAGAAACTATTACTTTACTTAATAAATGAATGCTCGACTGATTGAGATAGAATGATTGAATGTTAGATATGCTCGACTGATTGAGATAAAATGACTAAATGTTAGATATGCTCGACTAATTGAGATAGAATGATTGAATGTTGGATATGCTCGAATGATTGAGATAGAATGACTAAATGTTACATATGCTCAACTGATTGAGAAAAAATGACTAAATGTTAGATATGCTCGACTGATTGAGATATAATGACTAAATGTTAGATATGCTTGACTGATTGAGATAGGATGACTAAATGTTACATATGCTCGACTGATTAAGATAGAATGATGAATGATAGATATGATTTACTAATTGAGAGAAAAGGATGAATGAAATATATGCTCGACTGACTGAGATATTATGATGGATGATGAAATATTTCATAGTGCAGTGCTACTAATGTGCGCTTGAGTGTGTGTGTGCAGTGGCAGGTAAGATGATTTACCAATTGACCCACAATGGAATTATAGGGGTCATAAGAACGGAAAGAACACATAGGGGTACGACAATTGACTATCGACCCTGGATTAGCAATCCACGCACGGGTGAAGCCGTTTCAGCTCACCCGGGAAAGCGTATGTCGTACGGGCAAGGCCATAATGATTTGGTCGTGTACGATGAGTTGAGGGGTGCGCAATAAGGAGAGCCTTATTCCTCAACATCCCTTAGTCTCCAAGGAGCGTAGTTGAGAGATCGCGGTAACGGTTTTCGGTCGCTACGCAGTACTCCCCATAAGAAGGAAGAAATGAAACTGTCAGAAGGGCCCGTCAAAGAGATACCTAGACAAGAACGAAAGAAAGCAAATTAATCAATGGTATAAATGAAAATTTCACATAAGATTTAAGAAATACTCTATTTCATTTTGTTCTATTTTATTAATTTGAATAATTATATTCAAGATTTTATTTTTAATTGATTTCATTAATTTGAATTATTCATTTTAATTGATTTTATTAACTTGAAAAAGAATTGAAGAGATTGATTTTATTCAATATTAAATTTGATTAATTATGCTGATTGAAAAAGATTAATAATAAGAGAATTATTTTTATTCAAAGATTTTAATTTTATGGATTTTATTATTTTAAATCATTCTATTAAAGATTCTATTTAATTGACTTCATTATTTTGAGAAAGAATTGAAATAGTTCATAAATAAAAGAATTGTTTTTATTTTATTATTATTCAAGATTTTACTTTAATTAATTTTTATTAGTCATTTAAATTATTTTATAAAGAGGAAATTTAAAATAGATTATACTTTTAGTAAAAGGAATCATCTTTTAATTTAATCTTAATATTAGGAAAAGAAAGAAAAGTAGAAAGCAATAAGTATAACTAAAAGATTGTTAAGTAAACTAAATGAGAACCAAAAGAGAAGTAGAACTCTTCTACACCTAACTCCCACTGATCTAGGGATTTAGGTGCACATTAAAGACATTAAGAAGACACGTGTGTTTGAGAATATTGGAAATTAAAATATTAAATTAAATTAAATATGTGCATGGATAGACACATGGCACACAGGCTTTTGCTATATAATGAGGGAGGGGAAGGAGAGAAAGACATCTCTTGCTCCCTAATGTTGGATGGTCATCATAATCTCGGATTATGTTATGATCCTTGGAGTTGGGATTAGCCGAAACGGGGATTGGGAGATCCTTTCGGAAGGCTAGCGTGTGTGTTCTTACGACCCCATTATCTCGAGGGTTCGGGGTGAATAAGAATAACCCCGATATGGTAGAGAGGTCAACCGAGGGGTCACTTGGTACTTCCTCAGGAAATTGGATTGGATCGTGCATAAACCACTTCGAGGATTCCATCGATTCGCTAGACCAACCGTCGAAAACAGGTTTGAAGTATTTATTTTATTTATTTTACTAACTCCTGTGGTGGAATGAATAAATCTGGGTATATAGTTTTATTTATTGACATTCATGTGTTGAAATAGATAGAAACAGATCTGTGGCTTCTATATCTTCTTCTAAAAAATTGTACTGGAAGTTATAAAATTAATTATACTTATATTTTCCAATTCCGTGAAAGTCTTTTTGGGGAACCTGAAATGAGGGTCCCTGTTATCCCTAAAGTTGAACCTAGACTACAAGAGGAAATAATGCCAAGCAGTCTACCCCGCACCAAAAGCCTATTGAAGCACTTTTTGATATGAAAAATTCCTCTATCACCCGATCAAATATATGTGCTAGAGGAAGAAATGACAAATAAACATCCTTCTCTGTGAGCTGCAAGGTTTTGCAAAAAAAAATCCAACACATAAAATCGTGAGTGAGTTGAAGAGAATGCCAAGACTGCTAGAACCGATAGATAAGTTCTGAAAATGTTTGATATATGTATGAATAGATGAAGATTCAATCTATGAAGTTATAATATGGACTAGAAATATTAACCATGTAATTGAAAGAATTTACCTCTTCATTCTGACATTTAAGAAAATAAGCAATTCCAGCAACCATAGAAACAATGCTTTCATTTGTTATTAATACGCCTTTAGGTTCACTAGTTGTGGCAATAGTATACATTATTGTGCAAATATCGCTCTTTTTGGGTAATGATAGTTCAAAACTCCTTTCTTCACCCTGCAGTAGATATGAAAAAATGGCCTTTATAAGTTACTTTGGTGCAGCCAACTACTTTGTAAACATGGTTGAGCTAGTATATTTTTCCACCAAACACATAATCAAGACATACAAACTAAAGTACCTAGAGGGAAAATAAAGCAATACATGATCAAAAGAAGAAATTCTCAAAATAGTTGATTCTTAAGGTATTTAGATATATTCAGCCCAAATAACCATTTTACTTTCAAAAACGCTATGATAAACTCCACTCTATAATTCCAGGTCTAAGAAAACAGAAACTGGTAATAAAAAAATTTGTATGTGTTCCAATAGGATAGCATAGGTTGTCAAAAAACTTAGTTTATGGCAGACACATCTAGCAAGAAAGATCATCAAAATTAGGTAGGTTGTAACAAGCATGAAATAAAGAGAGTTGATCTAAAACTATGGCTAATTGAGTTGAAGAGAATGCCAAGACTGCTAGAACCGATAGATAAGTTCTGAAAATGTTTGATATATGTATGAATAGATGAAGATTCAATCTATGAAGTTATAATATGAACTAGAAATATTAACCATGTAATTGAAAGAATTTACCTCTTCATTCTGACATTTAAGAAAATAAGCAATTCCAACAACCATAGAAACAATGCTTTCATTTGTTATTAATACGCCTTTAGGTTCACTAGTTGTGGCAATAGTATACATTATTGTGCAAATATCGCTCTTTTTGGGTAATGATAGTTCAAAACTCCTTTCTTCACCCTACAGTAGATATGAAAAAATGGCCTTTATAAGTTACTTTGGTGCAGCCAACTACTTTGTAAACATGGTTGAGCTAGTATATTTTTCCACCAAACACATAATCAAGACATACAAACTAAAGTACCTAGAGGGAAAATAAAGCAATACATGATCAAAAGAAGAAATTCTCAAAATAGTTGATTCTTAAGGTATTTAGATATATTCAGCCCAAATAACCATTTTACTTTCAAAAACGCTATGATAAACTCCACTCTATAATTCCAGGTCTAAGAAAACAGAAACTGGTAATAAAAAAATTTGTATGTGTTCCAATAGGATAGCATAGGTTGTCAAAAAACTTAGTTTATGGCAGACACATCTAGCAAGAAAGATCATCAAAATTAGGTAGGTTGTAACAAGCATGAAATAAAGAGAGTTGATCTAAAAAGTGTAAATGGAATGTCATAAGGTTGCCATTCAAGAAGAAAGGTCTTCACCATTGTTGCACGTCAGAAGATGATGATTATTAAGAACTTTATGAGGTTGATAGCATCATTTAATGTGAATTTTGAATCAAAACTTATATGTCTCGATGCTACACATGATTGTTAGAGATGGTTGGAGGTGTAGAGTCATCTATTTACATCACCCATTTTCAAACTTGAAAGTGAGCGGATGTGGGACAAGTGAGGTAGAATTTGATCTATCCACCTATAAACACAGCTGATGTGTCATCCAATGCTCAAAGAACTATGAATTATGTACAGCAAAATTTTCCGATGTCCAATGCAAGGCAACACAAAGAAAATGAAATAAAGGTTTCCAACCATATGAACATGACATAGAGAGGACAGATTCAAATGGTAGCTAATAAATTAATAATCACATCATGTAGAATCTAGAATAATGTAGGGTTAAGATTGACTAGAATCTTGAAACCAAGGTAGGGAAGGGTTATAGAACTCCCAAGGCATTGTAGGGCCTCCTCTTCTGCAAGTGTTTTTCTGAGCAAGAAAAAGTTACGAAAGCTGAGGGACTACCATATTCCCTTAAGCATATAGGATTGATAGAACCATTTCACTCAGAAATTGCATCACAACCTTGGCTTGATTTTTAAGATAGTTTGTTGGTTTTCCCTAGAACATATTGGAGGAGATTGCACACAGGGACAACAGCTAAACATTCAGGTATCATCTTCAGAAAGAGGGTTCCTTTTCTACTTGGAGAGTGGGCATCTTATCAAGTCATTAACAAGGCATCTTCAGGCATGTAGTTTGTTCATTCTAATAAAATGCATCAATCTTTGTTTGCTAGTTGTCTATTTATTATATTCTATTTAATTTTCTTTCACTCTACCTTACAGCACTAATGATTCACTCTACCTTATAGCACCAAAGGAAAATATCAAACAAGGCATTTATCATTAAAACTAGATTAGAATAAACAAGGTTGTACGAAAATATGAGGACGTACCTTTCCCTTTCAAGGTTCTTCAATTCTACCACGCCAATTGAATGGATCCCCTGGTTTGAGAGTCGGCCCCAGTGCTAGCGCCTATGGTAATGCCAGCCCCAAATCTGAATATAGTTCGAGCACTTGGTATGAAGGATCCCCTGGTTTGAGAGCCAGCCCCAGAGTGCGATCGATGAAGGATACCAAGTGCTCATAGAACCAGACCGTCCAAATCGCACGGGATTGAACCAATTTCTTTAAAAAAATCACAAAATGGAGTGGCGGGAACCAGTATTCCAAATGGCGCGGGATTCCTAAACATGATTTTGATTTTGATTTCATTCCCATAATGAAAAAGTTAATTAGACATTTAGTACAACTGTACAAGGCTAGGCACATCACATATTAAAATACATTTATATGGATTCGCAAGAAAGCCACTAAATTCAATAAATTATTAAATACATTGTTTAAGTAAATAATTATGATTCCACTTTAGAACTGAGTGGAGCGATGGAGGATGCATCCAATACAGAAGCATTCTGGGTCTCTTCAGGGTTTTTCTGGTGTTTTCTGGTGTTTTAGAAGTGCATGAAGATGTTCTCCATTTTGTTGTGTATATGTGTAAGAATGGAGTATTTGTTAGACATGGAATGGGAGGCGGAGACTTGAGTCACCCTTCGCAAAAAGGGGAAAACAATGAGAAGAAAGGGTGATGGAATGAAAATTACTAACATGTTGAAATTGGCGGGAAATTTTTCATTTTTGGTGTTACAGATCTAAAAATTAATAACATATCCCACTTGTAGTTGAAATTAGATTCACTCTTTAGAGATTATGTGATGTCGCAAGGCCTTAATCATCACTCAAGAGAAACAGAGGGAATTGTTACATATAGGCTAGATATTCCATATGTAGGTCATATGTAGTAGTCTAGTTTAACATGCATGGACCATCAACCCCATAGCAAATTAATATGGTATTAGGCCCTAAAATTAGTTTATAGGCCATGGTATAGGCCACAAGAACCATCGTCAATGTTACAAATATTGAAATGGCCACAATATCTCTCTTGTAAGGTAAAGTAATTATGTGTAGGGCCCTACACATGGACCATGAATCATATAGTAAATTTATTAACCATGGACCGTTATTTAGGTTATGAGAACCACTATTGGTTTACATAACCTATAAATATTAAACCATGGTTGGTTTATTGGTTTACATAACCATGTACAAACCAACAACAACAATGACATTGACGATGGTGACGATGATGATCATGATGATCTCACATGTAGGCTAGAGATTCTTATGTGGTAATATAGGTTAACATGCATGGACCATCAACCCCATGGAAAATTATAAATATGGCATTAGACCCTAAATTTAGTTCACATGCCATAGTCCAGGCCACGAGAACCATCCTTTGTGTTACAAATATTGAAATGGCCACCATAAATAATGCCACTAATTAGACATTGACCTAACACAACCAAACCATGCAAATGACTCATGCACTTGGCACACTTGATCCATGCAATGAATTCATGCACCTAGGAAGCTTCAACCTCTAACCCCCTCACCTCGTACCTAACATTAACACCTAGCCACAAATCGAATAACATGCTAACTTATAAACCACTTAACCACTAGTACCAACAAAACCAAAACCCCTTGCCCACTAACCCACTGATCCCTTAGGTGCCTCGCTTCTAATCCAAAAACTCCCCAAATCTTACCACATTATGAAATTGTAGAAAATATCCCCTTAATACAGTGTCCCTCTAACCCTAACCCACTACCCCTTAACCCAATCACTAGCATGCCTACTGCACCAAATCAACACACTAACACAATAAACTTTGACCTTGGGTTATTTATAACCAAGGTTTGAGATCAAAGACTTTGACATCAAGGTTTGAATCATGATCATTGTATGGGTGTTTATTAAACCAAAATTAGTGCAAAAATAAACACAAGCACTTAGACTATAAACAAAATATTCCCTATCTAGGGTATGTATGATGACTCAAGTCTCTATGCATGGCCCATGAGTTTCAAAATAAAGTTTTATTGCCCAAGAACCTACATTTTGTCCCTAGACCATAACATAGGCTCCTAGAACCATCCATGACATGAAAATACTAAAAAAAATGACAATGTGTTACTCAAAAGCTAAATATTCCTTGCATATGGCCTATGTGGTGGTACAGAGAAACGCCCATAGGTCACAAGACCTTGAGGTAACTACCAGTCATTATAAACTAGATTTTGATCTAACACCATGGATTAAGCTTCAAGAACCATCCATGATGTTGTAAATATTGAAATGGCTACCATACCCACTTGCAAGCTAAATATTCCTTGTGTAGGAATCATGTGGTGATTAGGGCCCTACACATGGCCCATTAGCCATAAAGGATAATGTTATGGCACACGAGTTTGTATTTTGACCATGGATCATGGAAATTTGGAGTGTGAGAACCATCTTTGATGTGAAAAACCTAGCATGACTGCCTCAATTGTAGAGCTCTAATGGGATATGGTGTTGAATGATGATTCACACCTTTCCTAACACTACAATAGCTTGTGTGTGCTTAGATCCAATGTTTTGATGAGATGCATTGTTGAACCCATGTGACACACCTAACCCACGTACATAATTGAATTTTAAGGGGTTTTCAAAAAACTTCCCTGAAAATTTCAATTCACATGACTTTTAGGGGGGAGTTCAACAAACTACCTCCAAAAGTTCAATTCTCATTACTTTTAAGGGGGGTTTTAACAACCCACCTCCAAAAGTTCAATTCTCGTGACTTTTAAGGGGGGGTTCCAAATATTTTCCTCCAAAAGTTCAATTCTCGTGACTTTTAGAGAAGGCTCCAACAAACCACCTCCACAAGCTCAATTCTCATGACTTTTAAGGGGGCAGCCAAAAAACCGCCTCCAAAAGTTCAATTCTCATGACTTTTAAGGGGTGTTCCAAACAAACCGCCTCCCAAAGTTCAATTCTCATGACTTTTAAGGGGGGTTTTGACAAACCTCCCCCAAAATTGATGAGAATTGGGATTTTAGGGGGGTTTTCCAACAACCGCCTCCAAAATTTCAATTCTCGTGACTTTTAGGGGGGTTTTGACAAACCGCCCCCAAAAGTTATGAGAATTGGGATTTTAGGTGGGGGTTTCCAACAACCGCCTTCAAAATTTCAATTCTCATGACTTTTAAGGGGGGTTCCAAAAAAATCGACTCCAAAAGTTCAATTCTCGTGACTTTTAGGGGGGGTGACAAACCGCCCCCAAAAGTTCAATTCTCATGACTTTTAAGGGGGGTTCCCAAAAAAACCGCCTCCAAAAGGCCTGAAATTTGACTTTTGGGGGCGGTTTTTGTAAAACCCCCCCTAAAAGCCCAATTCTCATGACTTCTAGGGGTGGTTTAACAAACCGCCCCAAAAATTTATGAGAATTGGGCTTTTAGGGGGGGTTTTACAAAAATCGCCCCCAAAAGTCCAATTTCCATGATCTTTAGGGGCGGTTTTAAAAGACCGCCTCTAAAGGTCTGAAAAAAACTTTTAGGGGGGGGATACCAAGACCCCCGCAAGCCAAAACCGCCCCTAAAGGGCTATTTTGTTGTAGTGATTAAAATTAATTATTAATTGCTCCCCAAGTGAAGTCGGCCCAGTCTCCTAGAGAAGTCAACCCAGTTAGGGTAAAATGTCAATTTGACTCATGTATAAATAAGAGGTAAAGCTCACCTCATTTGTCATTCACTCATCCACTCAAGTTCGCATCACTTGAGAGAGAGAAGTTCGCATCTGCTAGAGAAGAAGACTGATTTGTGGTTTCTAATTTTTGGAAAGCATTTCCATCTTTTCTCTTTTATGATTGTACTCTGATCTCATAATTATCATCTCTATACGAAGGTTGATGGGTTTTCTCCCATTTGGGTTTCCCAGGATAAACTCTGTTGTTATTGTTTTGTGCTTTGTCTTTCTTCTAGTGATCTTGTTTATGAAATTGAATTATTATTCTATGAATGTATGAAATTTAACAGCCATTATGAAGCATTCCATAAGTTTCAATGCATATGCCAGCCCCTCTCCCTGGAAGCCTAAGAATGAGTTAGTAGCCAAATGTGCTAACCAATTGCACATGTTGTATACCTATTTCCTACATGCCAAAACACCATCATCTATGTAACTAGTGGAGAATGGACTAAAAAATATTACATGATCACATGCCTTATACTTGGTTCCAAGAATACATTTATCTAACAAGTCTATCCCTCTTAGTTGGAACAAAACCCTTGGTTTGCACTATGGTTACATCAGTACTTCCCTGACCCACACTTGGGGTAATCATCTTAATATTTGGGATGAACCATATCTAGTTAGTGTGACATTACTTTATAGCACTTTGTTTTCATCCAATAATGGTAGGCTTTCAAAGAACCTAGTCGAGAGGAAACAACTACTTTGCACGAATTTTAAAGGATAGTATGGGGAATTGTAATGAACCAAGTCAAATATGATGACAACAATGATTTAGCATAGACATCTAGCACAATTTTTTAATTGAATAATGTTGTTTGTACAACTAGGGACATTACATAAGTCATTTTTCCTTCTGATAGTGAGATTGAAGCACTAGCCACGCTTCGCACTATCCCTTGTACTTGTATCCTATAAAAATACAAATATGTGGAACATAGCATCATTTCACAACTTTGTCAACTTTGGTAGCTTTTTAATTAGCCACTCCACATATTTGACGGATTTTGGAAAGCCATGCCTATTCCTACCCATTCAATAACATGGAATGGCTTGATAGGTCTAAATAATTTTGTGGCAAATTTCCTTGTTAAATTAAGTTTAACCTAAAATCAACTTTGTCTATCTCAAATATATAATTCTTATAATCATAATTTTTTATATGCAATTTTTTAGATGTTGTAAAATCTAGTCATTTTTAAACACATCCCTTAATATGTTATTCAAATCAAATGAGAATTCTTTGCCTAGGTTAATTCCTACCTAGAGATAATCGCCCCAAGCTCATATGCTTCACATATTAGTTACCGCTTGAGATGATTAGATGCTAGCATATAAGTTAGAAAATCTCTCAAATCCACCCCCTCAAGTGTTTCAATATTACAATTGTAAGCCAAAAAAATTGTCGATTTCAAAGCATTTTTCTTCTTAGAATTAGTCCTAAGTCAATATCAAAATGAGTATAATATTGGTCTCCATTATGAGATATCGTTCAGTGTCATAAATGTTAATATTTTAGTATCTCAAAAGTTTAATCTCAAGGTTGATAGCCTTGAACATTGTTGGGCTCCAAGGCTATTGCAAATCCTAAATGCATGGTTCGAATGTCAAGTTGCTAGTAGTATCAAGTTTTCTTATTCATTATTTCTACATAACGCTAAGGTGAGATGACTATAGATATGTTACTATGTTCACAGATGGATAGATAACATTAGAATAATAATATATCTTGAACTATGCTTAATATATGATCAGTTCATGTTATGGGTTATGGATATTCAAGAACCAAAACCATGGCTCCCCTTGGAGGACATCAAAACAAGCCTTCATAGTGGGATCATACATAGAGGACATTATTGAAAGTAATTTGACCTAGCCTCATTAAGATAAGCATTCAACTACCAAATTCCAACACCAAATCAATAGATGACCATGACAATGAAAATGATTAGTATCCTAGTGACAACGATGTTTTCCAGCACAATATTGAAAGTGTAGCAGGAGGATAATACATTGACCAAATATTATCCCCATAAATTTTATGTACAAAATACTTAAAATATCATAATAAACCAGGGAAACAATGTACATGGGATGTGAATATGGAGAACAAATACATAAGAGATAATAAAGTTGGGTTACATAATAACTCCTTATATAATAGGAGAACCTCCTCCAATTAATCCAAGTATAACCACATAACCAAAATCTTATGTTCTTGCCACTAATGACTACATTGACCTCTATATATACTAATTCTCACTTATTGCACATGTGGGCCCTTTATTTGGTCGACCCATATTACATATACATTTACCCCATTACACACATTTAACCCCATATATGCCTCTCTTAAGGTCATATCATACTACCGACTTCAAAAATGATTGTCCTTAAAGCTTTTGAAACAACAGATTTAGATGTGATGAAACCAAGTAATAGATTTCCTTATATTCCTACTCTCTTACTTCCATTAATCATGATCCACCCATCCATATTCAAATATTTTTGTTCTTAATCTTTGATAGATAGTTATTGTATTATTTTATTTCCTTTGATTCCATGTGATGTCAGTGTAACTTCTCTAATTTGTTGTAGTTGTTTGTCTTTGATAATATCTTATCAAATAATGGTTATGTGATGCCCTAATCCATGAATATTGTTAAATTATTTCATCTTATTCCTTGGTAATGTTGATGTTGATATTCTTATCTTTGTTGGAAACTTTATTTGTAATGAGGGTTTCAATATGGTTTCATATTTGATGACTTCTCTTCATTCCACACACACATATCATCAATCTTATTTTAAGAGACAATGTCATGTTGTATTCTATGTGCTTGGTCTTTGATTACTCTAGCCTTTGAGATAATCCCAACATATTTGACTTGTACATCCTCTAGTTGGAGATCAACTTCTTCATCCTTATTCTGTGTTTCAAGCACTTGTAGACACTTTCAAATATTATTAACATCATCAACAATTCCTTAATTATGCTTACACAACCTTTTGATTTCTTCATCTTTCTTTTTCAATTATTTCATTGACTCAACATTTTCTTGTCTTAATTTATTAACCTCCTTCATCATTTTTTCATTAATGGATTGAATTTCCTTTGAAATCGTTAAGCATTCCATATAATCAATTTCATCTTCATCTCTCTATATTGAGGTATTGCCATTACCAAAACCCTCAACTTCCAACCTCATTATCTTAATAATAATGATCCCAAATAGTTATGATCATTTTCCCAATGCATTCCACTTGCTTTCCACCATCCAAGCTTGGATGCCTCCTACCTAAACAAAACCAACTGTCCCCCTCAGAGGCTTCACGCATTAGTTATTGACTAAGACGACCATATGTTAGAATATGAGTTATAAAATCTTTCAAATCTACCCCCTCAAATGTATTATAACTACAATTGTTAGGCAACAAAATTGTCAATTTCAAAGAAGATTTCATATTATTAGTCCCAACTCAAGATAAAAATGGGTGTAATATCGGTAACCATTACAAGATATAATTAAGTGTTATGAATGTTACTATGTTCTTATCTCATAAGTTCAATCTCGAGATTGAGAGCCTTTAACATTGTTGGACTACAAGGCCATTGCAAATCCTAAATGCATGGTTAGAACATTGAGTTGTCAGTAATACCCAATTTCCTTATTCATTCTTTCTAGATAAATATGAGGTGAGATAGCTATAGGTTTGTTACTATGCTCACAAATGGCTATAAAACATTAACACGAGAATATATCTCAAACTATGCTCAATATATGATAAATTTGTGTTATGGGTTGTGAATATTCAAGAACCAAAACTCTGTCTCATCTTAGTGGACAATGAAACAAGCCTTCCTAGTGGGGTCATACACAAAGGACATCGTTCAAAGGTAATTTATCCAACCCTCGTTAAGATAATTAGTCACCCACTAAATTATGATGCTGAATCAGTAGATGATCATGACAATGAAAATGATGAGTATTTTAGTGATGATGAAGTTTTCCAACACAATTTTGATAGTGAAGTGAAAGAATAATACATTGACCAAATATTATCCTCGTATATGCTATGTGCCAAATCCTTAAAATATCATAACAAACAAGAGTACACACAATGAACAAAATATGTGAATACAAAGCATAACCCCATAAGAGATAATAAAAATGAGTTATATAATAACTCCTCATATAATAGGAGAACCTCCTCCAATTAACCCAAGTACAACCACATAACCAAATTATATGTTCTTGCCACTAATGGCTACATTGACCTCTATATATACTTATTCTCACTCATTGAACATGTGGACCCTTTATTGGGCCAACCCTTATTACATATACATTTACCCCATTACACATACATTTAACCCCATGTATGCCCCCTTGGGGTCATATCATAGTACCCAACTTTGAAGATATTTGTCCTCAAATATTTGTAGTAAAGGGATTTACATGTGATGAAACCAAGTAATAGGATTTCCTTATATTCCTACTCTCTTACTTCCAATAATCATGATCCACCCATCCAAATATTTTAAGTCTTAATTTTTAATAGCTAGTTGTTGTATCATTTTCTATCATTTTGATTCCATACGTTGTTGTTGTAGCTTCTCTAATTTGTTGTAATTATTGTTCTTTGATAATATCTTGTCAAATAATAGTTATATGATGACATGTTTCATGAATATTGTTTATTCTTCCATCTTCTTCCTTGGCAATGTTGATGTTGATCCTCTTGTCTTTCTTGGAAAGTTTATGATAGTATTGATATGGTTTCACCTTCAATGGCTTCTATTCATTCTGCACACCCATATCATTAGTCTTATTTTAAGAGACAATGTCATGTTGTATTATATGTGCTTGGTCTTTGATTACTATGGCCTTTGAGATAATCCCATCATATTTGACATGTACATCCTCTAGTTGGAGCTCAAATTCTTTAAGTATTTTCTAGTGACCTTCTTGAGTTTTCTCTTCCTTCTCCTTTTGAAGTTGCAATGTTATGTCATCTATCAATTTCTTACATCCTTCTTCAATTCTATATTGCATAATTGATTTTACCTCATCACTACTTAGGGCTTCTTCAGCTTTCTTGCAAATTTCCTTGTAAAGCCTTTTGGTAGTATTATATTCAACTTTTTGGGCAATATTTCCATCCTTATTCTTTGGTTCATGAACTTGTAGATGCCTTTTCATATTCTTAACATCATTAAGAATAATCTTATTATGCGTACACAACCTTTTGATGTCTTCATCTTTCTTTTTCAATTCTTCCATTGACTCATCATTTTCTTGTCTTAATTTCTTAACCTCCATCATTTTTTCATTAATGGGTTAAATTTCCTTTGCAATACTCAAGTATTTGATAGAATGAACTTCATAGTCATATCCTTTAGATTGAGGTATTTCCATTACCAAAACTGTCAACTTCCAACCTCATTATCTTAATAATAACTATCCCAAATAGTTATGATCATTTTCCCAATGTACACCACTCTATTTCCATCGTCCAAGGGCATTTGAATCACCTTAGTCAAATATTCTAATCAAACATTATGTTAATTTTAAATTAACATACATTTTAAAACCCTAATTTGGACATTGTAAATCCACAAATTTTGCATCTCTAAGTTTGAAATTTTGGCTTGTAACAGCCTGATATAAATTCCATGCAAAGCAACTCACTAAATTCTAATGTGCCATGTAAATGTCATGATAAATTTCCCAAAACTTATTGATTTTAGACCCTTTTAGGAGAGAGAACTTGTACAGCATGCCACATGTCCTATTTTGTAGATCTTATTCTAAATCTTTGATTTGAAACACTATAGTTTGTCTTCTTTCCAAGGCCACTAGTAGCACTCAATTTGGACCTCTCTAGCTTCATATATGACCGTTTTACCAAAAACACTTGTTTGAGACTAGTTTAAGGACTGAGTTAGAAACCTTAATTTCCACAATTTGTGACTTCAAAAGTGTAGTGGAAAAAAATATAAAGCTTTTACCCAATGTACTTTAGTATGTCTTATTTGCAACCTAAAAATTTCACTCATTGAAAATTTGCCCCCAAAAAAGTAGATTGGAAATGTTAAGATGTCTTGTTTGAATAAGCTAAACCAAAGACCATATGCTTTGATTCCAAGTGTTATGTACCAAATCCTTATAGTATCATGACAAACTAGAGTACCCAAAATGTGAACATAGAGCATACCTTCAAAATAAACAATAGAGATGAGTTACACAATAACTCCTTGTAGAATAGGAGAACCTTTTGCAATTAACCCAAGTACAACCACATAAACAAATCATATGTTCATGCCAATAATTACTACATTGGCCTCTATATATACATATTCTCACTCATTGCATAGGTGGGCCCTTTATTAGGTTGATCCCTATTGTGTATACATTCAACCCAATATATGCCCCTCTTGGGAACATATCAATATATGTCACCTAAAGATGTATATTGATATAAGATGCTTTTGTAAAAGTAGCTTTCTCACGAGTAGATATTTTCATATGACAAGACCCTTAATGGGAATCTACTTTAATACGAAGCAGGTTGAATAGGAATAAAGTAAGCTTGATTTGTTCTTAGACACTATCATATGATTCATGCACACAGATACTTTGATAAGACATGATCATATCTATTAGTAAATAGTTTTAGATAAAATTATTAATTTGGAGCCCACAAGAGTCTATAAATATGCTGCAATATCTTACATTATGTATAAGATATTTTGGATATATTATTGAATCCACTAAGTCCACTTGAACATTGCAACAATTTATTACATTATGTTCAAAGCATTACATTTGATTGTTACCATTACATTAAAATATGATTCATTACCAATATCATCTACTCCAACCTTGCCACTAATCATTGGATATATCCTACTAGTTGTCCCCACACTCTCTACATTGTTCCAATTAATCAATTTGAGTTAGAAAATATCTCAAAATTGACCCCTATAGTGTATCAATAACTATCATTGTTAGCCAACACAAATGTTGTTGTCGAATATTTCCTATTATCAATCCTAAGTCAAGATCGAAAATGAGTATAATAATGGTCTCCATTACGAGATACCACTATGCATCATGGATATTACTTTGGTATCATCTTCGATGTTTGAGCTTGGTATTGAGATTCTTCGACATTGTTGGACTCCAAGGCTATTGAAAATGGTAAATACAAGGTTAGAATACAAAGTCATTGGAAAAAACAAGTTTTCTCTTTCATTTTTTTTGGATAGCTTCCAAGCATGAACACTATACGTCTACTATTTTTCTTGCAGATGGCCAAATAAAAATCAACACAAGAATATATCTTGTTTTGTGTTCAACATATGCTCAAATCGTGTTATGGGTTGTGGATATTCAAGAACCAAAACCAAGGTTCCCCTTAGTGGACATCGAAATAAGCCTTCCCAATTGTATTATACAAGGAGGACATTAGCGAAATATAATCTAATTGGACCTCATTACAATAAAAAAAAATCCTTTATATTAATTATGCTAGATCAATAAATTATCATTACAACAAAAATTATGAGCATCCATACAATGATGATGTTATCCAACACAATCTTGACAATGTAGTGGAAGGATAATACACCAGGCAAATATTACCCCTATACAAGTCACCTAAATTTGTTTATAGATATAAGATGTTTTTTGTAAAAGTAGTTTTTCAATGAGTAGATGTTATCGCGCGGTGATAGGACCCTCATGGGAATCTACTTCAACATAAATTAGGTTGAATACGAATAAAATAAATTTGATTTGATCTTAGACATTGTTTGATGAAGCATGCAATGAGATTCTCCAATAAAACTTGATCTTATCTTTCAATATATAATTTATATAAAAATTGAAATTTGGAGTCCTCGCAAATTTATAAATATGCAATGTGCTTAACCTCAAAATTCCAAAGTAAAATAATAGAATGCAATAAAATGCCATAGCTGAACATAAAATGCAAGAGAGAAATAGCTAGAACTTGATAAAGAACCATTGTATTAGTGATGTCCAAAAGAGTGAGGAATGTTCACTTACCTATTTGAGGAGGGAACCTCTTATGAGTAGAGCTCCAAATACAGTAACAATCATTTATTCACATTACACAGCCTTCTACTCTATATATAGTGCATCAATAGAAAAACCATAACTACATGTGGTCCCTCTATTAAAGAGGACTGACCACCTATTGTGTCTTAATTAATAAAGAGACCTTTTTACATTGAGTAACTATCAACTAAATATCTAATAGGCCTAATTCAAAGGATATAGCCTTGCACATAAATAAAGTAGAGGGATTAGGGTAGCACCCTAACATGCCCTCCCCCCTTCAAAAGCAGCCTCGTCCTTGAGGTTGGTGATGTGGAAACCATTGCAAAATGGCTAATGGTTTCCACCTAACATCTTTTGTAAGCATATCATTCCACTGAATGAGAACTTATTGGATATTGTGTTGGCAGAGACATCGCTCTCATGTGGACAAAAATACTTATGGATGGATCCAAATGGAGCCTTCTTCATCAAGTTCCGACAAGGTAGTTTGAATGTGACAAGTCTACCCCATAACCTTCTTCAAACAAGAAACATGAAATACTAGGTGGATCTTAGAGTGGGTTGGAAGAGCTAATTTGTAAGCCACCTCTCCAATGTGTTGAATAATCTGATATTGGGCCATAAAATTTTGGTGCTAATTTTTTATGACCTTTAGCTTTGAGAGATGTCTGCTTATATGGTTGGAGACAAAGGAACACTTGATCCTTGACTTCAAGTAAATTTTAGAGCAATGTTGTTCAACTTGTTCTTTCATGTGATTCTTAGTCATATCCAAATTTTCCTTAAGTGTGTGGAGAATGCTTCACGATTGTGAAGCATACTATCCACAACCTGCACCATTAAGGTCCTTGGGATATATGAAACTATTGAAGGTGGTTGTTGGCCAGAGACTACTTCATATGGGTTCATTTTTATAGCACCATGATAAGTGGTATTATACCACCATTTAGCCATAGGTAACCATTGCACCCACTAGTGTTGATTTTCCAAAGCAAAACATCTCGATTAGGTTTCTATGAACTCATTGACTACTTTTGTTTGGCCATCCATTTGGGGATGATAAGATGTGCTCATTTGTAACCGGGTGCACTAAATTTTAAACAACTCTTGCCAAAAATTGATGGTGAAAGTGGGATCTCGATCCAACACAATGGGGTATACTGGAGCTTAAAAATTTGATTTAGAAAAAACTTGGGCAACAATTGTTGGAGTAAAGGAGTGTTGCAGGGCATAAAAGTGAGAATATTTGTAAATTCAATCAACTACCACGATGATGACCTATTTGTTTCCCGTTTTTAAATACCTACTATAAAATCCATGGATATGTTCATCCAAATATATATTGGGATTGGAAATGGTTGCAATGCCCCCAAAGTCTTCATTGTCTCACCCTTGTTCCTTTGACATGTGTCACATTCAATCAAAAAAAATTGTATATCCTTTTTCATTCCCACGTGAAAGAAAGATTGCTTAGTGTGTTCATAGGATTTATAAAATCCTAAATGACCTGCTATAGGAGATGAATGCAACTCTTCAAGTATCCATTGTTTCAAAGTTGAATTGGGTACCGATAAATGGCAACCTTTATACTACAAGGTCTCTTGTTTCCATGTGCAGTCTTTGGTAGGATCTACCACCTCATATTTTATGGACACTCATCTACCACCACATTGTCTTTTCCCTTTTTATAAATGATGTCATAATCATACCATAACATCTTTGTGACCCACTTGTGTTGCTTTGGAGATGAAAATCTTTATTCCAAAAAATACTTCAAGTTGTGACGATCTATTTTGATTTGAAAGTGCATACCAGTGAGAAATGGGCACCAAATTTTAAATACATGAAGGATATAAATCATCGCTTTCTCGTAAATGGATTTACCCAAATTTTGACCGCACAATTATTTACTAGTGAAGACTAAGGGACACCCTTATTTCATAATTATTGCTCCTAAACCATATCCTGATGCATCACATTCTTGTACAAAATTATTTGTGAAATTAGGTAGTGCTAAGAAAAGGAATTGGATGAATGCACAGTCCGATCTCTGAAACTTTGCGTCTAGGGTTTCTATCCTAGTTGATGTCTGCGTCCATTGAGTCACATCTTAGGATCCTGCGACTTCTCGAATCGAACCCCATTCCCTTTCCTACCCTTCACATGATTGCTTGATGTTAGAGTATGGTTTCAAGTTGTTCTTGGCTTGCGTGAATTTTTGTGTGGAGGGGAATCAAACCCTACCTCCAGACGTTTGGGGTGCCTTTTCTAGTGGGATGGAAGTATATTTGACTTGGATGAGCTCCAATCCTTTAAGGCTCTTGTTCAATCCTCCAAACCCTAGGCCAAAGTTCCACCCCCAAAAAAAATCATCAAGAAGGTTGTTGAAATACCCTCATTGAATCTCTCCCCAAAAGATACATGCAATAAATCTCTCACCCTCTTTGAGAGAGTGCTCACTGGAAATTTTACAGGTCTTTATCCAAGCCCAAAAGCAGTGGACCTCTAGATTGTTGAGCATTAGGCACCAAAGTTGTAGGGACATGAAGTTGTCTTTGTTGCTAGTGGGGGATGCTTTGTTTTTCTTTTCTTGAATAAAGATGAAAGATATCTTATCTTCTGCTATGGACCCTTTTTATGGGTTCAAGAGGAATGCTTTAGTTCATTGGTCTTTGGATGAAGTTGATATTACAGCTGCACCAAAATGAGTAAGGTTACCCCGTCTCCCTCTTCATCTTTGGGTGGGAATTTCACTTAAGAGCATCGCAATAAGCTAGGTCATTTTTTACATAGTACTGAAACAAAAGGGGGTCAGTTCTCTTGTGCCCAGATCTATGTGGAAGTTAACCTATAGAAAGGGATGCTAGAGGCCCTAAAACTCTATGAGGACTGGAGCCACATTCAAGAATTGGAATATGAGTAGATATTGTTCAAATGCAGTGTATGTCATGTATACAAGCATTTTGCCAAGAGTTGTCTGAAAATGAAAGAAGACCAACAAGCAACAAAAGGCTCATAATTTAAAGAGACAAAATTCCAGACAATTTCTAATCATCGTTGAAACCCTCTGCATAAGGAGACCTAGCATAGAGTACCCATTCCCCAGCATAGAACACCCAACCTTGCAAACTCAAATCCCGTGGGAACCCCCCTAGCAAGCAACAATAAATGCAAAACTTTCATAAAACTAGAAGATTTCGAGACAAAAATAGTTGAGGATAAGAGGCTGATAAACCCCCATCTTACATATCCAAAAAAGGTGGATATGGGGGATCAGATCCAATACTGCCAATTTCCAGGGAAGAGGCATGGTTTGTATAAGATGATCCATCCCCCAAAGGGCTGGCCAAAATAGTTTCCAACTTTGTAGTCTCAGTTTACAAGGAAAACCAAGAATTCCCTCCTCTCAAAAGGACTCATTCTTCAGAAAGTTCAAAATTTTCTTGTTCTTCTCCTCCTCTCACAAAAGGAAGAAAGACAAACAAATAAAGGCGAGAAAAGGAAGCAAAAGAAAATATCATGTTGGGATACCAAATTCAATTGGATCCTTTGTTTATGGGGCCTTCAGTATCTCAAACAAGCAAAAATTAATGTATTTTGTTTTATGCATTTTACTATGTTCCTAATTTGTGAGGATATACACATGTAAAATAGGTTGGAATATTAAAAGAAAATGTACTAGGACCAAATGGGATTTGGCTCCAAGGATTACCATCAGAAAGCTGACAACATTGTTAAAGGTCATCAACTTCCCTCCACTTTGTATCTCTTGCTCGTAGCTTGTCCAAAGCTTCTTTTAATACAAAACCCCTTAATCGTTCTTGTTAAAAAAAAAAGAAATCAAGTAGTGCTAAGACTGGCTTGGTACACATAGCCTTTTTCAATGCTGAAAAGGCTTTCTTTGCTGCCTCAATCCAAACAAAGGCGTTCTTTTTAGGCAGGGTTTTTTTTTGTACTAGGGGAATCAACAACTAGGGATGGGCCTAGTACTCGCGTAACACAAGGTCCAGGGATCCAATCCCACTACCATTATACCCCTAGGTGCATCCACAGAGCTCGAACCATGGCACAT
This sequence comes from Larix kaempferi, assembly GCA_027924585.1. Taxonomy (NCBI): domain Eukaryota; kingdom Viridiplantae; phylum Streptophyta; class Pinopsida; order Pinales; family Pinaceae; genus Larix; species Larix kaempferi. Next base: position 10,988,488 of record BSBM01000767.1, on the reverse strand, counting down.
AAGTAACTTTGGGGGGGATTTGAACCTGAGACCTTCCATTTACAACCATTTACAACTTTTCAACTTTACCACTTGATCTGCCCCCCACGGGGTTAAGATGGGTTGTTAATGGGACAACTATATTCCCATAATTTTACATAAACTTTATGTAATAACCTGTGAGCTTGAGGAAGCCATGTAATCCTTTCCGTGTTTTACATTGTGGCCAATATTTGATAGCCTCAATTTTCTTGGGATCCACTTGCACCCCATGTTGACTAACAATGTGACCCAAATATTTGACCTTGGAATCACCAAAAGTTCATTTGTACCTCTTAAGAAATAATTGATTGTCCATGTGTAATTCTAGTACTCCATCAACATGTTCCACATGTACTTGCCAAATTGCACTATAGATCAAGATATCAGCTAAGAATACAAACACACCACAACATAAGAAGGGTTTAATATATTGTTGATGAGGCTCTGTAAGGTGAATGGGGAATTTCAAATCCCAAATATCATCACCAAAAACTCATAATGGCCTTCATGTGTGAGGAAATTTGTCTTGGGTATGTCAATTTCCTTCATTTTGATTTTGTGGTATTTGGAGCGAACGTCAAGCTCGGTGAAGAAAATGTCACCATGAAGCTCATCTAGGAGGTCATAAATCATTGGAATGGGGAATTTGTCCATTATCGTCATCTTATTTAGAGCACGGAAGTTTGGGCACATGCGGCACACACCTTTTTCATGACCATGACCACTAATGAGGAATAAGGGCTAGTTATGGGACATATGACACCTGTCTCCAACAATGCATCAATAATATTTTTAACTTCATTATTTTGTGCAAAAGGGTGTCTATAAGAATGCACATTTAGTGGTTGACTACCCCAAATCAATGAAATACCATGCCCTTAGCCATACTACTTGACTACCCAGGTGCTAGAGAGTAATCTTCCTGAGTGTTGTGCTCGATGCCACTATAACAACAAGATGGTCGGTTGTATTATCTAAAGCTAGTTTTAGGTTCTCTAGGAAACTTCCAATATATACTTGAGGGTATGTGGAAACGAAATTCCGTAAAAAAGTGTTGTTTGATGCAATACTGTAGGAAGGGGGGGGTACCAATAGGGGTTATTATAAGGGTGTCCAGCAAGGTGAAACTTCCTGTATTTACTACCTGTAGTATTCCTTGAACACATTTTTACTCGTCGAACGACAAATATATGTGTTATTTGAAGACATTGGAACATGTCTCTAGCCTAGAAAAAAATATTCTAAAATTATAGTGCATGCTTGGCCTAAGAAGGTGCTCTGACACCACTTGTAATTTTCTTAACCCCATAATTTCAAAGCAAGATAATAGAATGCGATAAAATACAAGCAATGAACAGAAAACACAAGAGAGAAATAGATAGAACCTAAGAAAGAACCCTTGTATTAGTGATGTCCAGAAGAGAGAGGAATGTTCACTTTCCTCTTCAAGGGGGCAACCTCTTATGAGCATAGCTCCAAATACAATGTCAATCCTTGATTCAGATTATATAATCTTCTATTATATATAGTGCATCAATAGAAAAACCCTACCTACCTGTGGTCCCACTATTAAAGAGGGTCGACCACCTAATGGCTCTTAATTAAAAAATAGACCCTTTTACATTGAGTAATTATCAACTAACTATGTAATAGGCCTTATCCAAAGGAGACGACCTCATACATCAATAAAGTAGAGGGGTTAGGATAGGACCCTAACAAAACATGTTGTAATACCTAGCATTATGTACAAGATATTTTTGATAAAATATCGAATCCTTCGAAGATACCTATCCATTGTGACAGTTTGTTACTTTGGGTTCAAAGCATTGATTTTTAGTGCCATTGTGTTACTTTGGTACCAAATCCCTACTGCATTTCTAAGGATTTGCTCAGATCCTAAGTAGTGTTATTGTCTAGTGTGATGATTGCTTTACCACTTATAGTGTTGAGAATACTTCTGTGTGATGTTGAACGGTTTGGATGTTGGTTGCATATCCTCTTCACTTTGCGCTTAGCGCAACCTATATGAATCAAAAAGACCAATCTCCCCAAAATCTATCAACCTATACCCTTGTCCCCTTGACAAAGTTGAAAATATTTTGAGGTCACTATAAAGCTACCATGGTTTTGTAATCATTGAGCATTATTTTGCTACTTTATGTTCATCTGAATCTTTGTGTTTTGTAGTGGACATTTGTTGTTGCTCTATGTCTATTTGTTAGACATTCATTGTCGCTACGTGTCAAGCAATATCTCATTGTATGAGTTGACGCTCTTTGCTAATTAGTGTCATTCTAGCTCCTTTTGGAGTTGTTAGTTCACATTATTTGTTGCTCTATGTCATTCCAACTCCTTTTGGATTCGTCAATTAAAATTCTTTGTTGCTTTGTGTCAACCTAGTTTTTTGCGTATAAGAAACTTTGGTATACGATTTTTGCTTCTATCTCTTTTGTGCTTTTACAATGGACTCATGCAAAATTTGAAGAAAATGTAAATGCAATTTTACAATATGAACAAGCCCATAGCAATGATATTTAAGATTCTAATATGTGATCCTTTATTCGGAAAAAAATGATTATTTTACTGAAAAGGATTATATGAAGCATTTGTTAAATACCTCTATTGAAGGCATATTTTGAAGTCTTATATGAGTTTGTTCCCCTCTATGATGAAAACCTTGCATACTTGTCTTAATCTACACTTATAATATCACTTTTGATAGAAGGAGAAACAATACTCTATTATTTGTTATCAATGTCATCTAATCCAACCCTACCCCTAATCAGTGGAGATATCATATTAGTTGTTCCAACACTCTCCTAGTTTTTCTAATTAATAAGTTTGTTGAACCTCGTGCTATAAATATGTCCATCCATGAGTAATTTGAAATTTCTTCTATTGAAACCCCTATAATACTTACTTTTTCTTAAACTACAAATAATCCAAATCCAGAAGATGGAGAATTTGAAGATGAAAGCTAATCGATTCTTTAGAAACAAATGTTTCTATTAGAAATTAAGTCCTTGTTAAAGAACATTTAGAGAATTATCTCATGAAGGTTGATGGCACATTCTCTACATTTATATTTGAATGCTCTTCCACTACTATTTTTATCGCATAAAACACTCCCTACTTCTCCAAACTTTAATGTTTCGACAAATCTAGAATTGCTCATTTTTTGGCAAATACTGAGATTTAGTTATCATGAAGCTTTCCATAAGATTTAAGGCATATATCATGCCCTATCCTTAAAATCCAAATATATGCGAGCTAACTATGCATACCATCTACCTATTTCTTGCATGCCAAAACCCTATCCTCTATGTCATTAGGGGATAATGCATGAGAAGAGAATACTTGATTTTCTACCTTCAGCTTTAATCCAAGACTATGTATGGATACCAAGTTTGTCCATATTACATGGAACATAACCTTTTGGTTTGCACTATATATTTTGGATAAACCATATTTGATTCAATATGACATAACTTTACGATGCATCGTTTTCATCTAGGAGTGGCACTCTTTCTAAGAAGCTAGTCTCGAGGAAACAACCTCTTTGCAAGAATATGAAAGGACAATATGGTAAATTATTATGGATGAACTTGAAGATCACGACAACAATGATTTATTCTTGTGATCTAGCAAAATTCTTTAGTTGAATAGTGTTGCTTGTACAACCAAAGACAATACACATGCCATTCCACACCCTCTAATAATGAGCTTTAAGTAATGCCATTTTTTTTGCTATGCGTTGTATGTATATCATTTTAAATATACTGGATTTGTCTTTTGGACATTATGAGAGATGTCTCGAGACTCTCCTTCTGTGTTTGTGCTGTCATTGGGCCAAGATTGGCTAGGAGATTAATGTGGTTAATTTTGTACTCATGATGATGTAACTTTCATCCAGGGTATTTTTTAAGGATTATAAAAATATACTTAAGTATAGTACTCTAGGGGATTATTTTGGATTGAAAAAAACATAAATATATATTGGTAGGCGAATATTAAATCTGAAACATACAATTTACTAATAAAACTTGTAAATTTTGGTGAATATTATGATAAAAACATATTTTATGTAAATATAGGTGATATTAGAGACTAAAAATGACCTAATAACAAATTTATTTTTTGAAAAAAGGCCCCAAAAATAACCAATTGGCGAAATTTCACCCCTAAAAATTTCCCTGCTTTGATTCAATCTTTGAATAACAAGTTACTGTTTTTTTTTCTTATGAAAAAATATCCCTATAGAAATACAAATCCGTGAAACATCGCATCATTTCATAGTTTTTGTTGACGAATTATAGGAATCCATACCTAACCCCATCTAATCAATATATAATGGTTTGATAATATTAATAAGATTGTTGAAAATATTGAACAAGTTTAATTTTTACCATATTAATAATTCTCAATTTAATTTTACCACACATATCCAATAATTCTTATGATTATATAAAAAAATGGTACACATTTTTTAGTCACTCTCAAACACAACATCTTAATATGCTATTTAAATAAAATAAAAATTGTTATGCCTTAGATAAATTCCTGTCCAAACTGAACTACCTTGAACTCAAATACTTTGCATATGAACAATACCATGGGACTAGGGGTTAAATTTGATGGTCACCCCTGCCCATTATGTAAATTTTTTATGACCTTTTTCTATGTAAAATTGCCCTTCATATGACGTTCAATATTTATTTTTGTCGGTCAATTACATAACACAATTTATATGTGCTTTTCTAAATTACCGCTATATATGTGATATTTATTGATGCTACTATACCATTCACTATAATATCAAATCTCTATTTGCTTTGATTCTCATATTCTAGATATCACATCAGTGTGTCAAATTAAGTTGGAAGATTTACCACTAACTTGTCATAGGGATGATCTAAGGGTGAACTACGTTGGGGAGTAGCTTGTCTACATAAGGTAACACTCAATCCGAATTATCTAAATTTCATTAAATAAAAGGCCAACCATTACGAGTTGATGAATATGACAATATATTTGGGGGTGGGGGAAAGCTATCCATAATAATGTAGAGGTATGCAAAGACTGAATACTCAAAACACTAAATAAAAGCAACATAAACACAACTTACAATCATGGAGATAATTGTTTGGATTAGGTTGTTCCTCTACAGTAGGGATGGAGGAACATCCAAAATCTTTTATAGAAATACATATATTGTTGATCTCTCCATGGACAAAGAGTCATTTGGCTTGTTTTAATTGGCTATTTGTTGTAATTTTGAACTTCAATCCATGATCGATCCATTGAATTTGAACATAAACCTATAACTAAGGACTAACAACTTTCGAATCTCACATATACTTATTCACTTTCTTTTCCACTAGGACGAGACTCGCACTAAGCTATGGATGAAGTTATTGGTTGAATGTAAAAAACATGGGAGTTTCTCTTGTGCATGGATTATGTTTGTCTTAAATGCCCAAAAAGTGGTCTTAAATCAATGATAGGCATTATTCGTTGTGGAGATCATTGTCCCCATTTCACTCCCCAAGAGTTTGCATGGAAACCGTCTACATATACATGGAGACTAGGAGAGAGAGAGAGTGAGAGAGTGAGAGGTACAGTCTTAACCCTTAAACCCTACATAAAATAATACTCAGACAACCCACAATATCTATTTCGATAAGAAATGTTTAAGGCTTAAGGTTTATGGTTAGCTATTCATAAAAACCCACTCCCTTCTACATTCAAACAATCAAATACATTGTCAAAAGTCTTGAAGAATGTGTCCCTCACTGCTACATTCAAGCAATTAAATACACTCTAAAAATCCCAAAAGAATGTCTCATAAAATTACCAAGGTAGACTATGTAACTTATGAGAAATTAGCCATGTACTTAGAATGTTTGGTCATTTACTCGTAGAATGTTTGGAAAATGCCAGCACTTAAAGCTGTTAGCATCAATAAGTTTGTTTGTTTTATCCAATGCTATGTCACAACTTTGTAGTAGATTTTTTTACTAATGATTCATCCCTTATAACATGTTCATAGGTTTTTCTTCTTAATTTCATGAACCACCAAATTGAGAAATAGAAAACTAATAATAATGATTATTTTTTTAGAAGTATGAAAGAGTGATAATGATTGCATGTTGCAAGACATTTAACAATGCTTTCTCTTAATTTCATGAACTAGTGAACATAATTACTCCACAAAATATTAACATACCAACATTGTATAAGAGTGTGAACCATAGTTATAAACATTATTAAAAAATTAGAACACACAGAACACATATATGTGTAATCTATAACATATATAGTACATTGCCTTTAGAGGCTTGATAATCCACATAGTGGGATGATTTCATTCAAAAATTAGGGTTGCAACAACTACTTGTATTGTGGGTCTACCCATACTTATGCTTGTGGGAGCACACAATGCCTATATCTTTCTCTTTGCACGTGATATCAATCTGATATACATAAAGAAGGCAACATGTTCAATGATCAATGTGTGGTATCAAGTTAAGCAACTTATTCCACTATGTAACAACCCCCATAAATGAATAAATGGAACATTTAATATAATATAATATAAGGTAATATAATAATGTAAAGCAATAAAAGAAAAAGAAACATGAAAAGAAGTAACAGAAAGTGAAATTGCATTATAATATAAAATAAATAAGAAATCAAGGGGAGGAGCCCCGGATCCGGGTGACACGGCGACCAACATGTGCTGCCAACACATAACACCTAGCATACGTCGGCAAGGCGTCCCAGGCCAGCACAACAATCAAGGTGACGATGAACTTTTAATGCGGCGCGAGTGGAGGATAGCTGGTGCAATAACTCCCCGCACTGTGGAAGTCACGTAATCAAGGGAGCTCAAGCCGAGAGGTACCAACCTCACCTACCTATCAACACCACCGCCATGTGCATTAACATCACCAACAGGGTTAAGGAAAGAATGTTATCTCGTAACAATGTTTTCATTTGCAATGACAAGCTGGAAGTCCCTCGTCTGAGCACGGAAGCCTTTGCCATTGCACTATTCGTAGTTGTTCCCCGCCGGTACTCCGCCATGAAAAGACCTCGAGGAACCCCGAGAAGGTGCGGTAGCAGGTGTGACGCTGGTAGAAGTGCCAGAACTACCTCTGACTGGGTCTCCATGGACGGTTACACTAGTTGTCTTTGCATCAACACGTAGCCTGATTGATGGATGGGAAGCGTGAAGAGTCCCAGCCATTCTGGCCACGGGGAGGCATGGTGGCAAAATCAACTACTACAGGTTGATAAAAAACATGATGATCACCCTCGTAGAAGAAATGACAGCAACTAGAATTCCAACAAAGCCACGCTCAAGAATATCAGAACCAACATCGTCAAGCTAGGGGAGCAACTCGAGGGTATGGACTCCGGTTTTGTCTGGGAAAACTACTCCCTTGGTCACAACAATGAATTTGGGGGCCTGCAACACGAATCTAACACATGCGGCATCAATGGGAATGCTGGAGGTTCGTCACGCATCGACACTCCAACTAGAGGCATTCATGGGATTGGAGCCTCCTTGGAAGCATCCCCACCCCCCCCCTTCGGATCTGTCCACCATGGGCCCTGTGCAGCACAGTAATACCAAGAAGCAGGGGAAGGCCATACTTCACCAGGTCGCAATGCTTAGCCTCAGTCTCAGACCATGGACGACAACTTCTACTGTGGATTCCCTATTGTGGAGGAAACGCCCAACTTTCCTTATGCAGAAGCTAGCTCCTAGAATAACTACGGTCGCTCCAGGTTATCTATGTGATACCCAACTTATATGTTTCAATTTACTTTTCTATTAGTTTTTTAGGCATGTATTTAGGAATGATATGTATGAATTGAATCCAACCTAGAACTATAGTGATGCAGTCTCACCCCACAGGGTTTTTTTTGTTATGTCTACAGTTTTTTCAACATATTTGAGCACCTGGGATGGTGGTTTCACCACCTTAGACCACCCCAACAGGATGACAGACATGTATTTCTTGATGTAACATATGTTCCTCGGCTCTAATATAATACTGCAACTTTACAAAGAAAAATGGAAAAAGGGGAGGAGGAGGAAATAAAAAAAGAGGGAGAGAGGAAGAGAAGGGGGGGATCTTTTTGGGGCATTTTGGGCTAAGAGCTTCGAGGAGGAGGAGGAGGAAGGTGACAATAAGAGGAAAGAAAGGAATCAAGCATTGTCATAGAGTTAATTGTTGGGGGCTCGGGGGCCTTATCCATTGGTTGGGGTCTGCTGTAATATCCCTTTTTCAAATTTTATTAAAATGCCCAATTTTCCACTTTTTTTCCCAATTTCGACCTTTGACTAGTTTTACTGTTTTGACCTCCAAATCAACCCAAATGCTCCCAAATATTCTATAGGAGTGTATGAATGGTATTTAGACTTGAATATAAGGTTCAGGGATGTTTTATGGCCCTCCAAATACTTCTGCAAACTTGATTTGTATTCTGATCAATATATGTAATTTTGACTAGTAATTTGTGCATCAAATCCCCCTCGGGTAACACTGCAAATGGCCTTCCAAATGCCTCCAAACTCCCACAAATTTATGAACAGAGGTATATAATGTGTTAAGTATGTGATTAAGGTCTCATATGCACCATTAATTGATTTTTAATACTGTTCTAACTCTCTCACATTCAACAGCAAAAACCCCCAATTCGACCCTTGGGGAAATGGCACTATTTCACCTCCCAATACAACTAAACTGAGTAAAAATGCTTCAAATGCTCAAGTACAGTACATGAAACTTGTAGAAGACATCCATGGCAATATATTTATCACAAATATATCAGAGAATCATCCATACATTCGAAATCATCATCAATACATTGGCTCACAACAAGGTAGTGGGGAAATGGCATTGTTCTTCCATTAAAAATGAGATTTATACATTTCTACTTGGAATTTCGACCTGAAACTTTTTGGAGATGAAGAAAAGAGTATTTACTTCATATTACAAAAGAAATGGGGCATTAGAAGCTCCCCCAAAGAGTACAATAGCTCACCAAAAACGCCCTCCCTCAAGGAGCACGAATATGCCTTCAAAACTGGAAACGGTGGAGAGAAAGTGATGCACTAAACCAAACCATGAAACTTCCTGTAGCTGCTACCTGCAAATACAAACTCCATTAAAGCACCATGAAAGACCTGAGTGGCCTCTCCAAACACCAACTTGGATGGGAATCTTTCACCCTCGAAATTGGCTAAGGCAAGAAACTAGTCATCCACTAGCTCTCTCTTCACAAATGCAATTTTTCTCAAATCATCAAAAGCCATTCTCATACTTCATTTCTACATTTTATAACCAACATTAGCCTTCTAAGGGTCGAAATCCTCTCAATAGATTCAATAGATTTTCATTTAGGAAATATTCCACATTTGCCACTTGTCTCCTAGTTCCAACCTTCCATCTTCTCCCAAATTCGATTTTGAGTCTCTTTGGCTTCTCCAACTCCCAAATTCGCCTTCTTTGAGCCTATTTTTTGGGCTGACATGTCATAGTGGTCATATGTCAGAGGTCAGGTCTGCAATTTGTCATAGTTGTCATAGATTCTCCATCATTGGTGTCATAGGGGCTAGGGAATCTAGCCCAAGTGTCCACAAACTTCCACTTTGACTCTTTATCTTCCATGGAGGTTACCAATCCTTCCAAATTCGACCTAATATGCTCAATGACATGTGTTATGACTTACCAACTCACCCAAGAGTGTTCACATTCCCATTAATTCGAATTTGCAAAAGAGAGATACCATGTATTATGAAAAATCAAGCTAGTGTGGGTCCCACATCCTCCATATGTCTCCAAAACCATTTGTCACTTAGGATTTCTCTTGAATTTCTTTATTCACTCTATTTATTAAATACATGAACCCTTCTAATGTCTAAACATCATTTATTATCCCCCTTATTCCAAATCCCAAAGCTTCCACCCCAAACCTAGGAAACTAGTAATTTTCCTCCTTGGCAATTATTTGACCCTTAACATCAATTTTACAAACTCTAATGAATATGGCTAATGTGATTAGGCCATTGTGACCCAATTCCAAATTTGGGACATGACATCTGCTTGGGTGGAGAGTCATCCCCCCACCTTCAGTTGCAGACCGAAGAGCTACCAGGCATCCAGGTAAGTAGGGTTCCCCTTTGCGATTCACAATTATGTTGTTTTTTTTTTTATTTTACAAACTGGTTTTGCATGTTGAGTTAAGTTTTTGGTTTGTTTTGTTGTTCCTTTGATTTGGGTGCTTACATCTAGTGTCATAGCTTATGTTTTCAACCCTAAGACCTATGGGCCTTTCCCATACTTGACATATTTATATTAAATTTAAGGTGAATAGAGTCAATATATTAGATATGGTATATTACTATATTTTGGGGCCATTTGAACCCTTGGCCTGTGTTATTTTGCCACAAGAGATTGCATTTGTGTTATTTTTTTGTTATTTTGTGGCATGTACTTATAGTTTTCCTGAGCATTTATGAGCCATGTGGTCCTGAGACCTTCTTGGATAACCCTATGTTTTGTTTGCAACCGATTCTTGTTTTCATCATAATCATTGCGGTAATGCTTTGAACCCAATGTTGTTCAGATCTGTTGAACTCAATACTGTACAGATATGTTTTTGCATGTATTTGAGCTTCCCTATGGGTTTCGCTTTGTTTAATCTCATAACTTTTTTCAACAAATTCATGCTGGTAATTACCAAATCATAAATTTTGTGATAGTCGATGAAGCATGGTAACTATTGTGGCGACCGGCTCTTAGAAAGAACTCATGTGTAATATGCTTTCTGTAAATAATCTATTGTGATTTTATGTATTATTGTGAAATATAAATTATGGGTTCTACATTATGTATTCCACCGTATCATGGAAGCATAAAATAATCCTCTCATCTTGGCTTTACCCTCCTTTGTTGGGAGGGAGTATCAACTGTTGGGAACCTCTTTCCTATTGGGCGATGCTTTTTTTTAATGATATTCCAATATCAATTATGTCTAGATCGGACTAAGATAGGGAGGGAAGTTCTTTATCTTTGTTTCAATATCCATGTTGTTTCATAATTTCATTCCATGTGATGTTTTGAAGATATGATGATTTGGATTATGAGTAACTAAGCGATAGAGAAACATCAAAGTGAGATAATTTACAACATCTCACTTACTTTCAATCGTGGAAACAACCACTTAGCTTCCTTTCTTCTTTTTACTAACTTGAATAACACCCATGCATTCGGGTTTAGTCTCTCTTATAAATGCAATAAATTTATATTTCGTGGAGTTATTTACAGTAAAAAAATTGTTTCCTTTATTGAAAACTGCAATGCATTACAAAATTTTCCAATTCTACCTTTGTATTTAGCTCTCTATTCAAAATATGTTGCATATGTTAAAAACAAAGGATGATAAGATGCACTTCCAGTTTTCTTTCTCACTTCTGCAAACAAAAGATCGAAGACTTCATGCCTCCAGCGTTATCCTCCCAGTTCCTATAATAATATCCCCTTTTGAGGCCAATATCTGCCTTGTAAATTCCTGTATAATCTATTATTTATGCATTCATAATTACAACATCCAAACAAAAAGTAGATGGATATCCAAAGGCCTGGCCCATTCCCTCACGTATTACTTTTCCGCCACCAAATATACACTCATCTCCATAAACTGTGAAATCTATCTCAACTTCGGTGTGGTGGTCTAACCCTCAAGTGTGTTGGTGTGACTATTTCCCATGTTGGGTGACTCGTCCTACCTCTAGAGTGGTTCTAACATACCAATGCACCTACGTGTTTGGTTAGGGTTTTGTCCTGAAATGGTCATGATGAATTCGTGTTCAACCATGTATCATCCCCATGTTCTCAATATCAACGCGTGGATTCCTGAATGTTTAATCCCAGGGTTCCGTTCTCCTGCCACTCATTTGTGTGTGCTTGAACAATGGCTACATGTTTCTGCCTTCTGTCACCACAATGTTTGTATTCACACCAAACATAACACTCGGCCCTTTCAACCACCTTTATTCAACCTATTGGGAGGGACGTTGATATGTGTAACGTAAATTGTCTACATAACTTATCTGTGAAGCAAATTTTCCTGGAGACTGTTATGCTTACAACAAGATGGGTGCTTGAAAGACTTGTTGTGCAGCGAATAAGTATGAAGTACCTAAGAAATTTATTCATTTAATACCCAGAGATCAGACATCTTCCCAGGCTACGTTTACCTGCCAATGCAACATGGCTACGAAGTCTAAAAACAAATTAGGCACAATTTGTTTTATCATTATTGAAATGGCGACCTAGGGCTTTGTATAATTTATTATTCCTCAGGGTTGTTTGCATCAGTAGGATAAATTGCAGAAAGTTGAGATTGCCTCAAGCGAGACCTCCTCAATCCAAGTATGCATGTACATAAATTGCAAAAGGTTTAGTTCTGTATTTAACCACCAAAGATGAAATGAATCTCCTGATTAGTAGGACTTGTCCATTCATGGCCATTGACTGAAAGATGGGGCTAATTAATGGATATTGCATGAAGAAGCCTCCATTGATTGCATCCATTATAGCCATCATTCACTTACTATTCACAAATTTGTCTCGGAGTGTAGGTGGATTGGATATGCAAGTGGTGGAGAAGACGAGGGTGAGAGTGGAAGCGATTTCCGAGTGGAGGTTTGTAATAGCATTAGTGCACAAGGGATACCATTCGATTGAGGTAGAGAGGGATGCTCTTGTTTCATGTAGGTATTGTTGTTTTTGGTGTGTGCCAAAGTTGCTTTAGGTATTGTTGTTTTTGGAGTGTGCCAAAGTTGCTTTAAAGAAATGTTTGCAAGCAATGATTTGAGGGATTGTGATACTTTGTTTAGGTTTGTGTGGGATATGCCTCACCTTGGAGCTATTTAAATTTGGAAATCAAGGTCAACTTTGTTGGGAAAATAATTGGTCGGCGCTAGCTTAGTATGATTTGAACACCGATGAATCAATTTTTGACATTTGGTTGATTGGGATTCCCCTATAGAAGATTAGTTTGGTATTTATGAAAAACATTTGGTGCATTTCATATCTGAGATCGTCTTTTAAATCATATGAGCATTATGGAAGGACCCTAGTTGAGTACAATGCAATTAAACTGCCAGAAATAGAAGCGTGGAACCAAACTGTGAAGTGCAAAATACTCAGTGTTGGCTTACCTGCTTACAGTATTTTGTAGAGCCTTCTTCATTCTACTGAGTTTTATTCATCTAGAGTTTTGTTATGTAAGTGAAGGTACTCTTTTGAGACTAAAATTATTGTGATAGGAAATTTCAATTTAAAATACAGATTTAGCTGGATCTCTCTCATCCAGGACGTCCAAAAGGTTCTGGAAAAAAATCAGATCTTAGAGGTGTCAGGCCCCAAGGTTTAACCATCTAAAAAAAACTGAAGGAGAACTATCTGGTCTCAATGAAGCAGAATTGAAGCCTTCAAAATTATCTTCCAGTCCAAAGTTAGAATAGAGTAAAGTCTTACCAGCACAAATATCAACTCTAGATGCCAATGATTTTATTTTATGCAAAAGTGCACAGAAAATCTCATTTGGAACTTCAAATGTTTCCAGAATTGACGTTAATCCTGAAGCAAGGCAAGAAATGGATGAGCATAAAGAGGAGAAGTCAATTGCTCTGTCAAAATCGACCTCAAAGGCATTGAGTGATAGTTTGAGGAGTCCCAGTGGGATTCACATAAACACTTTGAAGAAGAAAAGTATTTCAGGATTGCAGAAAGCAATCTTCTTTCCTCAGGAAGAGTTAGTTTTTATATTTTGCCTTACCATGAGTTACAATTTAGATGAATTTATAGAGAATTTTTATCCTGAATTTATTATTCCACACTTTGAAGCATCCTAGGCTAACTGCATATCTGATTACCACATCAAACTTGTGAAGAATAGCCATGGCTAGCACAGTTGAATTGCGACCATCGGGACCTCGTTGATCACTAAACTAATTTATTATTGATGAAATGTCATTTAAATATCCATTCAAATTATTCACTAAGCAACAGAATAAACAACAGATCATAAGGGCTTATACTATGACCAAAGATGTGATTAACTCCACTGATTTCTTCCATTCTTTGGGCGATTGTATAAATTCATTATATATATGAAACTATTACATTATATAAAAATTACAATAAACTATTTATAAATATTACAATATACTTAAATAGGATAGTACCATAATGTCGTGTGTTACCTTAAAATTGTGCATTATAATTATTTCAATAATGAAGTCCCCATGCCTACTACTCCATGTATTACTCTTCATGCTCATGTTGCGCACATAATGGTAACTCATGCGGTGCGTTATTGTCGTAATTCATGTTCATGTTATGCATGAACTCATGCTGTGTGTTATTGTCCATACCTCTTTATGTTCATAACGCCTTAAAAAAATAACAATAATAATAAATTTTGAAATCTAAATTTTACTACTTTATTAATATTAATATTAAAAGTAAGAAGTGCATCATAAAGGGAAGGCTAAACTTAAAATTCAAAACTTTATTTTAGTTAAATAATGTAACTTTTGGATAATAATAAACAACCATATTTTCATTATTCAAAAATAGTCAAACAATACAATTATTCAATGCAATGTCCCATTTGAATCAGAAAAATATTCTCAGAGAGATATTAGTCGAACTATATTCCTAAAAAAATTATTTTTAGGGATAAATAAAATATAAAAGTATTATATTGAATAAATTTTATTTATCTATTTATTTGTTTTACATTTTAATGTCATTCTCTATTATATTCTATGATAGTATTTATTGAACATAGTTAAGTTATAATTTTAAATGCATATTGCTAAAATAGATTGCATTTACAATACTTATTAATAATTAATATTATAGTGATACACTAGCATGAGCTAAGAATTGCGCGAGCCTGCTGCAAGCGAACCAATTGAACTGCCCCCTGTTGTAGGTACAATAGATCCCATGTTTTCAAGAAAACATGGGAGCCCCAGATTTTTATATGCGAAGATAATGATTAAATTACATGGTCATTTTGGGGTTCTTCATCATGTTTTTATTGCTTTGTTATGGTTTGGTTAAGTTAGTAATTTTCCCTTTCAAAATGCCTTTCATTTTATGTGTTTTTGTGAGTTGAGGAAAATTTTGATTTTCACAAAAGTTAATTCTTTCCGCAACCCACAATCCGCAATACGGATTGCGGATGCGGAATTGTTTTTTAAATAATCGTGGTTGTTTGCACCCGCAACCCGCAATGCGGATTGCAGGAAAACTTTATAAATAGTTTTGCGTTTTGTATTTCCGCAACCCGTAACCCGCAATCGTGGATTGCGGATTGCAGGGAGTGTTTGAATAGTAAGTTCGTGTCTTGCATTTCCGCAACCCGCAATCGTGGATTGCGGAAGAGTCATTATATTCATTAGTGTGGTTTGCGTTTTTGCAACCCGCAATTCCGGATTGCGGAAAATTATGTTTGGTTAATACTTAGAGTTGCGATTCCGCAACCCGCAATTGCGGATTGGGGATTGTGGAAAGATTGTATATATTTGCAAAATAAACGTCCGCAACCTTTCTTCTGCATCCTGCATGTTTTAATCTTAACCGTTGAATTGCCTTGATCCTACGGTTGATATTGGATTGTTTTGTTTTGAATAATCTTTTCGGTTTTTCGTTTTTCTTCACCATTTTTCGACTTGTAATTAGGTTTTAAACTGTGATTTTCACCTGTAGCTCCCTCAGAAGAAGAGAAGGAAGATCACTGAAAAAACAGTTGATCGAGATGATACCATTATCCAGGATTTATAATCAATGAAGTACTTGTCACTCCATCAATCCCTTTGAAGGAGGAACAAGTGGCCGACTTTTCAATTTTCGAGGACATTGTTGATCATCATGAATCTTCTAAGAAAGATCTTTCAGTTCCCTTATTATTTGTCGTAGGAATCTAGTGGTTTGTTGTTATCTTTCACAATTCACTATGGGATATTTCTCCGAATGTATGTAATGAATCCCTTTGGGAATTTTGGGAGTTGTTAAGTATTAATCGCTTTTGAAGATGATTTAGCAGTGGAACTTGATTTTGTAATCCCTGTTTTATGGGAACCTTATCCTTTTATAACTATTTGTAATTATTATTTAAAGGATAGAAGTCTCAGGGAGAGGGGGGGGAGAAAATCACCAAAGAAGGACTGGAGAAATGTTGCTTCACTTGAGATCTTGTAATTTTTTGCAGACTTCATAAATCAAAGTTAGTTTCTTTTGGTATCCTCTTTGTTTATGTTATCAAATTTCTTTGATAATATCTTATTTCTTCACCTTAACTATTGAATCAATGTTGTTTTGATTTTGCAATCAGTCATTAATGCATTGATCTATGATTTAGATTTGTTTTAATTCATAGTCTTTGTGTATTTATGTTTTAATTGAATTTATTTAATTAAAATATTTATCTTTTTCTAAAAATGATTAACAGAAGTTAATAATTCATGTTAATTTTTCAATTAGCATAAGAACTACGGGACAATCTTGCATGCACCTAATCTTTAAACTATTATCAGTTAGTTTTCATTGCCTAATTGTATTTTGAAGCAATAAGAAAAGATCCAATTTTACATTTCTGTTGAGTTGGTGAAATGACTTATTTAAACTCAAACAAGTTATCCTGCACACAGTCAAAACACTTCATTTAGATTAGATCTGACTTAGTTTAGATTTCATTTAAGGTAGATTTGTTCTAGGTTTAGATCTATTTTAGAGTTAGGACACTTTAATCTTCCCTCACAGGAAGACTGATCCTTTCAGGATCAAACCTCATAAGTGTCAGTGGAGGCCTTTGTATCTATGGGAGTTAACTACACCAAACAGGTTGGGGATAGAATTTCTCTTGCGCAGAGTCTTTTGAAGCCTTTCAGTCTTGGTTTTCACCCTCTATTGTTAGCCTTGGAACCCATTCCAGCAACCTACACACCCGAGACTTCAACACCCCCCTCTGCGGCTAGGGCTCGACCCTCGAGCTCCATGATTATGGACTGCGCGAGCCTGCTGCGTGCGAGCCATTTGAATCCTGCTGCCCCCTCCTGTGGCTACGGCTCAAACCTTGAGCTCCACGCCCCTCAATGGCCTTGGGAGGAAACTCAGGCCCTCCTCCCCATTTTGATCTCTCTAAATTTTTTAAGCTCATTGCAGCTCAAGGGAAAAAGACTATGTCCGCTTCTCAATAGAAGTTTGTGAAAAAACTCAACGAGATACCCATTGTTGCGTTGACGGTAGAGAAACCCCTACAAGACAACTCTTAATATGTCGGAACGAGGACTGATTGGCCAGTTCACAGGTCTATGGCCTTCTCCGAAAACCACTGAAATATGGGTGCAGAAAAATTGGAGACCTCTGATCTCAGAAGTAAAATCTTACTTCCTGGGAAAGGGCTTCTTTGCGTTATTCTTTGAAAGCAAGCAAGATCGTGAGTTGATATTCAGGAATGGGCCATACTTCATGGGGCCGCAAGGGCTTTATATGAACAAATGGAATCCATATTTTGACCCATCCCAAGATATCCCATATGCAGTCCCGGTTTGGGTGAGACTTCTGCATCTACCCCTCCACTGCTGGAACACATAATCACTAGAAACCATCGAAAATACCCTTGGAATATATATAGATAAATCAGATTGAAAAGATCAATTTTCATGTGCAAGAATCTGCGTTGAAGTAGATCTGGAACATGGACTCCCAGAAGCGATAAAACTCATAGTGGCAGGCTGGTCTCACATCCAGGAATTAGATTATGACCAAATTCCATTTAAATTCAGGTATTTCCATGAATATGGGCATTTCGCACGATCATGCAAGAAGAAGCCCGGAGATCCGGAGGTAGGAGGGAAAAAAGAACAATGCACAGTTATTCAAAAAAACACCAAATCGGGACCAAAAACCCTACCAAAAGGTCAAAGCTCAAGGAAAGCAGACCACCAACATCAAAATTCTCTGGTTACCAACAATGGGAATAGATTCAAAGCTCTTGAAATACCAGAAACCCAGGAAATCCCTGAATTCTTAAAAGAAGGAGAAATCCCTAAACAACAAGAATCTTAGGAAGCACCCCAAATCCAAGAAGATCCGAAAGACCTCCAGCCCTAGAACACCCCAAGCCCCAAAAGACCTAACTCAAATAAATGCACGCTTTCACCTTCCTATGCAGAAATTACAAAAGCCAAACCAATGGTCTCCCCTGCATCTTCGGAAGAACTTACAAACAAATCATCCAAAAAGTTAGGACGAAAAACAAGCAAAGACTTAAGGGAAGAAGAAGTTGAACACGAGAAAATCCAAGGATCTCAAGTAACAATAGACATGGCCTTTAGAAGGAACACCAGATCCAGAATAGAAGGGAATAAAATGGGAGACTCAGCAAGGGGAGGACCCTCCTCTACCCACAATAGTAGATAATGAAGTTGGTCTCTTGGATTTGTAGAGGATTGGGTTGTCCCAACAAACTAGAAGCAGTTAAAGACCTCCAGAAAATTGACATGCCAGACATCCTCATGCTCCAAGAGACCAAGCTCGATGAAAATGTCGTCCTAGCCATTAGAAAGGAAAAATGGAAGAAAAATGCAGGTATAGCTATCAGCACCAGAGGGGCTTCCGACGACCTAGCAAGACTGTGGTCTTCAGGAAAATTCCAATTGCATAGCTCCTTCGCCACTCAACATTGGATATACACAAATCTCACTTATGCCCAAAGCAACAATCAAATCACACTCTTCAATCTGTATGTTCCTAACCTATACTTCAAAAAACAATATTGTTGGAAACTCTTGGAAGATTTTCTAGATGCATACACTCCACAAAATCTTATTCTAGCTAGCGACATGAACATAACTATCTCCACAACTGAAAAAAGGGAGGTCTCGTTGGAAAGGATATATTCAGATCTCAGGTAGAAGCCCTTATTCAGAGATGGGATCTGCTTGACATCAAACCCAATAAAGGAAAATTTACCTGGTCCAACAAGCGACTAGGAAAAGGAAATATAGTGGCCCGGTTAGATAGATCTCTCATCCAGAGCAACCTTTTGACCGAAGGACAGAAAATTATCTCAAACGTTATGGCAAATTTGGCCTCGGATCACAAGCCAATCCTACTCTAAATTCAAGAAGATGAAGATCTCGGTCCGATCCCCTTCAGATTCAGTCCCCAATGGCTAGATCACACAAGTTTTTGGGACATACTGGACAAATCTTGGAGAACCCCCATTTCAGGCTCCCCAAGATTTGTTTGGGAGCAGAAGATCATTATTACCAAAAAGGCCTTAAAGGAATGGACCAAAACTAATTCCCCCCGACCCTCTAACTTCATAAAGAAAGTTGTAGATTAATTGGAATCCATCCAAAATTCATTGGACTAACATTCAATCGATAACACCACGCTAGAGGAAGAGGTCAAGCATCATATTAAGGCCTACAGGGCCTTCCGTAAAGAAGAGGAATTTTGGAGATTAAAATCTCGGAGCACATGGCTCAAATCCGACGATAGGAATACTTCCTATTTCCACAAACAAACCAAATCCAGGCACTCTATTACCTATATCTCATAAATAAAAATGAACAATGGTTCAACTGTCAAAGGACAAGGAAATATCAAAATCGCAACACACAACTACTTTTCAAATATCTACACGGAGGATGACAGTTCTGGAGAGGAAGGAGAGCAAATTCTCCTTAATCACATCCCAAAGAGCATCACGCATGAAGACAACGCCGATCTCCTCAAGCCATTCTCTGAGCAGGAAGTCATCAATGCTATATGGTCTTTTGATCCTGACAAAGCTCCAGGACCAGACAGATACTCAATACACTTCTACAAATCCTGTTGGCAATATATTAAAAAATATTGTATGAGAATGCTCAGGAATTTCCACTCAAAAGCAAATATCGGAGATTGCACCAACTCCACATTCCTGTCTCTTATTCCAAAAGAGACAAATCCCAATTTCTTTGGCAGATTTCGACCAATTTAATTATGTAACTCATCCTACAAGATAATATCCAAGATGCTAGCAAACATAATGAAGCCTCTTCTCAATAAAATCATCTCAACCCATCAAGGAGGCTTCTTAGAAGGGAGACAAATCTTTGACAACATCATTCTCGTTCATGAAGCTATTCACTCCAGTAAGATTCACAAGGAAAAAGGTATGTTGATCAAACTCGATATGGCCAATGCATTCGATTGTGGATCAATCATCATTCCTCTTTAAAGTCATGGAAAACTTTGGATTTGGGGAAATCTTCATAACTGGATCTTAGCCTGCATAAGAGGCCCCTGGATATCCCCTTTAGTAAATGGTCGCCCCACTAAATTTTTCCAAGCCACGCGTGGAATCCAACAAGGATGTCCCTTGTCCTCCTTTTTGTACATCCTTTTGGCAAAATCCCTCATTCAAAAGCTGAACTCGGACCTAAATATAGGCTCCGTACCGGTCCTCAATTTAGCTTCTGACTCCATGCCTCTCAACCACACACTCTTCGTCAATGAATCCCTATTATTGGGAGGAGGTTCCTCCATTATTGCCTGAAAATTCAAACAAAACTTGACCTGGTATTGCAATGCCTCGGGAGGCAAGATCAACCTTCACAAGAGCGCAATCTATGGATGGAATCTGAACAATGTTTTCGTAGCCAACATTAGCCAAATCCTCAAAATCAAAGTCCACAAACATTGGGACAAATTCAAATATTTGGGCCTCCCAAATACACAAGGACATTCAAAATCTAGAATTTGGGAAGATCCGATAATCAAAATCAAATCCAAAATAATAAAATGGGGAGGACATTGGCTCAACAAAATTGGAAAGTTGATCTTACTAGAAGTTGTCTTATCAGCTCTACCAATATATCAATCCTCTCTTCTTTTGGCGCCTAAAGGAGTGTCAGATCATATAAGTAAACTTATGAGAGAATTCCTTTGGATGGGAGGGAAAAACAATGAGAACAAAATACATTTAGTGAATTGGAGCATTATAAAACAACCAAATCTTTTGGGTGGCCTCCAAGTTCGTGATCCTCTCCAGAAAAACATGGCAATAGGAGGAAAAATACTTTGGCAAATTCTGCACAACAGACAACACCGTGTCAATGAATTGTTAAGAAAGAAATATCTAATAGGTACTAATCTAAGATGTCTTGACAGCAAGCCTACCCCCAAAGGCTCCTCGATTTGGTCCTTATGCAGAACCGTATGGGAATTATTCTCTCAAGAACTCTACTGGGTTCCCAAAAATTGAAGAAAAATAAACATTTTTACTAATAAAATAATGGGAAACAGACCACTACAGAATATTCAAGAATTCCACAATATAGCTCAATGGCTCGCTCATTAAGGAATTAGAACATTGAACGATTTC
The DNA here is from genome assembly GCA_027924585.1 of Larix kaempferi. Lineage (NCBI taxonomy): Eukaryota > Viridiplantae > Streptophyta > Pinopsida > Pinales > Pinaceae > Larix > Larix kaempferi. The sequence continues at coordinate 10,966,993 of BSBM01000767.1, read as the reverse complement.
AGCTCCTGGGACACCTCCGACACATGGCAGAGCTGGAAAAATTTATCAACCCCGGCCAATATTGAACCTTCCAGAATCATCCTTATAGAAAACTTGACTGGATGTGCTCCTACTCATCTCCAGGATAAAAATGAACGTGATTGGGGTCCAAAAGGAAAATACACTGCAGCCCTAGGCTTCAACGCTCTCCAAAACCATGAAGTCTCAAGAAAAAGCTTATGGAAATTGGTTGGAATCCATTTGGACTCCTCAAGGTAAATTTATTCATTTAGACTCTTGCCCACCGGAAGTTGCTTACCAGAGACAACCTAATCAAAAGAGGAATCATCGGGCCACATTGGTGCCCTCTATGCCGTCGGAATTCTGAAACTTTAGATCATTTATTCCTGCATTGCCATTTTTCAAAAAATGTTTGGGACAACATGCTCCATGAGCTTAACATAACCATGCCGATGTTCAACACCACCACCTGCCTATTCAAATACTGGAAATCCATTTATCCCTCCCCCCTCTCCAAAAAAAAACTCTGACTCCAAATCTGGATAACTCTTCCCAAATTTACTTGCTGGAAAATATGGATTGCAAGGAACAAATCCATTTTCCAAGAAAACTACTCCACCCCCTTGCAAGTCGTTGGACAAGCCAAAGGCTTTCTTATAAAATGATCTAACTCCTCCAAGCTCAGGATGGACACAAATCTCAACACAAATGAATTAAATTGGATAGGAACCATTTCCCCGGGCCCTAGAAAAGAAATAAACCCTCGACTTCGCACTTACCGCCATGGCAAATCAGAATTTCCAATTCCAACTTTCAATATTGGAGAAACAAGTGGCCTATGGAGAGTATACATTTTGATTGTGCGTCCAAAAGAAACCCCGGAGTGGCAGGAGCAGGGGGTTTTGTTGTCTACTAGAGGAACGTCGAGAATAAGATACAAATGGGGATTAGGAACTTGCTCGAACAACTTAGCATAAGCCTTAGCTCCACTAAAAGGTTTCCAGATTGCCAAAGAACAAAGGATTGAAAAGCTATAGGTGTTTGGAGACTCTCTTGTAATTATCAAAGCCTTCAACTCGAATATAGATTTCAACAACTTGACACTATAATGGATTGTTCATCGAATTCAACAAATTGCAAACCCATTCAACCAATTCAGAGCATTCCATATTGTGAGAAATTTAAACTACGAAGCAAACTCGGAAACAAAAGATGGAACTAGCCTTGAACCTGGGAAAATCAAATTCTCAAATGGAGAAACGAGCCATCATCATATCCCCTAATTTTAATTCACATACGCAGACAATGAGCAAATTAAGAAGCGAAGGATTGGTGAACATTTGGCACCGAGCAAGAGATATTGTCCTCACGCAGAGAGATACCGAGCAAGAGATATTGTCATCACGCAGAGAGATACCAAGCAAGACAAATGTTTAAAGAGAATTGCCATTACGCAACCATTCCAAGGATTTCAACTGATTTCAATGTTTAAAGAAAACAAAATTGCAATTGTCAAATGACTTCAATGTTTAAAGAGAAAATGCAGCCAACTTAAAGATAAAATCGTAGAACTCTTATGCAATCTGGTCATAAAAAATCGATGGAAGATCGTGCTCAACAACTTGGTTTACAGCAGTCAATTATCAAATAAAGAAAGATTTCAGTTCATAGAGCTAAAACGTTACTGAGTTTTTTGAACATTGTACTTAGTCGTATTTGGCCTCAACCACGACTCAACCATTTTTTATTTTTATCAATATATTTATCTGTTTCATTTAAAAAAAAAATTAATATTATAGCCACATCATTGTGGTTTATTTACTATATAATTATGGGTTTCAAAGATTAAGCACAAGGAGTCAAAATATAATGATTTGGGAAATTTAAAATAAAATAAAAAGTTTCCTATATATTTATTGGTTATCTATTTACTATTGTATTATTAATACTATTGCATATTTTATTGAGCTATTTTTTCTGGGTTTGTTTCTCTTGTTATTTATTTATTTATGTGTTTAATATTGGAATCACAATCATTGCATGCATTGTGCATTACTACAGTAATATTGCATTATGCCTCATCATTAGTTTAATACAGTTTACGTTGGATTATTTAATTATTTGGCTTATCATAATATTTTACATTTGAACTATTTATGCGTTTGAATTAGTGTGCATGTAGTACGTTGAGTGGTATTTAATGGTAACTGCAATTATATTTCATGCATTGTTGATTGATAATTGTAAATATATGTATTTTAGTTGTTGGAAGGATTTGGTATTGCAATATATATATAGGCCATGAAGTGGATTAATTCGTAAATAACATTAATTTTTGGGAAGAAAGGGGAGTAGCCATATCCCTCTTGGATTAAATATTTGAAAATATAAATATGTATTTTTGATACAGCCTAGTATGAGAAAATTCTATGCATTTGAAAAGTAAATGTGCTAGATATGCATTAGTATGCATGAGACAATCAAAGATATTGCATAGTGCTTGTATAATGTACTTAATAGAAGTGAAATGGGATTGAATGAGCATAAGACTGGATAGTAGATGCACATTACATGAAACCAATAATAAGACATATGTTGCATTAATTCGGATTTGCATCGCACTATATATGCATTGAATGTGCCTTGAATTGTTCAATATGTGTTGAAATGAACTAGTTGATAAACTATTAAATGCTGAGCATAATAGGATTTACTTCTCTAGGAAGGTAGTAGGTAAATAATAGCTTGTTTATATTGCCCGATAATAGGTTTGATAATAAGTATGGATAGGTAGGAACATTGGTATTTTTATTTGTCTTACTAAAATAATATTCTTATGTGTGATCCTGAGATATGAAAAAGATCTTGTTGAGATGTAGTAAATGTAAGTTGTTGATCTTGATAAGTTGTAATTAATAGAATATGTTGATACTTATAATGGCGGTTTATAGTTTATAATGAGATGGATGACATGTTGTCCACAATATGAAGTTATTTCTTGTTGATACTTAGTATAGTATATTAAAGCTATGTCATGGTGTCTAGAGGTAGATGAGATAAGGTATATGACTTGTTATTATTTCATGCTAGTAGTTTTATTACTTGCTCATGATACTAAATGCCCAAGAATACATAGATTTTGACATGTTCTTTGATTGTATGAGTTGTTAACTTATGATTGACATTCAATGTGGCACCTCATTTACCGATGTTGAATTATGGCAGCTTATCATGATATATTAATGAGATGCTTGGCGAATTTATGAAACTATCATGGCCAGTTATTTTACAATGGTAGCACGTAGCATCTTAATGTAATATATGTTTAACTTGGGATGTCTTATCATGACAATGGCTTATTATGTAATGTAATGTAATATGAACTGGTGACAAGACATTCTTGTTAGCACATAATTCAAGGTTGATTTCATGATATCTTATTATCTTGAGAAATGGATACTAATCATTATTCATTGTGGTAAGTGCAAGTTGTTCCAGGTAAGCCACTGAAATAGCCCGGTGAGGCTAATCATTCTATGATTTCGTGGGAGCCCATAACCACGAATGAGAATGGCTACTATAAATATATTATGGGTTGGGGGAAAAGCTCAAAAATTAATTCTATGCCAACAACTCTTAACTTTGACTAGAAGTCCACAGTTAGAGGCACACTCCCCAAAGGGATGTTTATGTAGAAGAACTTTTGATGCCTAGGGCTAGTGCCTTAAGGGTGCAGGTGGAGGATGTTTAGGCTAGCCTTTCGAGATGCCTTGGGTATAATGATCCTGATATCAAGATCGGGGTACTGGGAACCAGATGCTAGTTAGCACTGATGAGGTACAGATTCCGGTTAAATTTCGATGAGGCCGTACTATTACCAGAAGTTGGGAGGGTGGCAATGTCGCGGTAACTTCCCGGGGAACTTCCGATGCCTACTATATGATCCACGGACATGTTATAGTAGAGGGCACGTGCCATGTTGAGCAGGACCATCCAGAGTTGGAGGGGAGGTTTATGGAGGTGGTGGATGGTATGATTCTCAGGGAGAGGGTGAGTAAGGAGAGAGGAAGTATACAAATACACACTTATTATTAATTAAATGTCTAATGTTCATGTGCGTATGATGCATAATTGATGTTATGGATGCATACTATACACATAAGGAATTAATTAAAAGCATATTGTAACTTAGGGTGTCTAATTTTATTAGTGTAGGTTGGAGATTACTATGTGATGGCCACACATATAAATCTCTTATCTTCACAATAGTACTAGCTACCTATATTGTTATTATTTACTTGATTGATTTAATAAATATGGTATTTATTGCTTAAGGATAATAACTTCGAGACGAAGTTTCCTGAAGGGGGGAGTATGTAACAACCCACATACATGAATAAATGGAATATTTAATATAGTATAATATAAGGTAATATAATAATGTAAAGCAATAAAAGAAAAAGAAACATGAAAAGAAGTAACGGAAAACGAAATTGCATAATAATATAAATTAAATAAGAAATTAAGGGAAAAAGGGGAGGAGGAGGAAATAAAAAAAAAGAGGGAGAGAGGAAGAGAAGGGGGAACCTTTTTGGGGGATTTTAGGCTGAGAGCTTGCAGGAGGAGGAAGAGGTTGACAGTAAGAGGAAATAAAGGAATCAAGCATTGGCATATCGTTAATTGTTGGGGCCTTGGGGGCCTCAGCCATTGGCTAGGGGTTGGTTGGGTAGAGAGTCGTCCCCCCACCTTCAGTTGCAGCCCGAAGAGCTACTAGGTATCGATGTAAGTAGGGTTCCCCTCTGTGATTCACAGTTATGTTTTTTTATTTTATTTTACAAACTGGTTTTGCATGTTGTGTTAAGTTTTTTGTTTGTTTTGTTGTTCCTTTGGCTTGGGTGTTGCACAGCGGAAGCGTGGTGGGCCCATAACCCATAGGTCCTAGGATCGAAACCTGGCTCTGATACCAAATGTAAGCACCCAAACCAAAGGAATGACAAAACAAACCAAAAACTTAACACAACATGCAAAAACAGTTTGTAAAATAAATAAAAAAATAACATAACTGTGAATCAAAGAGGGGAACCCTACTTACCTCAATGCCTGGTAGCTCTTCGGGCTGCAACTGAAGGTGGGGGGACGACTCTCCACCCAACCAACCCCCGGCCAATGGTTGAGGCCCCCAAGCCCCCAACAATTAACCATATGCCAATGCTTGATTCCTTTCTTTCCTCTTACTGTCAGCCTCTTCCTCCTCCTCCAAGCTCTCAGCCCAAAATCCCCCAAAAAGATCCCCCCTTCTCTTCCTCTCTCCCTCTTTTTTTTATTTCCTCCTCCTCCCCTTTTTCCCTTAATTTCTTATTTAATTTATATTATTATGCAATTTCATTTTCCGTTACTTCTTTTCATGTTTCTTTTTCTTTTATTGCTTTACATTATTATATTACCTTATATTATATTATATTAAATATTCCATTTATTCATGTATGAGGGGTTGTCACACAGTAGTCAATACCCACTACTAACATAGAGTCCTTTGTCAAATCCTCCTCCAAACATGATGCATTTATGCTTGTGTTGGCTAGGCTCAAATTCACAACTTATAGGTCCCATCTATAGTGTTCTGAATTGAATTTGTCAACTTAGTAACAATAGCCATTTGCTAAGTTTCAAATTGAATGTGTAGACTGCTCACTACCTTGGTACCATCAAATTTCATCAACCACTACGAATACCCATATTTAATGCCTCAACGTTGTTTAATATTTTAATCAACATTGTTTCTTTAATAACTCAACATTATTTAACCTTATAACAAATGCAAGCAGACGAAACATACAATACTGTGCACTTCCCACCGGCCCTTTCGGCAATAACCTGCGAACAGGCTAAGGTCTCACCCGAGGTGTAGCTATGGGGGCACTGCGGAATCAAGTTTCCACAGTGATGTGATGAGTTGATCGGACGGGACTATTGCGCAACGCACAATTAGACTTGTGCTGCGGGCTGAGGACTGCGCGGTGATAGACTGCGTCGTGGTCCTTACTTCTGCAAGCGAAGATTCCTGCGCAACCAACGCATCTACGGACTGCGTGGTTCAGATAGAATGCGAATCACAGGACAACGCAACTGACTTATACGCTTCCTCTTCCAAACTTGACCACTATGAATACTTTACTTTAACACTTAATTGTCCATCTACGATCTTAGATTGTTTAAACTTATAACAAATGCAAGCAGACGAAACATACAATATTGCACACTTCTGGTGCTGCGCATCAAGAGGATATTTGGTTTCGGCGCCTCTGGCCGCTTCCTTTTCTGCATTTCTACCTCCAACACTGGGCAGTCCTAAATAACATGATCAAACGATTGACAGTAACTGCATGTAGTGCATGGGTTGGTACAATCTCTAGATACATGGCCTGCTTGGCCACAGTTATAACAGATTACTTGACCTCGGCCCCGTCCCTACACTGGGTCGTTATTCCTTCCTCTCCCGTGATATCCTCTGTGGCCTTTGTACGCTCCCTGATCTTGCGGTGCATTTCCTTGTTTATGTGGAGTCTCTCATTGGACTATGTACATTCCTCCATACATATGCTCAATATCTTTCTTTCTTTCTAACATGAGCTCATATGCCGCGCTAAGAATCCGTGATGAGTTGAAGTCGTGATGTGTGAAGTAGAAGAAGTTGAGTTAGGTGTCGACTTTTGGTATTCAGACAAGAAAGAAATTTGGGCTTGGTGTGACAAGACAGAGAAAGACTTCGCACAGAAAGAAAACAGACACCAGCATCTCTCTAACATCGAGTGGTTGAATAAATACCCGTGGAAAGATGTTCACGAAGTTTTTTGGGCGTCTTTTGGGAACGAGCTACATGAGTGGTTGTCAAGGCTTGTAGAACACAGAAACTATATCCCACGAAGCACACCGACTAAGTGGACACCGGAGCTGATTAAAAATCTCAAAGCACTAGATAGTCCATTCTTACGAGTAGTCGACTTCTTGGTCGATAGTACATTACAAAGTTTTGTGACGCAGTTCACTATGGACATGCTAAAGTCCTATAGTGTAGCCGAAAGAGAATTTTTTAAGGGAATCCTAGGTAAGTATCTGAACAACCTCAGTCTATATATTAAAATGCTTTTAGCTGAGAAAGGTGTTTTTAGAATGCAGTAAAAATTTTGAACTTTGTAATGGTCAATAGCAATTTTAGTGAGTTAGACGAAGAGACACATAATCTAAGAAGTGGGAAAAGGTATAAATATACACCTAAGAAGACTGCTAGTGGACATGGACTCCACGTAGACATTGATTCAGAAGACGAACCTGATAGCCAAGCCGCACCTCTATATTCCACCTATCAGCCTATTACTCCACAGAATCCACCGGGTGGGAACACCGCGCCTTCCATTGCACAAACTCAGCCAGTCCAGAACCCCCCTATTGCGAACATCCCTAGCACTCATACCATTCCGTTTATCTTTTTTGCTCAGCAACCTACGCAGAACCCCCCACCACCTAGAATAAGCATGAATGAGGATATTAAGCTACCGATATTCAAGGGAATGGGTCTAGAAGACCCTAATCAGCACGGGTTTCTATGTGAAGCCGTTTGGAGTGTTAAACAAGTACATGACGATGATGTTAAGCAAGCACAGCTAGTCACCACCTTTAGAGACTGAGCCTTGCATTGGTTCATGAAATACTCGCAGGGACAACATAGAACGTTGGTAGAAATCAAGGCTGCACTCTTAGCAGAATTTAAGAAGCTGAAGTCGGAGTCACAGTCCATCACAGAGTTGAAAGAGATCAAAAAGAGGCCTAATGAAATGGTCTGGGAATTTGACCATAAGTTTATAACGTTGTTGGACCAAGTAAGCTTCGTCACAGCACCACAGCAGTACAAAGAGTGGTTTATAGCCGCGTTGTTTCCCCATATCAGAAAGTCGTTGATGCTGCAAAAAGTGGATTCACAGGCAGAAGCCTTGGATATCGCGATGAAGCTGGAAGCTTCACCCATGGGAGAAACTAGCACTAGCATGTCGCAGATTTAGAACCAGTTAGCTACCCTGACACTACAATTACAAGATATCAAGAAAGGAAAGCAAGAGAGACAGGAAGTATGGTGTACAGGCTGTAAAGGGGAAGTACACACTAAGGATCATTGTCCTTTATTCCAAGATTTCCTTAACATGGGTGGACCAAACTCATTAAATCCACACCCAGGGCCATGGTGTGAAATTTGCAGAACAAGAGGACATCAGCTAGAAAACTACCACATGATACAGAAATACGTAAGAACACCTAAAAACTTATATTGTAACTTATGTAAGTCAGTGGGGCATGACAAGTCCAATTGCCGCGCATATGAGCTCATGTTAGAAAGAAAGAAAGATGTTGAGCATATGTATGGAGGAATGTATAGAGTCCAAGGAGAGACTCCACAAAAACAAGAAAATGCACCGCAAGATCAGGGAGCGTACAAAGGCGGCGGAGGATATCGCGGGAGAGGAAGGAATAACGGCCCAGCACAGGGAAAAGGCCGAGGTCAAGTAATCTGTTATAATTGTGGCCAAGCAGGCCATGTATCTAGAGATTGTACCAACCCATGCACTACATGCAGTTACTATCAATTGTTTGATCATGTTATTGAGGATTGCCCAGTGTTAGAGGTAGAAATGCAGAAAAGGAAACGGCCAGAGGCGCCAAACCCAAATATTCAGTTGATCGCAACAGAGAGGAGACCTGCGGATCCAAGTATCAACGTAGTGACGCGAAGTGGCGCTACGATAGGGAGAGATAGAGGAGCATAAGCTTTGACTTCTGGAGATTTTAATACTTCGACTTTTGGAGATTTTAATACTAAGCAGACTCCTCTAGAAATGATTTGGATAAGGAAAGCTGCTAGGAAAGCACCTGCTTTCGACTTAAAGAAAAATAGAGAAATCTTTGAAGAAGCGCGGGATATGTTCAAAGAATCAACACCTATATCGCCAAGAATCCCGTTGCGCAGCGAAACACCACATATGGAAGATATGCCGGCTGCTTATGACAGAACGAGCACCGCAACAAAGACGTGCACATCTGTTGAGTTCCTCAGGAGCTGCATGAAGTTGTTAAAGAGTCCAAATGCCATAGCAGAATTGTAGAAGGTGTTAGACCAGTATGAACCACGCATCGAAAATGAAACTACTAATAGCGTAGTTCATCACATCAAGAAACACAAGAGAACGGGCAGAGAAATGAGACTCAGTGCACAGATAGGATATTATGAAATGGATGAGATCATTCTTGATCTAGGATTAGAAGTAAATGTCCTAACCAAACAGACATGGCAGTAGATGGGGAGACCAAAGTTGTCATGGTCACCTATCTAATTGAGAATGGAAAATCAGGAGAAATTCATACCCTTTGGATGGTTAGCCAACGTGGTTGTTGACATTGATGGAGTGCAGAGTCACGCAGATTTCGAGGTTATCGAGATTGTCGATGATAGTCAGCCTTTTCCTGCATTGTTGGGAATTGACTGGGCTATCGATAACCTCGCCATCATCAAATTGAAGACAAGGAAGATGATCTTTGAAGGAAAGCATCTTAGGGTCATGGCACCACTGGACCCTACGGACGGAGACAGATACAGCGAGTCGATTCAAGAGGAATCCAAAGCTCAAGATTTGGATTGATTGTATAAGATGACTGTGAACCAGGACAACTATATTAATCCAACTGTGGATGGAACACTTAGCTGGAGATGCGACAGCTCTTGCATCTCAGACTCTGACGCAGGATTGGAGAACTGGCAAAGTCACATGCATGAAGTATCTGCAAGGAGATGCGCGCAGGTTACAAAGTCACTATGCTGGATTGGAAAGGAGGTAAGCCCAATTCCCACATATGATGGTTTCGCTAACGTTTATTCCTTTATCAAAAAATATATTGTGGCAATTGCAGATGAACATCACTTACCAGCATTAGACATGGCACTGTGCGAGACACCTGCCAGATGGTGGGCTGCGCATAAGCAGACATTGACCACATGGGATCAATGCAGAATTAAGATGCAGATCAGGTTTGCTGATAAAGTTACACTACCTTTTGAGAAATATAATGGACAGACAGATCTAAGGGATCATATTGTACCATGTTCACAAGCATGGGAGGAGAGGCCAAAGACATAATGGGTTCACCTGTTTGTGCACACTTTGGAGGAAGAAATTCTGAAGAAATGGTACTTAGACCTGGAGTTGCGTAGAGGAACCACAGATTGGGCCATGTTGGCTGCGAACTTCCAGAAGGATATCAGTTTTGAAGATGAGATCCTGACCATAAACAATGCTTTGCAGATCATTAAGGAAAGAATATTCAGACAAGAATGTCCGCATAAGAACATGACATTACAGGAATTCTTTGGAGCTAACAGCGTACCTGAAAGCCTACAGAAAAAATGGAAGGAACAGGTAGAGCATGCCATGGAATGCTATAACCTAGATGAAGAAGCTGAAGAAAAAGAAGACAGTGATGAGGAGGACCCGCGCAACATTAAGATACATGAGTCAGAAGGTGCACGTGAGGTAGAGGGACCTCTACTGGAAATCCCAGATATGAGTGGACCTGTGAAAACAAAGAAAGTAAACATTGGCACCAGGGAAGACCCAAAGTTCGCGTCTATTGGAGACTACTGGGATGATCATACTGTTGTGGAGATCGTAGATACACTACACGAGTATCAGGAGTTGTTCCCCACAAAGTTTACAGAGATGAAGGGCATTTTGGGAGACTTAGGAGTTATAAAGATACCTCTTAAGCCAGGTGCGAAGTCTGTTAAGCAGAGACCCTATCGACTTAACCCCCGATACAAAGAACGAGTCAGGGAAGAACTTGATAAAATGCTCGACGCAAGGATTATCGAGCCAGTCAAAGAATCTAAGTGGATAAGCCCTATGGTTGTCTAGGATAAGAAGACAAAAGGCGAGATCATGATCTGTGTGCATCTCAGAAAGTTGAACGATGCTTCAATGCACAACCCATTTCCTACTCCTTTCACTGATGAGGTACTTGATAATGTTGGAGGAAATGAGGCCTATTCCTTTATTGATGGATTTTCAGGATACCATCAGATAAGAATTGATCCCGCAGATAGACACAAGACCACTTTTGCCACCGATTGGGGGTCGTTCCAATACACAATGATGCCATTTGGTCTGAAGAACGCCCCTGCCATCTTTTCCAGAGTCGTCATTGCAGCCTTCAAAGATTTCATGCATAAGTTTTTAGAAGCTTACTTCGATGATTGGACAGTGTTCGGTTTGCTGAAGAACCATTGCGCAAACCTGAGAATGATGCTGGAAAAGTGTAGACAGCATCAGATCTCCTTGAATCTGAAGAAGTGTGTTTTCTGTGTTCCCTATGGGATTCTACTGGGACACATTGTCTGTAGACAGGGTTTGACGGTTGACCCTGCAAAGATCACAGTTATTGTAAACCTGCCCACACCAAATTCAGTCAAGCAGCTGTGCACTACATTAGGACATACCAGCTATTACAGAAAGTTTATAAAGGGTTATGCACAGATAACCGCAGCCATGGAGAAGCTACTAAAGAAAGATGTGTCGTTCATTTGGAATGCAGAATGTGAACAAGGGTTTGACACCTTGAAAGAAAAAATGGTCACTGCGTCGATCCTAGTTTTTCCAAAATGGGAGAAGCCATTCCATGTTCATGTTGATGCCTCATGTATGGCATTGGGAGTTTGTCTTGGCACAACCGAGCGAGGGAGGTATTGACCATCCCATTGCATTTTTGAGCAGGAAGCTCTCATCTGCAGAGAAGAATTATAACACTACTGAAAGAGAAGGCCTAGCTATGGTCTATGCACTACAGAAGTTCAGGCACTATTTACTTGGTGCGCACTTCTTTCTGTTCACTGACCATTCTGCTTTGAAATACCCGGTCAATAAGCCAATGTTAGGGGGGCGAATCTGCATATGGTTATTACTCTTTCAGGAGTATGATTTTGAAATAGTAATTAAGCCAGGCGGATTAAACTTAGGACCTGACCATCTGTCAAGGATTGAGTCAGGAGAAGAGCCTACGAACCTTGAAGACAACCTACCTGATGCGCAGTTGTTTATTATCGAGATAGCTGATGATTACTATAGAGACATCATAGACTTTTTGACGACTGGATTAGTGCCCATAGATTTTACTATGCAGCAAAAGAAACAGCTGGTAGTAAGAGCAACAGACTTCACCATTATCGCGGGTCAGTTATATAAGTTGGGACCAGATGAAGTGCTGTGCAGGTGTGTGTTAGAGCATGAGAAACCATTCATACTGGCTGATGCACATTTGGGAGCAGCAGGAGGTCACTACACAAGAAGAGCCACTGCGCAGAAGATATTGAGGGCAAGGCTATGGTGGCCTACCATTCCTAAAGATGCGAAGGAGCACTGTCAGAGCTGCGATGTCTGTCAGAGGACAAGAAGGCCATCGCGAAGAGACGAGATCCCATTGAATCCACAGTTGACATTACAGGCATTTGATAAATGGGCAATTGATTTTGTGGGACCTACAAACCCACCGGGAAAGAGAACTGGTGCGAGGTACACTATTACTGCAACTGATTACCTCACCAGATGGGCAGAAGCAAAGCCGGTAAAGGATTGTAGCGCAGGTACTGCCGCGCAGTTCATATTTGAAGACATCCTTACAAGGTTTGGATGCCCAAATATTTTTGTGAGTGATCAAGGCACTCACTTCTTGAACCGAACCATTGAGGCATTGACAGAGGAATTCCGCATTCATCATCAGCGAAGTACGCCATACCATCCACAGGCGAATGGAACTGTTGAAACGTTCAATAAAATACTGGAGAATGCACTGACCAAGGTATGTAATGTGAATCGGGATGACGGGGATTTGCGCATTCCCGTTGTTTTATGGGCATACAGAACCGCATGCAAGAAGTTGAGTGGCCATACACCTTTTAGGTTGGCCTATGGACAAGAAGCAATAATGCCGATGGAATACATTGTTCCCAGCTTGAGAATAGTTGCGTTTACGGGCATGGAAGATCAAGAGACACTGGAAGAAAGGCTTCTACACTTGGTTGGGCTGGAGGAGGATCGCTTCATCATAGGCTTTCACCAACAAGTGCAGAAGGAAAGGGAAAAAGCATGGCATGATCGCCATATCAAAAACAAGACCTTCCAGGTAGGTGATCTAGTCCTCCTGTATGATAGTAAGTTTATGAAGTTTCTTGGAAAGTTTAAAATGCATTGGCTTGGCCCATATACTGTCATGCATATTACTAATGGTGGCGCAACTCAGTGAGCCACGTTAGCAGGAGACAATTTACCTGGACTAGTCAATGGAAGTAGGCTAAAACCCTATCGAGCTAGTCCTGCTTCGCAAAACCTGTGATGATTAGAAAGAAGGAAAGTTCTAAGTGCTAAGTACAGTTGAAAGTGGGCACTGGAAATAGGGAAGAGTCTATACGCAACGTATGATGAGGAATATGTATATACTGCGCAACACTGTTAATATGTGTTGTTGCGCCAAAAAAAAAACAAAGAAGAGAACTGCGCAGCTCAACGACGGAAAGGGAGCTACGCTGACCAATGAAGCAAAGAAAGAACAAACTTCACAGCCAAGTACCGCGCATTGTGAAGCTGGAAAGGTAGTTGCGTCGGTCAGAAGGAAAAGGACGACCATGGACTATGTGTAGCTGCGACCAAAGGGATAAACCGTGGCGTGGTTGAAGACACGAGGGCAAGAGATGCCAGCAAAGTAAACTGTCAGAACAACCAACGCGTTATGACGGAAGTAAATGAGCACGACAACTAGCGGCCGGCTAGTAAAGCCGTTATTCAAAAAAGGGCAGCACTAACACAACCCCGCATTAAAGGAATATCCCATCCGTTCGGCCATAATAAAAACTGAAATGATTAAGATCATAATGGGATTCAGGCAACGGATTGAACATTTAATTGCCCGCTGGCCTATCATATGGCTGCTAGTACCATAACAGCTCAGCATTTAAGGAAAGTTGATCTGACTCGACATGTTTTACGGTGGAAAAAGATTGACGCGCCAACGAGATATCGTCCAACACACCTAGAACTTAATGCCTACTCTAGCCGTTCCCAGTACATTGAATGCCACATAAGGTGTAGATCCAGCCGAGATTTTTGAAACGGATGCCACATTTAATATCTAACTTTTCGACGAAGGCAAGCAGTCGAGTAGTGGCTCTATAAATATTCGCCAATTCTCCCTTATGCATGTTATTGTTAGTTTGAAATTTTACTAACCATGAAGAGTGTAAGCACTTAGCAACCAAAGTACGAGTATTTGCTGAGTTTATGTCCAAAGAGCCGACCTTAGAAGAGATTCTTGGCACTTTCAAATGTTCTGGTATAAGCGGAGTAATGAAGACGCCGCCGAAGCAGACAACACCAAAACGGGGTGGCCCATCCAAGAGCCCGAAGCTGAACCAGCCGAAGCAGCAAAAGAAAGATAAGAATATGGTTGTCGCACCATAAAAATCAAAGGCACCAGATGCTTCTAAGCCGGACGCTCCACAAGGGAGTCCGCCACCACTTGTACGGCTCATTCCTGAATATATCAGTCCGCGAAAGAGTGATGCCTCGGAGAGGAACTTGGACAAGAATGCGCAATATGAGATCCCAATGCCTCCAATGTCAAAGCACGTTCGGGCGAAGGAGGATTTGCTTGGAAAAATCCCTAATTGCAAGTTTGTTGACCATTATTTAATGGACGCTGAGAAATTCCCCCACCTATAGCTAGATAAGTTCATGTGTAGCAATGAGGGTACGACCGGAAAACATCCAGAGGTTGTTCCAATGGATTGGGCATTGCCATTGGCCCACTCTGGTCTGCTCAACCTGCTGAGAATTCCCCATTTTCACCGCAGCAAGGAATGCAAAGCTGTGGTGCGTACACTATTATCTTGCATGCACCAAGGATACATCTGGTTAGACTTCAAGGTCAATATCATGGTCGACCTGATAGCAAGTATTACTGGGTTAAGTAAGAAGGGCGACGACCCTGCTGTAGAATTCGTCGGCAAGAAAGACGACCAGGAACTAGCCGTGAAGATAAAGGCGAAGTTCAAGTTGAACAGAGGCCACTGGGGATACGAGACTAACCCGATCACAATTGAACCCCTGCGGTTCACTATTCAGTTATTGGCAGGGAGGCTGCTGAGAAAAGCACAACCAGAGGAAGTAAACGCATCAGTTGTGGCCCTAACGGCCAAGGCCATGGATGGCCACAAGTATAATTGGGCAAACTTTCTCCTCAATGAGTTGTTGTTGGATATCGAGGATACACAGGACAGGGGGTTATCCTTGCACTTTAGCTGGCTATTGATACTTATTGCTTTCGTAGGTTGGAAAGAACCTGCACATTAGAATGGCCTGCCAGTAGCAGCAGAGGATTGTCGCGCAGCCCGCTTCATGAACATGTGGGCGTCCACAAGCCCAAAGAAGCAACGACTTAATGATCTATAGTTTCTGACATATTTTGAACAGTTATGCGTGGTTATAGAGAAGACCCCGTGCATCACAAAGGAGGTGACATATAAGTATCGGCCCAAGATGATTTTCAAGGCCACCTCACACTGTATTCAGATACAACCGTGCCTGACAACAGAGAAATGGTTCGATGACCAGTATGAGCTCGGCGCACCAATGATTGAGCTTATCATTGAGTATTAGCTCGATGAATGGAAAGAGGATGCACCGGAGAGCGTTATCACTACGTCTTCGAAAGAGGAGGAGGATGACCAAACAGATAAGAACCCAGAGGTCCAGAGCACACCAGTCCAAACACCTACTCTGTAGGTAGGAGAGAAAAGGAAGGAATCGGCTACCAAGATGCCAGAGAATCCACAAAAGAAGAAGTCTAAAGCTAACAGACAGTCGCTCGATGCAATGCTTCATGTTGATGACTATGAACAAATAGCATTGCGGGTGTCAGCGCACTTAGAAGATAAGGAAGAACCGGCGGAAGAAGAGGTCAGGGAAAATATCAATAAACTGACAAGTTTGGTCTTACGAATGGAGCAAGTCCATCGTAACTTGACTAAGGAGCTGGACCATGATGAGCACTTGGGGGAGCCAAGGGAGACGATGCGCAGGTCACCTGCCTTCACAACACGAACGTGCATAATCAAAATTGCACCAGGGTCTATTCTGTTCCCAACAGACGAGATGACAGAATCGATGAGGCTACTCAAGCAGCTGGAATTGAATGTAGCCATGATACCGGCTGAAGGGTTGCACCAGTTGCACACCCAGATATCCCATGAAATGCATGAACGAGACATTGTCTCTCACATGGTAGAGCTTGAATTGTGTAATCCTCTTGATGTAGTTGCGGACCGAATTCGGGCCTTAGATTGTTTAACCTTATAACAAATGCAAGCAGACGAAACATACAATACTGCGCACTTCTGGCGCTGCGCATCAAGAGGATTACACAATTCGAGCTCTACCCATGTAGGTGATTATTCAACAAACTGATACTTTCACAGACTTAGAATGCTGCGCATTCAACATTTATCCATACATGTAATACTTAACATATTATTCCATCTTTCTCCTATGGCAACTACATATAAAAGCATTTAACATGATAACTGATAAATGAGAATCCCGACATCCATGTAAGCAAATAAACAACTGCAAGCGCATAATCAATCACACTACACAAGATTTAACGTGGTACAACAGTTATTTGTCTGCGCACTCAGCTGCAGACTCTCTTCTCTCTCAATAGGCCTCTGCGCACATAGCTTGCAGAGCCTTACAAAATTGTCTCTCAACAGAGATCTATTCAGTTAATAACAATACAAAACGAGAGATTCAACAACACAAAACGAAGAGTAACCTTTTCGCATACACAATATGCCTTATTTATAGACCATGCCCGTAGGTCATGTCTTTACAACACATAGGAAAAACCCTAATGTTCCCAAAACTGGCGCGGATACCCGCCACCCTGCCTGTCGCCGTCGATAGCTTGCTCCACTTGCTCTGGCCACCTTAGTGGACCACTCGTGGCTCTCACGTATTTCTGACAGCCGCAGTCACCAGCAAAACGGTTACAACTGCATCGTGGCTGTCACTTTCTACTCCTTTAGCCTGCCTGTCGCTGTCGACTTAGTGGCCTAGATTCTCAACTGCTTGCCGCCACTCTCTTAGACAGGTCACTTTCCACTATCGTCTGCTCTATCCCTTACTCAAAATAGGTCGCTTCCTCATCCAACCTTTACTCATATTCTTTACCAAAATTAGTCGCTACGATGTTACTGCACAATAGCATATCTGCGCGAACTTAAACATATACCCTGCGTTGCGCGCTCCACAAAACTGTTCCTTCTTTGCACTCAGCCTGAACTACGCAATTACAAAACTGCTCTTTATCCAAACTTATACCCACTTGGGCCCTGCCCAACATTTTATTTGAGTCTCAGTGGTTCTGTGATGATCATTGTAACCCTAAACATTAGAGGGATAGGTAGCCATCCCAAACACGCTGCCTTACGGAGGTTTTGACTCTGCCAAGCCGTGTGTTCTTTTGCTACATGAGACTATGCATTTGAGCTCATTTGCTTGTGAGCGATTCTTAAAAATCCAATCGGCCTGGAAATGTTGTGGTGTGGATTCAAATGGGTTTTCGGGTGGACTTCTGACAACCTGGAATCCACTTGTGGTTGATTTTGTCACATATAAAATGTGTGCAGTCATTAACTTGAAATGACATGTTCGGGGTTTGGCTGGTCCTGTCAGCATTTTGAACTTATATGGCCCTTATAGGGATCGACGGATTTATTGGGATTCCGTCTTTACCAGTGGGGGTATACAGGACCAGGGGCTCATTATTGGTGGTGACTTGAACATGATGCTTTCCTCTGATGAGGTTTGGGGGTTAGGGCATCTGGAGGACCCTTTAGTTTCTTTCTTCACGGATCACTTCGATAGATTGGGGCTTATTGATATTAAACTGTCTCATCTGGTTCTGACCTAGAACAATGGACGTTCTGGCAAGGATGTTATAGCGAAACGATTGGATCATTTTCTGGTTCATGAATCCATGGTTGGTTCGGGTAACAGGATCAGATCGTGGAGTGAACCCACTAGAATGTCGGATCATAAAGTTGTTTTTCTCCAATTTGACTCACATGCTTCTAAGACAGTGTATCCGTTCAAATTGAACAACACGTGGCTGGAGGAGGAGGCATTCTGCTAGATGATAAGGAATAAGTGGCGGGTTATGGAGTGCACTGACCATCGATCACACTTACAAAACCCATTGTACAAGCTGAAACGTCTCAGGGGGGAGGTGATTGCATGGGATCAGGGCGAAGAAAAAATCTAACTCGACTTAGTTGAGCCTTATTGAGAATCAATTATTGGTTATGGAGGATAATGTGAAGGGTGATTATTTTCAGTTGGGCGGAAGGAGGTTCAAGAGGAAGGAGGTCCTGCTTAGGAAACATGAGAATACGTGGCGACTAAAGAGTCGGGCCTTGTGGATTGACAAAGGAGATCATAATACTATTTTTTTTCAAAATTTTGCAAGTTGGAGGAGAATCAGAAACTCGATTTGGGAGATTAAAAGGGGGGATGGCTCTGTTTGTAAGGAGATGCGATCAATTAAAGAAGTTGCGGAGGAGCATTTCAGCGGGGCTTTTCTACAGGACGGGGTGTGCAACTTAGAATTCCAATTGAAAATTATTAAGCTCTTCCCTAAATATTTTAGTGAAGAAGATGGCAAGAGATTAGTGAAGGGGTGTCCCTGGATGAAGTCTTGCTGGTGCTGAACTCTTATGTCAAAGAGAAGAGCCCCGGTCCAGATGGATGGACGGTGGAGTTATTTGTGCATTTCTTTGATTTGACGGGGCAGGAGAGACTCCTTGCTGTGGAGGAATCTAGACTAAGAGCCACCATTCCTAAGAGTTTAAACTCTACCTATCTTGCGCTTATTCCGAAGAAGGATAAACCGAAGGATTTCAATGACTACCGTCCAATCTCTTTGTGCAACATCCTCTATAAGCTAATCTCTAAAATCATTGTGCGCCGGATCAAACCTTATTTGGCTAAACACATATCTATGGAACAGTTTGGATTTCTCTTTAATAGGAAAATCCTTGATGCAGTTGGAGTGGTGCAGGAGTGCTTACATTCTGTTAAGTCAAAGATATTCAAGCCTTCACCCTGAAGATGGATTTAATTAAAGCTTATGATCGACTGGATTGGTCCTTTCTTCGATTTATTCTCATCCAGATTGGGGTGCCAGTTGAGACGGTTCAGTGGATCATGGCATGTATTTCCTCCACCAATTTTGTTGTTTTGGTTAATGGATCCCCATTTGACGTCGTATCTTGTATCAGGGGGGTCAAACAGGGCTGCCTGCTTTCTCCATTGTTATTTATTTTGTCTATCGAGGGGTTAAGTAGACTTATAAATGCTGTTAAATTTGAAAGGAAGCTCAAAGGTATTAAGCTTACTCGTACTCTAGACATCACACACTTGCTGTTTGTGGACGACGTGTTAATTTTTGGGGCTGTGAATGGATGGTTTACAAGCACATTTTTGATGATTTTTGTCTAGCCTCAGGTATGGCCATCAGTTTATGTAAATATGCTTTTCTTTATAATTGAAAGGACCAAGTTGTGGTTGAAGCAATTAAATCAATGTTCCCCTTCATTTTCGAGCATCTGGATTGTGGGTTCAAGTACTTAGGGTACTTCATTAAAGCAATTGGTTACAGGGTGGCGGATTGGAGGTGGTTGCTCCAAATAGTCGATCGCGTGGATTAATTGTTGGGCTCACGGGTGGCTTTCCATTGGTGGGAGGCTCATCCTTGCTCAGTCTATTATTCAGAGTCTTCCTGTTTATTGGTTTGGTTTGAGAAAGATCCTGGTGTCTCTTCTTAATAGTATTCGTGGCAAGTTGTTCCATTTTATTTGGCCCGGGAAACCTTTCATTAAGAAATACCATTTGACTTCCTGGCAGAGTCTGTCGTGGCCTAAGTCCAGTGGTGGTTGGGGATTGAAGAACCTGGAATGGTTGAATATGGCCATGAGAATTTAGAGCTGGTGGAGGGCTTTGGCTGATGGTGGATTATGGAGCAATGTTATACGTTCTACATACTTAAAAACGTTCTCGGTGCTACAGTGGATCCGCAAGCCTGATCTCTCCTTTCACCAAGCTTCTGCTGTATGGCTCAACTTAATCAACATCTTCAAGTATATAGGGCCCTGGCTGAAATGGAAGGTTGGATGTGGCAAGGATTTCTTCATTGGAATCTACTCGTATGTGGGAGATGATGATTTGTATAGACTTCATGTTGGCCTGATAAAGGAGCTTCATGACCGTAAACTATTGATTCTTGCCAAGGTTTACCAGGAAACACTATCTTCAGGTAATTCTTGGTGGCTATCTGCCAAGGATTTGGACCTCCCTCCACAGTGGGCTTCTACTTGGGATAGATATATTGCCTAACTCAATTCTGCGGCTATACACCTCACGAATTCTAGTGATAGACTATAGTGGGATGGCCCGGGATTGAATGGAGTTTTGATGGTGGCTCAAATGTATAAGTTGGTCTCACAGGAATTTGGTGATCCGCCGAAACGTTATTGGTGGCATACCCAGCTTTGGAAATGGAGGATACCTTTAAAATTACAATGTTTCTTATGGTTGTGCCTTGAGGATAAAATTCTCGCCTGGGAGAATTTGCAATCTAGGGGTATTCAGGGCTCGGGTTATTGTTCTCTGTGCAGATCGGGTGCGGAAGACACTCTCCATATTTTTTTTAAGTGCAGCTTTGCTTAGGAGGTTTGGACTGAATTGAAACGATGGGTACATTTTAGTGTGTCTTGGAGCGGTGATTCACTCAGCGATTGCATTTTTAAGTGGTTTTAAAATGTTGCTTCCCATAGGACTCTTCCATTGTTCATGATCGGTAGTATCTGGAGGATGCAAAATGAAGTGATTTTCAAAAACAATACTCCTTCGGTTATCGATACCTGCAATAGAATTTGGAGGATGTGCAGCGGTTTTCCTGATGTTAATAGGCCTATTAAAAACAGGATTATCACTTCTCCCACTATTGATAGTGAGGGTATTTGTGGGTTCTTCGATGGTGCTTCGAAGATGGGCATGTGTGGTGCTGGGGCCATCATCTACCTGCGCATGAATCATATTATCTGTATTAAAATGGGCATTGGGAAGGGGAATTGCATCAAGGCAGAACTTATGGCGGTGTGTTGTCTCCTTTGGTTTGCTTCAAGGAGGGGTTTCTTTCAATTGTCTATATATGGTGATTCACAAGTTATTATAAATTGTATATTGGGAAAATCTAAAGTTGATGTCTTGATCCTTGAGCCTTGGTTCAAGGATGTGGAGCGTTTGATGGCCACCTTTGCACAAATCAAGTGTAAGCACATTTACAGGGAAGCTCATAGGGAGGCATACCACTTGGCGAAGGAAGCCGTGGGTCCCATGGATGGGTATCTATACTTTGAGGAATCTGTCGATAACTCAGTTATCGATCATGGCACCTTATGGGCAATTTAATTTGTGGGGGCTTTGGTTTTTTGTGGTGGGGTAACAGGTCTTTGTTGAAAAGATCGTTGGTAACTTGTGGCCAGTTTGTAACTCTATTAATAGTACTGTGAGACATTTCAGCTATGTATTTTGATAAATGTCCTTCAGCTCTTTAGATATGGGGTTAGAACTTAAGTTTTTGATGGCTTATTCACTAGGCTCGACTACTGGTGTAACTTTGATTTTTCTACAAGTTATTGTTTTTTCTTTCTTGAAAACAAAAAAAAACACGGATAAATACCGTCAAATTCAAACCTGGCGACACAATCATGGAATTTCCACAAATTCCTATCAAATTTGTAAAGAGGGAAATGACATTTTTGTTTACAATACTCAGCAGCATGTATTGTGTTAGGTGACAAAGAGAACGTCAGCCCGACGTTGTTGTCGCTGATCACTAATTTGCCTATAAAACCCCTCACTAATTTGCCTATAAAACCCCTCGAGTTTTCGCTTGAAGAGTTTAATCGTCATTCCGATCTAGGCGAAACCAATACGCAGGCGAGCCATTTCCCACGATAATTTCCCGCTGGTGGGGAGGAGATTCGATCTCGCGTTCGGCCAACGATCAAGTACGATGCTGTTAACGGTGCTATTTGCAAACCCCGAAGGCAACATTCTTCTTGAAAGGTACGACCTCATCCGTCCACTGTTTACGGGATTCGATCCCTTGACTTGATTTTCTTTAATTTTCAGTGGTTTCTCCCAAATTCACACAGATTCCCGAGCCTGAACGATTTTAATCTTCAAATTGATTTTTTTTTTATCATGAAAATATGCATTAATGCGTAGTATTTCCTCTAGATCTGAAATTCTGGTCTCAAATAATGCCTCCGACGATAGATAATATAATTTTAACATTGAAGTCCATCAATGCGAGGATTTATCCATCCTTTACATTTAATTGCAGAATGCCACAACGTGAACATGCTTGGCCGAATGCCTATAAAACCAGAAACAAAAGAAATGAATCTTTATGTCAACGCTAAGGCTCAGAACACCCCAGATTAAGTTTGAAACCCTAGCTGTTTGATAGGGTTTCATAGCTTTTCGAATTTCAAATTCTGAAAGGTTCCCACCTTTAATGTCTATTCAGACTCTGCTTGCTCTATCCGTCTGTATTAAGGTAGTTCTAACCAGTGTTTCTCTTTGATCCAGGACTGTCTGATTGGACATTAGATTGGATTGACATTTTGATTATCTAGTAACAGTTTTCCACAAATCTGACGTATCATTCTAGGGTCAAGATTTGGGCAAAACATTAGGCCTGTATATGACATGCCCTGTAAGCATATTATTACAATTAAAGTCCCCAATTGATATGGTGTGAAGAAGAGTATTTTCCATGCTAAATGTCGGATTTCCTGCCAGAGATCTGTCCATCTTCAGTACTGAATTAGAGAGTGGGAGCTATTTTCTCTGTAGGTAATGTTCGCGCTTATATGTTCTATTTGACAACTTTTGTTTGAAAGTAAAAAAAATAAAAAAATACCAGTTGGACATGGAGATGAATCTATTCTGTTGGATGGAAGGAACTCCAACTTTGGGATGAATATGCAATCCGAGTTCCTATGGTTGCTGAGTGCCATGCAAACAAACTTAAGTTTGATAACGTGACCTTACAGAGATCAGCAGAAATAATGCAATTCTTGGTTGAAAGTGGTTGTGGACACCAGATAGGCAACTTTGTCATAGTGATATCCTTGATTTTAGACGAGAAGTAGAAGAAATTTAGTTGCAAGGTGCTAAGCATCTTTGTGAGTTTCCAATGGTCTTAGTAATCCAGTGAAAAGAAAATTGCAAAGAAAACTAGTAGTTATTTTTATGGTGCTCTTGAGTCTCACCAAAAAGAGAAAAAAAGAAGGATGAGGTAAAAGGCAATTAGCAATATACTCTAACTTGAAGCCTGTTTTGTAAGAACATTTTGATTTGTTCCTTGATGCTTTGTTCAAGGCATTGCCTGTCTGTATTCATGAAATTGCAGTGGAACAAAGCATTTGTCTGCCATTTACAAAAATCATTTATTCCACTTAATTGATTTGTTCCTTGATGCTTTGTTCAAGGCATTGCCTGTCTGTATTCATGAAATTGCAGTGGAACAAAGCATTTGTCTGCCATTTACAAAAATAATTTATTCCACTTAATTGTCTTGCATAACATGAATTTTACAAATATATCTACCCTGATTTTAATTTGAGGAATTTAATCAACGAGATGATAGAAAACTGATTCTCTTACAAAGAGAACCTTTTTGCACTGTTGTAGTCTATTCCTTTCTTCCCTCATATGGAGAGTTTCTGACAATTGGAGCAAATGGGAGAATGTATGATTCTCTTACAAAGAGAACCTTCTTGCACTGTGGTAGTTGTTACTATTATTAGTACAACTGAGGGGGGGGTGAATTAGTTGTACTATGCTTAAACAATTTTAGTCCCTTTTATAACTTTATTACCATTAAAAATGATTGTCAAGATAATGAACAAGATAAGCAATAGAACAAGTAATCATCAATCACTCATATGATGTACACAGACACAAATATTCATGAGGAAACCCATAAAGGGAAAAAACCTCTTCTTCTTAGAATGATAAGCAGTCTTTTAACTCCTGTACATCATTTATTTTTGAGCACCAACTCAAGATGAGGCTACAACCTCTGTTTAACAAGCTGCAACTTGTTGAGAGCACCAACTCTCATGTTTTTCTAGCACCCACTAGAGGGAAGCATCCACTCCCAATATTCAGGCATCAACCTGATTTACAGAGGAAATCAATCCTCCCTAGCACCTCCCTTCCACCCTAGCAAGAATTTTTCAGTCGATTATATCACACTGGTTCAGATATATCAGTACATATTTTTTCCATTTTTTGTTCTGTGCTGCTACAGCTTGGGTTTCTGGGCATTCTATTTTTCATTAAATCGAGCCACACATTTTTCTTCTGAATTGTTAAGAATTTTTTAGTCAATTATATCACACTGGTTCAGATATATCAGTACATACCCTTTTCATTTTTGTTCTGTGCTGCTATAGCTTGAGTTTTTGGGCATTCTGTTCTTCATTAAATCGAGCCATATATTTTGTTTTGAATTGTTTTCTTCGAATCATAGCTTCATCAACAACCACTCCTCTTCATCCTCTCAATTCTCACATGATTTTGTTCTCATCGATTGTTTTTTATAGATGCTGAAGTTCTATGCCTCGGTCTCTTTAACTTCCAGATATTCCAATTCTAAAACTGAAACTGTCTCTTTAACTCCCAATTCGAAAATTGAACTGTCTCTTTGACTTCCAGAACTTACATGTTGTAACTGACTAATTAATAAATAAATAAATGTTTGTGAGTCGCAGCTTGTCTGAGTCGCGGTTGTCTGAGTCACGGCGGTCTGAGTTTCAGCCGTCTGAGTCGCGGCTGTCTGAGTCACGTCGGTTTGAGTCGCGGCTGTCTGAGTCATGACTGTCTGAGTCTCAGACGTAGTTGCAGTTGTCTGAGTCACGGCCGTCTGAGTCCCCTCCGTCTGAGTCGCGGCTGTCTGAGTCACGACCGTCTGAGTCGCAGCTGTTTGAGTTGCAGCCGTCTGAGTCGCAGCCGTCTGAGTTGCAGCCGACTGAGTCACAACTTGTTTGAGTTACAACTGTCTGAGTTGCAGCTGTCTAAGTCATAGCTTGTCTGAGTCGCAGCTTGTTTAACAACATTCTTATCTTGTATTTCAATCTCAGTCGCAACTTTAGTAAACTGAAGTTGGTATGGTCTGAGTCATCCGCCTTGTCTGCTTTCCAACCATCAATGACAACTGAATCAAAGTGCCAACAATTTCCTCCTTTGGCATTGATGGAAACCTAAAATTTATGATGTTGCAAGTGTAATCACCGACTGCTTGTCATCTGCAACTACCTGAACTTCTCCCCCTTTGACATCAATGTCAAAGAAAACATGACAATACATCTCCCCTATCAAGATTAACTCAAAAACCAACAAAGAAAACATTTTGGAACCATCTCAGAATTACATCAGATATGCAATAAGCACAAACTCCCCCTGCCAAAGTGAACAAGTTAGTTGGAACAAGATATGACACCCAACTTCTCGCGTAGATATTCAAACTAGATTTTGGATAAGGGTTTCGTAAAGATATCAACAATCTGTTCTTTAGAAGCAATGAAATGTAATTGGACAACTCTGTTTGTAACCTGCTCCCTTAAAAAATGATACTTGATTGGAATGTGTTTGGTCTTGGAATGAAGAACAGGGTTCTTTGACACACTAATGGCACTTGTGTTATCATAGTGAATAGGAATAGGTTCATAATATTTCACCTCCAAATCAGCAAGAGTTTGTATCATCCATAATACCTGTGTACAACATGTTGTAGCAGCTATGTATTAAGCCTCAGTAGTAGATAGAGAGATAGAACCTTGCTTTTTACTCATCCATGCTACTAATGAATTGCCTAAGAAGAATGCACCTCCACTAGTGCTCTTTCTTTCATCCAAACAGTTTGCCCATTCAGCATCTAAATATGCAATCAACTGAAAAGTTTTGATTCCTAGGATACCATAGACCATAAGTCATTGTGCCTTTCAATTATTTGAAAATTCTCTTCACAGCTACCAAGTGACTTTGTTTGGGAGCAGACTGAAATCTTCCTACCATTCCAACAGCATGCATGATATCAGGACGAGTTGTTGTAATATATAGAAGACTGCCTATCATTGACTTGTATGTTCTTTGATCAACATCTGGTGAGATATCATCTTTGCTAAGCTTGTAGGAAACAATCATAGGGGTACTAACAGGTGAAGAATCCTCCATTTGAAACTTTTTCAACATCTCCTTCAGATACTTCTCTTGAGAGAGAAATAGACCTTCAGAATTCTGATTGATTTGAAGACCAAGAAAGTATGATAATTCTCCAATCATTGACATTTCAAACTCAGATTGCATGGCATTAGCAAACCACTGGACAGAAGATGCATTAGTACATCCAAAGATAATGTCATCAACATAAAGTAGAACAATTAATAAATCATCACCTTCAATTTTGATGTACAGATTGCTATCAGCAGTGCCTTTCTTGAATCTTTTTTCTTGTAAATATTTATCCAATCTGTAGTACCAGGCTCTTGGTGCTTGTTTCAATCCATATAGTGCCTTCTTCAGTTTGCAGACATAATCAGGATTGTCTGTCAGTGAAAAACCTTCAGGTTGCTCCATATACACTTCTTCTTCTAGATCTCCATTTAGAAAAGCTGATTTAACATCCATCTGATAAACTTTGAAATTTTTGTGACAGGCATAAGCAAGAAACATTCTTATAGCTTCCATTCTTGCCACAAGTGCAAAAGTCTCATCAAAATCTTGTCCCTCAACTTGTGCATACCCCTTGCAAACCAATCTGGCTTTATTTCTCACAATTTGTCCTTTTTCATTCATCTTATTCTTAAATACCCATTTGGTACCTATCACATTCTTATCTGCTGGTCTAGGAACAAGTTCCCAAGTATTATTCTTTTCAATCTGATCAAGCTCTTCATTCATGGCTTTTATCCAATCTTCATCTTCACTAGCTTCATAAAAATTCTTGGGTTCTATTATAGATAAAAAGGCAATGTGAGACTGTTTTGTATCTTTTAGTAACTTTCTTCTTGTCTGCACACCTTCATTCTTGTCACCAATGATCTGACTTTCAGGATGATTTTTTCGAATAATTCTTGAAGGAGGTTTTACTGATTGCTGCTGTGAGTCTGCATCTTCATTCTCTGATTCAGATTCTTCCTTTTCTGATTCTTGGACCTGTTCTTCTTCATCTTCAGTTGTATCCTCTGTACATGATTCATCACTGTTTATCTGAGTGTCTTTTACATGACTCCCTTCATCTACTTTAATATCAATGCAATCAACCATTTTATGCAACCTCTTATTATAGCATCTATATCCTTTGTTGTTTGTAGCATAACCTAAGAAAACACCTTCATCAGCCCTGTCATCATATTTACCAAGATGCTCATCATTGTTCTTGATATAACACTTACTCCCAAAGACTTTGAAATGCTTGATTGTAGCAGGTCTCCCAAACCATAATTCATAAGGAGTTTTATCACTATTTGGCCTTAAGTGAGCTTTGTTAAATATATGAACAGCTGTATGAATTGCCTCTACGCAAAAACCTTGAGAAATATTATTTTCTTTCATCATTGATCTTGCCATCTGCTGAACTGATCTATTCTGTCTCTCAACCACTCCATTTTGCTGTGGAGTCCCTGGAATTGTATACTCTCTTTTGATACCTTGTTCATCACAAAATTTCTTGAAATGCCTTGAACTGAACTCTCCTCCTCTATCGGACCTTACTGCCTTTAGTCTTCTTCTTGTTTGATTCTCAGTCAGAGCTTTAAATACTTAAAATTTTTCAAATGCTTCAGATTTTTCTTTCAGAAATGCAACCCAAGTAAGTCTAGAATAATCATCAATAACTAGCATAAAATAGTTTTCTTTTCCTGTACCTTCCTTCCTTGATGGTCCACACAAATCCATATGCACTAACTGAAGAGGTTTATCTGAAGAAGGGAAACTCTTGGATTTGAACTGTGTTTGAGTCAGTTTTCCCATTTGACAGGGTTTACATACAACATCATCTGGTTTTGATATCTTTGGAAAGTCTTTCACTGCTCCATTGTTTCTAAGCTTGATTATATGATCAAAATTTAAATGTCCAAGTCTTCTATGCCATAGCCAGCTCTCATCATACTTGCTTAGATGACATTCCTCCTTTTATTCTTTCAAGACATAAACATTGTTTTCTGTTCTTATACCTTTGACAACCAATTGTCCTGAAGAAACAGATTTAATTTTGCATTCCTTAGAATTGAAAACAAATTCACATCCTTTGTCACATACCTGACTGACACTAAGAAGATTGTGCTTTAGGCCATCTACAAACAGAACATCTTGAGCCTTTCCTTTACCATTATTTAGACTTACCATTCCTTTACCTCTGATTTTTCCTGGAGCATCATTTCCAAATGTTACATTTCCTGATTTGTGTTCTCTTAGAGACATAAATTTACTTTTATCCCCAGTCATGTGTTTGGAGCATCCACTGTCAATATACCAGGGATTTTTTTCTTTCTTTTGGGCAGAAAGTACCAAACCACACTGATTACTTTCTTTCTTCTTCCATACTTTTGCCTTTTCTTCTGAATAGTCTATTCTTGATTCTGATTTATAATTCTTCAAATAACATTCTGCTGCCTTGTGTCCAAAGTTATGGCAAATATAACATTCTGGTTCATTGTACAAAAGTTCAAAAGAATTGACATTTATAGCATGATCTCTTCTTTTAGATGGAGGTAGAATAGAATGATGCTCCTGCTTATTCATTGACCACTTCATTCTATGTTGCAGCATTTGATTCATCCTTTGTTGTATGCTTCTAAAATTAAAGTCACAATTTGTAGCTTTATGACCAAAATTAGAGCAACAAAAACAGTAGCCATTGAAGAAGTTTTGGTAACCGACTCTTGGCTGTCCTCTTGGAATTGATTGCCTTATCATTCTGTGTTGTATATCTTCTTCATGCTTTCTTGACTGCAGAATATTGCTTTTTGTTCCTGTAGCTCTATCCCTTTTATCATTCATTAGATTGTCATTACTGTTGGTGTTATTTGCTTCAGCTTTGATGGAGGTTGTAGACTTTGTGAATTCTGATTGCTTGCTGCTTTGAAAGTTGATCACCTTAGTTATTTCTTTGTTCTCTGAGTGACTGTTGCTTGAACCTTGTTCATAGCCTAGACCAGATTTAATCAAAGGAGATCTTTGCTTACTCAAGATATTATTTAACTCTTCCGAGGCTTTAATACTTGAAAATTTTTGATGATACAAAGTTTGGAATTTCTCTAATTTTTTCTTAACAGTCACCACTTCTTCCTCTAACTTTTCACATCTTGTTTTACTTTCAGCTAGCTGTCGTTTAAGAATGTCTTCTATTTTCTTTGCCTCTTCTAGTTCTATTTTTACCAAAATACAGTCTGTACTAGATTCTTTGTCATTCTTTTCATACTGTATCAGTAATTGTTTTTGTTTTTTCTTCTTTAGTCAGAGTCTATCAATTTCTTCCAATGCACTAATCAATTCTCCTTCCATGTCAACTATAGCATCTTCATCATTCATGTTACTTTCTATATAATCAAGGTCTTCTATGGCCATAAGCATAAACTCATTCTCTTTATCTTCACATGATGATTCACTGTCTGCAGCTTCGGAGGAATCAACATCATTTGCACACAAACCTTTCTTTTTATGTTTATCATCGTTATTATATCTTTTAAAAAAATGTTTCTCTTCATCTGTATGATTCTGATCTTTATTCTTATAAGGGCATTTAGATGCAAAATGTCCTACTTTATCGCAGTTGAAGCATTTAAGAGGCAACTTCCCTTTATATTTTCCTGATCCAGTCTTCAGTCTTCTTACAAATTTTGCTTCAATCTCATCCATTTCAAAATCAGTATTCTTGTCTACTTTGAAAGAGGCTTCTCTAGTGGTATTTTTATCTTTGCTAATCCTCATTTCATAGGCAGTTAGATTTCCTAGGAGTTGATCAATACCTAGATTTTTAAGATCCTTTAACTCTTCTATTGTTGAAACTTTGGGGTTAAATTTATTAGGTAAAGATCTTAAAATTTTCTGAACTAAGGATGCTTCTTCAATTGTTTCACCGAGGTCCTTCATAGCATTCACAAGCTCTTCAACCCTTAGGAAATATTTACTAACAGTCTCATCCTCGTTCATCTTTAGTTGTTCAAATTTCAGCCTGTATGTTTGCAGTTTAGCATCTTTTACTATCTCATTCCCTTCATAGCTGCTTATAAGTTTGTCCCACATTCCTTTGGCAGATTCAAGATGCATCACTTTTACAAATTCAACTTTTGCAAGATCACTGAGAATAGCATTCATTGCTTTTGCATTAAAAGTAAATTCCAGTTTGTCATCTTTGGAGGCTAGTACAATGGGCTTTACATATCCAGTTTCAACTACATACCATACATCAGCACCTAAGGACATTAGATATGTTCTCATTCTAACCTTCCAGAAAGCAAAATTTGTTCCATCAAACAGAGGAGCCTTATTGGTTGAATTTCCTTCATGACTAGTCATGTTTAAGCTTACAGATCTACCTTTAAATAAAAGGAATTGGCTCTGATACCAATTGTTACTGTTATTAGTACAACTGAGGGGGGGGGTGAATCAGTTGTACTATGCTTAAACAATTTTAGTCCCTTTTATAACTTTATTACCATTAAAAATGATTGTCAAGATAATGAACAAGATAAGCAATAGAACAAGTAATCATCAATCACTCATATGATGTACACAGACACAAATATTCATGAGGAAACCCATAAAGGGAAAAAACCTCTTTTTCTTAGAATGATAAGCAGTCTTTTAACTCCTGTACATCATTTATTTTTGAGCACCAACTCAAGATGAGGCTACAACCTCTGTTTAACAAGCTGCAACTTGTTGAGAGCACCAACTCTCATGTTTTTCTAGCACCCACTAGAGGGAAGCATCCACTCCCAATATTCAGGCATCAACCTGATTTACAGAGGAAATCAATCCTCCCTAGCACCTCCCTTCCACCCTAGTAAGAATTTTTCAGTCGATTATATCACACTGGTTCAGATATATCAGTACATACTTTTTCCATTTTTTGTTCTGTGCTGCTACAGCTTGGGTTTCTGGGCATTCTATTTTTCATTAAATCGAGCCACACATTTTTCTTCTGAATTGTTAAGAATTTTTTAGTCAATTATATCACATTGGTTAAGATATATCAGTACATACCCTTTTCATTTTTGTTTTGTGCTGCTACAACTTGAGTTTCTGGGCATTCCGTTCATTAAATCGAGCCATATATTTTGTTCTGAATTGTTTTCTTCGAATCATAGCTTCATCAGCAACCACTCCTCTTCATCCTCTCAATTCTCACACAGATTTTGTTCTCATCGATTGTTTTTTATAGATGTTGAAGTTCTATGCCTCGGTCTCTTTAACTTCCAGATATTCCAATTCTAAAACTGAAACTGTCTCTTTAACTCGCAATTCAAAAATTGAACCGTCTCTTTGACTTCCAGAACTTACACGCTGTAACTTACTAATTAATAAATAAATAAATGTTTGTGAGTCGCAGCTTGTTTTAGTCGCGGCTGTTTGATTCACGGCCGTTTGAGTCTCAGTCATCTGAGTCACGGTTGTCTGAGTCGCGGCTGTTTGAGTCGCAGCCGTCTGAGTCACGGTCGTTTGAGTCGCAGCCGTCTGAGTCACAGCCGTCTGAGTCGCAGCTGTCTGAGTCATGACCGTCTGAGTCTCAACCGTCTGAGTCGCGGCTGTTTGAGTCACGGCCGTTTGAGTCTCAGCTGTCTGAGTTGCAGCCGTCTGAGTTGCAGCCGACTGAGTCACAACTTGTCTGAGTTACAGCTGTCTGAGTTGCAGCCGTCTGAGTCACAGCTTGTCTAACAACATTCTTATCTTGTATTTCAATCTCAGTTGCAACTTTAGTAAACTGAAGTTGGTATGGTCTGAGTCACCCGCCTTGTTTGCTTTCCAACCATCAATGACAACTGAATCAAAGTGCCAACAATAGTCTATTCCTTTATTCCCTCATTTGGAGAGTTTCCGACAATTGGAGCAAATGGGAGAATGTGTGGTGCTCAAGCTCAGTCTTGTAGTGGAGAATTGGTAGTATTTGTCAAATTGAGCCTAATAGGGACGTTGTACCTTATTGGATTTATTGTAGGGCCCTGAAACAAACTTTCTTTCCAGTAGCTTTATACGCAAGCATGTTGCATTTCATTTCATTTTTTAGTATTATTAGATGTTGTTTAGATCCTACCTCATTTTATGGTCAACATTGTAGTAGTAATAGAACTTAAAAGAGCAGCTGCAATTCCTCAATTAATGGGATTCCATTTGGATCACTCAAGTATAATGACATCATTTGTATATACACCAAAGGTCTTAGACTATATAGTATATACTTAATGGATGGAGATATTGAAAGCATAACCGAGGCATTATTGATAATGGGTAAAGTTTTAAACCATAATGGTCCTTGTGTTTTCCTATGTTCATAGATTACTTCAACCAAGTCCCTTTATAACTTTTTAGGGGCTATCCTCTACCGGATTGTATTATGCAACCATGATTACTTGAGAAACTGGCCAACCTTAATCTACTGTAGACTTGTAGTTTTTGACATGAGGCCACTCTGGGTCCCACAACCATTTATTTCAAAGCGTAACGTTAGCTACAGTTGGTGGATATCCATATTGTAGCAAAGCTACTGTTCACTGTTTAGATCACTTCCATAAAAATGGTTTAAAAAAGTGAGTCCATCTATGGTTAAGGAGTAATTGATCCACATGTCATGGGTCAGGTCCTAAGCTAGGTTGTAACTAAACGTACTAGTTTCTTGATCTAGGCAACTAGATTTTGAACCAGTTCACTATATATTTTTTTTTCCAGAAAAAAAACTTCATATTCAAGTCAGAGATGAAATCAGAATATATAACACAGTGTTGAAAACCTCGCCGAAAAATCAACTACTTTTTAATTTTAAAAAGTGACATTCTCTTTATCTTTCAATTTCCATCCTTTTACTTAAATTTTTAACATTACCATTAATTGTTTCAGGATGTTTGAGAGTGGTTCCAACCTCATCGGACTTCATATGCAAAAAGTAGAATTTTAGATCCCATTTAGAATTCAACAGACTTAATGGTTTTCAGGATTTCAGGATTGCAACGTTTCCACTGGATTCTATCATGTATGTGGGTAAGGGATTGGAATTTAATGAAGCACATCAAGATCTCTATGTACCTTGATGTTGGTGGTGTTGATTCCTGATTGTTGACGTTGATTGAATTCCTCTGTCATGACCTTAATAAAAAATGTACCCTTCAGTCAAGTAAAATCACTTATTAAGCATGGGAAGCTCTTTCTACCTTATTTTAATGCTTGGATTAAGAAGTTTCATCAAAATTGTGGGGTGTTAATTGATGTCCTTGGAGGATCAACTTCGAGATTAGAGGTAGAGGCAAGGGCTTGAGCCTAGAGGTGGGGGAACATGGTGCTATTGATGAATAGGATCCCAAACACAGACAATGATTTTGATGATTATGTTTTTTCAATTTTGATTTAGATATGTATTGCACTTGGTGCAATTTTGATAATATTTTGTCTCTAATGGTTTGGAATCATAGCTTGGTATCTTTAACATATATTTTTTTCATTAAAATTGTAAAATTTTATGTATTTTTTAGCAGTCCGAGTCATTGAAATCAAACTGCTCCGAGTTATTTGCATCCACTACATCTATATCAACGTTTTGAAAACCGGTCCGATTTGAACCGGAATTGGCCGATTTGACCGGCCAATGGAAAAGGAATACCGAACCGGTGGTCAACTTGGACCGGGGTCCGGTTTGGTAATGAACCGGCCAACCCGATGCATGAACCGACCAACTCAAAAAACACTTACACCTGGTTCTTATATTTACAGAAAAATATATACAAACAACAAATTAAAAATTGAAAGCTGGAAGGATATATACAATGGCCTTCATATCATCTTCTGTAAAGCTACTAGTGCTGAAATAAAATCAGAATAAGCTGCAGGATCTAAAGCTTGAGTATATCTGATGAAAAAAGCACCCTTGGCCAACAACTGGTGACATACCTCATCATGCCACATGGCACTAAAAACAGACGGAGTGCTAAGCTCATGCTAAAAAATACACTTACACCTGATCTTCCAAAAGGCAAACAAAGGCAGAAACACTCAGTTACTGCCAAATCCCAATGAAAAAGGCGTTGACCACATAAATACAATCACCAAACAAAGCTACTTGCCAGTAAATCCTGCCCTGAAAGAGAATAAAGTAATGGTCCTGTTATACCACATACAGTATGGGGATTTTTGCACCCATTTTTGCTTTAGCTGTGATGATGAATCCAGATTCCTATATCACCAGAAGATATTAGTGATGAGAATGCGAAGAGGTGATGCCAGTTTATGCCATGTTACGCTGCCATGCCACACTGTCTTATAAATTTCTATTTTAGCTAGAGTAAGTACATAGTAGGGACCGCTGTAGCTTCCCACTCATTAAGAGGTCATGCCATTTTATGCCATGTTACATTGCCATGCCAAATTGTAATTTTTTTTGTATTTTTTAATAGTCCGGTTCATTGAAATCAAATCGCTCCGGTTCATTACCGGTTCCAGTTCCGGTCCGAGTTGACCCCTGACCGGTTTGATTCCTTGTTCCGGTTTTTAAAACATTGATCTATATATTAGCGCTTTCTCCATATCTATGTTCCAAGGTGTTTATCTGATGTTATTGTTGCTTTATATGTTTAAAATTCTGCAAAAAACGAATGTATTTTGTATTTTTTAATGTTTGTCGACTTTTGTCGATTTTTCCCGATTTTTTTGCCAATGTTGCCGAGAAGTTGTATTTGGGACCCTTGCTTAGGATCAACTGCTAAATTGAGTTAGCGAGGTTCACACATGCTTTGATACCATGTTGAGATTCACAAGAGATAGAGAGGATCAAATGGAAACAATACAAACCCTAATTGCGTCGAAGAGGCGCATTCTACAGCCCAGTAGGGGATGTGTAACTCCTTTCGTGCTTTTGTGCTCATCTTGGAGCTGACACGTCCCCTTTTTTAAAATAATAATAAAATGTTATAAAAAAGGATCAAATGGAAACAATACAAACCCTAATTGCGTCGAAGAGGTGCATTCTACAGCCCAGTAGGGGATGTGTAACTCCTTCCGTGCTCATCTTGGAGCTGACACGTGCCCTTTTTTAAAATAATAATAAAATGTTATAAAAAAATAATATGTCGGCTCAAATTAGATTTAAAACATTTAAAACGACATATTTATAAAACTAAACAAATTAGATAAATTAAAATGCTTCCTCAACATTTGCACTCTAAAAAGGGGTTTGCACCTCGAAAGATTTGATCCCTCTCGGCTCTTGGTAGATCCCTTTTAAGATGGATCTATGCTGGTTTATCAATAAGAAGAAAATAAACCAGCATTAGGGCAGCCCTACTCGTGAAGAGAAATCAGCCAAGAGAGCTGCAACACTTGAGAGAGAGATAACCCAAGTACATGTGCACTAGAAAGAGAGAAGCCCATGAACAAAAGAGAGCACAACACTTGAGGGGACTTGTAGGCAAATTATTGTGATAAAGATGATGGAGAATCACTTGATGATAAATTACAAATGAGAGTTAGGCATATATACACAACTGAAGAGGTAGGTTGCTTTCCCCAAGGGCTAAAAGCCTCCAACGTATACAAGGTCGGCATTACCCAAACCTAAAAATATAATAATGCTTATAATCTATGGTTGATTGTGGTCAAAAGTGAAGCTTACACCATTTTCAATGTATCAACCTCGAAACCCATGATTAGCCGCCATTTCAGGACACATGTCACTCCAAACCAACAGAGATATCAGCACTAGGCGACCACAGAGTTGGATGCCCCTTGTTTAGACACTACTCAGTTTTGTTTGAGCAGTTAGGTTCCATCTGGAGTTTCTTCTCCATGGCTTGGATGTTAGGAGAGCTAGGCTTCCTTGCACCTAAGATCCCTGTACCTCCATTGTCTTGTTTAAATGCATTATAGAACTAGGTCATTGCAAAGTCACAATGGCAAACCTGTTTTCTTTTCATTTCCCATAGTCAGCAATCGCAGCTCAATGGGGTTTTCATTTAACTAGAAAAATTATACATGCATATTTTAGATGCTTTTTAAATGCATTTCTTTTCAGTCAGATTTCAAACCTATCAGATTTAGGATATCAGGTTGCAAGATTGCTTTTTCCAAAGAACAATTTTTTACTTCTGATAAGAGGAAAACCTCAGACTGAGCTATGAATCTGGAACCTCTCTCAGTGCGGTGCCTCAACAAATCATTAAGATTTTTGGTAGGAAAGGATTTCACGAATTTATGGTCTACCTCTGTTGCTCAGGAGATTGTGCTTGTTTCATTCTCTTAATTCTATGTCAGGTCATTCATGGAAGATGTTTAATGCACATGAAACTAACTAATAGAAGGATGCAGATTTCATGGTGTTCCAGCAGAAGAACGGTTACACTGGAGATCTTTTCTAGTAAAGCTGGGGACAGAGAATCTTAGAGGTGCTAAAAATGAAGAGCTTTTTGTCGCATCCCATAAGTATGCATCATTATCTTCCCCTTTGATTTGATGTGTGTGGATGTTTGAATTGAATTTGCTTTTGTTTGTTAATAATTCTATTGCATATGCTAGTAAGATATAAAGTGGCCATAAATAGAAACTGCAGGTTTACTTATTTGGTGACATTGAAGTTATATATGCCAGCAAAGAATTCGTAATCGTCTCTTTTATAGTGTCTAGCAACTTTCTTGGAAATCATGTTGTTACAATACAAATACATGGATCAGAATCCTACGCTCTTATAAGCATACAGGTGATTTTTGGGAACAACGTGAAGCATCAAATGTCATTAGGTAGCTGCATCAACTTTAATGTACTCAGCATTTCTTGTAGAAAGCAGAAAATTAGTCACCAACCCTAGGGTACAAATAAAATGCTTGCGATGATAAAACTAAATTATTCACATGGAAGACAAATAAAAACTGCATTCAACACACATGTTTTAGGGCCACATTGTGTTTGCATCCACCATTGTCAGATGTCTTATCATCTGACCTCAAATGCACTGATACTCCTGAAGCAGCATAGAATTTTCGTTTGTTTATCTTTTCTTTTGCTAACATAGCTTATGCTATTATTTTGTTTTTCCTGAAAAATGCATCATATTACGTTAGAAATCAAGGTCCATGTACATCAAGATAGTTATATCCTGAAGCAAAAGAGCTGCTAGACAAGAGCCCCCTTCCTACTTAAGTCAGGATGGCTAGCATATCCTTCTTAGGAGACTATTTGCAAGTTTACTTTGTTAGATTTTGATTTAAATTGTTTTCACTGATGTCTACTTTAAAATCAGAAGAAAAGGATTCTATATCGTAGAAGCAGCAGTATTGTTTTCATTTAGCATTCTTCTTGAATAACACTATGCTAGGAAATGCCATAGATATGAAAAAATAAAAGAGAAGATTTTGACTGGACCCTATGACAAGTTTTATCAACTTGGAAACAATATTTGAAGGAGTTGCGGAGCTAAATCTATGAACTATTCCTAGATCAATTCTAAATTATATCAATTAACTAATTTAATAATGGAGATACATCACTAGCACAGAGAATAGGTTTGAGACTATCATTAAAGATTGATTGTGCTAGTTTCAAATCTCAACCACAACACGATGCCATCAACGATGATGTTGCAATTAGGAGGGTTGTTGCCAAAATGTTATCTTCTACGTCCCATGTGCACTTACAAGTAAGTTTGAGAGCTAGTAATGAAGTTTGAAAGGTGGATAATGACAAACGAAAGGGATGGAACAATAAAATGATGAGTGGGGAGAACACTACTGTAAAATAGAGATGTCTGTCAAAGGACATTGTAAGGGATCATGAAGACATAAGCCATGGCATTTGAAATAGAGGAGTCAAAAGACAATATTGCCAAGATGGAAAGTGTTGCCTCCTAATACACACCTGGGGGGAACGCGACAAGAAACCTTCAATCGTTCGGTGTGTCCTTGGGGGCAGGTGAGAGTCAAGTGCTGTCACTTGATTACTCGACTCCTTCGTCTAGGCTTACTCCTAGCGAAGCCAAGGGGGGTGGTCCCTATAAAAATAACTAAGGCTTTTAAACTATAACAATGAAATAAAAGCTATTCTAGGAGTTAATTATGATGAGATGGAAAAAATAACACAACATAGCATCATTTGCAATTTAACTTAATCAACACCACACATGATAAATGAAACTTCACGACAATATATAATTAAAGATGAAAGATGAAAAGACCAGTGCCGAGAGATATATGCATGCGATTATTGTTGTGTAGGGTTGTGAAAGTATTGCAAGAGGCTTGTTTGTTTATTTTAAAATTATTAAATGAGTATTAAAGGAGTGGGTTAATTCTTGGTTTGGCCCAAAAGAGACCTAACCCTTCGAACTGAGTGCTTTAGCAACTTCACCAAGTGTCCAACCAGGCGAGGATGAACCTTCTTAAAGTAGCGTGCTGACTCTATAGTTTCTGCCCATGCACCCTCCCGAGTTTTTAGAATTTGGTTCGATTGGATTTTCCTATTAAGCTAAGTGCCTTACACCCGTTTCTAATTGATCCAACTGTTCAGACTAGGCTACAGCGGTCAAGAGCATACTTTGGGTTTGGAGCGTTGGTTCTTTTTATTAAGTATTGAAAGCGGATGATTAAGCTAAACTAACCCCAAGAGTAATTTCTCCACACCAAAATGGTGGAGTACTTCGGTAGAGCAAGGGGGGCTAAATTTTAGTTTAAATTTTAAGAACAATTGTAATTTGTAGCACCAAAATGAAAAATGGATAGATCGATTGTTTGAATAGTCCTTTGAGGACGCTTTGTGTGCTTGATGATGTTTTTTAATTACTAATGCTCAAAAAAACTAATCTAAAATGAAAAAATTAAATAAAAATGCAAAAAAGGAAAAAAAGGTAAAAAGTGCGAATCCCCCCTGGGGGGTTGGGGGGCGTTGGAATTGCCTGCTTAGCTCTTTTTATTTTATGATGTACAAATGGAAACCTTAAAAGAAACACTGCTTGCCCTTTATGATTAGGGAACAAGACAGTTTACAATTTATTGAGAAAAAAGAACAAGTGCTTAGAAAGCTGGTTTTTAGGGTGATTCTGGGAGCTTCCAAATGCCTCTCTTGTGAGTTTTTTAGCTCCAACCTGTTAAGAAAATAAAACGGACTGATATGCATGCAAAATTTTTATAAAATGCCTAAAACAACTTAAAACTCACACGACTTCTAAATGCAAAATATGCCTAAAATTTAGATCTAAAATGATGAAACAAAAGACAAGCTAGAAAGCTTGCCTTGCTAGGATTTTTGGCTGCCCTCTTTCAAGTTGCAAGCCAAATCTTTCAAGCCTAACAATGCTAGATATAACTTTAGAAATACTTAAACTTTTCAAATCATTTTTTAGATCTACTTTAGAAGCTTTGAAATTTGAAAAGACTTGCAACCTAGATCTAATGATATATAAACTTTAAATAACTTTAAGATTGCAAAATGATTTAGATCTATTCTAATGATAGATTTTTGGAACTAGATCTAAATGAGTAACAGTAACCGAAGATAGTAGAAGAAGTTTGAATCAAAAAATGGAACCCTTGGGGAATGAGCGTTTAAATGGGCTATATGGAATCTGCTTGCTGATGCACCGGTAGTATTGGATTCCTTGTTTTGGATCTAGATCTAAATGAGTAATAGTAACCGATGATAGATTTTTGGAACTAGATCTAAATGAGTAACAATAACTGAAGATAGTAGAAGAAGTTTGGATCAGAAAATGGAACCCTTGGGGGATGAGCGTTTAAATGGGCTATGGAGTCTGCTTGCTGATGCACTGGTAGTATTGGCTTCCTTGTTTTGGATCTACTAGGTGTGAGGAAGAGTTAACATGTTCATCCGCTCCTTCAACTTGAGTTACCTGCAAAATGGAATCAACACTAGCAAAGGGGATTAAACATATTTGTGTAAACAATTGAGAGAAACAAAAGGAATAACATATTCAAACAAGAAATATTATTGCCTCTAGCATTCTAATATCATTTACAATAGCAATTATTCTACAAAGCAATGCTTACTATCCCTTATGAAAAAATAATTTCCTTACAAAGACAACACCAGGGTAGCCTCCAAAGCCTTTTATTACTCAATATTCAGAAAAGTATTACAATGTACGAGAGTAGAGTTTCCACCTTCAGATGAATAACAATGGACCTTAGCCTCCAATTAATAGCTAAAAGCATGCAGAGAGGGCGCACCAGTCAAGGAGGGCGACTTCAGTAGAGAAAGGAGTTCAACTGCTGATAGGTTGGTGTTGATTGGAATGTCAAAGGAATGAGAGGGCACCACCTCTAGAGCTGGTAGGTTTGAATTTCTTGAGATCTTCACCACTAAATCCAAGCCTTCCAATATGCCAAGTCGCCCATGCATGGACAGGGCGCACTTCATCTTTTGTCAACTAGATCTCAATTGAGATGATTGGAAAGGTCTATTTCGGAGCTCAGTTAACTCTCTGATGACTATCCAGTCACTTTAGATCAACTCCGATTCAACTGCGGACATCCTCCTATGTTTTAGGAATTTGTCTTTTATTTAATAAATATATCTTTTTTCATATTTATTGTCTTTTTATGGAGAATTTGAGTAAATATCAATTTTCTTGATAAATACTTACTCAAAACTTAGGAAAAGTGGGTTTATGGGTTAAATGGGTGCTCCGGCTTAGAAAATGAGCCTCCATTCATCAAAATACACCCTCAAACCACTTAATTATTACAATTTGAATTTTTCAATTAAACCATAGAAAAAATGGTTTGATTAATTGAAAAAAATAATTTTTTAATAAAAAAAAAAAAATTGTCCACGACCGTGAAAATATTTTATTTTTAAAACTTGATTCTGATCACCTAGGGACATAGGAAATGACCATAGGACCTTATTATAGTGTCTAGCATGTTCATATTTGTTATAAAATGGACTCTAATAACCCCCCAAGGCCTATCGCCAAATTCGGGCATTCCAGCTTTGGAGGTGTAGGAGAAAAACTCATCGATTATACTCGGCTAAAGGCAAAGCATAATTGACAAGAGAAAAAACTCCTTGGAATACCTTGTTTGGTTGTTAAGTCTTAGGGGACCGAGTCACTCAAAGACCACCATGCTAGCACACTTTATTACAAACCCCGTGGGGCATGGTCATACATTAGAAAAATGAAAAAGATACCCCAAAAAAGGCCAAGGCTAGAACTTCTGAACTTTGATAAGCACAAATAATTGTGCAACACTGGCGGCTCACTGAAGTCCAACTGAAGTGCAACTTAGTTGGTAACATCTAGCTCCAACT
Source organism: Larix kaempferi (assembly GCA_027924585.1). Lineage (NCBI taxonomy): Eukaryota > Viridiplantae > Streptophyta > Pinopsida > Pinales > Pinaceae > Larix > Larix kaempferi. Next base: position 10,925,252 of record BSBM01000767.1, on the reverse strand, counting down.
GCAGGACGTGTGATTGATCTTTCTTAGGAAAAGAGATCATTCGAGAACTCGACAATCTCAGTTTCCTGCATGGAAACATAAGTGCATCAGTCCCATATATATGAAAAATAACCAAATGAAACTTCTAAGTTGCAACATTTATTCATAGAAAATAAAACTATTGTACATAAGCAAAATTCAAACTAATGTACAAAAGAAAGTAAAATTATAGTACAACAATAATATACATAAAATAAATCTAACTAAGAAATGAAATGCAAGAGTAGGGTTTAGAAATTTTTATACAAAGATGCCCCCATGGGCATCAGATATTTTCACTATAGAATAGTTTGAGAAGGCCTCCGTTGACTGGGAGGGTACACTTCTCGCCATCCTTACTGCTTAGGTAGAAAGTGTTTGTGCCCGCTACTTCATGAATGAGATAAGGGTTTGTCCATAAACTATCAAATTTTCCATGTTTCCCGGGCTTGTCCATAAACTATCAAATTTTCCATGTTTCCCGGGCTTGTCCCTTCTCTTATCCCATAGTAGAACCGTGTCACCAAGCTGAAATATTCTTGGTTTAGATGACTTATCAAAATTCTTTTTAACCTTCTCTTGATTCTTTATACTTTGATCCACCGCCTTTCGTCTGAATTCATCCAACTCAACTAACTGATCCATCCTATACTGGGATGCATCTTGATTTGTGCTGCACTCTTCCAGTAACTGATAATACACTGGCAACTTTAGGTGAACAGGTAGAGTAACATCCAATCTGTTAACTAATTCAAAAGGAGATTTTCCTATTGAACTCTTCTTAGTGATCCTTGTTAGATTATGGTAACTTCGGGATGTCCTCCATGACTCAGATGCCTTGCATGGAGGGACATTAGTACCATAGGCATTAGGATGGAGTAGAGAGTGAGATGCACTCTACTCAGTGACATGAGCCCAGCAGCGACTGCATGCGGAGCTTCAGGGGAGATTGACCCATGCATGCATGAGTTTTGCATGACCTGCCAGCATTCAGTGAATGCATGCAAAAGTGACCTTTTGCATGCACTGGGAATTAGGGTTTTGGCAAACCTAATTCATCGGTGAGATTATTTATAGAGGTAGAGGGTCCCCAGATGGGGTTACTTAGTTGCATTATCAGAGAGAGATACTGCCAGAGTGAGGAGGACGAATCTGTCCATGTGGGGCGACTTTCTGAGATAGGGAGGAGCTGTTGCAGGAGCTAGGAAGGTCAGATCTGAGTTAGATCAGTGACCTTCAGTTCCAAAGACACTAGATCTCCATGACTGTAAGCTGAGAGAGCTTCACAGTGTGATTACTGATTATATTGGAGGAGGCCGAGTTTGCTTGGAGGAGGACGTTTTTCTTGAGGAGGAGAAGCTCATTGTGAGCTGGATTGACTGAGTTGGAGTTCGAGAGTTTCAGGATAGCCTTGCCTCGAGATTTCAGGAAGGTTAGAGACGATCGGAGCTCATATCTGTTGAGATCCAAAGCAGTACGAGCATTTGACATCCAGAGGAGGAGGGCGCACTTGTGCATGCAGAGGGGGCCGATTTCATTAGTGGGTTGTCTTCAGAGTGAGCAGATCAGAGTAGAGTGATCGAGAGAGGGCAGATCAGCCAGACACTTCATCATAGTACTCAGATCCAGATTGGCAGTTAGGGCACATTCCATCAGTGCATGCATCAGCTGGATGCATGCAAATTAGGGTTTGCCCTAGTCAAAGGGATTGAGCTATCGATTGAGGCAACTTTGTATTGTATCTTCTTTTTATACATCTATATGCTCTGGGCTCGAGATTGAGAAGATAGCCCCATAGTTAGTTGGTTTCTCCCGAAAGGGTTCTAGGGTACATCTGCTGTTTATATGATTGCTTCATGTGTTGGTAGATGCAGGCCTAATTATTTGAATCTATGTTTTATGAGTATGTACTGACATAGAGATTCATATCACTTGAGGTCTCATACTGATACAGAGGGAGTGGTGATCTCTGTATCAAATATTTACATGGTATAAGAGCCTTGTTGAGGATCAGGGTAGGCAGTCATTCATAGACCAGCAGAGTTGGTGACTAGATCTGAGATAGATCTAGTGGATCTGTGGAGATAGAGACCAGATCTACCAGATCTGAACATTCCCGTTCAGATCAGAGGTTGTAGAGGTCAGATCTATCAGATCTGTAGTATTGGAGATTAGATCTGAGATAGATCTAGTAGTGCAATGGTGATAGAGGCCAAATCTGTGGTTGTAGAGGTCAGATCTATCAGTTTAGTTGGTGAGTAGTCAGATCTGAGACAGATCTGCCAGGTTTGTGATCAGGAGAGATTTTTGTTCACTGTGGGTTGCAATTTTCCCAGTTGGGTGAGTATGGCTATTGGTTTGAGAGTGGAGGACCGGTTGGATGGTGCCTCCAACTACAATGCGTGGAGGGCACGCATTACTCTCTTGCTGAAAGAGAGTGAGTTATGGGATGTTGTGTACAACACTACAACAAATCCTGATACTGTTTCGTCAGATGCCACTGCTAAAGCAGTGTATGAAAAGAAGAACATAAAGGCCCAAAGGATCCTGCTTGATGCGATCAAGGATCGCCTTATTCCACGTGTCTGCCAAAGACAATGTGTATGAGATGTGGGATGCATTGACTAGTCTGTACTAGAGCTCAAATGAAAACAGGAAGATGGTTCTCAGAGAGAAGCTGAGGAGCATCAAGATGGGGAAGGATGAGAGCATGGTTACCTATCTCACCAAGATCTCTCAAGTGAGAGATGAGTTGGGAGCAGTCGGTGAGAAGGTAGAGGACAGTGAGCTAGTTTGGCAGGCCTTGAATGGTGTATCTGTAGCATGGGCAGTGTTTGTTCAGTCCATCATAGGTCGAGAGAACCTTCCCAAGTGGGATAGACTGTGAGATGACTTCACACAGGAGGAGACCTGGAGAGGGTACATTCAGAGTTTAGCCTCTGCCATTCCTGAGGAGGATGGGAAACAGAGGGGCGGACAGAAGAAGGATCTGAGTAAGATCAAGTGTTTCGCCTACAATGAGTATGGACATTATGCGGGACAGTGTCCGCATAAGAAGAAGGGACAACAGGGGAAGGATGAGCAGGGGGTAGCAACAGAGGAGGTTGATTAGTTCTCTTCTCGGTTTGAGAAGGAGTTCTCATTGGCTACAATCTAGTTAGGACATAATAGCAGCCCACCAGAGATTCAGCCTGAGCAGAGATGGAGAGTGGACATTACTCTCAATAGTCATATGACAGGGATGCGAGATGCATTCCTGATTGTGGAGCATACAACAGTACAGTTGATTCGGGATGGTCAGGGAGTTGACCATTTAGTTGCTGGTGTGGGTAGAGTGAGATTTCTGCTTGACCGTGGGGAGCTCCTGGAGGTATCAGGAGTGTTCTTTGTTCCAGGATTGAGAGGGAGTGTTCTCTTAGTGGCAGCATTGGAAGCTGCAGGATACCCTGTAGTGTTTTACAGGGATCAGTTCTTCACCTATCCCAAAGGAGTAGACCCAGTGTTGATGGTTCACAGGATTGATGGTGAGTACTTGGTTCATGGACAACCTACTTTAGGTACATCAGGATGGCTGAGTGCATCCTCTTCAGATTCTGAGGGGGATGATGGGCGAGATGCTCACAACAGAGATGAGGCCAGGAGGAGTGGGCTTGTTCAGCAGATGAGAGAGCGAGAGGCTCACCATGATGAGGATCAGGGCACTGATTGCGGAGTTTCGATGGATGAGCGAGATGCTCATGACAGTGATGAGTCACAAGAGATTGAGCCTTTGGGCTCATATCAGAGGGATGAGCATATTGCTCATGCAGGCACCAGTCAGAGAGTGAGCTCGTATGACATGGTTGAGATGGACTTAGCTTAAGAGAGAGCTCAGTCAGTTCAGTCAGTCCAGCCAGTGCAGAGACAGAGGGAGTTGACTTACAGAGGTGAATCAACTCAGAGTCACAGATAGATGGTCTACAGAGCAGTAGATCCACTTGACAAAGGTCTTCAGGGTTGGTTACAGTAGCAGAGACTCAGAGGGAGTCTGAGTCATAGTGCAGCGACTGAGTCAGCAGTGGTTGACAGAGGGGCTTCATCAGAAGCCACACATATGGAGATTGACCAGGGTTCTTCAGATCAGAGGGCAGCAGTGACAGGTAGATCAGCTAGATTAGAGTCAGCAGCAGCAGATTTGATGGATCCAGGTATCCATGGTAGGACTTCCCTCGTTATGAGGGAGTGTTAGATTATGGTAACTTCGGGATGTCCTCCATGACTCAGATGCCTTGCATGAAGGGACATTAGTACCATAGGCATCATGATGGAGTAGAGAGTGAGATGCACTCTACTTAGTGACATGAGCCCAGCAGCGGCTGCATGCGGAGCTTCAGGGGAGATTGACCCATGCATGCATGAGTTTTGCATGACCTGCCAGCATTCAATGAATGCATGCAAAAGTGACCTTTTGCATGCATGCATGCAAAAGTGACTTTTTGCATGCACTGGGAATTAGGGTTTTGGTAAACCTAATTCATCGGTGAGATTATTTATAGAGGCAGGGGGTCCCCAGATGGGGTTACTTAGTTGCATTATCAGAGAGAGATACTGCCAGAGTGAGGAGGACGAATCTGTCCATGTGGGGCGACTTTCTGAGATAGGGAGGAGCTGCTGCAGGAGCTAGGAAGGTTAGATCTGAGCTAGATCAGTGACCTTCAGTTCCAGAGAGACCAGATCTCCATGACTGTAAGCTGAGAGAGCTTCATAGTGTGATTACTGATTATATTGGAGGAGGTCGAGTTTGCTTGGAGGAGGACTTTTTCTTGAGGAGGAGAAGCTCGTTGTGAGCTGGATTGACCAAGTTGGAGTCCGAGAGTTTCAGGATAGCCTTGCCTTGAGATTTCAGGAAGGTTAGAGACGATCGGGAGCTCAGATCTGTTGAGATCCAGAGCAGTACGAGCATTTGACATCCAGAGGAGGGCGCACTTGTGCATGCAAAGGGGGCCGATTTCATCAGTGGGCCGTCTTCAGAGTGAGCAGATCAGAGCAGAGTGATTGATAGAGGGCAGATCAGACACTTCATCAGAGTACTCAGATCCAGATTGGCAGTTAGGGCACATTCCATCAGTGCATGCATCAGCGGGATGCATGCAAATTAGGGTTTGCCCTAGTCAGAGGGATTGAGCTACCGGATGAGGTAACTTTGTATTGTATCTTCTTTTTATACATCTATATGCTCTGGGCTCGAGATTGAGAAGATAGCCCCATAGTTAGTTGGTTTCTCCCGAAAGGGTTCTAGGGTACATCTGTTGTCTATATGATTGCTTCATGTGTTAGTTGGTAGATGCAGCCCTAGTTATTTGAATCTATGTTTTATGAGTATGTACTGACATAGAGATTCATATCACTTGAGGTCTCAGACTGATACAGAGGGAGTAGTGATCTCTGTATCAAATATTTACAATCCTATTTGCCCAGAGTGCAAATTTGATCTTACTATCCCAGGGTCTCTTATTATTGTTAGATTTTCACAATTTAATTCAAGATTATCTAGGATCTTATCTGAGAGAATAACATGCACAACATTTAAACACAAGAGACAAGAGACACAAATATTTTCATCGGGGAAACCATAAAGGAGAAAATCCTGCAACTTCCTCAGAGATAGAATGAGCAACAAAACAATAGCAGAAAAGTAAACCCTAAAAATAGAGATGGTCTTCAGTAGCTTCTCTCTTCTCCACTTGTGCGAACTTGTCCTCCTTCTCACTAATGCGAACTTGATGAGTGAGTGAATGAGCAAATAGAGAGGAGCACCCTCTCTATTTATACTTTAACTTTCACTTGACCTTTACAACAAACAGGTCGGCCCCTAGTTGTACTTGACTAGGCTGACTTCTTTAGGAGAGTCTAATAACCCTAATACATGCTGACTCAAGGGTCTATTGCCCCGACTTACAATGGAGGGTTAACCTCAATGACTTTACATGACTCAAGTACAATAATGACTCTCTCGACCGAAGGAATAAACATCTCCGTCGGAGGTACAATAATAAATTACAAATACAACATAAAATAGACAAGTGAATATCTTTCGAAGTTACAACATTAATGCTCCCTCTTAACTAGGAAGGTATTCTTGACACAGTCATCAACCTAAATCTTTGTCGCTGGATCAACAATGTTGGAACATCATCATCAACACTGGATTGTTGTCGTCACTGCTGCTGCAATCGTCATCATCTCGATCATCAATCTCCAATCTACTCGTCATAGGAAGTTCTACAGAGCCAACCCATTTTCATGCTGGATGTAGGCCTAGCCTCCATGTAGGTCTTCATCATCTCTGCGAGCAAGCCATCAAGTAGGTACATCTCAGGGCTTATTACATTGCCGTTGCAAAACCTGTGTACATCTCAGGACTGATTACATTGCCTTGCAAAACCTGTGTACATCGCAGGACTGATTACATTGCCTTGCAAAACCTGTGTACATCGCAAGACTGATTACATTGCCTTGCAAAACCTGTGTACATCGCAGGACTGATTACACTGCCTTGCAAAACCTGTGTACCCTACTGTCGCCTCATCACGTCCAGATCATCTCAATGTCAACGGAGCATAGCCCAGATGCACATCACACAACACTTACATCACCCGACATGGGAGAACAAATCTACCACCATTTTGGAAAGGCTTCAACCCTTACATCTACACCATGGGGAACACACCTACCACCATGTGAGAATGACTCTTGTGCATCTGCGTCTTCCGGACTCATCACTTCCCCCTATAAGGAACCTATATTTGGAATACACCAAGCTTCTCTCTGAAGTACTCGAACTTCACTCTGGCCAGCGGCTTGGTCAATACATCGGTTATCTGCTCGTTTGTCGCAACATACTGGAGCTTCACTGCTCCTCTCTGCACCATATCCTTGATATAGTGATATTTGATCTCGATGTGCTTCGACTTGTCATGAAACACCGGGTTCTCAGACAACTTCACACAACTCTGGTTGTCACCATATATACAAGTCGCATCCAACTGGAGATCAAACAAATCAGATAATAGCTTCCTCAACCATACTGCTTCACAACTAGCCGAACAAGCTGCGACATACCCTGCTTCGGCTGTACTCAGTGCCACGCAGGACTGCTTCCTGCTAAACCAAGAGATCACACCTGATTCCATACTGAAGCAACACCTCGAAGTGCTCTTCCTATCAGTGGCACTGCCTGCACAATCCGAATCAACATAACCCTCCAGGTTAATCTTCTGATTCGCATCATACTTGAGCCCATAATCCACCGTACCTTTCAGGTACCTCAAAATATGCTTTGCAGCAATCAAGTGAACATGTCTCGGAATCATCAGGAACTGGCTCAATGCGTTCATGTCTCAGAATCTTACCAATTTGAGATGCCTGGGCTGGATCTGGAGTTGGTTGGCCTAGGGTTTGTCAGAGAAACCCTAATTTTCCAAAGTTGGAATTTGGAACTTTTGGTTGGATAGATAGGTGTGCCTCCTCAAGGTGAGTTGTCCAATGTATTCACTTCCCTAAATCTGTGAACAAAAACCCAAAATATCTAATGCCCTAGTTTTCCTTTGGTAGTAGTGACGGGCCGAAAAATGAAAATTCTCGGAATTGAATTCTGATTTCATAGGAAGATGCTCCTGGATGAGGCGAGTATACTGGTACACTTGGTTTCTGAAGATTCCAAAAATTCACCCTTGAAAATTGACTTGCGAATTTCGGATCTACAGTTTTTGGCTTTTTTTTGGTTTTTTTGGTCCAAAGTCAAATTAGGGTTTGACTTTTCGGGAGTCTTACCCAACCAGAAACTTCGATCTTGGTCTCTAAATATCGATTTTGCTGAGGAGCACCTTCCTATGCTGATGACACTCCAAAATTCCACTTCTGTGAAAAGCCCTAATTTCCCGCAGTAGTGACGGGCCAAAAATTGAAAATGCTCAGAATCAACTTCTGCTTCAACAGAAAGATGCGCCTTTCTTAGGTGAGTTAGCCTAGCCTCCTTTTGCTGATGATCTATGGAGAGAAACCCAAAAATTAAGAAGCCCTAGCTTTTGCAGTTGCACAGTGTCTTCTTCTCAGGTTAGCTCTGATACCATGTTAGATTTTCACAATTTAATTCAAGATTATCTAGGATCTTATCTAAGAGAATAACATGCACAACATTTAAACACAAGAGACAAGAGACAAATATTTTCATTGGGGAAACCATAAAGGAGAAAACCCCGCAACTTCCTCAGAGATGGAATGAGCAACAAAACAATAGCAGAAAAGTAAACCCCAAAAATAGAGATGGTCTTCAGCAGTTTCTCTCTTCTCCACTTGTGTGAACTTGTCCTCCTTCTCACTAATGCGAACTTGATGAGTGAGTGAATGAGCAAATAGAGAGGAGCACCCTCTCTATTTATACTTTAACTTTCACTTGACCTTTACACCAAACAGGTCGGCCCCTAGTTGTACTTGACTGGGCCGACTTCTCTCGGAGAGTCTAATAACCCTAATACATGCTGACTCAGGGGTTTATTGCCCAGTCTTACAATGGAAGGTTAACCTCAATGACTTTACATGACTCAAGTACAATAATGACTCTCCCGTCCGGAGGAATAAACTACAAATACAACATAAAATAGACAAGTGAATATCTTCCGAAGTTACAATTACATTAACAATTATCTCCAACAATTTTCTTGACTATGTTCATTAAGTTCTTATTGCTAGATTCTGTCAGACCATTACCTTGGGGATAGTAATTTGACGAGTGTGATAGGATGATACCATACTTGAATAAAAAGATGACATTTCTGCTGAGTTGAATGCCTTAGCATTATCCGTGGTGATCCAGGCACACTGAATCTAGTGATTATCTTATCTTCTAAGAAATCCATGATCACTTTCTTGGTTGCCGCTTTCGTGGGGACTGCTTCCACCCACTTGGTGAAGTAATCAGTGGCAGTAATGATCCAAGAATAACCATTGCTAGAATTATCCTTAAACCGGTCAATGAAATCAAGACCCCACTGCTGAAAAGGGGCTTGGACAACTACATGTTTAAGAGGCAAAGCTGCTAACTTTTGTTTTCCTGTGAAAAGCTGACACTGTTGGCAACTTCTGACGTGTTTGTGAACATCTGAAAACAAAGTGGGCCAATAATACCCTGCTCTAAGGACTTTATGGGTTGTTGTCTTGGACACATAATGTCCTCCACAAAATCTAGAATGAAACTCAACCATGATTTTTCTGGACTCTGGCTCATCGATGCATCGAAGAATAAGACCATTTGGATTTTTCCATCCCAGCCCATCCTAGGTGATACAAAATTTTGTGGCCTTCAACCTCAAGGCCCTTCTTTTATGGCCAACTAGATGATCCGAGCAAGTGAGGTTGGTTAGAAAGTAAATGATGTCTGAATACCATGGAACCTGTTCGAGACGTTGAATCTTATCTGATCTGACCTGTAATGACTCAGTGTTTTGACATACCATCCCTAATGCCTATTCATTTCCCTCAGCCATCATGCGGGCTAAACCCTGACCTTTAACTAACTTGGTGGGTTTGATTTCTAAGTCATATTCCTGGATCATAGAGACCCATTTACCCCTAATACCAAGACATTCTTGTAGTGATAAAATATCCTTAACCGTCGCATGAGGTACATACCCCATAACCTTAGAGTATCCGATGTACATTCTGAAATGCTTAAGCGACTTGACTAGGGCATAAGCTTGTTTTTCGATGATAGTGTACTTGAGCTCAGAATTCTGTAAGGCTCTACTCACAAAGGCTATAGGCTGCTCCTGGCCATCCTTATTCTTTTGCAACAAAACTCCGGCTATGGTGTCTAGTGATGCAAATGAAAAGATTTGGAAATCTTTGGAATAATCAGGACTGATGAAGACAGGTGATCTGCAAATAGCATCTTTAATTCCACTAAAGGCTTATTTTCCTTCTTTATTCCATTCAAACTTAGCTTCCTTTTTAGTAGTTTTTGCATAGGCTTCATTAACTCTGCTAAGTTGGGAATAAAACGTCTGATAAAGTTGATTTGCCCGTTGAATGACCGTAATGCTCTTTTATTACAAGGCAAAGGAACTTTCTTTATGGCTTCTACCCTCTCAGGATCAATCTTGACCCCATCCTTTGATATGATGTGACCAAGTAACTTCCCCTCGTCAACACCTAAGACAGATTTTGCAGGGTTTAAAGATATGCCGAATTTTCGACATCGTTCAAAGATTTGTCTTAGGTGGCCAACATGATCAGTTCTTTCCTTGGAAAAAACTATGAGATCATCCTGACATATTTCTATTATTTTCTCGATTAGCTCATTAAAAGCATAATCCATGGATCTTTGGAAAGTTGCCCCAACATTGAGCAATCCAAAAGGCATTATGAGATACTTGAAGGTACCCCATGGGGTAGTAAAAGTTGTCTTATGCCTATCTTTTTCGCTGACCACTACCTGGTTATATCCCAAAAAACCATCCAACATTGACATAATTCCAGAACCAGTTACCCTTTGAAGCAAAGTTTCCACATTGGGGAGAGGGTAGTTATCTTTTAAACACGCCCAATTTAGGTTTCTAAAGTCAATGCAAAGTCTTAGATTCCTGTTTTCTTTTCTCACAACAACTAGATTTGAGCACCATGAGGAGTGTCTAGTTGGGGCTATGATTCTTGCTGCTAATTGTTAGTTTTTCATCATTTAATTCAGTAGATCTAGGATCTTAACTGAAAGAACAACATGTACAACATATCGAGCATAAGAGACAAGAGACACAAAACATTTCACCGGGGAAAACCAAGAAGGTGAAAAACCCCACAACTTCCTCAGAGATAGAATAAGCACCAATACAAGGATCACAATGATCAAACCCAAGAGATAGATATCTTCAGCAACATACTCCTCCTCCACTTGTGCGCACTCCTCTCTCTCACTAATGCGAAGTGAGTGAATGAGAGAATGTGTAAAATGAGAGAGACACACTCTCTATTTATACACTACTTCACTTGTCGTTTAACTTTAACTAGGTTGGCCCCAACTTAACCACTTAACACAATGTTAACTGGGCCGACCCCCACTTGGGTGGTCTAATAACCCTTTAACCCACATGACTCATACAGGGCCGACCCCATCAAGGTGGTCTAATAACCTATCAAGTATAAGTTCCGACACTTACAATATAACTTGCAACACTTGCAAGTACAACTGACGACACTTCCAATCGGAGGAATAATACATCTCCATTGGGGATACAATAAAGTACAAATACAATATACAAGTGAATATTTTCCGAAGTTACAAATACATCAACACTAACATTTTTTGAAGCTCTTTCAAAACAATGGGGGCCACCTTAGGGTTAATCTGTCTTAACTTCTGGCGAAAAGGTTTGGCATCTTCTGTCAAAGGGATAGTATGCTGGAAAACATCTTCCCGATATGACTTGAGCTCATCATATGAAAAGGAAAAAACATCCCGATACTCTCGAACTAGGCTTATAAGGTCATTTCTTTCCTTTTCACCTGTTCCTTTACCAATTTTGATTAGCTTTGATTCAGTCTCAGTCCCAATGTTGATCTCTATGTGATTTCCGACCTTTAAAATTTCTTTTTTTGGTTTATGCCTATCCTGTCTGTCAAAGATGTGATCCCATTCAACTATACTTTTGGGTATAGCATTCCTAGGCTGATCCTCTTCTTCCTTGTAGTCATACTTCTCTTCCTTATAACCTATTTTGCAATCAGTGAACTCTTGGACATTATGTATGAATCTAAGGATTTGCTTATCATCTTTCAAAACCTGCCAACGATCTACATTATCCGGGATGGATGGTCTGAAATTTATCTCAAAATTTCCATGGCCTTTGATTAACTCTTCAGTTGGTTGGAGGGGTGAGGCTGCTACTGCTAGTTGATCTACTTCTTTGTTTTCTTCTCTAGGTACTGATGTGATGTTTAGGGCATCAAATAGTTTCATTGTATCCCAACAAGCATTCCTATACTTCTTCAACCTTCACTCTTGCATGCAAAGATGTTCTTGATTTGACAAATAACTAAGTGTGAATCTCCTTTTATACTTAGGATTTTTATACCCATGTCTTTAGCTATCTGTAGGCCTTGCAAGAGTGCTTCATACTCAGCAACATTGTTTGAAGCATCAAACTCAAGTCTGAAAGCAAAGTTAAAAGTTTGCTGAGATGGAGAGGTTATAACAATTCCAACACCCTTTCCCGATCTAGAAAATGCACCATCAAAACTCATCTTCCAAATTCCATTTTCTCTATCATCATTTATCTTTTCTTTAAAAGGAGCTAATTTGTTTGCAAAAATAGAATAATTACCAGAACTGTCCGCCTCATGAACATATTCATTATCTAACACATTAGGGTCTTTGACATGGAATTTCCTTTCCTTCTCCCTATATAACCTGACACGAGCATCTTCATTTGCCGGAATCATGGCATATGTCCAATCCATCTGGATGCAACCACCTAGGGAGGCAACCCATTTTCTAGATAACAACATGCCCCATGTGCTTGGGACATCAATCACCACAACATCCATAGTCAAATTTATGTCAGGATAGGCTGCTAGCTTAATAGGCAAGTTCATGATTATACCTGACAATATTGCCGATAGCTTAATAGTCAAGTGCATTTCTGACAATATTGCCGATAGTGAATTAGAAGACAGCTTCACACAAACAACCCTGCACACTTATGTATTTAACAGATATTCAGTTTGGACCTGGAAATGAATCCATTAGCGATGAAATATTATCTATAATGGCTGATATGCTGCCCGTTTGGCCGTTTTGTTTAGTTTACAATTTAGCTGCCCGTTTGGGGAAGTCTACTAATAATTGACAAATTACTTTCTTAAATTGGACATAGAGTACAATACAATATTTTTAGACAATACCAGAAACTCAAAGTAGGTGCCTTCAATGGGAGCCCCAGTGTTAAATTTGTGGAGGCTAACATATAGTGCATGTGTCTTAAATGAAGCCATTTTCCCTTACATGAAAATGATCCCCACTCACAGGTATGTGGCTGATCTACCTTATGCACAAATATTAAAGGTGTATTTAACGGCGGCCCAGACCAACTAAGCCTACCAGACTGTAATAGCAGTAAGATCTATGATTTAAGATCTCTGTAACTATTTAACCGTAACCCTGGGAAGTGAAGTGTTGAAATGAAAGGAGTCCGGAAACACTTCAAAGGAAGAGAGGAAGCTAAACAGGAGGAAGCTGGTTTATGATTATAGATTAAATTGGTTTATGAGAATAGATTAAATTAAATAATTGTGTTAGCTGAATAATTTAGAGATTTGTTGGGGAATGCAGCTGAATTTAGCTATTTGCAGGAAGGAAAAGTCCAGTTGATTGAGGTTTTAACAATTTAATCGAAGAAAGGGGAAGCATGGATGGTCTCCCATGGAGAAGTAATTACCATGGCCATGATTTTTTTTTTTTTAACATTTTAAAGCTTTGGTTCTTTAGGATATTACAGACATGTCCCCCATAAAATACATTAATTTATTTTGAGAGCAGCTTCTCATTTGCTGTTCAAGTTGATTATTTGAGTGAAAATAGAGTTATACTTTAAAAACAGACATATAAGTGAGTCTATTCCATATAATTTAACATTAGCAGAAACTTGAACTGAACAAGAAGTTCTTCAATTTGTAAATCCACCTTTATAAAGTGTCAATAGTACACGTGAACTCTATTAAATAGGTCACGAGTTAGTTCATGTCAATTGGTGGTCCTTTGACAAGTTTGCTCTTAGATTAGATTACTTCAAGGACCTGGAAAATGTTTGAAATAGACCACTAGCTTTTAAAAATTAAAATAAAATAAAATAAAATAAAAATCTTTACAGAGACACCTACACCATACTAAAGTCATTTTACAAGAGGTGCTATTTCAAATTAATTAAAGTGAAATAGCTTGAGCTGAATAAATGATAGAAACATATTACTTTTATGGGTTAATCAAAGTAAAACTAGCACAGTTCAACCCTAACTCCATGTTTTATTAAGCATTTAGAGGGATTGAAAAAGAAATTGAGATGCATATTTCTTTGTGCTTAAAAGATTTAGATTTTTGGATCTACGTGGATTTATAAGGGTTATAACCTTTGTTTAATTATTTTGATTTATAATAGGTGTTACATATCTATTAATAGGTGTTATACTGGGCTATAGAATGCATTTAGCTTCTCTTAGTGCAACAACTTAGTAGTGTTAGCAGGATTTTGACCAACATAGTTGAGTTTAACCTTACAAAAACCTAATGAAATACATTAATGTTCTCAGATAAGGTTATGAGAGATGTTTTACATGTAGCTGTAGTAGTAGTAACGTTGCTACTCCATTTTCATGATGCATGTTTCATGTTCAGTTTATTATGGTTTCTAAATGTATAGGACATAAGGCACATGATGTGTTGATTGTTGATACTCAATTGGTAATTTATAGTCTTAATTATGGCATCTTGAGATGTAAGTTATGTGGTACATGATATGGTGTTTCAACATCATGTTTTTGGAATGATGCCTTCATGGTCATGAATTATTCATGTGAAGTTTGATGTTGTTATTTATAGCCATGAGTTGTGCATGTGATACGTCTTGATGTTATTTCAAGACGTTATGGTGCTTTATAAGATAGATGACCCGTGGAACATAAAATGATATTATTCGTGATGATATTAATTTAGCATTTTAAATAGCTTTATCATGGCATCTTGTAATGTCCCTTGTTAGGAATTTTATTAAAATGACAATTTTCCACTTTTTTTCCCTAGTTCGACCTTTGACTAGTTTTGATCTCTAGGTCCCAAATTTGCCCCAAATGATCCCAAATCTTCTGAGAAGGTATATGAATGATTTTAGAACATAAATATGTGTTTCAGGGATGCCTTTGGACCTTTAAAATACTTCTGCAAATCCTCTTTCAATTCTGGTCAATGTAGGTAACTTTACTAGTGATTTCCCTTTGACTAGTATTGGTCTCTGGGTCTCAAATTGACTCCAAATGCCTTCAAATATTCAAGGAAGGTGTATGAATGATATTAGGACTTGAATATGATGTTCAGGGATGAAATATGGCCACCAAAAGACCTCTGAAAACTATCTTAAGATTCTGGACCAAGTATGCAATTTTACTAGTAATTTGGGATTCAAATCCCCCTGGGGTAAGTACTGAAAATGGCTTCCCAAATACCTCCAACCCCACTCAAATTTTTGAACAGAGGTAGGGAATGTATTAAGGATGTTATTAAGGTCTCATGTGCATCATTAATTGATTATTATATCTGTTCCAACCCTCTCCCATTCAACTGCAAAAATCACCAATTCGACCCTTGGGGAAATGGCACTATTTCTTCTCCCAATGCAATTAAACTGAGTAAAAATGTTTCAAATGCTCAAGTACAGTACATGAAACTTGTAGAAGACATCCATGGCAGTATATTGATCACAAATATATCAAAGAATCATCCATTCATTCGAAATCATCAACATTACATTGATTCACAATAAGGTAGTGGGGAAATGGCACTGTTCTTTCATTAAAATTGAGATTTATACATTTCTACTTGGAATTTCGACCTGAAACTTTCTGGAGATGAAGAACAGAGTATTTACTTCATATTAAAAAAGAAATGGAGCATTAGAAGCTTCCCCAAAGAGTACAATAGCTCACCAAAAACGCCCTCCCTCAAGGATCAAGAATATGCCATCAAAACTGGAAATGGTTGAAGGAGTGAGCTGCAATAGAAGAAACCATGAGCTGCCCTATAGCTTACACCTGCAAATAAAGACTCCATTAAAACTCCAAATGAAAGGTCTGAATGGCCTTTCCAATTACCAACTTGGATGGAAATCTTTCACCCTCGAAATTGGCTAAGACAAGAAACTAGTTATCCACTAGCTCTCCCTCTTCACAAATGCAATTGCAAATTCTACAAATGATCAAAAGATGGTTTAATTCTTTGTTATTGACATTTATAAAGTTCTAATGTCCTCCATGGGTCGAATTCCTTCCAAGAGATTCATGCCAACTCAAGTTGGGAAGAGATTCCAAAGAACGCCACTTGTACAACAATTCGTAGTCCCCCACTTCCACCAAATCACATGTGGAAGCATCTTAGCTGCCCTAACACCCTTGAGCACCCTCTTGGAGTCTATTTTTAGCCCTGACATGTCATATGTCAGCCTTCAGGTTTGATTTGTGTCATAGGTGTCATAGCATCTTCATCATTGTTGTGATAGAGCTAGGGAACCTAGCCCAAGTGTCTCACTAGCTCCAAATTGCCTCTTCCTCTTCCATGGGAGTTACTCTGCCTCTATATTTCGACTTTGGATGAGTCATGCCATGAATAATACCTTTTGGACTCCCCCAAGTATGTTACCATTCACCTTGAATTCGAATTGGTGAGAGAATGATGCCAAGTGTAGTGGGGAAATCTAGCCATATGTGGGTCCCACTTTCTCCATGTGTCTTCATGACCAAATGCCACTTTGATTTTCACTTGCATATATTTATTTAGCTCCTTTATTAAATATTTATGCCATTCTAATGTTCAAACATCATTTATTATTCCCCTTATTCCAAATCCCAAAGCTTCCACCCCAAACCTAGGAAACTAGTAATTTCCCTCCTTGGCAATTATTTGACACTTAACATCAATTTTACAAACTCTAATGAATATGGCCAATGTGATTAGGCCATTGTGACCCAATTACAAATTTGGGACATGACACATCTAGAGATAAATGACACTTGGCACATAAATGGTATAAAACCATGTTGTGGCTTAACATGGTATTTTACAACTCTATCATGTATTAGTGGGGAATAAGAGAATATATCAGATATTTGGTATGACATGTTATCGTTTCATGCTAACCCTTATTGCTCCCGTAGAATGCATATTTGACATCATGATGGAGTATGTTGGTTGTTACTCCATGTTGATAGTACTAATGTTGAAAAATGGCAGCTTATAATGACATGTTTATGAGATGCTTAGTGAAATTATGAAAGTATCATCACCAGTTATGTTATAATGGTAGCAAAAAGCACCTAAATGCATTAGATGTTAAACTTGGCATGACTTATCGTGACAATGGCTTATGATGCAAGGTAATGCAATATGAATTGGTGGCTAGACATTCTTGTTAGCACATGATTCAAGGTTGATCCATGATATTATTATATTGAGAAATGGTTACTAATGATTATTCATTATGGCAAGTGCCAGTAGTTCCAAGTGATCCGCTCAAATAGCCTTATGAGGCTAAGTATTCTATGATTTTGTGGGAGCCCATAACCACGAATGAGAATGGCTACTATAAATATATTATGGGCTGGGGGACAAGCCCAACAATTAGCTCTATGCCAGCAACGCTTGACTTTTGTACCAGAAGTTGGGGAGGTGGCAGTGCCATATATACTTCCCGAAGAACTTCTGATGTGACCAGATTCCACAGTTGGAGACATACTCATCGGGAGGGAGGTTTATGGAGAAGGACTTCTGATGCCCGGGGCTAGTGCCTTGAGGGTGCTGTGGAGGATGTTTAGGCTAGCCTTCCGAGATGCCTGGGGTATAATGACCCTGATATGCGTAGTGGAAGCGTGGTGGGCCCAAAACCCACAGGTTCCAGGATCGGGGTACCGGGAACCAGATGCCGGTTAATACCGATGAGGCCGTACTATTACCAGAAGTTGGGAAGGTGGCAAATGTCGCGGTAACTTCCCAGATAACTTTTGATGACTACTATATGATGATTCCGATTAGAATCCGATGAGGTCGTATTATTACCAGAAGTTGGGAAGGTGGCAATGCTGTGGTAACTTCTCGTGGAACTTCTGATGCCTACTGTATGATCCGCGGACAGGTTACAGTAGAGGTCCCGTGCCATGCCGAGCGGGACCATCCGGAGTTGAAGGGGAGGTTTATGGAGGTGGCGGATGGTATGATTCTCAGGGAGAGGGTGAGTAAGGAAAGAGGAAGTAAACAAATACACAACTATTAATTATTAATTAATTATCTAATGCTTTTGTATGTATGATGCATAATTGTTGTTATGGTTGCATACTAGACTCATAGGGAATTACTTAAGAGCATGTTGTAACTTAGGGCGTTTGATTGTATTAGTGTGGTTTGGAGACTTCTATGTGGTGGCCACACATATAAATCTCTTAGCTTCACAATAGTACTAGCTACCTATATATTCTAGTATTTACTTGATTGATTGATTGAATAAGTATTGTATTTATTGCTTGAATATTATAACTTCGGGACGAAGTTTCTTGAAGGGGGAGAGTATGTAACAACCCTCATATACAAATATAGAGAATATTTAATATAATAAATAAAATGTATTATAAAATAATGTAAGATAATAATATAATTGGGAATATGAAAGAAAATAAGGGAAAACAAATTGCATTAAATAAGAAATTAAGAGATTGGGAGAAGGGGGAGATAAAAGGAGGAGAAGAAGTGAAGAGGAGGGATCTTTTTGTGTCTTTTGGCATTTGGAAGAGAAGCTCTTGAGGAGAGGAAAGCAAGATAGCACTCGCATAGGGTTAATTGTAGGGGGCTTGGGGGCCTCATCCTTTGGCTGGGGGTTGGTTGGGTGGAGAGTCGTCCCCCCACCTTCAGTTGCACTATTGAAGCTGTCAAAGTAATGGTAGCTGCTAGGTCATCTATACAGGTATGGTTCCTTAATTTTCACAGCATATTTTCTGTTAATATTGATTAGATCCACTTTCTTTGTCAGATTTTCTATGCATGTTGTTCTTGTTTGTTTCTGGATTTGATAAGATTTTACATGTTATCAGATTCTTGTATTGGTTCAGAGATTTGCATGCATATTTAATATTATTTTGTTATTTAGTAGGTTTTATGAGTTTTATGGTTCTTACATTCTTGAACTTTATCCTTAGTCTTTTTTGGGACCTTTTCCTTAGGTTTCTCACATACAGTTTCCATGAGCTCTTAAAAAATGCTTTCACTAGATGCTTCTAATGATTTTATCAAACTATCCCTTTGAGCTTTAAGCTTAAGGATTTCAATAACAGGGACAGGTATTTTAGCACTAGCCAGCCATCTAACCACATCAATATTTAAATCTGGGGGAGAAGGATGAGTTACCTTAGGAATATGCAGATCTGACTTGATAGGGATGGCGGTCTTTCTTCTCTGATAAGTGAAGCCTTTGAACTCGCTAATTCTCTGATCTTTTCAGGGGCAGGTTTCTCTTCATAAATCTTAGTAACATTGCCCTTTTCCTGTGCCATTTCCTTAGCTTGTTTCCAAATTTCTCTTGACACAGTGTGAGTTTTACCAACATTGTTGATATATTCAGGTTTATTTGAATACCCTACAAAGTTGTTGACTTCAGAAGGACCTTGTTCATTTATGTAGTTGAACTTAGGACAAGTTGTTTCATCATGGAATTCATTACAAGCCCTACAGAAGGGAGGCACCTCCTCCATAACCATGTTAGCTGATTCAAGTTGATTAGGGATCCTCTGATTATTGGATGGATACTTTGGCTTCCGTTCATTATTCTGTCTGGGAGGATACTGTTATCACACCATAGTAGCAGGGCTACTATCCTTGTTTAGCAGATATCTGCACATTCCAGAGCTTCCATTATTCAGAGCATGGCTATGATGATTGTATATTTTGTGATCACTCATGATCAGAGCAGTGTATTATTCAGACTTATATTAGACCTTGTGTCAAGGCTGAGCCTTGAAAGTTAAGATTTGATGACCGATGTGACCCTTTATCCCATACAGTTTCAGTTCAGTGCTTAGAGATGTATTGCAGTAGTGTTTCAGATGGTATATGATGTTTATTACTATGATGATGTTGTATGATCTATGGATATTTTATCATTGACTGTGGATTATTATCTTGTTGATTTAGTCATGTTCACAACATCTGCTTGGTATATTATTCCTGATGTGGCAAACTGTTTAAAATGAACTATAAATCGTAAAATGGACAATTGCTTGCACATTTAGGTCATTTAACAAAACCCACCGGTTTGCCACCTTACATAGATATGGTCTTTCCGGACACCAGTTGTCTGTTAGTGTAGGCTCCATATTCACTTGACTCCATCCATACATGACTTTCCTATTTGACTTTAAACCTTGACCTATCTCATTTGACTTTCTGATACTGAGGACTTCCCCATTTTTCTATCTCTGTGTTTGGACCGCATCCCTGTATGTTCAGTGTCTTGGCTCTAAGTTGGTGACAAAACTTGCCTTTGGTGAGTTGGATTGTAGGCCTAAATCATTCTGGTCGGTTGTCCCGATGTTTGGCATTGGCTCGAACTCCCCCTAGTCACTTGAGATGTTGTTGGCTAAAACTGAAAGCTCATGTTCTACTTATGGAAACTTATAAATTCGCCCATGGAAACTAAAAAGGGCAAGAGCGATGAACAACTAAAAAATACTCCTCGAAGAGTATAAGAAAGGTCCAAAAAGCAATGGTTCTTAAAAGATATATATAAACAATTGCTGACCTTATATGTATATGAAAACATGCCCCGGATGCAAGCTGCAACTAGTTGTGCTTATCAGCACACCTGAGATCCGAAGGGTTATGTAGGCCAAAAAGGCCATGAAATGAAATTGAATGATCCTAATGAACCCGGATCAACTTGATGTAGACATGATGCCTAAGTTGAATAAGCACTCTCTAAACAACTTATCCATTTGTGAGGCACAGCCATTACCCGTGTTATTTTGTCCAGCACAGATTTTGTAGCTTCCCCCTTCTCCCAGTCCAAAGTATTTTTGAGTTAAGTTAGACAAGTCAACCCCTTGGTCCAACCTTGTTCCTAGCCTTCATCCTTCACTAGTAGTCTGACCATGTCCAATGGGTGAGTTTGTCATTTGAACTATTGTGCAAGTAATTTTATATAACAAAGGAATATGCTAACTTGATTAATGCCACTGAATGGATGTTATACTTTGAGCTTGGCTGTGAGAATGATTAGAGAAGCATGTCTTAGTCTACTGATGTGATTTATCCTTGGTTGTATATTATTGGGATCCGTGATGATGTGGGCCATATATATATATACCTATTGATGATGATTGATGGTCCCACATACTTGATGATGATATTATATGATGGACATATGGTTCAGATGATGATTGATGCAGTTCAGCAGGTTTTATTATTACTTCAGATCATCAGATTATGCACTGTCCATATATGGTGGACCTTACAGCTGGCCCATTAGGGCAACCCATGGTGTATGAGTACACATTCCTAGTGGATTTGCGTCTTCTGGATCCAATGAGACACTTATCTTTCAGTTCCAGGCACTTCTGACAGTGATTGGTGCAGTTTTACACTTGTTGACCAGATTTGGGGTTGATTTCCCAGCCTGAGCAGCAGGGGCCATGAGAGGCCAGTTCACCTAGGGTGTTGTATGAGGAGGGGGTGGTCCAGCCACTTGTTTTTACCATTTACCCCCCCTTCTGGAGAGCCTGGTGGGCTCAGTTGGACAACGCAGATGCCTTGGGAGGTAGTTTTGGCACTTTCACAGTTACCGAGGCAGTTAAAAAATGGGATAAAGTGGTCATTGAGGAATTCGATTTGGGCAATTGAGGCAAAGTTTTGGCATTTGGTTTTCACAGAGGTCTTCCAGGGTGATCCCACTATCTTCCAGCCAGTTTTCACCATGTGGGTAGGCCCACAGCGATCACAGGAGGTCTTTTACTGCTTGTCTGTCACAGATTTTGAGGACAGATTTGATCATTTATATTATATTGGACATATTTTATTATTTTATTGTGCCTTGGGGATGAGCTAGTAAGGATTGATGCCTCCTAGCCCCACCATGTGCTTATTATGTCATTGTCCTAGTCATCATGAGGTGGATTTTTGGTACTTTTACCCCCTCTAGTGGATGACATCACCCTCCATGATTATTTTATACTATGATGTCATCATTATATTGGGTGATCCATGTGATATATTGTTATGGTTTATCTTAGCCATTGATTGTATGATGAGATCTTTTAATCTCAACCACTCATTTGATGTAGTATTGTAAAGTGGTATAGGGTTTTGGTCTTTATTATCCTATATAAGGAGGAGACCCCCTATTGTATAGCTCACTTTTGGAGCTCTGGAATATTGGAATAGAACACTTCTTTGTGGAGCATATCTCTCTTGTCTTGTGGATTCTCTTGCATATTGAGTATACAGTATCTCTTCTATGTATCATTGTGGATTTTGGTGCTTCTACTAGTTTTCTTGCAGGAAAGTCGAATTGATGGAGAGGAGGGCGATTTCATGAGGGTTATTGTTGGAGGGATCCACATATTCTCTCTTGGGTTGATCTTGTGACAGGGAGTATCATTATTGTTTCTTTGCGACATAGTTGATGCTTTCTATTATTTTCATAATCACCTTACTTGACTTGTTTCTTTGATTTTGTCTTGTAGGATGAGGACGATTTGGCTATCTTGGAGGAGGACGTTTTGGTTGGAGCTCTTGGATCTCACTCTTGAATATACACATAGGAGAATGCTATCAATTTGCAAGGTGGCCACAAGCAATTGAGGTAAGATCTACAAGGTATGTGCCTCTTTCATCCATTCTATCTTCATTGGTCACAAACCCTAATTAATTAAAACCTCAATTTTGGTATTTCTTAGATCTACTTAGATCTAGCCTTGCTTTTGAAAAGATCTTAAGAACCCACCTCTATAGCATCCACCCCTAGTTGGATCTATAGTTTGGTGGTGATTGGGTTAAAATTGACACACTTTTCAAGGCAATATAGCCCTCTTGAACCAAATCGCACTTCCTTGGAGAGGCTTGTTGGATTAGATCTAGCACATGGTTAGGTGAGATCCTGCTTGATTTGTAATCTACACACTTGATAACCTACCCCCAGACTTTTACTTTGGTGATTTCTATCTTGTGGGCATCATTCCACATTTTGAGGGATTAAAACCCCCTTTTGAACTACTTGGCATCTTAAAACTCAGATCTAGTAAGATCTAACCCTTGGATTGACTTGATTATCTAGATCCACATAGATCGGTGCATAAGCTACTTGGATCTACAGTTTGGTGGCCATCAGACTGGATTTGGTCCACCTTATCCATCTTTTAGCCCTCCTTGAGCAAGGTCGCACTCCCTTTGGTGAGTGAGTTTGCCCACTTTGAGGAAGTGGGTGGTTGAGATTTTTGTGGAGTTGGAACGGCCATACCTTGAAACCTAGGTCTAGAGTATCATTTTGTGACGATCTGCCTTGGGGGTAGCATTCCTTGTTTTAAGGGATTGTGGTCCACTTAGGGTCATTTCATGAAATCCTAGATCTAGCTAGATCCAACCATTCTATCTCAATTAGCCCACTTGACTTGACCTCTAGATGTCCCGATCTACACTTTGACATATCTTTTGATTCCATTAACCCATCCAACAAGGCACTAGTCTTCCTCAAGCAAGTGCACTCCTTGGGAGTTGTGTCAAAATCTAGATCCGGTACATGGGTACTTCTAATTTCAACTTAGATCCATGGATCTAATCATTGCACATCCTCTAGGGCCAATTGCATCCCCAAAGGTCACCTTGTGGGTCCACATTAAGCCATTTCACATATCCCAAGAAAGTGGGACCCACTTGTGCAACATATGGTATTACATCTTATCATTATAACAAATCATGTGGCCTAAATTATACATTGGTTGAAACACTAATCATTCCCCAAACCACCTTCAACCATACTTTAAATTCTAGGTCCACTTTACCTTGCATTGGTTTCCGTAACTTACCACTTACTCATCCCTAGGAACCTTTGTTTGGGTCCAATCACCTTTGATTGGTTATAGGGTCTCCCCTTAGGTCTTGTTTCACCTTGACCTAAAGCGAAGAGTGCCTCGGTTGACGTGACTCCCACCTTGCATTGGGAACCATGGCATCTCTTGGGTCACCTTTTTAGTTGCCTATCTCCTCTACCGTCCCGGATGGGATACCACTAGGGGCAACTACAAGTTGTGTGATAACAGATACCTATTGGAAGGAATGTGAGACTTTTCCCTTTCCATAGCAATAAGTCTGTTTTGCATGGAATTGATTTGTGCGGCATGACTGGCTTCCATAGCCTTGATCACATCTGTCAATTCTCGTAAAGGATCTTTTGCTAGGTCCTTACTATTTGTTCATGAAGACTTGTCTTTATTGTCCGACTGTTTCGATGAAGTACCTCTAGGTAAAACCTGGAAGATTGGACTTTCCGGATTCATCTATAACTTGGGCTTTCTTAAGATCAACAGGTTCTTTATCCTTGTTACCAACATATTTGTACCATAGCTGGATTATCTAAAGAGCTGCCATTTGACAAACATGATAAGTGTTTGTGCTCCAGTGTATCAGATGATCCATCCTTTGTGCCTAGCTAGTTTTGGCTAGTAAGTTTGTTTTTTGTCTTGAAATGACCATGCCCCACGGGGTTTTTGTAAAAAGTGTACTAGTAGGGTTTGAGTGGCTCGGTCACCCATGACTGGTTTGTCAACTAAGGTATTCCAGAGAGTTTTTTACCCTGACTAATTATACTTTGCCCACGGGCGAGGTATAATTGACAAGGTTTTCTCCCGCTTCCTCCAAAGTTGGAATGCCCAATTTTGAAATTCTGGCCATGGGGGGTTATTAGAGTCCAACTGATGAATATGAACCTGCTAGACACTATGAGTCGAGTCAGTGGTCATTTCCTAGGTTTGTAGAGGTCTTTAAACGTTGTCCGAAATTTTTTTACTGGACGCGTTGACAGTTAATTATTTTATTTTTTAATGATAATTTTTTCCATAGTTTAAATGGAAAAATTCAAGTTGTAATATGTCAGTCGTCCGGGGGTGTTTTTCAGTGATTGGAGGCTTGATTCCTAAGCCAAAAAATTGTACTTAGACCCCGGACACCTTTATCCTAAGTTTCAGATTGTTATTTAGCCCCTTAATTAATAATTCCTCAAAATTCAATAAAGAGGGTTATTAATTAATTAAATTGAAAAAATTAATAATTGGAGAAGGTCCAATTCTCTCCAAAATAATCCAAATTGGATTATTTCAGTGGCTAAATGACATGGCACAAGACATTAAGGAAGATTCCAATCATCTCAGTCATCATCCAGTCAACCATACAGTCAGCACCAGTGATTAACTCCAAAAAAGGATTCTCCCTCCTCATGTGCAATTTCGAATTTGTGACATGGCAAGGGTATTAAGTGAGAAATAAGTTAAGTATGAGTTGCATTTATTAAAGGTGGGCGCCCTTCTTATATTATGGCCACCTCATGGGCTTACCTCGCACTAAAGGCGAGTTAATACAAGGCTCCAAGCCTCACCATCCAAGGATTCACGCCATCCTTCACCAAAATTTCGAATGGGGCATGTGGCACATAAATAAAGGGTTAGTTGGTATGCATTTATATCATGGTGGGCGCCTCCCTGAAGGATAGGGCCACATCATTAAGCCATCTCCCTCATAACTCCTCCTTATCCTTTGAAAATCTCATACCTTAAAGCCCCAAACCATCACGTATTCCCTTTGGATCACATATCTCCACTTGGCATTCGTTTTATGGATTGTTGAGTTTGGAGTTATTGCTATGGTATGCTCCCTCCCTTAATTTTTGTAATCTTAAAGCTTGGCTCCCATTATACACAAGTTACATTTATTATAACTCAGCTTTGTCTCCCATGCTAAGCCTCACGTATATCCTTTTGGAAGTCGAGTTTACACATGTCATATGCCTTTTTGTATGGTGATGCTTCCAAGGAGATGGATGGGGGGCGCCTTGCCTAGGTGGAGGCCACCTCCCCATCCCCTTTTAATGCAAGCTCGAGTTGCATGGAGGGTTAGCACTCCAAGCTTGATTGACAAAGATTTGATTGACATTTTGATTGGAATTCGATTTAGTGACTCATGCTTTGGCTCCTTTCATAGCCAAATCGAATTAGGATGCCTTAGTGCTTGTATTTGTTATATAAAGAGAGGTATTTCTCCTCTCTTCTCATGGAGATTTGTGCAAAGACACTCTGGAGAAATATTGTATAATTTGTTTATGATTTAATAAAGAGAAAGACTTTGGAGGTCCATGTGGGAGTTCTTAGTGTGTCAATTTCATCTTGTGTGAGGTGATACCTTTTTTGACTCAACCCTCTTGATTTTTAATTATATGATCATTGATAGGAAGGCTAATAATCTAGCACGTTATTACTTGATCTATTGTTTTCTCTTTAGTGTTGTTATTTTCAGGTATTTTCTCAGGTGGATTGGATCTTCTCTCATCCATCAAGCAAGAGTTCTTTTTGACTAACACTTTTATCTTGCAGGTTCCCAAAGTTGGCTTCTCTTCGAAAGATCGAGAAACGGAAGAGCCTTTTACCTCATCCATCAACAATAAATCTTAAAATCATCTCTCGGTTACTGGATCTAAAGGCTTACTTCCTCTAGCCCTTTATTTTTCTCTTTGATCCCTTGTTTGATTGACTTGCTAGCCTTTCCTCTTCTAGCTCTCATTTTTTCCTTGCTTCTCTTTTACCCTAGGTTTTCTCTCCTTGCTCTCGCTTTTCCTCCTTAAAGACCCTCTCTAAGCCTCGTTTTCTTCCTCCTTTAAGCCCTCTTACCCTTTCGTCTTGCCTTCAAACTCCTTTTGAGAGTCCTCCCTCTCGTCCTTCCTCATTAGGGCCCTTTCTCCTCTTGTTTTTTTCCTTCTTTTTCATCTCTAGTCTCCCTTTCGTCCACCCTTCCTTAGCTCCTTTTGCCCTCCTCTCGTCCTTTTTCTTTAGATCCTCTTCACTCCATTCGTTTTTGCCCTAGGTAGCTCTCCCTCACCCCTTTCGTTTTCCTTCTCTCCTTGCTTTCGTTCCACTCTTCCTCCCCTCTTCTCCTACCTTCATTCTCCTCCTTTCGTCCATCTTCTAAAGGCCTTAAAAAAGCACAACAAAAAACAAGTTTGTTAAGTGTTAGAGTTAGTAGTTTGCTTTTGTTAAAAAGTTAATAGTTAGATTCAAATCTTTTGCATTTTAATAATAGTTTCATGCTTTTAAAAAAGTTAGTACTTAGGCATTTTTAGATCTCATATAATGCATTCATTTGATAAGATCTCCTTCTATTAGTTCGTTAGTTGCATTGTTTTTTCTTTGAAAGTTAGTAAGGTAGGCATTGTCACATCATTCTTCACACTTGCATAATTAATATCTAGTTCACTTTTGCATCTAGATCTCTCGTCATTTTAAGCATTTCCATTTTTCTAGATCTCATTTAAAAGTTTAAATCTTGCATTGGAAAAAGATTGGGCATATAGGCTAGATTTTAGTTCGCATTTAGTTTCAAGCTTTTATTTATTTTATTAGCATCTAATGGGTGCCTTGTTGAGTTGATTTGAGCTTGTGTAGGTGTTTTGAAAGAGAAGAAAAAGTTGAAGACCTTTGAAAACAAGAAGATCTCTACCCAAAAGAGAACATCAAAAAGACCATAAGGATGATCCAAACCAAGAAACTATTTACACTCTCCTTTTGTAAAAGATCTTAAGAGATCCATATTGTTTTCTAAGTTGTTTCATTTCTCTTAAAAGACCTTACAAGGGCTAAAATTCCAAGGCAATTGTAACCGTTTAATAAAAAAGGCTAGGTGGGATAAGGCCTCCCACACTTTGGTTTCTTCTTCCCCATTTGGGGAAGACTGTTTCGTGCATGCTTTAGTTAGACTTGTTTCAATTTTCTAGATTAAATTTCATTTTCGTACTTAGAATAATTTTTATTTCAAGTCTTGACCTGAGAAGCCTCTTGGGATTTTATCCCAAGTGCCGCATTAACACTGCGTGCTGCTTCTCTTTCCCCACCGTGTATTGTGTAGGACCGGCTAAGCTGGAAGTTTCATGAGCGGTGTGCAGAAGTGACTTTGACATCACCTTTAGATTAGTCCCTGTTGTGGTAGAACACTAGTTTTCTTTCTTGCAAGTAGTTCATTTCTTTTAATATATCATTGTTTATTTTCAATCTTTTTGGGCTATCACATGTGTTCTTGTTTACAAATTGCCTCTATTTTAACAAAGAACAAAGCCTCTTGAACTTGTAATAACCCAAGTCAAAAGCACTCTCTAATGGAGAGCATAATAGTATTGCATTTTCCTTGCATTAGGGATATAGACTAACTAAGTCTCTTGAATTTGGTCATAAGACAAAGTCAAGAGCGCTCTCTATCGGAGAGTTGAATAGTGTGCTCTAATAATAATAAAACTTCCAACTCACGTCCTCTTAATAATTTATCTTGGTTGCTATCCAACACCCGTATGCTCTGCCAACCTGAAAAGGTTGGGCTAGTAGTCAGAAAGGTGTTGGATTTGATAATTTTTCGATAACGTAATAAAATTTTCACCCCCACAACCAACGAACCGGCATTGCTTATTCGAGACATACTCAGGTAGTGGGCAAAGTTCCTAAACCTGGTGGGGCCGAAAGTTACCGCTGTCTTAGACATCGGAGTGGTTAATTCTTAAGACACCTACTCCTTGACATTTGGGCGGTCCGACATACCATCAGAGGGGAAGCCACTGAAAGTATACCTTTCCGGTCGATTGCTTACCTTGTTGTTCTTAGCCTAATAATCAAGACCATTAAAACTTTCAATTTACCAAGATAATTTGCAAAATGATCTCACGAACAGTAACTAAGACTTGTATCTTCAGCATCCCCCAACACTACACACTTGTTTGACTCTAGAAGGCACTGGTTTATTTATACTTTTCATTATCATTTGGGGCCATTTGTCCTTTGTTTAAGTGATTTATCAGTGGATGCTTTATCTCTCACAAGTCTTTATTTATATTGTTAAATTCATATACTGTTTCGCAATGTGGATTGCACTTTATTTTGTGTTTATCATAAGCTGTGTTCTCATCATCTTCAAAACTCCTAAACAACACTCACCCGCATCACCAAACATCAAAAATCATTTAAAACACATTGAGCCATAGACAACTCTTTGTAGGGACTACCCCCCTTGGCTTCGTTAGGAGTTAGCCGAAACGGAGGAGCTGGGATTCAGGTGACAGTACCTGGCTCATTGCTTGCCCCCAAGGCCACACTTTCCCCACTTGTAGTGAGGGAACAACTTTCGAAAGATTTTTGCTGCTGGTGTGCATCTCGGCGGACAACAATCCCTAAGTTGATATCTCATCTCTCCATTGAAAGATTCGATGTAATGTATGAGGATTGAGCCATCAAGAGGCTTAATCTCGACATGTAGGCTAGAGATGAGATTGTTGAATCTTTTGTTGAACTCTTCCATAGTCTCATTCTCATTTTTCTTCATGTTGTTTAGGGATGCTAACAGGTACTGATCTTCTTTCTTGTCTCCCTATTTGGTTGAGAAACCCTTTTCAAACTCTTTGAAGGTTTTGTAGTTGTCGGCATCTAAGTTTGAAAACCAGTCGAAGGCATCTTTTTCTAAGGATAGCGCAAACAACTTCATCTGCCTATCCTCATATTTAGCATTAAGGCACCATTTATTATAGCATTGTTAAAGAAGTTTCAGATGTGCCTTGGCACTTATTGCATTATTTCCTTGAAATGAAGGCAATTTTTCAATTGCCTTCTCAGTTACGACATGAGGGTACCCTACGATTGCAGTAAAGTCTAAAGGGCTGAAAAATCTCCCATGTCTTCTTGTGAATTAAACTCTTGAAAAAGATGGTGAATATCTAAAATTGACTCAAGTCTAAGATTTTCGAGTATTCTCCGAGAGTTTTGCTTATTCAATCTTCTTCTGTATACCTTTTCAGGTTCAGGAATAAAATTGAATAATCCTTCCAAATTTCTTCTTGTTGAATACCTCGTTGAATTGTTTAAAAGTGGAGTCGCCAGATGGACCGAGTAAATTTTAAATGTTCACAGGATACATCAAACAAAGTAAAAAGCAAAAAGAAACAAAAGTTGTGACCTGGGAATAAAAAAGTTTATCCCCGACAATGGCGCCAAAATTGTTGCCGTCTAATACACACCTGGGGGAACGCGGTAGGAAACCTTCAAGTCGCTCGGTGTGTCCTTGTGGGCAAGTGAGAGTCAAATGCTGTCACCTAATTACTCGACTCCTCCGTTTAGGCTTTCTCCTAGCGAAGCCAAGGGGGGTGGTCCCTATAAAAATAACTAAGGATTTTAAACTATAACAATGAAATAAAAGCTATTCTAGGAGTTAATGATGATGAGATGGAAAAAATAACACTACATAGCATCATTTGCAATTTAACTTAGTCAACGCCACACATGATAAATGAAACTTCACGACAATATATAATTAGAGATAAAAGATGAAAAAACCAGTGCCGAGAGATATATGCGTGCGATTATTGTTGTGTAGGGTTGTGAAAGTATTGCAAGGGGCTTGTTTGTTTATTTTTAAATTTTTAAATGAGTATTAAAGGAGTGGGTTAATTCTTGGTTTGGACCAAAAGAGACCTAACCCTTCGAACTGAGTGCTTTAGCAGCTTCACCAAGTGTCTAACTAGGCGAGGATGAACCTTCTTAAAGTAGCCTGCTGACTCTTTAGTTTTTGCCCATGCAACTTCTCGAGTTCTTAGAATTTGGTTCAATTGGATTTTCCTATTAAGCTAAGTGCCTTACACCCGTTTCTGATTGATCCAACTGTTCAGACTAGGCTGCAACGGTCAAGAGCATACTTTGGTTTGGAGCGTTGGTTCGTTTTATTAAGTATTGAAAGCGGATGATTAAGCTAAACTAACCCCAAGAGTATCTTTTCTCCACACCAAAATGGTGGAGTACTTCGGTAGAGCAAGGGGGCTAAATTTTAGTTTAAATTTTAAGAACAATTGTAATTTGTAGCACCAAAATGAAAAATGGATAGATCGATTGTTTGAATAGTCCTTTGAGGACGCTTTGTGTGCTTGATGATGTTTTTTAATTACTAATGCTCAATTAAAACTAATCTAAAACGAAAAAATTAAAAAAAATGCAAAAAGTTAAAAAAAAAAGAAAAAGTGCGAATCCCCCCTGGGGGGATTGGGGTCAGGCGCTGGAATGGTCTAGTGTGAAGGAGTCCAAAGGAAATCCCACTCCTACTTGTTTATGGACTAAAAGAATGGGTGGCAGCAATGGAATTGAGAAGCCAAATTTGCATAGCCTTGCAATATAAACAAAGCTACCAGACTCGGAATCGGGAAAACTCACAAGGCAGAAGAGCAAGAGTTTGGCTCAGATTGGGAAAAACCTGGCAATATTCATTTTGGGGGTTTTATAGAAACTTTGGTTAGTTTGGCTCAGAGAAATGGAGTCAAACTTGGTCAACCTGAGATACTCATGATTAATCACAATTTCAACTTGGTCAACCTGCGTCAAACTTGGTCAAACTGAGGTTGATTCACCCCCAAGTTGGAATTTTTTTTTGGCAGAAGTGCCAAGTCAGAATTGTGAATTGGATAACTTGTGATGCCTGTAACAGTGATATAAACTTGCCATTGATGATTCAATCATACAAAAATTAACAAAAGTTGCTACTCCCAGAAGAATGAAGGGAATTAACCATGTAATCTTTCTTAGCATAAACCTCTTCAATTGCTCATAGTAAGCTAGCAATATTCAATCTTTCCATATCGTGATGTGTAAGTATATTTATCAGTTAGAAGTTATGTCGTGTTTAAAGTGATTAAAGAAATTTCACTCATTTAAGGCACTAGTTTATATATCAGCAAAGAGAAACAGTGCCTACTATAGCCTGTCTGTTTTCTTCATAACTGTTTAATACAATTTTGATGCCTACCTGTTGTTTCGCAGATATTAGCTGAGCTTGAAAATTTTATGCATTTTCTCACTTGACTTCTATTTATGTCTTGCAGGTCAGTCTACATTGTCTACACACTTATTGGGGATATTTGTGTTTATGTTGTTGGAAAAGATGAGTATGATGAGCTTGCTTGTAAGTGTTTCTAGTTATGCAGTATTTGAAAGTTTCAAAGATTTTTTTTACCATTTATGGCGGCAAAATGCTACATTTTCCTGAATATTTTGTTTGCTTGTAAAAGCCTCATCATGTTGAAAATAGCATGATACCTCTAGAGATGGGGCCTTGTAATATTCACTCACGAGTTTTACCATTCTTGGAAAAGTGGCAGAGGTGATATTTGCAATAACTTCATCTGTAAAGGATGCATGTGCAAAGGCTCCTACTGAACGTGTCTTCCTTGACAAGTATGGAAAAATTTGCCTCTGTTTGGATGAAATTGTTTGGCAGGTATATTACATAGATTTTGATCTCTTTTATACCCAAACTTGAAATCAGAGTTCTAATACAAAATATTTTGAACTAATATTTAGTTGCTTTATTCCAGGGAATGATGGAGAATACAGACAAGGATCGTGTGAGAAGACTAGCAAGATTGAAGCCTCTCACTGAAGGATAAATTCCGATTCATGTCAGTTGTATATATAGGATATGTGGCATTCTGCATGGTTCATGTGTTGCTCATGGTCCTGATATTCAATTCTTTTGATATGATCTACATTTTTTGTTTTGAACTTCTGCACTGCAGTTTTTCTGATTTTTTCTGCCGTTCATCCTGGATTACACTTGTCTAAGGCTGTTCTTATGTATAATGCCTGAACTGGTTACTTATCTTATCAAGCTGTACCAATAACATTAGTTTGGAAATGGCTGATTTATGAAAACTGGGATGATCTGGTTAGAATGTTGATAAACCTTTGATAGCAAATTATTTTTAAAATCTCTATTACTTGATTGTAAGTTTGAAATGAGAAAAAAAGTGAATAATAATTAAGGGATTACCCTCTCTTGATGCAAATCTTTTTTTATTATATCTTGATTAAGGTTTGACTTGATGTAATAAACTATTATACATTCAAATTTTCTCCAACACTAATTAATACATTACCCAATGTCACTGCACAGCTATCCTGGGCCAGATATTAGATGAGTGAAAATCCTGTGTGTGTCCTTAAGAGTACTGATTTTATTCATTTCATCAGAGGATTTAGAAGAATACAAATTGAAATCATGTGTTTAGTTTGTAGTGAGATTTGATATTGAACATAAGTTGATGGAAGCTTCAAATCTACCAACCAAAACGTCCCTTATTGTTTATAATTAAGGTAATCCAATGGATATTGCATCAGATATCAAAGCAGTTTGGTTGAGAAGGGAAAGTTAGAATTGTTTGATTGCTTGGATGATGCTTTTATTAGCAGGAAGTGCTCAAGTTTGTTTTTTGCTGAAGCGATACAGGAAGATCATCTTTCCAAGGTAATTAAGGCTTTTATTCCTCGCAGTCTACGCTATCAATATGCATTCTGGCCTTGATTTTTTCAATGCAGGACCAAATCCGTCAATTCGGCTGAGTCCGTACTGACTCGGCGGAGTCAATGCGGGACCACACAGCCACATAGATGACACTTAATTTCAATTTAAAAAAATTTAACCTAGAAACGTAAACCCTAAGACTCTAAAGTTTAAACCTACTTCATTGTTGATTCAACCTGCGTTGTATGATTTCTATAGATAATAGCACTATTTGGGGTAAAAACAACTTGCTTGACAGTGACACAAGCTAACCTGGAATGATAATATCAAATTTTAATATTTCATTTCTTTATATTGTAAAAGGGAAGATTTCATTTCTTTATATTTCCCTTTTTACCCTTTCACTTAAATTTTTAATATTATCATTAATTGTTTCAAGATGTCTGAGAAATAGAATTTCACATCCCATCCAAAATTCAGCAGAGTTAGCAGTTTTCAGAATTCCAGTTAACTGAACTGCACCATTCTGAAGACTAGTCCACTAAACCATCAAAAGATGCCAAATGTCACCCTACTCTTCGACTACATGCCACCTGTGAAATATAGACCTGTTAAAAAATATAAATGCCAAAGGATGGTCCTATAGTTCATACCGAGGATCCTATTTCCAACAGTGGTGATAGGTTTCATGATTGATCATGTTGATCAGTGATATCATGATATGTAGTAGGCTAGTACCTTGTATCACATCGTGTTTTGGATTTTAGAGTCCATTTAAAGCTTTGTTGCACTCTGATCCATTTTGATATATTCACTCTTACATGGTATATACATGAGTAGACTTTGCATATTTTGTTTATAACTGTTCAGAATTTTTAAATATTTTTTTACCTTAAAATTTTAGTATTTTAATATTTTATGTATTTTTGAGTAAAACGAGTCATTAAGTTCAAACCGGTCCGAGTCATGGCCGAGTCCGAGTCTGAGTTTTAAAACATTGTTCCCATGACAAGGAAGCATTCCCCATTGGCTACAGGCTGCTGGAAAATATCTCCTAGAAGGCTAGAACCATCTGTTATTGCTTGGAATCCAGATCCCAGATTATTCCACACTGGATCCTGATTCATTGATTTTGGCAGAATTGAATCTGGCAATTGCACCCAAAATTTTCAATAACTACCTTGTGTTTGGGTATAACTTATCAATCTCAGGAATTTGAGAGACAACCATTGGGTTTGTATACCATGCACAGCAAAAATTGAGTCTCCTCTTTCAATGGGTGCGTTTTCAATCAGTGATTAATATATATTTGTGATTTTCCATAGAAGACCCTAGTGTATTTTTGGCAGGTAAGTAAAACTTATTGTATGATCATATGTATAGTAAGGCTGAGTGATTATGCTTTAAACAGGACGTAATCACTGGATGTCTATGTTCCCAGAAACTCCATCCTTAGGTGCTGGAAATGAGTTTGTGTTTTGGAAATATTTCCTTGTACGAAACACCTTTGAAGCACAGATTAAACTTTTCAGTGGCATTTTAGATTTTTGAAATCCAATATCAATCATTTGAGATGGTGTATCAGCCATTTCAGTGGGCGTTTTGATTGTGTCAGCTGATGTTTTGGGCAGTGTGTCAACTGTATCAATCGTCCCAGGCACTAAAATTTGAAAAAAAAAGGATTTGCTAACACTAATTTGTTACAAATCAAGTTTTTTTAATAGAGAGCTCAGGTGTCTCTTAATAATAACTCTTTTTTGGCTTTATTTCCAAATTTGAAATTCATGAATGGTATTTTGAATTTTTTTTGTTTAATGGTTTCTTTCATATATATGTATATATGTATGCATTGTTGCAAATATCTCTGATTTCTCCCAATATTTTTTATTATTTCATAGTTTTTCAGGTTGTCAATTTGTCTGTGTTTTTTATGTTCAGTTTATGCTTGTTGATATTTTCCAATATTTTCCTCTATATTTGTGATAAGTTTCCTTTCAGATCCTTGTCGATATTCCCTGAGATGATATGTGCAACATGATTTGATGTATCATAGCCGTATCATATTTTGATTTTCTAAAAAATTATCGTGTCCGTTTCAGATATTGTATCCATATCTGTTCCGGATTGATATTTATGCAACTTAGCTGGATGTACAAAAAATAGATTAAAACAAAAACTGTTCTTCTTTCAAGAAAAAACCTAAGCTCAATGCTGTTAAAATTTTTAGTCGAGGTTGTGATTGATGTTGTTCTCTTGTGTAAAGCCCCTTCTTTGTTACTATTGGGGTCCCTGGAGATCCTGATACTATCAGTGTTGACTGCCATGAATGTACTGGTGAACATGGAGCTTCAGTGTCCCATCTTGGCATGATTCCTCTGCTTCCATCTTGGCATGGTTCCTCTGCTTCAGCTCTCCAGGAAGCTTCTACAATATTTTCCTTGTTCTGTTGAGAAATAGTGATGATGCCCTCTGAAGTCTGAGCTGTTGTATCTTGGAGTTTGAGACAAATGCCATTTGTTTTAAGTTTTTAACTCATCCATGTTGCTTTTCATTATGGATTGTTGCTGTAGGATGTGGGTAGATATTCTTTTGTTTCCGCCTCTTACGCACCTGGGGTTAACGCAGCAGAAATCTTCAAGCTGCTAGGTGTGTCCTTGGGGGCAACATTTTGGCACCGTTGCCGGGGATAAATCTTTTTATTCCTGGAGTTCGACTTACCCTTGGTTTCTTTTTGTTTTTACCTTTTTGATTGACCTAGTCCAACAACTCTGAAGTTTGAACTCGGTCCATCTGGTGACTCCACTGTCCATAAACCAATCAAGGTATTCCACAGGAAGAAACCCTGTAGGCTTACTTGATTTCATTCTTGATCCCGTAAAGGTTTATCGAAAGAGAATACGTAAGCTAATTTCTCGTAGGATCCTTGAAACTCTAGGATCCGAGTCTCTCTTAGACTTCCATTTCCTTTTTAAATTAAGTAGTGAAATTAATAATATGGCTACAGGTGATGCCTACTTTAAACCCCTTGACTTCACTCAGATAGTAGGTCAACCACACACTCTACCCGACAAGGCTATCAAAAAGCTTCCAAATTTCCAAGGGAACAATGCTATCAGTGCCAAAGTCCATCTAGGAAAAATTTCAAAGTGTTTCCTCAGCTGGGTTAGAGATCCCACTCAAACACATGATGTTGTTTGCTCCATCCTTAAAAGAAGACGCATGTGAATGGTACTTGGGCCTTGAGGATAATTCCTATGCATCCTATGATGATTTCTTGAAAGGATTCAAGACAAGATGAGGAGTTAAGAAAGAACCTCACCATCAATTAGTTGCTCTCCATACTATAAAGAGAAATGAAAATGAAACTATGGAAGAGTTTAACAAGAAGTTCAAAGATTTGGTGGCAAACATTCATGCTGATTTCAAACCACCAGAGAAATTCGCCCTTGTTTACTATATGGAAGCCCTTAGTGGAGAAATGAGATACCAGTTAAGGTATAAAGAACCTGACACTTTAAAAAAGGCTCAAGAGTTGGCTATTAAAATTGATTTAAATATGCAATCTTCAGGAAAATCAAATATTCTTGGATTCACGAGGGCTCTCGTCAAGGCGCATGAATCAAAAGATAAAACACCTAGCCATGATGTTCACGATAAGAAGATCAGGGACTTAACTGAGAAAATGGAAGCCATGGAGGCTAATCATGTTGATCAATTGAAAATAATGCAAAATAGAGTGATAAACATGGAAAGGACCACGTTCAATCAAAAGAATTTTCCACATAAGGGAAGTGGGGTCAAAAGAAAAATCCTTGTCAAGATAATAGGCCCCCTCATCAACTAGAATCAACTAATATGGTTGAAGAAGTTCCCCCTTACTGCAGACCTTGTGATGCATTTCATGAAGAATCCACCTACTACCAAGCATATCATATCAAAGAGCATGGATTCCCTGAAGTTAGCAATGATGACAAATTTTCAAGCGAGCTTGAATGCATAAATGTTGTAGGACAAGTTCACCATATTGAAAAAGAACTCTGGAAACAAGCTCGGGATTATAGTCAAGAAAAATACAACATTTCCAAGTACTTTGGTGTGAGGCCCCCACCCGAGCAGATCAAGGAAATGGCTAATGCTAGATTCAAAGGAGCTACCTATCAGAGAAAGGAGAAAGCTGGACCATCAAAGGCCGAACAATATGTGCCAAAGGTAATGAATTACTCTGACGCCAATGATATAAATGTCGATTTGGGTAATTGGTTTGGAAGTGCTAAAATGTTAGTTCTTGTGACTCAAGTCCTCAAAATGCCCCATCAAAAGGAAAATCTGATGAAAATCATAGATCATCCTCTAGAAAGACTGGTTGAGAAGCCCAAAGAAAAAACCCTCCCTAATGATAGTAAAGTTGTGGATGATCCCCCAGTTGTTTTACATACGAAAGATCCAAGCAAAGAAGACCATCCCCCCTTTTATATCATTATTGCACCGAGTGAAACGAGGTGCTCTATAGCCCAGTATGAGGGAGATGTTGTAATGTGTATGTGTAGCGTTGCATGTGTGATGTAGCGTTACATCTAATAGTAAAAAGTAATAAATTATATTATGTCGGCCATTAATAAATTCATGTAGGCTTATAAAATAAAAAAATTAATGAAAGTATTTAAAAAAAATCCATGTTGGCTCATAAAATAAAATATTATGAAAAGTATTTAAAAATGGATGTGTGTTTATAAAATAAAAACTTAAAACTTAAACCAGGGTTTATCAATCAAGAGATATCAAATTTCTTGAGTTTAAATTTAAAAAAAGAAATACATCTCAAGAAATTGGATCCCTCTCGGTGCTTGATAGATACGGGGTTAAGATGGATCTATGCTGGTTGATGAATAATCTTATGGTACACAATTGTATGTTAGATTCGGGGTCATCCTCGAACATAATGACTAGAAAGGTTATGGAACAAATGAATTTAAAAATAACTAGACCATACCAGAATGTCTGTGCCATGGACTCAAGAGAAGTAGATGTGGTTGGTATCATCCTAAATATGCTAGCAAAGTTAGCAAAATACCCTTATATCCATCTAACTATGGATATTCTTGTTATAGACTGCAGTGTACCCCGACCCATCCCTAGGATTTGGTACCAATCAAGAATGTACTCCGAACCTCTACAGTCCTTTAGGGGTGATGGAAGACTCTGATACCTTTTTTTTTCTCCAAAATACTTCCATTCACGCCTTTCCGCAATTGCATCATCGGATCCGCAATCTGCAAGTTGCCTTGGATCCGCAATCCACAAGTTGCCTCGGATCCACAATTCGCAATCCATCCTTCCGCAATCCGCAATCCGTCCTTCCGCAATCTGCAATCCACATCGCGGGATTCAAAAGATGGATCGCCAAACGTATCTTTCCAACACCCTTCCGCAATCCGCATTGCGGAACTCGAGATAGCGGAAGTCTGAATATTCCGTCAACTTCCTATTCGCAATTCGCAATTGCGGAAGTCCAACATCACTTTACCGGAAGACTACACTTTCCGCAATCCGCAATCTGCATCGCGGAAGTCCCAACATGAATTTCCAAAAAAAAACTTTCCCTTCCGCAATCCGCATTGTGGATGCGGAAGTGCGGAACCTCCTTCTCTACATCTCCAAACTTCTCAGACTTGTTTCTCCCTTGTCCTTGAGCCAAATGAAGCAAGTCCGGTACCGTTGGAAATCTCTTGGAGAGTTCTTTCCACTGGTATGACTCTCATCCATTTGAGGATTATAACCTTATCATTATCTCAGCTTAATATTCCATCTTAATTCACTTTTCCATGCCTTAGAACTTCATAAAACTTTGTTTGTCTTCTCCCATGACTTCTCCACATCACTCTCTCTCACAGAGGAATTCTAACAATCATGAAGAGGTTATCACTCTCCTCTCGGGTCCAGATGAGGCTAAAGCCCATCCTTTTGAAGATGAACTCCATACATAACAACATAGGTAATAAATTGAACTGGTTAACATATCACAACCTGCAAGGTTAGTCATGCATAACATTCATGTAAGAATGGAGTATTCAACAGGAAAACAATTTTGTATACAGGCTCAGACATAACTATCTATTGATCCCATTCATACAACCATTCAATCAACATCACATATCAAACAGATACAACACATGCATCAACAACATTAACACCATAAAACACTTATCTTGAGACTGAAGCTGCCCTAGGCAATTGGCTACGTGAGGACAACGTTCCACCCAACCATAGGTCTCTGTCCAGCATGTACTCTTTCAGTTGAGAGACCACCCCCGAGCTGGGCTATGTATCCACTAAGGAGGTTGATGGCTGTCTCTCACAATCAAAGTCTCATCTCATTGCTAAGCCAATCTCTGTTGGGTTTATCAAGCAATCAGGGAATAAGGGGACAATGCTAAGCTAGTGAGCTCTCTACAGAACTACAGGCATCTCAGACTAATCAGCTAGCATGGCACCCACATTACCTACCTCACCCAACACAAGGAAGGTCCTCTTCTCTGTTGCTCAGTCCCTCAAGACCCCTTCCCTCTAGTGCTATTCAGGATGGGCATAGAAAGGTCCAGCCGCTGTTGTCATGAGTTTACAACCTTCACTAGGTTTATCAAGCATTCAAGCAATATGGTGGATAGTGCTAAGCCAGTGAGCTCATTCACAGAGCTGCGTACATCTTAACACTCAGCAGCATGGCACCCACATTACCTATCTCACCCAACACAAGGAAGGTCCTCTTCATCGTTGCTCAGTCCCTCAAGGCCCCCTTCCCTCCAGTGCTATTTAGGGTGGGCATAGAAAGGTCCATCTGCTAGTTCTATGAGATTACACTCTTAACTGGGTTTATCAGATCCATCCCCAAAGCTTGCCCTTCCATTATGCTAAACAAACTGGGTTTCTCACTAGGTTGCGGACTAAACTCTGTCCCGCAATGTATCACTCGGTCACCGACCCAAGTTCTATGTTCGGCTATACTGAGTGGTGCACACTCTGTCACCCCTCCCAGGGTTCAACTTCACGGGTTCCTGAATAGATGAGGGTGTCACACCCGGTTCTATGGGTGTGCGAGTTTGTAGCTCGTTTAGACATAAATCACTTTTTTTTTTTTCCTTCGGCTTCCCCAATCCCCTGGTCTATGATAGTGGCTCTTCCTTCGTGAATATCTCCCCTCTTCGCTAACCACGGGATAGAA
The DNA here is from genome assembly GCA_027924585.1 of Larix kaempferi. Taxonomy (NCBI): domain Eukaryota; kingdom Viridiplantae; phylum Streptophyta; class Pinopsida; order Pinales; family Pinaceae; genus Larix; species Larix kaempferi. Next base: position 10,884,672 of record BSBM01000767.1, on the reverse strand, counting down.
AACAAGTTGTGTGGATTCCCCAAGCATGGAGTGACTTACGGGGCACGCGGGCCGCCCCCTTCCATACGGATCCGCAGGTCTATTCCATACTCCATCGACTTCATGGGCCGATTTCCTCAGCCACTCTCTTATAGTTGCATTAACGACGGTATGGGAGGTCAGATGGGTTCATGAATGGACAAGTGGCAACATGGGCTCCCATCCCACAACCCCCTCACCACTCCCTAGTGGATACACAAAATCCCCTTCTCATGCGTTGCCTCCATAGCCAGTCCCTTAGGTATTTTATTGCAATGATAAATAATTACATCATTTACAATGCTCCATGGCTTAACAACTCATGGCTATCGAACTGCTAAATACTTGCCTGTGCAATAAAACCATAACATCCATTAGTGGGGCCTTGGCCTTGAGCTCCACTCTAGGGAAACACATACACACATGTATACAATATTTACATCAAGCCAATAATCCACAGGGGTAAAAATAGGGGTATTACATAGACGTTCCTGACAAATGGGGTATGTTGTTGTCAAGAAAGTGGGCTGCCGATTTGGGAGGCTCCATACAAATGGATTGGACTTTTGCTACAGTACCTGCGTCAGAAAATTCACTTGTCAAGTTGCACAATGAAAATGAAAGAAGATATCATGTAGAAAACCCCAAACATCCTTCTAATGGATATATCTAAAACACATATAACATGGGGAATTATGATATTTGTTCCACCTTCCTAGCTCCAGTTAAGGAAAAGATAAAAAATGAAAAAATCGATAAAATCTGGAAAATGAATTTTGATGGAGCACATTCTAGAGCAAGAAAAGGGGCAGGCAATGTTATCACCTCACCAAGCGGGAAAATTTTCAACTTTGCTTTCAGATTGGAATTTGAAGCAACTAACAATGTGGCTGAGTATGAGGTGCTTTTATTTGGTTTAGAGATTGCTAAGGACACGGGGATAAAAATGTTGAGTATAAAAGGCGATTCAAACTAGGTAATTCTCCAAGTAAAAAATGAATATGCATGCAAGTGTAAAAGGTTAAAAAGGTATCGAAATGCTGTCTGGGATACCTGGGAATTCTTTGATGCATTGAACCTAATTGCAATCCCTAGAGATCAAAATAACATGGCAGATAGGCTAGTAGTAGCAGCTTCAACCCTTGAGCCTTTCAGAGGAACTGTTAAATGGTAGCAGAAAACTAGAGATTAATTTTAGACCATTAGTTCCATATAACATGGAGCATTGGAAATATTCCAGAATGATGAACAAGTCCTAAGATTCATTCACAATGTTGAAGAGTTCTCCAATTTCAAAGTCAACTTTCAGGAAGAGGGTAAAGAGTATCAGGGAGAGGGAAATCAGTTTGATAATCCAGTACCTCGTGGTTTTGTCACCGCGGAACAAATGTTTGATAGACAAGATCGACAGAAGGTCAAGAAAGACACTCTAAAGCCCGGGGATTATATAGAAGTAAAAATTGGAAATGATAAAAACCCCAGACTACTTAAAATAGGAAAGGGCACAAATGAAAAGGAAAGAAAAGACCTAATAAATCTTGTTAGGGAATATAGAGATGTGTTCGCATTTACATATGATGAGCTTAAAGCATATCGGGAGGACGTCTTTCAACACACTATACCCCTAAAACAAGAAGTGAAAGAAGTGAAGCCTTTTCGGTAGAAACTTAGGCAAAAAAATCCTAAGCTGGCACCTATAGTAAAGAAGGAACTTGAAAAGATGTTGGCTGCTGGGATCATTGTGCCAACGAGGCATTCATCTTGGTGTTCCAACTTTAGTCGTGGTTTGAAAAAAGAATGTTCAAATAAGGATATGTATAGATTTCCGAAATCTTAAAACATCATGCCTAAAATATAATTATCTACTGCCCAATATGGAAACCTTGCTGCAAAGAATAACATGATCCCAAATGATGTCTTTCCTAGATGGATTCTACGGTTACAATCAAGTTGTAATTCAGAAAGAAGATGGGCATAAAACTACCTTCACTACCCCCTGGGGAACTTTTGAGTATTTGAGAATGCCTTTTGGTTTGCTGAATGCTGGTGCTACCTTCCAAAGGGCCATGGACTATGCATTCAAGGAGTTGATTTGGAAAATCATTGAGATTTACTAGGATGACCTAACGGTTTTCTCCAAAGAAAGATCAAGTCACATAGGTCACCTTAAGCAAGTATTTGAAAAATGCAGAAAGTATGGTATTTCTCTAAATCCATCCAAGTTAGTCTTAGGAGTTGATGATGGAAATCTTCTGGGGCATATCATCTCAAAAGACGGTGTTAAAATAGATCCGGAAATAATTGAAGCTATTAAATAGGTTCCCATCCCTACAAATGTAAAAGCACTTCAATCTTTCAACGACCAAATTAATTTCATAAGGAGGTTCATTCCAAACTTAGCAGAATTAATGAAACCAATGCAAAAGTTATTAAAGAAAGATGCTAAGTTTGAATGGACAAATGAAGGAAGAGAGGATTTTAAAAATCTCAAAGAGGCCATTTCTAAATCTCTAGTCTTAATCAACCCAGATTATTCCAAGGATTTCCAAATATTTTCTTTCGCCTCAGAAGATACCATTGCAGGGGCTTTGCTCCAGAAAAATATTGAGGGCTTTGAGCAACCCATCGCATTAACGAGCAAAGCCTTGCAAGAGTCATTGTTGAAGTACACTACCATGGAAAAGCAGGCTTACGCCTTGGTGAAGTCCCTTAAGCATTTAAGGACTTATGTTGGTTATTCAAAATAATAGCCCATGTTCCCCATCCAGCCGTAAAAGATATTTTATCTCAGCAAGATTTCCTAGGAATAAGGGGAAAGTGGGTCTCGAAAATTCAAGAGTATGACTTAGAAATTAGACCCACTAAGTTAATCAAAGGTCAAGGGCTAGCCTAGATGATGACAGAAGGAAATGAGAAGGATTTAGGAATGGTATGTCATAATAACGAGTCAACGCTAGTCAGGTCAGCATAGCTACATCGTTTAGAACAACATCAATGGTATACAGACATCATATTTTTCTTAGAAAACCTTACTTGCCCAGATCATCTAGTTGGCCATAAAAGAAGAGCATTAAGGTTAAAATCCACTAAGTATTGTATAACTCAAAATGGACTGGGTTGGAAGAACCCCGATGGGATAATACTTAGGTGTATTGATGAGCTAGAGTCTAAGAGGCTTTTAGCTGAGTTTCATTCAGGATTTTGTGGAGGGCACTTTGCAGCGGACACAACAACCCACAAAATTCTCAGAGCAGGTTACTATTGGCCCGATTTGTTCACAGATGTTCATAAGTTTGTTAGATGTTGCCCCCAATACCTGTTGTTCACTGGGAAGCAAAAGCTGACAGCCTTGCCTCTCCAACCAGTAGTGGTCCAAGCCCCTTTCCAACAATGGGGGCTTGATTTCATTGGTAAGTTCAAGGATAATTCAAGTAATGGATATGCTTGGATCCTTACGACAACCGACTATTTCACCAAGTGGGTAGAAGCAATATCCACCAAGAAGGCAATTGATAAAGTGGTTATGGATTTCTTAGAAGACAAAATCATCACGAGATTTGGTGTGCCTAGTAAGATAACAACTGATAGTGCCAAAGCTTTAAGTTCAGCAGAAATGACCTATTTTGTTTCAAATATGGCATTATCCTATCCCACTCCAACTATTATCCCCAAGGCAATGGTCTGGCTGAGTCAAGTAATAAAAACTTAATGACCATAATAAAGAAAACAGTTGGTGATAATAAAAAGTCTTGGGATAGTAAGATAAAATTTGCACTTTAGGTTGAAAAAATAACTAAGAAGAGTGCAACAGGGAAGAGCCCTTTCGAATTGGTATATGGCCTAGATGTTACCCTTCCCATCCATCTCAAGCTTCCAGTGTATCGGTTGCTTTAGGATTTTAGTTCAAATCAAGACATGGTTCATAACATAATTAATCAATTGATTGAATTAGATGAAAGTAGAAGAAAAGCATTGGATAAGAGTATCAGAAATCAAGAGAGACTGAAGAGGTCATTCGACAAGTTTGCTAAGCCAAGGCCATTTTAGATAGGAGATACAGTTCTTATTTGGGACAAGCGAAGAGAGAAGCCTGACAAGCATGGAAAATTGGATAGCTTATGGACGGGTCCATTTATCATCTATGATTTGGCCGGTGCCAATTCTTTTCTTCTCAACAATATGGATGGAGAAAAGCTGCTCTTACCAGTAAACGAGCAGTTCTTGAAATTGTTCTTCAATGACAATATTTGATGCCCATTTGGGGCATCCGGTGTATCAGGGCTTTTCTAATCCCTATCCTTTCTTCCTTTAAGTATTTTATTTTGTACATTAGTTCTGTATTATACATTATTGTTGTACTTTATTGTTTTAATTTATTGTTGTATATTATTGTATGTTATGCTGCAACTTATTGATTCATTTGGCATATTTATACATGTGACTTACACACTTTTGGTGGTATGAAGAAACCAGAGGATTCTAGAGATCTCGCATGACCTCCTGCCTTAGAAAGATAAGATCAGTCATACGTCCCGCAGTTGTAGCCACATGTTATCCACTAAGTTGCACTTAGGTGGATTTCCAGTGAGCAATCAAAGAAACATATGTTCAAAAGTTCACCAGACCATTTTCAGGCCCTTTTGTAAATTTACATGTCCAAACCCCCTAGGGGAATTGTAATAAGTTGGTCTAAGCATGGTATTTTTGTAACAGGATTGGCTTACCTTAGGGTAATCTATCAAGGGAATACTCTAGAGTGTTTTTTTCCTTAGGAATAATGCATTACGCTTCAATGACGTATAATCCCTGATTTTTTCACTCACACCTCCAAAGCTGGAGTTTTTACCATGGTGGTAGAACCTTAAGAAGTTATTAAAGCCTATGTGTTTATGTATTTTTTACATGCTAGCCATCAATAATAAGTCGTATGGACATGTACTAGGTCCCCTAGGAGTTTGAGTCAGTTCCGACAATTTTTTTTTTCCCGTAAACTTATGCTATTTTTTAATAGTTTAATTGAGAAAATTAAAATTATTAAAAAAGTGTGGTTAGGAGGAAGAATTAGACATGGGGATGCTCGTTTTCTAACTCAGGGCACCCACTTATCCCCGAAACCCACTTTCCTAAGTTTTCGAGTAATTATTTATCTCCAAAATTGATTATTACTCTAAAATAATAAAAAAGACCAAAAAAATGGAGAAAATAAAGAAACCGAAAATTTCCAAAACTCAAAAAACATGCTGAAAGTGAAATTTCTGAGTTGGAAAAGCAAAATGGAAATATTCCTAAGGTTTCTAAAACACTTGTGAGTGTTTTTCTCGGCATTTAGAAGCAAGAAGATGTTTCTCTTTCAAGAGGGTGCATTTCCTCACGAATGGGGCGCGACTCCCAAGAAAGAATTTGGAAAGTGTAAGATAAAGCGGGTAGGTGGAGTTGGAAAGTGGAAAGACGTTGATTTTCAGCCTTTACCAACTCATTACACCTCATGCCAACCGATTTTCAACTCACCAAGTGTGGCCCTCCCCCTGGCTCCCTCATTTTCTATTGAAGCAAGCTCTTGGATCCTCATTATGTTGGAATATTTAAACCCATCCATGTCATTTAATACCTTAGGATAACATTATTGATCATTTTTTAATAATTCCTAGGTGTTAGACTATGTAGTTGACTAAAATACACATTGTGTGGACCATAAACATTCTAGACTTACCTGGGCGCATTTCTAAAGATTCTGGATAATATTTCTTTGGATTTTGGCTGATCTTATCCAATCCTGGAATAGAAAGGCGCCTTACTGCTTTTACTGATTTTTACCACTTTTTGGTGAAAGGTGAAAGCTAGTTGACTAGTCTTAGCAGTTTTTTGGCCAACTCATCCTCCATGATGTTTCTTCCTTCCAAATTATGGATTTAGCATGCTTTTCCATCATACATCACCATCTGATCACTAATTCAGAAATTCGTGAGCCTTAGAGGTGACTTGGAAAGCACACTTTCCACCTAGGGGGGTTTTGCATATTTTTAGTAAGCCTGCTTTTGTGAGGATTCGAATGGAAACCTTTTTCTTTCGAATCTCTGATGTAATGTTATATATTTGCAGCCTATTATTTGCCCAAGGTTGGCTGATGTATTATTATTCATGAGAGTAATTCTATTTGCATCATACTTGGACTGTTTTTCAGTGTTCTTGACTAGTTGTGTGAGATAACTTGTGAGAGTATGAAATTTCTTGATCAGATCTTGGTGTGAACTAAATTTCACATGGTATCAGAGCTATCAATCTATTCTTTTCTCCTTTATTGTCTTTTAGGATCCAACCAGTCTCAAGAAGGGCGGATTCAGTCACCTACATGGCGCATTCAATCACCCAGAGGGCGCAACTAAGCATCTTGGGATGCACCCAAACCACTCCAAAATCTATTTCAGAGCTGCCATGGATCAGTCACACCATATCATCCTCACTCCATTCAATTATTTTGACTGGAAAACACAGATGGAGATCATGTTGAGGAGCAAAGGCCTCTTTGGGGTGACTATGGCAACTGAAATTGAGCCTACCTCAACAATTGAGAAGTCGAAGTGGTACAACAGAAGAGATGAAGCCTATGGTCTCTTGTGTCTCATCACATCCAGGTATCTTCTATTCCATCTAGATGGTCTTACCACTCCAAATGAAGTTTCGGTAAAGCTCCAAGACTTGTTTGGCAAGACAGATGAATTGAGAGGCCACCAATTGGATAATGAACTAGTTTCACTGAGTCCACAGAATTTCGAGAACCTTCAAGAATTTTTCTCAAAGTTTAAGTCACTTGTTCTTCAATTGAAGTAATGTGGAATTGATAAAAAAGATTAGCAATTAATATTGGCCATCCTCTCCAAGCTTGGCCCATATTATTTAGTCTTTGTTTCGACCTTCCATGCCACAAGGAAGGCAGTTCGAAACTGGAAGAGTCCTACTGTCTCAGAATTCATGGAATCTCTTACACATGAACAAGACAAGTTGGTCTTGATGGGAGCAGTAAAAAATCCATCAAAAGATCATTGCTTGGCTACTGGAGATTCAAAGAGTTCGAAAGGCAAGAAGAAGGGCAATTTCAAGAAACCCACTGATCATAAGAAAGACAAACAGAAAGTTTATGAAGAATCCTCCAACTTCAAGAGGAATCCAAATAAGAAGCAAGAGAAGGCAAAGTGAACCTATTGTAACAAGGGATTTCATCCCAAGAGCTCCTGCATGAAGAAGACCATTGATCAAATGGCTCATCTCCTGGAGAAAGCGAATATTCCTCTTCTTGAGAGCGCAAGAAGGAAGGATGGAGGACAAAATTATGAAGACAAGGAACAAGTGCATGCATTGATGGAAAGCACATCAAGGCCTACCTCTTTCATCATAGATTTTGGAGCTTCAAGGCACATGGTGTCTACAAGAGAGATATTTTCCTCTCTTGATTCTTCTAGTGGTCCAACCATTGTATTGGGTGATGATTCAGAAACTTCAAGCAAAGGTAAAGGCAACATTCATCTAGATTTTGGTTCATTCACTAATGTGTTGTATGTTCTAGGACTTGCTGGAAACCTCTTGTCAGTATACCAGATGATTCACACAAGATCTCCCAAAATGGTGATCTTCACACCTAATGATGTTGAAATATGTGAAATGTCAATAGGCTGAATTGTTGCCTTAGGTTCTGCCGACCATAACTCAAAAATCTATAGATTCTCTCATTTTGTGCCTTTCCCATCACCTTCTGCTCTACTTATCCATGCCAATGAGTCAAGTAAATTATGGCATGAAATATTTGGTCACCTAAACTACAAATATCTTTCCCAACTCCATGAGAAAGAAATGGTCATAGGGTTGCCCAATATCAAGTTTTCTAAAGGTGTCTGTCAAAGCTGCATCCTATGAAAGCACCTAGAGCATAAGTTTGAAAGAGCCAAAACTGAGCCAACCTCAGCACCCCTGGAGCTTATTCACAGTGACATATCAGGTCCATTCCCCCATGAGTCTTTGAACCATGCTAAATACATCCTAACCTTCATAGATGACTTTTCCAGATATTGTTGGATCTATTTCCTCAAGTTAAAGTCTGAAGTGTTCAATTTGTTCAAGCTTTTCAAAGTCTCAGTTGAGAACCAGTTTGGTAGACATATCAAGATCCTTAGATATGATAATGGTGGGGAATACATTAAATCCGAGTTTCAACAATTTTGTGCCTCTTTTGGCATATAGATGCAACACAGTATTCCCTACACACCTCAGCAGAATGGTGTTGTTGAGAGGAAGAACAGATCTCTGAAGGAGATGGCCACACGCATGTTGGAGGCCAAGTCTTTATTTCCAAGACTTTGGGCCGAGGCAATAAATTGTGCATCATACATCCAAAATAGAGTGCCTCACAAAGCATTAAAATGAATCACTCCTTTTGAGGCTTGGACTGGGCACAAACCTGATGTTTCTCATTTCAAGGTTTTTGGCTCCAAGGCTTGGGGTAGAATACCATTTGAGAAGAGGAGGGCCATGCATCCCCAAATCCAACCATGGATTTTTGTTGGCTATTCAGAATATTCCAAGGGCTACAAGTTGCTGAGCATGCCCTCTCAAAAATCCTTCATTGAGAGGAGTGTTCATTTTGAAGAAGAGCCCTCGCAAAGTGTTGAAACTGGAGAACCCTCCACACCACCACCTGAGAATGTAAGTGATGCTCCTTTTGAATTTTCAGATTCTGATATTTTTGATGATGAAGACCATTTTATTACAGATCCTAATTCACCAAAAAGGCCTAAGTGGGCCGCTAAGACTCTTCAAGCAACTGGTGAACTAGTGGGAAATCCTCAGGATACTAGGAAGACTAGATCACAATTTGAGAATGCTCTCATTGTGAATGATCCTTACCTATCCGAGAGATGTTTTTTGATGGTGGATTCTGATCCTTAGACATATGAGGAAGCCTCACATGACCCAAGATGGTAGGCTTCCATGGATGAGGAGTTTCATTCACTGCAAAAGAATGAGACATGGGAGCTAGTCAAGCTCCCCCCAGGTAGAAAGTTGGTAAGGTGTAAGTGGATCTTCAAAACCAAATTTGCAGCTGATGGTGCAACAATGGAATATAAGGCTAGGATGGTGGCAAAGGGATTCTCCTAAGTCCATGGCCTTGACTACAATGAGACTTTTGCACCAGTGGCACAGAAGGATTCGATAAGACTAGTTCTTGCAATTTCTGCATCCAAGCGCCGGGAAGTGCATCACATGGATGTCAAGAGTGCATTCCTCCATGTGGATCTTGAGGAGGAGATTTATATGCAGCAGCTAGAAGGCTATACATTTGATCCTAACTACATGTGCAGGTTGAAGAAGTCCTTATATGGGATTAAGCAATCCCCCAGGGCTTGGTATGCCAAAATGGACAACGTTCTCTTAGCACAATCTTTTGCTACATGCAAATCTGATCCAAATGTTTACATGAAGCTGATTGATGACTCAATATTGATTATTGTGTTATATGTTGATGATCTACTAATCACATGTAGCTCTACTGATCAAATAGCTTCATTAAAGACTACTTTGCATTAAGCTTTTTCCATGACTGACTTGAGGATCCTTAAGCAATTTTTGGGGCTAGAGATTTCTCAAACTGAGAATGGAACTAAGGTATCTCAGTCCAAATATGCATCTGACCTGCTAAAGAAGTTCAAGATGGCTGATTGCAAGCCTTCAAAGACTCCCTTCCTTTCAGGAGCCAGACTTGAAGAAATAGATTCTACACCATTGGTGGACAACACCTTGTATAGGCAACTAGTTGGCAGCTTGTTGTACTTGACTCATACTCGACTTGATTTTTCATATGCAGTGAGTGTGGCCTCAAGATACACGTAACAACCACATGAGCTTCATTGGAGGGCTGCAAAAAGAATCTTGCATTATTTGCAAGGCACCAACTCTGATGGGATTCACTATGTTGTAGATTCTAGCCTAGATATTCTTGGCTTTACTGACTCAGATTGGGCTGGTGATAGCCTTAATAGGAAATCCACTTCTGGATTTGTTTTCATGCTTAGAGGAGGTCTTGTTTTCCGGTCCAGTAAAAAACAGAGTGCAATTTCACTATCTTCAGTAGAGGTCGAGTACGGAGGAGCAGTGAATGCTGCTACTCAGTGTGTGTGGTTGCAGGGTATTCTTTCAGAGTTTTAGATTTCCTTTAGCACTCCCATAGTCATCTTTTGTGACAATCAGAGTGCTATAAAGGTCTCAAGTGATCCAGTACAAAGACAGATGACCAAGCAAATAGATATCCATATGCACTACATCAGGAGTTTAGTGCACGATCACATCATTAATCTGCAGTATTGCCCAATGACTGAACAAACTGCAGACATCTTCACCAAAGATTTTATTTAGAAGACTTTCAACTATCTGAGATCATATATTGTTATTTAAGTTTCAAATATTTCAAGCACTCAAATTTGAACGAATATTCTGTTTTTTCTCGAAGTATTCTCTTTCCCCTTGTGGGCACTCGCCTCGTCCTGGGGAAACTAGAAAAGAATGCATCAACTCATTAATCTCAAAACACTTAATAATAACTCACATTAATAAAACTAAGAACCTCGAGATAGTGAAAATCCAACACTTGAACATTGAGTAACGCGTGGAGAAATTTCTCAAAAGAAGCGGGAACCACTGGAGAGTGACTTCAGGGCATCGTTAGACTACATCCTTGTTGGTGTAGTGTTGAACACGCTCTCGAGACTCCTCTCCAGCCCACACGTCTTTGTGAGGAGCCACCTTTGCCCAATTTCCGGACATTACTCCTTGTACCTCACGGTATATCGGGAGCTCCCATTTTCCCTTTAATCAACTCATCATTTAATAATTCTTAAAATTGACTAAGAACACAATTGCAAAACATTTACTTTTACAACAGCTTTCAATTTGACTCCACGACACTGGTCTTTGATATTGGTTATTTAATTTAATTATATATTGTCGTGATATTCATTTTTTCCTTGGTTTTCCTTGGAAAAAGTCTATAATTTTATTTCAAAAAGATGAACAAAATTACATTCTACACATGTAATAGGATCACATAGATCCCTACATTGTCACATATTTACATTCCCATGGCTCGGGAACAAACCCTCAAATGCCCAAAAAAGATAAAAAACCAGTGAAGAGATCCACAACTCCCAGGATCTGCCTCCTCTCCTCATGCACCACTCCCGTACACAACCGCCTACCTCCCAGCAGCAAAGGCAGTCCAACCTCAATAAAGAGGGATATGACAGAGCTCCTTGCAGCGAGCAGGAAGGCAGCGACTATAATGTGAGCAGCTCCCAGAAAAGGCAACAAACCCTGTAAACAATGAGCAAGAAACCCATCCAATCCACGAAATCCACAAACCAGAAAAAAGAATCTCTTCCAATCCGACCGCAGCCCTCAAGATCCGGGGATGGGAACGACGGCTATCCTCCTTTACCGGCTGGTGCCAAGAACAAACGTCCTCCGGCCTCCAAGAACACGGAAGCCCACGGTGACGCCGCCTGAGACTAGCCACAACAATCATCGCCCTCCAAATAATGTATATCCTTCTAAGCCGCCCCTCGACGGAGGTGCAGGAGATCCGCTTCTGTGGACATCGCAGCAGATCCGTGGCCTCCCAAACCGGCGAAAAAGAGTAGCCCTCCAGGAACCCTCGTAAAAACCCTGGAGGAACTGGAGCAGACCGCCGTCGACTTCCGCTCTCCCAGCTCTGTAAAGATCATGCGGTGGTGGTTTCCGCAGCGGCGGCGTTGGCGGGTGCTTCCAGATCGGATGCAAGAGTCGGCGGCGGTTATGGCGTTCGGCTCTGGCGGCAAGCGGTCTCCCCCATCTTGTGAGTGTTGAAGATCTGACGCTTCTTGCTGTATGCTTCATTGGAAGCCGACGCCATTCTAAAACCCTCCAAGACAACCAGTTCTTGGAGCTCTCCCGCGCGCCCCTCCGCAGTTTTCACGAGGTCAAAGCCATTGTAGTCCGTAGTTTGTTATGGCGATCTATCCTTTCACCCTCTGCTCCGATGTGCCTTCGAGCCAAGCCGCCGTCGACGAGCCAAAGCAACGAGGACAAGAGCCCACCGCCTACATCAACGCTCACAAGCTGCGAGCTAGAACACTGCGCTAGAGAGGGCCACCATGGGCCACCACCACAGGCATTCAACCTATACCAGTCGCCTCCCAAGGGGATGGAGAAGCGCCGGCTAGGGAAGGAGCCCTAGCCGTCAGGAACTCATTGTCGTGATATTCATATTCATATGTGATGTATAGTTATTTTTATCTTGCAATAGTCTTGATCAAATATTTTAATTCCAAAAAAAAAACTCCTAAATTACATTTTTCATCCCGAAGAACTAAGCACCTAAAACTTTAGTAACATTAATACGGTCTATCCCCTTGGCTTCGTTAGGAGTTATGCCTAAATAGAGGAGTCAAGATCAAGTGACAGTACTTGACTCAGGCTCTCCCCCAAGGACGCACCTAGCAACTTGAATATTTCTGTCGCATTAACCCGAGGTGCGTAAGAGGTGGAAACACTCCTAATGCCTGTGCCAAAACATCAACAATCGCATTCCCGTTCCTTCCAATATAATTAACTCGTAGATCCTGAAAATCATGAAGCAGATTGTTGATAGAGTAAAGGGATGGTAGAAGTTTCCAATTGGACATTAGGTCCCAATTCCCATTTCCTTGTATGACTTCTTCAGTTTCTGAACAATTATTATAGAGATGCCTTCGATTATCAGGGATCTCAATGGCATATTTTATGCTAAATGCAGGTTCTATTGAAGTGCTAAAACTTTGGCATGATTGCTTTTCAATATTCGATTTTCAAGGCATATAATACATTTGGGTCACCTTTTTTGCTCTAATTGTCACCACCTATCCCAATGCTACATGGGTTTCCTTTTGAGGCTCCATCAAAATTGCTTATAAATGGGAAAGGACATCACCGTTTATCTGGCCTTTATGCCAAGTGCTCCTTTTAGTGGTGATTTATGGAGTTCGTTAATGTAAATGCTCAACAAGCACATATGATATTTATCATGTGCAACCCTTTGAGCAAGCACAAATGATATTTATCTAGTGCAACTCTTTGGTGCCTTTCGGGGTCCAATTTTTTGATAAAATGGTTTACAAGATATTATTATGAATTATTTTCATTTTAATAACTGTAATTAGGTGATGTTCTCATTAAATAATCTCCTGTTTGTTTCCAACCAAACGTCCCTTCCCAGAAATCTTGCAATAATATCGCACAACTAGGCACCAATTTTAGATGAGAAGGATCCCTTATTGCATTCTCTAAGTATAATTTTAATTTTAAGTGTTGCAGAATTTTCATATTGCAGTTTGAATCCATCTCTAGAAGAATTGGGCATAAAGGCATGCAAGAAATAGATGGTCATTAGATTTTGAATCCTTCAAGTACATTATGCGCCAATGGATGGGCCTAGAAATCCTCATATGCATTTTCCCCCGAGTAAGGTTACTATTCTAGGTAAGTTGCCATAGAAAAGTATAAATTTTCAACTAATAATCTAGATTCCAAACCTTTCTATAGAGTTTATCTTGTATTTTTATATGCATTTGGTCTCTCATTAATTTAGAGCCTTGGTTACAATTTATCCTTGTGAACCTTGGTTGCCCCATGTGAGAAATCCTCATATGCATTTTCCACCAGTAAGGTTACTTTTCCAGGTAAGTTTCCATAGAAAAGTAGAAATTTTTAACTAATAATCCAGATTCCAAACCTTGCTCTAGAGTTTATCTTGTATTTTTATATGCATTTGTTCTATCATCAAGTTAGAGGCTTGGGATACAATTTATTCCTGTGACCTTGGTTGCCCCATTTGATAGTATTTAGACTATCTTTGCTCAAGACTTGTTGCTTCTAATATTCTTGCTGTATCACTACCTACTAAATCCATAAATTTGTATAAACTGCCCCTTATGTCAATTTCCACCAGTCTTGCTATCGAGCGAAAATGACTCATCTTATATGTATTATCCACCATAATAGTCTTGCCCAATAGATTGCCAATTGCCAAGAGGGATTTATCGATCCAAAAATCTAAAGGCAAGCTTGGTAGTTTGACCTTGATTGGGGTATTGGTTGTAACCTCCCCTGTAAGATCAAAACATGGGTGCTAGTGCTTTAGAGATAAATGTCGAACCCTCAAACCACTTGCCACCTAAAATATCCAGTCCTCCACAATTTTTGAATATGAAGTCTATCCATCCTCTAGTCAAGAAATGGTAAGTAGGTCCATAACTTATGATAGGATCCTAGTGTATTTGTAACCACTCTTTCAAGGATTCCATCGTAAACTATCTACACATGAGTTTAATGATCAAGATTTTTTCCTTGAACTACATGATCTAGTCAACCTTTAGATCATCCCCTACAACCGGCGTAACCCTATCTTCTTTTCTTTTAAGAACCCTTTGATGCTTCTTAGGTCCACCATACTTAGTAAAGGCATCCTTACACCTCGCCAAAGAAGCAATAGCTAGTCCATCACCAATGAAATTGGCACCGCAACACAAATTCGTTGAGGAAAAGGGGTTCCCAGTTTGTTGTGACTCCCCATGTGCAGATGAAGTATTGAGGTGTGTACATCCATTCTTAGTAAAAAAATCAAATCAATGTCCTTGTCGATCCTTTTCATGAATCGTCATGTTAATGCCCCTGGAGTGAGCATTGATGCCCAAATCTTGATTTTCACTATGACGATCCAATCATTGTACTTGCAACTTACAATTGTTAAAGAGACTAACCTCAGAAACTGGTTGACTTGACAGAACTGTAGCGTCCAGAATAACATTAGAGTTGAGGTTATGTTTAGTAGGGTTTAACAATCCTCCTAATGTAGACCTCTCATTCATTAGGATATTCCACAAAGATTTGGTCTCCATAAATATTATCTTGTGAATATTCCACGAGTTGTGTCTTCCTCCCTGGGCAACCCAACTTGAAAATCAAACCCAAGACTATAGGCCTGTCATAACCCTAGTCTCCCCATTTGTCCCAATCATTGCGTCAACTATTTTATAACTCTTGAGACCACTCATTTTTGTTATATATTGAGACAATATAACAATTGTTTGTTTTGTAAGTAAATATTTTCTATTAACAAGATACATTAAATTATGTATCTATATGAATATGAAGTTTTTCTCATTGAATTTGGTATCTAGATTTGATATTGCCATTTTCCTAAATAATTATGTAACTTTGGAAGCTATTCTTATTTGTATTAGTTGAGTCATTTGTATTATTTGTATTGTACACCCTACGTGGATTATTATCAATGTAATTAATTATGTAAAAGTTATTGAAAGAGTCAATGTAAACCCTAACTGTTAGGTCGGCCTGGAAAATTATAGAAAAATAATATTTTATTGTAAAGTGTATAGGTTGGCTCAGTTAGGAGAGTCAAGCCAACTAATTAGTAAAAAGGTCAAGCATTTTTTCTAGTATAAATGAGGAGTTCGACCTCCTCATTTGGTCACCTCACACACTCATTGAGCTCACATCATTAGTAGAGATAGAGTCAAGTGGATAGCTGCTTTTGGATTCTTCTTGTTTTTTGTCTTTGCACTAGGGATACTATTGTACTGCAGAATTTATATAGAAGAA
The DNA here is from genome assembly GCA_027924585.1 of Larix kaempferi. Taxonomy (NCBI): domain Eukaryota; kingdom Viridiplantae; phylum Streptophyta; class Pinopsida; order Pinales; family Pinaceae; genus Larix; species Larix kaempferi. Next base: position 10,868,976 of record BSBM01000767.1, on the reverse strand, counting down.
GTTTGCTAGGTTTTTCTGCCTCAAGAGGGTTTTCCCAGGATAAATTTGTTGTCTACTTTTGTTCATGCTGTGCTTGTTTATCTTTTAGTGATCCTTATTGTTATTGCACTTAAAATCCTAACATGGTATCAGAGCTAGTCTGAAAGAGAACATTGTGCAGCTACTGCAACTGCAGAACTATGATTCATTATTTACGAAAGAAGTCTCCACAAATCAGCTGAAAAAGAGGGTGGACTCAACTCGCCTCACTAGGGAACATCTTTCTGTCGAAGCAGATTCTCATTCCGAGAATTTTCATTTTTGGGCCCACCACTACAGCTCGAAGAACTAGGGCATCATGTTTTTGGAGGATCTGTTCATAGAATCAAGAAAAGTACATTGCTAAGCTCGCCTTGGGGAGGCACATCTTTTACTCCAAATAGTTTTTCAAGATCCCAAAGTTGAAAAATTAGGGTTTCTCTAACAAACCCTAGGTCACCCTGCAATCGGTTTTTTAAGAAGTCAACCTCTGATTGGAGCATCTAATTTGGTAAGCTATTCTATTTCTATTTGAGGTTCTCATTTATCAAGTTTATCAAAATTCCAAATAGTACCAAGCTTGAAGATAAGATTGAAGGAGTAAAGAACTTCCGAGCATGGAAGTATAGGGTGATGCTCATCCTATAAGAGCATGAATTGGACAAGTACGTTACAGAGGTAGTTGCGGAACCAGAGGGAGATGAAGAGAAGGCTAAGCACAAGAAGAATCTTATCAAATCTAAGAGGATCATAGCTGATTCCATCAAGGATCACTTGATCCCACACATATCTTCTCTGAAGACTTCGAAAGATATGTTTGATGCATTGAAAGGCCTATTTGAAGGAACCGACATCAATAAGAAGATGACCTTGAAGAATCAACTCAAGGTTGTGAAGATGCAAAACAATGAAAGCATACAATCCTACTTCACAAGGGTTTCCAGCATCAGAGATCAGTGAAGTGCAATTGGAGATGGAGTAGAAAATGTAGAACTAGTAATGATTACCCTAAATGGTCTTCCAAGATCACGGGAGTCATATATTCAAGGAATATGCGCAAGGAAGAAACTTATTTTATTCAGTACACTCTTGGAATCCTGCACTCAAGAAGAAACTAGGATTGATGCCATAGAAGAAAAGCTAGGATACGAAGAAAATCAAGCCTTGGAACTCATACCAAGAGAGGAAAGAGAGAAGATCATCATCACAAGAAATCATACAAAGGTAAGAGGACTACTAAAGACTTCTCAAATATTAGATGTTTTAATTGTGATGAGTTAGGGCATGGCTATAGAAATTGTCCCAATATGAAAGGATTCAAGAAGAAGAGAAATAAAAGAAATCATGCTCATGCTGTAGAGGATGATGAGAAAGCAAGAAAGGATTCTTCAAGTGACGAAGACTATGTCTTGATATCAACACTGACAGGTACATGTGCACTTGGTAATAATTATTTTCTTGTTGATAACGGTGCCTCTAAACACATGACATGTTAAAAGGATGCTCTCAACAACCTTACCGAAAAGGACTCACCTCATAGGGTGAAGCTAGGAGATGATTATCAATATCCCATCAAAGGGGTAGGAGAAGCTTCCTATAAGCTTGAATTTGGAAAGCCTATCAAAATGAAGGATGTTCTGTATGTACTCGGTTTGAAGAAATTACTTTCCATCTCAACTCTAGATGAGAAAGGATTTAGAGTAGAATTTGTGGATGGTCAAGTACTTATGTGTCCCAAGGGTAAAAAAATAAATGATGCGGTAGTAATTGCAGTGCAAGAGGGAGGACTATACAAACTCAAGGGACATCCACAACAAGCTTTGGTTCATGAAACTATGGAACCAAATGAATTGTGGGATAGAATATTTGCTCACATCAATTACAAAGCATTACCAATTATAAGCAAGATGGTGAATGGACTACCCGAGATACAAACCAAGCATGAAGGCATATGCAAGGGATATGCAAAAGGAAAGAATGTGAAGAAACCATTTCCAAGTAGTGACAATAAAGCAAAGGATATTTTGGAACTTATACATTCAAATGTTTGCGGGCCTATGTCATTCAACTCATTAAGTGGGTATTTCTACTATGTTTCCTTTATTGATGATTATTCAAGAAAAAACATGGATCTATTTCTTAAAATCCAAAGATGAAGTATTTAACAAGTTCAAGGAGTTTAAAGCCCTTGTGCAAAATCAAACTGAAAAGAAAATAAAGGTAGTAAGAACAGATAATGGAGGTGAATTTACTTCAGGAGAATTTAAAGAATTATGTAAAGACTCAGGGATTAAGAGGGAGATGAGCACTCCCTATAATCCACAACAAAATGGGACTGCAGAAAGAAAGAATAGAACAATTATGGAAGTAGTAAAGGCCATGATCCATGATCCATGATTAGGACCTTCCTATGCACTTATGGGCAGAAGCTGCAAGGACAATCATATATGTTCAAAATAGGACTCCTCACAGAGTTCTCGAGAACAAGACACCAGAAGAAATATTTACAGGAGACAAACCAGAAGTCAACCATCTCAGAATATTTGGCTTCCCAGTATTCATTCATATTGGCAAAAGAGAAGAGGATCAAGTTGGAGTCCTCAGGAAAGAAAGGAATCTTCGTCGGTTATAGTGATTCATCAACGACTTACATAATATACATACCAAGATTCAAGAAGATCGAGACCAACAGAGATGTAGCCTTTGATGAAGACACAACTTTTAGCAGGTCAAGGAATATTCACTCAGATGAAGAGCATGATGAAGAACCTGAGACTCCCAGGGTTCGAGAAACAATAATGGAAGAACAGGTTCCAGATTAACCTGAGGATCATGATATGACTGAGCCACAGAGACCTGTAGATCCACTGAAAGAAGTGAACTCACATGAGAGAAAACCAACTTGGGCACGAGAGCTTATTTAGGATGCAGAAAAGTATGGTGCTCCAGAAGGAAGCAAGAGACCTCGAACTTACTCCAGCCACATGGCACTATTAAGTGACATCATTGATGTTGAATCTTCCACTTATGAAGATGCTGCTGAACAAAATGTCTGGAAGGATGCTATGATTGAGGAGTATCAGTCGATCATGAAGAATGATGTTTGGGAGGTAGTTCCGAGACTGGAAAGGAATTCGGTAGTGTCTTCCAAATGGATCTACAAGATTAAACATGTGGCGGATGGAAGTGTCGAGAATTACAAAGAAAGGTTCGTGGCTCGAGGTTTCTCCCAGAAAGAGGGTATTGATTACGAGGAGACATTTTCTCTAGTAGCGATATACACTTCAATAAGGTCTGTACTTGCTATCGCCAAAGTGATGAATTGGAAGGTACATTAGATGGATGTGAAGAATGCCTTCCTAAATGGCATAGTGGAAGAGGAAGTGTATGTGGATCATCCATTAGGCTTTGAGACACTTGATAGGTAGACTCATGTGTGCAAATTGAAGAAGACTTTGTACGAATTGAAACAGGCACCCAGGACATGGTATGACAGGATAGATGGGTTTCTGACGAGCTTGGGATTTACCAAGAGTAAATCGGACTCCAAACTTTACTACAAGGTTGAGGAAGGAAATCCTATGATTCTACTGTTATATGTAGATGACTTGTTTTTGACAGGTGAAGAGAAGCTCCTAACAGAAACAAAGAAGAAGCTTGCTGTTGAGTTCGAGATGAAATACCTAGGCATGATGCATTACTTCTTAGGTCTTGAGGTATGACAGAATCCAGAGGAACTTTTCATAGGTCAAGGAAAGTATGCAGTAGATATCCTAAAGAGATTTGGGATGATGGATTGTAAGGCCATGGCCACACCCATGGCATCGAATATGAACTTGTTCAGTGATACTACTTCAGAACTGGTGGATTCCACAATGTATTGGCATATCAATGGTTTGTTGACGTATTTGACGAATACGAGGCTAGAATTATGCTTTGTGGTGAACACTCTGAGTTAGTATATGGTAGAGCCGAGACACGTTCACCTGGTTGTGGCAAAGCATGCGCTAAGGTACCTGAAGGGTATGGTTGATTATGGCCTTAGATATGCACCGAATCAGAAGGTTAACCTACAGGGTTATGTTGATGCAAATTGGGCCAGGAGTGTCACAGATAGAAAGATCACATCAGGATGCTGCTTCAGTTTGGGATCAGGTATGATCTCATGGTTCAATAGGAAGCAGATGAGTGTGGCACTCAATACAGCCGAGCCTGAGTATATGGCAACTTGTTAGACAAGATATGAGGCAGTGTGGCTTCAGAAGTTACTATCAAGACTGTTTGATCTCGAGATGGAGGGGACTTGTATCTTCTGTGACAACCAGAGTTGTGTGAAGTTTTCGAAGAACCCTGTGTTCCATGACTAGTCGAAGCACATCGAGATCAGGTATCACTATATCTGAGATATGGTGCAGAAGGGATCGTTAAAGCTCCAGTATATAGCAACAGAAGAGTAGATAGTCGATGTGTTGACCAATCCTCTGTTGAAAGGGAAGTTTGAATACTTCAGGGACAAGCTTGGAGTGGTTCAGATCAAGAGGGAGCGATGAGCTCGGTTGAGGTAGTAGGTAGTCACGGGTCATGTGACGTAATTGAGACTCCTAGGCTACGAGAGTATATGGACGAGCAGTGAGGTAATGCAGGTGGTTGTAGTGTGCAATGTAATGGACGCTCCTAGGATGGACCCATTAGATGGCTTGCTCGGTTCGTGGATGAGGACAGTCACATCCAGTATGAAAAAGGACTAGCACTGTGATGGAAAATCCTAGATTTGATCTAGGTCACATCTAGTATGAAAAAGGACTAGCACTGTGGTGGAAAATCCTAGATTTGATCTAGGTCACCTCCAATATGAAAAAGGACTGGCTTTGTGGTGGAGAATCCTAGATTTGATCTAGGTCACATACAGTATGAAAAAGGATTGGCATTGCAGAAAGTCCTGGAATGATGCTTCTGGTTTTCTTAGTTGCGGAAGATCATTCGTAGGTCCTGTAATGATGCTCCTGGTCTGCTTAGCTGCGAGAGATCATTTATAGTGGAAAATTCCTAGACTCGGTTTAGGTCACATCCAACATGAAAGAGGACTAGCTCTGTCGTGAAAAGTACTGGAATGATGCTTCTGGTCTTCCTAGTTGGAAGATCATTCGCAGGTTTTGTAATGATGCTCCTGATCTGCTTAGCGGCAGGAGATCATTTATAGTGGGAAAGTCCTAGACTTGGTCTAGGTCACATTAAGCATGAAAGATGTTTCCTCGATGTGATGGATATATTGATGCTAGTGTGTTAAAACAACTTCATTAAGGTCTTGAACATTTTCCTAGCATTCTTCTTTCCTGAGATTTGAGGAACCAAGTGATCTCTTACTGAGTCCACCATAATCCTTCTTGCTTTGGAATCATTCTTCCTCCATCGGGATTTATCTTCTTCAGCTTGTGGTTCAGGGACCTTCTCATTTACAAATTGTAATAAGTCATTTTCTTCTAGAAGTAGAAGAGCCCTAGACTTCCAAGAGATAAAGTTGGAATCTCCTTCCAAACGATCTTCAACCGTCATACCAATCATCTTGTCTGCAGATCTGGTCTAGAAACCCTAGCAAGAGCTAGGTCAAAAATGAAATTTGGAGTTTTGGAAAACTGATTCCACAGGTAGATGCACCTTAGAAAGGCGAGTTGAAAGATGGTATGTTTGATCCAAATCTATGGAGAAAAGTGGGTCAAAACTGAAACCCTAATTTCTGCTGCAACTGTAGAATTAGGTCAAAAACTGAAAATTCTCGAAATTGAATTCCGTCTTCACCAAAAGATGCACCTCCCTAAAAGAGAAATTGCCAAGGATATTTTTCTTCAAAATGTTGGGTGAAGACTTCAGAAGATGAAACCCTAGTTTCTGCAATGGCTTCTTCTAAAACTGCTCTGATACCATGCTAGTTTTTCATACATTCATAGCATAATAATTCAATTGCATAAACAAGATCACTAGAAGAAAAACAAATCACAAAACAATAACAACATAGTTTATCCTGGGAAACCCAAACAGGAGAAAACCCAGCAACATTCGTATATAGATGATAATTTTGAGATCATAGTACAATCATAAAAGAGAAAGATGGAAATGCTTTCCAAAAAGTAGAAACCCCAAACTAGTCTTCTTCTCCAGGAGATGTGAACTTCTCTCTCAAGTGATGCAAACTTGAGTGGATGAATGAATGAAAAATGAGGTGAAATTTACCTCTTATTTATACATGAGTCAAACTGACCTTTTACCCTAACTGGGCCGACTTCCCTTGGGGAGCAATTAATAATTAATTTTAATATTTTCTTTTGCTTGCTTTTCATCCCAAGGTTTACATTGATTCTTTAAGGGTTTACATAAATAAATTACATCAAGTTCATCTCCCCTAGGAGGTACAATCAAGTACAATAAAATACAATAAATAATATCGTCCGAAGTTGAACAAAATCCAAGAGGAAGGTGGTTGAAGCATTGGTCAAACCAAAAGGCATGACAAGAAATTCGAAATGACCATAGTGACATCTGAAAGCAGTTTTCTGCACATCCTCCTCCTTCATTCGAATATGATGGTGACCATATCTAAGATCAATTTTGGAAAAAAACTTTGCTCCAAATATCTCATCCATGATCTCATCTATCCTAGGGATGGGATATCTATTCTTTATTGTCTTCATGTTTAGAGCTCTAAAATCAATGCACATCCTTAGGGTTCCATTCCTTTTCTTCACCAAAACAATTGAAGAGGCATAGGGACTTGAGCTTGGTCTAATGATTTCCAATCCCAAGAGCTCTTGAATAGCCTTCTCAATCTCATCTATGAACCTTTTTGGGTGTTTATATGGGGGTATTTGTATAGGTTAAGTACCCACCTCAAAAACAATGGTGTGCTCAACTCCTCTGTCAGGTGGCCTTCCAAGAGGAAGGTCTCCAAAAACCCTTTCATATTTGTGTAGTAGTTGCCTTATCTCCATTGGATGTTCTGCAATATTTATCTTTGGCTTGGGTGAAGTGATGAAGCATTCAACAACCCATTCAATGTCCCCATGCCTCAATATGGACCTCATAATGTGGGAAGACCACTTGATTCAGATAGGTGTGCATTCCTCTCACTACCCTTTGTTTCCCTTCTGAATCCTTGAAATTCATTTAAGGTATTTGGTAATTCACTATATGTTCTCCTATAGAGTACAACCATTGTAATCCCAAAACCACATTTGTATCAGCAACATCCACCACATAGAAGCCATCAGTAAATGTGTAATTTCCTATGGTAAGTTGTAGCTTTGGAATCCAAGTTTTGCATTCCATAGAATTGTTACCTAGAATGATGACTGTGAACCCATCGAATGATTCAGTAGGTAACTTTATCCTCTCCACCAAGTTTGCATCAATGAATTTATGAGTTGCTCCTCCATCCTGCCAATACCGAAACTCTTTTCCCTTGTACCACTCCCTTGCATCAAATGGTGTGAAAACGAGGCACTCCTGAAAGCAATGCCATTCTCCCTTTTTTGGGTGATGGATGATCTTCTTCTGTTGTTTCATATCCCTATTCTTGGGCTGACAGATGTTCTTCTTTCTCCATGTCCCCTTCACCATCATCATCAGAAAATACTTCAATGAATTGTGCTTTCCCCTTAGCACATTTATGCCCTGGTACCCATGGTTGGAAGCATGCGTAACATAGTTTCTTTTTTCTGAGTTCTTCCTTGCTTGGTCCCTCTTTCTTGTCCTTTCCAAATGCATCTTTTTTCCATGGTTTCTTGTCAAATCTGAACTTGGAAGGAAAGTTGGGCTTGGGAGGATACTTTGTCTTGGGTAGTACATTTTACAGATCTCTTGCCAAGTTCATGGCATCTTTCAATGAATAGGTTTGTGGGATTTAACTAAACCTTTCGAAGGTTCAACCAAACCTTCGGTAAAGAGCAATACCAATCGAACCATAGATATATCATCCACCTTAACTGATAGTTTTTGAAATTCCAACATGTACTCATCAGGGGTTCCAATTTGCTTCAGCTGTGCTAGTTCCTTGAAAGGAATTTCAGGGTCTTTTTGCTCAAATCTTTCCAATAACCTATTAAAAAATTCTTCATATGATTTGAGTTGATAGTGTCCCAAGTTTTTAATTCCATGGAACCACCAATTATTGGATTCTCCCTCAAGACGCAAAATAGCCATTTTTAGAGCATCCTCTTCAACCATTGGATTCAACTGAAAATATGCATCTAACTTTTGTACCCAAGTATTTGCAGAAATTTGGGATGAGCCATCAAAGGTGGGAAGGGGAATTTTAATTATGGCATAATTCAATTATTTATTTTGAAAAGGAGTTATGTTACCTCCTCTCATTTTGAGCTTGTTTGAGATAATAAAGAATTGATCAAATGGTAAGGTCCTTCTACAATCTTCACTCAACTGCTGCCATTCTGTTAGAAATTCATGCATTCCACATTGGATGTTAGAATCCTCTTTGTGCTCAATAAACTTAGGTGTGGTAGCTCTTGTTGAGCTTTGAAATTCATTGGGTCGATTGTGAGACCCTGTCTTTGAGAAACTGTTTTCACCAAATGCCTTCTTTTCCTCGAAAGGAGAACTACTGTTGTCTCCTAATGTCAATTTGCTTTCAATTTGACTAGCCATCAATTCGAACCCTTGCATTATCTTCCTTGTCATGTCTTCAAAAAATGGTTTCATGAATTTCCTAAACTCCTCTTTCTCTTCCAGCTATGAGGTCCCTTTCTCATCCTTAGCCATAGTTTCAACATAGTGCACCTCTTCTCCTGCTTCTTCCTCTTCACTAAAGGTACTTTTAGTTTGGGTTTCTAAGGGTTGGAGATGCCTTCTAGACCTCATAAATGGTCATCCAAATCAGGTGCAAGGACCATTCTTTGATACCACTTGTAGTGTCCCTTTTTAATAATTTGGAAAAATTGCAATTTTTGGTCAAATTCGAACCTTGGACTAGTGATGACTCAAGTGCTTCCAAATGAATCCTAAGGAATTCGAATTGGGTATGAGAGTGTTTGAAGGGTATTAGGACATAAAAATGAATCTAATGTGTTCTTAGACACTATCAAAATACTTCTGCAACCTTCATTTGAATTCAGGAGAAAATGAGAAATTTACTAGTAGTTTCGATGTTTAAACCCCCAAGGGTAGGAGTCACAAATGGCTTCCCAAATGCAGTACGACCCTCCCAAATTTCATAAAAAATACATGGATTATTTAGATGAATTCAATGGGAACCCAAATGCATCATTAATCAGTTCCTAAAGGATGCTGCAACTTCCATAAAACATAGATTTGTAAACATGTCATTACATAGGGGGAAATGTGAGAAAAACGCTATAACTTGCTATGAAATTTGAGATAAATGTACCAAGGACCTGCATAAGGTATATGAGAGTTCTTCAGTACATTAATGGATTTCCAAACATCACTTAAAACCACAGATATTGACTGAAACAATTCGATACCAAACAACTTCAACTCTTACAACAAGATATGTGGGAAAATGACACTATTCATACATAGTTTGGCATTTACACATAGTTTCACTTGTATATTCGAACTGAGGTTCATATGAGAATAAAATACAGAGCATATACATCATATTACAATTAAATTGTCCCCCTTGTACTTCCCCAAAGAGATCAACATCTCACCATGTGCGCCCTTCCTCCAAGAGCAAGAATATAGAGAGAAAAGTGAAAGAGATGTGGTCATGAGCAGCACTGTAGCTTCAACCTGTAAAAAAATGTCTTCATACAGCTCCAATTAAAGGTTTGAATGGAATCTCCAATTTCCAATTAGTATGGGAATCTTGCACCCTTGAAATTGGTACTAAGGAAAGAAGGATAAACATCCACCTTGCATGGACAAGCTATGCTCTCCAATTTTTCCAAAATGAGAAATGATCAAAAGTTGGTCTCCTTCTTTCTTCTTGTCTTTTATTAGCCTCCCAAGACCTCCATGGCTTGAATTCCCTCCAAGAGCTTCATCCCAACTCTAATTAGGGAGAGATTCCCATGAGTGTCACTTGTCCAACAATTCCTAGGCTTCCTCTTCCATCCATTTGAATGGGGGGGGGAATATTGGCTGCCATAAATCCCTTGTGCACCCTCTTGGAGGTTATTTTTATCCTTGAAATGTCATATAGGTCAGATGTCAACAATAAGGTCTGATCCTTGTCATAAGTGTCATAGAATATTCATCATGGTTGTCATAGAAACTAGGGAATCTAGCCCAAGTGTCACAATACCTCTAAGATGCCTCTTCCTCTTCCATGGGAGTTACTCTTCCACTCAAATTCGACCCTCATTGAGTCATTCCAAGTATAATTCTCTTCCACCTCTCCCAAGAATGTTAGAATCCACCTTGGATTTGAATGGGTAAGAGTAGGGTGCCATGTGGCATGGTGAATCTTGCCTTGTGTGGGTCCCACAACACCTATGTGCCCTCATGACCAAGTGCCACCTTATTTTCTTATTAATAATATTTATTTAACTCTTTTTAATATATATTTGTCAAGCTAGTGTCCATTTGGAGTCTTATAGCTCCCTTATTCCAAGTCTAAATGTTTCCACCCCAACCTAGGCAACTAGTAGATTGGTGGAATTTTTCCCTTCATGATATTTATTTGGATGGGGACATTACACCTAAGGTAGACACTCCATTCTATTTGTCACCATCAAAGAGTAAATCAAAATATCCAATATGTTTGAAATTATCTACCTTATTACATTTGAGTCCAAAGTCTTGAGTCTCCTTCAAGTATTTAATAACTTTTTTTGCAGCGAACCGATGTCTTTCACAAAGTTTTTGTATGAACCTAGAAAAGATCCCAACAACAAATGAAATATTTGGTCTAGTGGTGGTAAGGTAGATAATATTCCCCACAAGTTGTTTGTACTTGGTTGCATCCTCAAACTCGTTTCCTTCTTTTGATGCGAGCTTCAGATTTTGTTCCATTGGAGTAGAGAAAGGGTTACACTTTCATGCCAAACTTGTTCAACAATTCTCCAATGTACTTCTTTTGGGAGATGAATATGTACTTTGGATTCTGTGTCACTTCAATTCCCAAGTAGTAGTGAAGATGTTCTAGATTGGTCTTCTCAAAGTCTTTCTTCAATTCCTTCTCTATGGATGCAATGTCGATGTCATTGTTCCCTGTCATCAACATATCATCTATATACACTATAAGATATACATCATATCTTCCAATTTTATTGCAAACAATGTTGCACCACCAAGATTAAAGTGTTTGAAATTTAATTTTGGAAGATGCTCAGTTGGCTTTTCATACCATACGTGAGGTGCTTGTTTGAGGCCATACAATGACTTGATGAGTTTGCATACTTTTTGTTTTTGTCCCTTCACAACAAAGCCTTTTGGCTTAGACATGGAGTCATTCTCTTTCATGTTTCCATTAAGGAAATTAGTATTCACTTCCATTTGATGAAAATTTACACCCATTCTATGTAGCCAAAGGCAATAGGGTGTTGACGGTAGTCCATTTTGTTGTGGGGAGAAAGTCCCATAGTCAATGCCTTCTTTTTGTGTAAGCCTTTTGTAATACACTTAGGAACCCTAATAATTATTATTTTATAAGACCTTATGTTATTATTTTTATTTGGCATTAATTGACCAAGCGGGGTCAAAACATTTGTAAAAGAATTATTATTATTTTTAAATAATTAAATAAGGGAATCAAAACTGATGGAAGCCGTTGAAGAGTGTTTGCTGACCCACAAGGAGGAAAAGACAAGTGTCAAGAGGAAACCCATCATCGCAAGCCATCCTAGTAAAGACGCACATGATGCATGAGGCATCTTCCCCAAAACGTTCAGGTCGTGACTCCTGTTGAAGCGTTACTAGCATGAGGCTCACAAACTACCTAAGTCCTAGGAAAATGCTCTAAAGCATTGTTTTCATACACTGAACATGAGGTTCATGATGAAGGGGAGAATACGCTGAGTATTGATTCATCCAATTAGTAGAAGGCTTATGATGAAGTGAGGTTGTGACTTAGCTTGCAAGAGGGATTCTGTGACTAGGTCTTTGTTCTTGTGGTTCAACAAACAGGATTGGGGGTTTCAGAACAAGTAGTTTGGCTGTTCTGGAAGTTAGTTGGGAGGAATGACGACCTTCAGCTTTGATTTTCCCTGCAGGTGCAAGTTCTATTTATTTATTTCTTGACATGCATGCTTACTGTAGCTGATATAAAATGATTGCCTGGCTTAGATCTGGTTTTATTCATTTATTTTCTGACATGTCTGCTGGCTGTAGATGATATCTAAGATTGCATAGCTTGGTTCAAGATCCATTGATTTATTTCTGACATATATGTTGCTGTAGATGGCATCTGTTGATTGCATAACTTAGTTCTTTTCTATTGTTTTAATTTCTGAACTGTCTGTGGATAGTGTAGCTTAGTTATCGTTCTATTCATTTAAATTCTGAAATTATCTGTTGATTGCATAACTTAGATTAGGTTTTGATTAATTATTTCTGATCTATCTATTATACTGATATCTAATGGTTGCATGGCTGAGATCAGGTTCTATTTTATTTATTTTTGATTTGTCTATTTATTGTAAATCACATTGCTCAGATTACGTTCCATTTTCTTTAATTTTTGAACTATCTAATGAATGCATTGCCTAGATTAGGTTCTATTTATTTCTGAACTGTCTGTGACATCTAATAATTTCATTGCTTCATTCAGGTCTATTTATTCATTTCTGAACTATCTATCTGATGCAAATGATATCTAATGATTTACTGTACATACATGCTACCATAAATGATTAATCTTGCTTATGCATGTTATCATATATTGATTTACTGTACATTACTATTTTATCTCGCTTATGCATGTTATCAGAAATGATTTCCTTTCTCATGCATGTTATCATATAAACATTTTTACTGTACATTACTTGCTTATGCATGTTAACATAATTGATTATCTTGCTTATGATATAATCTTATTGTACTTTATTGTTTTACTATAAGTACTTTTACTCATATTTATATCTCTAGACTTGCATGCAATATATTTCAATCACTGGTTTGGGTTTATTTCAGTACAAGTATAGTTCTAACAGGCACACAAATATCTTAGTATGCATTATGGTTTTGATCCATATTTAACCTATTACTTCTTTCTATTATGAAATCTCTGTACCTTGCCATTTTTTACTGTGCAACCTGGTTATGCATTCAAGATATTCGAACACTGGATTAAGTTTTCCCCAGTTATATGAAAAAGTTATATCAATCATATATCAATGTCTGTGTAAATCCATTACTGTTATAGGAAAAACATTGTACAGGGTTTATGGCAAATGGGTTTATGGATTAGGCGTTTTGATCTATAACGTTGTTATAAATATAGGGTTCATATAGATTTAAATGTGGATAATTATAGAACATAATGTTATATCTTTCATACAGAGAAAAATATATCAGTATTTATACTCTCAAAGCTTTTATAGATCTGAATGGCTTAAAGAATTAAGAGTCCAATGAAGAGCACACGTATTGGGCGACTAGGTTAGGCGTTTTTGCAGTTAGAGGATGGGAATTTGTTTTAATTATGTTACATAGATTTAGTTAGAATAATTATACAGTTGGAAAACTTTAGATATTGTTTATTAAATGTAATAATTTATAAATTCCAAACATTATCTAAGTTCCGGATTACGTAAGCCGTCGATTCCAATAAGTTTGCAACCGGAAATGTCGTTTTAACCCTAGAAAATTTGGGGTTCCGCAATCCTGCTTCCGCAATGCAGAATTCAGATTGCGGACCCGTTATGTTAAATAGTCAGGTTTGGGGGTTCCGCAATCCCGCATCTGCAATGCGGAAGTTGGATAATAGACCCGTTATGTTTAAACGGTCGGAATTTGGGGTTCCGCAACCCACATCCGCAATGCAGATTGCAGAACCGTAAACTAAAACATTCGGGTTCAGGGGTTCCGCAACCCGCATCTGCAATTGCGGAAGCAATCAAAGGCTCAAATTTTAACTAGGGTTCCACAACCCGCAATCCGCATTGTGGAAGTTAGATTGCCGGAACCTTAAACTTTTAAACAATTATAATTTTTGGAGTTCCGTAAGGGTTTGGGTAAGTGGAGAGAGAAGAGTGGGTGAAAGCAGAGAGAGAACGTAATGTATAATGTAAAATGTATATTTGATAAATGTAGAAGATGATTACAACAATTGTGCCCCGGGTAATTTATACCCTAAATGGGGAAGAGAGGTGACTTTTCAAGTCACCTCTTAGTTTAATTACATTAATTTACTAAAATTAACCTAGCTTAATATTTTAAAATTAGCATTTGTAACATTGCCTTCTTCTTTTTAAAATGCTTTGTCCTCAAAGTAGGGTAATGACAGATATTATTGAATGAAGTTCTCGATTTCCCATGATGCGTCTTCTTCTGGGCAATTCTTCCATTTAATGAGGCATTCCTTGATCATTCTAGTGCGTAATTTCCGTTCTCTGATGTTGATTATAGCTTCTGGTTCTAAGATAACTTTCCCTTCTTCGTCTAGAGCGGGAAGTGTTGTTTGAACGGATTGATGTTGACCCAACAATTTTTTTAAATTTGAGACATGGAAGACGTTGTGAATTCGACTCGAATCAGGTAACTTCAATTTGTATGCTATCGAGCTAATCTTTCTGACAATTTGATAGGGTCCATAGAACTTGGGTGCCAATTTTTATTTTCCTTGTTGCTTTAGCGACAATTGTTTGTATGGTTGAAGCCTTACAAATACCCAATCTGCTAATTCAAACTCTCTTTCTGTTCTATGTTGATCTACTTGCTGCTTCATATGATTTTGTGCCATAGATAAATTATCCTTCAGTACTTGCATTACTCGCTGATTTTCTTCAAGTTGACTTTTTACTGCGGGTACTTTTGCATTACCTTGAACGAATTCCTTCCATTTGGGCGGCTCATAACTATACAATGCTTGAAAGGGTGTCATCTCAACTGACATGTGATAGGTAGTGTTATACCACCATTCGGCAAGGTGTAACCATTGTAACCATTTGTTCTGTTTTTCAGTGACGAAACTACGAAGATATGCTTCCAGACATTTGTTGACTTCTGTTTGCCCATCTGTCTGTGGATGATAAGTTGAACTCATGTTAAGAGTGATCCCAATTTGTTTGCAGAATTCCTTCCAAAAATTGCTTGTGAATTTGGCATCTCTGTCGCTAACGATAATTCTTGGGAATCCATGTAAATTGTAAATATTTTTACAAAATACTTCAGCGATCTGTTTAGCGGAGTCAGTTTTCTTGATACCCATAAAATGTGCATATTTCGTTAATCGGTCCACTACCACTAAGATTTTGTCCTTACTATCAGATAGGGGTAACCCTTCAATAAAATCCATAGAGATTTCCTCCCACTTTTGCTTCAGAATGTTTAGTGGGTGGAGTAGCCCTGGAGTCATGACGTTTTCGCTTTTATTCCTTTGACATGTGTTGCATTCGGCTACATATTTTTGAATGTCTTTATGCATTCCTTTCCAATAGAACGATTGTATGGCATTGTAATATGTCTTGAAAAATCCTACATGTCCTGCGGCGGGTGAATCGTGAGCTTCTATCATCACCTTAGTTTTAAACATTGATGTTGGGTTTAAATAGATCCTTCCTTTGTACCACAAGATGTCATTTCGCCACTCGAATTTTGGACCTCTATTCAGATCTTCAATTAAGGCGCAAGTGTTTGGGTCTTTAGCATATTATTTTCGTATTTCGTCCAACCACTCCAGAATAACGATTGAAATTGCATATGTCTGGGCTTCATCCTTCCTAGATAGAGCATCAACGACTATATTGTCTTTCCCTTTTTTATGCAATATCTCCAGATCAAAAGTAGCAATTTTTTCTATCCACTTCTGTTGTTCTGTTGACAATGTATTTTGTTGAAGGAGATATTGAAGACTGTTATGGTCTGTTCTTATCAATATTTTTCTCCCTAGAAGGTACTGTCGCCATTTTGTTAAGGCATGTATAATGGCCAACATCTCTTTATCGTAAGTGGACCTCAAAATTTCTCTCTTATTGAGCTTTCTACTTTCGAATGCTATTGCGTGGCCTTCTTGCATCAAAACTGCTCCTAGTCCGAAACCTGAGGTGTCGCATTTGACTACAAAAGGTTTTGTGAAGTCAGGCATGGCTAATACAAGTGTTGAAGACATCATGCATTTTAATGTTTCAAAACATTTTTTTGCTTCACTATTCCATTGGAAGGAATTCTTCTTCAATAAATTTGTGAGAGGGGTGGTTTTATGGGCGTAATGTTTTACAAATCTTCGATAGTATCCTGTTAGACCTAGGAATCCCCTTAGTTTTGATATGTTATTGGGTTTGGGCCATTCCACGATTGCCTTGGTTTTACTTGGATCGACTTTAACTCCTTCCTTCGATATCTTATGGCCCAGGTAGTCCACTTCCTCTTTTCCAAAGGTGCACTTAGACCTTTTTGCATAGAATTGGTTTTCTTCCAAAATGGTAAGTACTTGACTTAAGTGTTCCAGATGCTCCTTCCATGTTTTGCTATATATGAGGATGTCATAAAAAAATACTAGTACGAATTTTCTTAAAAATGGCTGGAACAATTCGTTCATTGCGGCTTGAAACATAGCTGGAGCATTAGTCAAACCGAAGGGCATTACTTTGAACTCATAATGGCCTTCATGAGTGCAAAAAGCAGTTTTTGCTATGTCTTCCACTCTAACTTTGATTTGATAATAGCCAGATCGGAGATCCAATTTTGAGAAATACTTGGCCCCATGAAGTTCATCCAGCATCTCATCAATGAATGGAATCGGAAATTTATTTTTGATAGTTATTTTGTTCAGTCCTCTATAATCTATGCATAATCTGAACGAACCATCCTTCTTTCGTACTAACACTACTAGGGCTGCATACGGGCTTCTGCTTTTTGAAATGACACCACATTTTAGAAGATCTTGAGTTAGTATTTCGATCTCTATTTTATGGTGATGTGGATATCTGTATGGTTTGCTATTGACAGGTTTTGACCCTGGTTCAATCTCAATTATGTGTTCAATCTTCCTATTTGGTGGGAGCTCCATCGGAAGCTCTTGGAACACCTTGTGATGTTTTTGAATTAGATCTTGTATCTATGGTTGTTTGTCCATATCTCCTTCATATGTTAGAAGCTCCATTTCTTGAGATTGAAGTATGTACACTGGTGCGCCTTTTCGAAGTAGCTTTTCCATATGATGTGATGTAACTAACTGTGTCGGAGGTGGTTGGAACCCGTATAACTTGTATGTCTTCCCGAGCAACTGGAATTCAATAAAATGCTCTTGGTGATTTGCGGAGTATGTACCCAAGGTTTGTAACCATTGTATTCCTAATACTACATCAACTCCTCCCAGCGGTACCACAAAGAAATATGATTCTAAGTTGTACTCTTGCAATTGTAACTTGACCTTGTGACATTTTCCCACGTTGTCAATCTTCTTGCCATCTGCTACCATAACCTTCATGTTAGGTACTGGAAAGATAAATAGGTTAAATACTTTAGCAAGGTTGACATTAACGAAGTTATGGGTGCTGCCACTGTCGATGAGAACTGTGACGTTATTCTTTTTGATATGTCCTTTAATCTTCAATGTTTGTGGTTAGGAGATTCCGGTAACAACGGCTAATGAGATTTTTGGGGTGTCGTCCTCGATTTCTGTTTGGCATTCTGGTTGAATATTCGTATCATTCTCAATTGGTTCCTTGACTTCCAACTTTGCTTCTTCTGCTTCACAGGCATACAATTTCTTTTGTAAGCATCTGTGATTAGGATCCCATTTGTCTCCACAGAACTTGTATTTCCCTTCCCTTATTCTTTTGGCCTCTAAACCGGGCTTCGTTCCTTCCCTGAGTTGTGGCGGTGTATATCTTGGATTTCATGTGTATGTTGATTGGAAGGGATTCCTTTTGTAGTCGTCCTTATTGAAATTTGTATGAATAGGTTTCTTGAATTTTCTTTCAATGATCCTGGCTTTACGTCGGGCTTCCTCCATGGTTGAGATGTTATGTAACTCTAGTTCATCACAGATGTGTTGTTTAAGACCGTGTATGTAGGTCTGTAAGCGTTGGTCATCAGTTAACTTTGGAACTCGAGTCGACAACGCTTCCCACTCACAAGTGTACTCATCGACACTGCTTTTCTATTGTAACCTTGTGATTTTGGCAAAGAAGTCTTTTTCTTCAATGCCTTGGAATCTTTTAATGAGGTTGTTCTTGAAACTAGCCTAGTTGTGAGAACAGATTCTTGCAGTTTTCTTCCACCATAAGTACCAGTTGTAAGCGTTTCCTTCTAGATGCATGGCGGCATATTTAACTTTCTCCTCTTCGTAATGGATATTGTGGATGTCTAATTATTCCTCATCTTTGTTAATCCACGCTATGCACTGTCATTCATCCCTGTTGTATTTGGGTAGCTCGACTTTCACCTGTATTTGGCGTCCTTGTGTATATGAGAATGATGACGATATGTTGAAAGGATTTGGCTGCTCCGGTATTCTGGGAGAGTTGGGTTGCGGATCTTTTGGTAATGGTAATCTTCCCAAGGTGGCGTTTAAAATTGCCTCATTTTTATTTTGGTTGTCTTGTAGAGTGAGAACGGTATTCTCTATTTGTGACGTGATTTGTGTCCAAGTTGTTGCCAAATTGTCACTGGTTTGATTGATCTTTGCATGGAGTTCCTCATAGTTCTTGTTAATCTTCTCATTGATTGAATCAAACCGGGCGTTTAATTCACTCATTGATCTGGTGATTGGTGGAATCTTCTTGGCGCTGAATGTGGATTTATTTTTATTTGCTGTACGAGGCTAGCCCGCCACGATTTTTTATTTTTTTATAACTAATAATAATAATAATAATAATTATTATTATAACATAGTTTCTTTTTAAATTAATAAACAATAATATTAATAAATATTATTAATATTAAGGTATTAATATTCAAATATATTCTTGACAGCTGACCGTGGCGAATGGTGGGCGAATGGAGTGCGGAAGCAGGAGGATGAGTGGGTTTTGGAACAGAAGGGATGGCGGGGGCTGCGAGCAGCGCAGGGGATGGCGGAGGTGTGGGAAAGGGGGGGGTGCGAGCAACGTAGGGGATGGCAGAGGTGTGGGGGATGCGGGGGAATGGAGGGGGCGTGGAGCACGAGGGGTGGTGGAGGAGGGGATGGCGATCAGAGGCGCAAGGGTGGAGTGGCAGAGGGGTAGAGGATGGGGAGACGATGGGGAGGTGGTAGCAGCGGCAGAGTTGGTAGCAGCAATGGCATTGCAGCAGAGGAGGGAGGTGTGCGAGAGGAGGGAGTGGGGAAGTCGGGAGCGGAGGAGGTGGGGAAGTCACAGGATGTGGGGTGATGGGGTGATGGCAGCAGTGTGGGGTGATGGCAGAGGAGCGACGAAGTGGGGAAGTCGCAGGATGGATGGCGTGAGGGAGGTGGAGGACAGCGTGAGCACGGGGGAAACATAAGGAGGGTTTGGGTGCAGTGGAGGTGGTGGTGGTGCAGGGCCGGTGGCTTTGATACCAATGGAGAGAGAAGAGTGGGTGAAAGCAGAGAGAGAACGTAATGTATAATGTAAAATGTATATTTGATAAATGTAGAAGATGATTACAACACTTGTGCCCCAGTAATTTATACCCTAAATGGGGAAGAGAGGTGACTTTTCAAGTCACCTCTTAGTTTAATTACATTAATTTACTAAAATTAACCTAGCTTAATATTTTAAAATTAGCATTTGTAACAGTAAGGGTTTAAACCCTCTGTTTTCTAATTGTGTTGAGGTTAAAATTTTTTAATGATGCTTATAATGTTTAATGATGCTTATAATGCTTAATGATACTTATTCAAGAATAGAACCTTGACATGCTTCTAACCTTGGATTAGAGTCCAGTAGGTAATCAAGTAAAGTATTTTGTCTTCCGCAAGTATACATGCTTTTATTCTATTTATTTATCCTATTTAATTTTTTTTTAATATAGGTATTTTGAGGTATGTGACACCTTTTGCCATAAGCCTCACATTATGCTTGTCAAGTGAGCCATCTGATTTATACTTGTTATTGTTGACCCACTTGTATCCAATTGGTTTGGTTACATATTTGGAGGGTCCACCAACTTCCATGTCCCATTCTTGCTAAGAGCATCATATTCATTCTGCATGGCTTCTTTCCACTCATCATGAGCAACAAATTCTTCAAAGGAAGTTGGTTCAAGGTCAATAGATAAATTCAATTCACAAAAATACAAAACATCCATATTTCCTACGTCACCTGAGTTTGAATTATTTGCATCTCCTCCATCTTCTTGTCTTATTGAAAATTTGGTTCTCGTCTTTTCGAATTCATTAGGACGCACACTTTTAAGTGTCTTCATGATCCACTTTGGAACTTTTCGTGAGGGTCCATGTTTCTTAGTTGAAGGTGCTTCATTCTCTTCAAGATTTAGTGTTCCAATCTTCTCAATCACACCATCCAGTTGAACCTCTTGTTTTGGTGAAGTGGCAAGAACTTCTTCACAGGGGGAAGATGGTGCCGCAAAAGTAGATTCCAAATATTGATCCAAGATAGTGATCCCCTCTTCAAGATGTGGAATCTCATTGTCAAATTTGTGAACTGTCTTTACATGGGTAAATTTATCTATGATTAAGCTACCTCTCAATAGTCTTGTCATTTGTATTCATTTCAAGAAAAATGACATCTTTGGAGAGTGAAATTTTTGTTTATCTCATCATAAAGACGATATGCTTTGGTGGTGTTTGAGTACTCCAAGAAGATGCACTATTGACTCCTTGCACCAAACATGCTTATTTTCTCATTTGGAATAAAGGAATAACACGTGTAATGAAAGACCCTGAGATGCCTCATCAAAGGAATGAGACCATACCACATTTCGTATGGAGTCCTGTTTCCAAGAGCTGAGATGGAATTTTGTTTCTCAGATAGATTGCATCACCCCAAAAAACAATTTCACATTCTTGAAAATTAAAATTAGCATGGAGCGTACCATATTCAAGAGTGTCTTGTTCATTCTTTCTGCTACACCATTATGTTGAGGATTATACAGAACAATTGTTTGATGCATAATCCCATGTCGACGAAGATAGTTTCAAAATCATTACAGGTATATTCGTTTCCATTACAATACGAAGAGTACCAACTTGAGATTGTGCTTCATTTTCAATCCATACATGATTTTTTAAAATTTTTTCATATGTCTCGGATTTTTGCTTTAGGAAATAGAACCAACACATCCTGGTGTAATCATTAATAAAAAACACGAGATATTTATTACCATTTGCAAAAACGACAGGCACGGGGTCACACAAGTGTATCATCTCTAGTTCTCTACATGCTGTGGAATTTGATTCATTGAAAGGTTATTTACTATGTTTTCCAAAATACAAGCATCACACAATTTCAACTTCTTTGGAATGGTGGGAAAACCAAAAACACCATTATTTTTAAACATTCTAGGATTTTTATAATTAATGTGTCCATATCTAACATGCCACATGAAACTAGATGAAAATATACCTTCTTTACGTTGAGAGAGGTAGGAAAAATTTTGAGCTCTTGCAGATATTCCTTTCAACTTCAAAAATTAATCATGTTCATACCCAATCATGATGACTATGTTTTCAGAGGATCTCCTTATCTTAACTTGTCCATCAAATGTGTGGATGGAATGGCCTTGCTGTCGAATCTGCACAAGAGACAAGTTTCTCTACAACTTTGGAAGATAAAGAAAATTATTCAATATAAAGTCAAGGAATCCAAGCAATTTGAGCATGATGGTGCCAATTCTCTTTGGTTTGAGGCTAGGATTATCTGCAAAATATACTACACCATCTACATTGCCATTCAATTCGTCAAATACATATTTTCTAAATGTCACGTGACAAGTTGCATCGGTGTCAAGTAGCCAAGTTTCTCTCCAAGATCCAAATGGAATATTTAACAAAAATTCATTTATTCTGACATTATGATGTGCAACAATAAAGTGAACTGATTTAGGAACATTTCTATTCTCATGAGCTGTACCTTTGTATTCTTTCTTTTAGTTATGCTTCTCTTTAATAATCTCCCATGGAGTCCTACAATATTCTGCATCAAGTCCATTCCTGCCACACCGAAGATAGTGAAGATCATGTCTCTTGTTGTGATTGTGTCTACCCCCTGCCTTGAAATTCTTTCTTCCATGTCCCCTCTTACTACTTTCTCTAGAAGAATCATTTGATTGATTTTTCACTTTTTGCGCAAGGCACATGGTCTCTGTATTGGCCTGAATTGTCTTCTTTCCAAAGGGTTTCTCCTTTTCTGCAATCTTCTCTATCAATGTTAAAAATTAGGTCTTTCAAGTTGCTACTAAATTCAAGTGACTCAAGATATTGGGAATAGGTGGGATATAGGACCTTGATGAAGGCAGTGAAAGGAAGGTCTACCTTCACACCAATGGATTCAGTTTCATGCATGATGTCCTTAATATCAGATGCTTCCACCATGGGATCATTAACCTTCAATTCCAAGTTGAAGAGCTTCAACAACAACGAGATTAGCTTTAATTTTGAGTGTGTCATTCAAATGTTTAACTTCTTTAAAGCATCATAAGAAGTTTTAGCAGGTGTAATATGCCGACTCTTCTCTTCATTGACTATAGTTTCTATCAATGCATATGCTTTCTTGTCTCTACTATTTCATATGGCAAGTTCTTTTTCTAAAATAGGTTTTGTAGGAGCTTTAGGTGTGGCATTATCTTCTCCTTCAACAATTTCTCCTTCACAAATTCCATCCCATAGATCGTGTTGAAGATGAGGGCATGCTTGATCTTCCTTGACCATTTTGGGTAGTTATCTTGCAAGTGAGCATCACTCCAACAATGGAAACAAGTGAATGCATCTTCAAAATATCTCCAATAGTTATTACAACTAATTCTTAAAACTTCAAGGGTAGTAATGATACCAACCGATAGTTATTACAACAATTCCACTTCCCAAAGAAATAAAACATTAACCAACGTACAAGAATTACTTAATGCAATTAATTTTTTTTTTGAAGTCTTCAAAATTTACATTGACCATTTAGGGAAAAATATATCAATTCACAAGACTGAAATTTCCCAACACATTAAATGCCATTTACAAAATGGAAGAACCAACGTTCTCTACAATCTTGCAGAATTCTAGCTCAACCATGTACGTGATGGAACCACGATGATTTTTGGACAAACCTAAAATACAAAAAATAAGAAATAATAACACTATGTAGAAAATAAATCTACACATTATGCAAGCTATTAATAATACACATCGATGATGTCTTTCTATTGCTTGCATTCACCTATACTACCAAAGAATTCATCTTGCTCTATCCAAATCCATTTGGTTAAACAAACTCCAATTGCAAAAACCAATGATCAAACTCGGGATCAAGGAAAAACAAGCGAAACCAAATGAATTCTAGCAATGGGGTGAATCCAAATGAATACAAAATTGTTAATCTCAAGCATAACTTGAAGCTCTGTGTATAAATATCTTTGGCTTGGCTTTGAAACCATGCTTTTGATGGTCATGGTCTTTCTCTTCATGATCATCTTATTCTTCATCATTTTCTTTATCCTCATTGTCTTCATCTCCTAGTTGCATTCATCTTATATTGTAAATATTTCCTCTTAGGATTTTAGTGGTTCTTGATTTTCTCTACCAATTTTGTGCAAGGTGATGGGTTTTATGGGGTAGGAGAAGAAACACACAGAGAGAGAACAATGCTCTCATGCAGAGATGGAATTCCAGGTCGCAGGAGGATTGCGATTAGGGTTTGCAGAATGTCTAATTGTAGGAGCTTAGGTCTGAGTTTCCTCGGTGCTTAGATTTAGAGGAATGAGAGCTGGTAGAGAATATGGAAAGATTGGATTTATGATAGAACTAGTGCTTTGATACCAATGTCATGCCTGAATGAATAACTCTAACGGTTTGATGCATTTCAATAATCTAAACCACTTATTTATACATTAAAGAGTGACTCTTGGTTTTTAGCTTCGAAGAGGTGACATGAATCACTTCAGTTTAAGTAGCTAAACCTAGAAAATTTTATTTACAATATTTACAAAATGGAACCATAATCCCTATTGATTAGGTTTCCAGCACAAAGAAACTATAATTTTTATACAATATGGTTGTAACCACTTTACCCATTTTATGTTGGTTATATTGGGAAACACCCCATAAAATATGGGATTTTCTACTTATTAATGTCAACACACACCCTTTAAGGGAGAGAATATGAAACCATTTTATTATTGGTTGACAAATTTTCAAGTCACTCGGAACACAATCGATTATGTGGGTACCTTTTCCTTCTTCAATGTCGATTGTTTACTCAGGTACTCAAGTTGACCTCTCTAACTTCGACAACCATTGGCTGAAGTGGTTGACAACTGAGCAATATCCCACTTGATCACTTCAAAGTCATTTTGTAAACCCTTTTCAATGAATAAGTAGTAATTCAATAGATTCCCTTGGATTCCCTGCCCTAATTGAACTTATCTTTACTAAGACACTTTGTAAGCTAATCTACAATCTTGTTGTTGGACTTGAATTTAACTAGTAACACTTTTTAGTGTATACCATTTCCCTTTTGAAATGATACTACATTTTTTATGTGCTTCAACATGCCAATGATAATGTAGGGTCTTTCCTATTGCCACTACACTTTGATTATAACGATGTATTCTCATGGGCCTTTCCATATTCAATTTTAAGCCTTTGGACAATTATTGAAACTAAACTGCCTCCTTATAGTCTTGTGTTGCCACCATGTACTTAGCTTCAATGATTAATACTGCCACACAATTATCTTTGATTGCACTCTTTAATAGTTTCGCCACTTGGATTAAAGACAACCAATAGTTGCTCTGCTTCTACCAATATCACAAATTCATTCTACACTTCTATATCTAATAAAAGTTGGTTATTGGCAATGATTGCCATAGTAAATGTTGACTTCACTTGTACCTTGAAGATATCTAAACATCTGCTTCCTGACAATCTTGTGCTCAAGAAATTTTGCTTCCTCTTCTTGTCTTAGATTTTAATACATTGAAATTGTAGTTGAAGCTTTGTTGACTCATCATACACATGTCATCATCAACCATCAAGATACAAAGCAATTAGGATCACATATCCACCATACAACTTAAAGTAAATGTAATGTTCTTAGTGCTCCTAAATCCTCGCTCCATCATAAAACCATCAAAACTCTTGCATCATCTTGGTGAATGATTCAAGCCATATAATGAAATTTGTAGTAGATATATCAATTCCACTTTTCCTTCGACATTGAACCCTTCATATTGTTCCATATAGATCTCTTCTTCCATCTCTCCATTTAGAAGCACTATCTTCATGTCCATCTGTGCAACCTTCAGATCACACACTTTTGCAAGTGCCAACAACATCCTTATTGAATCCATCTTTTAATCATGGACAAAGGCTTTCCCATAGTCAATTTGCTCAACTTGAGTATAGCTCGTTGCTACAAGCAAGGACTTCTACTTCTTGATAGTGGCACTTGGTATGTATTTTTTTCTTAAGGATCAATTGAAATCTGATATCTTTCTATTTTATTAGAAAGTTTCATAAGTTACCATTTCTCATTCTTTTCCCAAGACATGAATTTTTTCTTTCAAATCATTTAGCCATTTACCTAAATCCTCACTATCCAATGCCTCATGTAAAGTCCTTGTCTAATTTGTTAACCTTGAAAATGCAAAGTAAACTAAACATTCAAGTGATTTGCTTATTCTCATAGAATGTTTAATCATTGGTGTGTTGGACATGACATTAGCTTCAACATTATGGTCTCTTTCATTAACCTTTAAAACTTATATTTGGTCGATATCAAGCTATGGATTCACATTTTTACTTCCATCAATTCCCCCAAAATTCCATGTTGTTGTCAAATTTGTTCCAAGTTCACTATCCAAGTGCCTTCTCAGAGTTTTGTTGCCTTAATTGAAGAATACATATGTATTCTCACGTATATTGGTAGTTCTGGCTTATACAATGTGTTGTTAGAACAATATTCCCATCATAGACATGCCATGGACCTTTATGTTGTTCTACCTAGTGTTTTTTGGTTCATTAGTGCCTAGTCTAGTGTCTTGGAGTACATTTTGTCCACATTTGACTACTTAGACTAGTGATATGCCTTATCCAACTTGTTTGTCCACAAGCCCACCATCTTTCCTTAGTTTTGGGAGTCAATGCACCCATTCCCTAGTTCTTAGGATGTCAATATGACAATTTCCCTGTTTTAAGGAGTCTAAGGGCGCTACATACTTGATTTGGTCTATTTGGTGTATTAATGGCCACTAGTGATCATAAAACCACTACTCCACTACTTTGGTCCACACATAGGTTCATACTTATTCACTCATGGCTCTCATAGGCATCATTGACCAATTCGTGAGGTCCAAGTATGAGTTGGATGGCATTAATGTCAGTTAGTGGGGAATTAGTCAAGATAATACCTCATTATCGTGAGCTACTCGAATCACCTCGTCTCTCGATTTTCTCTCTTAAGAGCATCTATATATTGTACACATGTTGTTGAATAATGATGCAATGGAAGATCAATCCATATGATTGTTTTTCTCTTGTGTTCTGCTTAATATTTTCTTCATATTTATTTTATTTTTCTATCCATGTTTGGTAAATTCTAAGTGAAGCTTGCTCTATTAATCTAGATCCACCTGTGACACATATAGAATTTGACATGTATCCTTATAACTCATTGGTATATTCATTGAGTATGCACTTCTTTAACATATCATCAAACTTATACCTCTCAGACATGGATGCAAGACTTCCAAACACTTTTCGATGATCAATGAAAGCTTTCATACCAAATCAAGATTCCTCTAGGGTGAAATCTCTAGGGGTTGTTGGTGATTAATCACAAATGTATAACATTATCTTCTTAGCTTCAAGAAAAAATGTGTCATTAAGGCTTTCTTGTGACATTATGCACTTAAAATTTCTTCACATAGTTCTATTTTTACTCTCTACATCCCCATTTCATTAAGGTGTCCATAATGTTGATCTTTATCTAAGAATGCTTTCATTACAAAATTGCTCAAACACATTGAGAAATATTCCCTACCATGGTCCCTTATTAAGATTTTCAACGTCTTTATTGTATTCTTCTTGAAACAAGCCTTGAATTATTTGAATTTCTCAAAGACCTTCAATTTTCTCTTGAGGAAATAAAGCCATGCTTTATTACAAAAATCATTAATGGAAGTGACAAAATGCTTACTCCCTTCTTTGAACACTACCTTTGTTGGTCTGATATACACATGCACTAACTCCGTTATTTCTATGGTTTGTTAATTGAATCAAAATCATTTATGTGCTTCTCACAAACCATGAACCTCTCAGAAAGCTTCAACTTTGAGTTGGCATTAATGGAATTTAGTCATTTGAAAAACTCGTTTTGGCTCAATTCCTACAATGCTTAAATCGACATATGTCCAAGTTGTTGATAACTCTGTTTCTACCATATAAATAATTTCTTACTCTTCTACTAGTGTTGGTCATTGGACCTATTGAACCAAATTCAACTTCAACATCCCCTAAAATCTGAATTCAATGCCTCAATATTTGATAGTATCATAAGTGATGAACATAAACTGTAGAGTGTAAACACACCTTTTGCAACAATGTTTTCTCGATTAATAATTAAGCAATAATTATTGTTAAACTTCACAATAGAACTTTGCAAAGTGTAAACACACTCCTTTTGCAACAATTCTCAATTAATAATTAAGCAATAAGTATTGTTAAACTTCACAATAGAATCACCATATATAATCTTGCCGATTGAAAGCCCATTTATTTGTAGAATTGAAGAATGGAATGTGCCAAAGATATTTCTAGTGCGATATCCATCATCACAAGGTTTGACATCTAGTGTACCAATAGGGTGATGATAACTCTTCAACATCTTCCCTTCATTAACCTTTTGGTAAGATGAGGACTAATATCTTCATGGTTTCATGTATAAAGACAATTTTGAGTTGATGAACCATGACACATTCACAATTGGTTGATGCCACATTTTGTAATTGTGTTGTAGGTCTATAGAGTCAACTCATGGGAGATTCCCTTTTGGGTCATTTTAGGTCATGTAGGCTCCTTGTGCTGGTTTCCCTTCTTGCACAATTTTAGCAATTCACATTCTATGCAATTTTATCACTTAGATTCTCACAACCACTTCCTTTCTAGTACTTGTGACAATACCGACCACTAAAGTAATTATTCACTAAAGAATAAAGAATATTTTCTTATCTACTCATTGACTATTTTCATCAAGTCACTGAATCCCAACTTCCCCACATTTCCCAACAACATCAACAAATTTTGAGATGAATATAGACTGTTGCATAACATGGTCGTAAGCTTATCTTCTTTAGAGATGTCAACCCCAATCATTGCAAGGTGATTGAAAAACACTATGCAATGTGCCCCTATCCAAAAGTGGCGCAATTACTCCAAATACCAAAGTAACTAAAAACACATTAGGAAAGTAATATGTAAATAAGAATGCAAGAACAAAAGTAATAGGGGCACCTCACTCATTGGAGATGCAGGTAGGTTGTTTGTGGGGCAAAGTAGTGAACAAGTAGATCAACCAATCCACTCCAAATCTATTTTATACAGCTAGGTTGGATTGCACTTATAAATATGGTCAAATGGAGAGAAGCTTATTTAATCAACTTTGTTGATTGTATTTATAGAATAATAAGAGTTAGATATATAAGGTGGAAACCCTTATTTATACCCAAAAGAAATAAAAATCTTACCTTAAATCTTAATAATAAAAGTGATATGGTCTTATGACTTAGTCTCCTTTTACAAATATTGAAATATAAAATCATAAAGATGTGAGAATATTATATTTTTACAAAATTATAAGCTTACATTTAGAACAAGTCATGCACATAAATCCGTATGCATAATAAAGATGTTGTAGTTAAGTATACAACACCTTCACATCGTTCATATATCAAGCTTTTTTTCTTATACATATTCAAGGTCATATGCTTCCACAATAGATCTTATTCATGACACTGTATATCAAGCTTTTTTTTCTTAGACATCTTCGAGATCATATGCTTCCACTTGGTAGATCTTATTCATGACGTTGTTACTCTTGTGAAGTCTACAAAATTTCAACTCAACATTCTTTATTGTATTCAATTTGTAGACATTCAACAAACCAATTCTAAATAATTAAGCATGATAACAACCTTTTCTTATTAAACTTATTTGAGTCTGCATCACTTATCGTCTAGCTTGGTCCCTTGCATGGTTTTCTGAAAGTTCTTCTCCAACAAAATCAAATCTAGATTAAGATTTGATGGGTTAAAACCACCATGGTAAAATTTATATATCACACTCAAATATGATGAGGTAGGTACACACTAGTAAATCAAATAATTGATCCAAATATTCAGGATCTCCTTAGATATTTGTAATGTCAAAACTATTAGTACTTGAATTTCGACATCAAATGTAAGAGCCAACACCCCCCATGAATTAAACCATAAACTTTAATACCAATTACTAAGACATACTATTCTTTAGGTAGCCTCTTAGCTTTGACACTAATTGCTATTTTTCAACAATATTCAATGATCTCTTCTCTCTTGTCTAATCAACAAGATCACATACTTATTGTTAAATAAACATATACAAAAATCACCCAGCCCTATATAGATTGACATATAGATCTTTTATGAAAGAGAACCAAACATAACAATAATACAATGAAATAAATATTAAACTCTAAACAATTATGTATCAAATCCATAATACATGCTCTAATTATGGTAAAGACAAAAACCTATTCTTGCTTATTCTATCAATTAAATCAAGTAAATCAATTACTTGATCCAAATATTCAGGAGCTCCTTAGATCTTTGCAATATCAAAACTATTAGTACTTCAATTTCGACATCAGATGTAAGATCCAACTCCCCCCCCCTGAATTAAACCATAAACGTTAATACCAATTACTAAGACATAATATTCTTTAGGTAGCCTCTTAGCTTTGACACTAATTGCTAATTTTCAACAATGTTCAGTGATCTTTGATATCTTGTCTAATCAACAAGATCACATACTTATTGTTCAATAAACATATACAAAAATCACCCGACCCTATATAGATTGACATATAGATCTTTTATGAAAGAGAACCAAACATAAACAATAATACAATGAAATAAATATTAAACTCTAAACAATTATGTATCAAATCCATAATACATGCACTAATTATGGTAAAGACAAAAACCTATTCTTGCTTATTCTATCAATTTCTCAAAGAATAATACAAGGTGTTACAACAATAACCCATTATATGTACATATATATTACACCATGGTCATAATCACCTTACATATTTGACCTAGCCTATGACGGACAACCAAAAAAATATGGGTTTTTTCTAACTAATTAGGTCTTCATACAATGCTTTTATGACAATGAGAATACAATGCCATAAGTCCATTGATTGACTAAGTCTTGAGTCCAAATGGATAGTGTATGTCGATGCCATCAAATCCTTTCCATTGCTCTTTTGTGTTGATTATTGACCTAGGTACTCAAGTTAACTTCTCTAAAATATATGACATATGGCTCAAGTTGTCGATACCTTGTTATACCATTCCACTCCTAGCCATGAGCATCCATATTTAGGAGAAGTGATTTTTGATGGAGCACATATCCAATGTCCATGCTAAATTCAATAATAGTCTACTACAAACATATGTCAAAAAGCATTGCATGATAAACATTATGTTCCACATAACTTCTAGGTTGTTGATGGAGTATTGTTAAATTTGGATAAGAGTGATTCAATCAATAACATCACAAACTAGAATCCATTAGGTAGTATTTATACCATCACTAAGACTATTGTATCTAGACATTTTCACTGTAACAAGCCCCTTAGGGAAGATGAGAGATTGGCTAAACACAAAGCCAATTACACAATGAATAATAAACACAAGACAACTGATTAGGCATGAACGCTCAATGTATTTCTCATTAACTAACTGTACATATAAATATAATGAGAAATGTCCCTTGGGTTTCATATTCCCAAATGTACTCTTGGACTCCCGGGTAACTCTTGGTCTACCTGAGGATTAGACTCCAAAAAATCCCCCCTTAATCCCACCTTAATCCGAAGGGTGTATATGTTCCCAAGACGAATAAGAGAGCTCAATAAGTGGAAGTGGACAGGTACCAGTAGCTGAACGTTTCCATCTCGAACATCCTTTACTAAGAAGGTTAGCTAGAAGCTTGCACATGCTTCTGCTAAATATAATGGCTCTTTGAAGGGATGGTTTTTAGGCTGACCATCAACCGAAATGGGCTAGCATAAGGCTAAAATCTTCTACTATGTGTGTGGTTCAATGCTGACCACAAACTTTCGAACTTGGCGATAACAATCTCTCATAGGTTCTCTGGAACTTGGCTCGAAGGCTCAGAGGTTCTCTGGAATGGTTGGGATGGCATGACACCAAACCAACTGGAGAGCTGAAAACAAAAAGTGAAAAACTGCAACTTGCTGAACATTTCCATCTTGACAACTGTTTGCCAAGTTAGCTAGAAGCTTGCACATGCTTCTGCTAAATGAAGGTGCTCTCGATACCGGTGGTTTTAGGATGATCACCAACTCTGGAGCTCAGTCAAACAAAGCTTTTCGCAGGCTTGCTTGTTTCGGCTCGCTTGCACTTGCTTGCTTGTTACTGACGGTCTTCATTCCCCCCTATCAGGAACAATGTGAGGAGAGGAATATGTCTCAACTGCAAGATGTGTCAATACTTGTGAATGAACTCTCTGGTATGACTTATAAATCTTCTTGGATGTTGACGACCATTGCCAAGAAGCAATCCACCCATAGTGAATCTTCTCTCTTGCAGGTTTCTTCAAACTGAAGCATCTGTCTGATGAGTGTGTAACTTTCCACATTGCTTACCAGGGTGAAGATCAAAACAATGATCTTTCATTTGGCCAACTCGATCATAGTGTTGGCATGTCGAACTCTGAACTGATGTGGATGAGGATGGATTCTCATTGATGAATCCAGCAATCTGAAACTGGATAGGCTTGGATAAATTAGGAATGTGAAGTGTCACTTCCTTGTCATATCCAAGGCCGGTTCTGTGTTTGTTATGACTGATCTCTTCTCAAGGTTTGATGATGGGCTTGAAAGGAACAAGTAGAACCTTTGCATTCATGAATTCATCTTCA
This sequence comes from Larix kaempferi, assembly GCA_027924585.1. Classification (NCBI taxonomy): domain Eukaryota; kingdom Viridiplantae; phylum Streptophyta; class Pinopsida; order Pinales; family Pinaceae; genus Larix; species Larix kaempferi. The sequence goes on along the minus strand of BSBM01000767.1, from coordinate 10,836,545 downwards.
TTTTCTTTCACTTAAATGTACTTGCGCCACTAATTTGCTCATGTGCTTCTGAAGTGGCATCAATTTGTGCAGGATGTTGAATAGAATCATGAAGGGGATTCTTCTGAACATGAACAAGTTCAGAATGTCTTTCTTCTTGTTGAAGCCACAACTCAAGTTGTAGGAAATCAAGAGTGTCTTGTGAATCTTTTACACAATCTCTGATGTGAGTGAGAGTGCTCTTATCGATCATGACATTGTTGTCGACAAAGGAAAATAGTAGAGTGTTCAATAACTCTACAAAACAACTTAATCTTGTCATTGATAAAGTACCCACTCAAATTATGGAGAAGGGCTTCTTGCAATTCCACCATTTACAAATAAGACTCAAACTCAAAAGAATGAAAGGTGTCGGTCACAGTGGAGAATGCACCCAAGTACAATGCAATTTCAACAATTTGCAAATGAACTTACAAAAACACAGTTTGCAAGTTTCAACTTTGATATAGACCCTAAAACTGAATTGATGAGTGATTTACCTCAAAAAATTGATGATTGTTGTGATGTGTGGCTGTAGTGTCAAGACCACTGAAACCAAATTTTTGCTGCTTGCTGCTCCTCAAATCTCTGCAACACAATGCAGTCCAACACACTCCAATCTGCACATCTTACACGCAGAAATGTCTTTCTCCAAGCAATACTATACGTGAAAGGTCTCCAAGAGTGTGGATGCACCAATGTATTCGGGGAGTACTCACCCTCCACACAATCTATGCAGTTAAAGCACATCAAAATTAAGGCAGATCTATGGTTCTTCGAGAACGACTAGACTCCATAAAGCATCTATGCTGAGGATTCCACGCAACAGGAAAAATGAACCCAATATTTACTGCATTTTATTTATCTGGATGACACTATTTTTATCTTGTCTCGATACTTCTGTTGGAATGCCCATGCAGGTCTCCAAATATCCACGCAGATATGTAAAATATATTGCTGGTGTTGGAAATGCTCTACAAACTAAATGTGATTGGGGCGTGTATGGCCTACAGGAAGACCAACAGTATCAACTGAATTTGAACAATTCCACTTCACGTACAGCCTCAGATACAATGTTGTTCACGGAAGTTTGCAGTGATCTACCAACAACTTCTTTCCACCTAGTGCACAACTTCACTAGTGAAATCACACAACTCCCATGCATCCACAGGTGGAGCTCTTTCTCTGGCTTCCTTGAGAACGCGCCCTCAACGAGCGAGTGCATCAATGCTGGTCTCACGTAACTACCAAGAAGGGACCACATCAATAGTATCTCCATGCAGCTAAGCCTTTCTCTGGCTTCCTTGAGAACGCGCCCTCAACGAGCGAGTGCATCAATGCTGGTCTCACGTAACTACCAAGAAGGGACCACATCAATAGTATCTCCATGCAGCTAAGCAATTCTGACACTCCTTACAGTATCAACAGGCCCAAAATAACACTTCTTTCCAGCTTCTCTTCACAAGTTCACGGTCTCTTTTATTGGTGCATGGCTATGCATTGGAGTTTGGAAACATTACATTAGAAACCAGTGATAGAAATGTAGAGAGGAGGCAGGAAGCTATTTTCCTCTAGATGTGGAAGCACTCAGCCATGAGTATTTCAGCTGGTCAAGTACTACTCCTTCAACAGGTTTTCCGTCATGTTTTCTCGAAGTTGAAAATTTACCAGCATACTCGCAATGGATACAAAGGTCGACTAACCTTGCTCAACTTTAATGCACATACAGGTCTTTAAAATAATGCAAATCTTCAAAAAGGAAACATTGGAAACACTTTCCAATGACTTTACACTTAAACAATAAAATACCTTCAATCGGTCGAGATGTCCAACTCTTGGGTTCTGAATACATAGACACTCAAATATATCCTTTAGAGAATTCAAATATGTCGCTCTATTCACAAGGCAGGGCTTGAAGAGTTGTTCATTTCACTCGGCCTTCAACCCACCGGGAAATAAATCCAAGAAATTTTTTGGGAGGCGATCAAGATAAAGACAACGTTCAAATGATATATGGCCAGGCGAGCATTTTGGGTATTGAAAGAGATAGCGTGATTACAAGGAACAGTCTGCGCAATGCCCAAATTCTGAAAATCTATATCAGGAGGCTCTTGAAATAAGATCTCTGTCGCGGCCTTCAACGTGTCCAAGTAGTGATGTCCAACACGCACAGCACAGGCAGTGGTTTACAATGGCTCCCTTCTCAGCAGCTCTCATCTCCTCATTTATTTGCACACCTTCCAGCTGACAGCTTCCTCACACAATGACGGGACAACAACGCAACTCACAGGATCTTCTCCACGTCTTCCTTGGAATTTCTTCTCACCACATACTCTCACGCGGTGTGACAATCAACATATGACTTGTGTTGTTTCAATTCAATAGCAAACAACAATAAAGAATGTGCTGCGAATCTAAAATTCAGACTGAAAATAGACAGGGATGCTCTCTCCTTCATAGCCGGCTTAACCTCTTTTCAAATCCGTGGCCCTCGAGCAGCGACAACAACACAATTCTTTACCCACATAACGATTTTCAATAACAACAGGCTCTCACACAGCCTAACGATATTCCCACACAACAACATACAGCTGACATGAAGCTCCGTCACTCGTGGTATTGGATCCACACGCAGTCGAGGTCACAGTCCTCACGTAGCTCTCGTATGAACGCCATATATTCAGGAAATGAAATGAAGAGCCACCAACAGATACCAAAGCCAATAAGTGATACACAATAATTAAACACAATTAGCCAATAGATACACTCTGTCATTCCATACCAGACCAAAGAGGCTTGAACGTTGATTCTCAGGTTGATTCTGAGATCGATACCCAATTCAAAAGGAGTCACACATACTTCACTCCGTTCTGAGTCACAATCACAGACCATTAAGATCATGCACGCTCTGATACCACCGTTAGGTGCCCCAAATGGTCAAACAGCAGAAATGCACATAACACAGATGATAGGTGTCAAAGCACACTCTATATTTCTCATTAATCAACTGTACATATAAATATAATGAGAAATGTCCCTTGTGCTTCATATTTCCAAGTGGACTCTTGGCTCCCGGGTGACTCTTAGTCTCCCTGAGGATTAGAAAGGGAAAGAAAATGAAGATGAAGACATGCATGCAGAGGTTTTGCTTGCTCCTTCCAAGCCCATATTCTAATGCATCTTAACATATGCAATATGGAAAATGACAATCAACATAAGTTATATTAATCACCCACACTGAAAGATGATATACAAGTTATCCATCCTCAAAATTGAGAACCATATACAAGAGGCTAAATTATGCTTCCTCAAAATTGAGAACCATATACAAGAGGCTAAATTATGCTTGATGAGATATATTACTTGATGTTAACACTAAGACTACTAGATCAATGTAGATTACTACCTATTTAGTAGGTTGTATAGGTTCCTATCCTTCATAGGCCAAGATAGTCTCTTAATTTACCTTTCAACATCATTTTCCTCATTCATAATTAGTGGAGATTATGGAAATTGTGGAAGTGAAGAACATTGGATTTCAAGGAGAAGTGGCATCGATAGACAATATTATAATACTGAGGCACAAGTGAGTATAACAAAACATATGGAATGGATAATTAACACATCTCAATAATAACGATACACCAATATGTAAGATCATCTATATAAAACCTAAACCGTAACTAACTCCCATAAGATGAGGAAGACATAGTCAACTTTGATCACTTTAGGCACATCTAGATCTCCATATTTTCTACCTTAACCTGCACATTGATTGACCTAGTTAGGACTACCTTTAGTAAGATCGACTAGTCAATTGCCTAGTCGAGCTTTGATTTTCAATAAGATTACATCGATTATCTCCAAAGGGACAAAAGATGGGATGTACCTACTGTTTCAACACCCCCTTGTCAACACAACTAGGAGATTTAGGAGGTGGAATGATCTTTGTACACTCCCCTATAATAACAAATTCCCAAAGTCCAAGCATAGCTCAAAGTTTCACATACTTAGCTTCTGTTAATGGATTTGTAAATATATCTACAAGTTGGTTATTCGAATTGCAATAAACAAGAGACATAATTTGCTCTTGTACGAATCATCTCAAATAATGGACATGGAGAGCCACATGCTTCATCTTAGCATGAACAACATGGCTATTAACTACTTGTATTACGATTTGACTATCACAATACACTAAAATAAACTCCTTAAAAGGAAATCTAAGCTCACCCATTAGGTTGTGAATTCACATTACCTCTGTGCTAGAATTAATTGCACCTCTAGATGTGAACTTAGTCTTATAGATTCATTAGAATTTCACTCCATCCTTCTTTCATGGTTGGGTAACCAAGTCCCAAGTCTTATTCTTCATTAAGGAATGGTACCCTTTAGAGCATTTTCTCATTTATTTTGACCATGTGTGTAATAACCCTCATGTAAAATAATGAAATAAAAAGGGGTAAAATAATAACAGAATATATATAATGGAATGTAAAATAATGAATAAAAGGGGTAAATAATATAATGAGAATATGAAAGAAAAAGATGGAAAACAAATTGCATTAAAAGAAATTAAGAAAAATGGGAGAAGGGGGAGATAAAAGGAGGAGAAGAATAAGAGAGGGGGATCTTTTGTCTTTTGGCATTTTGGAAGGAGAGCTCTAGAGGAGCCAAGAGAGAGGAAAGAAAGCAAGCTCTGGCATAGCGTTAATTGTTGGGGGCTCGGGGGCCTCAGCCTTTGGCTGGGGGTTGGTTGGGTGGAGAGTCGTCCCCCCCACCTTCAGTTGCACACATTGGAGCTGTCAAGGTAATTGCAGCTAAAGGTCATCTAATCAGGTATGGTTCCTTAATTTTTCATAGTATTTTTCCTGTTATTATTGATTAGATCCATTGTCTTTGTCAGATCTTCTTTGCATGTTGGTTATTTGTTTGTGTTGTTATTTTCATACAGAAAACTAAAAATTACCAATTGAGTATCAACAATCAGTGTATCATGTACCTCATGTCCTATACATCTAGAAACATAATAAACTGTGTATCAACATGGACTATGCATCATGGAAACTGAGTAGCAACATGAAAAAACTGAGTGTCATCATGAAATATGCATCATATGTCCTCTAATTTCAGAAACCATAAGAAACTATAAAACCTTACTCATATAATAAATACTTGTACTCAGTAATCATAATCCTACCAACAATCAACCATAAACTACTAAAAAGATCGATCTAGAATTCCTTGTTGCTCTCCCTCGAGATATACATGCAAAAGTCCTTGCTTGAGTCTCATTAGTTTGATGGACAACCTGTCGATATGGATAGTGCTTCAATAATTCAGGCTTGAGTTGATGTCCTAAGGTTTAGGTGAGGAAGTTGCTTCTAGAATAGTGATATTTAGTATTTTGAATAGAGCATCTCATATTTTAATGGTGGTTGCAAAGGATTTGTTTAATGGTTGCTACATTTAACAATTTTACCCTCTCAAGTAGTCTACCACAGGAACTTTGGATTATGGCTACTTCATCATTTCATGCATATTTTCACAATACAGGGTTTCCAGCTCAACATCGGTAACATTCTAGGAGAGTTACAGCTTCCTCAAATATACACCTATATTTTGCAGCCATGACTCAACAAATGATCTCAATGCCTCAATTGTTTTTTCAAAGGGCTAGTATGATGGACACCTTCAATACTATCATTTGGACTATCTCAAGCACCACTTCAAGTTCACCAATAAGACCCATGGAATTACTTTGGTTTCATTCATTTTAGTTACTTCTCTTCGATATCCCAGATAAGATGCAATAAGATATTATGGCTATGTACTCTACACTAAGAATGGTTGTCTCCATTGACATTTTTACAAGGCTAGCATGGAGGATCAATTCTTACCTAGGTATGACAAAACAGAGATCTAGGGAATTGTTGAAGCCCCGGGTATGTAGGTTGTTGTAATGTTGTCCAAGGCTAGCAACAGAGGGTGAAAACCCAATCTGAAAGGCTTCAAAAAGCTATGCACAAGAGTAGTTCTATCCCCATACTATTTGGTGTAGTTAACTCCCACAGATATTAGGCCTCCGCTGGCACTTAAGTTGGTTGATCCTGAAAGGATCCGACTTCATGTGAGGGAAGATCAAAGTGTTCTATCTCTAAGAGTGTGTTTCTTTAAAGGAAATCTAAACTAAGTCAGATCGTGTGTTTGCTTTAAAGGAAATCTAAACTAAGTCAGATCTAATTTAGAGAGATGCATTTTAATGTGCAAGATAACTTGATCTGAATTTTAATAAGTAATTTCACCAGTTTGACATAAATGTGTAGTGGATATTTACTTATTAGCTTAAGATACAACCAGAAAATGAAAATCAAATGATTGCAACTTAAGGGTTTAAGCACATGCAAGATTATCCTGTGTATGAAATGCTAATTGAAAAATGAGCATTGAATTTATTAATGACTGTTAATCATTTGCAAAAATAGATAAATGTTTTAAATAAATAAATTCACTTAAAACATAAAGACACACACATCATAAGTAAAGAGAAATCAGAACTGTAGATCAATGCATAAATTATGGTTGCAAAAAATCAAAATAGTATACTTTATAAGGTGAAGTGAAAACTAACATTCATCAAACAAATTTGATAAATTAACAAAAGAGGAATCAAGAGAAAAAATAACTATATTACTTCAAGGTTGCAAAAAATTACAATCTCTTCATTAATCAGAGTATCTCTAGTCTTCTTTTGTTGATTTTCTCCCCCCTCCCCTATGAGATCTCTACCCTTTAAATAACAATTACAAAATATATACAAAGGATAGACTTCCCATAAAATAGGGATTATGAAATCAAACTAATCTAAGAATAACCAAGGGCACCTTTCCACTTGGTCCAAACTCCTAACAACTCATCAATATCTGGATAATTGGCTGACTCGAGTCCCAACTGGGCATCACATGTAAAGGAATCCATCTCATTCTTGGCTAACTTATGCCAAGTGCACAGGAAAATATGGATCTTGCCTTATAGGCTGGAAGGTTGCTTGATGAAATTGTCAACCTATGAAATTCCTATGTGCTCGAGTTGTTGAATCTACTCTTTGACCTGCTCGCATTTGCTATCAACCTATTCAATCATTAGCTTCGGTGGAAAATCCTTCTCAATGAGATCCATGGTAGGAAACTGCAACTTAACCATGATATTGTCTGCATCATGCCATCTTCTTCCACAGATTGCTTGTGCCTTCTTGATTGTGTCATCAACCATGTCAGAAATGTTGTGCCAGGCATTCAAAGATGTTCCGATTCTTCTCAATTTGAAACTATCCATAACTGGGATGTCTTCTGGTTTGTCTTTGATATACCTTTTCCAATCAACAATGTCATCATAAGATTTGGAATCTTGTTGCTTTTTGTCAATATGTTGTTCAAGAATAGTAGACATTCGCTCAAAAGCATTATGAGTTTCCTAAATTTCATTTAGGGAACTAAATAACTCAGCTAAGAATTTGTGATGCTCTTCATTTACTTGATGAGCCAAGTCCCTGAATTCTTCCTGAGAAAACTTGGAGAAAGAAGAGGTGGCTGCATTGGCAGCTGCATCTTTCAGTTGTTGTTCCAGCATAGCTATCTTTTCAGCATTGGCAGTATTCAGAATCTCTGTATCCTACAATTGATCCTGTAGAGAAGCATTCTGTTCTTGTAGGTCCTTGAGCTGACTCTCATACTCATTCCTTAATTTTTGAAGCTCAGATTGATTTTCTTCATTGACTTTGACGATCTTCTCCTGGAGCTTCTTCAACTCCTCTTTCTTGATGTCAATCACTTTATTCAGTGAAGTAACTTAATCAAAATTAGCTCCAACAAATGCCCCCATAGTTGCTGCAGTGTCTAATGCTTCCTGTTGGATATCATCAGACTGTTTGGCCCAAATTATTTGATTGGGAACAGGTGCTTGCAAAACAGTTGATCCCCTACTTCTCTTGTTACCTCTTCCAACCACTGCTTTTGCTGACCTGCTGTTAAAGTATTCCCAAAGGGGAACCACAACATCATCTTCAGGATCAACTGTCAACTCAGTTGCAGATGTGACAATGTGATCCAGATGGATATCGGTGGCCACCCACCTATTCCACTAACTCAAAACAGTTTTCCATTTCGGCAATTTTCTACGGTTTTTGGGGTCCTAAACTTTGAGAGCCGTTTTGAGGCCCTAAACGACGTTGTTTGGGGAATCTTGCTCAATGAATGTCCCCATTCATGTTTTTCAGCGTAGTCCTTGGATAGAACTTTCCAACGGGCTACCAATCGCCCCAAACAGAGATCGTATGCAAAAGTTAGGACCCTGGGAAGTTGATTGTTCAACTAACCACCTTGGGGCCGCTAAATTTATGATGGTTCATATTCTAGGGTTAGGTTTTTGGATGTTTGGGATTCTTCCCCTCATGCTTATGATAAATAGGTCCTTTCGGCCTCCTTTTGTAATCATCTTGGCACGAATGAGCACAACGGCCACATCTCTTCTCAGAGATAGCTACTACCATTCTAGCTGTTGTATTTTATAGTCTATTCTATTTCCGCTATTCAATAGAATATGTGTTTACTGTATCACTGTGTTCTTTGCAATATATCTCTGTATTTGATTCTGTATATGCTCTTTTATTTCGTTCCCACATAAATCCGGATCACAATGTTACCTGTTGCAACCAATGGAGCTGTTTGGGTAACAGTGGAATTAGGTATAGACATGGTGATCTGGGAGGTCGATGGATAAGAAGGGATGGTTACAGAAATTGATGGTACAGAGCAGGGATCAAATTTGAAGGGCAGGGTCCTATTTCATCTTGAAGGGTTCTGAAATATTAAACCCTTCAATGTTGACATGTAAAAAAAATCATTCTTTTCATTTGAAATGTAATAGTGCATAGAAATTTCAACATATATTAAAACAAATAGCAATGTAAATTAATTTCAAGAAATGTAAAAAATAGAAAAAATAACCAAAAATATGAAGAAATTAGTGGTTTTATAACCAATGAATCTTGAATTGACAAGTAATGAAACTTGTTCATGGAAAAATCAAATGTAACCATGTTTGTTTTATTGTAACCATGTTTTTCAATAAGACAATGTAACCATGTTTGTTTGGCCAAACATATATCTAGTTCCAACCTAGCTTAATTTGAATTGGAGTCAGGCTTGGGATCAAACAATTACTCCAATTCTTTTTTTTAAAATTAAAATTCAACAATTACGAAAGTTGATCTAACTATATCTTACAAATAAACATATGATCGCTTTTACATAAATCAAAGTGAGACCACTATGCAGAAATGAAATGAGATCATATATTTTATAAAATTATGAAATATTGATTATGCTAACAGAAATTAAATTAAAACTTAATTTATTTCATCAACAAGTCTTTTAGGACATATAAATACAGATAAATCATTGTTATGGAATGATGAACGAACATAAAGGAACCACTAATAGCTGAATAAAATCAAGCCATGAGCAACAGTGTAATTTAGAGATCAAATATATACAGAGACAAGACCCTAATCTCTAGATCCAGACAAAACAATGACAATGATTGTGCAAAATACCATAAACACATATAGAGAAATCTCATATACATACTCATAGAAATTGGGACTAAAGAAAGCAAGAAGTCATTGATTGTATAAAAGTTTCATCAATTCCAGAAATCTCCTCCTTGACAATAGTTTGAGGTTCTATATATAATAAAAATCCATCCCCAGAAGTGTCAAAACTAAAACTAGATAAGAGGATCACAGGTCCAAAATTTTACGATGTTAATAATTGTTTATCACAAATTTCCTAGGTGATCTGCTGGACAAATGCTTTGCAAATTTTAACTATCGGAATGGAATCTAGGGCTTGTTCTATGATTTCTTGGACTGTCTCAAAATAATCATAACTAATATTAGTGTGCTTATCAACATTTATGAGAGGAAAATAGGAGCTGGTTTCTTTAGGGAAATCGACAGTTTGTTTGGCTTGCTCCTGTGGTTCATGACAAACCTTGGTATTCTGCAAACTAGAAAAATCACCAGTTGCATTGAGTATAGAAGATCAAGAATCATGCAAATCTTCATTATGTATAGACTGTTGTTGGTTTCCGAAAAGGGTGAATTCATGATCATCGTTACCAATATGCTCTTGATGAGATTCTTGAGGTACATCATTTGGAGGTTTTTTCAAACACAAAGGGGCTTCTTGAAAATGATTTCTAGCTAAAAAAATTGCCAATTATCCCCGAACTAAAGAAGCATATTTTCTATCAAAATACGAATTAACCCATAATGGTAAACATTGTGTGGAGGATTAGTGCCATATTTCTGAATATGGCCTAACATAGTCTTCAGACTCATGAGTAATAAATAAGGGAGATTGAAACTGAACCCTAAAAATACCGTGAGTAATCGTATATGATATTGAAACAACAAGCTAAAGCGACCTTCACAGGTAATCTACAGGCATATAATTCGAAATATTTGTTACCATTCCCTTCTAAACAATTTTTTGGACATACCTTTCTTATTATTTATGGAGGATGTGGGTTTGACTAACAGCTTCATCCATGGGACATTTGCAAGTCAAGATTGCTTGAACCACTTCTCACCGTAGGAAGATAACACCATAGCTTCCCCAATAAAACCCTCATTGATCTAGCAATCTAGGCACTCAACAGGGAAAGGAACCATTTGTCTGGATAACGCCCCTCCATGCAATGTATTATATCTATTCTTCCCATTGTATCATTAGGATCATACAAAGGAAACATATTAATTCGTTATCCATTGAGATCTAAACAATCATGATATGAGAAATAGGAAGTCACCCTAGCACCAAGAATAGAAGGAATCATTCAATGTTTCATTTCATGGAAAACAAATTACAGTGGCCTTTGAGATTACCGTTATACCAGGCTTGATAGTAAGGGTAGAAATGACAAAGCCAGGCTCCACTCGATCAATATCCAGATGTCGGAGACTCAAACTATCATTAAAACTGTTGTTCTAGTATTCAAGAGGCATAGAAGATCCACCATCTACACCCAAGACCTCAATCCATTTTCTTCCGAGAGATTCAGGAGAGTTGGCATATATGGATTTAGGTGACAACATCAGATCCATTTCAACTGGGCTTATCTCGAGGGAAGATTCACTGTAGCTATCTGAGTTTGAGCCGCATTACCCCTCCTCATTTGTCTTATGTAGGCATCGTTAGTCTTATACTTGCACAGTTCTGACCATCAACAACGAAAACATAGGGCGGGCTGCTAGAGGCAACAGGATTACAATTTACGAGAGGTAGGATGCCAGGATTACAAAAGTTTTTGGAAATGAAAATCGTTCTGAATGTCAAATTGGGGCTAGGTACATTTACATTAAATGTGGTAGATAGTAAAAATAAAATTGGAGATGGTAATTTGGCTGCCAGCAACACGTTACATGTATCAACCAACTGCAAGGTTTAATGAACTTTATCTGTATTAAATATGTGTACATATGTGACGTCATATCTACCAGGCTACCAGTACTAGCCTACAATAGTCCATGACACGTTGACACATGAGGCGAGTTCAAACTTCAAGGGTTCAACTTTCAAGTTTCAAGCCATGGGAAGTGGGTCCATTGACACTTAAGGAACGAATCGGTGATTCGATAGGTGTCTGGTGGCCCATGAAAGTTCCAACTTCATCCAGTCTTGCAGACTCCCACTACTTAGTGCTGAGTGAGACCCCCGGTCCCACTCGAAACCATTTGATGGGAAAAATTTTGAACTGCCCTTTTATTGCAATTTTACAACTCGGCAGTTAGTTTAAGTATTGACAAGCTGGTAATGAAATTAATTTTTTTTTGCATGATAAAATCCGAGACAACCTTCTATGACGTGTAAAATGGCCTCTGACGGGCCCTGAAGGCTTCAAATTTGAATCTTGGTATAGAGGTTGGAGAAATAGTTGAAGTGATAACCTCAAAAGGAGAAGTAGGAGAAAGGGTTGGTGATGGTTGCAGAGAGACAGTTGGAAACTGGATCTCTGTAACTATTGGTAGTGAAGTGGCAAGTGGGATTGACAAGGTTGGAAGTGAAGCAGTGATGGAGGTTAGTGCAAAAAATAATTGAGATATGGTGGATGGTCGTAGTGTGGCCTCAAAATACGAGGTGGAAGTAAGCTCAACAGAAGAAAGTGAGGGTGCAGAAGTTATTGTATCAACAGTAGTGGTGAGTTTAGGAAAGTGGTCATCTGGAATGAGATCATCCATCACTGTGTTATCCAACAAATCTGTAACAGCCTGAGAACCTTTAGTTATTTCTTCTACGACTGGAACAGGAGGAAGTATTTCATCCTCAGCATCATTGTCCTCAATGTACAGTGTAGGAATTTGAGAGGTAGAGGTCTGAATTTTCTGTCTTTTTGCAGGGTTATTTACAGCACCACTTGAGTATCAAGTATTGAAGTCATTTGTGCCAATTTATTCTTTAACAATTCAGATGTTTAAATCAACACCTTAAGTTCTGCAGCTGGTTTCAATTTTGGAGCATCCTCCATAAGGACATTACCCTTGACTTGGTCTGGATATGTTAATATTAATGGAGCACTTACCTTCTGTGCTTCTTTCTCTTCTCTGTCCCTTCTAGTCCACTCTTCAAGTTGTAACTCCATTTTCCTATAACTCAAAACCTTAGTCTTGAGGTCATGTTGGTACTGAAGAATGAATCTCTGTTCCTCTTTGGTTTTAGCCCTAGGTAGGACTTCAGAAAAAAAACATTTATTCCTTGGTAAATGGAGTCATGAGGAGTATCTTCATGTGCATAGGTGGTCTTCATATGTTCTTCAGAAAAGTGGGCAGCCAAGAATGCCTTAGGATCATGCATCCTTTTGGGGGCTTGTCCCAATTTCAATGCAGCCATCCTCTTTCCCAGTATTGCAGCATATGTTGAGGTTGGAATGACCAAAGGCCCAAGGTTCAAAGGGAATTTAGGCCATCCCTTTCTTTTAGGTCCAGTTAGTTTGAGAAAGAATCCATCTGTAACAGTTTGGAAAGCTATTTATTCAAGCAGGAGTTTGTCTGGGACTATCCTCGACAGCAACTGCACTGTGTTACTTCCCCAAACTCCGACATATGAGAAATGTTCTCCCACATACCAGTCACCAATGGCGCGAATGAGAGTTTTGGCATTAGGAGAGGAGGCAGGTGCATCTTCTCTGAATATCTGATGGTAAATTGTACCAAAGAAGTGATCACAGATATCATACAGTAAAGGAACATAGTTGTTCTCCCACAATGGTGAATAGTAAATGTGAACTGGAGGAGCTGTTTGGGTCCAATTCCATCCCATGAAGGGGTATTGGAATTATGAGCAAAACACATCAATGGCATAGGCTGAATAAAAGAAAGGAGGCGTCCTTGAAGCCGGTGTTTTATGATACCGCTCAATGGCTGCCTTTAACTCCATTGACAGAATTGAATCCCAACTGAATGATTCTCCAGTTGTGAGGACGTGATGGGCCACAGGTGCCCATTCGGCTTTGAACATAAAACAATTGGGTAGACCATACATCCTGCAAAGCATGGCTACTAAGAGGGAATAAGGTTCCTTGAACCATGCAACAGGGTATAGGTTATCGGCCCTGGGTATGAAGTTGGTCGGGTTATTCATCCATGACTTTATCATTTCGTTGAAGTTAAACCTAGTGTTGGTAGAATCCAAGAAAGCGACATTAAGAAGTTGGGTAGCCGGCCTAAGGGCATAAGCTCTAATGAAAACTTCAGGGCGAAAATAAACCAAAAGGGACCCTGCACTGTTGTTAAAGGAATGGTCTTTGGGGTTTGCGTGGTCAATTATCCACTTGATTGCTTCTGTGTAAGGCAGAAGGGAAGGTCTAGCTACTATGGCGTGTAACTGGGAATCCCTAATTTTCTCATAGACAGGCCGATTATCTTGGATGTCCAACAGGTCTTCGTTATCGAAAATGGCATAAATTTTAGACAAGTCTATCTGATAGGTTTCTGAGACTCTGTCACTGGTATCAACAAGGATGCCGAAGTTGGGGTCTTTGTTCAATAGGTCTTTCTGTGTTGTCTTAGAACGGGTAACTCTCGATATAGTGAAAATTGGTAAAATAAATTAAAACCAATTAAAAACAGTTTTAAAAATGGCAAAAAATAATAAACAACCAACAAGAAAGGACAGAAAAACCGACCCGTGCTGACGAGAATAGCAGAAAAATAGCCTTGGTAAAAACTCGCATTAAAAATCCTTGTAGCAAGTAAATTCTCGAAATTGAAAAATGGTGAAAGAAAATAGAAAAATCGACATATTTAACAATTTCGTCGGATGAAAGCTAGACCGTAGGATGACAAAAAATCAACGGCTAAGATCTAACATGCGGGATGCGGAAGGAGAGTTGCAGAAGTTTATTGTTGCAAATATGTACATCCTTTACACAATCCACAATCCGCAATGTGGGTTGTGGAAGCGCAACTCAAAATATAAACAAACCAAAAGTTTCCGCAATCCGCAATCCTCAATTGCGGGTTGCGGAAATGCAAACGACACAATTTAAAATAATGATCTTTCTGCAATCTGCAATCCGCGTTTACGGGTTGCGGAAAAAACAAAACGCTGATTTATTCTTCAAACGCTTTCCGCAATCCGCAATTGCGGGTTGCAGAAACGCAAAGTGAAAATTTATTTTGAAACTCTTCCTGCAATCCGCAATTGCGGGTTGTGGGTTTCAGAAGAGAAAAACCACATTTATTGAAAATTATTTCCGCATCCGCAATCCGCATTGTGGATTACATGTTGCGGAAAGAAAGTGTTTCAAATCCAAAAAACCAAGCTTCTGCAATCCGCATTGAGGATTGCATATTGTGGGTTGCGGAAAGGGCGAACTTTTGGGAAAATCACTGCTTTCTGCAACTCAAAAAAACACACAAAAATCAAAGGATTTTTCAAAGGGAAAATTACTAATTGAATCAAATCATGTCAAAGACATCAAAAGGATGATGAAAACCCCAAAATGAATAAGGAATTTAAATATTACCTTAGTAAATGAAAAATTGGGGCTCCCATGTTTCCATGAAAACATGGGATCTGTTGTACCTACAACAAATGGCGACTGGCTGGGACGAACCCGTTATCTCTGTAAATGAAATCTTTAGTTATAAGGAAAATATGTCAGCAAAATGATGTTTCAACCTGCAATTTACAAAATGTTCTAACAAAAACACAACCAAACAGTAGAGTTAATCATGTGATCGATATATACCCATCCAAGACCAATTAATAATGATGTTTATCTAACAAGGTAGTGTAGAAGTAAACACGAATCCTTTACCATTATGAAATCATAAGAGGGCAGTTCATGATGAACCTTAGAAAAAACTTAGAACCACTATGGATTACCAAATCATGAATCACCTTGACTTTATTAATAATTTATTTATGTACAGATGCATTACTCAAAATATATACATTTTTTTTATATCCACTTTTCTCTTTCTTTTGAAAATAGAATGAAAATATGCACATACTACTTTGTTGACACAAGGCCATTGCCCTGACTTGGTGATCAGATTTTGGCAATGCCATTCACAAACCTGATCTAGAAACTGAACAAGCTAGTTCGGTAAGGAGACTCCTTGTCTTTCAACTTTTGACACTGAAAGCAATTACCATGGCTTGGTAACCATAAAGTGATAATTTCAGTCCAAAATCAAAATCATGATCATGGTAGGGATGGCTTATAATAAGACCCCCCTATCCTCATAAACAACAATTGTCTTATAAAAAGAAAACAAAAATTTATTGGTGTGTAAATCACAAGACACTACCATGGCTTGGTGACCATATGCTAGTAGTGTTACTCACTGATGTTTTGTAGATCATGAATGGACCGACCTGTGATAGGATCTTCCACCTTCCAGTAGTAGCTGAAAGTCATCTCCCTAGCTTGGTGACCATATGTGGAGATGTCATTCCACTAAACATCCATGAACATAATGGGTTGGCTTGTGATAAGACCCCCCTTCTTGCAATTCACAATTATTAAATGTATTATTTTCAAGGTGATCATAATGGGATCCAGAGTAGATAAAGGTTAACCAGGTTATAAATATATGCTGTCATTCACTAATGAAACATAAGGTAAGCAAGCCTAATCACCTCCATAACTTCAATTAACCAGATGAAACATCTATAAAGATAGTGAATAAGGTTGGAAGGTATCAATCAAAGCTCTACAAAAATTTGACTGTTTGATTCCATGAAATTTTTTCCAAATATAAGCTAAATACAATAAAACTGACATTGCTACCTCAAAACTTCAGACTATATTGATATGAGAAACATTGATCAACAACCTCTACCAAATGTTTGGACATTATTCAAAAGAAAACCAAAGTGTAAAAGAAAAATCAATCAAAACAAAGAAAGAAATGAAAACAAACCACACTTATGTACAGGTAAGCCAATGTTCTCCTCTAAGCAAAGTAATTTTTGAGCAGCTAAACATTCATTGGATAGGTTTTTGAGATACCTTCCAGTGTTTGCAACCGGACAGTACTAGGACCAAGATTTTCTGTAATAATGAATGGTCCTAGCCATAAGCATTGGAACTTGGTGTAATCATTCTTGTCTTTGTATTGTTTATCCCACTTTAACACCAAATCCCCCACAATAAACTCCCTGTCAGATAAGGACTTCACATCAAACCACCTCTTCACCAGCTGCTGGTGTTGATACAGTTTGTTCTTGGAT
Source organism: Larix kaempferi (assembly GCA_027924585.1). Taxonomy (NCBI): domain Eukaryota; kingdom Viridiplantae; phylum Streptophyta; class Pinopsida; order Pinales; family Pinaceae; genus Larix; species Larix kaempferi. The sequence continues at coordinate 10,819,725 of BSBM01000767.1, read as the reverse complement.
TTTTCCCTATCTTCTACCAAATTGAGTAATGTATCAATCCTTTGCTGGAGTGGGGAAGAATCAACCTCTTGTATTGAATGTGCTAGCTGTAGTGATGGAATCATAAGGTTTGATGGTAGGATGGCCTCCTTACCGTAAACCAAACAGTAAGGGGATTTTCCAATGGCTGCTTTTGGGGTGACACGGTATGCCCAAAGAGAATTGTATAGTTGGGTATGCCAATCTTTATGGTGGGAAACCACTGTCTTCTTTAATATGTTAATCAGGTTTTTGTTGGAAGACTCTGCTAGCCCATTCCCTTGCGGATAGTAATTGGCAGAATATTTCAATTTTATCCCTTTTTCAAGGGCATACTCTGTGAGGTCAATTGAGGAGAAATAAGAGGGATTGTTAAACACTAAGAACTTGGGTGCACCAAACCTAGTGACTATATGACTTTCAAGGAAGGATATCACTTGGTTTGTATTGGATTTTCTGAGAGGAACTGCCTCTACCCTTCCAGTAAAGTAGTTCGTGACTGTCAAGATGTACTTGTGTTGTAAGGAGGAGGCAGGATTAATCGGTCCAACAAAATCCAGGCCCCATTGTTGAAATGGAAACTGGACTGTAATTGGCTGGAGGGGAAATGCAGGCTTCTTAACTTTTCCAGCATACTTTTGGCATGCTTCACATTTTCTACAATAAGCATAAGCATCCTTAAATAAAATTGGCCAGTAGTAGCCTGCTCTTAGGATCTTATGGGAATTAGTTTATCTTGAGAAGTTCCCTCCCACAGGTCCTGCATGAAATTCCACAAGAATGTTATCAGTTTCATCTCTCTCCAAACATCTGAAAAAAACACCATCATAGTTTTTCCTAAATAGTACACCATCAATAAATTGATATGGTGTAGCTTTTAAACTTAAAGCTCTACGTTTCTTAAAATCAAGAGTTTCAGGAGCAAACCCATGGGTTAAGAAAAAAATTAATGTCATCATACCATTCAGATGTTTGAGTTGTAATGACATTTACAGAACCTGTTGATGTACTTTCCTCTTGCTCCCACTCAATTTGTTGTTGCACATGATCGTTAGATTGAGCAGTGAGCAAGCACAAGCCCTAGCCTTTCATAATCTTTGTTGGTCTGATTTATAGTTCATACTCTTGCAGAGTTGTCATCCAATGAGCTCTCTTTTCACCCAGCTCCTTCTGAGTCAGAACATTCCTAATAGATGCATATGGAATAATGACTTTAGTTCAAGATTTCAATAAATACAGTCTAAAATGTTTTACCGATTTGTAGACCGCATAAGCTTGTTTGTCAATATGGGAGTAGTTTAGTTCGGCCCCTTTGAACGTGGATCTCATGAATGAGATTGGGATCTCAACATCATCTGGATGTTTCTGTGTAAGAACGGATGCATAGGAGAAGCCAGTAGAAAAAGTGTATAAAATAAAATCTTTGTTGAAGTCAGGAGACATCAGAGCGGGGGCTTCCACAGTGGCCTTCCAGATTTCAACAAAGGTATTTATTTGTTCATCAGACCACTTATATTGGGCATCCTTTTTAATCAATTGTTGCAATGGTTTGACAATCTGTGCAAAATTCGGAACAAATATTCTAACGAAATTGATCTTATCTAAAAAAGATTGCATGGATTTTCGTGAGCTGGGTAGGCCGATCTTTGCAATAGATTTTGTGTGTTCTGGGTCAATGATCATGCCTTGCTTTGAAACAATAAAACCTAACAGCTTACCTTCAGTAACTGCAAATATTGATTTCTTTGGGTTCAATGAAATTTCGTATCTTCTGCAGTGCTCGAACACCTATTTAAGAGCAGACAAATGTTCATGTCATTTTTTAGAATAAATAGTGATATCATCTAAATAAACAACAATAGAATTGTGCATTAATCCTCTGAAATCTATGTCCATAGCTCTCTGGAACGTGGCACCTACATTTATCATCTCAAAAGGCATTCACATGTAGGAAAAGGTTCCCCAAGGGGTTCTAAAAGTCGTTTTCAATTGATCAGCAGTAGCAACTAGGACTTGGTTATATCCTGAGAAGCCATCAAGGAGAGAAAACATCTCATCCCCTGCTACCTTTTTTAAAATATGTTCCATGGGAGGAACAGGGTAATTGTCCTTTTCAGAAGCTTTGTTTAGGTTCCTAGAATCAACACACAGTCTGATTTCCCCATTCTTCTTCCCAACAGGTACCAAGTTTGCAATCCACTATGTATGTCTGACAGGAAAAAAAATCCTTGCTGCCAACAGTTTCTCAAGCTCCCTTTTGATAGATGGTTCAATGTTGGGATGCATTTTTCTCAACTTTTGCTGATAGGGTTTAACTTCAGGTTTCATAGGTATGTTATGGTGCATGACATTGGTAAGAAAGGTTTTGAGTTCGTCATATGTCCAGGAAAACACATCTCTAAACTCTCTGCATAGTTTGATAAAAGCATTCTTCTCTTCAGGAGTGCAGTCAACCCCTAGATTGATTAACCTTGGGTTTTGTTTAGTTCCTAGGTTGACAGGCTCATAATTGAGGGAGGAACTTTGAGTTTTACAGTTTGTCTTATGCTTGAACTTATCCTGCAGATCATAATACTTTTCCAGGTTGATAACTGACTTAGGATCAGATTGGAAGGGTAGGTAGGATAAGATAAAGACTTCTCATGCTTAGCTTCATCTATTGCCACATCCTGAAAAGTGTGTTGGGCTTTGAGAAAATCTAAGATCCGTTGGTCATCATCAAATACATTCCAACTAGTTACATTGTCAGGAATCGAAGGTCTGTACATCATCTCAATAGAAAAAGTGTTAGGTGACAAACCTTCTGGAGGAATTAACCTAGATGTAGTGTTATCCAACAGGTCTGCATCAAAATTTTGGGACCTTGGGACTAACTTGATATTGAATGCAGAAAAAAGAATTAGTTAAGTCCCTTACCAATTTTTGATAGTTAATAAAATGAGGAGCTAAACAATGGATTTTGTTTCTCACCTGTTTTACTATAATCTCAGAATCTCCATAACATTCAATTACCTGGGCACCCATGTCAATTTCCTTCTTGAGTCCCTGGACCAGGGCCTCATACTCAACAATGTTGTTGGTGCATTCAAATTCAAGTCTGCAGGCAATCATTATTTTGGTCCCTTTTGGGTCAATTAAGACACATCCTGCACCAGCTCCATATTTAGATCTAGAGCCATAAAAAACCAGAGTCCATGCATTCAAATATATCCTAAAATTAGTATTTACATTGTATACATTATGTACAACAGTACCCGAGAATGAGACAGAAGTAAGATTAACAATTTGGGACTGATTATGTGCATTCTCAAGAGGTGATGAATCTGCAGGCAGATCCCCAAAGAAGGTATCGAAAGTGTAGTGTTCCACATGTGAGCTAAAATATGTAGCAGGCTCATTAGAATCATTTAAATCACTAACAAATTGTTTCATGTAAGGTTCTCTGTTGATTTTGATTCTATTTGGCCTTCCATTGTAAGGAAGCCATAGGTGGGACTAGTCAGTAGAGAAATAGCCTTTGAGCTTCTATGACCAATCCCTGCTCAACCACATTCCATACATTTCAGGGATATCAGCCACAACAATATCCATAGTCTGGTGGATTCTAGGGTCAGCAGACAGTGTAAATAGAACATTCTTTAGTTCTCCCACTACCCTAACTTTGGATCTATCAAGTTGAACAATTTGAGTAGGGCAGGGCTCCCAAGAGGCATTCAACTTTTTGTAGACAGATAGAGGCATCAAATTAGATGAAGCCCCTGAGTCTATCATACAATTATGGACATTCCTATTGAAAACTTCAAAAGTGAGCAAGAAGGGAGGTGTTTTCTTGCTACCTGGTTTCTGGTTTCTACGTTTAGAATATGTCTCTAGATTGTTGTTCTGAGCTTCCCTGGGTTTGTTTACAATCATGCTTTTGGGTTGACTATCTCTCATGAAATGGATTTTCAGAAGCTCAAAGAGAGATATGTTAGCTTTCACTCTTTTCAAGTCCTCAATCAAGCTGTATTATATTTTAGGAATGAGGGTGTCCTTTTGTGTTGTTGTTTTATCCCTGTTTGGGGAAGATGTTGAAGTAGAAGCTTCCTGTGTAGGCCGTCCTTTGCTTCTGGTATTATATGGATGTTGGACATTGAACATAGCCTTAGACTCATCTTCCTCTTCATCCATAGGAAGTTCTAAAAAGTAACTGATTGTGTTTATCTGTTGGTCTTCCTCTTCATCTGGTGGTTCAGGATCCTGATTCTCTTGTGGTTTTTCACCAGGATGATTAGGAGAATTATGAGATTCTGAAACCAAAGCTTTAAAGATTGAAATAATTTCTTCAGAGTTTAATCCCTCATCAGGATTAGGTGGGACTTGGTTTTGTGGAGGTTGATAAGGTCTTCTGAAAGGTGGTCTATTGAATCCCATATTATTGTTTTGGTTGTCTGTGTTGGTATTCTTTAGGTCTACCATTTCGTTTCAGATCTTTCAAAGGAATTTATTCATGTCATTCATTTCAAAAGGGTCTTTGTTCTGCATAGTGGGTTTAGGAGGATTTTCTGGTTTCTTGCGGGAGGTTGAGGGTTGTTCAGATGAAGCATCAGGGTTATATTTCAAACATAATATATATTTTTCAACCTAGATGGCCTCAGCAAAAGCCCCCTGCAAGTTATCTTTACGGGCTCTTTTGACCCACATAGCAACGGGAACGGGTAAACCTTTGACATAATAAGCAACCAAGAGTTCTTCAGCAGGAAGAACATTGGCATGGATTCTATTCTTTAGGTATGCAAATATTTGGTTATAATATTTAACTCTTTCCTTGCCCCTAATTTTCATTGAAGACAAATCTATGACCAAGTCCTCTGGAGTCTTTTCATCTCCAAATTTCTGGATAATTTTTTTTTCAAAGTCACCCCAGGAAGAAATGGACCGGGCTTCCAGGGAAAAGTACCAAGTGGATGCTTTTCCCTCAAAGGTGTAAGGGAAAAATATACAAAATACATCTTCATGTATAACATTCCTAAGTCTGATCGCCTGCATGAAAGTTTTAATGTGGTCTAATGCAGGTGATTTGTCATCAGGGTTGAACTTAGGAAGCCATTTTTTCAGGATTCTGAGGAAGTCTGTGTTGTTCCCCAACAATGAATACAACATCTTGGTCCAGCCAGGGTCTGTTTCCACCTTCTTCCATGGGTATGTCCTCTGAAGATGAACTGGAATATGTCTCTCTGTGTGATGACTCGTAAGATGAGGATGATGACGATGAAGGAGGTGTTGGTGGTGGTCCACCTATTGCAACATTGGGTTGATCTTGTTCTGTTTCTTCGAACAATGAATCAAGGTTAAACTCAGGGGAAAATTGGTGGCTAGATGAATCGTGGTGTTCAGTATTTCGGTCACCTGAATGTTGATTATCTTGATTATTAGCCTGCAGATCATTGATCTGATGATGTTGGATTGTTGCAAGTTCGATATTATGCTCTTGCTCAATCCTTTATTGTAATCTAGCAATGCTATCAGAAGAAACTTTCAATAATTGTTCAAGTGTGAGGGGTCCCCTAGTGGGTGATATAAAAACAATTTCGGCCCTTCTAGTTTCCTTCTCTATCACAGGGGTAGCAGGAATCACTGATGGATCTTGCACTGGTTGTTCTGCAGATGTTGATGCCTGTATTTGGCTACGAGTAACAATCGATGATCTTGTTGGAGGAGGTCTATTGGTGTTTTGTTTAGGCATATCTTTCTTCAAGCCCTCCTTTTGACGCCATTTGTTGAAGCCCCAGGTATGTAGGTTGCTGGAATGTTGTCCAAGGCTAGCAACAGAGGGTGAAAACCCAATATGAAAGGCTTCAAAAAGCTCTGCGCAAGAGCATTTCTATCCCTAGACTGTTTGGTGTAGTTAACTCCCACAGATATTAGGCCTCCACTGGCACTTAAGTTGGTTGATCCTAAAAGGATTTAACTTCTATGAGGGAAGATCAAAGTGTTCTATCTCTAAGAGTGAGTTTGCTTTAAAGGAAATCTAAACTAAGTCAGATCTAATTTAGAGAGATTTATTTTAATGTGCAGGATAACTTGATCTGAATTTTAATAAGTAATTTCACCAGTTTGACATAAATTTGTAGTGGATCTTTACTTATTAGCTTAAGATACAACCGGAAAATGAAAATCAAATGATTGCAACTTAAGGGTTTAAGCACATGCAATATTATCCTGTGTATGAAATGCTAGTTGAAAAATGAACATTAAATTAATTAATGTTTGTTAATCATTTCCAGAAATATATAAATGTTTTAAATAAATAAATTCACTTAAAACATAAAGACACACAGATCATAAGTAAAGAGAAATCAGAACTGTAGATCAATGCATAAATTATGGTTGCAAAAAATTAAAACAGTATACTTTCATAAGATGAAGTGAAAACCAACATTCATCAAACAAATTTGATAAATTAACAAAAGAGGAATCAAGAGAAAAACTAACTATATTACTTCAAGGTTGCAAAAACTTACAATCTCTTCATTAATCAGAGTATATGTAGTCTTCTTTTGTTGATTTTCTCCCCCCTCCCCTATGAGATCTCTACCCTTTAAATAATAATTACAAAATAGATACAAAGGATAGACTTCCCATAAAACAAGGACTACAAAATCAAACTAATCTAAGAATAACCAAGGGCACCTTTCCACTTGGTCCAAACTCCTAATAACTCATCAATATCTGGATAATTAGCTGACTCGGGTCCCAACTGGGCATCACACGTAAGGGACTCCATCTCATTCTTGGCTAGCCAAGTGCGCAGGAAAATATGGATCTTTCCTTCCAGGCTGGCAGGTTGCTTGATGAAATTGTCAACCTATGAAATTCCTATGTGCTCGAGATGTCGAATCTGCTCGCATCTGCTATCAACCTGTTCAATCATCAACTTCGATGGACAAGCCTTCTCAATGAGATCCATGGTAGGAAACTGCAGCTTAACCATGATATTGTCTACAACATACCATATTCTTCAACATATTGCTTGTGCCTTCTTGATTGTGTCATCAACCATGTAAGAAATGTTGTGCCAAGCATTCAAAGATGTTCTAATTCTTCTCAATTTGAAACTATCCAGAACTGATATGTCTTCTGGTTTTTCTTTGATATACCTTTTTCAATCAACAATGTCATCATAAGCTTTGGAAGCTTGTTGTTTTTGTCAATATGTTGTTCAAGAATAGTAGACATTCACTCAAAATCATTATGAGTTTCCTGAATTTCATTCAGGGAACTAAATAACTCAGCTAAGAATTTGTGATGCTCTTCATTTGCTTGATTAGCCAAGTCCCTGAATTCTTCCCGAGAAAATTTGGAGACGAGGTGACTGCATTGGCAACTGCATCTTTCAGCTGCTATTCCAACACAACTATCTTTTTAGCATTGGCAGTATTTAGAATCTCTGTATCCTACAATTGATCCTGTAGAGAAGCATTCTGTTCTTGTAGGTCCTTGAGCTGACTCTCATACTCATTCCTTAATTTCCAAAGCTCAGATTGATGTTCTTCATTGAATTTGACCATCTTCTCCTGGAGATTTTTCAAATCCTCCTTCTTGATGTCAATCTCTTTATTCAACGAAGTAACTGAATCAAAATTGGCTCCATCAAATGCCCCCATAGATGCTGCAGTGTCTAATGCTTCTCATTGGATATCATAACACTATTTGGTCTAAATGATTTGATTGGGAACAGGTGCTTGCAGCACACTTGATCCCCTGCTTCTCTTGTTACCTCTTCTAACCACTGCTTTTGCTGACCTGCTGTCAAAGTATTCCCCAAGGGGAATCACAGCATCATCTTCAGGATCAACTGTCAACTCAGTTGCAGATGTGACAATGTTACCTGTTGCAACCAATGGAGTTGTTTGGGTAACAGTGGAATTAGGTATAGACATGGTGATCTGGGAGGTAGATGGAGAAGAAGGGATGGTCACATAAACTGATGGTAAAGAGGTTGGAGAAATAGTTGAAGTGAGAACCTCAAAAGGAGAAGTAGGAGGAAGGGTAGTGATGGTTGCAGAGAGACAGTTGGAAACTGGATCTCTGTAACTATTGGTGTGAAGTGGCAAGTGGGACTGACAAGGTTGGAAGTGAAGCAATGATGGAGGTTAGTGAAGCAAATAATTGATATATGGTGGATGTTGGTAGTGTGGCCTCAAAATATGAGGTGGAAGGAAGCTCAACAGAATAAAGTGGGGGTGCATAAGTTATTGTATCAACAGTAGTGGTGAATTCAGGAAAGTGGTCATCTGGAATGGGATCATCCATCACTATGCTATCCAGAAAATCTGTAACAACCTGAGAACCTTCAGTTATTTCTTCTACAACTGGCACAGGAGGAAGTCTTTCATCCTCAGCATCACTTTCCTCAATGTCCAGTGTAGGAATTTGAGAGGAAGAGGTCTACATTTTCTCTTTTTGCAGGGTTATTTACAACAACCACTTGAGTATCAAGTACTGAATTCATTTGTGCCAATTTCTTCTTTAACAATTCATATGTTTAAATCAACACCTTAAGTTCTACAAATAGTTTCAATTTTGGAGCATCCTCCATAAGGCCCTTACCCTTTCCTTGGTCTGGATATGTTAACATTAATGGAGCACTTACCTTCTGTGCTTCTTTCTCTTCTCCGTCCTTTCTAGTCCGCTATTCAAGTTGTAACTCCATTTTCCTATAACTCAAAACCTTAGTCTTGAGATCCTGTTGGTATTGAAGAATGAAGCTATGTTCCTCTTTGGTTTTAGCCCTAGCCAGGACATCATAAAAAACATTTACTCCCTGGTAAATGGAATCATCAAGAGTATCTTCGTGTGCATAGGTGGTCTTCATATGTTCTTGGGTAAAGTGGGCAACCACGAATGCCTTAGGATCATGCATCCTTTTTGGGGCTTGTCCCAATTTCAATGCAACCATCGTCTTTCCCAGTACTGCAACATATTTTGAGGTTGGAATGACCAAAGGCCCAAGGTTCAAAGGGAATTTAGGCCATCCCTTTCTTTTAGGTCTAGTGAGTTTGAGAAAAATTCCAGCTGTAATAGTTTGGAAACCTATTTCTTCAAGCAGGAGTTTGTCTGGGACTATCCTCGGTAGCAAGTGCACTGTGTTACTTCCCCAAACTCTAGCATATGAGAAATATTATCCCACATACCATTCACCAATGGTGGGAATGAGAGTTTTGGCATTAGGAGAGAAGGAAGGTGCATCTTCTTTGAATATCTGATGGTAAATTGTACCAAAGAAGTGATCACATATATCATACAGTAAAGGACCATAGTTATTCTCCCACAATGCTGAATAGTAAATGTGAACTGGAGGAGATGTCTGGGTCCAATTTCATCCCATGAAGGGGTATTGGAATTCTGAGCAAAACACATCAATTACATAGACTGAATAAAAGAAAGGAGGCTTCCTTGAAGCCGGTGTTTTCTGATACCGCTCAATGGTTGCCTTTAACTCCATTGATAGAATTGAATCCCAATTGAATGATTCTCCAGTTGTGAGGACGTGATGGGCCACATGTGCCCATTCGGATTTGAACATAGAACGATTGGGTAGACCATACAGCCTGCTAAGCGTGGCTGCTAAGAGGGAATAGGGTTCCTTGAACCATGCAACAGGGTATAGGTTATCAGCCCCGAGTATGAAGTTGGTCGGGTTATTCATCCATGACTTTATCATTTCGTCGCATTTAAACCTGGTCTTGGCAGAATCCAAGAAAACGACATTAAGAAGTTGGGTAGTCGGTCTAAGGGCATAAGCTCTAATGAAAAATTCAGGGCGAAAAGAAACCAAAATGGACCCTGCACTATTGTTAAAGGAACGGTCTTTGGGGTTCGCGTGGTCAATTATCCACTTGACTGCATCTGTGTAAGGAAGAAGGGAAGTTCTAGCTGCTATGGCATTAACTGGGAATCCCTAATTTTCTCATAGACAGGTCGGTTATCTTGGATGTCCAAATGGTCGTCGTTATCGAAAATGGCATAAATTTTAGACCAGTCTATCTGATAGGTTTCCGAGACTCTGTCATTGGTATCAACAATGATGCCCAAGTTGGGGTCTTTGTTCAACAGGTCTTTCTTTGTTGTCTTAGAATGGGTAACTCTCGACATAGTGAAAACTGGTAAATTCTGGTAAAATAAATTAAAACCAATTAAAAACACTTTTAAAAATGACGAAAAATAATAAACAACCAACAAGAAAGGACATAAAAACCGACTTGTGCTAACGAGAATAGCAGAAAAATAGCCCTAGTAAAAACTCGCAGTAAAAATCCTTGTAGCAAGTAAATTCTCGAAATTGAAAAATGGGGAAAGAAAATAGAAAAATCGACATATTAACAATTTCGTCGGATGAAATATGGACCATAGGATGAAAACAAATCAATGGCTAAGATCTAACATGCGAGATGCGGAAGGAGAGTTGCAGAAGTTTATTGTTGCAAATATGTACATCCTTTCCGCAATCCGCAATGCGGGCTGCGGGTTGCGGAAGCACAACTTAAAATATAAACAAAGCAAAAGTTTCTGTAATCCGCAATTGCGGGTTGCGGGTTGCAGAAATGCAAACGACACAATTTAAAATAATGATCTTTCCGCAACCCGCAATCTGCAATTGCGAGTTGCAGAAATGCAAACAACACAATTTAAAATAATAATCTTTCTTCAATCCGCAATCCGCATTTGCGGGTTGCGGGTTGTGGAAAAAAAAAACGTTGATTTATTCTTCAAACACTTTTCGCAATCCGCAATTGCGGGTTGTGGAAATGCGAAGTGCAAATTTATTTTGAAACCCTTCCCGCAATCCGCAATTGCGGGTTGCGGAAGAGAAAAACCACATTTATTGAAAATTATTTTCGCAGTGCGAATTGCAGGTTGCAGAAAGAAAGAGTTTCAAATCCAAAAAACCAAGCGGATTGCGGGTTGCAGAAAGGGCGAACTTTTGGGAAAATCACTGCTTTCCGCAACTCACAAAAACACACACAAATCAAAGGAATTTTCAAAGGGAAAATTACTAACTGAATCAAATCATGTCAAAGACATCAAAAGGATGATGAAAACCCCAAAATGAATAAGGAATTTAAATATTACCTTAGTAAATGAAAAATTGGGGCTCCCATGTTTCCATGAAAACATGGGATATGTTGTACCTACAACAGGAATTTAAGCATGCATTTTGTGTATATTATGGGTAGAAGACAATTATATAGCAAGGCCAGGAAAACATCATTACCGATATAACTTTGCATTCAAGTTATCATTGCAAGTCACTTCCATATTTTCACTTTGGAAAAGACATGACATCTAGTTCAAGCTCTTAGATTTCTAGACATAGATTATGTTCTAGATTGAAAATGTTCCATTGCCGCCATAACTATTTTCTACTACAGCTTGAACTTTACTTTCTACATTGTAGAAGAAAGTGCTTCCTTCTGAACACATACTATAGATTTCATCCCATTTACCAAGAAATGAAGCACACCTCTACTACAGTATTCATTTTCTCGTTACCTCTTACAGAATTTAGTATGAAGCTACAGTCTGATGGGCACAAGAGAATTCTGCTGAAGGACCAATATGATGAGGAAAATCATCTCCAAGGACTGACAATACTTCACCAGTCGTATTAGCAGGATGATTTTTATTGGTCCAGCTTCCATGTCCTGAATCTATTTTGCAAATGATCCTTGTCAAAAGACTAGTATCAAGTCTCAGCTCAACTTTTAGATGGGGAATTCAGGTAATTTCTATGTTTTTTGACAAATTATATATATATATGTATATATATATATATAAACTTATCAGTTTTGGAAGAAGTCCACATATTTCTTCATAACATTGTTTTTAAACAAATCAAATTACCACATCTCTTCATCATATTTATTACTTCAATGCAAACTTTTTGTTGCATTGATATTAATTTCATACCTTGGATCACCATATATATCCAAGTTTACCTATGCACTAACTGTCATTATTACCCATACCTCAACCATTGGCTGAAGAAATAAGTCATATGTTCGTTTGAGGGAATACACAATAATCATATCAATGCATGACCATGAAAGGAATTGGGCTCATTGTCTATTACACTCATGCTACCAAATGCATGCCTACCCACACATACCTTGTATAGAATCCTTCCATGTTTGTTGCACAATGACCATTTCTTACATCTTCAGGTAGAATTTGGAGGTGGTTAAACAGTTCCATTAAGGGAGTTCAATTGTTGTGTAACCAATTCTACATAGCAATTTCAGATGATATTGGAATACGATTGAGGCCGTATTATTACCAGAAGTTGGGAAGGTGGAAATGTCGTGGTAACTTCTCGGGGAACTTCTGATGCCTACTGTATGATCCGTGGACAGGTTACAGTAGAGGGCCCGTTCCGTGGCGAGCGGGACCATACGGAGTTTGAGGGGAGGTTTATGGAGGTGGTGGATGGTATGATTCTCAGGGAGAGGGTGAGTAATGAAAGAGGAAGTAAACAGATACACAATTATAAATTATTAATTAATTGTTTAATGCTTCTGTGTGTATGATGCATAATTGTTGTTATGGTTTCATACTATACTCATAGGGAATTACTTAAGATCATGTTGTAACTTAGGGTGTTTGATTGTATTAGTGAGGTTTAGAGACTTCTATGTGGTGGCCACACATATAAATCTCTAAACTTCACAATAGTACTAGATACCTATATACTCTAGTATTTACTTGATTGATTGATTGAATAAGTATTGTTTTTATTGCTTGAAGATTATAACTTCGGGACGAAGTTTCCTGAAGGGGGGAAGTATGTAACAAACCTCATGTAAAATAATGAAATAAAAAGGGGTAAAGTAATAAAGGAATATATATAATGGAATGTAAAATAATGAATAAAAGGGGTATATAATATAATGGGAATATGAAAGAAAAAGATGGAAAACAAATTGCATCAAAAGAAATTAATAAAAAGGGGAGAAGGGGGAGATAAAAGGAGGAGAACAAGAAGAGAGGGGGATCTTTTGTATTTTGGCATTTTGGAAGGAGAGCTCTGGAGGAGCCAAGAGAGAGGAAAGCAAGCAAGCTCTAGCATAGGGTTAATTGTTGGGGGATCGGGGGCCTCAGCCTTTGGCTGGGGGTTGGTTGGGTGGAGAGTCGCCCCCCCAACCTTTAGTTGCAAGCATCAGAGCTGTCAAGGTAATTGTAGCTACATGTCATCTAATCAGGTATGGTTCCTTAAATTTTCATAGTATTTTTCCTGTTATTATTGATTAGATCCATTGTCTTTGTCAGATCTTCTTTGCATGTTGTTTATTTGTTTTTGTTGTTATTTTCATGAGTTTACGGCTCTTACAATGTGCATTTGCATATGTATCAGGATGACATGCGACTAGAACATGTGACATTAATGTAAACCTACCATGTTGTTTCTTTTCTCTATCATTCCTTGAGTCATTTACGTTACCTCCATCAACACCAACAACTTCATTTGTCTTAGTCACCCATTGAGGAAGACTAATATCCCTTGTAAAAAGAATTCCTTCTTCAAATTTACCATGAGTGTCCATACTCTAATGATTAAGCATGCTATTTCTTGTAGTCAACTTTGTTGTAGAAGGTCAAATGCATGTTGGGTCTATCATGTGAGTTGACTATCCAATAAAAATGCTAGTGGACACATCAATCAATGTTGTCTAATAGCAAATGGATCTATACTTTTTCAAATTTTCATATGGATATTTGCTTAACAATCCATGAGACGACTTCAACAAAGAAACATTTGAAGACTGCTTATCAAGGACAACATCACTCTTACAAATAACTTCATGTTTGAATAGATAAAAAAACGTGTAGGATTTCAAATAATCAAAGTAGCCCACCTTGATACAAACATGACTCTTTGCATCCAACTTGTTTCACTTATCATCTAGAAATACGAGCCCAAGATATACATCCAAACATTATGAGGTGTCTCATTAATGGTTTTCTTCCACTCCATTTCTCAAGAGGGCCCATATTCCATACAATATTTGTTGAAATCATGTTCAAAATATAATGTGAGTAGTAGACATCTTTTGCTCAAAATCTAGTTGGCATACCTTTGGCTTAAAGTACACATTGTGTGATTTCAACCACAATTCAATTCTTCCTTTCAATAAATCCATTACGGTGGGGAGTATAAAGGACATATGTTTGCCAAGAGATACCATGCTATGACAAGGAATTATCAAATTCCTTTATTATCCTCCATTGCTAGATCCTAGACATTTCATAGGTTGATCGCATTACTCAGTGAATTTCCTTAACTCCCTGAACTTTTCAAAGACATAATCTTTATTCTTCAATACATATATTGAATTATACCTTGAAAAATTGTTAATAAATGTCAAAATATATGATTGTTGGTTCACTATCTAAGGGTCACTATGGACAAGTTCTAGTTGGGTCTTTTCTTTCGAAGTCTTTCAAGTCTCAAATGTAGCAAGGTCATAGTTTTCAAGTGGACATCCTTTTAACACACCATCATGAGGAACTACCCTAGGTAGTCCGTTAACCATATTAAACTTCACCATCAATTTCATACCTTAGAAATTCAGATCTCTGAGTCACTCATGCCAAACTCTGGTATGGTTGTCAATCCTAGCTATGAGTGTAGTTGGTCTTGGATCATGCTTAGGGAAATCATAGAACTTATACAATATGTCTTTATGGTGAATACTACCCTCAACAACAACAAAAAAATCATTGTTAATCTCCTTTACAATTATCTTATCAATCCATAATTCAACCTTCTTTTTATTGTGGGTTAGTTGGCATATGAACAACAAATTGACACTCAAACTTGGTACATGATACATATTAATGGTCACACAATTATGACTTTCCATCCTACAACAACCACCAACAATAAGTGCATAAACATATACAACAAATTTTTATTGTTTTGTATATTTACTTAATGAATATAAGAGAGAAGTATCATTATCCATATGATGCATACAACTAGAGCCAACCATCCACTCACATGTGGAAGTGTCAGCATGCAATCTTTCAGAAGCACTAATAGAGAAGGTATCGTTATATGTCATACCTTCTAGCATTCGATGTTGTATGTTGGTCAATAGATTAGTCAACACCTCATCTTTAAGCTTCTCAATCTTATCCTCAATATCTTTGGTCTTCTTCTAGTAAACCTTCCTAACATGCCCCATTTTTCCATAGTATCAACATGTCTTCTTATTACCTTTATTATTTATTCATAGATCATCACACTTTTTCTGGTCATTTTAGTTGACACAATCGTTATCATGGTAACCTCCATGATCTTTCTATTGATTGCATCCTCGACCTCATTCTCTATAGTTCTATCGAACTTTTCCCTTAAGGACATGGGCTTATTGCGTGTTCTCAAGTTTACCTTCGTCCCACAAATTTTACTAAAGACCTACTAGCATAAAATATCATAGGGTGTTTTTAGATTCACCAAGATTAGTTCTATAAGATGACCACATTTTTTTGAAAAATCCCATTCACATTCACCCATTTTGATTGACGCTTCTTCACAAGAGCCAAACAATGTTCAATCCTATCAAAGGAGAGACGATTAAGAGAGATAGACTCTTTTTCAATTTGCATAACTTGAATTTCATTGATTTTGTTAAACAAAGTCTTCAACTTCTTCTAGACATTATGCAAGAAGTTGATCCCACTTTTAAGAAAGAAAATCTCCTTGGATATGTAGGTTGTTATGACTTGTAAAACCTCATCCTTCTTCCCATTAATCATTAACTTATCATTTTCATCCTTATGGTATGGAACAGTAGTTTTTGTAAATTTCCAAAGATATTTACTGTTTAATAACATTTCCATATCTTGTGTCCACATTCCATAGCCATGGCCATTCAGAACCACATGTTATTTCTTATAACTCATAATCATTGTGAAAAACCCTAATCCAATCTGTAAGTCAAAACCTAAGTCAATGTACTAGAGATAATTGACTTGGAAAGAGCATGCAGGCAAGAAACAACCTCTAAAGTGACTTGTAGATACCAAGTCAAGTCTCAAACTAATAACTATGTTACCAAGATGGAGAACTGAGAATTGTAGAGTGAAGAACAATGAGTTCCAAGAAGATGTGGTGTCAATAGATACCCTTATATGATTGAAGCACAAGTGAGCATATCTCAACATATGGAAGGAATAATTAACAAAACATATAAATAATAATGATAGATTGATCCATATAATCATCGATATGTAACTCAAATCATAGCTAAATTTGATAGATAAGGAAGACATAGTTAACTTTTATTACCTTAGGCGTGCGTAGATATTTGTCTTTTCTGCCTTGACCCATGCATGAGTCAAATTGGTTGGGCCCACCTTTACTTGGTTTGACCAAAGTGATTTCCAAGTGGAATACCTAGTCGACAAGATTACAACAACTATCGATCCAGTGACTCAGATGAACCTCCCATTCCAACAATAATATAAAGAAAGTGCATTTTTTTTAAAAGGAAGAGATGGTGTGACAAAAGCATTAATTATTTAACAAGCGGTTGTATTTTTATCCCTCGTGTACTTTTTATATTCTTTTGTGAAGAATATCATAATAGGAGTCTAAGATTATTTTTATCTATAAGATTACATTTACTATGTTCAATATCAACACTATTTTGTACCCTATTTACTCTAATGTAAAACCAAGTTATATATAATATATTTTCTCATTGAGAGCCTAGCCCACACCAAACCATAAACAATATTCACACACTATATACAAAAGTGGTGCTCACAAGAAATATACAATAAAACACGAACTCATTCTCATCAAACATATCTAATGTTTCTTGTCTCATGCTTTTTAATATAGTTTGATAAATAAATATGAAATATTAATAACTAAACTTTAATAAATTGTCAATTGGGTCTAGCTCAAGTGGTTGTGAGATGGAGTGTTATCTTTCCCATCTATGTTCTATTCTAGTAAATGACATATTTATCTCATAATAAGTGAAAAAAATAAAAATAAAAATTAAACTTTAGTAAATGAGTAATGATTTATTATTAACATTATCTTTTAATAAAAGATAATTAACAAAGCCTTTAACATTAAAAATAATATTATTTTTTTTATCCAAAAAAACATATTTTCTATTCGAGAGGAAATAAAATACAACCTTAAGGTGTCCAAGCATAGTGGTGTAAAACAAGAAACGTCATAGACTTCCCTTGCAAGGGAGCGCATAGAGAGATATAATCTGTAAATAAACTTATGCTTATAGTTTAAACTTCATTCTACATATCTTTACTCAAAATACGCTAGAGTGACGAACATAAACATGTTGACCATATTTGTACTCTGTAATAGGGACATGGGAAGAATCCACTTGTAAATCATTTTTGAATAGAGAGTCGTCCAATGTGTTGATTTCTCTAAAGACACGAGTATACTGAACCATCTAGAAAATGCCTCCAATTTCCTTTAGGTGGGTCACCGACTATAAGATCCCAAAAGTAATAACCTGCACCTTCCCTCTCATCCAATGAATAGTAAGAGTAGAGCAACCAAATATATGAACCTGAGTAAGACAAATCGACTGCAAACTTCAAAATGTAGAAGAGAGCACTAAAATCCACTAAATGATTAGTCCCAGCTCCCAAATTTTCATTACCTTATAATATCAATTTTTCGAAATATAGAGAAAAAATTCGATACCATGGTGCTGCTCAGGACCTTGAAAATCCCAATCAAAGTAACCCCACGCCACATCTGGAATCAATACTAAATCACCTTTGACCCCCCTAGCCTTAGGGCCATAGTCGAGGAGTATAATTTTAGGAGAGTCAATGAGAAAGATGACATCTTAAAAGTTGGAATCACCTATGATTCAAATATACGAGCATTGTGGGCCAACCATATGCCCCAATAGATCAAATAGGGAAGATCTCGAAGTCCCCAAAGGTCTATACAAGCAAAAAAATCGTGAAAAAAAAAATCATTGAACCCTTGTCCCAAATATTTCTCAAATGAAAATGAATTGCTACATCCTTCCATACTTTGTGAATGTAAGTGCAAGTTTAGAAAAAGTGATCATTGTACTCTCAATTGGTTTTGCACAAAATATAGATGCTTGGGCCCACTTTATTCCACCTTTGCAATCGGTCCCAAGTAAGAACTCGATTATTCAACACCAACCAAAGAAATAAATTGCTCCTAGGTGGTGCCACCACCTTCCAAAATTGTACCACCACCAAAAAACCTCAATATTACTAGCAATGGTAGCCATGTACCCCAACATAGAAAAATATTGCCCCTCGGTCTGATTGAAAGCCCACACAATCTCATCTTCTTCATCAGCAAGTCTAATATGAGCCTTCTAGATCATCGTCAAGTATGCATCCCACCATTGTGCCCAAATACCATTGAAACCCAAGTCTGATGAGGACAACAATCCTTGTCGCCACAAGTTTGAGAAAGGAAGATTAACAAGATATTAATTTATTATCAACATTGTTTTTTAAGAAACGATATTTACTTAATATTTTAACTATAAAAATTAAATATATCATTGTTATTTTTTCATTGCCACATTGTCTCTATATAATTTTTAGTACTTTGCTAATTTATCATTAGTATCATTCCAAGTCATAGTCATTATTTAGCGAAATTTTTACCACTTCGTTATCTAATTTTTGTTTTTCTAATACATTTTAGGTATTAATTGCATGGAGGGAAATGGGGTGCTCTTATATGGCTAAGCGCACGAAGTTGGTGGAACTTTTAGGTGCAACAAAGGAGTTTTATAAAACCTGTTCACATTATGAAAATTGATAATGCGCTTACGTTTACAAGAACTAAGTTCGACAAAATCCAAACCTAGCAACGTACTTGAAAAGTAGGCCAACTGACAACATTGCGCACATGTTCCTAGATGCAAAAATTGTGTGTGATTTGTAACTCATGTATTTTAAAACATGCACATGATATAGTTTAAAAGAAATGCTTTTGGTCCCACTGCAACATCCTGTCTGTCCAAACTCTGTTAAAAAATACAGTGCTACAGCGAACTGTCGGGTGAACAACAATTGTAAGGGTTTTTATCATTAGTTTATGATTGATATAGCAGCTGAAACAAGTTATCACCATCGATAATTGTGAGAATGGACAACATACATAATAGATTAAGAATATCAACAAGAAAAATAAGCCTCTGAAATAATACAAGAAATTAGAGATAAAGAAAGGGAAGACATGGTGAGTTGAAGGCATGCAACAAGACATGTTTCAATTCCATCTCAACAGATGACACAATTATTTCTACCAATTCACAACAGGATAAGAATAAACATTCAACAGAGGATCCCTCGTTTTATACAACAATGGATGGAAAATCCCTTCATGGCCCTAGTAAAGAAGTAAAGCTTAGATGCACATTAGGGGATGTTGCAATTCTGACATCAAGTCAATTCTAAACAAATATACCACCATTTAAAAATCAATTGGATGAGGAAGAGTGAACAACTTTGGCTTATTGTGGTTATACAGATCATTAATTGAAGAGTCAAATCATGTAGAGCATTTGGTGAAAAATTTCTTGAGGTCCGAAATTGTTGAAATGTTGTTGAGACCATCCATGAGGATGTCCAACTTCCTCCATTTAGATACTACCAAGGGAATGAACACTAGTTTCTGTTGAATCATCACAACCTATTGGTGATGTGTTCCATGCTACAAAAACAACTTTATATCAACTAACCCCAATGTGTCGAAGAAATCCAAAATATATCCAAGTGGATGAAAACATCCTTAGTTCCCTTAAAGGTGAGTTATCTAAACGAACTATTGCTTATCAGACATGACAAATAATTAATTAATACTTTGATTCAAAATCTGATGTAGGAAAGTGTAGATTATTTTTCTCTGCTAAAATTTAAGTCTTTTATTGTTGTTAGAAAATAGTTAGGAATTGAGGTACTAATAAATAATTATGGTCCAAGTAGTCATATTGTTAAAAACCCATAGATGCTTTTAGCACAATTGGTAAGAAAACCCATTCTAAATATTGTAATGTATCTCATAGAACAAGGGATGCAAGCTTAGGTTCTGGTTCACCGACGTGAGAAGAGAAACCTTGCATATCAACAAAGTCATGCAACAACATTCTCAATTTATGGATTTTCTGGGACAAACAATTCATCAATTTGTTCAACACAAACAATAATAGGTTGCTCTTTAAATACTTCAGTTTGAACACCTCCAACAACAAACAACATTTTTTGATGTAAGTAGAACCGGGTGCAGGCAAGGAATTAGAAACAACATCATAGCCAAGACCTGCTATAGGTGTCTTCAACTCAGGGGTAATAAGAGAAGCAAAACTAGGATAAATAACATTATTAGTAGCCAATAAAACACGAGAAGGTGTACAAACATCCGTAACAAGCTTCTTACAAACAAATAGGATAAAAATAACATCATCAAAGGTATACAAAGTAATAGGTGATCCTGTCACCTCAACAACATCAATAGTCTTCTTATCATCTTCATAAAATCAGTTGATCTCTAGTTCAAGAATTTGCTTGCACTCCTACAAATCCTTAACAACCTCATCTTTCTTAGTTAGTTGTAGAAAAAAGGAATCATAGTCTTTCTTCAGAGCATAATATTCATCAAACAACCTATTATTGCCATCTTGAAGAGGAGAAACTTCTTCACGAAGCTCATCAATAGAGGTTTGCAAATGGGCAACCTCATTGGATAGTTGGACTATGGTTTGTTCTAGGAGACAAGTTTTCTCCTTCAAGCCATTAATTTTTGTATGAGAAAGAGATTTAAATTCTTCATCTAGATCATCAATCATATTTGACTTATCCTCGAATTCATCTACCAAATTTTGGAAAATGGTTTCCATGGTATGTTCTAGGACATCAATATTCATAATACCTTCATCAAACTTCTTTAAGATAGAGGTCGATAATGCATTTTCAACAAGAATTGAATTGTATTGCTGCAAGCTTTGAATGGTATGATATTTCCATTAATTTCATGATGAAGTTGAGAAACCAATTTATTCAATTCAATAATAGTTTCTTTTCGAGAGACAAGTTGTAGCCTTCTCTCTTTCTCTATACAAAGCCTATGAATAACACCCATATTAAAGGGCACACAATAATTTCAAATCTACACGCAATCTGAGTCAAGCAAGTCGATTGTCCTTGGTTCTAATCGAGTACCCTCAGTCGGCCCAAACTACATCCAAGCTTTAAACAAGTCGATCAAATGCTATTTGAATTAAAAAATCGACCCAACAATGCAAATATGTTCAATCACTCCAACACACAACAATCATCATCCTGTTGTATTTCAACTATAAGCAACACGGGAGCAACACTATTCGGTCCTTATTCAACTAAATAAGTATCTTAAGGTAATCATCAATTGTTGCAACAATTGATTAATTATATTTGTTGAAGCATCAAGTCATATATGAATCCACATATTCACAAATACATCCATAGAGGTCCTTCTAGAGTTAATCAGCATGTCCTCAAATGCTCTAGTCGATGTGTAAAGTCTTGATTGAAGCTACAATTGATGGGACAAAGTTTGGTATCAAGGTGCAAATCAACTATCAAATCGATTCACCATCTGGTTGAGTCTTTCAATCAAGTCAAATACTCAGTCAAAGGCTTGGTTAAGTCATGACTCTAGGTGACTCAAGTTAATCGATTATCCTTTGGTTGTTAGTTGATGTGTTGTAGTCGACGGTTCCAGGAAACAATCCAGTCGATAGTCAGTCGACAACTCCATATTTCACAAATTAGGGCACAATACATCCAAGAAAATAACTAGTCAATTGCTCCAAAATGCAAGTTGACCATCTAGTTGATTCACTATATTGTCGAACCCTCCTATCGATGGATCCAAAAGTCAATCAAAAGGAATTTCATAGGGAAATACAAGCTATACCAATGCATTTACCTTCGATCGATCATGATTCTAGGTAGCCAGTCGATCACACTTCTAGTCAATATGCAAGGCAATAGTCTACTTGACCATAAACGAGGTCCTTAGTATATTCCCCAACTCATGGTTGATTCCCTTTCTACTACATAGATCTCTAGTTGAAACCCAAGGAATAAAACAACACGATATTCTGTTGCATCAAGACAAAAGATATCCATCTCAATAGATCTGGCTAAGGAAAAATAATTACCTAGATATGTCCAACCAATGTGCTTGATCCTGACAAGATAATACTTAAGGGAATACCAGATCATGCCAAAGGAAGCTAGGGAAAATGATGGTTGAAACCAACAATGTGATTCACCATACTTCTCAACCCCACAAATGCAACTCATCAAACCACCAACGTCTAATGGAACTCATTAAATTTGCAAAACCCTCATGATAATGAACCAAACATCTATGATACCATGTTGGAACATGTAATAAATTGCAGAAGAGAGAACAGAGATTCCACAAACAATGGTGGTGTCTAAAGACACCTTTTCATTGAGGCACAATTATCCATGATCCAATGATTCGCCATGATCACCATGATGATAGACCGATCTATTAGACCATCTATAAATAGTTTTCAACCATGGGAAAAACCAACAAACATGGGGCCACATTAGTTATAACTATCTATAGAACACAGATCTACAATCCAAAGTGGACATGACCAATGCATATTTTTGTTGGTGGCCGACTTCCTCAAATGATCGACTCTCTTGATCCGACAAGGTAGTTTATTCGACGTTTGGATCTCTTGAACGATCAACTCCCTTGATCCGACAAGGTGAGGTTATCAAAGAACCTTTGGTTCCAATAGTTTATTGATTAGCATTTTGTCTAGAGGGAAAGAAAATTCTCAACATATCCATAACCGATGATGAGAAAAACCACTTCCCAATTGGGTCGATTGTTGTCAAAGGCAAATACTTGACACAAGACAACAATGCAAGAAAGAAGGGTGGATATGTTTTTATAGATTACACATCAGGTGTAAATGTGTCGCACTTTACAAACTTAATCATTGGTACAAACCTCCACTTATAAACTATGTCTTGAAGAAACTTCTCAAGAGTATGCTACTTCCTACTGGATGCTAAGCATGGGAAACTAATGGATACAATAAGCATCAGAGATGATACATAGGGTTTGGGTGTATGATACTGGGTATGTTGACATGTTGAGGTATGTTGATAGACATGGTATGTTATTTAAGAGTTATGTTCATTGATTTCTTTCTAATGCATGTTCATTTATGATATATCTGCAAATTGATATTTTCATTGTGTTGTATGATGATATTAGCTATACCATCCTTCTGCAGTCCAAGGTTCTACAAAGAATCTAGAGATAAGACATGAAAGAGAAAATGAGAACCTGGTGTCTTTAAACACCACCATGACATGCTTTAGAATTTATAAATTTTTCATTCGAGTATATATATGGATGATGGATGAAATTATGTTGTTATCTCACGGTTTGTGTAGCATATCTGAACATTATTTCTTACTGCAGATTTTCAAGTTGTAAAAGATACATGTTGGTTGAAATGCTTCATTGGAATCATGTGTGGGGATGAGTATCCATTTTTTGTACATGTTACAACATAATATGTTTGACATGGGTACTATATATGTATTATTTATAATTAATATTTCTGATCACTTTAGCAAAATTATGTCTTTTTGTGTATTTTATTGTTAGTTTAGTTCTTTTGTACTCCAACTATGTACTTCACTAGGTTACAATACTTCTAAGTTCCATTGAATATTGGTGTGGTCATTTGTTGGAAACTAATAAAATTATACTATCTTAAATCTTATCATTTTATGTATTAAATTTCTTGTACCCAAAATGTTAGTTGATCTTGATCAACAACATATGCACTTCAACATCACATCCAAAATCATGTATTCATCCTCCCCAAATTTGTTCGGAGACACATTATAAGAAGGTCATCATTATGATGAGGTTATTTGCTTTGATTTATGTGTAAATTTGATTCCAAGTATCCTTTGATTGCATCCTCAAGTCCTCAATAAGTTTTTTGGTAACCTATAGCAACTTGTGCCTATTATAACTTATATGGTAGTTGCATTTTTATGCTGAGAATCCAACGGAGTCGATGGTTTGTCAATCCGAGTCACAATATTAATTTTATGTCTAGTTGCAAGTTACCTCCAAAACTCATTCGAGGACCCTTGGAAAATTTGTCTCGTGGCATAAACACCAAATGGAACAGTATTTTTGAGTGCTTTAAGTTGTTGTAAGTTTTTTTGGGAAAGGAATATGTGAGCATGCTATCTGCACATTCTCGTAGTACCAATTCCAAAATTGGACCCATAAATATAAATTTTGCATTTCCTCTTACTGATCCAAACCCTAGTTATCCAAATCGATGAATAAAACACACTTTGAGCCATGGGACTCGGGCATGAGGGGTTCCCTAGCTGCAAACTGTTGCTAGGAATGCAATGCAATCAATGATTTTTCGATATGAGTCATGGTTTTCATTTTATGTCTAGTTACAGGTTGCATCCCAAACACATTTGAGGACCATTTTCCAATTTCCCCCCTAGCATGGGTACCTAATTGAGTAGTTTTTTAACACCGTAAGTTGTTACAAGTTTGTTTGGAAAGTCTTATGTGACCATGCTATCTGCATGTTCTCTGTGTAGTAATTCCAAAATTAGGCCCATATATCCAAAAATTGCGTTGCCTCTTACTGAGCAAAACCCTAGTTCTGCAAATCCACGAATAAAAAATATTTGAGACATGGGCCCAGACATGAGGGGTGCCTAGCTGTGATTCTTTACCAGGAATCCAATGAAGTCGACGGGTCATTGATTTGAGTCACAGTTTTCATTTTCTGTCCAATTTCTAGTTTCCTCCCAAACTCATTCTGGGACACTTGGCATATTTGTCCTGGGGCATAAATACGTAATGGAGCAATGTTTTCAAGTGCCATAATTTGCTACAAGTGTTTTCTAAGAGATTCGCTATTCCAAATTAAATGTGAGCATGTGAAATATATGTGAGTAATAATAAAGTAAAACGAGAATAGTCCACATGAGACAATTCTACAACCCACAAGAAGCAAGAGATCCAGGAGTTGAGAGAATAGTTCACATCCAAACCTACATCTTAAAAGTATGAAAAACATGGATAAAAATGGTTTGAGAGAGAGGGTTTCTTCACCAGGGTAATTAAGTGCATCCACTAGCATGCCTTTCGCAACTTGAATATTTGTTAAAAAACTTAGCATTTCATTGAAGAGTCCAAAAGCTTCAATTTGTGCAATTTGCACACTATGATCATCATAATCCATACGTGCATGAATTTCAGTATCCTTGGATTAACTTAGTACATGAATATGATTCAGAATCAAAGCATGTTGATCCTTCAATTGAACACATTGTAGTAGTTGGGACTATCATTGATTGATGTCGACTATATTTTCATAGATTTGATGTGTTAAAAGCATCATTGAATCCAAAAGGATCATTTTCCCATGAGCCTAGTGAAATATCAAATCACCAAGGGGATAATACCACCTTGTACTGAAATGGCCTTTATTTTTATTTTTAACATACCTCATGTCTTATATTTCTGATTCTTGAGTTATTCTTTGAAGAAAATGTTCTCTTTTATCATGTCTAGGAGGTTGATATGCATTTTATTCAACATCCACTTAGAAAACTATGAAAAGGTTACCCCTAATGCTCCTATTTCTAGAGGATGTGCATCATCCCTATTTGATATATATATTTGTTACTTGGACTTCCATTTTCTACTTTTTTCTTTTATTCCTCTTGACTAACACCATTTTGAAGTCATAGTGCATGAAATCAAACTCTAAAAGATGCTTATTTAGTATTCATATTCCACACCAATATTAGGATTCTTCATCTCCTTTACAAACTAGTGTTCTAACCTCACTAAACTACTTGTAATTTCCACTATAGTGCTACCAATTTCCCCATTTATTAACACTTCCATGAATCCAAATTGTGTAATATCTCTTATTGAGAAAAAAACCCTACTTTTTCAAATTGATTAATTAAATAAGATATGTGCTATGGGATATCCTAGTGAGGGGTTCCCTAGATGCAATTCACTACTAGAAATCCAATGGAATCAATGGTTCATCGTTCCAAGTCATGGCCCTTTATTTTATGGCTAGTTGCAAGTTGCCTCCTAAACACATTTAGGGACCCTTGACAAATTTGTACCAGGGCATAAATACCTAATGGAGCAGTGTTTTTAAGTGTCATAAGTTGCTGCAAGTTCATTTGGGAATGACCTATGTGACCCCGTTGTTTGCATGCTCTTGGGGTAGGATTTTAAAAATTGGACCACTAAATACAAAATTTGCATTGCGTCTTACTGAGAAAAACCTTAGTTTTTCAAATCGATTAACAAAACAAAATTTGAGCCATGGAACCCAAAGTTGAGGGGCTTACCTAGCTATAGTTGGATGCTAGGAATCCAATGGAGTCAATGGTTTGTTGATCTGAATCACAGTTTTCATTTTATGTCCTCTTGCAAGTTGCATCCCAAATTCATTCAGGGACTCTTGGTAAATTTGTCCTGAGGCATAAAGACCTAATGGATCAAAGTTTTTGAGTGCCATAAGTTGCTACAAGTTTGTTTGGGAAAGGCCTATGTGACCATGTTATCCGCAGGATCTCAGGGTAGGATTTCCAAAGCTGGACCACTAAATACAAAATTTGCATTGCCTCTTATTGAACAAAACCCCATTTATCCAAATGAATCAAACAAGTTCCAAGCCATGGAACCCTAGGGTGAGGGGTTCGCTAGCTATATTTGGATACCATGAATCCAACAGATTCGATGGTTCTTCGATCTTAGTCGTGGTTTTCATTTTATGTCCAATTGCAACTTGCCTTTCAAACTCATTTAGGTACTCTTGACAAATTTGTTCCAAGGCATGAAAACCTAACAAAGCAACATTTTCAAGTGCTATAAGTTGTTGCCATTTTTTTTGGACAAGGTTTATGTGACCATGTTGTTCACATGCTCTCGTGGTATGATTTCCAAAATTGAACCACTAAATACAAAATTTGCATTACCCGTTATTGAGCAAAAACCTAGTTGTCCAAATCGATTAATAAAACAAGTTCTGAGCCATGGAACCCTGGGGTGAGGGATTCCCTTGATATATTTGGATGCCAGGAATTCAAGGGAGTTGATGGTTTGTCAATTTGAGTAACGGTTTTCATTTTATGTCCAATTTCAAGTTGCCTCCCAAACTCATTTGGGGACTCTTGGAAAATTTGTCACGGGGAATAAATTCATAATGGAAGCAATGTTTTTGAGTTTTATAAGTTGCTGCAAGTTTGTTTGGACAAGGCCTATGTGACCATGCTATCAATAATATCCTGGGGCAGGATTTCAAAAATTGGACCACTGAATACAAAATTTGCATTGCCTCTTATTGAGAAAAATCCTAGTTCTCCAAATCGATGAATAAAACAAGATCCAAGCCATGTAACTTTGGGGTGAGGGGTGCCCTAGTTGTATTTTGATGCCATGAATCCAACAGATTCGATGATTCGTCGATTTGAGTCACAATTTTCATTTTATGTCCAATTTCAAGTTTCCTCCGAAACTCATTCATGGACTCTTGACAAATTTTTTCCAAGGCATAAAAACCTTACAAGAACCCAATCGAGTCGACGGTTTGTAGATCCATGTCATGGTTTTCATTTTATGTTCAATTTCAAGTTTCCTCCCAAACTCATTTAGGGACCCATGATAAATTTGTCATGGGCCATAAATACCTAATGGAGCAGTTTTTTCGAGTGTCTTAAGTTACTGCAAGTTTTTTTGGTCAAGGCCTATGTGTCCACATTGTCCACACACTCTGAGGGTAGGATTTCCAAAATTGGACCACTAAATACAAAAATTTCATTGCCCCTTACTAAGAAAAACCCTAGTTCTCCAAATTTATGAATAAAACAAGCTCCTAGCTATGTAACACTAGGGTGACAGGTGCCCTATTTGTGTTTGGTTGTCAAGAATCCAACGGAGTCAATGATTTTTTGATCCGTCACAATTTTCATTTTATGTCATCTTGCAAGTTGCATTCCAAAGTCATTCGAGGAATCCTAGAAAATTTGTCTCATGGCATAAAAACCTAATGGAGTAGCATTTTTTAATGTCATAAGTTCCTACAAGGTTTTTTGGGCAAGGCCTATGTGACCATGCTATGCGCACACTCTCAGGGTAGGATTTCCAAAATTGGACCCATAAACCCAAAATTTGCATTGCCTCTTATTGAAGAAAACCCTAGTTCTACAAATCGATGAACACAACAAGATCCGAGCCATAGAACTCTAGAGTGAGGGGTGCCCTATCTATATTTGGATACCAAGAATCCAACAGAGTTGACGGTTCATCGATCCGACTCACAATTTTCATTTTATGTCCTATTTCAAGTTGCATCCCAAAGTCATTTAGGGACTCTTGACAATTTTGTCTCAAGGCATAAAAACCTAATGGAGTAGTGTTTTTGAGTGCCGTAAATTGCTGCAAGTTTGTTTGTGTAAGGCCCTTGTGACCACATTTTTTGTACAATATTGGGGAAGGATTTACAAAATCAGATCACTGAATACAATGTGTGCAATTTGCCTCTTATCAAGAACAAAACCCCGGTTCTAAAATAGATGAATAAAACAAGCGTTGAGACACTTGTGTATGTCTAGTGAGACACTTGAAATAAAGTAATGCTCAAACACATAAGAATAAATTTAATAGTCCTTTAGATATTATCTTCTTGTGCTATGTTAAGAAGGTGAGTGGCATCATATAAGTGAAAACGTTATGGCCATATGCCCTTCTGCAACTTGTGTCTATCAATATGAAAATATAATACAATTAGGAAGTATAGCATTTGGATATATATTATGTATCAACTCGATGCACAACTAAATTTTCCCAATGTCTATTACTATTTAGAAAAGAAAACAATAATGGTTATATTAAAAAAGCTTATATATATATATATATATATATATATATATAAAGAATGTGATACATAAGAAAAACACAACAAAAAAGAACAATAACTCATGAGTCATGATGAGTCAAGTGGAACTTAAGGAAAACCCCAATGCAATTGTAGATGAACCTTCAACCTTGAATCAAAATTGGATAAAGAAATACATACACATTATGACTCTGAAGATTCACATGAACCAAATTCTTTGAGAGGATTTTATTTCCATCCTTCTTTCCTTTGAAAATTTTGAGTTAAGAATACGATTGAAATGCAATTTTAGAAAATACTAAGCTTCCTCCAACCTAAACTATTACTATATGTAGAGGGTAAATCCACATATATAATCTAAATCCACTTTGTTAATAGATATTTAGTTGTTCATGAATTAACACAGGTGGCTAGGGACTACCACTCCTCTACACTAGATCCACAATTGTTACACCACAATACACATGATCAAACCTTCCAGTCATCATTTTTTGTCAAAATCAAAGTCCCTTAATACAAAAGACAAATTTTAAAACGAAATCTAAACTCAAATCAACTACAACCTCACAAGAATTTGGAATTATTTTTGTAATTATGCAATTTACCTCGCTATTACTGAAAATGTACATGTAATATAATATAGATGCAGGGTTTTTATTTATTTATAATATTATAGAATTATTTGTATTACAATTGCGATTTAACCAAATATATGCACCTTTGTTCTTGGCGTTACACAATTGAGAAAATTGAAAGTTGAGCATATATGAAACTTGGCATTACAAAGAAACATCTAGTTCAACTTGAATATATATTGAACAAAATGTATATTTTTAATGACAATTAAATACTTTAAAATAAAATATAAATGGCATGCGGTTTCCATGATACATGGACTACTAATAGGTCAATAATTTAGAATACAATATACATGGGAAGGCATGCAATGCCCCTAAGTACATCTATGATCCACAATCTATCCTCCTCTTGATTTTCCCTAATGTAGGCCGAGCACGCCTACATATATGATTGATGTTCATCTTTGGAGTCTGCAAGTCAAAGAACAATATTTTTGATCAACTATTTGCTCGACTCCATTAGCATTAAATCAAGCCCAAGAAAATAATTTACAGCTCAATACTTTATATCAAACACTCATCAAACCCATACAAGGTATGGGTGACTATGGCATCCTCCTCCTCAATGAACTCCTATCTACAATTGTACTCTACAAAAATTATAGACAAACTATAATTTAATTCATCGATTATGAACATGCAAGTAAATTGAATAAAACAATTGTACTCATTAACATATTCATATATTTTGCATGAATATGGCTTACCACAAAAAGTGACTCTGAATAAGGATATTGGTCTCCTTCGGTAAGAGATGGAGCCATTGGATGAACATCAAGCTCAACAGAAGCCGCAATTGAACTAGAGGGACCAAGCACTCCAATTGGCAATGACTTTATCAACCAAGCATTTCAAAATAGATAGATGTATATGCATGAATCAAATATATAACACATGCATAAATTGGGTAGAAATGTTGAAATAGTTACCTCGGTGTGAGATGTTTCCATAAAAAATACAACAACTGCCTCATCGATGAGCCTTGTTAATTTCTACGTAGAGGGATCTTTAGGAAAGAACTATAAACACATGCATGAATGAGCATTAGAAAAATAGTAGTGCATGTGAAATGAAATGAAAGTATTAAATCCACAACTATAATTTAAGTCTAGATAAATTACTTCTCTCTGTGTATCCCCATGGTCATCCACACCCTCTTTCTTTCGAGGAGCAGATCGTCTAGTATAGACATGTCCAACAAATGTGGTTTGTCCATGCAAAGAGGCAAATGCATGTGGCAAGCTAGACTCTCCTACCATAACCTACAATCATCAAGTGCTCAAATAGTTAAATACATGCATTCATTAAAGAGCTAACATGAAATAATGATGTAACATGTTGAAATAGATACCTCTGTCTGAGTTGTGCTTGTGAACTCAGGAACATATGTCTCTCCATTCAGGGGCACAACAATGTTCTCCTCTAGCACGATCTACAATCACAGAGTGATCAAATAGTTAAATACATGCATTCATTAAAGAAATAACATGAATTAATGATGTAACATGTTGAAATATATACCTCTTCCTAAATTATGCCTTTGAAGTTAGGCACATATTTCTCTCTAGTTAGGGGTGTAGCAATGTTCTCCTTTGGAACGACCTACAATCACTGAGTGGTCAAATAGTTAAATACATGCATTCATTAAATAACTAACATGAATTAATTATGTAAGATGTTGAAATAGATTCCTCTACTTGAATTGTTCCTATGAACTCATGCAAACATGTATCTCCAGTCGAGGTAGCAAAAATATTCTCCCCTAGTGGAGAATGAACGAACAATAAGTTTAAAAAAATAAGAAGATGATAAAACTATATATATCTATGAACCATAAGGAAATTTGTTTTTGAACAAAATCATTATTAACTATGTACTTACATGGTGCAAAAAACCATCATGAGTGAAATGTCCTAAAAATCCATAATAGATATGGCCACATGATGTGCAAGTATGGGAAAATAGTCTTGGAGTTGGTAGTCTTGCCTAACCTAGAGATAATGGTCTTGCCTGAGCTAGAGCTGATGGTCTTGTCTTATCAGTAGAGGATGGCCTTATCTAGTCAATTCCCACAACTAATGTGGCACGACGGGCCATCATCTATGTCAAATTCAACAACACATCCTATGTTTATGGAAGCAATTGTTGTGTGGGTGGGAAATATGATCTAGGTAATGGCTTACATAGTTGAGGGGCTTGGAAATTTGCATCTTAGTACCTCACATTGGGTCTATTTTGAGGCATCTCTAACCCAACATCCTAGAATGACAGATAATGAAAGTAGTTTATGTGCTTCCCTAACACAAACTCTGTAGACAAATTCTTGTGGAAGTACAAAGGGAGTTCCCTATTGTTGTGAAGGGGCATATCAAACACCATGTATTACCTATCCATCAAATGATCAATGACTGGTTGGTAGGTACACCACTTAATGGATATATGTAGATGATTGGTGTTTGGTATTTCACTTGTTCTAAGGTCTTTGAATAGGGAAAATATGTCCTATTTGCTTATATTTAGTTTTTTAATTATGTAATGGTCCAAACCATCAACATATTCTTGACATTTCCTCTCTTTGTAAGAGGAAATACTATACAAATCCCCATTGGCTTGCCTTATTGTGCCTATTGCATCAATTATTTCGGCAAGAGAGTATCGAATTGGGTCTCCACCCTTAAACACAATGCTCATGGCTCTAAGTGTTACAATTTCTCTCAAAATACCATAATTTTGATCCATATCTACAATTAAAAAACTCCAAAGAGAAATTGATAGAAACACATCAATGACTAATTTCAACTCTAATACTTCTCATCACTCAATAAAAATAAATTCTCATTAATTATAACATAAATCCTATATAGTTTAAATATTTCTTTAAAATCTTGATGTAATAATTTTAGTATAGTGAAGTCTTTCATTTTAAATATTAATTAGTAGCAATTTAGAAACATAGTGCCCTCTAAAATTTTTACCTTCACATTCAAAGAACCATTTACTAATTTATGCATAGAATATTCATAGCATTTTTGTTTATGTAAAGGTTATTTGGCCTCCAACTTGGGATTTCAATGCCATTATAAGGCTTTAATCAATTTTAGGTTGAGTGTGTAAAGTATGGCCTTAGGACACAATAGTAGCCTCTAGGGATTCAAGAACATGAAAAAGACCATGCAAGGCCAAGTTCTAAGGGATGTTTTGCCTCTAAGTGGAGATATGAGAACCAATAGGATGCCATGAGAAATAGGTATGAGTATTAGGGCCTTGTAATTGGTACCTTTGTTGAGGAAAATTAGAGCTTAGGCCCTAAAGCTAGCTTCTAAGGAAACTGGAAAAAATGACAAAAGAAACTAGACATAGTAGTTAATGTTAATGAATATGAGGACATTCAGGTTAAGAAGGAGAGGGTCAAGATTGTATTAGGAAAATATATTTCAAGGGAACATGAATGAGGCATTGAGCCACCACACCATCTATATCTAGGAGATATTTGACATTCAAGAATGGATGTTAGTTCCATTAGGAGGTTTTGAGCACCGAGTATAGGTTAGAGGGTCATGGTCATGGTCGAGGGAATAAAATTTATCCATGGGTCATAAAGGTAGCTGATATGGCTTAAGTGTGGTGAATAAGGCCTTGAACCACCACACATGTAACCTATGCATGAGGTATTTGTCTTATAAGTGGGGGTATTGACACAAATACAAGGTTTTTGGCATGAATCTTGGGTCTCATGGTCTTTAACATGGGTGTTTTTTTTTATGTAAATAATATGTTGATTGTAAATGAGCATCATGGAGAGGGGATGATTTGGTGGACTACTTGTAGTAAGGGAAATCTAGGAACTCCTCAAATCAATTTTTTGGTCTAGGGACGAGCTCATCAAACAATGGAAAGTGGCTAGTGCTCTTCGTATAGGGAAAGAGAAAGGAAAGGGAAAATATAATAGGTTTGGGCTTATCCCCTACCACTCAATAAACCTAAGGGACAAGGGGCACATCACTGAATATTTATCCTTAAAATTTATAAGCACTAAACAAAAGTAGGGAGGAGTTCACATCACTTAATAAATTTATGGCATGTGTTGGGGTATGAGGTTAGGTTCAATGCATGCCGAACAAGGGATTTGAGGCCCTATCATTAAATAATTCATATGACAACTTGAAAACATGCAAAAATAAATTGGACATATTAGTTAATGTCAGTGAGTATGGGGACATTAAAGGTTTAGGAAGGAGAGGGTCAAGCTTTTATTAGGAGAAGGTATTTCTATGAAGTAAATCCTATCCCTAAGTAGAAGATGCCTAATAGGGAATTTCATTGGAAAGTTTCCCCTCAAAGTACCCTCTCATTTTTGCATTGAGAAGGTTTAATTTGGGATTATTAGGTATACTCCAAAGTTCCATATACTCACTTGGGGTTGTTAGCTTTTGAATTTTGCTCAAAATTCCATGATTTAAAAATGATAGTAGGGAAATGGTTATGGGGTCCTTCATTTATAGATTAAATAGATAATTTCCATGTTTTGATCCTATGAAGGAAACAAAGGCTTCACACCTTATATGGTTTAAGTCACGTGGAATCCCCAAGAAACTTTGGATTAAATAGGCCCTAAAGGAAATTGGCAATGACTCCCAAGTTCATTAATTAATTTAGAGGTGAACATAACACACTATCCAAAGTAAAAGGAAAAATTGCCAAAATTATGGTGTTTATGTACCTTTGTGAATGGATACCATAGAAGATGGAGATAGAATGGGGCAAATGAAAATTCAATCAAATATTAGACTATAGGAATATTTTGTTCAGGTGCAAAAATTGTCATGCAAATGGGAATTTTTTTAAATAATTCATGTTGATGAAGAGGAAGTGGGAATGGAGAAAAATTGAGGGATTAAGGGTTTCACTAAATATATGCTCAAAGGACAAAGGAAAGGTTTCTAAGCAAAATAAGGAATTCAAAACCATTGTTTAAAAGCCAGCCTTCAAAGGATTGTTTACCAATTTTATGCACAATGTTATATTGATACAAAGAATTAGATGAATACAATAAATTGAATTGGCAATGGAGATCTACCTACTGAGATATATCTATAGAGGCAAATGTAGAGGAAAATGGTGATGGTGGTTTTCCACTAAATTACCCTTACAGTCATGGTCGCTGTGCTTTGAGGCTATAACAATGAAATTGGGTGAAGGAAAGGGTCGATTGTTGATTTTTAAAATAAAATAGAATATCACGTGCACGATATGCAACTCATTGATGAGTTACATATTGTGTGTGTGATATATAACTCATCGATGAGATGCATATTATGCACGTGATATGTAACCCATCGATGAGCTACATATCACACATGCAATATGTAACTCATCGATGAGTTATATATCACGCACACGATATGTAACTCATCAATGAGTTGCATATCGTGAACCATCGATGAGTTATATATCACATGCACAATGAGTTACATGTTGCATGCGTGATATGTAAGTTCATTTAAAAAGTGTATTTCCCATAATACCATCCTTTATTTCCTTAATATCGAAAGGCATATATTTTCTCCCTCTACAATAAATATTTCCCTTGGACCAATACCTAATGCTAAAATCCTCCTAATGGTGCACATATCCCCATTCGAAGGCAAAGATACCATTGAGAGGTAATATGAAATGCTTTGAGGAGTAATTCTGGGATTTGGATGATTATAAGCTTCTTTTACACGTTGCTCTTATCCTAGATGCTTAGAATATTTATTGGGAATTATGTCCCATGTTTCCGGCCCGACCATGTAGATTGAAACAATACCCGTACCTAGACCTCATAAACTTGTAATGGTTTCCATATCACCAATTTAAGGCCAAATATCCCCTTGAGTAGTCATCTATGGTGGTTTGAGTTGTCAGTCATGGAACTTGATTCCTAAAATCTAACTTTAGAGCCTATGCCTAAGCTTCACCCTCCGACCATGGCTAACACCTCAACACCCATACCTAACTTGATAAAAAACTACTAATCATGCCCATATAACCAATTGAAAGCTAAGGATACCCTCAGGAGATCATGTCTGGTGGATCGAGGTGATGTTATTGTTGTTAGATTCTTTGCATAGATTCCTTTAGGTCCCCAGGCGGGATTTTCCTTCCTCAACCGTGTCTAGGGCCCTATGACCCATTTCAATTGCTAATTTTTTTAATGGATCCCATATCCTTTCTCAGAGTGAAAAGACATCAAAGAGAGGTCATATGTGGTGGTTCGAGGCTTATTCATGTCCTTCAAGCCTTAGAAGCTATATTTAGGGCCCAAGGTTAACGTTTCCTCCCTTGACCATGGAGAGGAAATTACAACCATACTTAGTCATCAAAATATAAAAATGGTGCCCATATCCCGAAAAATAGGAAAATGATAATCTCGAGAGGTCAAGTGTGATGGCTTGAGGAATTGTTCTTAAATTTGGATACTTAAAGAATATTACTTAGATCCTAAGTCTTATGTTCCTCCTTTAATCATATCTAGGTCCTCATTACCCATCCTTGGTGCTGAAGTACTTATATAATTGTGCTTGGTAGCCACTCAAAGGTTGAATATCCAATGGAAAGGTCACATGTGGTGTCTGGATTTTTTCAAGGACCATGAAATTTAGAAGATAACTTTTTGACATAATGCTCATATTTCATCACCTGACCTTTGTCTAGGCCTCAAGACCAATACATAGTTCTCAAAAAAATTATATTATTCCCACTTGAATGTCAAGGATCCCATTGGGATGTAATTTGTCATCATCCCTAGATGAAAAAATATTCCTTTAGGACCTAAGGCACAATATTCCCCGCCCAATCATGTTGAGGTACCTACAAACCATACCTTATTCTCGAAAAGTCAAAATGGTGCCCATTGTTTCAATTTCCAAAATAACATTTTCAAGGATCAATGGCCAATGTATAGCCTAATCTGAACCACATGATATGCAATAGGACATACATGTATTTAGTATTTTTTTTACACAAAGGATGGTTCTTGGGCCTCGAGTTAGGGCTTAAAGGCCATGAAAATTGTATTAAATCAACCCACATACCTCCCTATGGTATATTTGTCCTTCGAGTAAAAATATGGGTACGATTAGGAGATGAAGATCATGGATGGTTCTTGGGGCATTGAACATGGATAGGGGTGAAAAGTGGTGATGCAGGAGCATCTTTTATTTTCATGTTTGTTATTAAGTTTTGGAAGCTAGTTTAGTATGTATTAGTTTTAATAAATAGTGACAAGTTCAAATGTAATAATGGCTATAATGCCAAGTGTTCCCTCGAATCAGTTCGTGATCGAGATTGAAGTAGTTATTTTCTATTTTTAGGATAAAAAGATCCTTGTGGATCAGTTAGGTTTTTGAGCATTTTGGAATGAATAGGTCGATTGTATCTGATCTTATATTTTTTGGATGTGTGATGGATAAATAAAGAAGGGAAGGGAGAGTAAGGGTTGATTTTCTTCCAGAAACTTGTTCGGTAAGTTTCATATATTTATGTTTACTGTACATTGAAATTATCTATTCTTTTATCAATATCAGAGTAAGGGTTGATTTTCTGCGTGTTAATCCCTTAACTTGGAATCGAATTTCATTTAAAATAGTGGTTGATTGATCGATTCTCTGATCAATCAAATAAATCTTATGATGTTTGGTGTGTTATATTTCAATCCTCTTCAATGATAAGAACTTTGTGTAAAACTGGAGTTGAACCCATACATCTAACATTGCACAACCGTGAAAGACTGAATCCAAATTCATTCCACAGAGATCGAAGGGTTCAAATCATTGCAAGGGATATTGACGACCATAATACAACTTTGTTGCAAAAGTTTCACAGAGTTTGATCCCTCTTTTGTAACTCAAAACCCCAAGTTAAATTTAATTATAATCTTTCAGGTCCACCATTGATATGATCCAACGGTTGTGGAAAATTTTGCTGAGCTTAGTTGCATAGAGGATAATGAAGGAGTTTGGACGCGGAATTGTTTTTTTTTAAACCACCTTTGCTTTATTGGAAGTCTGGAACTGCTAATATTTGTGGTATGCTCACTCTGGAAACACTGCTAATTTAGTTGGGGTTTCATGTTGGCGATATGAGTTTGGTGAAAGGTTGAGGAAGTCGAAGTCTGCTCGCTTGAGGTGGTATCATAGCATGAGTAGAACAAGAATAAGAACATTGTTCCAGGAAGAAAAGTGATCATTTGTATTAAAACATGGCTATCAGAGTTGGTGGAGGTCGAAGAGAAAGGAGGCATGTAGCAAACGCCGAGGTGATGAGGGTTATGCAACGCTTGGAAGCATTAGAAGGTGGTAGATGAAGAGATCCTGGTGATGTCAGTGAGGATGAAGAACCTCAAGAAGAAGAAGCAGTTGTAGATCATGAGCTGGTTGAGATGAGGATGCTGAGACAAGTATCAGGATCCACCTCAAGACCCAAAACTAATATACCAAATTATACTGGCAGTTTGAACCTTGAAGAGCTTGTTGACTGGATCAATGATATGGAAAATGTCTTTGAATATGAGGAGATGGAAGATGAAAAGAAGGTGAAATTTGTTGTGACAAAGTTGAAAGGACATGATTCTTTATGGTGGGATGGTGTGCAGGCAGAAAGGAGGAAGCAAAACAAGCAAAAGATCAAGAATTGGACAAGAATGGTTGCAAAATTAAAAGGTACGCTCTTGCCCAAAAATTATCAGCTTTCATTATTTAGGAAAATGAAAAACCTTAGGAATAGGTTGATGTCTATAAAAGAATATACTGAAGAATTTTATAGAGTGAATATAAGAGCAGGTTATATGGAAGATACTGTAGAGAAAGTATCCAGATACATAAATGGCTTGAGATTGGATATTCAAGATGAAATGAATATGTTGACCCCAAATACAGTAGAGGAAGCTTATCGGTTTGCTTTAAAAGCATAAGAGAAGATTGCAAGAAAGTAGTCTAAAAGAGAAACATGATTTGTTAGATAAAGATGACAACAATCAGGAAGAGGAAAAGGAAAACCTACAGAACAGAAAGAAGACAACAGTGGATCAAGTCATCTAGGACAGCCAGAAAGTGATTACAGAGGAGGTAGATTCTCTCCTAGAGGAAGAGGCAGAGGCAAAGGAAGAGAGTTTAAATGTTACAACTGTGGAAAAATTGAACATAGATCCTTTGAATGTCCAGAGAATATGGACACAAGTCAGAAAAGTGTTGATGTTGCTCCAATAAATAAAGATGAAGATAAAGTACAAGAAGTTGAGAATGTGCCTGAGACAGGTGGGTCTCTATTGTTGAAGAAAGTCTTGTTGAAGCCTGAAAAATAAGTTGTTGAACTATCCCAAAGAAAGAATCTGTTTAGAACCACATGTAAGGTCAAGGGAAAATGATGCAAAGTAGTGATGGACAGTGGAAGCACATATAACTTGGTGTCTACAGAAATGGTATAGAAGTTGAACCTGAAAACAACAAAACATCCAACACCCAACAAGGTGTCATGGCTTCAAAAGGATCATCAATTGTTGGTAAATGAACATGTTAAAATTCAATATGCTAAGACAGAAAATAGTAGCATTACATTCTATTTCACAATAATAGCATATACAGGATCCCTGAAGAAACAACAAGCATAGCATAAACACAAGAGACACATATTTATCCTGGGAAACCCTCATGGGGTAGAAAACCCAGCAAAGCTTTCCTCAATAAGATGATAAACCAAAATACAAGATGTGCTCCCTCCTTCTAATCCTCCTTAGCAAATCTCCCAGACAAGTGCTCCTCTTTTCAAGTGTGTGAGTGTATCAAATGAGGAACACACCTCCTCTATTTATACACTACTCTGACATATATTTTACACAAGTACATGTAGGCTCGTATTTAACCATTAGGTTAAATACACTATTATAACTGACTGGGCCGACCCCCACATGGTGGGTCTAATAACCCTAGTTGCCACAACTCCTCGGAGGAATAAACATCTCCGGATACATAATAGAATCACCTCGGAGGGATGGAACATCTCCGGAATAAATAATGTACAAATATAATATTCTTAGAAGTTACAATATTCAACACTCCCCCTTAACGAGAAGGATATTATAACAACATCTGTAGGAGCAAGGAGTCATTGACTACATCATCTATATATCATCGGAATCTTTCTTCAATTCATCAGCATCAGTAACTCAACTAGTTACTGGAACATCAACATCATCAGAGTTTATATTACTCGATCATCAGCATCGTCATCATCATCGTCATCACACGATCAAACGATCATCAACATCGTCATCACACGATCATCAGCATCGTCATCACACGATCAGCAGCATCGTCATCACACGATCAACAGCATCGTCATCATACGATCAGCATCGTCATCATACGATCAGCATCGTCATCACATGATCAGCAGCATCGTCATCATACGATCAACATCATCATCACATGATCGGCATCATCGCCATCACACGATCAGCATCGTCATCATACGATCAACATCTTCATCACACGATCGGCAGCATCATCATCACACGATCAACATCGTCATCATACGATCAACATCGTCATCACACGATCGTATTACAGGATGATCAATCCTGCTCTCTTTAGGACATAGGTCCATGGATGATGCAATCCAAATCAAGTTCCAGGATGATCAATCCTTATCTCTTTAAGACAAGTCTCATGTCTAGGGACGATCCAATCCCAACCACAGTGCCAGTCCTTTTTCATACTGGATGTGACCTAGATCAGATCTAGGATTTACCGCCATAGAGCCAGTCCTTTTTCATACTGGATGTGTCACATCTACA
The DNA here is from genome assembly GCA_027924585.1 of Larix kaempferi. NCBI lineage: Eukaryota > Viridiplantae > Streptophyta > Pinopsida > Pinales > Pinaceae > Larix > Larix kaempferi. Next base: position 10,779,184 of record BSBM01000767.1, on the reverse strand, counting down.
GAGCCATCCCTGTTTCATGCTGGATGTATCACATCTACAGAGCCAGCCCTGTTTCATGCTAGATGTATCACATCTACAGAGCCAGCCCTGTTTCATGCTGGATGTATCACATCTACAGAGCCAGCCCCGTTTCATGCTGGATGTATCACATCTACAGAGATAGCCCTGTTTCATGCTGGATGTATCACATCTACAGAGCCAACCCTGTTTCATGCTGGATGTATCACATATACAGAGCCAGCCCTGTTTCATGCTGGATGTAACATATCTACAGAGCCAACCCTGTTTCATGCTGGATGTAACCTAGAACAATTCTAGGATTTGTCACATACATTTTGAACTGAGGTCCAGGGACGATCCAGTCCTATCATGTACCTTTTGAACCGAAGTCCAGGTACGATCCAGTCCTATCATGTACCTTTTGAACCGAAGTGCAGGGACGATCCAGTCCTATCATGTACCTTTTGAACCGAAGTCCAGGGACGATCCAGTCCTATCATTCAATTCTCGGAGACCTCATGTCTACGGCTCAATTCAAAGGACCATAGTCCGAGGACGATCCAATCCCCTTACCTGTTCATTCAGGATTTAGTTCTCGGAGACATCATGTCTACGGCTCAATTCAAAGGACTAAAGTCTGAGGACGATCCAATCCCCTTACCTGTTCATTCAGGATTTTTTTCTCGGAGACATCATGTCTACGGCTCTCTTTAGGACTGAAGTCCAGGGATGATCCAATCCCCTCAAGTCCACCAAGGACTTCATTCTCGAAGACATACGTCTACGGCTCTCTTTAGGACTGAAGTCCAGAGATGATCCAATCCCCTCAAGTCCACCAAGGACTTCATTCTCGAAGACATACGTCTACGACTCTCTTTAGGACTGAAGTCCAGGGATGATCCAATCCCCTCAAGTCCACCAAGGACTTCATTATCGAAGACATACGTCTACGGCTCTCTTTAGGACTGAAGTCCAGGGATGATCCAATCCCCTCAAGTCCACCAAGGACTTCATTCTCGAAGACATACGTCTACGGATCTCTTTAGGACTGAAGTCCAGGGATGATCCAATCCCCTCGTATGTCAATCATGGGTACAAGTATCTTCATCCATACAAGTACATCAAGGCATCATGTATCCTCATCATCAAAACATGTATCCTCATCATCAAAACATGCATAACATCTATCATCAAAAGCATGTATACATCTATCATCAAAAGAAAAAATATAAGATTCCTAAATCTAAATAATTCTAAGTAACTAGGTGCAGTAAATAGGTAACCTCATCATTGATGAGACAGACTTGTTATCATATACTATGCTACTCCCCCTTTCGAGGAGGGTCCTTCTGGACTATACCAAGCTTGTCTCGGAAGTATTCAAACTTTACTCGAGACAGAGGTTTAGTCAAGATATTAGCAATCTGATCCTCAGTGCTTATATACTCGAGCTTGATAGCTCCTCTCTGCACCATATCTCATATATAGAAGTATCGGATCTCTATGTGTTTTTGACTTATCGTGGAATACAAGATTTTCTATCTTGATGCAGTTTTGAATGTCACATATAATCATAGTGGAATTCATTTCTAAGTCAAACACTCCATATAATAGCTTCTGAAGCCACACTGCTTCACAGCTGGCAGAGCAGACAACTATATATATATTCTGCTTCAGCAGTACTGAGAGCCACACTAGATTGTTCCTTGCTGAACCATGAGAATATAACATCCACTTGATGTACTCTTTCTGTTGGAGGTACTTCCTACCCAATCAGAATCTGAGTAACCATGTAAACGGAGTTCATGACCTCCAAGATAATATAGACCAAAATTTAATGTACCTTTTTGGTACCTCACTACATGCTTTGTAGTTATTAAGTGAACCTTTCTAGGTTCTACTAGATACTGACTTAGGGTATTTGCAGCAAAGCATATATCTAGCCTAGTATTTGTTAAATACATCAATGACCCAATGATTTGTCTATATAGGGTTAGGTCCACTAAATACGATGAGTCATTAACTAACAACTTCAAGTTGGAGTCCATGGGAGTGGCCATGGATTTATACTCCAACATATCAAATCTTTTTAGAAACTTCACAGCATACTTACCTTGAATTAAAAGATTCCTTTTGGATCTTGCCATACTTCTAGACCTAAGAAGTAGTGCATTAATCCGAGATCTTTCATTTTCATTTCTGCAGCCATTTTCATGACCTGTTTCTCATTCCTTGTCAGAAAGAGATCATCGTCATACAATAATGGTATGATAGGTTCATCATCCACAACCTTAAGGTAAAGGTTAGGAACAACTTTACTTCTGGTAAAGCCCAAGCTTTGTCATGAAGCTGTCAATTGTCCATTATTCACACTCAGCATTGAGTGATCTTCTGCATATGTATCTGTGCCATCTCTCGTCAGATGGGTCTACTAATATGAGCCTCAAAATCATTCGAACTCTGTGGTGAGTTCCTTCTTGCATTCATGTCATATGTGTATAGAACCCATATTCAACCTTGTAGCAAAAGGTTGAGATCCACATCACCCATGATGATCATTAAGCTCATCAATTGACTACCGATCCTGGGAACCCATACAGAACCTGATTACATTATTAAGAGAATGGTCTTATCTAGTCCCTTGGAGCAAAACATCTCATCATGATTCTCTTCCTCTTTCTAAGAGAATCTCTTAACCACAAGCTTTCTATAGTGTGTTTGATTTGTAAATCTTTTGTTGAACATCCATCGCTTGTTCAGAGTTCATCATTCATCGTGATCTTTCCTACAAATCAAAATTAAGTACATGATTAGTAATACTTCATAATCATCAAATCATATTGACATGATAACCTATTATGCATACATATATCATTTACATAGTTATGCAACTATTTTGACCAATACTTTGGCACAACACTTTCCCATATCCTGTATGCATACAGTGGCTATCTAGATGCCTTCCATCTCTACCAGAACATACTATCGAGAGTGTGCACAGCTCTCAGCATGTCAGCAAAGAGGTTTCATTCTAGACAAGCAACAATGGAATGTTTGTCCAACTTACCAATCATATGCATATTAGTAGTATACTGTTCAATGCTTTATGAATGTTTACACTCAGCATGATATATTCTAGGAATACAAATATGCATACAAGCAATATCATTTACTATTTCTAATAACAACTCAAATACTTATCTTTTATGTTTGTGTGGTTGCCTCCCGCTTGATCTTCTGTATGTCTTCTGAACTTCTATTCATTTTGTACCACTGTGCATGCTCAAGTGTACACTAGTGTCATCCTCATGATCTCATACACAAACATACATTCATTAGTATATTCTCAATATTATCAAAACATTCTAATTCTAAATAATCTTGAATATGTACAGTCATGATCATTAGTATTCAGGGTTTCAAGGAAGTCTTCTTTTACTCATGCATATTCTTGTTTGATCTAGTTAGTTAAATCATCAACCAAGATAAGAGACATAATATGCATAAACCCTTGATTACTAACCAATCATACCAAGTATACTTACACAAGGTAAGATTCTAACATGACATAGGAAAACATACCTGGATTAGTATACCTGCTTAGTTATGTACAACATACCTAAACAATCTCTTCAATGATTTAGAGATCCTGAGCTAGAACCTGCATGTCTCGTAGGTTAAACATAATATAACAAAGTCATACATACCTCGTGAGTCTTTGTCTTCATGTTGTCATGGTCATGGAACTTGATTTTTCTTTTGTAATGTACCTGTGTCTTGTTAGCAAACAACATCAACCTCACACAACACCATAATGCATAAGTACAATCATATAGCCCTAATCAATGAATGTCTTCGATCATTCACATGCATTCATATTGTTACTAGGGTGATAAGACAATTAATAACATTAATCAAGATTGTACTAATAAATAACATGAAGACAAACACATTATGAACATAATCAAGAATCATATTTCAAGGCATACCTGAACCTCCTTAATTCATACCTGTCGAGACTTTTTGTAGTCTTCTTATGTAAGGCCTTAGCCTCAACTCCCCCTGAAACTTGATCTGGAGCTTGATTAGGGTTTGCTAGAGAAACCCTAAAAATTCAATCTTTGACTTTCATACTTCTGAATGGATGGAAGAATGTGTCTTGCTGAGCTGATCAACCTAACATTATTCAATTTTGAAATCTCCAAAATTTGACCCCTCAAAATTGCCTTCGAAACTTCAGGATCTTCTGGACAGGAACCCGAACTAGGGTTTGATGAAGCCCACCCTTCTGATTGCTTCTGCTATAAATATGAAATTTTTGCTCCACAGGGTCTGAAAACTTTTTTTGCAGTAGCCTGACCTGTCATCTTTCCATCCTGACAGGTCTGACCTCAATTGGATTTTCTGAGAGAGAGTTATGCCAAGTGTCGCAACGTGACTTGTTAATGGGATAAAACAAGAGAGCGAACTTGTACGGTGTGCCACGTGTCGCTGGTTCACCTTCGGCCTCTGAAAACGTTTTCTAAGATAGTACAGTCTGTGTACTACCTGTCACTTTTTACGAAATTTCATTTGGAGCTTCCTAGCCCAAGTTATGACCTTTTTTCCAAGGTCACCTGATTTTGACTGAGATCTGGAAGAGGCAGAAACCCTAACTTGTACTGATCATAACTCATAAAATACAACGAATCTGAGGGTTCCCTTTGGACACAAGGTACCTGGGGATGTTATCTTCGACCTGTAAGCTTTTCAGACCCTGAACCTTTGCAGAAATGGATTTATAGCGAAAGTTTCACGATGACTGGTTTTTTCTATGTAAAACCCTAACCTTCAAATTGTCGTAAGTAAAGCAAGTGTCGTAGTGCCATACCTTGTCTTCCTTCAGGTTAGCTCTAATTGCATGTTAAAATTCAATATGCTAAGACAGAAAATAGCAGCATTACATTCTATTTCACAATAATAGCATATACAGGATCACTGAAGAAACAACAAGCATAGCATAAACACAAGAGACACAGATTTATCCTGGGAAACCCTCATGGGGTAGAAAACCCAGCAAAGCTTTCCTCAATAAGATGATAAACCAAAATACAAGATGTGCTCCCTACTTCTAATCCTCCTTAGCAAGTCTCCCAGACAAGTGCTCCTCTTTTCAAGTGTGTGAGTGTATCAAATGAGGAACACATCTCCTCTATTTATACACTACTCTGACATATATTTTACACAAGTACATGTAGGCTCGTATTTAACCATTAGGTTAAATACCCTATTATAACTGACTGGGCCGACCCCCACATGGTGGGTCTAATAACCCTAGTTGCCACAACTCCTCGGAGGAATAAACATCTCCGGATACATAATAGAATCACCTCGGAGGAATGGAACATCTCCGGAATAAATAATGTACAAATATAATATTCTTAGAAGTTACAATATTCAACAGAACAATGTTATTTGGATTTGCAATTGGGCAGTTAGAAGGACAAGATTCTTTGTGATGTCATGCCAATGGATGTATGCCACATCTTATTGGGAAGACCATGGCAATATGATAGGAATGCCACACATGAGGGAAATAAGAACATCTACAAGTTTCAGAAGGATGGAATAAATCACACTTTGGTGCCATTACAAGAAAAGGAATTGTTGAAAACAGAGATCTAAAAGCCTTGTTGCTGAGTGGTAAGGAATTTTAACAACAAGTGGAGGATAATGAGGTAAATTTTGCTTTGATTTGTAAACCTAAAGTAGTGTTTACAACTACTAAAATTAATGATTTACCCATTGAAATACAAGATATTTTAAATAAACATCATGATATTGTTGTGGATAACTTGCCAAATGAATTTCCACCCAAAAGAAGTATCAGTCATCACATTGATCTATTACATGGAGCAAATCTACCTAATAAGACTGCATACAGAATTACCCCTCGTCAAAATGAAGAAATATGGAAACAAGTGCAGGAACTGCTATATAATGGGTTGATCAGAGAAATCCTCAGTCCTTGTGCCGTACCAACAGTGCACCACATGTTTTGAGGAACATCAAGAGGTTTTGAGCACCACATGGTGGTTCATAGGTATTTTCCATGGTTGACATAGGAAACTCATGCCTTACTCTCATAATGAAGCCTAGAGGGTTGAAGTGCCTTCAAAAATTCCTCATACCACCACACATGACCTTTAGGAGATATTTGGCCTCCCAGTGGATTTCAGTTCCATTATGAGGTTTTTATCATGATGAATAGGTTTTTGGGACTTCACAATGGTGAAGGAAGGAAACCAAGGCCTTAGGCTCTAAATAATATTTCTATGGCTCAAGTACCATGATCAAGGCCTCAAACAACCATATAAGTTCTATCTAGGATATATTTGGCCTACAATTTGGGGAATTAATGCCATTTAGAGGTTTCAAGCATGAGGGATGGGTCATGGAGGCTTAACCATGTTTAGTGGAGGAAACACATGCCTTGGTCCAAAAAGTAAGTTTATAAATCTTAAGGTCTATCAACAAGGCCTCAAACAACCAAAGAAGACCTCTTCGGGGGATATTTGCACTATGAATTGGGATAAGGGCATCATTTGAAGGTTTTGAGCACTAGGGATGGTATTTGAGGACTAAACTAGAGTTGGATGACGAATCTAAGGCATTAGGTTCTAATGCAATATTCTATGACTACAAAAGAACCCATTTTACGACAACCGACTGACAACCTATCCGACATCCCAACATTGAAAAATAATGGATTAGGAATGTCGCTAATTTCACGTCGAAAATTTGACTTTCACCTATAGCATAGTTATTATGGAAGCATTATGTTCCTGCAAGCTACATGGCAGTTGAATATCGTCTCACAGACATCGGTCTTTCGACAAAGTATAAACTTTACTATGACATTCTCCCGACAAGGGTTTCCAACAATGTATGAACATTGTTAAGATGTCCTGTCAGCTATGTGGCAGTTGAAAATCATCTCATGGATGTCATCCTTTCAATGATGTATAGACACTTTTACAACACACTACTGAAAACCTTTTGACAATACTATCCGTTGAAAAGGTTGCATGCATGTTGCTAGCACGTCATGCAATCAATGAGGGTTGACAACATAGTTTGTCCAGACTCCATACAATTGCATATATTTCCCTCATTGCTTTTTGGGTTTTAGGTTTTGTGCTTTCCGTTGATAAACGAATAACTGACCACTTAAAACCCTCTATTGAACCACTTCGACGACTAGCACGAGAGCCTGAGTATAGACCTAATAGGTGAAAGGGAGCTAGCATTAACCTATGTTGCACTGGATTTGGGGACGGGGGAACGGCGGGGACGGGGAACGAGTCCCCGGGATGGCTAGAGCACACCCCCAATTTTTCAGGGGACAACAATAATATATATATATATATATAACTCTTAAAAGTTAGAATTCACCATAAACATTTGTAGTTGCTTATAAGCACAATAGTTTATAATTTATAGTATTATGCACATCCCTTACACTTGGTAGTTTTGAAAAAACTTAGGGAAATAAGGAAAGGACCAAGTGACCATTATTGGCACTTGAACATGAACAAAATGTAGTTTATCTCTAGGAAAATTTAAGTTTAACTATTTTCAATCTGCATCAAGGTCCATGAAGGGTCTACGAAAAGAATGCTAGTCTCTATAACAACTCTTCTTCCTTAAATTTCTTGTTTATAATGATTGGGTTAAAAACCATTCCCTTCACAACAGGTTCTACATATTTTTACAGACGTGTTGAAAACCACAACAAAACACTTTGGGATATACATGCTTGCATTCTATAAAGAGATTAGATTCATAGTTTAGATTAAGAAGACTATTCAATAGGAATTATTCAAATGTTTAGTACCCAATCTAAATCTTGAATAACTCGTGGACACCTATGTACAATATGTTAACGCTAAGATGACCCTAAAAATGAGAAGAACAAGAGCAATACCCAAAAGGATCAAACCTTTCAGTTGTTGCATTTCTTAGTTTGTTGACATGGAGGCTTTGCTACTTGTAATGATGTTGCTAAAAGGACAACAGTTAAATCACCAAAAACCCAAATCAAAATCCATCATACACAACCCATATTTTGAGATGCAACTTGTGTAGATTTAGATTTAGAATAATACGAAAAATATGGATGGGATAAATGATCATATTGTCCATTGTCAAAAGTAAAGATACATGACCAAAACATCTCCAAAATCTAATGGGACATCTCTAAAATCTACTTGGAATGTCTCCAAAATCTTGTCGGAAGTTCTCGGAATCTGTTGGGGACGTTTTGGGTACGACCAACAAGTCCCCAAGTCCCAAATGAAGTCCCCAAAAGATTAGGGATGTTTCCTAGGGGTCCCCAAGTCCCCGAAACGTGGGGACGGCGGGTACGGGGCTTTTTTTGGCGGGGACGGGTCCCTGTGCAACATAGGCATTAACCCTCGTTTTATTCACTATTATTAGATAGCAAAATTGGGATGGAAGATATACAACCTTTATATATGATTTTGTATATATCTGGTTTCCAATTAGGTTAAATATCACGAAGAATTATAGAAGAAAATATTGCAAAGGGAAGGAATATTGTTTTCCTAACATTTTACTCGAGTCCATAAATCATCTATTGAAGTTCATTCATATCAAGGTGATGGGCATTAAGAAATTTGAGAAATCAAAAAAACATATATGTAACTGTCTCCATTCAACATTCATATGCAAACACTTATTTGAAAAAATAGCCAGATGGCACTCATCAATATCTCAAAACTTTGCATCTGGCTCAACGCTTTGAAGCAGTCCCGAAACAAACAACACACTCATTTTGAGGTGGTGTGTCAACTATAACTGAATTACTACTCATGTACTCACCATCTCCCTCAACCAAAGCAAATGTTTCATGTACTTCAAAGACCACAAAATTCATGCTCCCACCCCTTCTTAGTTTTCATATTAGCCTTCCATTTCAGTACCATCAATACAAAAACAAGGTAAACTACCACCAAGGTGGCTGAAAAAATCCCAGTGTTCTTGTTCTCCTATCATGATGCATTTAATAAGTTCCACTCTAAATGCACCTATTAATCAACAACACAAAGCACAAAGCTTTGATCATTGAATATGACAATTTTTTTTTCTTCTGTGTCCAATTGTATTCTCTTAGCTCCAACATACACACATCACAAATTTTTGAGGGTTTCAAGTCTTGTATGGACCCAACATGAAAGGATTCAAGCCAAAAAACAACTAAAATTCTAATGAGTTTGCAATTGAAGTCCTTTCAAATCAAATACACGCACCCACTTCAACCATTTCATCCTTTCGACCTCAAAATTATTTCACGGACCAATAGCACTAAAGATCTCAGACCTTAGGAATCCCTGCATGAAGTTCTTGCTCTTGTAAACACAAAACATTAATGCGGGCATCCAATTAAAGTCACAATAGAGGCTACCCACGACATAATTTTTTTAGTTTCATGGAGAACAAGACATCTCCAAGTCCCCAACACCATCACTGTTTCAGAGTGCCATTCTTTCCAACACAGGACAATTGGAAGCCGAGGTAGGCACAAATATTTAATAGAGACAATGGTAGATTAAGCCGTTAACCTCGTAGCTGCGGTGAGAGACGTAGTGGTAGTCAAAGTGGGGTGGGTAGAGTGGGTGAAAGGAGATAATGAATTCTATCACTGATCCTCAACCATAAACTAGTTAAAATTGTGTATTCTTATTTAATATTTTGATGGTAATCTGTAGACAAAGATCGATGGGCTGGATGGACTGGAAAATGGGGCATTTTCAATATTACCAGCGCACGAAAAAATGATAGATCTGAGCAAACATGATTTGTTTGAGGAAAGTTTTGTTGGAAGCAAAAATCATAGTGGTTCAGGGGTGGATGCAACCATTCCTACATATTTTGGGAGATCACCGTACTGTGAACATCCTGAAGGATATACTCGCCTATTATCGCCTATTATGAAGCTAACAAAATTGATAATTTCGGGTAGAATAAAAAAGAAGAAACCAAAAATTGATAATTCTTGGTAAAATACAAAAAGAAGAAACCAACAATAGCTTTTACCTCTGGCATTGACTGATAAATCCCTAGCCTTAAAAAATGTTCTAGGAAATGAGATTGATCCATGTACTAATAGTCTCTCTACTGATCGTCTCTCTTTGTTCTATAAAACAAATTAATCGTCAATTGAGTGTAGATCGGGTGGTTGGGAGGAATGTTGTTGTCCTCCCCACCCGGGTTTAAATTTGGCTTTGTGACACTTGTTTCTTGGGAGTTGAATTTGACTATGTAATAATTGTAATGCTGCTAGACCTTGATTCTCCGGAATAACAGGTGTTGGAAATTTCCCGATGGATATAATCTTCTAACAAATGATGAACCATCATTTAAAAAAAAACAAATGATTATTAACCCTAGCTACAAATGGCATAATAAAAATTCTAGAAAGAAACAACAATTAAAAAAAAAAGGGGTTTTGCCTTTACTTACAATTTTTTGAGGACTCGACCTCGTCTTCTCTGTGATGAAACCATCCGAGACACCGAAGTGAACCCCGATAAGACTGTCCATAGGTCTTGTATCACAAATGTGGGAAAAGAGAAGAAAAATCCCCATGAATTATGTCTAGCCCTTCCCACGAGAGTCTCTTAATTTTTAATGCTTTCATTGTGTTTGTTTTGTTAAATTGTTATTTGTTTTTAATTTTTTAATATTACATATAATATAATATTTAATTATAATATATGATTTATATATATTAACTATATTATATTAATGTTATTAGATTTAAAATTAAAAGTTTACTTTAATATTTTAAATTAAAAAATTAAAAGTTAAAAAAATTAAAGTAATATTAAAAAGATTAATAATTAAAAGGTTGAAAAAATAAAATATTCAAAAGTAATATTAAAAATATTAATAATCATATCAATTCTCGTTAGCTCACTTAGTCAAGGGACGAGTATTCGTCAAGGGAAACCCAGGTTCAAATCCTCTTCTGGTGAGTTAGTTGGGAAGCGCCACCCAAAAATCCAACACAGTTGAAAGTTGATGTGGCCTGGGCCGGGTGCGATTCTCGAGTGATTTTGACAGCTTAGATGCCCCTGGATTACGGTTTCTCAACCAATGGTGGAAATGCACTGGCCCTAAGTGATGTGCATTTCTTACAAACAAATGCATCCTTAGTCATTGTTTTAGTCATTTTTATTTGTGTGACTTATTATTTAGTTGTATTTTTTATCCGACGACTAAATTAGTCATTTAATTTAGTCATTTTTAGTTGTGTTGCTCAAATTTAGTAAATATATGACTAAAAACATTATCGTGACTAACTTTTTCAGTCGCGCAGTCATTTATTTGCCAAATTCTACTAGTGGATATCGAAATGGAGTCGGCCGATCGACATCATAGATCATTAGTGTACTTGCACTTATGCCACTGAAATGTCGAAATTTTGATGTACATTTTATGATCAAATATTGACTTTTGTTGACTTCCCCTTGCAAACATCAAGATTGGATTTATTTCCCAGGTTGCACCCGTGCTTTGGAAGCTTAGTGTCCAAGACAATCCTGATAACAAATCGGATTGTATTGGACACTAAGCTTCCAAAGGATGGGTGAAACTTGAGCAATAAATCCAATCTTGATGTTTGTGAAGGGAATTCAACATTAGTCAATATTTGGAAAAATTATTGTGCAAGCAAGACACTATGTTAGAGTTTAGAACAAACTCAAAGCACAAGCAGAACCAAACTTTAGGAAAATGCAAACGCTAAACTAAAATTTGGAAGATGACAATTACCGAGAGAAGACTATAGTTTCTTGCAAAAGCAAGTAAGAGTAAAATCATTTATACCCTGTAGTTTTCAAGCATTTATGCATGAAAAAAATGAATACATGTAGAAAACTTCAAGACCAAAGATTTGTTTTTTGTAATTTTCCAAAACAAAAGGAAAGGTATCTCAACATGACTAGGAAATAAATCTAGTAAGAAAATAATATTGTGATGTGCCATAGTAGAGTTTACTTAGTATCCAACATTATCACAATCTTCTTTCACAACTAAGTGTACTAGAAATCTCAAGCATATCCTTTCAACAAAACAACAAATACTCATTGTGAAAGACACATTACACGTTGGCATGACATGTAAAAGGGTATAGAGACATCAATCCTCACCCAATTTTTTTTCAATACCTTGGTTAAATTTTAGATAATACAGTGTTTTACCTTTTTAGAATGTCATTCTACATATTGGTACATCCAAATAACTTAATTCAATAAAAGTGCATACCACTTGTGAAAATTTCAATTCACTAATCTTTGTTATATGACGCAAGAAAATGGATCTAGTGAGTAGTATTCCTTTCTTCAACAACTTATTCAGAATGTGTTCATGTTGAGAACTGTATATTATAACATATGATAACCTATGACTAGGAAAATACATAAATGCATTATTTCTCAAGAATACTTCAAAATCACAAGCAACAACTAGTTGAAAAGGGTAGGTACTCAACTGAATTTCGAAGACCAATGAGGTAGCAAGGCTATGATAAAATGAAAGCCACAATTGAATGACAAACATGGAACTAAGATTAAAGTGATTTGATTTTTGAAAGGAGAAACAATCCTAAAATAAAATTTATTATTTAAGTAGGAGAATTGAAAGTAAACCTATCCTATAAACAAAACAAACAAAACAAACTACTCCTAAATCCTATGATAACTACCAACAATATATGCCATGTGAATTCATAGTGTTACTGTAACCATCCATGCAAATGGGTCATGCCTTGAAAAGGATTCTCATATTGAGTGGGGAAATAGGTATGCTGCAAACTAGTATGGAACATGGTGCAATCCGATAATATCTCTTTTTTGGTGAAGATTTCAAGTGCCAACATATTGGTATAGGAATTATAGGCCTGATTGAAACATGGTTGCATTCATATTGCCACAACATCAAATATTTTGTCCAATGATTTAAATTTTGTGTTTGTATGGGGATTGGAGTAATTCTCAATTCTGCCACCAATGGAAGATTGTTCATGGATCAGAATTGCATATTTATCTTCTTTGCCTCCTACCAACTTAATTTTTTTATATAAACCTATATGTATCTCTCCACATAGTTCTAGTGTATATTTTAGACATGACATTGTGGCTTATATGTGAACAATGTATCCCAAGTGTTTTTTATTGGAAATTGGTTAGCTTGTTAAGCATAATAAGTGTACTAGAAATATCAAGCATATCCTTTCAACAAAACAACAAATACTCATTATGAAAGACACAACACACATTGGCATGATAAGGTCATAGAACATGCATAATACTTATGGAGATAAAGATAAGGACTAGTGTTTCCATTAAGCATGATACCTGCATACTAGCTACCAGGTTACTAATGGTTTTGAATCACAACTTAGTTAAGTGCATCTACATAAAAAGAGTATGAGTCAATATCAATAATTAACATGATATGGGAATACTTCTAATCAAACATCAGTACATGTATCTAAGTGATATGGAACCACTATCTAAGGTTGATTTGAGATAATACAAGAGCTTACAGGTAGTGATACAAGGGATTAGCTAATAAATTGTATATGACTATCTATTATTATGGTAATCTAAGGTTGATTTGAGATAATACAAGAGCTTACGGATAGTGATACAAGCAATTAGCGAATAAATTGTATATGACTATCTATTATTATGGTAATGATACTAGTGCTAAAGGTTGAATCACCTTAAAGTTGATTGATGTGAACATGTACTATTACTTATGGATACAACTCCTTATCATGCAGCTTACACATAACATTGAATAGATATGGATACAATGCTAACGAGTATGCCCTTTTGATATAATAGCTTTTAGTATTCCAAGAAGAGTGCTAGTATATCATACTCAATTACTATAAATACCATAAATTTACTAATATGTAAGCTCATTAATTTAAGAATACAATACCGACTACTGGATAAAGCAGGCATAAGCTTAGCTCAATATAAGTGACGTATTTAACCTAATCAGTGGAAATAGTATCAATGTAATCATACTGACCTATCCTTGGTGTGAGATAAACACCTGTTCTATGATGTTAGTAACAATGAGAATCACTATGTATCAAATGGTTACATGTATAAGTAGAAGCAATACTAGACTAATGACTTATACTAGCTTGAATACTAGTAATTGCATATGATTAGTAAGATTGATATATGTTATATAAAAGGCATATACTCCAATACCTCCATATAATAACATATGAAACAAGATCTTAGTGTAATGAATCATACTATTATGAATAATTTATATTAAGGGAAAAAAGAGGTTGAGTTGAAAAATAACATTTTCCAAGTAGTAGTATTGGGTGTGTTGAAATTGACTTTGGCCCATAGTAGTATTGGGTGTGATTTAATCATCCCATAAAGAAAAGTTGAGTTTTGTATTCCAATCTCATTTATTGTCTTGAACTATTCTCTTATGAATCCAAATCATATTTTTATTTTTTGATTCAACCAATCCATTACGCCGAGGGTAATTGATGGAAGACTAGTGAATGCGGATCTTGATGGAGGAAAGGCCAATAATAACCTACCTATAAAAATTTGGCTACAATAGTTTTGAAAAAAAAGTGACCTCCAAAAACCACTGAATCACAATGTTCAAGTGCCATTTGGGCTTGATTAAGAGTAAGGTAATGAGACTAAAATCCATCAAGGTTTATCCTATAAAGGATTTGGCCTTGTAAGACATACCAAACAACTTGTAAGAAAAGTGTTTACTTGGATTTATTATCAATATTTATTGTACAAACACCATTGATTGACAAATACATATTAGGTTCATACCATGATTGTAAGGCCAAATCTATTTCGCTAGTCATTTTTTCATAAGCAGTCAAGTTTTCTAATTGATTTGGTTCAAATATGACTAAGGCATATAATATTTAGATAGTAATTCAATCAAACATGTTCTCCTTATAGTTTTTCTTGGTTTAATGTCTAGTACATATTACTGCATGTGTATGATCCATTTGGACCATTTTCTATGCAACTCAATTTGGTTCAAAGTAATGACTAAGATAGACGTAGGCACAAAGACCATAAATTTGTGGCCTTAGATATAGTGTTGAAACAATTCTAAGGATGTATACAATGAGGGACCATGTATTTTGAGTTCAAAATAGTATACTTTATATGTTTTCAAATTATGGCTTACAAACACAATTGTCCTAAGATTTTATTCATTTTAATTTTGCAATAAAATTGTAGAAATAATATTCTCTAATGAATTGGTTTATATGGAAAAGTATTGGGAATGATCAAGACTAACCAATAGAGATGTAGAAACAATGAGTAGTTTAATAAATTCAAATCTCTGACATGTAGGAGGGTCCCATTTAAACTTAACATCTTTCTTCATTCCCTGGTTTAAAGGTTTAACAACTTAAGTGAAATCAAGAATGAAGCATCCTTGCAAATTTATCTTTCCAAATAAATATTGTATCTCCTTCTTATTGGAAAGAAAGGAAAATTTTTGATTGCTACCACCATTTCAAAATCAACTTTGACACCTTCATGAGACACAATGTGACTCAAGGGATACTCTTCAATAACATTGAAGATGGTCTTCTATAGGTTTAGGGATATGACAAATTTGAGACATCTAAGAACTTACCTAAGTTGATCAAAGTGATTATTATTATCAAACATACCCAATACTATTATTATCGAATCAATTTCAACATGCTAAAATACAATCATTTTACTAATGGCATCTCAACCTCAATGCCATCTTCTTACACATTACCAAAGCACACACCAAGTCATCATGCCATCATCCATATTCAAGCACACACAATCATAAACACAATCATACACATGCATAAAACATAAATAAACAACTAACACCTCAAGATCATAGTCATTGTGCTCAATATAAAAATGTATTGTACACAACATTTGACATGCACAAAACAAGTAAAATGTGTACTTTATAATTTGCATTCGAAGTTATTTTTCACACTCCTATTCATAATCATTAAAGCATACACAAACATCTTCCCCACAGAGGCACCCTTGTTTCCTATTGTATTCTTCATCCTATGGCACAAGAATTAAGAGTTCATCATCAAAATCCTTTACACTAGTGGATGGCTGCACCACTTCTAATTGTGGTTGACTAGTGGTTAGGATGAAATGACGCCACAGGTTTCCCATGGTTATCTTAGCCATGATCAACTCTTTTCCAATCTTGGTATGCTAATAGTAGTTCAAAGGAAAGTAGGTGGTAAGGATGCTTATACACATTTTATTTCTGGACTGGAAATATCGATGAATTATCAATGTGCTTGTGCATCGTTCATTTAGGATCATGTTTGCAATCATGCTGCATTTTTTATCCCATTCACCATGGTTGATACAAAAAATAAGAATATGTGATGAATCAACATAAAGGTCATAAGGAGGATAATCCACAACGTAGGGCTCTGGTGGAACTTGATTCATTATGGCTTTGCAAATTTTTGTCATGACTTTTGATGTGCTAGTAGGAAATCTATGAAGATATCGTTCGATACACGAAAGAGCGTTTTCAATCTACAATGCACAAAAATAGAGGATTTACTCGATTAGATAAACCAGAATATGCACAAAAACCAGAGTATGTGACACCACCAGGTCTATGGTGTCATCCTATTAGTCAATTGTACCTAGATTTATGGTGTCATCCACTAGGTTTATGGTGTCATCCTATAAATGAATACTATAGGAATCTAGGGCCAAACATGATGCCTTATATCATCACAATTTAACTTGACATCAAATATTGCTATATGAATATTAGAAATGGTGCCCATATTTGTATCAGAGGCTTGTGATTACCCATAAATCTATTTACGATGATATTCACTAGTACATGTGCACATTTTTCCCATGGAAAATCGTCTCTATTGCAACACTTTTGTGTTGCTATAGCGACGAATATAACCCCATATTTTCATGGAAACATTTTTGTCGTTGTAGCCACACTTTGAACCTTTCGCGACATGAAAGAGATGACACATGGCGTGCATGGATGATGCTTACAAGTCTCTTTTCGTCGTTATATCAATGGTTCTTTGTCACTATAGCAATGTTGATGTGTCACTATAGCAACATTAGTGTGTCGATATAGCAAAATTTGTCTGTCTCTATAGCGATGTACTTGCGTCGCTGCAGCGACGAACAATCATTCCTAGAGAAACAATGAATCATGCTCATATCGACGAATTTTCTATACAAGCGATGGATTACCCATTTTCTTAAAGACGGTTCATTGTCGCTATAGCGACGAGCCACCATGCACAAAGCGATGAATTTTCTATACAAGCGACATTTTATTGTAGATATAGCCACGAAATATCGTTTCCCAGGAAATGAACTACCAAGTCCTTTCCGTCGCTATAGCGACGCTTTTTGAGTATTTTAATTTTTTTTTCTAAACTAATGAACCAATATTTGAACCAATGTAGCAACAACATATGTTTTTGAACTAATCTTGCAAATCTTACTGCAAATCCTAAAAAGCAGTATCTGAGAAACAATGGATCATCCAAAAGGAAAAAAAAATAAAAGAAGTATGAAAAGGACAACACAATGAATGAAGGAGAGGTGGCATCTCCCTTAGCACATGAAAAAGGACTTGTAGGAAGTGGAGTTGATTCTTTTGACATTGGCATCATTATGACTTATGCAACATAGGTTGGTATTTTGAAGACAATGACAAGCAAAGATATGAAGTTGAAGGAATTAGAAATTTCTACAGTTGATGGATTTCAGGGTTGAGAGAAGGAAACCGTAATCATATCGATGGTTCGTTCTAATGTAAAACATGAGAATATTTTGAGGAGAATGATGTGTATCTGAGTGCCTCAGAATATCTTACTTGAATTTTAATAGTACAAAAGTCGTTTGCTAGAAAATATGGTGTACAAACAATAGGATGTCATTATCCCTATAGGTGGACAAGTACTAAGTTCAAGGAATAGAGTGCACATTTAGCATAGTTGGAAGAGGACAAATCCTGTAGAAGACTTGAGATGAGCTTATAGCAGATTTGAAGTAGGGACATTACCATTATGAGCATCCTCGAAGACTTTTTGGTCAAGTACTATGTGATTCTTCAGGAATATGGAGACATGACACCTTGATGGAAAACCTTGTCCACATTGGAAGTATTCACTTGGATTTCATTACATTGGCTTGGTATGACATGGATATTTAGAAGGATCTTATTGAAAATGGTAAAGTTATGAAGTGAGACAAGATACATATTCTCATACACATAGATGGACCATATTCAAGTGTTCATGAGTGTTCAGGAAACTACTAGAAAAATAATTCACTAGTGCCATAAGGTATGAGAATAATTCTTGAATGAGGTGCTGAAATAAAATGGTCATTAAGTTGAGTTTACACCTATTCTTGAGACAATTAGGTCTGTACTGAACCTATACCCACTGAGTGGTTTATACAACAGTTCATTTTAAGAATTAGGTTAAATAGCACTAAGGGTTGTATCTTCATCATTGAAATCCAGGCTCATTCTAATAGACATAATTGATGAGAATGATTGTGATCTGGTATTACACAATGGCCTAAAAAGTATTGAGGCATACCTTATATTTAAGCTAAATGGATTTCTATAAAAATTGAAGTAATTCACCTTGAAAATCAGAAATGACAGAAACCTTGAAGGACTAATTAGAGGCCACACTTTACTGTGAATGTTAAGCTCCTCTGAAGGATTGATGATATACTTCAATGGATGGAAATGTGAGCTATGATACAAGTACATGGATGACTATGCTTTGAAGGGATAAAACAAATCTTTTGAAACTACTTAGAATTCCCAAGCTCATGAAAAGACTAAGGTCACACAGTAAGAAAGCATGATGATGTTAAGTTTTGTGTGAACTACTACATATCCAAGAGAAGATTTGGAGAGTTTTGAGCATAATAGTTCAATGGTAGATCTAAATATTGCAAGAAGTTTTCATTATGTGGATTGGTTGTATAAGGAATATTTGAAGTATGAAAGCATAAAAACTAGTAATTACATCTGACAATGGGAGCAAGAACCAAAATTGTCATTGAAAAGAAGAGAGCCAAGCAAAATACTAAAGGCACAAGAGAATAAAACTTAAGGAAAAGTATCAAGAAGGGAAAGTCATCAACAATGGTAAACCAAGAGGATTCATACCCGAAATATCGCTTCCACGACGTGGGTTATTTATGACCCTGAAGGTCAAATCATGTGTTTAGGTGGAGTATCTCTCAGCTCGGCAACTAATAAAATTTATGAATATAGTGCTATAATCTATTTGATTTTAGAATCCTTTACTCGAGGTATCACACATCTAACTGTCTACCTAGACTCACAGTTGGTTGTATCCCAGTTAAATGGAGTATATCGTGTAATATCCCGATTTTGATCCTATTGCATTAAAATTGTAAATGATGTAAATATCGTTATAAAATCGTGGTGAGGAGCTCAAGGCCAAGGCCCCACCATCGATTTAGCGTTTTATGTATCGACAATTAAAAATCGATGCATATGGTTCTCGTGTTAGCCAGGCACAATAGAAATTACAACATCATGTAAATATGCATTTTAATAAAATACCCACAACTAGCTATGCAATGCAACAAGACTACGGGGGCATGATTTTTACAAGGAATAGGGAGGGAAAATATTCAAACCCTTGATCCAATAGTGTCAAGCCAAGTGTCAATGAGAGAACCCATAAACCCTCAACTACCCATTTTGACTTATGCACCCAATCATTTAATTCTTCCAAGAGTTGGTTGAGGTAGTTAATGCTTTGGGAATGGAGAGGTATGGCTGCCCAATTTCGTGTATGGGAAAGACATCAATTTTGAAAATCGTGTTTGGCTCCTTGGGAAAGAAAACACCCATGAAATTGCTTCCCCAACCATTATTCATCCATGAGTTTTTTCTCTCCCACGAGTTCTGGACTAGCTGGTGGTTTTCCCTCACGTTTTCCCCTCATTTTCCCTCATTTTCCATAGTTGGGAATTATTTTTTGTTTTGCATAGTGACTGGGAGGAAGGGAGTCACGATTTGGGGGTTTATAGAGGTCGTTTTTGCCCCTTGAATTCCCATATACATGTTGTGAAATTGATTTTTCTCTCCAAGGGTCGATTTCCCCCTCTAATAGTTCGGTTTTGTGTGCCCACGGTTTTGGAACACTCATGGAAACCACATTTTGGGTCCCACAGTTAAAACGTTTTTATTGATGCCCAATACTTGTGTTTTTTTTTATGTGCATCCCTGTTTTGGTTTGAACTTGTGAGTAAGAAACTAGGAGTGGAAGAGGATTATAATTGGCTTGATAAACCTAGTGAAGAGAGTAACCTCACAGAAAGATCAAACGGCTTTGGATACTCTTCTGTGCACACCCTGAAGAGCACTAGAAGGGAAGGTATGTCCCAAGGGACTCTGTAGAATTGAAGGGAATACTTCCTTGTGTTGGGTGTGTAGGTATTGTGGGTACCAAGCTAGCTAGATCTTGTAGAGGTACCAATAGCTCTGTGGTTGAACTCACTAGATTAGCAATTCTTCCTTTCTACTGCCTTAACAGCCTGATAAACCCAACTATGGATTGGCTTGGCTGATTTTTGGTGTATATTTGGCTATGCGAGAGTCTGTTGTTCCCTTTTTCCTTGTAGAAATCATGCCCAACTCAGGGGTGGCAATTGTGTTGAGAGATTGATCAACACAACTGGCCTATGGTTGGGTGGAATGTTGTAGTTGCATAGCCAGTTTATCGGGACTACTTCATTTCAAGATAAGTGCTCTCTCTTATAATTCAGTTATGCAATGTTTTTAATTGATGCATGTTTTAATTATGATTATGCTGGAAATTGCATGTAGATGTGTATTAGAATTTATTCTGCTATGTCAAATTTAATCATGCATCTGCACACATATGCATTTTGTTTGTATGAATTTGTACATTTTATGATGGGGCTGAGAAGTAGAAATAACCCAGTTTTAGTGTCATGTTCTCTCCCTTGCCTTTGATCGATGGGAGGGGATGTGACACATCGTGTCCGATGTCTTGTGTTATTACGAATTTTTTAAGGATTCGTTTGTTAGAAAGAGAATTTAACTTTATTACTTATATACACATACCAAGGACACATAATCATCTAACTGACCTGCTAGCTAATTACATCATTGATACAAATCTATATCATAATTCATTCACATGAGCATAAAACCATAAAATATTGTGCACATTGTATATAATGCTGATAAATCCATATGTATATATAAGTAGATAAAATGTACAAAAAAGTGGGATTGAGTTCAAAATAAGTGTTTACACGACTCTGGTGCAACTCATAATACAAAATGGGTATATAGCCCTACATGATGTAGATAACCACTAAATACAAAAGTAAATGTCTCTACAAATACTATCATCACTCAAAATCCTCCTTTGTATGAGCAGCCTCGGCCTCATGGTAGCAAACCACACATGTGGCCACTTTACGGAGTAGCATATTCCACACCGGGAGCACACCTACTACCCGCGACTACATCTCCATAGGGATATGCTCCATACGAATAGGTATAATCCATGTGGTCAATCCAATAATATGACTCTCCATTGTGCTAAGAGTAGCTGCAGCTCCCTCGACCGACAGTGGTGCACGTACCAACACTCTAGGATGGCTATTAGGGCATACATGTCCAATATCTGCATCATGTCAATATATCAGTACTCACATAAAAAAAATTATAACTTTTAAAAATATAAAAAATTAAATAAATAAAAAAGAGTAAAAACTCACCACTATTCCCCCATGCATTGCCAGGAGGTAGCATCAAATCTGGATCACCATGGAAATCTAACCCTGCATAAGGGAACTCCTTGATAGCATGGATTTGATGGCTCCACCAAGAGTGGAAGTTATCATCAAACAAAGTGGTAATAGATCCACCTCTGTGCCTCATAAAGAGATCACTCCATCGAATCAACCGAGTCTCACAACGGTCCGATGGTGGAAGTCTAGTCCTAGGGTTGATGCTTGGAATCCGTTCAAAGAAGAATGACACAAGGATGCTGCCATAACCAAATTTATTTTCCCTTCCTACTTTACATTTGGTCAATTGATGCTTAAGGTTCACTAGTAAACCACTAGACCAATCGACGATAACCCCTCGAAGATATTCAACTCCTGTTTGCATTTGATTGCATGTATCCAAATGCAATGTAGCACTACTGGCCACTTTGAATAGTTTTAAGTGTCACCTTAAGGGGAAATCTTGCAATGTTGGTTAGAGGAACTTGACTACCGTATTTTTGAGTCCCAGGAGTGCAATAGGAATTCACATAATCTTGTACAGAGAGGGCACTAACCCCATGGAAGGACCACCCTTTCAAGTTGACTACCTCTCCTTGGCATGATAAACCAGTAATGAAGTAAATTTCGTCCATGTTAATCTCAAGGATATCACTTTGGAGATTGAATACTCCTTGGTCCACATCCAAGTACCTCACTAAATTCTCAAGAAGCAGTCTTTGAGATCTCATATTTGCAATTCCAAAAAACTTGAGAAGACCACAACGTCTTAAGGCATTTAGATTCAATGGATCTCAAAGGGTGTCTTGGTCAAGGTCCTCATGTTCCCTCCCATGCCATACTAGTACCATATTTGCAAAAAATTGAGATTTATCCCTTCAACGTTTAAGTTTAAAAAAAATTCCCCGCCACACGCATGTGACAATTAGAACAATTGCGCGCCACACGCAGGTGAGCCAAGGCTCACCTGCGCATATGGAGATTACACGCAACCCGACAGAGACCCACCTATGCATGCATCTTTAAAGAAGTAAAATGAGGCTAAAACCTTCAAATCAACACTAAAAACTAAAAAAAATGGATGAAAATGATGAGCAAAGTGATAGGAAATACCTACAAGTAACGAAATCCAGAATGGTCCACCGGATCAACCGCAACAATCGTTCAGAATTTTAGGGATATCTAGGCTCTTCAAAGTGGTAAAGTGCAAATGAGCTATTTCTTGTCATTATTTTACTATTTAAAAAGAAATATTTATATTTTTAACCACTTTTTATATAGTTTAATATTTTTTAACTTGTTATATGGGATACTAATGGTTAAGTTATTTGTGACTTAGGTTTGATTTTAATAAGCGGGAGGGCGGGTATTAACATTTTTTCTACACATACCATGGAATAGAAGGTCCAAACTTTTTCAATATCCATAGAAGATAGGTCATCGTCATTTTGCATAATGCATTAAGACCTCACCACATG
Organism: Larix kaempferi; assembly: GCA_027924585.1. NCBI lineage: Eukaryota > Viridiplantae > Streptophyta > Pinopsida > Pinales > Pinaceae > Larix > Larix kaempferi. Next base: position 10,755,780 of record BSBM01000767.1, on the reverse strand, counting down.
TTATGCCATAGGGCCTTTACTCCATGGACTGTGATTTTTAACCATCTTATCACAACCTAACGGTCGTTGTTCTTCCATGGATAGAACCTACCACGCATGGGAAACCCTAGTTAGCACCTATTTTCCATTTTGGTGCCCATGCTGCGTTTGGTTACGGTTGGGAGCCTATTTACTTTATTCCTTAAGAGAGCCTGCATACTCTTTCTTTTCTTTCTAACCTCCCTGTTAAAGGCTCCCACAGTTTATGGTGTATCTTTAAGCTCTTTTCTGCCTCCTCAAAGCGTGAAAATATTGTCGAGCCAACTTGACTCTTTCATACTCATTAAAGTACTTGAAAGGCCGTCTAGATGGTATAATTTTAACCCTTTTCCAGATCATTTAGACTATATATGAAAAGGAAATACTCTAGTCATGTGTGGCTAGAAGAGTTCTTTCTCGCATTATTTTACCCTTTTTTGGGCGAGGTGACTAACTTCACGAAAAAGGCCACCTTGGAGTCTTCTTTAGGATTTTTAGACTCTCTAAATGTGAAAACACCAGGTGAGCGTCTACCAACTCAGGCTTGATACAAATCCATGAGATGGTGAATATAGTTCTTGTTTTAGTTTTTCAGACTCTTTAAATATGAAAACATCGGCGAGCATAAACATATCCGGGATTGATATAAAATCCATTGACCAGTATTTTATCAAGAAATATTCTATCTTGTCTTCAAGCTCGTGAAACAAAGAAGAAATTGTTGAGCTTTCCTTCCATGGACTCATAAACTTATACATGGATGGACCCTTTTAGGGACCAAACCCCTCCTTTTTGGGGTTCGTTAAGCATATGTTAAGGGAATCATCGTTAGGTGAGCTATATCGAGCATACTTTTTTTTGCGCTCATTAAAACATGAAAAATTCAAAAAGAGAAAGGGAAGGGAAAGATGTCATATCTCTATTGAAAACAACAGCAAGTCCAAATCTATCTTTGAACAGAGCACTTATCTCAAGTATACCACATTGATTGGGTCTTAGTTTTAGCCTTAGGATGAACCTTGTTCTCAATATTTTTACTCATTTGGTTGGTTACTCTCCAATCATATGGAGAATCTGTCAATGTCTCCTACATTGCGGATTTATTTATTTCATCTAAAGCTACCTAAGTCACACTTATATCATGCTTACTGTTCAAGGATGTACCCTGTGTCGGCCATTATGTAGTTGCCTGGACCTTTTTGTATCGGCCATGCCCTAGTGTCAATATGTTTCATCAAGTCACATCAAGCCTTGGTTGTTACTCATGTTGGATGATGGAGGATTCCTTAAGGCCTCCCTTCCAATGGACTTCTTCCCATCAACTTCAGCTCATCTTGCTCTGGGAATGAAGTTTAGAGTTTTGAAGAGTACCTTGGGGATTGCAACCATCAGTAGCAGTCTACCTTTCCATCCAATAGTAGGAATACATCAATTTCCTCTACTTTATGGATTCTTCAGGTGTTCGACTTCGAGAACATCTATTCACACCTATTATAATGTACTATATACCTTGGGGCCCATCTTCATCATCAGTGGAACCCCACACATTTTTTAACGATATATATTAATGATCAGTAATCAAACGGTTTCTTCCATGTTAGATGTCAACTCATTTATTCACGTGGCTTGGATATGTATCTGTTGAAGGTTGGTTTGAGGACCTTGGGTTCATCATAACATTTTTTCCCAAGTTGTGCAAGACTATGCATGTTCTTATGATTGGCACTTGATGAGACATAGATCCACTTTTGTATTCATGTGGCTATGTTCTTGCTCATGTTTCTCATGGATCCATGCTTGTATTCTTGTGGCCATGATATATACATCAGTCATACATTTGTTTCAATCTACTGAAGGTCATTTTCTAACATTTTGAACATTGACAGTACATCAGGGATCAAATCATCTGACAACTTGCTTATGTTACATGTACTTCATTGAGATCGAGCCTCTTTGTTTCCCAATATTTTTTACTCCATAATTACCTTTATAATGTATTTCGGTCATCATGTTCCCCTCTGATCTCATACAGTAGGGGGCATCTATTATAAGTCAAAATGGCACTTCTCCATCTGTGATGACATTAAACCTGTCAGTCACACAAAAGGACACTATGGATGGAATATCCTTGGCTTGATACCAGTCTCATTGACTGATTCATTCCCAGTCCATCCATATTTCCTATTTTTTTTTTTATCTTGGTCTGTGACATACGTGAAGTTGATAGTCATGCAAGTTGCATGTTATGCGCAGTTTGATGGTTTATCCACCTACATGTGCAAGAAAAATTTGCATGCGCACTCCAAAGGGTTCAATCGTGTGTTACACACATGGTGTGTGTTTCCCACCCATGCGTGGCTTATACAAATTCAAAAAATAAAAATAAAATTGAATTTTGAGTTTGTTCGGGTAGTTCTTGGTAACTTCCCCCAATAGTTACAACCTCTATCCATTCGAGGGTTGCCTCCTTCCACTATAAAAACAAGAAAGGTTGGCCTTGAAGAGGACTTTTTGGCTCATTAGTAATGAAATGCTAGAATAATTCAGTCTCCCTCTAATCCTCACTGTTATGTGACTGAGATATCCCTATTCCCATCACCTGGAGATTGTTGGAGCTTGTGGAGAAGAGAAGCAAGTGAACCTAGAAAAAGGTTTCGTGAGGTGCCCAACTATAACAAGGTATAATTGTATTTGCTATAGTTTATCAATAAAATACATATTTCCTTTCCCAATATTGTGTTATAGTCTGGTTCATTGAGATTGGTAGACTTTTATATTGATATCTAGTGTATATGTTTAAATACATATTAAGTTTTTGTCTCAATTTATATCAATTTTATTGTAGCCATAAGCTTTGAGAAAGGTATTGTCTTTGATTTGTAGGTTTTCTAGTGCAGGAGATGAATTTTTTGGGATCACAAGTTGAAGAGGTATTAAAATCTAGGACCAACCTACTTAAATAAGTTATACCATTTTGATCTCTTAGTATAATTTCAATATTTTGCAAACTATATTCTAGTGCTTGCATGGTTGTAGATGTATGATTGATCTATTTTAGTAGGTTGATGGTATCACCCCAGCCATAGGACTAATTTCCTTACAACAAGCATACAACATGAGGTACATCTATTTGAACCTAGATGATTGGAGAATGCTTTTAGTTTGGGAAGGAAAGTTGAAAGTAAAAATATGACTACTAGAAGGGTTGCTACTAGCACATGTAGAGAAGTAAATGTTTCCTCCCCCAACCTCACTCAGCCTACAAGGTGGATGCCTCAACAAGTGGAGGAAAGAATAGAAAAGGGACTATGTTTTATTTGTGACAACAAGTACAATATGATTCACCAATTGTGAATCATACTATAAAGACAAACAATTGTGACAACAATTGTTGACTTTAGGATCTTTTTCCTCTTCACCTATGGATGGTGGAAGGGAAATGGTGGTGTCATATCTTCTTCCTGGATATTCTTCATCTTCACCTATGGACAGTGGTGGGAAATGGTTGTAAGACCGAGCCATTATCTAGGGCCCGCAAGGATATCCAGGGCACCTACCCTTGGAGGCTGGCTAGTGAAGAAATATTATCTCAATGTATTTTGAAAGTGAAATGGAAGTTATGCAATGAATCAAATGTAGGATGCTTTTTAGAGTCGATAGGGTACCTTTCAAGCACTTTATTCCATTTGTGAGACACTTCCCTTCCCTAGTGTTCGCTCGTCCAACAAATGTCACTGTGGTCACCTATGTTCCCAAAATATCTTAGGGTGAATCAAGTCTTTTCGAAAGTCAAACGGAAACCTCATTTCACCATTTGGATCATTCTAGGAAGAACTTGGTGGGCCCTGTTGTCACATCCATCGTGGATACTGACACCATGATGCAGATCATTTTTGTCAAAGGCATGAGCCGGTCCTTTACATGAGATGGGAATCCAGTGCCACAATGATGATCATTGGCAAAGTACATTCAAAGGCAGCTAGATTATTCAAGAGCAGTGGGTCAGGTTATCCTTGACACTTATGATCCTTCTTCATGATCCCGGAGGGGAATTTGATAGGTCATTGGTTCACTTATTAGAGCAGCAGAGCAGACAGTTGATACATTTTCCTTTCCCACCGGACAATCATAGGTATTCCATATCTAGATGCAGTTGATTGAGCATGTATACAACATGAGGATTGTGCTTGTGGTATTTCTTAGTCATCTTAGTAGATTTGAATTGGCATGTGTAGTTGGCATTGGTGATCATAGTATATTGGTTATCTGTGGACTTGTAAATTTTAATGGTTAAGTGGTTTAAATGCTAAGACTTTGGTATATGCTTACTAGTAGTGTTAGCTTCTATACAAACTAGATCATTCTCCACTTTGTCTAGCACCACTTTTACTTGTCTTCCCATCCATATGTTGTTACATACATGCATGCTTTGACCCCTTGACTTGGATAAGACTCATGAACCAGAGGACCTTCCCCCACTGTGACCTCTATGTTTGGAAAACCTTCATGTTTTGCTTGTGTCTCGGATTTGAAGTGTGTGGCTGTGTTCTCAGCCCTGTTGAAGTTGTTGTGCATAGTTCACCGAAAGTGTATCCCCTAGACTTGAAGCAAGTTATCCTTTGTGAAATGAAATGCATTGGAACACATAAATGTTATATCTAAAGGATGTAAGGCCAGCTGCGAATAGTTTTGTTTTAAAACACTTGGCCTAAATCGATGAAATTAGTTAAATCCTTTTGTAGCTGGTCAATGGCCAAGGGATGAGCACTCATCCTTTGTATGATGTAAGGCCATTTGACCCTATAGGGAAATAGGGTGGTAACTCCATCGTACCTATGGATGGTGGCGGGAAATGGTGGTAAGTTCGAGTCATTATTTGGGGCCTGCAAGGCTATCTAGGGAACCTCCCCTTGGAGACTAGCTAGTTAAGAAAGATTATCTCAATGTATTTTCAAGTGAAATGAAATTTATACAATGAACCAAATGTAGGATGCTTGTTAGACTTGGCAGGGTGCCTTTCAAGCAATTTATTCCATTTGTGAGATACTTCCCTTCCCTAGTGTTCGCTTGTCAAACAAATGTCGTTGTGGTCCCCTATGTTCCAAAAATATCTTAGGGTGAATCAAGTATTTCTGAAAGTCAAACCTCATTTGACCATAGTCATTGGGATCATTTTCATCAGTTGATTATCTTGTTACTCAAGCCTCTCAACCCGTTTAACAAAGCTCTATCTCAGTGGCCATCTTATCAATCGAAGGTACTAAGTCAAGGTCACGTTGTTTGTATTAGCTCATATTCAATGCTCGTTTGTATTTTCCTCAGACTTACTCTATCTAGACTAGATAGGGTCTCTCTCTTGGTATTGCTTCTAGCTTGTACTAAAGTGACAAGAGCCTGTCTGGTGTGACAACTACTCCATTAGTAGTGGACGAGGCCCTTGTGGTGTCATTGGGTTTAGCTTCTCTTCCTCTACCATTCTAGATAGGATCCCCTTTTGTAGAAGCTACAATCTTGGTGATAACATTTTTGGCGCCGTTGCCGAGGAGGTAGAGGCTTACCTCAAGTGTCTACAAGTGTGCTCTTTGCGTTTATCTTTAAGATTATCACATCCAGCTGTAATTTGGGTGGCTATCTTTTTCATTGTTAAATTATACATAGCCATCATTTGTCACTTATCTCTCTCTCTCCATGCATCATAATGACATATCTTTCGGTGAGATTTCAATTTTTTTCACCTGGCAACTCCACTGGTGAACCTATATAGAGACTCCACTGTGGATCTTAAAGTTATAAATCTAGATGAATTTAGATGTATTTCTTCAAATGTGAGGCTCCAATCTATTTTGGGCCTTGGACAAAACCAGTCAAACCGAGGTCTAAAAATAGAAAATTTCAGTTTTCAAAGCTAATAAGATTTTCAAAGACCCAATATCAAGTACAATATGGGGGTGAAATTTGGCGACAATGGAAGATTGTTGATTTTTGGTCTATTTATTGTATTGATATTTTTTAGGATTTGGGATCATTTTAAAGGCCTGATGTTGTGTATAACAATGGAGTCAAATTTCATGCCACTAAGAAATTTGGTTTTTGGTCAAATTTTCAAGATTCGAAGTATTTGGAGCATTCTAGGAAGAAATTGGTGGTCCCTGAGGATTGTGCTTATGGTAATATTCTTCCTCATCCACCATGGTGGATAAGATTCAACAATTGTGACACCATTGGTGGATGAGGAATAAGATCCAACAATTGTGACACCATTGTTTGAATCTCTTTATGTAAATTCAAACAATTGTGACAGCATCTGTTTCATAGATTGTGAAGAGGAAGAAGATCCATAACTAAAATAGTCTCAAGATGTAGATCTAGAAGATACTAATCCAACCATATATTATCATGTATTGGCCGACATTATCACTCCTCAAACTCTTAGGATATAAGTATATATTAAAAGAAAAGGGTAACAATCCTGATTGGTTCTAGTAGTACCCATAACTTCATTGATTGCAAACTAGCCAAACTTCTCAATTGCTTTGTAAATCTGGCATTGCAATTTCAAGTAATGATTGCAGATGGAAGTGACATAGTATTAATCTTACTATGGGGGAGTATTTATTGGATACTCCAATGATTTCAATAGAAATGGGTCGTGTTGGTGTTGTACTAGGGGTCCAATGGCTACAACCATTGGGAACAATGGCTCTTAATTTTCAAGAAATTTCCATGAGATTCTCTTCATAAGGAAAAGAAATTGATTTTAGAGGTATTCCAAGGAAACCCTCTAAAGTGATAAGCTCTAATAGTATGAAAAATTGATAAAAAGGGGACACCATGGAGCAGTTGCACAACTGTGCTCACTAGATGTTTAAGCATATATACCTTATATTCCAAGTGACCTCCAACAAGTTATTGACAATCATTCCAAGGTATTTGGATAGATGCCTAAAAGTATTCCACCTACTTGATATCATGACCAAGATATTCATTTGCAACCAAGAAAAGTGCCACCTAACATCAGATCCTACATGTACCCATATGCATAAAAGAGCAAGAATGAAAAATGGTTCAATAAATGTTAGATGCAAGCATCATTTAACCTAGCCAAAGTGATTTCTCTAGACTAGTGGTTATGGTTCGTAAAAATGAATGTTAATGGTGTATGTGTCTAGATTATAGAGAGCTCAACAAGATTACAATTAAAGATAAGTTTCCTATTCCTGTCATTGATGAATTATTAGATGATATACAAGGAGAAATTTCATTTACCAAGTTGGATCTTCATTCTAGGTATCATCAAATCAGAATGGGGAAAAAGGACATTTCAAAAAAAAAACTTCAAAAAACATGAAGGTCATTATAAGTTTTTGGTGATGCCAATTGGCCATACCAAAGCACCTTCCACATTTCAAATATTAATGAATTCTATATTTAAACCCTTCTTCAAAAAAATCGTGTTAGTATTTTTTGATGATATACTAATCTATAGTAAATCTTGGGAACAACATGTTGACAAGGTCTTAAAACTATTGGAGGAGAACCAACCATATGCCAAACCTTCTAAGTTTTCCTTTAGGGAACATGAGTTGGAATATTTGGGTCATATTGTATCTCATGAAGGTGTCAAAGTGGCCCCTTACAAAAATAAGGCTATCATGGAAAGGATAATTCCTAAAACCTTGAATAATATTAGAGTATTCTTAGGATTGGTAGGATACTATAGAAAGTTCATCAAGAATTATAGTCAAATAGTAGAACCTCTAACAAGGTTATTGAAAAATGAGGCCTTCTCTTGGACTCAAGAAGAAACCAAAGATATTGAAAAAATTGAAGTGGCTATGTGTGCAACTCCTATATTAGCCATTCTTGACTTCACAAAATCCTTTATTGTGGAATTTGATTCCTCAGGACATGGAATTGGTGCAATTTTAATGCAAGAAGGAACAATGATTACCTTTATAAGAGAAACAAAAATGGGTTACAAAGATACTAGTTTATAACTAAAATTATCTATAGAAAAGGAAAACAAAATCTGGTGCCAAATGCACTTTCCATAAAAGAAGATGACATAAAGGGATTCGTATGTGTTATTTACATAATGCAATATTATTGGGTAGAAGAAGCAAGGAAAACATGGAAACGAGATTAGAAAGAACACAAAATAATTCAACAACTACAAGAGGACCCTAGTTCACTAGGTAAATTTGTGGGGAAGAATGATTCACTATGGTACCAGGATCACCTATATTTATGTAAGAATTCTCAACTCAAATAGAAGTTCCTTTTGAATGTGAACACTTACCATAGGATCAAGGAAAATTTTCCTAGGAAGGTCTTAAAACTGATGTCCAAAATTTTATGGTAGAATATTTGTTTTTCCAACAGAACAAACGAGAGCGAATCAAGACACCAGGTCTTCTACAGCCATTATCCATACCAATTCAATGTTGGGAAGAGGTCTCAATGGTATTTATCGCAGGTCTACCAAAGTCAAAAGGAAAGACTATCATCATGGTAGTAGTGCATCAACTCATAAAGTATGCTTATTTATACTCTCTTTCTCATCATTTTAAAGCAAGTATAGTAGTTGCAAAATTCATGGAAATATTTCAAAAGATACCTGGGATACAAATTCCATTTTCATTGGTAAGTTTTGGAAGAAATATTTTCTTGTTTGGCCACTCAATTGGCTCACAGCTCCTCTTACCATCCTCAATCTGATGGGAAAACTGAGATTGTGAGTAAATGCATAGAAGAGTATCTTTGTTGATTTGCATCTAATAAACAAACACAATGGGTTAAGTGTTTTCCCTTAGTATAATTGTGGCACAACACATCTTTCTATAATTCATAATAAATCCCACCATTTATGGCACTTTATTGGTACCATTCTCCTTCCATCACATCATCCTTTAAAGAGAAAACTAATGTGCAAGTAGTGGAGGATGACATAGAGCACCAACAAGAGATTCTCCAACTATTTTTGAGGCTACACCATACAAACAGGTGCCCCTCAAGCAACAAAATAAGGATCAATACTTTAGCGCCCAAGTATTATGGTCCCTATAAGGTGTTGTAGAGGATTGGAAGTATTGATTACAAATTGGAGTTTCCTCCATCTTCAGATGTACATCCATTCTTCCTAATAAAGGTAACAGGTGACAAGATCTTAGCCCATACCATTTTACTAAATATTGATGAAGAAGGGAAATTGATTCTAAAACCTTTAACATTCATTGACACAAGGGTCAAGAAACTAGGAAATCGAGCAATTACTGAGTACCTCATCAAGTGGAAGAACTTGTCAATAGAAGAGATGACATGGGAAGATGATTTTTTGATGCATAGACATCCATATTTAATCAAGTGTTGAGTACAACACATGTTTGAAGGGGAGGGGCAGGTTAATCTCTACATATTGTGACATTACATTTCTATTATTATATTAGTATTGTATTTATTGGCCAACTAGGACCTTAATTGTAATTGTATGGTTGGATAGAATTGTAATTTGACCCTTTGTATCATATATATATATCGTATTGTGAATTTGATACACTGTATGAGAAGGTTTCCCCTTCGAAGAAGCTTCTTATTCATATCTTTATTTTTGTCTCGAGGCATTGGGATACTCTTTCTTTATGTTTTATACTATTTTGGGGAATTTGGTGCATAACATGACCCTATGCTCCAAAACCAATAGCATATTCACCCATCCAAAACTTTGGCCATCAAAGTTGAAATCGATAATCTTCATAATCTAGTATTTATCTACTTGATTTCATATACGGGCCACATGAGTATCCAATCTAGTCTTGATGAATATTATCAAGGCACCATTTGCATTTGTATTGATTTCAAATATCTTAATAAATATTCTCCCAAAGACAACTACTTGACCCCCTTCATCAGTCATATCATCGATGTATGTGTATGGCATGATTTTTTATCCTTAAAGGATGGTTTCTCGAGCTACAATCATATTCAAAATCATCCTTAATACTAGTACAAGACTACCTTTACTACCCCTAGGGAATCTTTTCTTATTGAGTCATTCCTTTCAGACTCAAGAATGATGGATCCAACTTCCATTGAGTCATGTCATTCTAATTCCATGACATGTTCAATATCATATTATCACATTTGGATGGCCATACCACTCATTCAAAAAAACGATCACAACACATAGAACATCTTCACTAAGTATTTGTTAGGTGTCGTAGATATAACATTGGCTTAAACCCACTTAAGTGTGTGTTCTACATCCCTATTGGTCAATTGTTAGGATTTATCATTTCCAAACAAGGGATTACTATCAATCTCTTGAAAGTCAAGCCAATTTTTAACTACCCCGCCCAAAATACTTTACACCAACTACAAATCCTGCAAGGCAAGGTGAACTTCTTACATCGTTTTATCTCAGACTAATCCACATATGTTCATAGATTCTTGAGATTGTTACATTCTAATATCCCTTTTGTTGGGGATGAGAAGGTTCAAGACTCATTTAATGCCCTAAAATGTGCTCTTACTTTGGCCTCTCTAATTAACCCTATATATTTTGAGAAGGATTTCATCCTTTACGTCTCAGCTTCCCCATTTGTTGTTTCCAGAGTCCTTGTTCAAGAAGGTGATGATTGTATGGAACATGTCATTTAATATGTTAATAAGAACTTGTATGGGCCCTCATTATACTATAATCATGATGAGAAGCTTGCCATAGCCATCATTTTCTCTATCCAGCAGCTACACCATTACATCTTAATGAGTAAGAACAAAGTCATCACAAAATCAAACCCCGTGTTATATATCTTGAGTAGGCATGCCATCAATGGAAAAGTCGCTCGATGGATATTTATCCTCCAATATTATGACCTCAGTTTTTCTACCCCCAATAGTTAAAGGGATTGTATTTGCTTGAGTTTATCATAAATATTTCTACTGGCATCATCAATTCCCCTATCAATCATGATTTCCCTTATGAACACGTGTTCACCATTTCCTTGGATGTTCCTTTTATGGGGAAATTATTGTCTACCTATACACACAGAAGGTTAGACTAACCTTCTATCATGATGCTCATTACTGGATATATCAGCATGCTCCTCATTACCTCCTCATTGGTGATATTTTATATCAACATAGATTCAACATGATATTACAATAATGCTCACTTTTGAGCAGGTTGAACAGGCCTTAAAGGACTTCCATGGTGGGCCATGTGGAGGCCATCTCTCAAGAATGACCATTGCACAAAAAATAATCCATGTTAGTTATTCTTGGCCTAATTTATTTTTCTGATTGCATCAAGGCATCAAATCATTGTTAAAACTTCCATTTGTTTGCTCCAAAGGCAAGGGCTCCTCCTGCCCCCTCACACCTAGTTGTCGTAGCTGGACCATTTTCAAATGGCACATCGAATTCATGGAGTGTAATCCTATGTTATTAAGCGGCCATAAATACATCGTAGTGGCTATCAACTATTATACCAAATAGGTCGAAGCCACGCCGACCTATAACAATATTTACACCATAGCAACATGATTTCTCTTTAACCATGTCATCACTCAATTCAATGTTCCTAAACAACTAGTCTTTTACCACAACACATACTTTAAAGATGTTGTGTGGGAGGACCTCACTTATCGTTTTAAATTTGGGTATTCGTTTTTATTTGCCTATTATCCACAAGGGAATGTTCAAGTTGAGGTCAACATTAAAGTCCTCAAAACCATCCTCCAATGGATGGTTTATAAGCACAATTCCAATTAGCACCTCATGCTCTTTCCCGCTTTATGGGCCTACCATATATCAACCAAAATTGCTACCATATTTACTCCATTCCACCTTGTCCATGGTGTGGAATCAATTTTACCTGTCGAGTGTCAAATGTTTTCATTGCATTTAGCAATCAAACTTTTTCCAAATAATTTTGTTCCAGAATAAAGACTTATTTCTATGAAACGGGTGGATGAGGGTGGTTGTGTTTCTTTACAGCACATTGAAGTATCCAAGAAAATCTATAAATTCCTTATGATTGTCATGTCCACCCATGCTTATTCCAAAAAGGTACTTTAGTCCTTGTCTATGATCAAGCTCATGATAAACTTGGCCAAGAAAAGTTTGAATCTCTATGGAAAGGCCCTCTCATCATGAAACTTTGTTTGGGATATGGGACATACATGTTTTCTTGTCTAGATGGCTAACTCCTCAAGAACCCTCACAATGGGTTATACATGAAGAAATTATATCCATAATACCAACACCCATTTTGTATCTTTGTACCATAGTCGTTTTATATCCCTCCATTAGGATGAGCCTTTTATCATGTCCTTTTTAGATGGATTGTTCATCCCAACATTACATTGGTTATGTCATGCCACATGTATATACACCTAGAATATCACCTCAACAGCTTGGGCCATATATTCCTTGTCGCACTCCCTTATCCATGTCAGTGTTGTATGTGTCGGTGTTACTACCAATAATCAAGAAAAATACAATGTTGTGATTGACCTTTTGGCTGATGCTTTTTAGTTAATCACTTATCGCCTTCATGTTTATGTTGATTCCCAACTTATTTTTACAAAGTTGAATAATTTTTATTAGGTACACAATCATTGCCTCTTTAGAAAAGACCTACAAGCTAGACAACTAGTTACATAGTTTGAATTCATCACATTCATTCATATACCCAATAGTCTCAATATTTTCATAGATAGTACTACAAATCAGATTTTAGATTGGCATATCATTCATCAATAACAAGAAAATTATTGATTGATTATTTATGTAGTATATTTATTAAATCATTGTGATTGTTGTTAATGTAATTTTTTCCAACAAGGAAAAAAACTTGCTTCTTGATATTCATTTAATGAATCAAAGAGAGCACTGCTCATTACATCATAAACAATCTTCAACTTCACTTTCGAGCATTACAACCCAATATATAAATAAAACGTCAACTATCATCATATGCTACACAACCCCATAATAGTCCCAAAAGGTACAAGCCACACTTACTTACATTTGATGCTTCAAAACATAAACATATGTCAAATATTAAATACTACACATGACATAAATTTTATAGTCAATGTGTCATCAACAAAACATGGGAAAAGATCCACTGGAGACAACCACATTCGCCTTATGTTCTTCATAGTGTAGCAGGCCTTTCTCTACGCCAATATCTTTTTTTGACAATGCGTCTGCTTCAATATTCAATTCTCGAAAAATGTGCTAAAAAGTTAAATTATTAAAGGTTGAAATTTAGGTCCTTGATATTTTGGCACCAGTGCTCAAGTGAAATCACATGTAATTATGTTCTCCCTGTATCCCAATCAATGATCACCTTCAAATCTCCTAGCACCTGTAGTGACACAATACCAACAATAGTGGAAAAACTCAATAAGGTTCATAAAGCCAGAAGTTATTCCTTGGTGTTGGTCCCAAGGCCACTTCCCATACATAGGGAGAAAAAATGATCATATTTAAGTTTTATGATCATACCACCTCCACAGAGGCCAGACTGGGCAGCTCCATCAAAAGAGCCCACAACATTTGTACCATATAACACATAGTCAACAATATATCTCTGGTTTTTCTACTTTCATTCTCTAAATTGTTCCAAAAAATAACCAATGATTTTAGAGCAAACCACAACAATATTTTGTTTCATGTTATTGAATTGTATCATTTCTATATCTCCACACCCCACAACAAATAAAACATGGCAATTCCTTGAATTTTCCCACCTTAGTTGTCCAGTATTCCAAATTTTGTTCCAAGGAAAGTGTACCCCACAAATCATTGATATGGAAACCATTTGAGATCATTCTCCAAATATTTGGTAACTAAACAGTGGACAAGCATATGTTCAACAGATTCTCCATCTTGTTGGCACAAAATACAGATATTTGGACCATGCCATCCTCTTTTTCATAAATTAATCCATGTTATTATTCTATTTTTAAACAAAGTCAAAGGAAACACTTCAGTTTAAGTGACAAATGTCATTTCCAAATTTTCCTAAGCCACCATTTTTCTCGAAAAAATGTAGAAGTAAATGAAATAGCTTCATAAAGAGATTTTGCACTAACCTATCCAGTACGTTTCCAATTCCAAACAATAAAGTCTTCAACATCAGTCAGTCTAATGTATGTGTGTCTAAGACCCTTTACATAATTATTCCATTCAACTTCCATTTCTCCATGTGAGTCTCAGCTCACCTGAAGACAACCATTGTGAGGGACCAACATCCAAAAACACAAGTCTCTTAACATGTGCTAGACATTTGTAACCATTTTCAAACAGATTTTTAATTAAAGAGACATAAAGCTTATAACATTCTCCCCCCCTATATAAGGATCAATTCCAATACAAACCAAGTTTCCATTGCCAACTTTTTAAGATAACCACCTCCCCATCCAAGGATAGTGTTGTATGAAAGCTCTCCAAATTTTTTAACCATTACTAACAAATTTCCTATTATCTTGGACCCCTTCCTCAATTGTGAATTTCTTCAAATATTTTGTTTTCAATATCTCACTCCAGACACCCTTCCCAAACAATCCTCTCCAAAAACTCTTAAAACTAAGGACATCATTGAACCACAGGAGATTCTCAATGCCCCATCCACCCATTTTTTTTAGCTTACTCTAAATATCCTACATGCATGTGTGATTGTGAACATAAAGAAATTGTGCATTGGAAGAATTAATTACTCATTGTTATTAGTACATGTGCAATGTATGTGTACATTAGCAATGTAAACATACATAGTGTGTGTACACTAGTATGATTACATTAATGAATAGTTACTAACTAGGAATATTAATTAATTAAATGATAGGTGTTATGGAAAATTATATTCTATGCATTTAAAATATCAAGGCATTTGTTGATTGATAAGTATGGTTGTAATAAATGACTATGGTTAGTTTTCAAGATATATTAATGATGGAACATGCAATTGAAGACTTTTTATTCTTTGGAATTTATTAACTAAGACCTTAAGGATGAAGACTTTTTATTCTTTGGAATTTATTAACTTGGACCTTAAGGGTGAGGTTGTTAGCCTAGTAATGAGGTTGGTTGAGGCTTCTAGAATGTGCATGGAAAAGTAATAAATAAGGGGAAGGAAGAAGTGTGGAGGGAGATATTTTAAACCCATATTTTTTTAAAGAAAAAGTGGAGAATTTTAAAGTTTAAAATCTTTGTGAAGGAATAATTTATGTTACATTCTATTTAAAAGACTTATTGTGTTGCACTATTCTTGGAGCCTGGGGCACAAAGAGTTAGGAAAGTGAGGTTTGCTAGAGCTATGAAGCCAACTAAGCACATGGTTAATAGAGTGGATTATTGTTCCCATTTTGGGCAATTGGAAAGTGGAATTTTAGAAGCACTACACACTACAACTACAACTGAGTAAAAACAAAATCCCCAATTAAATGTTATTATTTTTTAACATTAACAATTTCTAATTGTTAAAGAAAATTATTGTTATGTTATATGTTAGTTGATTATAGGTAGAAACAAAATAATACCAAACTAGAGTTGTTATAGCTATTAAAGAACGGGTTGTGTCTTAATAAGGAGAATAAAGATTAGAGGAAATAAATTTAACATTACTAACTTTTTCAATGTTTTTAATAGTGGGGGTAATATGGAGGTGAAGTTCTAAATGACCCTGCTTTCACCCTCCTCACTATTCATATGTGTATCTCTTCATCTTTCTCTCTGAAGAATCATAACTTTGTGGCCATTGACACTGTGTGGTATTAATTGATTAGTTTATGATTTAGCATTTTCCCTTTGAAACATTGAATGTAGTCTTGGAGAAAGGGATAATAGCTTGGGGTCAATCAACATAATATTATTTATTCTCAATACATGTATCTCCATGTATCAAAAGGTGGACTAATGAAACCCATCTCAAAATTAATGAACTATTTTCATTATTTGAATAATCAAAATTTACAAACTATTTTATTTACTTAAATATCAATTAAGAAATTACAATTTTGAAAAAGACAAAGTAATCATATTCAAATGAAAACAAATTGAAAAAATTAATGTCCATAAAACATTTGAATAAAAAGTCAAGTGAGATATCATTTATTCATGCATCACAAAGGTAGACTAATGTAACGCATCTAGGAATATTTTGGTTGAAAAAATTGCCACTCTTAAAAAGTTAATCTCATTAATTGCCATCGGTTAACCATCTTTATCTAACATACACAATTAGTAACCATCTTGATCTAACATGTACATTCGGCTAACTGGACTTTAAGAGTTTTGGTTTCATTAATTATCATTCGTTAACCATCCTTATCAACATGTACGTTCAATGTATTTTATTTAAAGTATCAAAATTATTTTGTTTAAAGTGTCAAAATGCGGGCCATTCATGTTATACCGCATGTAATTGTAAACATAAAGGTTCAATCGAGATTGAGGCTTCTAAACTACCTTTGGTTGCACCATTGACTCAATCAAATGGTTTTAATGTAAATGCATTATATTATATAATGCGTTATACATAATTAATTAATTAATTAATTGAAATGGTTTTTAAAATAATTTAATATTATATTTTTGTATTGGTATGAAAAATGTAGTTGTTGATATTAAGTCAATGTTTTTATAAAATGGTAGTCTAACTCTGTATAAAAAAAAAAATCAAAAGAGTTGCCAAATTACATATATCATATTTAAGATTGCACATAGTTGAAGTGTTATAGGAACTATTTGAGGATTTTGGATATATTTATATATTTAAAAATATAATTTAAATAATTAAATTATTAAAAAATAGGAATTATTTGAGGATTTTGGATATATTCATATTTTTTTTTTTTGACAAGAACGGTTAGGTTGCATTAATTTGCGTTCTGGCAAGCCAGAACCAAAAAGTTACAAATCGGAAGAAGGTGGGTGACCTCTAACAGTGCTGCCAACCTTCTTGTGAAAGTCTTGGGAGACAAATCCCATCTGTTTCTTGAGCTAATTTGAGATAATGACAAAAGGAGCTTACAAGGGTAAATTCTCACAAACTGTGAGCAAAGTAGAAGACAAAAGCAAAGCATTTAGACTCAGGGGGATGAAATTTGCCCCTTAAAGTAGGGATCCAGCTTTTTCTGAGATCCAAAAGAGATGTTGGAAGCCGTCTCCTTTTCTCTACGTGCCTTGTTGGTCCTTCGCCCTCTGGTAAGGGGTGGAGACGGGACTGGATTGTCTTCAGGTTCAATAGTTCCCACAACGCCGCTGGAGGGGACTGAAACAGTCGGACCTGCAGGGGCAGGGGGTTCAGGATCTGAAGCCCTGGCTTCCTTCGCATCTACTGAGCCAGGTAGGGCAGGATCCGGAAGTCTTTCGTCTACCGGAGGGTCTTCCATAACTGTTGTTGCTTCAGGGTCTAGGGCTTCTTCTTCTTGCAGTGCTTCAAAGCTGTTTTTAATTTCAAGAGTTGCCTCCGCTGAAGGAGTGGCCTTCGGAACCTGGACTGATTCCTTTCGCCTTGGCTGCCTTCGCCGGTTAGTTACTGGCTGAAAATCATCTCCTTTAGTTGGTTCTGCCACTTCTGAGACTTTGGGGCAGCATTTTGCGAAATGACCATAAGTATGGCACCGAAGGCACTTAAAAGGAATCTGCTCGTAGTCCAGCTCTTGGATATGGCGCCATTCCCCCAGGGAGAGCTGAATGGCTTCCGGGAGTCCTTTCTCGAGGTTAACCTCAACACAAACATGAGCACAGGTAAATTGATCCCCTTTCGGCTCCACACTGTCCAGGAAACACCCAAGCTTATTTCCAATGTCCTCCAGAGAACTTTTCCCCCATAGATGCAGGGGGAGATAAGGCAGCCTAACCCAAACAGGGGCTGCAGTGATCTCAGCTCCGGGATTAAAATCAAGAGTCCAGGGGGCTAAGAACAGCCCCCTCGGCCCCATGAAATAGGGACCAGATCTGAAAACTAGATCTCGATCCACTTTGCTAGAGAAGCTGAAAACAAAAAAGCCCCTGCCTACTGCACACAAAGAAACGTTTCCATGTATCAGCGATTTCCAGCGTTCTTCCATCCAAGCCTCCACCGATTTGGGGCTAGGCCATAACCCCGTGAACTTTCCGATGAGGGCCTTTTCTGCTAGAAGGAGGGCAAGATTGCATGGCTCTTCTGGAGATAGCTCCAGAGAGGGGATCTCCTCCATCTTCTTAACAAACTTAGACGAGAGAGAAGGCTTGGCTTTAGGTCCTGCCGAACGGACTAATGCTGTGAAAGCTTCCAAAGGGTCTTTTTCCATCTCTGCAAACCGGTCTGGGGCCATCGTGGAAGGCGGCGACCACCAGCAATGAGGGACGCAGCAGAGCGAGCAACGCAAGCTATAAAAAACGCAGGCAAACTTCGATCCGTGGCCCTGCAAGCAAAGGAGACGAGCGATCCCTGAACAGACCGCGTCCCTGCAAACGAAAACCAGAGTGAGGCGGCTAGGGTTTGAGCCCTAGCCGCAGAGATCCGCCGGGCGTCTTCATCGCGAGTTGGACATGGATATATTCATATATTTAAAAATATAATTTAAATAATTAAAATGTAAAAAATATATATTTTAGATATAATAGTTAAAATGGGTTATTATAAATGATGATTTTATCTTCTAAAACTATATTTATGATTAAGGAAATAGGTTAATGGCCCAAAGTCTAGATATATATAGCAAGAGTGAAAGGTTGCCTCCTCGGGTGTAGTCTAGATATTCTACATTTTCAATCTTTTCCCAGCATTTTCAATCACTATTATTATTTCAAATAGTATAATTTTCCTTAAATAACAACTATAAATCACAACCATAATAATACCAAGTAATTTATCATTATAAAAAAAATAAAAATTAACATTAATAACAAGAATAATGTTCTTGAAAGTCGTCAATAAATCACAATCATAATAGTAGCAGGTAATTTATCATTATAAAAATAAATAAAAATTAACATTAATAATAAGAAGAATTTTCTTGAAAAGTCGTCATTGGGGAGTTTTCGAAAAGTCCTTACGGGGTCGAATTGCAACCTGACCAATCCAGGGGTTGCAGGTACTAAAGGTCCAAGTCCATGGGCCGCCTCTGGACGGACCATTTTAACCCCTTACCTGCTGTTTGTTTGGTTCGATTTGTTCAGTAGTTACCTGCTCATATTAATAGTTTGGACGAATGCAATAGAAAATGAGTTTTGAAGGTCCTACTGTTGTAGAGTCATTGAGCTGTAGATGAGATACTTTGGAATATATATATAACCATTGTTTCCTTGTGACATAATTTGACATAATTATCTCTTTTGCGTGATACATACTTCACTCGTCACTCTTCTTCCACCAGCCGTATCATGAGAGAAGAGTAGATTTGAGATGGAATCCAGGTATGATTCCTCATCATTGGATGGCCGAATCCTGGACTGCAATCAATATTTTTTAAATAGCCAGTTGGCTTGGTGCGTGCAATTGATGCAGAGGAAGAGTGAACTGAAAGGAAATTCTAGAAATCGGGTTGCCTATTTGCACTGCCCAAAAGAATTTCAGTTTTTCTACTAATCTGTGAAGAAAAATCCATGTTGGTTGTCCCCAGTATTCTCCAATCTCCTAAAATTTAATTCATTAGAGATTGAACCAACATGGATCATTGAATTAAAATATCGGTGTTGAGATCCAAAATGGATGAAACATTGCAGAATAATCGGCACAAGGAGATACCCCATAAGCAAAAACCAATGGCTCTGAGAAGCAGAAATTTACCCAACAAACACGCAGGTGTTATCCCAAATGGATCATCAGATTATGGATCTGATACAGCGCTTGATAATCCAGATCTGGGTCCTTTCTTGCTCAAGGTGGCCAGAGACCTGATTATATCTGGTGACAATCCTTTTAAGGCTCTGGAATGTGCTTCAAGGGCTGCGGAATCCTTCGACAGATGCTCTGATGGGAAGCCCAGCGTGGAGTTCGTGATGAGTTTGCATATACTGGCAGCAATTCATTGCAGTTTGGGGCAATTTGAAGAGGCCATACCTGTATTGGAACGATCCATAAGAGTCCCCATGGTGGATGATGAGCCTGAATATGCTCTTGCAGCATTTGCAGGCAATATGCAGCTGGGTGACACCTATGCCATGCTGGGAAGGACTGGGGATTCACTGGATTGTTATCATAAGGGGTTGGAGATTCAGAAACAGGTGTTGGGAGACATGGATCCGAGGGTTGGAGAAACTTGCAGGTATGTGGCAGAGGCCCATGTGCAGGCAATGCAGTTTTCGGAGGCTGAGAAGTTCTGCCAACGTGCTCTGGAGATCCATAAGATGCATGGTGCTTTGGCTTCTGTAGAGGAGGCTGCTGACAAGAGGCTGATGGCACTTATCTGTGAAGGGAAAGGGGATTATGAAGAAGCCCTTGAGAATTTAGTATTGGCAAGCATGGCATTGATGTCTCATGGTTTGGATGTTGAAGTGGCCTCTGTGGATTGCAGCATTGGGGACACATATCTGGGAATGAGAAAGGATGATGAAGCTGTGTTTTCCTATCAAAAGTCTCTCACCGTGCTCAAGTCTGCGAAGGGCGAGAACCATCCTAGTGTTGCTGCAGTTTACGTTCGCCTTGCAGATGTGTACAGCAAGACTGGGAAATTGAGGGAGGCCACAACATTTTGTGAGAATGCTCTGAGAATTTATGAGAAGCCCAGTTTGGGAAGCCCCCTACCTGATATTGTAAGTGGATTGACTGAGATAGCTGTGATCTATGAGGCCATGAATGAACCTGAACATGCTTTGGGTCTCCTTCATAAGGCGTTGGAAGCCTTGCACGATGCTCCTGGTCAGCAGAGTGTGATAGCAGGCATTGAAGCACAGATGGGTGTTGTATACTATGTCTTGGGGAAGCATGCTGAGGCGCGAGATTTTCTAAGGAATGCCATTGCAAAATTGAGGACCAGTGGGGAGATGAGATCTGTCTTCTTTGGCATTGTTTTGAACCAAATGGGACTGGCCTGTGTGCAGTGCTATGCTATAAATGAAGCTGCAGATTTGTTTGAAGAAGCAAAGTTGATTTTGGAAGAGATTTGCGGTCCGTATCATCCTGATACGCTTGCCGTCTGTAGCAATTTGGCTGGAACGTATGATGCAATGGGCAGGTGAATAAATTTTAACGTTTTATTGTAGTTTGATTTTGATTCCGAGTTCATTGCTTCAACATAATTCCAGGCTTGTTGGGCATTCACATTCTCATGGTGGCTTTGCGAGGCCTCTTAGGAATTTTGAATTCATTTTTTATGATTTCACTTATAAACTGGGGGGTGCTGAGTAAAAACTCGTCGATGGGTTTTTAGTATCTACGCAGCTTTTGAAGCTCCTTAGGTTCTCAGTCACAATCTTTTTTGGGTAGATCAACAGTAAATACTAAAAGCTTATTATTAATCTTTGCTTCTGTATACCCTGAATTCCTTTGTGTTTTCAAGGAATCCATTATACTAAGGCATTTTTCATGTGATTTTTCTTTTCAACTGCGTTTGCCAACTTCACTATACCTTAAATCAATTCTCCACATTCACAAATTTTTCCATGTGCTAATTAGCAAAATTTCACTGGAACATATACCATTATATTTTACATATATTTTTTCAACTGCGTTTGCCAACTTCACTATACCTTAAATCGATTCTCCACATTCACAAATTTTTCCATGTGCTAATTAGCAAAATTTCACTGGAACATACACCATTATATTTTACATATATTAATAGTAAAATGTTGTTTGTCCCTGTATATTTGTCGTTTTGGAAGACTCATAGGATTTCTGTGATCAATTATACTTTGGTAATGCATTCCTCTAGAAATTTATTTCTGAAATAAACAACTTTATCTCTTTTGTACAGGTTGGATGATGCCATTGGTGTATTGGAGCATGTGGTTGGAATTAGAGAAAAGAAACTTGACACAGAAAACCTGGATGTAGATGTTGAGAAACAGAGGCTGACAGAGCTCTTGAAAGAAGCTGGCAGGGCTAAAAGTTGGAAGGCAAAATCCATCCAAATGGCAAAATCCCGGAACAAGAAAAAGTAAGACACCAAGAAGATAAAGCATAGGCTGATTATCCGTAAGATCATGGACTGTGTCTGGGAATTGATTAAGTCAGAACAAGTCTCTCTACATTGTTCATTTGTGATTGACATAAGATGGAGTGCCGTAGGATCTTGAAGAATCTAATAAAGGACTGATCTAACTGGACATTGCTGGTGTTCAAGCTTCCTAAAGTCTATTTATAGAATTTCTGATTGATTTGGGATTATATACTTCATTATATACAAAATTTTTATTAAAGAGAATAGCATGTGGGTACCAAATAAGGACGGAGTTACATTCAGTCCCTGAGTTTGGCCAACTCAAAATCAGAGAAGAACCAAAAAAGTGCTTGGAAAAAGCGGTGTATCTGAGCCTTTATCTAATGGTTTTCAGGATGAAACTTGTTAATATTCTATCTTTTGATGACCTGGTTTTAAACAGCATTTCTTTGACACAAGCATTGAATTTGTTCAGATTCGTATCTGTTTAAACGTTGTCATTTTTGGACAGATTTTACAAAACTGTACCATTGCAACCTGTTTTCATTGTGATCTGGTTTTTTGGCTTTAAATTGTAATGTATTCAGGGACTTTCTTAGTTCTTATGTATTCAAAATTTCAAGCATACCAAGATGGTTTTTCTTATATATGCTCAATGACTGAAATTGTGTATTTTTGCTTATTACATAAAAGAAATAAACACCTGAGATCTTTGGCAAGAAAACAATCTTTACCAGAAACAAACCAAACCTTTAGAAAATTTCTCTATTACGATAGGAGAGTGCATTGCCACATCTAGGTGTAGAAGCTGCAAGTTAAGTAGATTACAACTTTTTCTCTTTTTATTTTTGTTGCTCTGTGTCGGTGATCAAATCTGAAAGGATCGTTTAGATCTATTATGAGCAACGATAAAATGTAAAGTCCGGATTATATTTGCTCGAAATTGTTAGATAGTTTTCTACATGGTTACAATTT
Organism: Larix kaempferi; assembly: GCA_027924585.1. Classification (NCBI taxonomy): domain Eukaryota; kingdom Viridiplantae; phylum Streptophyta; class Pinopsida; order Pinales; family Pinaceae; genus Larix; species Larix kaempferi. Next base: position 10,732,687 of record BSBM01000767.1, on the reverse strand, counting down.
TATATGGGTTGAATTTTTATTAGTAAAAACATGAATACTTTGTTTAAAGTTTCTGTTTCACATTTTGATAAAAAATTGATATGAATGGTTTTGCAGAGTTATCAACTCACTTACTTAACACCATTTTTCAAATAAAAAAATTGTTTAGATATTTGTCTATCAACTTAGTTGATTCTTGACATTCCATCTTGACTGATGTCAAAAAAATTATTTACAATATCATTTTATGCAAAATTTATTTGCAATCACATTCCATGTAAAATTTATTTCAGAATGCAACTTCAAGGCTATATTTTATTTTTCCTTTAATGTGATCGTCACTAGTTCATATGTTAGTCTGAAATGTAAATGATGTTAATAGGATGTCTAAACAATAATTTTGCATATAGACATGTTTCATGTTTTTCGAATTGGTATTTTTTATTCTTCTAAAAACATATCATAATTTTTTATTTATAATAGAGAAAAAAGGTTATATTTTGCAGATACTTCAAAAGCATTTCAAAAGATCTGGAAAGATGATGCTCCCACACTTAATAGGCAAATGATAATATTATGTATTAATCTAAATTGTTTTTTGTTTCATTAAAAAATAATCATTGATCCTTCATTTTTCTCTTTCTTCCTTTTTTATCTTCTCATACCATACCTTAGGAGAATGTTCTACAGTGACTAACAGTAAAATAGAAATCTGATGGTCAGGATGCATAAGAGAAATTAACACAGTGACTAACAGTAAAACAGAAATCTGATGGTCAGGATGCATAAGAGAAATTAACACAGTGACTAACACAGTGACTAACAGTAAAACAGAAATCTGATGGTCAGGATGCATAAGAGAAATTGGATGTCCAGGATTTCAAAATTGTGTCAATTTCTTATCAGAATTGGTAATTTCAGATTCATGAGGTCTCTCCTTACCCCTAGGGGCTTCATGCAAAACTACCACCCTGGGGATTCTAGTCTTCTTCTCTATCCTCTATAGAGAGCATTGTTTCCTCAAATGACATTTTGGGGCACACAGCATTGTTTCCTCAAATGACATTTTGGGGCAGACATTAGTAATCTTCTTTAAAACTGTATTATATTGAATTTCTGCTCTGTGTTCCTCTCAATCATCAAATAGTTGTTGCTCATGTGATTGTCATTCTTTGGTTTTTAGTTTTTATCATTTTTTTTCCTTTTAGGATAAGCTCATGCTCGAGGATCTTTATCTTGCAAATTGAGGATTTGTATCTTGCAAATGTCTTTCTTTAGACAAATCCAGTACCAATTTGTTGTATTTTCATAATTTGATAACCCTTTACTATTGTCGGTAACCCTTTACTATTGTCAATCTCCACGCAGATACAAGCATATGTAAAAAAATAAGCGTAATCCTATCTGCATCTATTTTTAAATATCTATCCAAGGTATTCCTGATTTTTTCAGAAATTATAGCTTTCAAAAGTATATGAATAGATTTGATAGGTGTACCAAACATGAATTTTGGTTCTATACATATTGGATGGACAAAATTCAGAGAAATAGCTGTAACAAAAAGATCTGTTCATCCGGAACCAATCTCCACACAGATACAAGCATACAAGCATATTGTCAATCTTCACACAGATACAAGCATATGTAAAAAAAACAAGCTTAATCCTATCTGCATCTATTTTTAAATATCTATCCAAGGTATTCCTGATTTTTTCAGAAATTATAGCTTTCAAAAGTATATGGATAGATTTGATAGGTGTACCAAACATGAATTTTGGTTATAGACATATTAGATGGACAAAATTCAGAAAAATAGCGGTAACAAAAAGATCTGCTCATCCGGAACCAATGACCCTTAAAATAAAAAAAATTAATAATCCTTTTAATAAAACAAAAATAAAAAACCTTTCAATTGAACAATAAAAAAACCTTTCAATACAATGTATACATCAAAACTCTGTCCAGCTCGAACAGAACCACTCCTACAAATCGTAGGAGGACAGAAACCGTTAACCAATAGATGATCGCCTTGGATCCTTAGTATGAAAGGAGGCTGACAACTATCTCCTCCATTACCTCTAGAACTGGAACCCTCCTTGGACTTCTCCAGGGCAAATGGGCCGGCACATAAGGTTTTTTTATTGACTATGTCCTTGAAAGAGCAGCCCTTGGACGATAAGGCTACTCCATTGCCAATGCCCACCACTTCACCATGCAAGCACAAAAACATAGTGTATTTGGATTGTTTGCATATGCTCTAATTTGACAACAGAGACTAGTCAACTAGTTGTGTATGCTCAAAAAGAAGTCGTGTTAATCCGCAAGTCGCTTGCAAGAGCTCTAATTTGTGCTTCATATCAACCACATAATCCCTTGATGTCACCCATAAGAATAAGGTTTTCCGATGAGAGACCTTACCAAGTTAACCTAGAAAAAAGGACTTAAAGTTTAACAAGTAACTTTTCAAAAATGGTTTTTGGTGTTAGCACAAATTTGTTGACTGTTTATTAAGTAATTAGGATGTCCTTTCTTCATTTCTTGTGGTCAGAATTTTTTAAGATTTACATATAAAAAAGTTCTTCTAATTGCTTAAAAGAGATAGATTGTGAAAAGTAAAATGTAAAAGCAAAATCTGATGCATTTTCCTACTTGCATAGTTAGGCAAGGGAGAGGTTATTTTGATTTGTATTAATTTTTAAATTATATATATATAAATATTTACTTCTTCAACAAGGGTAAAGGCTTTAATCAAAGCCCTCGAGGGAAACATAAAGTTCATATATAATTAAGGTAATGTATACACATCAACAAATAACATAATGGAGAGCCGTGTCCTTTGTAAAGCTCATGCATTAACATTGAAATTCAAAATCAGCAAGCTTACATGCATCAAAGGCGGGTAAACTCTTAATTGATATTATGAATAATTGATCAAACCCCACAAACATTAATCTTTCAAGGTTAGCAACTTTAATGAGACTCAATCTTGCATTTCAAAGACATTATATTATCCATATATTAAGATCCAAGAATTGTGATGTATATTTGATGGGAAGTGAGGGAGGGATTTAAAATATTTCAAACACAATGATCTTCAATCTACCTATTAATGTAGAAATTTTCCCTTTGTCTTTGTGCATGTGTTATTTGATTTATATTGCATGCAAATTTTTACTAAACCCCAATAGTTAAGAGTCTCAATAAAGAACCACGTCTTAGAGTAAATTATGCCTTCAAGAATAATAACAATACAACAATGATATTGATAAAATTCTTAACATTCAATTATGAGGATTTTTGGCTTCTAAAGGTAATTGGAGATACACCAATTGTTATTAAGACTCAATACTTTGAGCACCAAGAAGATGGAACTGGCACAAACTATTTGGAGACTACACATCTAAAAGGACACCCAAACCAAGAAGATGTGCAATGCAATCAAACTAATATATAGAATCACACTACAAATGGAGAAGGTCAATCGAGTGACCCATATGTCAAGCAAAATTATATGGATACTAAGGAACACACAAATGTTATAGACCGAATAGCCAAATGAGCATAAAAATGACCAAATTTAGTAATGCCACATTGAAATCAAGTAAAGAAGTGAAAAAATTAGAAGCCTCTTCAAGGGAGTAATCTCATTTTACAATATATCATGCACAAGATAAAATGATCATTCAATGAGTCTCATTGATGTATATATAGGAGATAAAGAGGGATAGAATGCAATAATAGTAAGCCAACATAACTACATATAATGTAAATATAATTAACGAGGGTTATGGTCCAGGGATTAGCATGCCCCTCCCCTTCAAACCAATGTTACCCTTGTTAGATTTTAACATAGCAGTCTAATTTTCATCTCTTTCAACTTTAATTTCATAATTCATTCCATCCCACAATTATAGCATCATTCTTTTGCAAAAGAATAAAAAAAGGATCACTGAAAGATAACCATGCACAAGAGACAACAATTTATCCTGGGAAACCCAACAAGGAGAAAACCCAACAAACTTTTCTAAGAAGAAATTAATCAAATACAAGAACAATACCAATCATGAAGTTTAAGCCCTAGCACAAGAGTGTGATCTTCTTCCACAAGAAGCCCTAGCGAGGGTAGATATATTCCAAGAGAATAAGAGAATAAGAGAAAACCCCAAAATTACTTCATGTGACTTTTGCTAGTCCTTCTTGAGACGTGCACACCACTTGAGAGAAGAAGATGTGATGTGAGAATGTATCAAATGAAGTGTGAGAACACTTCTATTTATATTCTTCAATTGACACTCTTTTCACTTTTGAGGTCGGCTTGTAATTTTATTTATTCTTTATTTATCTTTCAAGTCAACTTGTCATTTTGTCTTCTAGGGTCAATTTACCCCTTTTACTGGGGTAGTTGTGCTCTTCCTTGCTTTCCACTTTCTCTGGGACTTTTTCAATGGATTGTCTTGACTCCTTGGTTATTTCTTCATCATAGAAAATTTATCCTCGTTGATATCTCCTCACATGCGCTCAAATTCTTTTGAGTAGAGCTCTAATGTTGATTTGACCATACTCTAAGAACTCCCGAACACTTCTTAGAGCCAATCGTCAAATCCAACATTAGATTAGACTTTCTCTAATATACAAGTAGATAAGATCTCCTTGTAACATAGACAAGTCATCTTACTCTACAAGAATAAATCACTCCAACTAAGGAGCACTCCCACATGGAGAACGCAATGTGACCTCTAGCCTCCTACAGTCCAATCCACATGATTGAACAAGGCTAAGCATCCGAGCCATAGTCAAGGGATATGGAAGGGCCATTCTCTTTGGGTCGTAAAACCATCCAAGAGAATGATCTGCAAAATGTTTTCCCGATGTTGGAATCATGGAGAACATCAACACTCCCTCTCAATGAGGGAGACATTTTGTGCCAAGTCTCTAACTTGGTGAGAACGCCCATAATATGCATCTCGAGTCTGTTAAGACTATGCCAGGGCCATTCGTCACTGAATGATTCATTCTCCATCACCATGGATTCCCATGGAGAACATCTACCCGATGCTACTCATATGTACTGCATCTGTATGGTACCTGTACTACATCAGCATATGTACTACATCTATATTGGAACTGTATTGTATCTGTACTACAATATATGTACTACAACTGCATCTGAAAGATCATCACGATGTCTGGGCCATTCATCTCTCATATGAATTTATGTCGCTCATCATTACAGTGTTACACATCGATTAACACTCCCTCTCACTCAAAGAGATATTCTCCATCACACCAAGCTTGTCCCTAAAGTGTACAAACTTTGCCTTGGACAAAGGTTTGGTAAGAATGGAGGCTATATGTTCTTCCGTGGATATGTAATGGAGCTTCACTACTCCCATTTGCACCACATCTCTGATGAAGTGGTATTTGATCTCTAGATCAAATAGACCTGTGATATTGGTTGTAATTCACTCTACTTTTGTTGTATTGAGTGTCGCATAAGCATGCTTCCCGCTAATCCAGGATATCAACTTATCCAAGCTGAAGCAATACCTCGAGATGCTTCTATGTCCATTGCACTCTTCTTGGTCAGAAATCTACATATCATTTACAGCTTCACTTCATCACTTCAGACATCTCTTAGATCATATCCAACTGTACCATGGAAGTACCTCAGCACATGCTTTTCCACAACCCATTGGAAGAGTCTCGGATCAGCCATAACTAGCTAAGGGTATTTACTACAAAGAAAATCTTTCATCAAGAATCTGATCAACTGTTTGTACATCACCAAATCTGAATCTGAAGCAAAATCACTTAGCTTCTCCATATCTACCTCCATAGGTATGGACTTGAATTCCATCATCCCGAATCTCTCAGGATCTCAACTGTGTACTCCCTTTGACTGAGGAAATATATCATCATACTTCCAATCCCAATAATATCAGATTTAGAGGTCAACTCCCTCTTACACTTGACACTGAGCTTCTATGTTTCCGTGAGGAACAGATCATCAATCCTATTGTACCAAGATCAAATGGTCACCATCAACAACCTTGTAGCAAAGGTTGGAATCTACATCACTCTGGGTGAAACCCAAGCTCATCAAATATCTGTCGATCCTAGCATACCAATCTTTGGGGGCATGCTCGAGTCCGTACAGGATCTTATTTTATCAACAAGTTGTGTTGTGGCCACTCCCTCTATGTGAAATCATACTACTCCCTCTACATCTAGACACTCTTCTCTCTCTGTATCTTTGAGTATCCATTTGTGTCATGTCCCATTAAGTGGGTTTGCGAAGGCAAGCCTCATGCTCACTCAAGAACACTGAATACTCCCTTTGAGTCTACAACATGGTTTTCCTTTATGAGTCATCTCTGATGCTAATTTGGATTGCATGTTAGATCTTATAGATCTACTTGGAGGTCACCATTGAATTCCCTTCAGGTCTTGGCACTATCATACATCATTCTTCATGATGGACTAATATTCTTCCATCATGGCTTCCTACTAGCCTACTACCTGATCTCATCTCTTGGAAGATTCAATTGTTCCATTGGCTCTATTGTCTCATCCTGATAAAAGGAGGATTATTGTACTTAGAGGGATACTCATCCTTCGGAATCTCCTGCTTCTTGTTATCAAACTCTTTCCATATGAAACCTTCTAGATATCTTAAATGTTATTGTATTTGTCCTCTTCTTCCTTGGCACATGGGTGTATGTGGGACAACCAAGGATCCACTCTTGTGAATGCTTCCTCAAGAGTCTTGTCGTCTAATATCTGGCGAGGACACTTGATCTAAGCATAACTGTCAAACTAGATGTCTCTTCCCATGAGAACATGGGTAGATATTAATCACAGATCTTTGTCACCATAATCTTTATAATGGACCTATTCATTACAGAAATGTCCACACGGGTTAACCAACACTAATTTAAACAATTATGTTATTCATCAATAAAATAACAATTCAATTTCAAATAAAACTTATCACATAGAGTATAAAATACTTATCTTTGTTTGTTTTGTTGGCTCCCTCTTGATCTTTTCCTCCTTGCAGAAATCATTGAGTTTCTGGTAGGGAGCCCTTCTTCATCATCTGATTTGACAACCTTTATATTCTTTTGACTTTATGAAACTTGTTGAATTCTTCATCATGGGTCTTCATGGAGTAGATCACCAATTAAAGTCACATCGTATAAGGCATCATCCAAGAATGATATTTTCACGGGTGCACGTGTATCTAGAATGTATCAGAATAAATACTCCTTCCGGAGATCATCTGCAATTTCCTCAAGTTTATCTTCTTTTGTATTCTTTGATGGAGGTTCATCAACACTGGCTATTGATGCATGTTTCCTTTCCTTCATTTTCCCTTGAGTACACTTGTTAGCATAGTGACCAAATTTCTGACAAGTGTGACACTTTATCTTTGAATGGTCCTTCTTCCTTTGAGCTGGGGATGATTCTTCACGTGAATTTTTCTTCTTTTCAAACTTTCTTCTTCTTCTTACTCTTCCTTTTCTTGCATGAGCTGCAAGAGCTTGATTTTCTTCTTCTTGAGATTTATGTGAGCTATTCTTTGATAATACTCTAGCCTCTTCTTGAACACAATCAGTCCACAGTCAATCAAACTTGGGAAATTATTCTGTTCCATAGACACTATGAATAAATGATTCCCAGGTTGAAGCAAATCCATTATGGGTCATCATGACAAGTTCTGCATCTTCAATAATGTCTCCAATGGCTTTAAGTTGATCTCTCAACTGTGAGACCTTCATGAAGTAAGCAACAATTGAATCTGAATTTGACATCTTTATGCAACAGAGATGATTTCTCAAGGTTATTCTTCTGCCGGTGGTTTTGCTTTCGAACAATCCTACTAAGGCATCATACATTGCTTTAGCAGTCTTCAACTCAGAGATATGAGGAATCAAGTGGTTTTTTATGGATTCTACCGAGATCCTATTTTCCTTCACTTCATTCTTCTTGTATTTAGATTTCTCTCCATCATCTTCTAGTTATTAGATATCCTTCTTTACATGATCTTGGATATCATTTTCTTCCAAAATGAAAAGCATTCTTGTCTTCCATGATCTAAAATTTGAAGCACCATCCAGCTTGTCTTCCACTCTAAGGTTGGACACCATTTTGAATTTATGATCCATAAATCCTAGCAGGAGCCAAGTCAAAACTCTAGTTGGGAAAAACTGAAATTTTCCTCCACATATAGATGTGCCCTCTTAGGGAAAATTCCAAAGCACTCTTTTTTAGTCTAATCTGTGACCAGAAAGGATCGAAAGTGGAAGCCCTAGTTTCTCGATTCCAACAAAAACTAGGTCAAAATTGAAAATTGTCAAATGTGAAAACCAACTCCACAGGTAGATGCACCCTCCTAGGGTGAGCTCCAAAATGCTAAGATCGAACTCAATATATGGTCAAAAGTGGTAGAAACTGAAAGCCCTAATTTCTCAATTCCAGCAATAATTATGTCAAAATTGAAAATTCATGAAAATGAGATATGCTTCCATAGATAGGTGCGCCCTCCTAGGGTGATTTCAACCATGATCCTTACAAGTCCAAATTGTGGTCGGAAGTGTCCAAACCTGGAATCCCTAGTTCCCATATTAGGGAATACACCGTCTACGGCAATGGCTTTTATTCAGAACTGTTCTGATACCATGTTAGATTATCCTCTCATTAAAGAAGTCCCAACCCCCTCATGTCTACTCGGTCAGCTCCCTCGAACCATTCCAATGAAATACTATTAGTTGAATAATCTATCATTAATTATTCACCCCTCTTTATGAGGTTTACCGACAACAATTCACAACAATTATCTTTAACATTCATTTCTTATTCAATAATACAACTTTTAATTAATAATAAATGTCAAATTATTTTTATAATTAAGTTTGGGGTTGGGGTTGGTTCACCCACCAACCGTAAGTGTTTGACACTTACACGCTTCATCAATTTAATTACTTAATAAAAATTGTCAATTGATCAATTAATAATAACCTAGTCATTAATTAATGATTAACACACTTCTGATATGCTAATTACCTTTTTAATTATAAATTCAAACTAATCTAATTTATCAATTATCAATAATAATCCTATCAATATAACTCACATCATTATGAATGTACATTTATATTAATTAATTAAATTAACTAAGACTTAATCAACTCATTCACCTAGTTCCATATTAATTGCACCCTAGTTTATAATTAAACTAATTAACAACCTTTGCTAATGATAATGATATTTTTATTGTCATAAATTAACATTATTAACATATAATTAATATTAACCCAATAATTTAATATTAACCTAATTGACATGATAATTACATTTAACATTTTAACCCTTAGTTTTGACTAGATAAATTTAATAACAATCAATCAAGCATTACTAATTAATTGCATTAGCTGCTACCTAGGTTAACCATAGCTCATTTATTAATCAACAATAATTAATTATCAATCAACAATAATTAACATTATCATTCAGCAGTATTTCACGCAATTTATAAATATGTAGGCGAGTTATGTAAGTGTAGCTACTGCTTACATACCTCACGTAAGTACACTAACACTAATAAATCACACACATCAATCATAATCACAAAATTTATTGTTCACTGACACATGTTTAACATAGTTTGCAAGGTATAGTATTTTACCTAACTTCATCTTATTAAGTTACGAAAATCCATACATTATTAAGGTCGAAACTAGTATTTTTGTAGCTGATTGGAGATGGTTGTAGCAGACTTAATAACTTGAATGGAGATGCTTATGATCCTATATTGATGTCCCCTATATGTCCCCTTCCTCTGTTCATAAATTCGAGAGGGTCCCATAGCACTTGGAGAGCCATTTCCAGCATCTACCCAAGGGGGATTTGAACCCCAAATTGCTAGTCAAACTCCCTACTTTGGACAGAACTTAAAGGAGAGTTGAAGAATCCTTTTTAAGACTCTAAAGAATACATGAACCTCATAATCATTTCCTAATATCATCCATACAACTTCTGTAACAATTTGGGAGCATTTGGAGTCATTTGGAGGTCAAGAAACCAATAGTAGTCAAAGGTTGAACTAGTGGAAAAAGTTGAAAATTTCACCATTTTAATAAACTTCATAAAAGGGACATTACATTTTTCATCATGACTTCAAGCTACACCTATCTACCTACATAATCTACCTAAATCACAACTAACTTCCACATCCTATCCTTTCCTCTGTTGGACTACCCTGAAGTGTCAAGCCATGACCGGCTCCAGCTAGAACCCGTAAGCGAAAGTGTTGACTACATTGACCAAGCTTACCCAGCAGGAAACCACTAGTCATCATCACACACCTTGGGGATCCCACCGTATCACAACCCTCCCATGACTTTGGGTTTCGGGGATAAATGGTGGGTAAAGCCTCCACCCCCCTAATGGAACAAGGGACTATGTCTACCCGACATAATAACTGTGTTGCACCTGCACTCAATTTGTCATCGTATAACCAATCTAGGAGGTTGAGTTTCCTGAAACCCTACCCCACCCATACATCATAATAAACAACATAATAATCATCCGAAAGTAAATAATGCAGCACTTGCATACCATTTATCTTTTGGAGTCCATGTCCCTGAGGCTCTCCCACCTCATAGGATCCAGCTATCACTTAGCCATTTTAACCTGTAAGTCAGTCCTCAACATAAAATCTAGAATATCGTGCACAATCCTCAACATGTACACATACATTTCATCATAACATAACAACAATAATCAATTCATTATATTCACCATGCACCTAGTATAACATTCATTCATTTAACATATAACTTTAACGGTATCCACGTACCCATCATTCATTAACTTGCATATCTGAGACATAACTAACACATGATACATATCCAACATGACTACATACCCTAATAATAACATCACACACACACACACACATATATATCGACAAAATAATAGAACCACATGTCCACAGTGTCGTCAAACCGACGAAGTCTCACAATCAAGCAAATACAACATATAATAGTAGTTCAGGTAGAAATGTCAAAATGGGGTGTTACATAGGGTTTCTTGTGGAAGAAGAGCACACTCTTGTGCTATGGCTTAAAATTCGTGATTGGTATTGTTCTTTTATTGGATTCATTTCTTCTGAGAAAAGTTTGCTAGGTTTTCTCCCTATTGGGTTTCCCGGGATAAATCTTTGTGTCTCTTGTACATGGTTATCTTTCAGTGATCCTTGTTTTATTTCTGCTGCAAATGAATGATACTATAATTGTGGGATGGAATGAATTATGAAATTACATATGAAAGAGATGAAAATTATGGCAGGGAAAAAGAGTCGACAAGACATGAGAATAAGGTCGAGAAGACAAGGGAGGAGAGGGTATCTTCACCTTGGGATATTTTGGGGAAATTACATAGAAGATATAGAATTTTACAGAGCAGAGGAGAAGGGGGTTCTTGTTGGAGAATTCACAGAGGGATTTAACTGGTTGACTTGTACTCGGTTTGGGCTCGGGGGTCCAAAGGGGTACCTTTGGAGCTGGGTGGTCGGCGAGACCTCTCTTGTTGGCAGGGTGGCAACTCAATTTGGGTTGGTTGAGTTTCAAGGTTTTGGGAATATTGTTGGTTGCAGGGCATACAGTAGGGTAAAAGCGCAAAAAGGGGTCTGCTAGCTATCTACATGTATACAATCAATTTCTAACCTTGTAAATCATTATTTTCAAGTTATTGAAAATGGTAATTTTGTGAATGAGTACACATGTATTTATTGTTACACCTGCACAAATAGTAATTATTAAAATTAGATAAAATAGTAAATATATTTATTTCAAACCTGCAAATGTAAATGTAAATGTTATATTTTTACAGGCATGAAATTTAAACAAAACTAGAAATGAAAACAGAAACTTGACACATTATGTAAACAAAGAAAAATGATTTAGATTTATTCATAAACTCATAAAAACTAGGACGGGGTCCTACACCCTAGCGAGGGTAGAAATATTCCAAGAGAATAAGAGAATAAGAGAAAACCCCAAAATTACTTTATGTGACTTTTGCTAGTCCTCCTTGAGAAATGCACACCACTTGAGAGAAGAAGATGTGATGTGAGAATGTATCAAATGAAGCATGAGAACACTTCTATTTATATTCTTCAATTGAATTGATTTTCACTTTTGAGGTCAGCTTGTACTTTTATTTATTCTTTATTTATCTTTCAAGATGACTAGTCTTTTTTTCTACTGGGTCAATTTACCTCTTTTATTGGGGTAGTTGTGTTCTTCCTTGATTTCCACTTTCTCTAGGACTTCTTCAATGGATTGTCTTGACTCCTTGGTGTTGATGTATATGTAACTTCGGAATGTATTTCACATATATGTATATTGTATTCCTATAGAGATGTTATTATTCCTCTATACGGAAGTGTTGTCATTTATATTGTAAGTGTCGTAACTTATACTTGATGGGTTATTAGACCACCTTGTTGGGGTCGGCCCTGTATAAGTCATGTGGGTCAAAAGGTTATTAGACCACCCTATTGGGGGTCGGCCATGTGGGTCAAAGGGTTATTAGACCACCCTAGTGGGGGTCGGCCCAGTCAGCATTATGTTAAGCGGTTAAGTTGAGGCCGACCTAGTTGAGTAAAGGTCAAGTCAAGTTAGTGTATAAATAGAGAGTGTGTCTCTCTCATTTTACGCATTCTATTCTCTCTCACACTTTGGAGAGTGGCGCACTTGTGGAGGAGGAGGCTCTGCTACTAGGAGAAGACTATCTCTTGTATTCTGGTTGTATCATTACTCTATCTATCTCTGAGGAAGTTATTGGGGTTTTTCACCTTTATGGTTTTCCCCAAGTAAACTCTATGTCTCTTGTGTGGTTGCATTATTGTGTCCATGATTAATATGTTGTAGATATGCTGTACATGTTGTTCTCTCAGTTAAGATCCTAGATCAAATTGAAGTAAATTCTGAAAATTTAACACTTGGTTATTTCTTCATCATAGAAAATTTATCCTCGTTGATATATCCTCACATGCACTCAAATTATTTTTAGTAGAGCTCTAATGTTTATTTGAACATACTCTAAGAAGTCTCAGACACTTCTTAGAGCCAATTGTCAAATTCAACAATGGATTATACTTTGTCTAATATACAAGGAGATAAGATCTCCTTGCAACATAGACAAGTCATCTTACTCTACAAGAATAGATCACTTCGGATAAGGAGCACTCCCACATGGAGTACACAATGTGACCTCTTTCCTCCTATAGTCCAATCCACATGATTGAATGAGGCTAAGAATCCAAGCCAAAGTCAACGACTACGATAGGGCCATTCTATCTAGGTCACGAACCCATCCAAGAGAATGATCTGTATAATGTTTTCCCGATGTTGGAACCATGGAGAACATCAACAACCCTCAATGTTGATCAAATGTGAATGCTTTCATATGAAGAAATTGTCTTTCAAATTTTATATTATGTTGGCAAGTTCTTCCACTCAACAAGGTACTCAATAATTTCTTAGTTTTGTAGTTGCTTGATATGTGTTTCAATGATTGTTTCAATGATTGTTTCAAGTTCTACTATGAATTTTCCTTCCTCATCCAACTCCGGCAAAATTGTCTTAATTGGGATCTTGACACCAATTACTTTAAACAAGAAACCCGGAAGGCCATATGTACACATGAAGGCGAAGGCAACTCCAATTTGTAATTCATGTGGACAATCATTTGCAACACCTTAGAGCCCATAGTACTTGGGTGATCATTTATTGTCCTTATTTTGTTGCTTGAGAAGAATCTATGTGTATGGTTGTAGCCTCATAAATCCCCAGTCCCCACTTCAAAGTGACTTTCACTATGATGTTGATGTCCTTGTTGTTTCATCATGTTTTGAACTATATCCAAGTTGTCCTTCAATAGTTGGAGAACCTCTTGTTGGTGCTCAATGTGATCCTCCACTACTTGAATCTCAGGTTTCCCTCTCATGGGTGATGTGATAAATGGAGGATGATATCCATAGAGTGCCATAAATGTAGACATGTTGGATGAAGTATGGAAGGATATGTTGTGCCACAATTCTACCAAAGGTAGATATTAATTGTTTATTGAATGGAAAGCAACGAAGATGATCTTCCATACAATATTCACAATCTCAATTTGCACATTAGACTTGGGATTGTAAGAGAATTTGTGATCCAATTAATTACCCAAACAAGAAAATATGTTGATGCAAAAATTACAAGTTAAAATTGGATCTCTATCTCTTACAATCTTGGGGGTTTTATGTATATTTTGTATTATTTATGTGAATGTCACAGTTATTGTACTTGATTTATAAATATGATAAAGTGATTAAAAATGGGTCATGTACTTTGTGGGTGGATCCACCACCACCATAATGATTTTCTTCCCTTCATACTTTAATATACTTGTGAAAAATTACATTGAGACCTCTTATCAATGTTCACTTGGAATAGCTAACAGTTCTACAAGATTTCGGCTCTTGATCATCTCTCATTTGTTCTATGGGAAAACCAAACACTTTTTCACCAACTTTTGAACATCCGTTTTAAGGCTTACCCAAAAAATCCTTTGTTGTGGAAAAATTTTGCACAAGGGTGCATCCCTCCACTTGGTAAGGGGCTAAGCCTTGTAGGTTGCAGCAAGGCCTCATTCCTTGGATCCCCTTGGCCTCAGTCCTTGGAGCTCATTGGGGGTGGTTATGTCCTCCAAATGATCCTGCAAGTGGTTGTTAGAGGATTTCAAATAAAAGAAAGAAAATTAAACAAAATATAACAAAGGAAATGGAAGAAGAATGCAAACTCAAACAACCAAATGTATGCAAAACCACTTTGTATTGACCAACGGTCAAGTTGTACAACACCTAAGAGGTGTGGGATTCAAGGGAAACCAACAATATCCCTTAGGGAGGTCCTTCTTGTCCAAACTATATGCTAAGTGGGTGATAGAACAATGGAGAGAAACTCTTGCCCCTTGGAGGAAGGTGGCAAGGGAGCTTGGGAATGCTTACAAAGGTAGGAAGAGGTGAGCTATGAGGAAGCTCTAACACAAATCCAACAGCATAACTTTTCTCTTTTTTCCCTCTACAACATGCATGTCAATGGCCTCCTTTTATAGGCCAACAGGTGGCCAAGAAACAACTAGATCCAAATGTGAACCCATGCACTCCATGAACTAGTTCCAAGGTACACCAAGGTGGCTATTTAATCCCAGCAAGTATGTGAGGAGAAAAATTTGGATTGTTGGAGGTGATGGGGATTTCAAGAGCCTTCATTGCACCGCGGGAAATAGTTGGTCCCGTCGTTTTGACAGTTGTGTGGTTATCGAAGGAAAAGATGCATGAGTATCGCGCGGGGACTGAACTGATAACATGCACAATAACGCAGGTTTAATAATGGTTCAATCATGCAACCTATTCTTTTGACTGTTCTTGGGCACTTTTGGACTCATGTATCCTTTTGTATTTGTTGAGGATTCCTTTAGTGATCTGCATTCTTTATGTTGATGACTCATTTATGCAATAATCGTTGAAATGTCACATATGTGCGAGATTTAGACATTAACATCCTTCTTGATCTTGTGATCAATTTTCAAAAATCCTAAGTGCCCCCCCTATAGGATAAGTGTGCAAATCTTTCAATTTGAATCGACGTATCTTACATAAATATAAGTTATCTTTATACTAGAGGGAATAATTATTCCGCACAACTTTATCGGATGCACTAGGACCCTATTGTAATTTTTGAATGAGCTTCAATGTATTTTGGTCCTACGTCTATTCTATCCTTGCTTCTTTCACTGAATCAACCTAAAAAATGGAAATACCACAAAGTAAGGCCTCAGTATCATCTTATTTCCTTGAAAGTGCATCTATGACCACATTCTCTTTCCCTTTTTGTAGATAGTTTATAATATGTAACCTAGCATCATTACAACCCTTTTTTTTTCTCTTATGAAGTTAGTCGTTGTTCCAAGAAGCACTTAAGACCATCATGATCTATTTTTAACTTGAAGTGTCTTCCTATTAATTAAGTGTGTCACTACTTAATTGCATGTTGTATGGCCAACATTTCCTTCTCATTAATGGGCTTGAGTAAGTTATTTTATTTAAGTTAGTGATTTTCAAAGACAAGGGGCCTTCCTTCTTCCATTAAAATTGCACCAATTCCATGCCCCAAGGCATCACACTCCACAATAAAGGTTTTCATGAAGCAAGGTATGACCAAGATAGGAGTTCTAACATGGCCTCCTTAAGTTTCTCAAAATATTGGGTTTCTTCTTGAGTCCAATAGAAGACATCATTTTTCAATAATGATGTTAGAGTTTTATTATTCGACCATAGTTATTAACAAACTTGTGATAATATCATGTCAATCCCAAGAGTCCCCTAAGATTGTTCAATGATTTGGAAATTGGGAATTTCATTATTTAATTTTGCAAGGGTCTACTTTGACACCCTCACGAAATACAATATGACCCAAATATTCCACCTCCTTAACCCCTAAGGAAGACTTGCAAGTCTTTGGATATAGTTGTGCTCCTCCAATATTGTTAAGACCGTGTCAACATGATGTACATTCTCTTCCAAATATTTGTTGTAAACTAGTATACCATAAAAAAAAAAACCAACAAAAATTTCTAATGAAGGACTTGAAAATAGAATTCATCAAACTTTGAAATGTTGGTAAGCTCAAAATGAATCACCAAACCTCTCAATGACCTTCATGTGTTCTAAAAGATGTTTTGGGGATGTCTTCTTCCCTCATTCTATTCTAATGATATCATGAATGAAGATCCAACTTAGTAAATAAAATTCCTCCTTGTAATTCATTTAAAATTTTATCAATGACAAGAACATGAAACTTATATTTAATGGTTATATGGTTGATTTCTCTATAATCTATACACATACAACATGAAGATAAAGAACTTTGTCTAGGTCAAATGATCAAATGATACTAGCATCTAGCATTGGTTGAACCATGTGCCCAATCTCACTTTTCTAATCATAGGGGTATATGTAAGGTCCATTGTTAGGAGGAAGGATCCTCAAGTTGAGTTGAATAGAGTGTTCATGCTCTTGACTAGGAGGAATACATTTTAACATCTCAACAAATACCTTGTAATGATTATCAATGACTCTTTGGAGATCGAATGGCATAGAGGGTTAGATATTTGAACATCTAGTGAGCATAATTGTGTAATTACTTATTGGTATCCCTTTTTTGAAATCATTGTCTTGTTGTTAGAGATTATCACTTTATATTGCTTCCCTTTCATGCCTATGAATTCAATTTCCTTTCCTTCTAAGAAAAATCTCATGAAAATATCCTTAAAATCAAAAGCCATTGTTCCCAATGATTGTAACAATTGTGCCCTACGACTACATCAACACCACCCATTTGGATTTCAACCATTGGGATATTCAAGAAAATATCCCCCATAGTGAGCTGACTACGGGATTTCCCTAAACAAATTATGGTACCTCCATCTGCAATCTTTACTTGAAACTCTAGTAATGGATATATAAACAATTGAGAAGTTTGAATAATTTGTGGTTAATGAAGTTATGGGTACTACCATAATCAACTAGCATTGTTATTTTTTATTTTCTTGATATATCCATATATCTTGAGAGTTTGAGGAGTGATAATATAAACCAAATCATGATAGGATATGGTGGAGTAGTTTCATATGGTTCTATATCTTGAGATGATTCCAACTTGTTCTTATTCATCCTCTCAATCTATATAGAATAATTTCTTCTCAACATACTTATGCCCTTTATTGTACGCATTGTCATGATTGAAACATAGTCTCTTTTCTCTTCTTTCATCCAATTGTTGAGGTGTCAACCTTGTTGGTTGACTTAGGTTAGGAGTGGGAACATTGCACTCCCTATAGTTTTTAGTGGCGACCCTTCTAGTAGCTATATTTTTACCTTCAACTCTCTTTTCCATACTAAAACCCTTATCCAAGGGACATGCCTCATTTTGAATGCCCTCCTTCAAGCTACCCATTAACAGATCCATCAATTCCTTCACTCTTTGACTTAAGTTTTGACACAATTGAAGTGCTCTATAATTGGACCTATTTTCCTAAGATTTTTTAATTGGATAAACAAGGTGTTTCTCATACTATCTCCATTCTATGCTACCATTTCATTCATAAAAATGGGCCAAGAAACAATACAATTCTTTTTACATCCATGAAGCCATTAGTACCAAAAAAATTGAATGGGTTTTAAATATAAGGATGCAATAGTTATATTTTGTAGAGTCGATACTTGGTGTGGATCAAAGAGTTGCTCCATCAGGAATATCAATGTCATGGGATCATCGCCATGAAACTTCAACCTATCAATCTTAGGAATGAAATAGTTCTTTGATTTTGAGTTGAAATCACAATGATGTGAATCTCATAGTGTTGAATAATTAGGTGTTTGAGACCCAATTCTTTTATTCTCGATGTGTGTTAAAATGTTCTCCAAATGTGCTTCGGACTCAATCCTTGTATTATCCTTATCCTCTCCTTGAGAAGAAGAATTTGTTAATTTTGTAGCTCGGACATGTACTTCTACATAGGTTATGTGTCTAACATGTAGAAGTGGTCCAAAAAGTGACTCTCTAGGTGAGCACTTTATAAAGTGATTATATAAAGTGAATTTTATTATTTTAATGACTTAAGTGACTTTTATATAGTTTGAGTGACTTAAGTGATTTAAGTCATCTCAATGAGAGATTAAGTCACAACCATAGATCTAGTGAGTCCAAGATCTAATCTTGACCATTGAGATATCGAGGTAGTTGAAGAGTCATTAAAGAAGTTATAAAAGAGACCTAAGGAGAGTGGAGAGACACACTTTTGAATGAGAGAGCTTTTGGAGAGCTGAAGAGAAGAGAGGAAGAGAGTTTGCAGCAAGGAGGAAGGGGATTTCCAAGGAGAGGAAAGTGGCATGCTTCCCAAGAAATCTATACAGCAATTTTATGCACTAAAATTCAGGTGCATGTCGTACAGTTGAGATTCGCACAAATTTTGAGTTAGTTTGTCAGCATAGAAATCAAGGAACGACTCGTACAAGTTGGAAAAAATCATCATGTCTTCCATATCTTTGACATCATCTTTTCTTTCTATATTTTTTTATCATCTTTGCTTTCCATCTCTTTAGCATCTCTTTGCTTGCCATAGTTGAATTGGGATCATCTTTAAAGTTTCAAAATTCTATTTTAGTTACCATATTTAGGATGTCAACCTTCCTTGCGATTGTAGCTTCCATGCCCATTATTTTATCTCCCAACTTGGACAATGCATATTCCACCTCTTCATTTTTTTATTAAGACAAGGATGATCCTTTAGAAACCTCTATAGGAATTTCATTTAACTTACTACATCTAGAAATGAAGGGGTTATACAAGGTATTATGGGAAAGGGAGTGTCAATATCTATAACTCTTTTATATATTCTTGAGTTTTTAATTGTATTCCTTGATCGGTGTGTCAAAAATATAACTAAGGAGGATGGATTGTACCCTTAACCGTACCACTCAATTCCTAGGTACATGAGAGTGATATCCTTGAGTGTTGTGTTTGGCGTACAATATATACAAATGGTTAGCCCAGTGGATTAGCTCGAGTGGTTGAGAGTTGTTTCTTGCAAGTAGGAGGCCTCTGGGTCAAATCCCGAGGCGGCTATGTATATATTGTATGAGGGCCTCACTCAATGTCCCCGCCGAGTTAGGCCCCGTAATAAGGGCCGATGAGTTAACTCATCGAAATACTTGGCTTTCCCATGTTCTCCAAATTTCGTGGGGGTTTTCCGTGGATGTAGCGAGCAACTGATACTCCGAAGCCGTAAACCACATGAAAAATAATATATAAAAATGGTCAAAATACTATCAAAATAAGGCCTTAGGTATGCATATGGGGCTTCTAATATACCTAGGCACATTGGTGGTCAAACTCATAAATAGATGATGTATAATATAATACTACTCAGTACTAGTAGAGGTATACAAGGGCATCCCATGTCTACCCCGCATATTCTTGTTAGCCACAATTTTACCCACTAAATGAAAAATCACTATGTTTATAGATCTTGGCACACCTATCTAACCTAAAAAATATAATTGCTACAAGATAGAGGAAATTTTCTAAAATTGTGGTCTCTCAAATCCCTTCTAAATTCCCGATTTGGGGTCTACTCTATGATTCAACCTTCAACATGTTATAAATTCATTGAAAATAGTCTTATGTTGATGATTACTTTACAAGATGTAATTTAATATGCCCTCTTTAGGGTTCAACTAATCCCATGCAATTTGGACATTCCAAGAGAAAGTTATGGTGAACTTACTAATACATATTGTGTTTTCCCTATTTCAAGAGAGAAAAATTATACAAACTACCATTTGTCAAATATTTCCATAACACGTATGAAATTTGGCCTTGACTAATACTATGGCTCATCTTATTTCCAATTCTACTTGTGACACTCAATTCGACCCTCAAAATATTCCTAAATGACTGTTTTATTAAAACCACATGTTTAAGGCCTAGTTTGGGGACTAAACAAAAACCATAACTTGTATAACCTGGAACTCCAAAAATATGTGGAACTAAATCTTAATTATCTCTTTAACCTATCAACCCTAAAATTTATGTGCAATGTTAATAATACAAAAAAAATTTATTAGAGATAAAATGGTAACATAACTTGTTTGAAGGAGACAAACCAAGGATTGTCCTCTTTGATACAAATGTTATGGACTAAATAACCAAATAAGAATAAAAAATAACCAATTGAGCAATCCCACACCTAAGAATAAAAAATAACAAATTGAGCAATCCCACACCTAAATCAACTCAAAGAGTGAGTGAATAAGAAGACCCTTCGAGGGGGGAACCTCCTTTTATAAGCCAATCATTCAAATGAGTCTCCTTGATATATATATATATATATATATATATATATATATATATATATATATATATATTCAAAATTCCAAGGATTTTATATAGTTTCTAGAAAAAATGGTGATTTGTAGAATGAAGTACGTTTAACATATAAAATTTGGGCGGATCAGTTTAGGAAAAAATGGAAATTGGAAAATATTTTTGTGGAATAAAATATAGAAAACTAGGCCATGGGGAAACTTTTCCCCTAATTTTTTCCTTGGGTCAATGTTAGAGGATTAACAACAAATATTGTTGAAGGCAAACAAAATTCATAATTGAGGATGTGGAACAAAATAACATGGATAGTAAAGTTCAAGTGAGCAATGCTCGTAGGCCATGAAACAATGTGAGATAATCCTAAAATGGATGCCCAGATGTAAAATGATGGACTAGATATGGATTATAAACAATGTGTAAATGAAGATGACACTCATCATACAAGGGACTAAGTGTAGGATTTGGATGTAGAAATGAGCAATCATGAGCCATAACCAATAGCACAACCTAATGTTGAAGTTAAAAAGGAAAACAAACCCAAAAGAAACATGTCATGAACTTACCTCATAAATTAGGTAAGGATAACATAACTATCTATATAATTCTCCACTACTTAGCACTAAACATGCCAAAAATACTCACATTTTTTCTTTTAAAAGATGGCACAATAATTTAACATAAGGAACAAATTAGGATGAGGTATGCCCCCATATTTGGGCTTATTGAAAAAGAGTGCCCCACTTATGTTTTAATTATAATTTGAGTAAACCACATGATGATCCAGGGTTCACCAAACCCTTTTGTACTATGAGATAGGATAAACTAATATATCTATGGTCGTCTTAGGACATACTAGTTATTCAATGTGAGATCACATACTTAGCTATGTTTGTATTGCTATATGATGTTAGCATTCCAATTGTATGATTCCATATTTATATACGAATGCTTAGAATGATGTATATGTATGTGAATTTATATTTTGTACGTGATCTATATGTTGATAGGCATTTGGTCTCGGTGGGGATGTGGATATGATGTCCATGCTTGTATGTGTTGATGAAGAAATCCATGAATTGTTGAATTTGAAAGTGTCCAGTGACAACTACATCATTAATTTTTAGTATGAAGAATAATCTATCATACCTTTATCATGTGATATGATGATTATGTGATTTTGGCAAAGTGTGTCATGCACAATGCACAATGCTTGCCCAAGATATTACAATATGGGTGTAGCTTGATATTTAGGGTACATAGATGTGAATGGATAAGGACTTATGCGAAGGATATTTTATTCCATTTAGGGATGGAAATCACAACCCCTATGATGTGTTATGACAAAGTAATAAATTCTATTAAGGGCGAAAACCTTGGGAGGATTGGAGGCATTTTCCCACTGAGTATCACCCAATTATTGTGGGATCACAAGAATGGATGAGGAATATCCTAATCTCATCTAGGAAAATTTAGTCTATCATAAGATACATAAGCCAAATAAAGTAAGAGTCTCTTCCCACTTATAGTACCATTTCAATAAAGGATCCATTCCATGGTGTACAAAGTTGGAGTCATGTTGTGTTGAAGTAGTGGTTTAGTTCAAAATTGTTTGGGTTTCTTGAACTAGGTGGGTTGACTATTAGTACTCCATCATGAACGTAGTTATTTACCTATGATGAAAGTGTGGTATTCACAGTGTGTGTGTGTGTGTAAGAGAGAGAGAGAGAGAGAGAGAGAGAGAGAGATTGTGATTAGGTTTGAATGTTATTTGGTTGAACTTGAATGTTCCACCTGGAATGAATTGAAGGTGGTACTAAATTTTGAAGGATTCCACAAGAGATGAAATGAATGTCATGTTGAGTGTATTAAAGTTACAAGGAATGCAATTAAGGTGGCATTGAATGAGTTGAAGGTACCATAAAGGATAAACTAAAGGTGGATCTCAATGCTTAAGGATGCCATGATATATGAAGTGAAGAAGGCACTAAATGTGTGGAAGTTGTCACAAATTATGAAAACATTGTTTTGAATAAGACAAGTAGTTTGCAATAAAATAGGTAGCTTAAGGGAATCCATGGAACTCTTCCCTATAATGCCAAAAACGAATGAAAACATCATTTTTCTACATAATCTTCACAAAGAATTTTTTTTTATTACCAATATGTCCATTTTTTTCAAAAAATTATTTTGAATTAAGCAAGTACTTTGAAAGCAAAACTAGATACTTAGCGAAACTAAGCAAAAAAACACATGAAAACATCAAATTTTCAAAAAAATCTTCACAAAAAAAAAATCCTTAAATTTTTAGGTGAATTTTTAAAACCAATGTGTATACTTCCAAAAAATACTAAACTAAATCAAAATTAATTATTTTTCAATATTTAATGTGATTGTGTGCCAAAAAAATTCACACTAAAAAAATCTATTTTTTAAAATATCAAAAAACTTCATGGAATCAAAAAAAAAAAATATATATATATATATATATATGTAAAAAGTGATTTTAAATGTTCAAAATTTTCAATATCCAATGCAATAGATCCACAATGGATCATTCATGCATTTTGATCAAACAAGAGTGTAAAAAGAGGCATACTAGCATTCTTCCACTGCATGAAACTCACATTATTCCTTTCATGAAGCAATAGTGCAAAACTAAATAAACTTAAGAAAACCATTTAAAAAAAACATTTTTAAACCCCATATAGAGGTGAATGAATAAAGTGGTGGTGGTGGTGGAAACAATTGGTGGAAGGGACGATGGAGGATGGAGGAGGAGGCAAAGGAGGTTGTGGAGTGGTAGATATTTGATCCATTGAATCAACTCTCCACCCCTCCACTACCTCCTCCTGCACCCCTCCTAGAAAATTCTGACTAAAAAATAGATTTTTTTTTAATTTTTGGATTAAATTTCTATTGTGACCTTGGAATTAATTGGGCCTTACACTATTGCAAAATTCTTGATGAGGGCTATAACTTTGTTATTATAAACTTTTTCAAACTCCTGATTGATTTGTATATGTTTTTGAAATAAAAATATGTTTTTTATTTAAATATTTCAAAATCATATACAAATATGTTGGGAATTTTTATTCTTTTTGCTCAAATGTCCCCGACTTGCGAGACTATTTGTGGTGTAAGAAACCATGACCCAAGGGCACCTAAGCTTTCAAAATCACCTAGGTATCACACCCGACCTGGGCCATACCAACCCTTAGCATGGCTAGATTTTTTTGGTGTCTCCTCCCACCACAATGGTGTTTCAAACCCTAGGTTGCCTAACAAATAGAACCCCTCGAATACCAACCACGCTAATGGGACTTGACACAAATTTGTTGAGAATTAGAAAACATTTATAACAAAAAATTTGTACCCATCATGATCAAGATATTTCCAACGGTATATAAAGAACTCACTTTCGAGTTTGGGGTAAAAAGTTATGCAAAACTATGAAAAATACATTTTTGTCCAAAACTATGAAAAATGCCTTTTTGTCCAAAACTTACAAATTCAATTTTGTGAATCGACTCTCCATCCCTTCGGCACCTACTCCACCCTCCTCCCTTCTTTCAAAAAAAATGGTGTTTTCTTTCAAAAATCATTTTCAATCTATGTAAAATTGAAAACAACTTACAACATCAAAGTTGAAGAGCTATGAAACACCTTTCCAATAGTTCAAAGAGAATCAAATCTCCACTCGTCCATTCATTTGTCCACCAACTCCTCCACCCTCCTCCCTTATTTCACAAAAAAAATGGTGTTTTGTTTTGAAAATAATTTTTAATCTATATATGATAAACAACTTATAGTAGCAAAGTTATAAAGCTCTAAAAATACCTTTTCCATGCTTAAGTTTGAGTTTGGAATAAAATTTTATGATAAACTTGCTAAAATTAAGGTGAAAAAGGAGTTCCTTATGAAGGGGGTCTAATGTCATGGTGGAGGAGGTAGTGGAGGGGTGGAGCGTTTATTCAATTAATCAACTCTTCAATCCTCCACCACCTACTTCATACCTTCATCCTCATCCACCTTTCTTCCCCCACCCACTACCTCCACCACATGTCCACATCACCATAGTGAATCATTTATCCAACCCTCTACCACCTATCTTACCCCTATGTCATCATTCACCTCCCTTTCCCAACCCATTGCCTCCACCACCTCCACTACTTCCCTTGACCACCAATACTCGATTCATTGAATCAAGTGGCCTCTAGATGGGGTTAGAATGTGTATAAGTTTTTAAATTGTTTTTATATTTTTATTTATTTATCTATACTATGTTGTTTTTATTTGTCTTTTATAGCTTTTTTTATTTGTTTATTACTCCGACAAAGGTCTAAAAACATCACTTTTTAAAGTCGTTTATATCAATACCCACTTAATTACATTTTCATACTTTAGAATATTAGGGATTCTTTCATGTTTATCTTTACAAAGGTACACAAACATATTGAAGTTCATAAAATTGGGTAAAATTGGGCATACAAAAAATGTCATAAATTCCTTATAATAAAGATATATAAAATTCTATGTTTTAAAAGATTTGCAAATTTTGGCTTTTTTAAAACCCAAAAAAGTAATCGCTAGTAGATTATTAATAAAAATATAATTAGCAAGAAAATATATAAAAATGATCCATTGAAAAAAGCAATATGTTTCAAAACAACTCGTTATGAAAAAAACATCAATTTTGTCTAATTTTTGAAGGATTCCTATAGGAATCTAAATAAGTAATCTACAACCTACATGTCTTATTCACAACCATGCTTGAAATGGAGGTATCACTAAATGCATTGAGTCTAGCACAAAGGAAGGACTAAGGATCCAGTCCATGTGATGAATCTAAATCCTTAATGATCTCATGGTAAATAAAAGCAAATAAAGGGAGAGATGAGGACAAATGACACAAGTCAATAAGTTCCTAAATGATGTCATGACCAATCATCAATCCAATCACAAATAACCCATGTAGAAGGCAGTGGACATTTTTGTATCTCTCACATTTTGACTAAATATCTCTAAAAAACACTATTGGCATACCAATAGGAAGCATGACACCTAAATGGAAAGTGGAAATGTCTAAAATCACAATGATTGAGGTTCTTGTACAATCTAAAAGTGTCTAGTAAATAAAATTATGCATGTTGAATAAGGGATGATTTTTACAAATTGAAATAGTACTCAAGTATTGGCATAAATAAAAATAAAAAACAAATGTCATAGCTAGAATGGAAACCTTTAAAATAGTATAAGTTGAATTAGAATTTGCAAAGAAGTTATGGTTTCTTTCATATAGTGATGAGGTCTCAGTCTCAATAAGATTGACAATTATGTCAGGTCTGTTCTTACCAAGATTTCCACTTGTATAACCCATCTTGTATTATTGAACCAAAACCTCAGGTATTCTTCTAAAACCATTAGAAGAATAACCATGAGTAAACAAAAATTCAAAATAAAATTTATGTCAATCATTAACACAAATATCATTACAAGAATCATGAGCATCAGCATTAAAAAGGCCCTTAGTGGAACCCATAACTTCGTTATCAATAGATGAAGAAGCATCATCAAAATAAATGACTCCAACATTAACTAAATCATATGTAGGAAGAGAAGTCAATGGAAGAGTAAGATGAATAATTATCTTCATCATCACCAATGAAAATCTTGAAAATGATCCATTATTCTCTTTTCTTTAGTTTTTTTTCCTTTACCTTATGTTTATTTTATTTTCAATTTCTCATGAGAGATTAAATAATTGATTCCCGTAACTACAATCAAAATACACCAAACTATAGTGCTTGGAAAAATACGCAGAAATGAAAAAATGTTCACTGGACCTCACTTTTTTATGACAAAGTTATGGGTCATGAAGCTTGTATCCAAAATAATAAGAAGGAGTAGATGGTACAAAACCTTAAATACTTGAATATGATTTAATGTAAAAGGAACTTGCACTACTAAATTTAGAATGCTAGTTCCATTAAAAATAGATATTGATTCACTAAAAGTTGAGATCGTCACTTTGAAGCCACTTTGGTATGGGTGGGCGGGGAGGGTCCAAAAAAAATCAATTGTCAAAATTTATCAAATCAAAAAAATAGAAGATATGATATTATTTTTCATCTAAGTATTATGAGTGTAAACATGACCCATTTCTTGAATTATTTGACTTTTTAACTGATATGTCACAATAATTATGATGTGGCACATCCAAAAAAAGAAAAAACTTAAAAAGGAAAGAATTTGACGAAACTAATTGTTTCTATAATATGGATTTTTCAATATATTTCCAACCAGTATAAACAAGCTATATTTTCACCCAAAAAAATTCTTTGAAAACACAATTGAAAATGTGTGCTCCACTGAATGTCTTAATAAGGGTTTGGGGACCTATTAACACTTTGCACAAGAATGCATAGTTTCAAATACCCATATTGTCATATAGATTTGGTGTTTTCTTAAAACTATATCTAAAAAATACATAAACAAGTGGAAGAGAGAAAAATTGGATTAGTTGTAAATAAATGAGGAAGCAACAAGTTAGCCATGGCAATATAAGAGGTGGTTAATTAACACATCACATGATTCCAACTTCAACAAATTTCTAAGGACAAATATAGTCAGTGAATTACCAAATTATCCATGAAGAACACTATACATAATCCCATCATCGTGTTAATATTATGCTCATAAAAAAAATGTCACAATAATAACCAAATAAGGCACAAAATCCATACAACCCCCGTCAAATATTGAACCATGATGCAACATGTATTAAACATTTTATAGCTTGTAGAAATTAACAAAGATAACAAATGTTACTTGATTTCCATCCTTTAAAAGTAACTATAGATGTCATAATTGAACCACATACTTATTATACATAAAATGAAGTGTTGATAAATCAATAATGCATGGGAAATATAATCAAAGCATCATCACCCACAAAAAATCTATGGAATATCACCCAAATCCCTTTGTGACAACATAGAATTGCTTCCACAAGTCTGGTGTCATCACCTCAATCACTTATAAATAGTATATCTTCAAACAACTAGGTGATGGAACCCTATTCAATTTTTTAGGCAAAATTGTGAGTGGTGAGGGATCATACATCAATAACACAAATAACAATAGGTTTAATAAAATCAAGGTTACATAAACACGACTTATTTTTCAAAAATTGGGGGTAAGAGTAGACACACTTTGTAATTCACATGCATTGACTAAAAAAGAGGTCAACATTCCCCAAGCCTTGACTCAAACTTAATCACAACCTTTAACATCCAAGGTCATTAAATATGAGCATGCCTCTCATTACTAAGTGCCTAGTTCTCATAGAGGGATTCCATGTGGGTCTTCCCATTCCTAGGGGCTTTTCCATTCCACAAATGACACTTCTTCGAAAATTGCTCATACAACTTCTAACACAATTGACTAAAGCTATTCACCTTAATTAGATTTTTTGTGCATATAAATAAATTCCATCACTCATCAAACATTTGACTACCATGTTGATGAGAGAAAGGACGTTGTGTTCTCTCATGGGAACACGTAAACTTCTTTCCCGAGATAAGACACGGGATTCCCTTGATCTTGAAGGCCAAGTTTCTTCATTTCAACATGACACAAAGTACCATCCTCTTATGATAGGCCTTTGTGGATCCCTTACTTTAAGGGAACCTTATAGCGATGTGCCTCCAAATTCTCCAACCCCTTCTCTAACCTTATCCATACACTCCATAGACCTCAAATATTAAAGTGTAACCATAGATACTTATCCTTCTTCAATAGTTTTTAACTATGAATACCAGGTATGGAATCCCTATCCATCACTCCCAACGACGGGACAATTAGCCACAAATATAAATCTCAAATTATGTCACTTACGAGTGATTTCCCCATAATAACAATTGAATAGAACCTCCCTGAAAGGACCGAAATTATAACAAAGGCATGCATAGTGCACATTGAAAGAATGTAATTAAATAACTATCATGTATTATCAAAATTTCATAATAAATAAGGGTGAATCCACGAAGTTGGTTGACCATTTTTGGCAAGCGGAACCCAAAAAATTTGTTTTTCATACCCTTGATCGAGGTATTTTCAAGCCCTCGATCAAGGGTTTTAAAATACCTCCATTGAGGGTTTGGCAATACCTCGATCGAGGGTTTTTAAATACCTCGATCGAGGGTTGAAACAAGACCTCGATCTAGCTTTTGAAAAGCGCGATCTAGCTTTTGAAAAGATAGATCTAGCTTTTGAAAAAAATAAAAAAAGGCCCGCAACCTTTTTTTAGGCCCTCGATCGAGGGTTTTAAAATACCTCTATCAAGGTCTAGTTAAAACCCTCGATCGAGGTCTAATTAAACCCTTGATCGAGGTATTTTAAATACCTCGATCGAGCAAATAGCTTGATCAAGGGCTTAAAAAACAGGTCGAGAGCCCTTTTCACTACAGAATGAAAGTTTTGTCTGCCTTCCAAATAATTAAACCATGTCATTAAATGATCATTAATGAGCGGACTTGATACCATTGGATTCGTCAACGAATCCTCTATCCAAATACATAAAATTTACAAATTTGTATCTTCATATGTCTTTTGTTTTTAAATTTCTACTAAAACTTGCCCTAAAAAACCTTGCTGACAACTTCGATTGAGCTCAAAGATAAATCCACAACATTCAAAATACACATCCAAAAAATACACAAGCCCTAGATAAATGCGTCCTCTTTAAAAGGGTATTTTTAGTTTTGCAAATTATGTAAAAAATCAAAATATTTCGTGCACACACACACATGTGTGCAAAATGCGACTTAAATATTCATTGGTCAGTTTTGAAAAATAATAATAAATATAATTTTTCGAGAAAAATTAAAAGAAAAATATGGAAGCCCTAGTGCATTCTGTCTAGATCATGTTCACATATTTCATTTTTAAAAATTTTTACTTTAACATTAAATTATTGTGCACACACACAAACTACTTGTTAATTGCTCTTCAAATTTTTAAGTACACACGTTTCATTAAATGAAAATTCGACACGATATATGACATTGGTATATTTCGAAAAAAATATCATTGGAAATCCAACATAATTCTCTACATTTTGTTTTTCAACCGCATGTCAAAATTCATGTGGCAAGTATGAGTTTCGAGGGCTTCAATTTAATACATGGGTAAAATTTATGTTTTTCACCGTCATATTTGGCCAAAAAGAGTTACCCATCTTCATGGAATCACCCATAAATAAATATGAATAGAATTAGAAATATTCACACACAATGTGCACAATACATAAATTTCTAAAAAAGAAAATAGTAATAATTTGCATATTCATAGACGATGAAATGAGAATTATCTTTTAACTGTAATTGGTCCAAGAAATTGGCTGCATGAGTGCAATTTTCCACCCAACCATAGGCATAGAAAATAGATACAACCGCTCAATCTTGGCTATGAGGCCACCGTAGTGAAGGAACCAAGCTACATGCTTCTATCTGTCTCAATACAACCCATCTACTCTCATGCTCATCCTTCTCACCACAAATATTTACAGACATCTCATTCAACCTTCAGCAACTAAGAAACTCTCCTCCGCTAAGCCACGTGACACAAGGAAGGTCTTCTCTTTATTTGTTCAACTATCCCTCAAATATATTCTTCCTTCTAGTGCGCTTCAGTGTGAATAGAAAGATCCCAATCTATTGTGTGCTTCCTGAGAACTTCCTACAACCAACTATATATTATCCCAAGTCTACAATATTTTCTCTTCCTAGTGTTGAATTTGGTTAATTTTCCATATTGATAAGGTTGGAAATGGAGAACACATCATGAACTGCATAAAGAGCACATGAATGTTTTCTCCACAATGCTAAAGTCAATGGAAAAAAATGAGAGGATTGGTGGAAATGATAGCTAACATTATTTCTAACTCGGGTAATGTAGGACTGCTAGAAAAACAGGATCGCAGAGCAATAACAATAAAGAAGATGCAAATACAAATTACACAAACACATTACAAGAGAGACACCAATATATCGTGGTTCACCCAAGATGGGCTACGTCCACACTGAAATTTCCAGTCCTTATTATTATACCATCCAGCAAATGAGAGGATACAACCTGCAGCACATCCGTTGCACTTCCTCTTCACTGTCTCGCAGTCTCTCTTCTCAATCTTAGGGATCTTTACAATGCATAATACCTAATACATCAACCCTAGTCGTATTACAATATCTTTCTTATAAATGGGAAAATACCATGGGTTACCCAAAACCATGGGCCCGTAAAACAACCCCAAAAAAATTCCTTCAAGGGCTTCGCCCCCGAACCCCGCTAGGGTGAGTGTACAACCCTTTTGCATATCATATAAATCTAGGGTACAAACACAGCTGAATAATAATATCTCTGAATCTGGGAGATCAGGATCCACAACCAACAAGGACTATTACACATCCCATGATGATTGTACTTATCCCATGCTCCCATAACTATGTGAAAATACTTTTCCCACCAACCTCTTACATGCATTCAATAATTGGTTGGTAAGTCAAAAGAAATTCACATGCTAAAATTAAATTCTAGTCTCATACCATTTTATATTATATTCTAGTTTAAATATTTACATATGTTGAGTTTGTCATGGCAAGTCTACCACATGGTCCATATACATATGTTTACATCATACATACTTATCCATTCATGAGTTGGGCCTTGGCCTTGACCTTCACACTAGGAACCATACTAACATATTTACAACACTTACATAATCTAATTTAATGCATGTTAGGGGTCAAAACTAGAGTATTACACTAATTTACATGTAATGTGTCTTAAAGTCCTAACTCTCCACTTGCTCCTCCTTGTCTTTCTCATGCACTCCTAAGTTCACACTTCTCTTTTGGTATGTTGGGACCCTTTCCTTTGGCCTTTAATTTGGCTCAAGTCTCTTTCCTCTCTAGCCCTTTGTTTTCCTCTTAAGGAATTTCTTATTGACGCTTTTGTGCCTCTTAACCTCCTCTTATTTGAGGCATATATGTCTCATTCCTCTTTTCCTACCATGCTCATGGTAGGTTTTCATCCTCCTTCGTCCTTTCTTTCCACACTCTTAATAGCCTCCCCTTTATCACATCCCTTCATAAGTCCTTGTTTACTCCTTATTTATCTCCTACTAAGAAATTTTTCTCACTCATATGTTAGTAGGTGCTTTCCACTCACTACTTTGGTTAGCATTGTCTTTGTTGCTTGTTTTTTTGTGTGTGTGTTTTCTTCTATCCTACTCTTTTATTTTTCCTTTGATATCTCTTTTTTAATGTTGTTGGTTTTGTAAAGTTATTTGTTTAGCCCCTTTCAAAAGGAATCTTGGTAATGATCCTCTCTCCTACCATGACGTAGGGAATTATCTCATGTTTTCCCCTTATGGATAGGAACTTCATAGGTCATCCTCTCCCCTATCGTGAGGTAGAAGTACACCTCTTGTTTACCCCTAGAAAGAGGCATATTGGTAAGTCATCCTCCCCCATTATGAGGTAGGTTGTCTCTTGTTTCCCCCTAACAAGAGTTGTCTTGGTAGTCCATATTCACTCTGTATTAGTAATTATTGTGCCTTCTTTTTTATTTATTCTTTTTTTTCCTTCACCTCCTCTCCTCCCATGGGAGTGGATGCAAACTTTCCTCCCTCCTTTCTCTACTCAAGGAAAGGCCCACCTTTTGTGGTTGATCTATAGGATGTATTATTGTATGTGCTTTCCATGAACACTACTATATCGATGGAAATTGTGTGTATGATCGATCATTTACATGCCTCGCTAGGCTTTCAGGATCCATCATCAACATAGGTAGGCATAGGTATTATACACTTTACATTTTATCTTTTGTCCTTAATTTTGTAGTTTAGCTACATTTTTTGCAGTAGATAGACTTGTTCTACATTCATAGTTTATTTACTTCATCTGTAATAGTTAGGCTTGTATTGCGTTCATAGTTTAGCTACTCTTTTATTTGCAGTAGTTACTATTTTTTTCACCCCTTCCTAACATCTCTTATTGGATACTCATTCATTGTTTGTTTCCTTTGTTTTCTGTTTTCCTTATTACCTATCATCAAACACCCAAGTGATGATCTTACAAGTATACACGTGTGACTTGATGTTTTGGTATGAGGACCTCCATCATGACCAAAAGTCTACACATTTCCACATGAGATATTTCATTTATTATGTCTATGCACTTATTCCTTCCACATTTGTAAGTGGCTTGGTTCCTGTAAGACCACTCCTTTAGGGTCCCCTTGAACTGAACCTGAAACTTGAACAACTTCATACAACCAAATTAGCCATTATAGTTATTGGAAAAATAAAATAAAAGAGTGAATAACTTAACAAAAATAAGCGAAACCTTAACCTGTCAACCCGATCCAGCTGGTCCATTGTTGTCTGCGTCTTCCGTAGGATCCCTCCAGCAAAGCTCGTTTAACCATAGGCGAAGCAACCGTTAGCTTCGCCACCCAACCATAGGCTCATGCTTTCAGTCGCATGGCCTCCCCCGAGCTTTGGGTCGTAGAGCTCACACAAGTATTTCAGAAATTCAGCTTGGGCTTCCCTTCCCACCAGGATTTCTAAGCCAAACCCTTAGATAGCAGCAAGTCTTTGAAACATTCAAAAATTACGACAATCGTCCAAATTATGGGTCCTTTACCCATTCCCTGAGCCTTCCTTATAAAGGAAAATTCTCGTGCGACACGTGTCGCTTCATGCGTAATTAAATATTTTTAATTAACTATTTAATTAAAACACTCACCCATCCAAGTGTCAGTTTCTCTGGGAAGTGCACCTACACCCCTAAGTTTGCTCTAGTTTGTCCCCCAGATATTTTAATCAACTCCTAGCTTTTAGTTGACTAGGTGTCTAATCTATTTTGCTCCTAAATAATAATTTCTATTATTTTAAATGCTCAACAAAATAACTATTCATGTGCAAATGTCTAAGCTATTGTTATGCATTTGCTAAGCAATAATCTAGAGTTATTCTCCTAAGTTTTTATGCAGTTTAATTTAACAATCAAACTCACTAGGATCACGATGCCGCGTCGTTGGGCTCCTGGTTCCTTAATTTTTTTATCCCCTGACATGGCACCACTCCGTCGGGTCCAATCATCCATGGTTTCCATTCCTTGGCATGGTACCACCTCGTTGGGTCCTTGCGTCCATTCTTTCCATTCTTGACAGGGTACCGCATCGTTGGGCCCTTCTGCCACCATCTTTCCGTTTTGACTTGCGGGAACTCTTGTAGGGATTTTAGGAATCGTTACCATCCATCCTCCATCTACATGCTATCTAGGGACTAATGGCGCTGAGGAGTGAGTCCGTTCTCACTGCGCGCCCCTCAACTCGTACGTGACCAGCTCCGTCGTGGCCCACCTCGTACGCCCTCACGCATTCCTCTTGAGCAAGAGGATCAATGCTTATCTGCTCATGCGTGGTATTCT
Organism: Larix kaempferi; assembly: GCA_027924585.1. Lineage (NCBI taxonomy): Eukaryota > Viridiplantae > Streptophyta > Pinopsida > Pinales > Pinaceae > Larix > Larix kaempferi. The sequence continues at coordinate 10,698,210 of BSBM01000767.1, read as the reverse complement.
TGTTGGAAGACGACATCGTCGTCGCTTCCCTTGTGTGTGATTTACCCGTACTCTACGACCCTCCATGTTCCTTTGTGTGTCTGTTGGTGAACCGTCTCACTTGTTTCTACACACACTTCTCACAACAAATTATTAGTAGCACTGTTCTCAACAATCATCATCTGGTTTCTAACTCTAGCATTGTTAAACATTTATGATTTATTCAAACTGCTCATTCATCTTATTAAGTATACATTTCGTCGCCAAATACATAATCACCATACAGCTAGTCGTTAAGCATTATCCATCAACATAATTTTCCATAGTCATAGCTAATCGTTTAACATATGCAATTATTCATTTACCTCAACAGTTCAGATACACATACTCAAAAATAAGGTCAAAAGGTTATTTAATTAATGTTTCAATCATCCGGGTCACTCAACAGGTGCCCTCAATGTCTACACAAGTCTAGGGGCACTACATACACCCCTACTTATTTAGAACTTTGTCCCGAAGTTCAGAATAAAATGGAAAGCTACGACGCATCTCAGTTGCGTCCTCCCAAGTCGCATAGCTAGGACTGTAACTGTCCTACTGCACTTTGACTTGATCAATCAAGGCTAATCATTAAGCAAGAAGTAATCAATCAATTATCCCACTCCACACATATAATTTAATTCCTTAATTCATTTATCAATTATTGTCGTCATTTACATCTTCAGGTTTTCCTCAATCATTTAAGACATAACAAGACCACTCTATTGAATTTGTTCAGTTAGGTCACTCGAGGTGCCCTTAAGGTCCACAGTCATTCTAGGGGCATTACATACCCTCATTAGTCTAATCAGTTAAAGCACCAAGGCGGGCATTACACTATTTCAGGTTTTCCTCAATCGTTTAAGACATAACAAGGCTCAAGAGATCACTTCGTTAGTTTCATCAATTCATACAATGTGTGTTTTCTTAACCCCATCGGGTTCCATCTCGAGGGCTAGTTGTCATATCATCAAGTTTTATCATGACCTAGGGTTAGCTTCATTGTGTTAGGTTTATTACGCTAATCGTCTCCATACTTCTTTTTACGAAACATTGTCTTCATTTGATCCTTTCGATGCCATGGTTAAATTTCAAGTTCGTAGTCCTAATTTTTCGTAAATGGTTTTTTCATAATGCAAAAGGCATGTTGTTTGAGTTCAGCTCATTACACCGATCGCATTGATATCTCGTTTTCAAATTTTAAGTTTGTTTCGCTCCCTCAACAATCTCTTAAAGTATCGTCAATCTCAGTATCATGGTGTCTTTTTAGTCAAAATTTATCATTTTCCCGTCATTTAATAAGTTCACCAATATATTCGTCCAAATGTAAAGCTCGTCATTGTCGAATTCTTAACTTAAATCTAATACTCCTAGTGTACACTCCTAAGTCGCAATCCATTCAACTTCCCAAGTAACTGCCTTAGATGAAATTCCAAAGATGGATTAACAAGAAACTTTTTCAATCCTACCATATCCAAGCGAAGTGTGTAACAAGAGCACTACTTACTTTTGTGTCTAAATCATCTCATATCGTAGTCATTTATGAAATATAAACAATGCTTAGTCTTTTCATCTAATTCCTAAATGAAATACAAAAGTATCTAGTCATGTCATATCATTTATCTTTTAGGGTATAAATTCAAGGGATCTTTCTATAGTATAACGATAGCCCATAAATCAACATCTATAATTGACTTTAATAATTGCATTAGTAAGGAACTCTACTATAATTTAAATATAGCACAATTATTACCATACATTGTCTAATCCAAAAAGTGCTCCATCTTTTCATATAATTCATGAATGTAATATCATACATAATTCCTACCATTCCTTAACATGAATGATGGGTTATAAATAAATAAGTATCCCTTCAACTTCACATTATACTCTATCCATAAAATGGCATTGTATCTTTTCATATGAGAATAATTTAAATTGTAGAAACATTCCTAATAAAATAATCTGGATTATCTCTTTTCCTTTCCTTTTACACATATATCCCTTCCCTTTTATACACATATCCCTTTTCCTTTTATATACATAACCCTTCAAACAAGAATAAATAAATTATAAAATTATTCACAATGCAATAACATAACCTTTTTATATGTACATATATCCTTTCAAATAAGGGTAAATTCATAATTGACCAAGACCCGTCATCTACTCTACAAGCGCATTCACAATATTAATGTTTATCATTTTAATTTGGAATATAAATTTGAGAAGAATTTCTCTAAGACTAACTATACACATAATTTCAAAATTCAGAAGCAACATCACTCCAATGATACAATTAGAATTAGACCTCTCCTCTCTTGGTCACAACATACATAATTCTATTGAAACCTTCATAAGACCTTATATGCAATACATCTTCTCGTATGATATATTATAATAAGAGTCCTCTCTGCTTAAAAGAAACAATATACATAGTCCTAATGATTCGTTTGTAGATATTCCACTAACTGTATACATATATCTAAATATTATATATATATATATATATATATCTTCTAAAACAAGAGTATTCAAGTATATATCGAAAATGACATTAATGTAGGGACCCCCATTTTAGGTCCCCAAAAGAAGACTATCTAAACTGTAAATTGAAAATACAGTCGAAACACATAACTGGAATCATCATCCCAACTCAAAATAGAGACACAGAGGATTTTCAAAGAAACAAATTCCGATCGCACCTGTAATTTCTGGAGACGCCATGAGTGTGGGGAATAGATACACAGAGGATACATAGAGGATGTTAAGAATCTGAGTTTCACTCATTTAATGGAATCTGGAAAACGTCTAGTGGCTTGAAATGGGAATTCAGAGATTTTTCACAGACCACGTTATCCTTCCAGAATCTTAAATAGCACACGGAAATTTAAAGGAAAACTTACCATTCCTAGTTTGAATTCTGATACATGCCATTCAAATTTTCAATTAAATACTCAGAGAAATTCGTTTTGGCAAACCAGAAACGTTTATGCAAGAGGTCGTTACACAGAGTAGTGAATTTAAGATTGGACTTTCGATCTGCATCAAGAAATCGATGCACGAATAAATGTAATGGCAAATTCATTTCATAATTACGAATTCTGAAAGTGGTAATAAGAAATCGATATACATCGAACTAAAAGGTCAATCACAATCTTAAAAGATTAAAATGCAGTTTATAGCATGATTTCTGGAAACGCCCTTCTAATTCGACAAATGAAACTCAGAGATATAAGGGTCAATTACAATTTAAACTAAATTCTAAGATTTCTAATGTAGAATGACAGCCTCCGATTTTTTAGATTGATTTCAGTCTAGAATCACAATGGATCTAACGCAAGTATTGGCAGAGTCCACTAGACTTTTAAAAGCTTCAATTAAAATTAATGCCAAATCTGAGATCGTCATTGAGATGGAAAACAGAGAACTTTTAGATGCTTCAACTTAAATCAATACAAAACCTGAAATCGTCATTGAAATGGAAGGCATAGGATTTTTTTTTTTTTTTTTAAACTCAAACTAAATCAATGCAAAACTGGAAAATGCCTTTTCATCATCGAAGTGGAACCACAGAGTTGATTAAAAATCATTTTATAATTTATACAGTCAATCTGGAAACGCCATTTCAATTTCAAAATCAAACCACAGAGTTATTTAAAGATCAATTTAAAAATCGTAGAGCAGTTTCTTGGAAATGCAACGAATTCGGGATAAACACACACAGATAAATTTTTAGAGTTTTAGGTTAAGTTAGAAGCATGAATTCCGGAATCACCAGTGGATTCACATAGATTTTTATGATCAATACGAATTGGATTAAAATTTCAAGGCAAAACAATTTTTGAACATGCTATAAGCGATTTTCCCAAAACCGACAGTGCAGAGAGTGCAAATTGGATTTGTAATCTCATGGATTTCACAGCAAAGGTTTAACACATAGAGAATTTTAAATCCAATAAAAAAAAAGAGTAACACTTAAGGACAGTAAGGGAGTATCGATCTGTGCTAGAACAGAGTATAAGCTGTGGTCAAACACAATGAATCCAACGCTATAATCTCAGACTTGTCTCTCCGTCTGAGGTGGTGATGTTTTTCACAGAGAAATCAGACACTACAAGTTGGGAAATATGATCCTTATAACAATCAATAACAAAGATGACGAAAAGATGCCCCTGATGTTTGTTTCCACAGAGGTCCATCGTTACCGGACACAATAATGAAAATGCGGAGAAAGTATCACGATTTTCAAAATAGAATAAATCTTAATGAACAAAGATCCAGGAAACAAATCAACAGAACTAGCGATCTATGGCATCCACTTGACATTCAAAATAAAGATCTCCCAGAGGAATAACTATGATTCTAATCCAGCCAATGCATCTAAAAGGGAACGGATCTCACGGTTCTGCATACGCTGTCCCTCCACAGTGTTTTGCGTATTTCACAAGGGAAACCGGTAATAACAAAATCTCAGGATAAAACGCTAAGCAACAAGAAGGGATTTGGTTTTACAGCCATCCCTTTCCTCATCATGACAAAAATTTCTATACATATTAATCAACAGACAGCGTAAACATAGACGCTAAGCAGCAAGCATGGATTTGGCTCTACAGCCATCCCTTCCATACCATTCTGAAAGGAAAAACATGAGGTAAGATAACTTACAGTAATGAAGACAACGCACATAAATAAACACAGGGGATCAATTTAGGGCAGCAACATGTTATCTGGGAAACTTCAATGGGCATGTTGTTTCAAGCAACGACAGATCAAGACATTACGTTTCCAGGAAATACTATACAGATCCAATGGAATACGATTTCCAAAAGATTCACGAAAGGAAAAGTATATAAAAAAAAAATATGAACCCCAATCTGTGTTCCCACAGATATCCACCGAGGCTAGGACCCCCTATCACTATTTGGAACTCCAAAACCTTCGATGGAGATGCAGAGTTTGAGTAACAAGGATTTCAGTCGGTTGCAGCAATAGAGAAATGCAGATATTTTCGAAGTGATCAAGATACAGTTGCTGAGTATGAACTAAAATGCCATTGCAAATTCCGAGACAGAGCTATTAATAAATAAACTACAACTTTCTTGCCGATAAGAATGGGATCATCGCAGTCTATTGAGGAGCAATATTTTAAAGAGCAGTTTGTAAATCAGTTTATTAGATCTGAGACGCCACATAAGAAATCGATCCAGCTGAAGCGAACTAGGACACAATAGGGAGTCCTTCTATATGATTTAAAAAGTAAATCGTTTTTGAATAGAGAAGACAGGTGATTAACTTAGCGTGCAGATCTGGTGAATAGAGATCTAAAGAGGAATTAATTTAAAAGTTTAACCATAGGATTCGATTCCCAATAGAGAAGACAGGCGAAACTTGGCATTGGGACACCTGCTAATCCGGTAAGATACAGATCTATTGAGGAATTAGCTTAAAAAAAAATTAAACCACAGGATTCGACCTCTGTGATCCTCCGATCTGAAACGCAGGTCATAAATTAACTGGTCAACAATGGAATGATAAAAACGTACAGAGTTTTAAATTAATTAAATCAGGGATGTGGCCTTAGCCTGAGACCTGGAATCGCAGGAGTCAAATATCAGAGTTTCGACAGAGAAAAAGAAATTACATAACCTGAAGATTTTAATCTTAATATAAACTCGAAGTGTATGATTCCAAGAACTGGTATTATAAATAATTTGTACAGGAAAATCAAAATGATGCAGTGGGACGATCTTGGATTGATCTGGGGTCGAAACGAATACAGGGCTTTCTGAATACAGAGGTATTCTACTCGGGATGACCCGGAGATCCAGAGTATTTTATGAACGGCAGAGAATTCAGATGAAATACATAAAAAGGTAGATCTAGCATTTCGATCTATGCTCAGATAAAAAAAATAAAAATAAAAATTAATCTTAACACAGAAATCCAATTAAAGATATGAAATAGATTTAGCATTTCAGTCTATGCTGGAATAATCATTAACACAAAATGTAATGTTGAAATGATACTGAACCTGTTTCAGCGGTTGAGCTGGGATTTGGAAGAGATGCCGAAGTAGCCGTTGCTCGAGTCCAATCCAAGCTTTTAACGATTTTACCGCAAACCCCTAAAGAATATGAGTCTGGTGCCCTCAAGGCTCGACCAGCTCTGATACCAAATGTAAGACCCCTCCTTTAGGGTCCCCTTGAACTGAACCTGAAACTTGAACAACTTCATACAACCAAATTAGCCATTATAGTTATTGGAAAAATAAAATAAAATAGTGAATAACTTAACAAAAATAAGCGAAACCTTAACCTGTCAACCCGATCCAGCTGGTCCATTGTTGTCTGCGTCTTCCGTAGGATCCCTCCGGCAAAGCTCGTTTAACCATAGGCGAAGCAACCGTTAGCTTCGCCACCCAACCATAGGCTCATGCTTTCAATCGCATGGCCTCCCCCGAGCTTTGGGTCGTAGAGCTCACACAAGTATTTCAGAAATTCAGCTTGGGCTTCCCTTCCCACCAGGATTTCTAAGCCAAACTCTTAGATAGCAGCAAGTCTTTGAGGCATTCAAAAATTACGACAATCGTCCAAATTATGGGTCCTTTACCCATTCCCTGAGCCTTCCTTATAAAGGAAAATTCTCGTGCGACACGTGTCGCTTCATGCATAATTAAATATTTTTAATTAACTATTTAATTAAAACACTCACCCATCCAAGTGTCAGTTTCTCTGGGAAGTGCACCTACACCCCTAAGTTTGCTCTAGTTTGTCCCCCAGATATTTTAATCAACTCCTAGCTTTTAGTTGACTAGGTGTCTAATCTATTTTGCTCCTAAATAATCATTTCTATTATTTTAAATGCTCAACAAAATAACTATTCATGTGCAAATGTCTAAGCTATTGTTATGCATTTGCTAAGTAATAATCTAGAGTTATTCTCCTAAGTTTTTATGCAGTTTAATTTAACAATCAAACTCACTAGGATCACGGTGCCGCGTCGTTGGGCTCCTGGTTCCTTAATTTTTTTATCCCCTGACATGGCACCACTCCGTCGAGTCCAATCATCCATGGTTTCCATTCCTTGGCATGGTACCACCTCGTTGGGTCCTTGCGTCCATTCTTTCCATTCTTGACAGGGTACCGCATCGTTGGGCCCTTCTGCCACCATCTTTCCGTTTTGACTTGCGGGAACTCTTGTAGGGATTTTAGGAATCGTTACCATCCATCCTCCATCTACATGCTATCTAGGGACTAATGGCGCTGAGGAGTGAGTCCGTTCTCACTGCGCGCCCCTCAACTCGTACGTGACCAGCTCTGTCGTGGCCCACCTCGTACGCCCTCACGCATTCCTCTTGAGCAAGCGGATCAATGCTTATCTGCTCATGCGTGGTATTCTTGTCGGAAGACGACATCGTCGTCGCTTCCCTTGTGTGTGATTTACCCGTACTCTACGACCCTCCATGTTCCTTTGTGTGTCCGTTGGTGAACCGTCTCACTTGTTTCTACACACACTTCTCACAACAAATTATTAGTAGCACTGTTCTCAACAATCATCATCTGGTTTCTAACTCTAGCATTGTTAAACATTTATGATTTATTCAAACTGCTCATTCATCTTATTAAGTATACATTTCGTCGCCAAATACATAATCACCATACAGCTAGTCGTTAAGCATTATCCATCAACATAATTTTCCATAGTCATAGCTAATCGTTTAACATATGCAATTATTCATTTACCTCAATAGTTCAGATACACATACTCAAAAATAAGGTCAAAAGGTTATTTAATTAATGTTTCAATCAGCCGGGTCACTCAGCAGGTGCCCTCAATGTCTACACAAGTCTAGGGGCACTACAGTTCCTTTTCATGTATTATTTCATTTTATATTGTTGCATGCTTTTTTTATCTCTTCTTTTATTACTTGTGATTATCATTTTCTCTAACATATGTCACACCTTATTACTATCCCTCTATGGATAACATCTCCAACCATGGGGTAAATATGTACTATATGCATTCTTACTGGATATATCCATCCCTTATTACGTAGCAATATATGTTATGCTTCTAAGGCATTTCCATAAACTCAATGACATAAGGCCTCCCACCTTTTGGGGTGGTTTAGAGTGATGGTTGGCTTCCCTTGTGTATCCATTTTCCTAGGTCTATATGTGTGAGTGCAATTTCCCCCTTTTCAATGTCTAATTCCTAGGTGAGGGATTTAACCCTTTGGTCTGTATCATTATTTTAATTATTAATAATTTCTAGGTTCTTCCTTTGGACATTATATTTCTAGTTGGATCAATCTCAATATGTGTTCTTATATTTGATCCCTTGATTAGTTAGAGATTCCTTTGGTAGGTCTCCAACATTATAATAGTCGTTTGAGGTGGAAAATAAAGGCATACTTGATGAATTTTAGTTTACCCCTTTTATACCATGTCCATTGCACCTAATACACTATTTTTTCCCAAGACACAAATATATCTTGCATATAAACCTAGCCTACATGACATAATACTTAAATCGGTGAAAACCGCATTATTTGATCTAAATCACATTTATCTACTCAAACCCATGATGTTTAGATTTATGCAGTGGTTAGCTTATTATTTCCTCCATTCCCTTGTGTCGTTCACTTTTCTATAAGTACCCTTCATTTCACTTCGTTATGGACTTCTTAGTCTCTCTAAAACATTGTAGCACTCTTGGATTTGCATCTCAAAGGTATATAAACTCCTCCACTACAAGGAAAAATCCCTATAGCGGAGGTCATAGCGGATGTTTTTAGTGTTACAAGATTGGAAACAATTGTCAAAAAAACCTCCGCTATGACCTCCGCCAATGGTAGCGGATGTTTTTGCGGATGTCATAACGGATACATTTTATAACTAAAAAATACTTGTCGGCCGGAGGTTTTAGCGGAGGTTAGTTTATCGGTGTGCACAACTGAATTTATGTGCACTGGTGCATTTCTTACTATGACGCACTGATTCTATATGATTAGAACAGACGCACTGGTGCACTCAACCAGAACAAGCATCGGAAAGAATCAAATTTCAATGCCACACCAGCACTTGATTATAGCATATACGCACCGATGCGTCTGTACAACATAAATACACCGGTACGATATTTTATATCATACGCACTATAGATTTTTCCATTATTTTTAAATTTAATGGTGCAGTACATTTATCAGGTCGCACTAGTGCATTTCATACACTAATGCACCAGTGCATTTAATACTAGAACGCACCAGTGCTTACAAAATATCAACATGTCCTGGTGCAATTTAACATATCAAACGCACCGCCAGGATTAAAAACTAAAAACTGGTGGGAATAAGCTTTGAGCATTCTCGATGCGCATAATTAATCTACATGCACCAGTGCGATTCATAAAATCAAACACACTAGTGCTCAATGTTATAAACGCACCGGTGCGCAATTTTAGTTTATACGCATCTGTGTGCAATGGTAGTATAGGAGCCCTGGTGCGACATATATTAGTAAACGCATTGAATATGATTCTTTGAAGAATGGATACTGATATTTCATTCAAATATATATATTATATATTATATTTTTTATTTTTTTAATTCAATTATTCATCTTAAATTGAAATATTTGTTTATGGTAAAATTCATTTCAATTTTAATCATTGAAATTGTTTGTTTGGATTAATTTATTATATCATAGATGCAAGAATCTATTGTAATATTAAATCATCCATACATTTAATTACCAATGTACCATTTACGACTATTGTATGGCACTGAAGAATTTATTTTTGCTCAATCTTGAATGAAAATGCACATTTTGTTCTTGGAAAAAAATTACCAATGTACCATTTCACATGTAACATTTGACAATAATATTGAAGAATGCAATAGAATAAAAAAGTTTATTTTATTCTATATCAATGAGAGTGCCTTTGTCATACAAAATACGACAACATAGAGACAACAATAATCAAAATGTAAACATGCATGTAATTATTGCTACACTTATTGGTAACTCATCTTTGAATGCAAACATTATTTCCAATACATTATTATACAAAATGTCTGATTTTCACAGACAATTATTTCAAAATATACAACAAGCTACAGCAGCTTGCATTAACATCAAAATTAAATATGGAGCATCATTATTCACTAGAATTGTTATCAGTGCTCGAGTCACTTGCATCAATTGGGTTATTTGGCCAAATGTTTTGTTGATTGGCTAGATTGTTTTCCTCTTCTTCAGCTTCCATCTGCAAACATAAAAATAAAATATACTGAGTGTATCTACATTACCAACGAGAATAATGAAAAATAAATAGACAGTATACATTAATGTAAATTGAAAAGCGGCATACCATAGAAATAATCGACTCATGAATGATACACATTCTCTCAAAACCAAATCTCATGCCTTCTATCAACAAGTCTTCTATTGGATCCACTCCATACTTCGTTTCTTGCAAATGTTATGCCCCGTCACAAATCATAGATTTAATATAAAAGATTTTTGTTGTTTTATTTTGTATAAAATGAAAGAAGTAAAACAACATAGACTTACAAAATACACAATTAATTTTTATACACCAACATATACTCACAACCCTTGCTTAACCCAATGTCAATCAATTATTCTAATGGATCCTCTTTGTATGTTAACACCTGTTTGAAGGCATGCAAGGATTTCCAGTGAAAACAAATTAAAGCAATTTAAATATACCAATCACAACCACTACGAAATCTTTATTTCTTACAATGAAATAAAAAATACTCACAAACTTTACTATCAACCCCTTTTTTCCTTTTCGTCATGTCTTGTGTGCTGGTTGGGTTCCATTTTATTTTATTTTCTGCAACAAAACAATTGAAAATTAATATTTAATGTCGAATTAATTAATGAAATGTATAGCATAAACCTAAAAACCAATGATTTCATGCATTTGAAGCACGTTATGCTGAGATGGCTCTTCCTGCAATGCAATTATGTCCATTTGCTTGACCATCTCCTTGTACACTTTCTTGGACATCCCTACTGGCACATTTTGCAGATGACCTCATTCATCCTTTGGGGTTCTCATAATCTTCCTGAAAATGTAAAATGACATTAAACTATTTTTCTGTTAATATGAAAAATAAATATGACATAATTAAAATTATTGAATGAATGACGCTTTGTAATAGTTATAGATACATATTCTACATAAACATGTTTAGAAATATTACCTTTTGAATGATTATTTTTTGTTGTTGTATGTTTTTGCTATTGCAAGCGTGACATGTCTCATTGACCATTGCTCTGTGAATGCCTCTTGTAGTTTACATATGACATGATTCTTTGAATCATTTGATTGATTTTTGTATTGTAAGTGAAAAGTACGCATGTACGTTCTTTCCACTAAATCTGTAATGTCCCTTATTAGGAATTTTATTAAAATTACAATTTTCCACTTTTTTTTCCTAGTTCGACCTTTGACTAGTTTTGATCTCTAGGTCTCAAATTTGCCCCAAATGATCCCAAATCTTCTGAGAAGGTATATGAATGATATTAGAACATAAATATGTGTTTCAGGGATGCCTTTGAACCTTTAAAATACTTCTGTAAATCCTCTTTCAATTCTGATCAATGTAGGTAACTTTACTAGTGATTTTCCTTTGACTAGTATTGGTCTCTAGGTCTCAAATTGACTCCAAATGCCTTCAAATCTTCAAGGAAGGTGTGTGAATGATATTATAACTTGAATATGATGTTTATGGATGAAATATGGCCACCAAAAGACCTCTGCAAACTCTCTTAATATTCTGGACCAATTATGCAATTTTACTAGTAATTTGGGGTTCAAATCCCCCTGGGGTAAGTACTGAAAATGGCTTCCCAAATGCCTCCAAACCCATTCAAATTTATGAACAGAGGTATGTAATGTGTTAATTATGTTATTAAAGTCTCATATGCACCATTAATGGATTATTACAACTGTTCTCACCCTCTCCCATTCAACTGCAAAAAATCCCCAATTCGACCCTTGGGGAAATGGCACTATTTCACCTCCCAATACAACTAAACTGAGTAAAAATGCTTCAAATGCTCAAGTACAGTACATGAAACTTGTAGAAGACATACATGGAAGTATATTGATCACAAATATATCAGAGAATCAGTCATTCATTCTAAATCATCATCAATACATTGGTTCACAACAAGGTAGTGGGGAAATGGCATTGTTCTTCCATTAAAAATGAGATTTATACATTTCTACTTGGAATTTCGACCTAAAAATTTATGGAGATGAAGAAAAGAGTATTTAATTCATATTAAAAAAGAAATGGGGCATTAGAAGCTCCCCCAAAAAGTACAATATCTCACCAAAAACGCCCTCCCTCAAGGATTGAGAATATGCCATCAAAACTGGAAATGGTTGAAGGAGTGAGCTGCAATAGAAGAAACCATGAGCTGCCCTGTAGCTTACACCTGCAAATAAAGACTCCATTAAAGCTCCAAATGAAAGGTCTGAATGGCCTTTCCAATTACCAACTTGGATGGGAATCTTTCACCCTCAAAATTGGCTAAGGCAAGAAACTAGTCATCCACTAGCTCTCCCTCTTCACAAATGCAATTGCAAATTCTACAAATGATCAAAAGCCATTCTCATACTTCATTTCTACATTTTATAACCAACATTATCCTTCTAAGGGTCAAAATCCTCTCAATAGATTCAATAGATTTCCATTTAGGAAATATTCCAAATTTGCCACTTGTCTCCTAGTTCCAACCTTCCATCTTCTCCCAAATTCGATTTTGAGTCTCTTTGGCTTCTCCAACTCCCAAATTCGCCTTCTTTGAGCCTATTTTTGGGGTTGACATGTCATAGTGGTCAGATGTCAGAGGTCAGGTCTGCAATTTGTCATAGTTGTCATAGATGCTCCATCATTGGTGTCATAGGGGCTAGGGAATCTAGCCCAAGTGTCCACAAACTTCCACTTTGACTCCTTATCTTCCATGGAGGTTACCAATCCTTCCCAATTCGACCTAATATGCTAAGTGGCATGTGTTATGACTTACCAACTCACCCAAGAGTGTTCACATTCCCATTAATTCGAATTTGCAAAAGAGAGATACCATGTATTATGAAAAATCAAGCTAGTGTGGGTCCCACATCCTCCATATGTCTCCAAAACCATTTGTCACCTAGGATTTCTCTTGAATTTCTTTATTCACTCTATTTATTAAATACTTGAACCCTTCTAATGTCTAAACATCATTTATTATCCCCCTTATTCCAAATCCCAAAGCTTCCACCCCAAACCTAGGAAACTAGTAATTTTCCTCCTTGGCAATTATTTGACCCTTAACACCAATTTTACAAACTCTAATGAATATGGCTAATGTGATTAGGCCATTGTGACCCAATTCCAAATTTGGGACATGACAAAATCCCTCATAGTATTATAAAATTATTTTCCCCTTATATTAACTTCCAGCACCACTCCAAATGAGCTAAGGACCAATTGATCATCATTTGCATCTTCCATATTTTTTTCTTATGATGACATTGAATTTTGTTGCTATTAGTCCCTACATAACATTCATCATATGTGAATTACGTTATTTGAAACATATTAGTGAATATTATTAAGTAGATTATTACTCAAATTTAAATAAATAATTCATATTGACGTCTTTGTATTCACCTTATTCATCCCTTACAACTTTTCCATCAATGTTTTGCGCTCGTCCAGACTTAGTTTGGTAAGAATCTTATCGAGCTTCCTCATTTATTGGCTCTGCATGTCACACATTAACCAATACACATTAGTTAACTTTACAAATAATTCAAACAAATTATTTTAAATACATAAATTAATTAAAATCACTTGCCTTCTTCGTAATTCTCGATGTGCTCCCATCATGTTGATTAAAGTTGTTGTTCATTGAACTCATAGCATGCATTTTCTATCAATAAAAAACCTGTACCATTAAATACAAAAGCTATCAATATATTATACAAACAAATTACAAACCTTCAAAATATGACAAAAAATATTAAAAAGAATAAATCTGAATTCGATGACTTGAATACATGACACGCCCCAGTGTGTCAGTAACAAAACCACATCGGTGCGTTAAATTAAATAGGGAACACTAGGAACATAGAATCGAGATACCAAAATCGACTTTTGAGTTTTTGTAAAATAATAAAAAACGACGTGACGCTGGTCATATCTGGTGCGTTATAGTAAATGTGACGCACTAGGAATAGAGAATTGAGACATCAAAAAATAATTTTTCATTTTTATAAAATAATAAAAAATTATGCGACGTGGGCAATATCCGGTGCATTATGTTGATGGATGCAACGGTGCATTCGGGTAATACAAACACGTTGATTTTGATCATGCCTTTAAAAAAAACTTAACTGGGCTGACATGGTTACGGATTCGACCAAGAAAGTGACCTCATATCACCCTACACTTTCTATATATAATCACAAGCTCAGTAAATCCAAAATCCCTAAAAGGTGAAATCGTTATTCTGTATATAACAATAGAGAGATTTAATTTAAACCCTAATGTAAAATTTTGCAGCCACATAAAATGAAAAGAAGCAACAAGAAATTAATGGTTGCAACATTGAAGGTAAGTATGAAGTTTTTTTTCTAAGTCTAGTTAAACTCTAAATAAGGTAATAAGATCTATTGCAGTATTTACATGCTTGAAATTTCTATTATGCAGGGTTTTGTAAGATTCACCATACCTAACAAATTTTGACCCTCGAAACTCCTTCCAGTTGCTCCAAACTCCTTCCACGTAAGTCTCTCTTCCAAAACTCTCCCCTAAGCAATTCGGCAATAAGTGAGTTAATGTTTAGGTTTTTGGCTTTTAAACGCTATTTAGATTTACTTTTCGAACTTAAAATTGCCACTCTTTTTTTTAATTTAGGGAAAAAAGGGTTTGTGTGATTTTTTAAAATTTTGATTTTTAGCATTTTGTGTGCACCTGTTGTCAAGTCGCACGAGTGCATACTTAAGTAAAATGCATCGTCTTAGAAATAATTTAAAAACCTGTGCGACAGTGCGTGTAAATTTAGGACACCCTAGCGAATTTATCTGTAGGAAATGCACCATAATGAATTATTTTGTAAAATTATATGTAGAAATATCCGCTAACAAATGTAGCATATATTTTCCACCATGGGCGATTTTGTGGATATTCTTTAATGGCGCGTTTTGTTTATGTTAGTGCACCGATGCGTTTATATATGAATAAACGCACCGATTTATTTTGTAAATTCTTTGTTTTAATATGTCCACTTAAAATTATATATTCATACCAAATGTCATTTTAGTATTTAACCACACTAATTACAATATTTCATAGTATATGTATGTTGCTTAAACTCACCTTATTCTTACAAAATGGTTTCCAAACTATATTGGAAATTAGATTGTGATATAGTTCCTGAAATTATCTTAGGACTGTAGAGACGTATATTGATTGTTGATTTGTCTCAAATGCAAGAAGAAAAGTTAGTAGTATCAAATGACCAATTCTTCAGATTCCAACTCATACCATCTCATTCAAAGTTCGACGCGTTTTCCCTTTCCATCCCCTGTAAGTTCATGTTTTATTTATTTTTTGACTACTTGATAACAGTGTTTAATGCAGGGTTGTGTCTACACTAATTCAACCATCTTCCTAAGGAATGGTGAGTTCCTACATCAGTAACTTGAAAATATTATTACAAATTTCCAAAAGATCTATATCTATTCATCAATCAAGACAAACACATTTAAGATCTAAAGCCATCTAAGAATTAAATTCATGCAAGATAAACCAGATTTAAACTCATAGATGGTAGAAACTTGAATCTATTCATAGTAGAATAATGGAGAAATACATCCTTACCATGGCATTAGATATGAATCCTTCATCCATTGACATGAGCTTCCCTTCCTTCACCCTTGCTTTTGAAGAATTTGAGCTCTTTCTCCTCCTTCAAAATCTTTCCAGCATTCCTTTGCTCTTCCTTGGTGTGTCTTTACCATGCCCCAAAGCCTTTCTTATATAGAATTGGGAAATGTGCCTTAGGTTTTTCTTTTGAGTGTGGGATAATCCATTTTAGATGATTTTAACTTGAAAACCCACTTTTCATAGTTTTTAGGCTTTTTGTACCATTTAGAATGATTTTAAGCACAATTAATGCATTTCTTAGAGAGGATTCATCTCTGCATGAACTTGTGTCATGTCTTCCTATTTCAGGTGCATGGTAAAAATGTGCTTCTTCCGTCACTTGACTAAGGGTGTTAATTTTATTGTTAACAGATGCCCCCTAATGTGTGAAGTCCGAAGTAGAGCTAAGGGCCGAAATACATTACTGAAATTTATACTTTGTATACCGATACTCTTTATACTGATACTCTTTATCATTCAAAGCAAGGATAAGGGAAGGACAGCTCACATGCGATGGATTGAGGATCACACATGTAAAACATAGCAATATCTCAAATATATAATATCTTCCTGGGGCGGGCATACCCATGCTCAGCAGTAAACAAGCATGGCCATGAACAATACACAATGGATCCATGTCAAAAGCAAATTTTTATAAAAATGTAAATGTGCACTTTGATGAGTGCGATAACAAAGTCTTTTGGGGCTTCTGACATGGCGGTCTAATCTTGCGCAGCTCGGGCAATGCATCGATGAGTGATACAACTATTTTTCCCAAGGTCTTCAATACAAACTGACGATAGTACGAGTTTATATCATGCGAATAAGTGATCTGATGTCGAGCATAATAAAACACCATCTGATTACCGGTCATTGATGTATACCGTTAACAGATGCGAAGAGACCCACCAATAATGATGATGGACTCTAAGGTACTGAGTACAAACTAAAAAGTGTGAATAGATGTTCTGAAGTCGAACACTTGTAGAATCAAACTATCAAGGGTGATTGATGTATACCCGCTGGCATTTGCGAGGAAACTTGCCACTAATGACTGCAAGATCCAATGTACTCTTAGATTTCTAGATCCATCTCCTAGATGATGATTTGATGTCGATAGGAATATATCCATCGGAAGGAGGGCATTGATGTATCCCACATCAACCGATATGAAACAAATATCAATAGTATGATATAATTTGGTAGAACTGAAAGATCCAACACTGTAAACTGACACAAGGAAGACCGACATGATTGGTCAGGAATATTTGAGGAATGCCCGACTCGGTTTGGACTTCCCTTGAACACATAACACGACGCAGAATGGACACTTGGAAACATAGGACTTTGAGTAACCGACCTTTAATGAAATCCGCTAATGCCAGATGCATTAACGAAAGCTCTGTTGTTGACGGGAAGGATAACCCATTGGTGGAGATCTGTTCAAAATACCGGTACAGTTTCCTAAGGCAAATGCAGATGGTGTACTGACAGCAAAGACCAAATTATGTGCCATGTTCAAGGGTGACAAGGATTGACTGTTGCCGTTTTCTCCAAGGATTATACTATGAAGTGATTCAAGTCTCTACCTTTTTGGATTTTTGTGTTTTTTAATTTTTATGCTTTTTTATTTTTTGTAAAAAAGAATAACGAATGTTATGATACATAGGAGGGAACGAGTGTTGCATGGGTTAGGCCAAGGTAAAGATCCATAGTGCAAACAAGGGCTAAGCTAGTTGTGCACACTCTTACAGTGGTTCCTTCCCAAGGTAGGCTATCTGAAGCAGGATTATGTGTCGACGGACGGTGAAGTAATACCATGTGACTAAGGTTATCCAATTTGGTGAAATGGCCAAGTAGGAATGGTTCAATGAGGTTTACTTCAGCTTGAATCTTATGAAAAATGTCAAAATCATAGATCATCATTAGTCATGGTTTGTCTCAACTACCTAAGTCAAATGGTTCAAACTGTCAAAGTCTTCAAGTCCTGAAATCAAAAACCATTTCACAAGCCAGCAGTTTAGTTAGAAACTGGCTCAAATGTACATTTAATATCTAAAAAGATAGCCAAAATGAGGAATTATGCATCTTTCTATCATTCAAAAGGATACGGTTTGTACATGTATGAATAAAAGATAAGTAAAAATACTCATGATTTACCATATGTGTTCTTTGTGCAGCCGATATATGAGAGGAGGCATCCCCTTTCAGCTTGAATTCCTAGAAGCTATGAACCTTTAGTATTTGATCTGCCAGTAGTGGGTTAGTTTCGATGTTGAACTAGAAAATTTTGAAACAGTTTCCCATGTTTTCAAGTTTTCTAAATTTTCATTTTTTTTGTTTGTATGAACATTTTTGGGTCTTATCTGTAAGAAAAATAATCAAAAAGGGAAATAGTATTTACACTATTCTTTTTGGTGTGTGCAAAGTTTACACACTTTTTGGGTTATGATGTAAGTTAGATTATTTCGGTTTCACTTATGTCCTTAAATCATGTGTTCAATTAAATTGGCCATGAAATAATGTACATGCTTTCTTTTTGGTAGAATGTTAATGACTTAGATGCCAATCAAGTACATAGTTGGCCAAAGAATCAGCCAAACTATTCAGACTTCTAGGAACGTGTATATACTCAATAAACTCGAACTGACACTCTAAAAGACGTACTC
Source organism: Larix kaempferi (assembly GCA_027924585.1). NCBI lineage: Eukaryota > Viridiplantae > Streptophyta > Pinopsida > Pinales > Pinaceae > Larix > Larix kaempferi. The sequence continues at coordinate 10,679,562 of BSBM01000767.1, read as the reverse complement.
ATAGAAACTTTCTAAATAGTGTAGGATGTCGAACCTGATACTGACCATTTAACTGGGATACAACTAATTATGAGTCCAATTTGACGATTATTCGTCGGATGCCAAGGGTGATAGCGTCGACAAGAAGCTCAATGACTGCGCTATATTCTGCAACATTGTTGGTTGCAGATCCGATAAAAGTGCCTCCTGAACTAAGAACTTTGTTATTAAGTGAAAAAACAACCCATGCAGAAGAAGCAACATTCCGAGAACTATGGCTGGCGCCGTCCGCATATCCCAAATATTTGAAAGATTCTTGTGCCATTTGCCAAAGTGACAATGCCAAGCAAGATAAGTGTGTGCCCGAAATAACTAATGTACAAAATTTTATACAAAAAATACAACATAATACAACAAATGGTGCGAGGCATGAGTGCCTACGCGAAGTATTTCTTCAAATAGAGACCATTTCCGATCTTCGACATGGGTTCCCCATCAAAATTGACCAATTCATAAGCTCCCTTTTTTAACACAGTTTTGACAATAAGTGGGCCAAACCATTTAATTTTCCTTCTCCTATTTTATCTTGGTCTGGGTCATAAACTAAAACCAGATCGCCTTCAGAAAATACTCGAGGACGAATGGACTTGTCATATTGTGTTTTGACCCTCTTCTTATGTACTTCTATGTTTAGAGAGGCTTCTCTTCTAGTTTCATCCAAAGCATGGAGATGGAGAATCCTTTCCTCTTCCGTAGAAGTGTTAGGTAGGAGTTCGACATCTATCTTTAATGATGGGATTTCACATTCAATCGGCAACACAACTTATTCTCCATAAACCAGTTGGAAAGGAGTGAATCCGGTTGCAGTTTTAGCAGTTGTTCGGTAGGCCCAAAGAGAAGTAAACAACATCAAGTGTCAGTTGTTCTTGTTTTTATTAATCATCCTTTGTAACGTGGTTTTCAAAACCTTGTTGATGGCTTCTACTTGTCCGTTAGCTTGAGGATAATATGGTGATGAAAAGTACTATCGCAATCCTAACCGGTTTGTAAGTTCATCCATACAGGAATTCCTAAAATGACTTCCGTTGTCCGTAGTGATCTCCTTGGGTACACCAAACCTTGCTATCACATGATTGAATAGAAAGTATGTTGTCGTTTTACCTGTGCAATTGAATGTAGGCATTGCCTCAACCCACTTGGTGAAGTAGTCCACTACTACAATGATGTAGTGGTGGCCATCAGCTGAAGGTGGGTTGACTGTCATATAATCAACGGACCATTTTGAAAATGGAACCACGGTTACTACAGGGTGTAAAGGAGCAGGATTTGCACGCATTTTTCTTGTGTAAATTTGGTAAGGGTGACACTTTTTGATGGTATTTATGCAATCTTTGAAATTGTAGGCCAAAAGTATCCTGCACGCAAGATTTTCTGAGCAATTGCTAACCCAGAAAGATGACCGCCACATGCTCCAGCATGGCAATCATTCAATACTTGTTCAACTTTTTGGTGTACTAAACAACGTCTTAATATCATGTCTATTCCTCGACAGTACAAAGTATCCCCGATGATGAGGTATCTTCGAGCTCGATGTCGAATGCGACGTCATTCAATACTATAAAGTTGAGGATCGATCCTTTGGGTTTGAAGGTATATAATGAATGCTCCATACCATGGATCGGAAAGTGCAATGAGGAATACATGTTCATCTGCCCAAGTTTCAACAGATATAGTACTCTCCTGCTCTATGGGTAACTCGGACATTAATTCAGCAAATGCCAACAACTTCTTGGCTTTAGTGATTCTGAATTGAAGGTCAAATTCTTGTAAAATTACTATCCATTTTGAGTATTTACCACCAATGATATGGCGGGACAAAATGTGTCTCATGGGATTCATTTCAGCCACTATGGTTGTTTTCCTTGGAAGTATGTAATGTCTAAGTCGTTGGACAGCATGGACCGCTGCCAAGGACAACTTCTCGACCAAGGAATATCTCAATTCGGGACCTACAAGGCCCTTACTAAGATAGTAAACCAACATGTTCTTGAGAGGATTCATCTTCTTGTGCTAAGACCATTCCAATTGTGGAAGGAAAGGCAGCCAAATATAGCAGAAAGTCTCGATTATAGTTCGGTGGACTAAGCACTGGAGCTGAGACCAAAGCTTTATTTAGTTCATCGAATGAGCATTGAGCTTGGTCATCCCATGTAAATGTTGCATCGTGTTTTAAGAGACGCATGAAACCTTTAGCTTTTTCAGCAAAATTCTCAACAAATCTCCTCAAGTAGTTAGCTTTCCCTTGAAGGCTTTGAAGTTGAGTGATTGTTTTTGGAGAAGGCAACTGAAGTATTGCCTCAACCTTGATGGGATCAACCATGATCCCTTTTTGGGACACCACGAACCCAAGTAACCTCCCAGAGTCCACACAAAACATGCATTTGTGTGGATTTAACCGAATGTTGTACTTGCGGCAATGTTCAAAGATGGCTTGCAAATGTGTGCCATGTTCAGCTCTCCTTTTAGATTTAGCTGCTAAATCATCAAGGTAAACCTCGATGATATCCTTAATATCGTGGAATGCATATGACATAGCTCTTTGAAAAGTAGCTCTGGCATTTTTAAGGCCGAATGGCATTTTCCGATATGCAAAAGTCCCCCAAGGCCATATAAAAGTTGTTTTATGTTGGTCTTCCTTTTTTATCTGGATTTGGTTATAACCGGAGAAGCTGTCCATGAATGAAAAGATTTCATTCCCGGCACATTCATCGATGAAATGATCAATGAAGGGTGTGGGATAGTTATCCTTAGGACAAGCTAAGTTTAGATCTCTAAAATCGGTACAAACCCGGATAGTTCGTTGTTTTTTGTTAACTAGAACAGGATTGGATACCCAATAAGTCAAAGGAACAGGATAAATGAATCCATCTTTTAAGAGCTTTTCAACTTCTGCTTTAATGGCAGCTGATTTTTTAGGGTTCATTGGAAGTAGTTTTTTCCGCACGGGTTTGGCATTGGGGTAGGTTTTGATCTCATGTTCTACGATACTGGGATCGATGCCTGGCATTTCTTCATAAGACCATGCAAATATATCACAAATTTTTTTAAATAAAGTAGTGTAAAATTTTATTTCCTCAGGAGAACAATCCGCACCTATGTTTATATACTCAACGATGCCAGGTTTGATAGATATATCAATTTGGATGGTTTTTGAAATGTTCGCCAAATTGCCTTCGGAATTCACATCATAGATTCGGACAAGGCATTGGTACTTACGGTTGTCATCATCAAAGTAAAACTTTTCAGCTTTAACTTCTAATGAGTCGATCTTAGGAAGAAACGAGGATTTGTGATGCATATCCTCCCAGGGTCGTTCTGAGATGTTCATAACCTCTAAGATGGCTTCATCCAAAGGGAAGGTTTGATCTAGGATATCATGGTTACTTTGAGAGTTCAAGGCCCAAATAGGTGAAGTATAGGGATCATACTCCTCCATCTTGGGAGGTTTTTGATCTGGTTCTACCGAAGCCATCTGAATAGCTTGATAAGCGAGCTCCACGACAGAAAAGGGAACACTAATCTCCATTTCCTCATGGTGTGCAGAAGCATGTATCTTGCCATCATTATTTTCAACTAAGGTGTTTTCTTTGGAGGTTCCAACCGATGAAGTGGAACAGACCTCCGAAAAGGAATTAGAGAAAACTCTTAATGGAAAGTATACCTTTGATGTTATGGTGAAAATTGGAGCAATGTTAGGGGTCAATATTGGTGGTGGAAGTGGGAAAGTTCCCAAAAGGGACGAGTCTTTAAACATTCCTACCCCAACATCTTGAATAGCCATCGTTCCATCCCCTACAAAAGGTACATTCAAATGTATACCAGTTTCAGGTGAGCAGTAATCTAATTGATCGATTGTAACAATCTTCCCTTGGTGGGGGAACTGAATGACTTGGAATACAGTAGACACTATTGCCGTCATCTTGTGTCTCCAACTGCGTCCCAATAGAAAGTTGTATTCTATGGGTGCAGCCACTACCTCAACATCTACTTGAACTGTTTTCCCCCCCAGTTCAACTGGGCAAGCCAAGATAAGTCCATGAGGTGGGAACGAATGCCCATCAAATGCCTTGAGTATTGTTTGGGATGGTACTAAGGTGGGTGATCCCAGATCTTTCCAACAAGCTAGGGACATGACGCAAGTGGAGGCTCCTTCATCCACAATGGTTCGAAAAGTATTCTTCCCATGTGAAGTTACTTTAATTTGGAAAGCAATTTGTGAGGGAAGCCTGCATGTGGGTTGTTCTAAGTCAAATGTGATTAAATTGGTATCTGATGGATCAACAGCACCGATGGCAGACAATAATGCTTTCCGTTGAGTGGGACATCTTTGCAACACCTCCAAGGCAGACATTGCACAAGGGGCTTGAGCTAAATCTTCAAACATTGTAGTTTTGAGCAGCTTGCACATTGGGATTGTGTGTTGTTTTGCGGAGGACCCCTTTTGGAGGTCGAGGCACCATGTCTATGGTTGGTTTTTCAATATTTAGAAAACCACTAGGTTGAGATCCAGTTGCTTCAGCATCTTTTGAAGGTATGTCATTAGAATGGGGCCTAGTTTGGATATGAATGTTATGTTCACCAATTGTGAAGATATTCGCGTTGGGTGGATTGCCCCCCTGTGGGGGGTTTTCCTGGTTTCCTCCTGCTGTAGGTGTTGGGGCAGCAGCAACCATCTGTTGTTCCTGGGGGAAGGGTTGAGTTAGGACAGCAGGTTGTGGTTGTTTCCCTCCTCGTTGAGCCAACATGCGATGAATATCATCCATATGAGGACAAAGATGAGTAGGATGATCTTCCTTGCAAATTTTGCAAGGGTACTTGTTCTTTCTATTCTCATGGTTTCCTCCATTAGGATTATTCACCTTAGGTGCATCTCCTGTCTTAGGGTTAGCATTAGGTTTCTTCTTTTGTTTCTTCTTTTTTCCTTTGGGGTCTGCAGTTTGAACTGTAAGGATTTCAGAAGTTTGGGCAGGAGTGGTAGATGTTGAGTTGCCTGGCCATCTATGGGTTGCTGATTTTGAACTGACATTTGTCCCAATTGTTGGGTAATCTGTTCAACTTGGTTAATGGATCCAATCACACCATCAGTATGAGGTCCTTTTGGCAGCCTAGCTCGATCACACGCAGGTCTTACAGCATGGGGTATTAAGTCATAAAGTGTGCCCGATTGGTAATATACTAAATCCATATGGTGAGCACTCTGATTAAGTTGTTCTTCAGTCATAGTTCCTGACATGGCTACATCTTTAGCAAGAGTAGGAAATAGTGATTTAATGAACCAATCTACTAAGAATTGATTAGGGATTCCAGCTTTTATAAGCCTTCGACGTCTCCTCCACTCGTGGATATGATCCGAGATGTGAGTAGCGGTGGATTGCCTAAGTGAAGTTAAAAGTTCAGTTCCCGTCTCATAGCGGATAGGTAATTGAAAATGTGTCAAAAATGCCATAGCTAAGGATGAAAATTCTGTGAATGTATTGCAGGGAAACTCAATGTACCATTTCACAGCATTTCCGGTTAGGGTCCGCTGAAACAACATCAACCTAGTACTATCCTCAACTAAGGAATTGGATGAACACCACAAATGGAATGTCATCACATGATTTGATGGATCTTCCCCTAGTTTTCCGTCAAACTTGGGTATGTCTGAGGGTAGTTTGGTTGGTATGGTTGGCCACCCATTCAAATGTAGAACAGGGTCATTGGTCAGCCGAGATAAATCCGGTAAATTCAATGTAGCTAGAAATGGTGACTTGGATGATGCCGGAGCAAATGATTGATATCCAGGTGAAGCTTGATGGCTCCACTATTGTGGTCCTTGGGATTGAAAAGTATTCCAAGAGGGATTAACTCCGTGCAGAGATTGCATCCAAACAGATGGGTTATTTCCTGAATATTTTCCATTCCATTGTGGGATAGGATGCATGTACAGATTGCCCCCTTGCGGAGGTATGTTCCATTGAGGTTGGTTACTTGGTGGAACATTGCCACTCCATTGTGGCATAGGGTTAATGGGTGTATTTCCCCCTTGCGGGGGTATGTTCCATTGAGATTGGTTACTTGGTGGAACATTACCACTCCATTGATGGTTGGGATTCACGGGTGGATTGCCCCCTTGCGGGGGTATGTTCCATTGAGATTGGTTACTTGGTGGAACATTACCACTCCATTGATTGTTTCCTTGGTTTGGATATGCGTTCCAAGGTTGATTTCCCCCTTGCGGGGGTGGTGCCCAAGAATATGGGGTACTTCCTGGAACTTGCCCACTCCATGGTGGAATGAAGTTGGTGGATGGGTTGCCTCAGGGTGTGCTACCTGTTGGGGGAATGGGATTGCCCCCAAGATTTGTGCTAAGAAAGTTTGGATAAAGGTTTCCCAAGGCACTTCCACTAACTTGTGGAGTATTACCCCAATTAGCATTAGTGTTCCATGGTCCATTAAGTCCACTAGGGATGTTGAGAGTCCAAAGTGAAGGATTCCCCCCAGGGTTAGGATTTGGAAAAATGTTTGGTATGCCAATAGGGTTTTGGTTGAATCCTGAATTTTTTTTACCTTGAGTAGCCAAACCATATGGGAAACCCAAGTTTGGTAAGGCAGACCCTCCAGTAGGTATTCCTGCAGGTAAAGTGGATGTACTTCCGGGATTGGGACCCGAAACTGTACCAACTAGCACTGAAGTGCTAGTTGAACTTATGGTAGAAGCAGGTAAACTAACTGGTGGATTTGTGGTATAGGTCAAGTTGGAAATATTACTACATCTAGCAACCGTTTGAGGTTGTGATGATGTGGTCCCTTGTGCTCCTGATGAAGCCATAGGGATGTTGGGAGTATTGCTACCTCCAACACTTGTTTGAGATGGTGCTGATGTGGTCCCTTGTGCTCCTGATGAAGCCATGGGATTAGATGTTGAATTTAGCATGTGTACCAAGTGTGCCAAAAGAGGATTGATGGTGTTCAAAGGTTCACTGATGTGAAGTACCACTGGGTCTGAAATATTTGTCAGAGGTGGATTTCAGGATTTGCAGTGTTGTCTTGTAATGTTTCAATTGAAATTGGAGCAAGAGGATCAACAATTTCTATGTTTTCCTGGGTAGGTGATGTTGTAGTATTTGTTTGATGTGTCTCTGCTCTACTATTGATCATTGAAGTTAGAAGTGTGTTGGTTTCAAAATCAAAGTGTCTTGTATTTTGTAGTCGTCTCCGCAATGTAGCGGGGCCTTGTGTTTAAATTTTTTTTGAAAACAAAATCAAACAATCCTATGGCTTTCTAGACTCAACAAAATAAAGTGTCCACACAGTAAAAAATCCCTAGAGATTTCAATCAAGCAAACTTAATTTTCCAAAGAACTGAAGCTCAGTGAAAGGATGGATTGTAGGGCCTTCTAAAACTAGTAGTTGCTGAGGGATTTCATGTCCTCATATAATTTCTAGGAGCGAAGGTGTGAGAAACAGTTACAATAAACTTTAATCACCAGGGGTACAAGTGTTGGTACCTGACCACTAACCCTCCCAAGGAGTAAAAGTTCCAAAGTCTGTCTTAGGTATTGCGAGTGTGTCCCACTCACAACCGCCTATGTGATATCCTAAGAATAGCCACTAAAGTTACCACTTCACAATCGACGATCGGGCGGACAGTTGTAAGTCGAGGACAACTCTTATTACCAGAAACTCTAGAAACAGTGATGTCACCCCGAGGACTTGTCACTGAACATAGAATCCCTTCGACAAGCTCATGTCCCACTAAATAAGCAAGAAGGGGGAACCACCCTTACTTATCCAGATTGACCTCGTGCTTGACACATGTTTCAGAAGCGCTTTCCCGACAAGCGTTTTTTGCGATAATGGATTTACTCTCTTTAATCAATGCTAGTTTCAAAGTTTTGCAGCCCAAGAGTGTTAACTCTCCAAACCTAATCCAGGGCACTAACCTAATCTTGTTGGTGATATTAAAATCAAAATTTTGTCAATTTTAGATTAAGAACCAATTTTAGTGGAAGTGTGCTTAGTCTCAGGAATGGAAGTGAGACTGATGGTGTTTTGACTCGAAAACAAAATGAACCACACAATGCAAGATGCTCACGATGCTATCTTTCAGTTCGATGAATATCCTAACTGAAGGAAGGGTTAGAGGTTCATGAGCTTCTTTCAAACATGCAAAATTTCTAGTAGATGTTTGTATGTTCATGCACATTTTTTTCTGAAATATGGATAATAATCGATGTGTAAAGACCAATGTAATCCAAACAGATATCTCAAGCAAACCTGAATCTAATTCTATTACACGAGGGATCCCTGTTTCTCATTCACAAGATTGCCCGAAATCCCAAGTGAAGAGGATACGTAGGGCCCTTTGGAATGCTTTTGAATTAAATCCTAAACTGTTACACGTGAGATACACTTTCTCATTTACAAGATCATCATAAGATGCGAGTGAAGAGGTTACGGTGCCTCAATATAAGATGCTTGAAAATCAACCCCTAAACTATTACACGCGAGATACACTTTCTTATTCACAAGATCATCATAAGATGCGAGTGAAGAGGATACGGTGCCTCATACACAATATATCTCAAGAAAACTGAACTCTGAAGGTGCAATTCTCTCTAATTATGCATGAAACTCATGAAAGCAATCAAACTCTTAAAACGAAATGTAACTAATTAAAGTTTGTTTATGTTTTGTGGAAAGAAATGCTCTCAAATTATCTCAACATGTGGTGTTCCAAGTGTGTTCTTCAATGCAAATGTGTGTGAATGGTTCCTTCAAGGGTATACAAGTCCAAACATATCTCCATTTGATCCAAATATTTCAAACATTGTAAAAAAATTACTCTTCAAATTATCTCCACATGTAATGGTCAAAGTTTGTCTTCCAATGCAAATGTTTGAATGTTTCTTTCACATATATATGTCTTTTGGTTTAAAATTTCCAATCAAAAAGGATGTCAATTTCAAGTTTAAGCACAACTTTTTCACAAATTTTCAAAAGGAATAGTATGATGTTTGAACTCCTTTGAAAAAAATTTAAAAAAAAAAGTTTAATCTCAACCTAAGCACAACTTTTTCAAAAAATTTCAAAAGGAATAATAGGATATTTGAACTCCTTTGAAAAAAATGTTTAATCTCAACCTAAACACAACTTTGTCAACCTTTTTCAAAAGGGATAATAGGATATTTGAACTCCTTTGAAAAAAATGTTTAATCTCAACCTAAACACAACTTTTTCAACCTTTTTCAAAAGGAATAATAGGATATTTGAACTCCTTTGAAAAAATTAAAAAAAACAATGTTTAATCTCAACCTAAACACAACTTTTTCAACCTTTTTTTAATCTCAATATAAGAATTTGATTTTAAAGCATATAACAATTTGGCGCAAGTTTTTGACACTGAATTTTTATTTTTTTTGAAACAATTTCGAATTGGATTCTTCAAAAAGGGCGCTCAAGTTTTGAAAAAAAATCAAGTTTTTAATGTAAACCAGGGCGCTAGTTCCCAAAAAAATTTCATCATCCAACAGTAAACTCTGACATGAAGATGCATTCGCTACCAGCACTGGACGAATGGAAAATTTTGTCTATCAACCACGTTTTTGAAGACTTTAACTCATGAGGTAGGTGCTAAAACAACGTTCAATTGCTAGTGCACAATCTCAACGAATCGGCACCCTACGAATGGAAAATTTAATGAATTAGAAAATTTAATTTGGCGAGCTTGACAAGCAGAGTTTTTAAAAATAAAAAATGCAGATCTGTTCACTCAAGCCTCCCACGCAGTCTGAAATCTGAGTATTTTTGGGCAAATACGCAAAATCCCTCAACACAGAGGTTAAGGAGTTTTCCACGCAGAGTTTACTAAAGCCCTTTACGCAGAGTCTTGATGGTGAATCAAGCAGGCTCAAAGATCGACGGCTTCATGCTGAGGTTTAAGATTGTTAAGATCTGTTAATGCAGAGATGGATGCATCTTTATTTTTTTCAAAAGCAAGAAGATCTTGATTACTACCTCAACACAGAGTTGAACACAAACTTGGTACTATCCTTCAACGCAGAGAGTGATGGCAGAGCTTAACGCATAGACCTTCAACCCAGAAATTTTAAAGTGAAAACTTCACAGCTTCCCCCAAAACGCCTTCACCAATTTATGGATCTCATCAAATTTTGGAAATGACAATGCATTTTAATATGGAAAAAACGCCTTCAATTCAAGAAACGCAGAGCCTCAATCGCAAGAGTTTTATTACTATGATCCATCCATCGACGGGCAAGCCCGAGACTCTGCTATTATCATCAATCAAGATTTTAAAGATCTTTGCGAAGAGGTTGAAGAGTTTTTCAAAAATATTTAAATGGAAACTAGGTTCGTAGATCTGGGGGTGAGGGCTCGGCAAAGCTTCTACACACAGAAAGGCAATTTTTCCAAAGTCTTTAATGTTTTTAAAATACTTCAACGCGGAGCTGGAGCCAAAGATTTAAAAAACTTTTATGCGGAGCTGGAGCCACGCAGGGATACATGCAGATTTGTAAAAAAATTAAAATGAAAATTTGAATCATTTAGCAGAGGTTAAAGATCTGATGGCTAAGGTTAACGATCTGATGGCAGAGGTTAAGCAATACGCAAAGTTACCAGCTCAAAGATTCCAGAAACTTCAAAATTCCTAAAATTCATCATTCAAGAAACTTTAGATCTGAAGGTGAATTGAGATATCAAAGTTTGAAAGATTTAAAGCAGGGTTCCAAAAATTTGAGGAATGATCACACATATTTTAAGATGAAAACAGATTTTTAACACCAAATTCCAGGCACACACTAATTAAAAAATCAAGAAACTCATATTTGAATACATATTGAGCTAGTTTGATGAATTAGAAGTGTATTTAAGTTGATCTTGAGTTGTTTAAGCTGAAACTTAATTTATGTTAATGATCTTTAAGCTACAAAGGAGCAGATCTGAAGGGAGAACACCCAAAAATTGAAGAAAATTCAGGAAAAATCAAGATTTAATTCAAGAAAATTCAACAAGCTAGTATGGTCACCAATATGATAACAGTGTTTAATGCAGGGTTGTGTCTACACTAATTCAACCATCTTCCTAAGGAATGGTGAGTTCCTACGTCAGTAACTTGAAAAGATTATTACAAATTTCCAAAAGATCTATATCTATTCATCAATCAAGACAAACACATTTAAGATCTAAAGCCATCTAAGAATTAAATTCATGCAAGATAAACCATATTTAAACTCATAGATGATAGAAACTTGAATCTATTCATAGTAGAATAATGGAGAAATACATCCTTACCATGGCATTAGATATGAATCCTTCCTCCATTGACATGAGCTTCCCTTCCTTCACCCTTGCTTTCGAAGAATTTGAGCCCTTTCTCCTCCTTCAGAATCTTTCCAGCATTCCTTTGTTCTTCCTTGGTGTGTCTTTACCATGCCCCAAAGCCTTTCTTATATAACATTGGGAAATGTGCCTTAGGTTTCTCTTTTGAGTGTGGGATAATCCATTTTAGATGATTTTAACTTGAAAACCCACTTTTCATAGTTTTTAGGATTTTTGCACCATTTAGAATGATTTTAAGCACAATTAATGCATTTTAATGCATTTCTTAGAGAGGATTCATCTCTGCAAGAACTTGTGTCATGTCTTCTTGCTGCAGGTGCATGGTAAAAATGTGCTTCTTCTGTCACTTGACTAAGGGTGTTAATTTTATTTTTAACACTACCTATTTGAATTTATGTTACTTATCCTTATGAATCTGAATATCAATTTATTCTATATTGCAGGATCACGATTCGGGTTCGAGTTCGGATGCATAAGACATTCCACCAGTTTCAAAACGTCAGAAGGTCTTATCAGGAGAAAGATACCATGAGAAATTTGTGGATGAAAATGGGAAGCCTCTTTACCTTGCCAATTGTAACATGCCATCTTCAAGCCGCCGTCCTGGTTCATCAACGACAATTTGTCGAGAGCTGGAACTCTTTTATGACATCCTGGTAGTTTGTGTTTGTTCAAAATGTCAAGGGTTAAAGGAGAACCCTCGTCATGTCACACTCACCCATTACACCAATGATAGATTACCTAATGTCGATGTTCTAATGGCCCCTATTGTGGTAAAAAATCCAATAGGTGATATAGAAAAGACACGCAGGAACACTTCCCTATGCTCATTTTCTATGCCTCATCCTAAATTGACGAACCCCCCTGCTTATGTTCAGTCATCTAAAACTTCTAGTTATCCAAAGTATGATATGAATGCCACCCAACCCATATCTACTAGAAGATCCAAAACGTTGCATGATTTGAGAGCAAAATTGTCCAAGTACACACCAAGGTCTGTCCAATTGTTGGAGGGTAGCGATGATTTCTTCCAACCTGTGAATTTTCAAAGTAAATATCAAACTTCTTACAACTGTGGTTTATATGGCGCTTGGCCTTCCTCTCTACCTGTGCCTGATGTTGGAACCAAATTCTCCTTTTGTGGTAATCGTTTTATGATTACCAATTCTAATATAGATGTTGCAAATCTTGGGTTGTTTATCCTTTCACATGTACTTGTTCCTCCCAAACAGTCAGTAGCACTTATGCCATTTTGCGGTCCTATCTATTGTCGATCTGATTACTTGAATATTGTTAAATACAAGCACAACATTTCCATGTATAGTATGTGCATGAATGGTTATGTTTCTGTAAAATTTAACAAGAAGAACCTATTTTATATAGATGGTCGTCCACGCACTCATGGGAACATTGCAGGGTTCATAAATAGTTTGAGGTGCTCTTTATTTTCTCCAAATTGTTCATTTGAGGAACACTTCAATGACCAAGAGTTCTTTATGAAAAGGAAAGCGTCCAGATTTTTTGTTGTAGATGCAATACGTAGTTTGTCTCCTCGTGAAGAGTTGTTAATAAAATACAACTTCCATAGACCACCATCTGCTCATCAGAGACACCTTGCATTGGGATTACCTTTCAACGTTCCCTTGGGGCGTAAGACAAAAAAGCATTGATTAATTGTATTTTTTAATTTTCAATGGATTCATATTAATGTATTGCTCAGTTTGAAATTATGTTTTATAAATTGTTAATTTAATTTATTAATTCAATTTGAAAATGTGTTGCTCAATTTTAAATTTTCATATTTAATGTGGAATTGATGTTAATTTATCACTCAATTTGAACTTATGCTTTATAAATTGCTTGCAACTTAACATTTTCTACTGGAAGTGATTCTCGTGCTTCTGTAATAATTATTTTCTATAATGTGAGATCAAACCAATTGCATTGTGCTTACTAACATTATTGATGTAATGTTCAATATTTTTGAAATCGGGATTCTGATGATGAGCGACCTGCCTAACATCTTTCGTCGCACCCCAATACAATGTCAAATCGAGAGAAGGCTTAAAAATGAGTGCAACTTGGAGAGGAAGCATACCAAGCATGGTTGAATCGACCACCTATTCAATTTCCACTGCGTACATCCTCACCAATCAGGAATACCTATAGTAATAGTAGTTCTTCACATGTTGGAAATGGAGGCAATGAAGTAGAGGTTGGTATGGATGATTTATTACAACAAAGGATTTCCATGTATGCAATGTTGTTCGATACATTCCAGGACAATGAGCTAAGGGATGACACTCATATTACTGAAGCCTTCTTCGAAATCCTTAAATCGGCTTCCACCACACCTCTATTTGGATCCGATCAGTCAAAGTCTACACAGTTGGGGACAACAATGTTACTATACAACTTGAAATCAAAGTATGGCATGTCATATGCATGTTTCTCGACAATGTTAGCCCAGTGGGCTAGCTCAAGTGGTTGTGTGTTGTAATCGCAAGCAGAAGCTATCAGGGTAAAATCCCCAAGTGGCTATGCAGGGCCTCACTTGATGTCCCCATCGGGTTAGGCCCCGTAATCAGGGCCAATGGTTTACCTTGGGTACCATCCTCTAAATTAAGGGAAGTACCTACGTGTTTCCCACGATGTGTTCCATTGAAAAAAATGTTTCTCGGCAATGTTAAGGTAACTGACTATCAACTACATTATATTTTGAGTAATCCTATGACACAATCATCATTGAAAATGTTCGATTTTAAGAACATTAAATGACATTGTACATTTTTATTTCCCACTAACTATAAGTTATTCAAATATAAGTTACTTCCAAATGATAATTTCTTTCCCAATAGCTGCGCAGAGGAAAAACAAATGTTGAAAATGTTGGGTGTAGATTACATATCTTATCATGCATGTCCCAATGATTGTATTCTATATAGATGTGAATATGAAGACAAAGCGATATGTCCAAAATGTGGGCATGACAGATATAAAGAATCGAATAACAAGGCTAAAGCACATGGTCCTCCTCTCCTCATAAGATATTGAGGCACATGCCTATAATCCCAAGGATTCAAAGGCTCTTTCGTTGCAAAGAATTAGCTATGTTGCAGGGATGGCATGCATCGAACCGAAGTGAGGAAGGAGTTATGTGAATCCCAACAGATTCAATATCCATGAAGCATATAGAGGATACATGGCCTGATAAATTCAAGGATGAAGTATGTAGCCTCTGATTGAGCATAGCCATTGATGGTGACAACCCATATTCCCAACCAAACAACATCTATACTGTTTGTCCTATAGTAGTGATCAATAAAAATATCCCCCCATTGTTTTCCATGAAGAATGAACATCTTATGTTGGCTCTTATAGTCCCTGGTAAAAGACAAGTGAAGAATATGGATGTTTACCTACAACCATTGATCGATGAATTCAAGGAATTATGCGAAGGGATACAAGTATATGATGTGTCGAGACCCATCCCATCACAGAGGATTTTTACACTGTCTGACATATGTGCGTACACTACACATGATTATACGAGGTTAGGAGTTTGCTCAAGTAAATATATTGTTTTATTTTTTTATATTCAAATCAATAATTTTTGGCATATTTAATTCAGTGGTTGTATTCATCCTCAACAAAAGCATGATCTCTTTACTATAACATCGAAGGTCTTGTAACAAAAGGTTATTATGGATGTAAATGTTGTGGACCTTATATGAAGCTAGGTGGTCCAAAGACCTACAAAATTTAGTGTACAACTTCTCTAGGGTATTCATCCCAGAAAACCACTCTTATAGAAGAGCAAAATCTAGTTTCAATGGTAAATGAGAGAGAACCCAAAGGCCTGAAATAATGGCATTGACTAACTGCAAGCTTAGGGCATATAACAAAGAGAAGGAGAAGGAAGACTCAGAGATCTTTGATTCAAATGTGCAACCTGTGATCAATGATCTTGATTTCTTCGACACTTATGTTGAGAAAATGCCCACAGGGATGAAAAGGAAATCGATATTTTATGAGCTCCCATATTGGGATCATCTTAAGATTTCCCACTTGATCCCGTGCATATATTTAAAAATGTTTCATATTCTTTGTGGCATCACATATCATCCAAAAAAAGTGACAAGATGAAATTCATGAAAGACCTTATTTCTTCAAATAATAAAAAGAAGCATTGGCCAAGACAAGAAAATAGAGGAGAGGTTGGCGCCTCTTTTTCATTTAAAAAAGGCGATGTCCCATGGATTTTGAATAAATATGATCTTAATTTGGAAAAATAAGTTATATTGGGCATGAAGGAACCTTCTTTTTATGGGTATACTCTATGATGTTGCTTCAATATGTCAGATGAAAATTTGTCAAGTTTGAAATCACATGACCATCTCAACCTTCTAAGGGTACGTATAATGCCAAAAAATTGTTATTACTATTTATTTATATCTTTTTCCACAAAAGTTAAAATGCACTTAACTTTTTGTGTTTACTTTGTAGTGTCATTATCCATTGTTCGTGCGTGGGTGTGTGAACCATGACTTTCTCGGTGACCTGCGGCGTGCAATATCTAGACTATCTGCATTTGTATGGTGAATCACATCAAAGGGTATTTACATCGCTAGCATTCCACGGTGGCATGAAGAGATAGCTGAGATTTTTTGTATGTTTGAGAAGGAACTATCATCGCTTTTCATGGACTTGCATGTTCATATTCTAATTCACCTAGTCGATGGGGTTGAATTAGTAGGGGTGGTCTCCTGTCGTTGGATGTTCTTCTTAGAGAGGTTCATGAAAAAAGTGAAGGGATTTGTTCGACAAAGGGAAAAACCCGAGGGGTACATAGTATATAATTTGTTCTATTATACCAGTGAGTACATAAAACAAATCAACGACACAACAGACGCGGTGATTTGGGATGATGAACATGATGAGGACAGAAGGGAAGGGGAGGTACTGGAAACGAATGGGAAAATTCACATGATAAAGAGTAAGTCACTTATATTTCGATCTTCAATTTTCCACATAGTAACTTATATTCACAACAAACGTCAAAATCTATATTTTATCCCATACGTACTGAATGTAGTTTTGTTTCCATGAATACAACAACAAATTCAGAAATTGATGAGATCAATAAATTCATTCTTTACAATGCGGAGGCAACATGGTTGTGGGTCGCATTGTATGAAGAGAAGAGGAGGAAATGGGACATTGACATAAAAGAATTCAAGTGGTCGCACGGTAGAAGCATGCCTTTTCCAGATCATTTAAAAGAAAATATGCCAATGATATGTCCCAACAGTTGGGTTGCAGACCAAGTCAGAGAGAAATATGGTGCATCTGGTCGTTACCCTCCTGAAGAGGAGGATGCGCTAAACATTTAAATCAGGTGCAGCAACTCGATAATAAAATATTTATTTACATAATTTATATCTTTATAATGCAACTTTGAATTATAACACTTATGTTTAATATATTAATTGTTGGGTTAATAGACATATGACATCATCATGTGTTAACCTTTATTACAAGTGCATTCATTCCCATCTATGTGGGCTTATGGACATCATTTCTACACCGAGGATGTTGATTATGGGCATGTTACACAAGACTACGGATTGGAATTCGAGTTCGACCAATCTAGTCATGCTAGCCACTGAGATAAAAAATTGGTAGGAGGGATGTTGGGTTATGTCGGAAAGATACAAGAGATCATTCAAGTGGAATTCTCATCTTTCCAATGTGTTATTTGTAGGTGCAGGTGGTGGGACAAATTCAATAGGAATAATGTAAAGGAAGATCGTGACAGTGGTTTGATATGTATCAACTCTAAAAACATGTGGGATGAAAGTAAGGAGCCTTATGTTTTCCCAAAACACTGCAACTAATTGTTCTTTCACTCGGATGTGTTGCATATAGATTGGTGGTTCATATTAAGACACGACCTTAGATCTAAACATGTTTCTAAGAACAACAATGCTATCATGCCAACCGAGGAAGATAATGAAAGTTATGGCAATAGAGAATGATATGTACATGTTTTATTTCGTCATTTACAGATTGAGATATCATTTTGTTACTGTTATCTTTGATTGTCTAATTATATTGTTTATTTTTCATTTTATGACAGTGGAAATGGAAAGTTGATTACTGGATCCAGTGTTTAAACAATTTCATTTGGTTAAGAACCAATTATATGTTTTGAAATATGGTTTATGTCTATAAAGTAATTTATGATTGTATAGAATGATTATATGTCATTGTCCAAATTACTCATATTATGTTTTATGTATACATATATATACACCATGAAAAACAACTTACATAATTCAATTTTATTGTTGTGAACGTAAAGGCTAACATATTTATTATTCATGACTTGAAGGTGGTCTAAAATTTCTATATTGATATTTCAGTGCTTGTATTTTTATGATGTTTTTGTTATAAATAATGTTAAGAATTATAATTGCATTAATATATGACATGCCTATTAGAATGTAATGTTTTTTTAGTCCCTACCATAGGCAGGAGACTATATGTTCCGGTTGTTTCCATTAATTGCAATCAATATTTTTTTTTTCTAAAGTTAGATTAATGTTAACATAAAATTTGTATTTATAATTGGTTAGAAAAAACAAATTACTATTTTCTAAATGGACAATCATCTTGAATTGACTATTTTTTCTCATTGCACGACATTAAAATAAATAAATAAAATAGATAAAAAAATAAAACCTTACCTTAAAACTTTACCCGTGCTCTAACTTACTTGTCGTGCAAGCAATTACCTGCAATTTCTGAAGGCTGCAACTTCAGATCAAATGATTGCATGCAGTTGAATGCATGCCCTCCACCTGTAGGATGAATAAATTTCCATCACATGGCTTCGTTCTACAAAGCTAGGATGAGTTGTGGCCAGGAGCAGGATTCTAATAATTGGAGCAACATAATGCATTGGTAGTCATTGCCAAAGCTAGCCTTGCTCTCGGCCATCCCACCTTCCTTCTCGTCAGAGACACCACGGCTTCTTCTAATCCTGAGAAAGACCAGCTTATGGAATCCTTCAAGGTCTCAGGTGCTACTATCGTCCATGTAAGTAAATCCCCCATATTGTTAAAATTATTTAGTTGTTGTAGAGTAGATTATTTAGGCACGGTTTATTTAAAGAATGAATGTGTAGTCGTGGTATTGCAGGGATCACTGGAGGACTATTTGAGTCTTGTAGAGGCATTTAAAAAAGTGGATGTAGTTATCTCGTCAATACGTGGAGGCGCATCACAAATGCAAGTACTGGATAATTGTATGGAGTCGTTTTTGCTTCAACACAATATTATCAAAGCGATCAAACAAGTTGGAACAATCAAGGCATGGAATATAAGTATTTTTTAGGAGGTGTTTTGATAAATAGTTTAGTTTTTGTTTCAAATGGTTATGACACAAAAATTAAAGATACAAAAGCCCAAAATTTCAAACGGATTCATGGAATTTTTTACCAGTTTTTTTATGTTACAGAGATTTCTGCCGACCGAATTTGGGAATGATACCAATATTACTTTACTCAAATATATTTTTTATGTTACAGAGATTTCAATCAACATACGGTTCTTGATAGGCTCCATGAGAAAATAACATCTATGTTTCCTATATTCTCAAGCATCTTATCCCAATCTTTTCACTTTCAGTTGCATTCACCGATGGGATTCCAAAGGAAGCATGCATTATAGTATAGTGTTATCCTTTCAGTCACAGGCCTTTGAAATAGGTAAGCATGCATTATAGTGCTGTCCATTTTTTTTTGGTCAATAGAAAAAACTGTTCCTTATTATTCATAGGTTGAATTAAAAGAACATTACAAAGCTTAACTATCCTCAAGATAGCATTTCAAACAAAAGACCAATTATCTACATCATTACATCCTATCGTAACCCACAAAAAGCTGTGTGAATAAAAAATATATATATATCCACTACACTGGATTTGCTGAGAACTACACTAACATACTATGTATACTCATACAAATATAAAACCCAGTTACACCGACCAATCCATAAAATCCATTCTCCTTTCTGTCAAGTTTCTATAGGTTTACATTGAATTAAAAAAATGTCTTGAAAGATTTAATGGGAAGAAGAAGATGTAATCTATGAAGAGTAAATGTGTCAAAAGCGAGAAACGAATCTGAATCTGGATGGAAAGATAACATTACCTTCATCCAAACTCCCTTGACAAAATACTCTGCTACAAACACAAAGAAGGTAAAATCCCAAATTAAAAGCCAATGGAATGAAAGTTTGGGTGAGGTAGCCCTTTTGGATGTAATGCACTGCTTATTATGGTGATAATGGAACAATCAGATTATTAACATAAAAAAATGTAAGCATACAGTATTCTCTATATACATTGTACTGCAATGAAATGGATGGATCGGGCATGCAGAGGGGTTTTTGGTGGGGATGTGAGTTCCATTCTACTTTCTACTGGGGATAGTAGATGAGGGTAATGGGCTTCAGATTCCAAATCTTAAATGAAGATATCACTTAGATAGAGATAGAGATGATGGGTCGGAGTACAAACCTTCTTGACAGGAAAGGGATGATACCGAAGGTGAAACCAGACGCTCCTTACCAAAAATATGTTGAAGATAAGCATTACAGTAAAGGCAAGGCCCTCAGCCTCGAGATTACTATAATGATTATCTTCTGCATATTTGACCTAGAAATGTAATCGCAAGGATGAAAAAATGGATTCTCCTTTCGGACACAGAAAATCCCGGCCGGCAGTCTGCACGATCCAGAGAGCCCATAGTCGCCTCGCAGGAGCAAGGGCAGCTACATCCTATAGCATAAGTCCACTTCTGGTATACATATCAAATATATAGTTTAAATTTTTCAGGTGATGCAGTGTATTTAGTCTATTTTCTGTCATGATGTATGTAAATTTTTAAAAGAAATAAGAACTGTGGTGTGGACCCATGAAGAGTGATAGTTACTAGAATTATTATAATTTAAAAATAAAGGTGTTTATATTTTACAATTTTTAATTAATGAGGAAGGGTCTTCTCCCTAGATAGCATGAAGATGAGACAATTGATGAGGAAGGCTCTTCTACCTAGATAGTTCGAAGATGAAAACAAATGTACTCTCAAAATTTATTTTATGGTCTTTTTCTAAATTCGAAATAAATAATTATTAAAAAAAATTATCTAGGTGTAAGCCTAAGTGGGCCTACATGTTAAGAACATGTGCTCCCTCCTAGAAGGTCATAGGTTCAAATCCGGAGGGAGGTAGGGTATGTACACCTCTATAGACTTTAGTAGTTCGCTAACCTTAAAAATAGATTATTATTATTATTATTATTATTATTATTATTATTATTATTCACCATCTACAAATTAAAAATTAAAATGTTCAATATTTCCAAATAAGTATTATGATAGGATTAAAACTTTAAAGAGTAGTCTCTTGAGAGTAATGCTATCTAATAATGCTTTGGTAGGGATGCTTAAAAATATATTTGAGTAAAGTAATATTGGTATCACCATTTTTTAGTCCCTGCCATAGGCAGGAAACTATATGTTCCGGTTGTTTCCATTAATTGCAATCATAATTTTTTTTTCTAAAGTTAGATTAATGTTAACATAAAATTTGTATTTATAATTAGTTAGAAAAAAGAAATTATTATTTTCTAATTGGACAATCACCTTGAATTGACTATTTTTTCTCATTGCAAGACATTAAAATAAATAAATAAAAATAGATAAAAAAAAATAAAACCTTACCTTAAAACTTTACCCGTACTATAACTTACTTGTTGTGCAAGCAATCGCCTGCAATTTCTGAAGGCTGCAACTTCAGATCAAATGATTGCATGCATGGATTTATGTGTGCATGGATTTATGTCTGCATGCAGTTGAATGCATGCCCTCCGCCTATAGGATGAACAAATTTCCCATCACATGGCTCCGTTCTACAAAGCTTGGATGGGTTGTGGCCAGGAGCAGGATTCTGATAATTGAAGCAACAGGATGCATTGTCCGTCATATTGCCAAAGCCAGTCTTTCTCTCGGCCATCCCACCTTCCTTCTCGTCAAAGACAATACGACTTCTTCTAATCCTGAGAAAGACCAGCTTCTGGAATCCTTCAAGGTCTCAGGTACTACTATCGTCCATGTAAGTAAATCCCCCATATTGTTAAAATTATTTAGTTGTTGTAGAGTAGATGATTTAGGCACAGTTTATTTAAAGAATGAATGTGTAGCCATGGTATTGCAGGGATCATTGGAGGACTATTTGAGTCTTGTAGAGGCATTTAAAAAAGTGGATGTAGTTATCTCGGCAATACGTGGAGGCGCATCACAAATGCAAGTACTAGATAATTGTATGGAGTCGTTTTTGCTTCAGCACAATATTATCAAAGCTATCAAACAAGTTGGAACAATCAAGGCATGGAATATAAGTATTTTTTAGGAGGTGTTTTGATAAATAGTTTAGTTTTTGTTTCAAATGGTGATGACACAAAAATGAAAGATACAAAAGTCCAAAATTTCAAACATATTCATGGAATTTTTTAACAGTATTTTTTATGTTACAGATATTTATGCCGGTCGAATTTGGGAATGATGTTGATAGAGTGAATGCAGTGGAGCCTACAAAGAGTTTGTACTTTGCAGTAAAAGTTGAATTTAGTCGTGCAATTGAAGGCCAAGGCGTACCTTATACATAGATATGCTGCAACAACTTTGCTGAGCTTTTTGTCTCAGGGAAGAGGGGACTTCGAGTTCCTCCTAGAGATAAAGTTGAGATACTCGAAAATGGGAATGCCAAGGGTGTGTATGTAAAAACATTAGTTGGTACTTGCAATTTCATGTTCAGAACAGTCTAAGTTTTATATATAATCAGAATTTTGGTGTATGAAGAGTACTTGTTTGTGAAAGTTGTATGTTTCATTTTGTAGCATTCACTAATCAATTTCTTACACAACAATTTTGGAATATTTTGCAGTTCCAAAAAAATTCATTATGTACACTTGTACACTGGTTTTGAGTAAATACCTCATAGTTCTTTTCATTTTTGAAAAGAAGTGAAAATATTATATATAAGCATATTATATTATTAGATAAGGATATTAATTTCATGTGGTTCCGTGATTTAAATTTCCATAATTATTAACTACTTTATTAATTATAATAAAAATTGTGGTCATTTAACCTCTATCATTGTGAACTATCTTGTTCTTACTATTCTTATTATATATATATATATATATGAAATATGCTCAATATTATATATAATTATTTATTCAAACAAAATATTATATAAACATGGTATATAAAAAGGGAAATATGCTAAATATTATATATACTTATCCATTCAAACAAAATATTATATATATATATATATATACTCGGAAAGGAAAGCAATTTTCTCTCAAAAGTCAAAGTCAAGAGCATTAGCATTGTATCATGGAAAATATCATTTGAGCATTGTATTCCATGATATAAGGAAATTGATTTAGAGTGTGTGGGAATGTTTAAATATATATGTTAGGGATGATGAATGAAAGCAATTAGGAAAGTAAAAAAGTTTAAAAGGTGTATATAATTTACCAATATTTTTTTAGTCCCTGCCGTAGAGAAACTATATATTCCAAAACTTTTACTTTTTTTTTTATTAATTCATCTTCTTTATAATGATTATAATGATTATAGGTTAACCACAACAAATTTTATCATATTTTAAAAATGGACAAAATTTCTTGTATTAATATTTTCATTAGAACTTAATATCAACAATATATTAATTATGAACTTTGTAATAAAAAAATTAAAAATCAAAGTTGTTAATTAGTAATTTGGAGTAGGGATGGAACTTACAATGCCTTGGTACAAGTAATTATAGTTATATTTTGATTATCTATATGTTTTAACATTTATTTTATCAAATAATAAATACAAATAAGTATGGTTTATTTGTTTTTAAGTTGTATTTGATTGAAGTGAGAACATCAAGGGACGAGTGATATATATATAATTTTTATCTTCTTTGGTACAAAAAGATATATACATTCATAAATTTAATTAATTTATTTGTAAAAAATAAATTATTTTTTTATTCAAAAGGCAGGGACTAAGCTACACGTAGCTCTTGTTCATTATATGATTCATTCAATTTAATTTTTGTTATAATGTAATGTTTTTCGATGTTTTTATGGTATTTATAATGTTAACTCCAACATAGAAAATGACACATTTGTAACCTTGATGGAGATTGAAAATTCAACAATTTGTTTAGTAGTGTTGAGCTCTAAAATGACTTAACTTATGGCCTTGATAACATTGAAAGTTACAACAAAATTTAAGGTGTTCTCTAATTTCTCCATCAATATTTGAATGTTTGTATTTCATGATGTTTTGCGTTATAAATAATGCTAAGAATTATAATTGCATTAATTTGTGACATTTATGTTTGAATGTAATGGTTTTTTATTAAATGACTTGGTTAATGAATTGTTATGATAATGTAATGTTTTTCGATTTTTTTATTGTATTTATAATATTAACTCCAACATAGAAAATGTCATGTTTGCAACCTTGATGAAGAATGAAAATCCAACAATTTTTTTACTAGTGTTGAGCTCTACAATGACTTGATTTATTACCTTGATAACAATGAAATGTACAACAAATTTTAAGGTACTCTCCGATTTCTCCATCATTATTTGAATGCTTGTATTTCTTGATTTTTTTGTTATAAATAATGCTAAGAATTATAATTGCATTAAGTTATGGCATTTCTGTTAGAATGTAATGTTTTTTTATTATATGATTCAATTAAATTGTTTTTTTGTTATAATGTAATGTTTTTGGATTTTTTTATTGTATTCATAATGTTAGCTCCAACATAGAAAATGACACGTTTGAAACCTTGGTGGAGATTGTAAATCCAACAATTTTTTTACTAGTTTACTTGACCTCTACAATGACTTAATTTATGTCCTTGATAACAATGAAATTTATAACAACAAAATTTAATGTGCTCTCTAATTTCTACATGATCAATATTTGAATGTTTGTATTTCGTGATGTTTTTGTCATAAATAATGTTAAGCATTATAATTGCAATTTTTTTTCTGAATGAGAATAAGAGATTAAAAAATGGCTTGAAGATCATCAAATCAACTTCATGATTAATAATAATAATATATTTGGAGAATGCAAGTTGTGGCTTTACATTAGTTGAGAGAAAAAGGGTGTTCTTTTAATTAACTATTTGTTTTTGTTCCTATTAAAGATTTGATATTTGTCATTGTAAAGTGAGCTATTGTCAACAAATTAAAAATCTTGAATGATACAATGATAGGTCATATTCATGTTCATATAATTTAGATTTTTTTTTGTGATGTTAATAAACATGATACTATGACAAATTATACAACCAACATAAATCATATAGCTAGTTGTCACAACTTCATCCATTATCAATACAAAATTCATAAAAATATTTAATACAATGATATTTTTTATTCAATTATATTATGTAAACATAAACATATCATCATTAATATCATTGTCACCATCTAACAAACATAAAAATAAATACCACCATACCATCATTAACATAAAAATAATAAAAATAAGCATGAATGTACCATCATAAACATTATGTTTCTACATATTCATCTAACATATACATCTTACAGATTTAAACATCATCTTACACACATATGATCTAACAATAACATGTAACAAAACACAATTTCTAGTTTCTAACATAATGAACATCATGGAACCTGACCTAACATACACAAGTACATTACCATCAACATAATCATTAACATGAACGTACGCAAAATGGAAAACACAAACATCTAATGAACATCATCGAACCTGACCTAAAATACACATCATGACCATCAACATATAAATAAACATCAACATAATCGTCAACATCTACAAAATGGAAAATGATGTGTATATATATATATATATAAACAATAGTATCAAATTGATGATAAATGTCAGATATATATGTCTAGTCCACCCCTGGAACCATATCATCATCACTATCTGTCAACCCACCACAGTGTATTGGCACCTCCAGCGGTAGATCTAGAGGCATGATCAGTACCTTTGCTAGGAAATAAACTATCATGTAGATCAGTAGGAAAGACATCTGTAGGAATATGGATCATCCCACCTGATCTGAGCATCATCTCCAAGCTGAGGGGACTAGTGGACGAGGATCATCGGGAGCTAATGGATCAATAGAGATTGGTCAGTTGGATAGGTATAACGGATTAGATGTTGGATCCATCAAAGGAGTGGGAGGTGGAGGAGGTGGAGGAGATGTAGAAGGGAGGTGGATGAGATGTCGAAAGTATAGAAGTAGGAGGTGGAGGCCGAGGAGGAGGTGCAGTGTATGTGGAGGCTGCCCCACCAGTAGTAGCAGCTGATGGAGAAGGAGGTGGACTAGGAGGATGAGGATCTTCGCTCTCATTAGATGATAAACTGCCATGAGGGGTGGCATCTAAAAGAATGCAAGCACCAACAATGTGTTGCATCAAGCTCCTCATATCAAGAGGAAGCATCCTCCATAGCTCAAGGTATCGGTCCTGCCTCTGAATCTCCCTGACAGGAATAGTTCAAACTCCTCGATCCGCTAATAATATGAACAACCTATCTGCAATGTCCTGTCAGAACCTCTGTTCTAGCCTCCATCGAAGGCCATCTCTAGCTAGCTGAGACACCTCTGTCTAATCATGGATCTCTATGTCCTCATCCTCATCGCCATCAAATGTACCAATGATCTGTAAAATATATAGTACATAATAATAATTAGACAATTTCATTAAACATGAATTTAATATAAAAATTTAAAACATATTTCATTTGCATTAAGTATAAAGAGAATAAAATGAAAATAGATTACATTAAACATAACGCTAAATTTACCTCTGTCATCAGGTGGCTTGTCCTGGGTGAAGAATATGTTGGTACACCCTCTCCAATCCAACCCTTCATATGGATATGCAACCATATCTAAGCGAGGCTGGTCCTCGTCTCCTAGCATGTCAAGCATGTCTGAAATAATCCTCCCGGGAAATTTTGGTTTCCCCCTCTTGGGCATCATCTTCCCCCACATGCGCATACGCACATCTGTCATCAACCTAGGAGGGCATTGGTCAAAATATGGCCTAGTCTCCGGAAATATCTCAAAAAATAGACAAAACAACTCTAAATTGAAGGGGAAGTTTCCCCTCCTGCCAATACACGCATGACTTCGATTGAGAGCATAACAAAACTGTCATAAAAAAATTGCAGACCACCTAATGCATCTAGGTGCTTGTACTAAAGAATCAACATAATATAATAAAGGGAATCTAATGCATTTCCCATCACTGGTGTAATGCGCGATAGTTGTCACCAACAAAGAGAGGTACCTCACATCCTCTCTACCAAAAGCAGCAATGGAAAGTTGCCCACCGCTGACCTGAAAATCAAAAGGCTCAAGGATGTTGTGATCAACATATCTCTGAACATATACCAGATGAGTCATTACTACAGCTCCAGTTGGAACCTTAGGGAACCGAGGAAGGTCCTCGCCTCTCCTAGAGAGCCCGGTGATAAATAATATGTCATCCTCAGTGGGATGGAACCACTTATCGGGACCAACACGAAAGGCCTACCTATGATGATCCCAGTATGCGATCAACTAGATCAAGAACGTATTGTTCCCCTTGAGTGATGTCGCCTCCTCATAGAACTTGAGGAGGCTAAAAAATCTCAATAGGTGTCTGGTATGAGGCATAACGGGACGAGGGTATAAATCTCTCTCCCTCTCCCTGGCCTCCCACTCTCTGCGGAAGTTATATTGATCTACTTGTGCCTCGTACTATTGTTGTGCCTCACGGCGATCATGTCTATGTTTCACATATAATATAAATCAATCTAATAAGCATACATATAAAAGAATTATAACAAGATTATATATACTAAAATCAAATATTAAAGTTTTTCCAAAAAAAGAAAACAGGTGCGCCAAAAATATTAGAAAAGCATTGCGAGCGGTGCACTTATATACTAACGACGCCAAAAAGTGGTGCGCTAAAATATTTATGCCACACCGCTAGTTATATATCAAAAAATTTTAATTTGAATTGGACGGTGCGCGTAAATCTTATTAGCGCACCGTTATTCAAACGCACCGAATTTAAAAAATAAATAATTTATTTGAAATATATTCACGGTGCGCCCATGTCACATCAACGCACCATACAATGGTGCCTTGATGTGACATAGGAGCACCGTTAGTTGTGTGTTCACGGGTTTATAAAAAGTGTCAACGATATGCCTATGTTAATTGCACCAACACCAGTGCGATGATGTGACATAAGCATACCATATAAATTATTACAACTTTTAATTTATAAATACTGGTGTGTTTACTAAAATTAACGGCACTGGCAAGTCGGTGCTTGTTAATTATAACGCATTGGTAAGGATTTCAATCCTTTTAAAAAGCATCATTGTTTATGAAATTTTAATTTTTTTGAAAACATGAGAACGGTGCGCTTAATGCACGTCATTGCACCAACAAATGGTGCTTTGACGTGACATAATCCCACTGTATAAATGATTATGATTTTTTTATTGTACTAATACTGGTGCACTAGACAATAACAAGCACCGGAATTCTGGTGCCCTTGATTGTACTAAACGCATCGGTGTTTATGAGAATTTAATGTTTTATGAGGTGTATCAATGGTGCGCTTACACCACGTCATTGCACCGATATCCGATGCGCATGCGTGACATAAGCACACCATTTACACAATTATTATTATTTTTTGATTGTATGGTTACTGGTGTGTGTATTACACTTAAGGGAATCGGAATGCCAGTGCTCGTAAATGTGTAATGCACCGGTAACCATTTGTGGGCTTTAAAAAAAAAATTGTGTGGAGCAGTACCTTCAAGTCATTCGGCTCACACTGCTAACGGTGCATGCAGTAAAATTTTACAAGGTGCACCGTATATCAGTGTGAGTCGAACAACTCAAACGCACATGCGCAAATTTTTTTAATTTTTTTTAAAAGAGGTGCATTTCAAGTTGAGTTTTAAAAAATAAACCGCCAAAAAATTAAATTGTGAACTAAGAAACATTTTACCTATTGAACAGCATGTTGAGGAGGCATATTGGCGATGTATGGGAAATTTGATTTTTTTCGCACATTTGGAAAAATTCAAATGAACCGCAATAGCCAATAGGAGACAAGGTTGATATGAAGGAAATGTTGTAAATGGATGTCACAAGTTCAAATCACCCCAACTTACCCGTGCCCCATGCATGTGGGCTGTTTGGATGCACCTAGGGGTATAGTGGTAGCAAACGGGATTAGATCCCTAGACCCCGTGTCACGCGAGTACCAGCCCCTTCCCACTTGTTGATTCCTCTAGTTACAAAAAAAAAAAAACTTTCTGATGCGTTTTGTGTATGAGACCGCACCGGTGCATCTATAGTCCTTTAGCGCACCGGGAATGGTTTTAAAATATTTTTTCGATTATAAAATTATATTTTTTATTTTCAATAAATGGAATGGTTGTGCGTTATGATCTTTCGAACACACCGGAACATTTAACAACGAACGCACCATTGTTAGACTTTTGGGATATTTCTTTTAAGAAAATAGATTATTATGTTTCATAAAATCATGTTCAGTGCATTAGGTTTGATACGACGCATCAGGGCGGTTCTAGTTAATGAACGCACCGAGTTTAGTTTTTTTACCTAAATATTTTATTTTTTTAATAAAAGAGTATGCAGTGTAGTGGTTTCTACTAAATGCACCGGTACGATTGTGTGTGATGGAACACACCGCTATGGTTATTTGGAAATTATTTTGTTTTGATAATGATGTTTTTTGGTCATGGTATGACATACTAGGAAATGGCCCGGTGCATGTGTTATGTGAATGCACCAGTGCGATTAGGTAAAAATGCACCAAAATTAAAACTTCCACTCAAACCTCTGGCCACTCACCTTCGCTACTAACCTACACTAGAAACGGATATTTGGGCTCTTTTGGGAGTAGCATACGCTATAACCTCTGCTAAAGGGCCTTTTCCTTGTAGTGCTCCTCAATCTTACCTTGCTTGGACCAACTACCTTCTCCAACCCTTTACTAGCTAGAGGCTTTCCCCTCAAGAGTTGTATTTTTTTATATGTTTGGTTTCCATCTATTATTGATCCAATTGGTTTGCATCTAAGGTTTCTTGGGTCAGTACCTAGTGTCTCCTTTGATCTTATTTAACCACAACTCAAGGTAGGTTTCCAACACACTAGCTAAAGGAATTATGCCTCATAATTGAGTGCACACTTGTTTTCCATATTTAATAATGTTTTTTTGGTTATTTGTGTGGTTTCTCTAGTATTTTAGATACTTATTTGTTTTAGGAGACAATATCTAAGTTATTTTATAGGAAGATCTATCATTTTGGAGTGTTGCACAGGATCACTTTTCTTGACCCTTCACGCATGTTTCTCATATTCTAATCACATGTAGAATCTTTCCTCTTTCCCCTTTTACATTAGTTTGGTTTCATTTCATTTTAGTAATTAGAACCAATATTATCTTTCTAGTTGTTTGTTAATATTGGAAACCTAATTGAAGTACCTTTAAAATCAACCATATCCATAGGCTAACATTAAACTTAGATTTAATCCATTTATTTGAGAGGCTCATTTTCCTTCTTTACTCTCTTTACATTTGGTTGTTTGTTACCTTCAACTATCAAGTTGGGAATCCACTTCCTAAATACCACCTTTAAATGGTGATTGGGCCATTGTTGTGGTATCCCAATGCCTTACTCTAATAGTTTCCCTATAAGCTCAAAAATGGTTATCAATAATTACCTTATATTTTGTGTACTAAGTATGATAAGTGGTGCATGGAAATTGCATATATATTTTAATATCCCCACTCATATATCACTTAAATATTGAGGGAATGGTATGTACCAAATAGCATATAACTAGAAAGAATAAGTAATTCCACACCTTGAGAATGATAGAGAGCCAATGAATAAGAAGCTTATTCAAAGGGGAAACCTCCTTTTATAATATGTCAAATGCACAAGACAAGATACCTAGTCAAATGGGTCTCCTTTATTATAAATAGGAGATAAAAAGGACATGATGTATCCTACAATCTAGGTAAAATTAAATATAACTAATATAATAATAATAGATTGGGGTTATAACCTAACATGGCCCCCCTCTTTTAAAAATGTTTTCCCTCAAAGCTTATAGTTGAGGGTGTTTCTTCATGAATTGTTCGTCTTCCCATGTAGCTTATTTTGGAGGCATATTCTTCCACTTGAGTAGGCACTCCATAATCATTCTATTCCAAAGAGAAAGAGAACATCGATTATAATTTGTTTTGAATTAACAATCAATTTTCCTTCATCTAATTCTAAAAGTTTTGTTTCTATTGGAATAGTCTATCCTATAACCTATTTTAGGCAAGAGACATGAAAAATCTTATGAATGCATGAAGAATGTAAATCTAACTCATAATCCACTTCTCCAATCTTGTGAAGTATCTTGTAGGGTCCATAAAATTTTTGATCTAGTTTCTAATTCTTCATGTTGAGATTAGATTGCTTATATAGTTGGAGTCTCAAATATACCCCATCCCCCTCCTCAAATTTCCTTTCACTTCGATGTTTAATTTGTTCTTCCCATGATTTGCTATAGATAACTATACTATCAAAGAAAACAAACACAAACTTTATAAGATGAGGTTAGAAATTTTGTTCACGAGGCTTTGAAAAGTAGAAGGAGCATTATTCAACCCAAAAGGCATGACCAAAAACACATAATGCCCTTCATGTGTTCTATAAGTTTCTTTGGCGATGTATTCTTCCCTAAATCTAATTTTATGGTTTTCTAGTTTTTATATCTAACTTTGTGAAGTAAGTTGCCTCTTGAAGTTCATTTGATGGCTCATCAAAATCTGGAATGGGAAATTTATCATTGATGGTGATTTTGTTGATATCTTTGTAATCAAGTAACATCCTCCAAGAGTTTTCCTTTTTCCTCACCATCACTACCAAGTATGAAAAGGAACCCTTGCTTGGTCAAATAATAGCTACAACCGGCATGTATTTTACCATTTTCTCAATCTCACTCTTTTGTTGATAAAGTTATATATAGGGTATTTTATTAGGAGGTGTACTTCCTGGTATGGGCTCAATTTGACTTTCATGACCTCTAGATGGAGGTATCCTTTAGGAATTTCTTGGAAGACTCTGCGATGCTTTTCCAAGGTGCATTTTGGTTCTAATGGAATAATTTCATATTCTTTCTTCACTTCCATAGAATAAAGTATAGAAATAACTCCATTACAACCCCTTATTAGGATATTTTCCATTCTATGTGAGATATAAGTTTATATTCAAATCCATCAACTTTAAATCTCATGAATAAATTATTATAAGTTGTAAAAACAACACCCAAATTTCTCAACCATTGAATACCTAGAACCACATCTACTCCTCCAGCAAGAATAGCATACATGGGGCTTGATAAATTATAGTCTCCCATACTAAGTTTGATGTTATGGATTTTCCTTTACAATCAATACTCCCCCCATTAAAAACAATACTTGAATATATGCCACTAGGCATAAAAAATAATTGAGATTATCTGCTAATATTTTATCAATGAAGTTATTGGTACTACTTGAATCAACAAGTACTGTGAATTTTTTCTTCCTGATGTATCCTACAATATTGAAGGTTTCGGTTGTTGATACACCCACCAATGAACAAATATATATTCTACACTTGGTATCTTGATCTATTCTATGCAAAATTTCCACATTTTTTTCTACTCTTTTGTGCTCACAATTTATTCCTCGATCATTCATGGGGGTGCCTCTCTTTCCTCCTCGTCGTTATTTTCCAATGTGAACTATTTTGTTTGTTGACATCCATGCCCCTTGGACCATTTACTATTACAACCAAAGCATATTCATCTTGATCATCTTTCAACCATTTCCTTCTATGATATTTGTTTGGGTTGATGAATGGTTTCCATATGAGGAACAAATCTTGTATACTTCCTACATATTTTCTATAGGTAGACATGTAGGTAGCCATATTCTTGGCTTGAATATGACAAACAAATTTCATAGTTTCATTAACATTTTTGGAATTTCTATGAGAATCTCATGTTGAATGTCTTATTTTAATCCACCCATGTAAGCTTCCAACAAAATCTATGTCACTTATTTTATCCACATGTGTGGCCAACACTTGAAATTCACAATTATAATCCTCAACAAAACTTAAGTGCTTGATTCTTGTTAACTAACTAAAGTAGTCTTGTTCCCAAGTTTTACCATATTATTCTTCTAGGTCCTTTGTAAATAAACCCAAGTATGATTATAAAAGGCAAGTGCCTTTTAGCTACCCAATGATATAATTTTGATATGGTTTTGTCTCAAAATACAAAGTCTCTATGGAAATCCTTTGTTTATCATCACTAATCTTATCTAATTCAATATATTTCTTTGTTTGGTTCACCCATGTAAAGGCATATGTTCCATCAAACATTTTTAATTCAACTTGGGAAAGCATATATTGTTAGTAACGCATACATTATTAGGTCCAATGTTAGATTTTAATCCTCTTGCAATATGATTATTGGTGGAAGGTCATTACCCTTAGAACTTTTTATCTTTATTTTGATGAGTTCCTTGGGTCGCATTGTTACTTTTAGGGAACCTCTTATACAGGGCATGTATAATCATATCTTCCATTTGTTCCATATTCTAATCCATATTATATTCCTATTCCTTTTTTTAGGGTTTTTTTACAAATATATAATATCTTCCTTTTCAAACACCTTATTATCCTTATCCTTAAATTGGTTCCTCAATTGGGATACCTAGTTCTAAGTCTTGATTTTCATCATGAATCATACATAAGCTCTCTAGAGGTTTATTTGATGTAGAATATTTTACACTACCCTTTTCCATGTGGGAAAAATATATTATTTACCTAGAAATATTCTCAATATTATTTTTACCGCAAATTTTAAATCACCTCAAATAGATATCCCAATCAAAAGTTATGCCAAAGTTTCAAGTTAGCATCCCTCTTTAAGCCTTAATTTGGATATTGTATTGTTGTATGAACTTCAACCTAATATGACACCATAAATTATAATCCTATGTTGCTGCAATTTTTACATGATGTACTATGAGATCTTATCTTCGCACTTTCACTTGTCCCATTCAATTTTCACCTATCAAGAAACAATTATGCTCACATTACCAGAACTTGTTTTTTTTCCATATTAAAGGAGAGTGAACTTGTACAGACTTCCACGTAGCCAATACTTCACTTCTAGGTGTTGACATGACACCCCTTATTCTATCATCTTTTCATACAACCGGTGGATCTTGATTTGGATTTTTTTAGCTTGAGATATAAAAAATTATTGAGAACACTTGCTTGAAACTAGTTTTAGGACGAGCCAAAACCCATAAATTCCACAGGATGTAACTCTAAATATATAGCAAACTAGAATACAATATGTTTACCCAATGTACTTATCTATGTCCTACATGTACCCCAAAATTTTCATGCATTGAATATGACCCAAAAAAGTTAGAGCAAAAATGTTAAGATATGACTCATTTGAAGGAGCCAATCCCAAGGGTTGTCCAATTCAATGCCAAATGTCATGTATTAATTACTCAAATAACATAAAAATAGAAAGAATAAGTAATTATGTGCCTTAAGAATGATATATAGACAATGAATAAGAAGTATCTTCCAGGGGTCAACCTCATTCTGCAAACTATATATCAAATGCACAAGACAATATGCTTAGTCAAATGAATTTCCTTTATTATAAATAGGAGATAAAGAGAGCATGATGTATCCTACACTTTAAGAAAACCTATCTATAACTAATATAATAATAATGAAATAGGGATAAGAGCCCAATAGGAATCCTTATCGGGATTAGTGGATCATGACGTTTGTAAGGATGTTGCATTCCATCACCATGGGTGGATGAAGTATTTCCTTAGCAAAAACATTAAGTGTCTTCATGAGCGCAACTAGTGATAAAAATAAATCATCATGAAAATATTACCGACTTAACCAAGGACTAGGTATGTGTGGTTATCTACAAAATAGGATTAAAAATTATCCACCTAACTAAAACCTAGTGTGGATCTATCCAAGATCCACATTAGATTAAACGCACATAAGTTTTGTAATTCCACCATATGAATGAGTAAAAATCCTACATAACTATTTACAATGACATGGATCACATGTTATATTATTCGTTATAATTTTCATATTTTATTTAGTCCATGTTATATATTTGATGGTCACACCATGGATGCCTAGGAATTTCTCCTTCACTAGTTTTGAATTCCTCTGTAGTGGTTTGTGAAAAAAATTCATGTTCATGGTTTGTGTGAGAAATTTCAGTTTTAGTTCATTTCCAATTACATATGGTTATCATACAATTGATCATATTACCACATGTGAGTTATGTTTAATGTCTCATATAAAATCATTTTTTCTATAGGCATGCATGTGGTGACATTAGTTATCAGTTGGCATTCTTGATTATATTAATATCAATTAAACTTGATGTTGTGGGAATTTTTGGGATAAACGTTTATCCAATAAATAGTTCTTCCATTTATTAACTAACTCCACCAAGGCATAGAGTTCCTTATCATAGATAGGGTAGTTTAGTATATTCTATGAAATATCTCCAAATGATAGCATACCAACCTCCCCTCTTGCTTTAACACTACACCCATAGCATACATGTTGACATCCTTTTCCAATTCAAATATCTTCTCCATGTTAGGTAATGATAGGATTATATCTTGACTAATCATATTTTATAATTCTTCATATGTTTTATACTAACACTTACCCCACTGGAAACAATTACCACTGGTTGTAACAACATGAAGTGGTGTTTCCAAATCTGAAAAATGATTTTACGAACTTTGTTAGATATAAGGACGATCCCATAAAAATCATAACTTCAATGTCATCAATAGGAGCATCCCATTTAATAGATACTACAACTCATCTCCACCAATCACATGCCCCGGGTACACAAGGGATTGCTTGGAAAACTCACACTTATTTATGGTTGCTAGCAATTAATGTTTTCCTATTGTCTCAACCACCTATTTCAAATGTATAACATTCTCCTCCCAAATAGAAGTAATTATCAAGTTATTATTTTAATAGACTATGATAAATAAATCTATGAATGGGTGCAACACATCATGCCATTAAATGCATAAAAGGAGTTGGTTCACTACTCAAACAAAAGGGAATTACGGGTCGTTCATGCAAACCTTACCTCATCTTAAATGGTGTCTTTCGTGCAACCTCTTATTGATATAGACTTAAATATATCCAAATTTTAGATCTATCCTTGTAAAGTGTCTTACTTGTTTTAGTTGATTTAACAAGTCATTTATCCTATGAAAAGGGTATTGATTATTGATGGTTCTCTTGTTGTGAGCATTCTAGTCAATGCACAAATTCCTAGTATTATCCTTCATTATTACTAAAATAACATGTGAACCACATGGTGAGGTACCTATTCTTATGGCTCCTTCTTCAACAATTTCTATGACTTATTCTTCATGTTATGTAAGTTACTTTAATATGGATTACATGTACATTCATATGTTTGTCAAAGGATATTGTGGAAATAGTTATATTTCCTATTGCATTTCCTTCTCGGGTGGCATACTCTTTGGATTTTGTAACACTTCTCTATATACCCTCAAAGTCTCTTTGTATCTATGCTTATGTTCTTTTCTACATCCTTCTAAAGATGTGTTTTCTCCCATTGTCTTGATGTCTTTCTTCTTATGTATCAAGGAGAGCAGTACATGGTTCTTGCTTGAAATGATCAATTTGTTAGCTTTGTAGGAAGACACCAACGACATCCTATACTTTCCTTTGTGTGCATCGATGATAAAATATCCATCATACTTAACCAAATGGTATTAGTTTTCCCTTATCATGAAGATGGCATCCCTCATATACATGTAGGGACAACCAAAAACCACACTGCAAACATCAAGTGGTACTACATCCACCTCTATTTTATCAACAAAGTTTGCACTAATAGAAAACATAACTTCTTACACTACTTGGTAACTTTTAAGTATTCATCATTGTCTACACATCCCAAGAGATATGGTTGAGCATCACAATGCACCTACAATACAATGTTCCTTTCTAGGTCCTCTACAATGGGATTGGTCTACAAATGAAAATCAAATAGATAATATATTATATTATTCTTGATATGGTAGGTTTTTGTATCTCCTTCTCTTGATTTTGATGGAGGTTACTCATGTTCACCTCCTTTTGCACTAATGTGCATAAAATAAATTCATCCACATATGCATTGACTCTTATCTTCTTTTCCACTTCCACACCTAAAATATTTTTTCTCTTAGATGTCTACTTGAGGTTCTTTGGATTTATCTCTAAATGTATATTCCAACATTTTTCTCAAGTGTGAGCATAAATGTTGCAATGGACACATGGGTTGTTAGTGTCCCTTCTCACATTTGCAATGGCAGCATTCTTATTATTTTATCATTTCTCCTTTTCTCCCTTCTTAGGTGCACATCCTATTAGTCAAGATAATTTGAACTACCTTGCCATCTATTGTTATTGCAAACAATGATTTAAAATAACTAGGTCAACCTCATCTTCACATGGCTTCATTTGACCTTTACTTTGGATAAGGGATAAGAAGATTGGTTACTAAAGATTCCTTTTTTGAGCTTTAAATATTCTCTTCTTCCCTAAATCCTTCTTGATCTTCTACTTTCTCATGAGATTTAGGATGCTCTAGAAAGGGGTTGATCTTGCTCTCAAGAGAAACCATCAGTAAGGCCATGATCTTGGAATGTTAATGACTTGAGCTTCCAACCTTGTGAATATTAACTTTCCTTTGTCAAAATATTTTTACTTGTGCCCATCCACCATCTATGTAGCTCCCAACTATATTTTTCCCTTCTCTTGTTGATCTCTAGATCCACAAGGTGCATCTCTCCCTTGAATTTAGGCTTTCTATGCTCAAGAAGCATATGTCTTGCTCAAACCCCAAAATTTCCCAAACAAAAATTTCTTTGATACAAATATGACATGTAAATACCTTGGATATTACAATCGTTAGTTCACCAAAACATATCTTCGACTTATTGTTGCTATAGTGAACCTTTGTTTGATTGTGCAAGTATTTTTTCTTGCATTTAGTGATTAAAAAAAACACTATATGGGTTCTTAAAACTACCATGAATCAATAACAAAACTACAATAGAAAATACACATATCGGAACACCGTGAAGAAAATATTTTCACGGAAAAAACCAAGTGTGTCTAAAAACTCTAGTAATAAAGGATTGTGCCTTTCATCTTAATAACCTAGATTACGATCCAAAATACAAAGCTCACCAACCCTACTATTGAGGCATGAGACATTATGATATGCTATAGTCCACTGTGGATTGATCTTTCTTCTTTGATATGGTGTCTCTCTATTCCTGTTGGTAGTTTCTCTATTATGGAACATCAAATTGCTACAATTGAACTATATCCCCTCTCCCTCCTTTTAGCTAGGTTTTTAACAACCTTCCTAGGTCATTAAGCTTAGGGTTTTGTAATAGCATGGCATTTCAAGAAATCCCTAGTGAATTCATTTTGGTACTGGTTCCACGTGAGTGAATCGTGGTGAGCTTGTGTGGCTTGGACATGCAAAGAATAACCAACAGTTAGCTTGCAAGGGGTATAACATTCACATACAAACTTTGTTGTTATGTTATTTTGTTAAAACAAATACTTATACATGTAAAACGCATTTGGAACCTTTAATACATATATTTTCAAGGTTAAATACCTCTAGAAACCGTTATTAAGGCCTCAAATCAAACGATTTTAAACTCCAACCCATAAGTGGAGTAATCGGGGTTTGAACAAAAGTACCCCTTAAAGGTCCCAAATCTTGGTTTTCCTCTTTTGAAGAATGAACAAGACAATATAATAACTACAAAGATCCGTTTTGGATCATCTTCATATAATCTTTTAGTATTCCCATTGTTTTTAATCAAATATAAAGTCAATGAAATGATAGATTTTATAGATCATCCATCTCACCTGAATAAATAGCCAAGTGAATAAAGTTGTTAGAAAGATAATATGACATCCCAATGCTAATGCGATGAATAGTGACTTAATATAGAACTTGGGATTCATAGAAGTTGGGATTCAAGTACAATGCAGCATTAATCATGTGACATTACTCTATGGTTAATTACACTATCATGTCTAAAGGAATTTGATGCAACATTGATAACCATGTCAAGTGGATTTTATTCTCCTTTGCAAGCCATCATAATCCATTAATTGCAACTCTGAAGGATGCTATAGTATTAACAAAAATCAAAAAGTGGTACAACAATGTATTCAATTCAACCAATAGGAAATCCATGATATGAGCCTCTTATACCATCAATAGGAAATCTATGATAGGGGTCTCCTCTACCAACAACAGGAAATCCATGATAGGAAACTCTTCTACCATCATGATGGATTATATTGATTAAATGTAGCTCATATGCACTATAATGAAGAGGGGCGAACAATAAGAGATATAGAGAGACAACACATTAATTAAAGCTCAAAGATAAACACCAAACACTCTTCATTGATTTTTATTTATAGTTGCATGTTACATTTTTCATACTTCCATTGA
This sequence comes from Larix kaempferi, assembly GCA_027924585.1. Classification (NCBI taxonomy): domain Eukaryota; kingdom Viridiplantae; phylum Streptophyta; class Pinopsida; order Pinales; family Pinaceae; genus Larix; species Larix kaempferi. Next base: position 10,640,335 of record BSBM01000767.1, on the reverse strand, counting down.
GGGACAAAATTTTCAAAAACCTTGTGAGTGATATTTCTAGATGTGGGTCATCTACAAGCATCTAAACTATACCTAAATATTTAAACTACTACATTTTAATATCTTCTAGAACATTCAACTACTAACACTTCCCTAATAAACATTGTCAAGTATTTTAAACCCCCCTCCCCCAACTTAATGTTGATTAGGGTGATATACAACTATATCATTTCATTACTTGGAAAAATGGCATGTAGCTAATATTTGTTCTCAAGATCAACTACTTTGAGACCTAACATCTCTCTAAATTTGACACACTTTACCTAACTTAAAGTTTTGGAAAATATCAACAACTTGGTCTTCTATCCCAGAATACTTCAACATGGTGTTTCCTTCCTATATTTGTTTACAAACATAAGGAGGATATATGTTTGATTTTTTAATGAAAAACTAGATTCTTTTCCAATTGTATTATACTTTGATTATCACAATAAGGTGTTGTAGTTTCTATTTGAGGATGACCCAATTGATCAAGGACTGTTATGAACCAAATTAATCTTATATCATTAGTTTTGCGCCCTTGTATTAATATTTTGTAGAAGATAAACCAAACTTAGATTGATTCTTATTTCTCCATGGAATATGTTATAATCCAAGGTGAAGGAGATAAGTGTATTTTCTATCCCCGATGTCACCTACCCAATTAGATTCAATATACTCAACTATTTGAACATCCCCATAATCATTGTACTTAAGTCCAACATGATATGTCTCTTTAATGTATCTCAATATTTTTTTCAATTTCCTTCAAATGTTCAATATGGGGATGAAACTATGAACCTAGAAAACAATCCAATGACATATGCAGTGCATGGTCTATTAGTTGTTTAATAAAGGAGATTTTGAACTAGTTGTGTACATAGTTCTACTACCAAAATTTACAAAATTAGTGTTAGTCATCAACTTGGTCCCTAATTAATTCAAGCAGGAGTTGGCATTCCATCTTAAAATTCTTTAAAAATTCAAGTACATGTATTCATTAACATAGAGGAATCCTACCCTCCTCTTCCCAAACCTAGATACAAGAAAGTAGTGTAACAAACACTTATGTAATATCAAATACGTTTTTTGACTTGTTATAACAATAATAACCAAATTTTAAGGTCAAATCCTATCCAGTCACCAAATTAATGTATGAGAACCCCATTTTTGTGGGACAAGGGACCCCCTGCATGTAACAATCTAACTAATTAATCTACATAGGTGCACATATGATACCCCTTTGGATTTGAACCTATGACCTCCAATGAGGAAACATGTATTCTTAATCATTATTACATTGATAAGCATCCCTTATGTTGTGACCTATAATAATTAAGCCATCTACATGTTGACAATAATTAGAATGTCGCCACTATAATTCTTCCTGTGTAGTTTAGGATTAGAAGGACTTATCTTGAATACTTCCCTAAAAAAAATTCATTAATTTTGGAATATTGGACTCTTAGAGCTTTCTTAAGCATATACAAAGACTTCCTTAATTTGCAAACAATGTATGTTTAAACTACTCTCACAAACCTAGGGGGTTCTTACAAAGATATTTTTTGTATATAGAATTCATTCAAATCAACATGTAAAAATGCACTCTTTACATTCATAAAAGGTGTCTCTTAATTGATGATTTTTTCAACAAAATTTAGTAGCAAATGATATTACAGTGTGAATTATAGTCATTTTAGAATGTGAGAAAATGTATTAATATAATCATACATTCTTTCGATGGGAATCCTTTTGTGACTAATCTATCCTTATGCTTCTAAATTGATCCTTTCAATGTGAACTTGGCCTTGCACAATCATTTGCAAAAATCTAGATTGTTGTGTGGAATTTGATTCTATGACTAGGGTGAGGTCACCAACATACTAGGGTAAGTAAAGATTGGTTAAATGATCAGTTCTATAGGTTTTATTCAAATTCTCATACAAGAAAATCAACCATACTTCAAGTCTCAAGCAAGCAAACAAACATAGATAAGGAAGAGAGAGAGAGAAAGAAGAGATGCACCTTATTTATGAAGGTTGATCCTCGATGCTCCTATTGACCTTTTCCGATATGCTCCTCAAGATGTTTCCCAACCTTCAAAACCACCACCAAACACCTTCCTGAAATCTTTTGGTTACAAATAAAGTAACTAAGAATCATAAAAACATATACATAATATCAATAAACTTAAATTATGCTTTTATGACATATAAATAGTTTTCAATGTTAATCAACGAAACACTACACTTTTAGTTTGGGGTAGGGAAAGATGTCAAATCTATATTTCAATGAAATATTAAATTACAATTACCTCTTCCACTGCTCGACGCCTTTTCAAACCAAAGACTAGGTTCCTCTACTCGTGTACACCAACGATCTCGCTTCCACTCTTTTGAATATAGTCAAGGGAGAAATCACTTGAGGGCAGTGACTTCAACACTCAAGGAGACAATGATCAGGGATAGGGGTCACTGACATGGATAGGGGATGGATGCAATTATGATGCAAGATTCATCCAATGTAATCATGTTGTCTGGGTGTCCCCTTCCTTGGTCCATCTTGACTCATTTTATGATTGATGGAGATAGTTGCATACGGTTACCAATTGGTTTAGAGAGTTACAACCATGCCACAAATTGTCTAAAAATTTCATATATTCTCAAATTTTGAAATTTATATTTTTTTCATGAGATTTTGAGGCACTCATTTCTTGCTTAAGGGAAACACACATGGCTCACTTGTTGCTAGTGTAGAAGGCACATATGCGAAATTATATGGTTGCAACTTCATGGAATCAAGGGAATATGAGTTGGGATCTTGCTTTAGGGATTAAAACCATCATAAGGAGTCAAATCATAGGCTCTTCCATCTTTTAATGTCATTTTTTATGAACAATCAATGACACTCAGGTGTGGTCTTTTTAGTTGTCGCCACATATAGAAAAGTGTCAATTTGAGCTATAACAAATTCCCCCTGACGTAAGAGGTCAGAAGGGGACATAATGGTTGAAATACATTATAATAACTGGTGGACTAGGATGTGGTGTTATCAAGTTCTATATTATTGATCATTAGATAAAAAGGTACATGAAACGGACGAAAAAGGTGTCGGACATACATTTTCGTTAGATGTGCATGTCCATGCTCAAAGTGTGATAGAACATGGCTTCCAAATTGTATACACTACGGATCCATGACATATAAAGGATGTAGAAATCATGGACACAAAAATAATACATGATGGATCCATCTGACATATATGAAAGTGAATCGTGGTCATGAAGATGATACACAGTGGATCCATGTCAATCAGGAGATCAAAGCCATGAACAAATACACAGTGGATCTATGTCTCAACGTGCATCGGGAGAGCTAATTGTAGTTGAGGTGAGTATTGGTTCTCCCAATGGTACCAATGTCATATTATGTATGGTATGGTTTTGTGCAAATCGGGCAATAGAAAAATGTAGGATGCTATTGTTGGCCCAAGGTCTTCCATCCAAGTTGCTGAAAGATATGAGTCATGTCCATGTGAATATGATATCTGAGGTCAAACAAGGAGGACACCATTTGATTACTACTCATTAATGTATATCGGTAACAAACATGAGGCAACCCACCAATGATGATAATGGGCACAAAGTACCTAGTACATCCTAGCAAGTGTGAATAAATGTCTTGTAATCGAACACTTGTAGAATCTATCAAGCATGAGACATTAATGTATTCCAAATACCCAATAGTGAGTAAACTTCCCACTGATGACTACAAGCCCCAAGATACTATCGAGACTCTAGATCACCTTCCCAAAGCATGATGTGTTGAAGTTGATGGGAATAGATCCATTGGAAGGGAGGCATTAGGGCATCCTCCATCAACCAACACGATGAAATGTCAAGGACTAATTTGACTTGGAAAAAGGATTGGGATAATTTTTTGCATAACAGACCATCGATTACATCTCTCGCATGCACCAGATGTGAATAGCGCATGAAAGAGACCCCCTGAGAAACAACCAATAATGAAATCTATTGACAAAGGTGAGGAATTACACCAATGATGAAAATGGAATCCAAGGTACAACATGAATCCCAAAATGTGAATAGATGTTTTCACATCGAACATTATGGGAAATCCCTCAATCAACGACCAATTATGACTTGTCATTTGTTGAGTGAAAGGTTGCATGTCATTGATGTAAACACAAGCAGGGTATTATTACTCTAGATCAATTCCTTGGAGAAAATGAGTCGTCATCAATGAGACATGACCCGCTATTGAGAACTCAATAGGGACCTTCCATACTAGCATGGGTATAAACACCGGTTTTAGATGATACATGCTAAGAAAAAATTGACATCGGGGTGTTAGGATATTCCTATACTCCATCCTAGTCCCACCAGTATTTTGATCATTTACATTTTCAGTCATGCATGCACTTTTAGGGTTTGCATGCATTCTAGGGTTTGCATGCATCCCAGTCATCAGTCCAGCACCTATCCCTCAGTTAGCCAGCCCCCAGGAGCTTCTCACTATTCAGTTTTATCCCTCCAGTTGCTTAATGAACCCTTCTTCCTTGATTTTAGGAAGCAACTCGCCCTCCTTCACCTACCAGTCCAGTTGTCTTCAGTTTACACTCAGTTACAGTCAATTACACTCAGTTACAGTCAGTTACACTGAGTTACACTCAGTTACACCTACCAGACTCAGTTTGACTGATGGTTTACAGTTACTTGAGCATTGATGACTCCGCTGATGATGACGAAGACTTCCAGTTGTGCTCCAATGATACTAGTTGTGCTCCGATGACACTCCAGTGATCCTTTGATCACTCCATGAAGGCTAATTCGAATTGCCACCTTAGGCATTCGAATTCCTCATGCATTGTATTATTTATTTGTCCATTTGTGATTAATGAATTAGTGTGTGTGAAGTATTATTGCTTCTATCTGAGTTCTACTGTACCATATTATTATGTTGCTCATCATACTGTATTGTTCACTCTTCTTCTATTTTCCTGCTTAATCATAATTATTCTTGTGAGGTATACATCATCTCTTAGATCTGCTGTGAGGATTTTCACATGGTATCAGAGCATGTTGAGAGTATTGTTTATCTCCATTCTTGAGAGTTTTTTGCAGGTTATTACCAAGATTTCGAGTGTAGCAGTTGCAGCAGTTTCTGCATTTTTGCAGCAGTAGAAGTTGCAGTTATTCTATATTGTTTTTGCAGGTCTTCTACAGCTTTAATGTATGATTTAGAAGGAATTACTTCTCTTTCTCCATTCAACTATGATGAATGGAAACCAAGAATGATAGCATACTTGAAGATCCATGATCTTTTTTATTGTCATTTTGAAAGAGAGTTCGAATCCCCTGAAGAGAAGATTGATTGGTTAAATAAAGGTGATGGAGCCTTTGGAGCAATGATGCTTTCTTTGCCTGCATACCTGAGATTCCATTTCAAATACTGTGATGGTGTTGAAACTCCAAAGGAGTTATGGACTCCAAAAGAGTTATGGGCTCACCTGGATGAAAAATTTGGCAGAAAGAATGAAGGACTTGGTCCTAACCCATTCGAAAGCAAGCAAAGTGATGCATTCGCTCCTCTTGATGGTCTCTCAGATCATGAACCAGTATCATCTCATATCGAAGTTGTTGACAAAGAACTTGCATATTCTCCACTCATGCTCAAACCTTCTTCTCTTTATGTGCCAGCTCACACTCTTGTTAAATTTTCTGAATTTACTTCAATATGATCTAGGATCTTAACTGAGAGAACAACATGTACAGCATATCTACAGCATATCAATCATGGAGACAATAATGCAAGCACACAAGAGACACAAAGATTTACTTGGGGAAAACCATAAAGGTGAAAAACCCCAATAACTTCCTCAGAGATAGATAGAGCAATGATACAACTAACCAAGAGAGATAGCCATAACCTAGCAGCAATCCTCCTCCTCCATAAGTGCGCCTCTCCTCCTTGAGAGCATGTGAGAGAAGTGAGTTAGTAAATAGAGTGCCTCCCGCACTCTATTTATACTTGACTTGACTTGCCTTTTTACCTAACTCATGTAGGCTCGAACTTAACCACATAACATAATGCTGAGTGGGCCGACCCCCAATAGGGTGGTCTAATAACCCTTTGACCCACATGGCCGACCCCCAATAGGGTGGTCTAATAACCCTTTGACCCACATGACTTATACAGGGCCGACCCCAAACAAGGTGGTCTAATAACCCATCAAGTATAAGTTACGACACTTACAATATAAATGACGACACTTCTTTATAGAGGAATAATACCATCTCTATAGGAATACAATATACATATATGTGAAATACATTCCGAAGTTACATATACATCAACACTTCCTCTTAACTAGGAAGGTATTTCTCAGCACAGTTCTTCTAGCACAAGTCATCTTCTCTGGATCATCGTCACTGGATAATCGTCACTGAGTCATCATCATCGTCACTGCTGCTGCTATCTCAATCAATCTCTGAATCTACTCGTCATAGGAATTTCTACAGAGCCAGTCCTTTTTCATACTGGATGTAGGCCCACCACCTGCAGGTCTTCATCATCGCTGGCCATACTGTGGAATCCTCAGGACTTTTACGTGCGTCACAAAACCTCGCAAGAGAATCCCAGGCTGTTACGAGCACACAGCTCTACCTATAGGATCTCCCAGGGCAACGAATTACATGTGACCTCACCACAAAACCTCGCAAGAGCATCCCAGGCTGTTACGAGCACACAGCTCTACCTATAGGATCTCCCAGGGCAACGAATTACATGTGGTCATGGCAAAACCTCGCAAGAGCATCCCAGGACTGATTACGGGCACACAGCCCAACCTATCGGATCTCCCAGGGAAACGAATTACATGCCATAGGACAAAACCTCGCAAGAGCATCTGCCAGATATCCCAGGGCAACGAATTACATGCCATAGGCAAAACCTCGCAAGACTATCTGCAGATCTCCCAGGGCAACGAATTACATGTCCTCCCAGAGCAAAACCTCGAAAGAGCATTTGCCAGATGTCCCAGGGCAACGAATTACATGCCATAGGCAAAACCTCGCAAGACCATCTGCAAATCTCCCAGGGCAACGAATTACATGCTCATCTGCACAACCTGATCCACGGCCACAGAGTATCAACCTGATACTCACCATACATCATCCTGATGTATCCATGATCATCCTGATCATCATCACTGCAACGTCCTGCTGCATGTCATCTGGAGCAACATCCTGAAGCTCGTCATCTATGATCATCCTGATCATCACTGCAACATCCTGCTGCATGTCATCTGGAGCAACATCCTGAAGCTCGTCATCTATGATCATCCTGATCATCAATGCAACATCCTGCTGCATGTCATCTGGAGCAACATCCTGAAGCTCGTCATCTATGATCATCCTGATCATCAATGCAACATCCTGCTGCATACCAGGTATCTACCTGATACATATCATCATACATGATCCTCCTGATCATACAATGTATCCACCTGATACAAATACATGATACATATCATCATACATGATCCTTCTGATCATCAATGCATCTACCTGATGCATACCAAGTATCTACCTGATACATATCATCATACATGATCCTCCTGATCATACAATGTATTCACCTGATACAAATATGATACATATCACCATACATGATCCACCTGATCATACAATGTATCCACCTGATACATATACTGATACATGGTCCAAGCATCCAACATGATGCATATACAAAATACATACACATGATCCAACTGATCATATCCAGCATCAACATGATGCGTACATACATAAAAATGATCCAACTGATCATATCTAGCATCCAACATGATGCGTACATACATACAAAAATGATCCACCTGATCATATCCAAGCAGAAACCAGAACATCATCCTGATGCTCATCATCCAGCGCTTACATCCACAGCCATGTGAAGGATCCTCCTTCCAACATGCTTGGAATGGCTTCAGCAAATGTGTCCATCACTTCTTCCTCGAAGTGTCCTCGATCTGAAGAACGCCAAGCCTCTCTCTGAAGTACTCGAACTTCACTCTGGCTAGTGGCTTCGTCAGCACATCTGCAATCTGCTCGTCCGTCGCAACATACAGGAGCTTCACAGCTCCTCTCTGCACCATATCCCTGATATAGTGATATTTGATCTCTATGTGTTTCGACCTGTCATGAAACACTGGGTTCTCGGACAGCTTCACACAACTCTGGTTATCACAGAAGATACCAGTAGCCTCCAACGGGAGATCAAATAACTCAGACAGTAGCTTTCGTAGCCATACTGCCTCGCAACTAGCTGAGCAGGCTGCAACATACTATGCCTCAGCTGTACTCAGTGCTACGCAAGATTGCTTCCTGCTAAACCAAGAGATCACACCTGATCCCATACTGAAGCAACACCTAGATGTGCTCTTCCTATCTGCAGCACTGCCAGCCCAATCTGAATCAACATAACCCTGCAGGTTAAACTTTTGATTCTCCTCATACCTGAGCCCATAATCCACTGTACCCTTCAGGTACCTCAGAACATGCTTTACAGCAACCAGGTGAACACTCCTCGGATCCGTCAGGAACTGGCTCAATGTGTTCATAGCAAAGCAAATGTCTGGTCTCGTGTTCGTCAAGTACATCAAGGACCCAATCATCTGGCGATACATAGAGACATCAATTGGCTCAGATGAAGCATCACATAGAAGCTTCAGATTTGATGCCATAGGTGTGGCCATGGCCTTGCAATCCATCATCCCGAACCTCTTTGGGATCTCTACTGCATACTTCCCTTGTCCAAGGAAGATTCTATCTGCATTCTGCCACACCTCCATGCACCATCCCCAAGTTCTTCATCTCGAACTTGGAAGAAAGCTTCCGCTGCGTGTCGGCAATCAATCTATCTTTACCTGTAACAAACAGGTTATCTGCATACAAAAGTAGTATCATCGAATTGCCTTCTTCAACCTTGTAGAAAAGGTTGGAATATGCTTTACTCTTGGTAACGCCCAAACTGGATAGAAAGCTGTCTATCCTACCATACCAAGTTCTGCACACATATATGACTACACCATGCTGTCTTGAGATCCATCTGGTGCATCTTCTATTTCATCACTTTTATATTTCTTAATGCTGCCATCTGCAACATGCTTGATCTGATAGTTCCATTTGGAAGTCATAACAAACTTCCCTTCACATCTTGGGACTACATCACATCGACGGATCATGGCATTCCATTTCTTCATCCCAGATCCTGGGAACTTCAATATCTTCAATAAATAAATTTGTTGCTGAACAAATGTTGTAGTTCTTCTTTTGTAGGAGATGGCATACGATCTTTCCTACACAACAAGTTAAATTGCATGATTAGAAAACATCTCATAGTTTTCAGAACAAATTCTTACACATAAAGAAATATGCCATACAGTCATGCAATTATCTTAGCCAATGCTTCAATACAACATTTATCCATATTCCGTAACTTTCTAGATGCCTTCCAATCTCTACCAGAACATTGTTAAGAGTGTGCACAACTCCCAACATGTCAGCAAAGAGGTTTCATTCTAGATAAGTAGCAATGGAATGTTGTACAGTGCCATAGGCCACTTACCCATGTATATTAGTAGTATACTGTTCATCAATGCAACTATTCTAATATGCACAATACATATCCTAAGTCTAGGAACATGAGCATATACATCATTGAACAATTTTACTTAAACAAACACATATGCAAGAAATAATAATTAAAATACTTATCTTTGTTTGTTCGTTGGGTGGACTCCCTCTGAGTCTTGATTCCTTACAGGAGCTGCTGGAGTCCTAATCTGAAGTAGCTTCTTCTACACCTTTCTGTTGTGGAATGTAAAGAGATGAACAACTCCCTCTGAATATCTACATCCTTGCATAAACCACTAGAGTGTGCTCCTTTTCTTTATTGCAGGAACAACTGGAGTGTGCTCCTTTGCTTTCTGGCAGGAGCAACTGGAGTGTGCTCCCTCTTGATCTTTGCTACCTGAATTACCTGTTCTTGAACTCATATTCATCCTTGGTCCCTATGCATGCTTATTAGTATCATGATTCATATAAAATCATACATTCATTAGTATACTATTAAAACACAATAATCTCAAGCATGTATACTCATGATCATTTCAATCAGAAATAATAAGCATTAGCATTCAAGGTTTATGTAGGATTCTTATGGTTAATCAAATCATAAGAAGCATAACATGTCTAAACCTATAATTACTCAAACCTATGACTCTTCAGGTTAGTTGAAACATCAATTAAGATAAGAGGTATAAAATGCATAAAACCTGTGATTATTCAAACCTATACCATCATGATTCTTCTGGTTAGTCATATCATCAATTATGGTAAGAAACATAATATGCATACAATCATGATTATTCAAACCTATGACTTCATGAATAATCATTATCAACAACATTATAAGATCCTAACACAAGGTAGGATTCTATCTTGATATAGGAAAAACATACCTGGATTAGCATGCTAGTTAGTAATGTCTAACATACTCACATGATGTCTTCTTGTTCTTCTTCAATGACTTGTGCTAGTAACCTGTATATCTCATAGGTTAGCCATTATAAAACCAAGTTATACATACCTCGTAAATGGATCTTCTATGAGATCCATGACAATGGATGAGTCTTTATCATCATGTCATCATGATCATATGTTCTTGAACTGGAACATGCTTTGTCTTTCTTGGTGTACCTTTCATGTTAGTAGACAACATAAACCTCATACAACACCATAATGCATTAGTACAATCATAAGTGTCAACACCCTAACCAATGAATATCTTCTATCATGCATTCATAATTTTGTTAAGGTGAAACGACAAATCTAAAATCAAAATTGTACTAACCGTAATAACATGAAGACAAACATACCATAAACTTAATCATGGACAAATATCGAAACATACCTCGATGAGTCATACCTGTCGAGATTGCTTGTAATCTTCTTATGTAAGGCCTTAGCCTCATCTTCCTCTGAAACAGGAACTTCTTCACTCATGCAGATGATCAATCCATCTTCTTCTAGGATTAACCCAATCCACTTGATTTGCAAGAACTGGACCTGGAGCTGGATATGGGTTTGTCAGAGAAACCCCAAAAGTTCAAACTTTGAATTTCAAACTTTCGAAAGGATAGAAATATGCGCCTTGATGAGCTGATCAAACTGGTATATTCAGAATTTGAAAACTGCAAGGTTTCACTCCTCAATTTTTCCTTTGAAACTCCCGGATTCACTAGACGTGATCCTGAACTGGGGTTTGATGAAGCCCACTCTTTTGCCCCATCAAAATGTTTGATCCAAAGCTCTAAGCTTCTATTTTTCTGAGGAGCTTCCAGCCGTGGTCACAGATTTAAAAAATTCCCATTTTTACAGAAGCCCTAATTTTCCACTTTTCTGATCAAAGTCCCGAACTAGGGTCTAATCAAGCCCGGCCTTCTGCCCAACCAAAAATTCTGATCTTGGTCTCTAAATTTCTATTTTGATGAGTAGCATCCAGCCGTGGTCTCCGATTACAAAAATTCCAACTTTCTCCAAGGCCCTAAATTCCGGAAGCCATGAATGAAGGTACCAAAAAATAATTCTGTTTTGACAGAAATATGTACCTGATTGTTTCTGGTGTAACTCCAAAATTTTTGATCCACAGGGTCTGAAAAAGTTTCCTGAGATAGCCTGACCTGTTATCTTTCCATCCTGACAGGTCTGACCTCAATTGGATTCTCTGAGAGAGATTTATGCCAAATGTCGCAACGTGTCCTGTTTTGGGAAAATACAGGAGAGCGAACTTGTACGGCGTGCCACGTGTCACTGTTTTAACTTCGGCCTCTGAAAAAGTTTTCTGAGATAGCTCGGCCTGTTACCTTTCCATCTTGACAGGTCTGACCTCAATTGGACTCTCTGAGAGAGAGTTATGCCAAATGTCGCAACGTGACCTGTTTAGGGGATAATACAGGAGAGCGAACTTGTACGGCGTGACACGTGTCACTGGTTCAACTTCGGCCTCTGAAAAAGTTTTCTGAGATAGTACGGACTGTGTACTACCTGTCACTTTTTACGAAATTTCATTTGGATCTTCCTAGCCCAAGATATGACCTTTTTCCCAAGGTCACCTGATTTTGACTCAGATCTGGAAGAGGCAGAAACCCTATATTGTACAGATCATAAATCACAAAGTACAACGAATTAGAGGTTGTCCTTTGGACACAAGATACCTGGAGATCTTAGCTTCGGCCTGTAACAATTTCAGATCCGAAAACTTTGCCAAAACGGATTTATAGCGAAAGTGCTACGATGACTGGTTTTTGCTATATCAAGCCCTAGCATCGTAAGTGCAACAAGTGTCATACATGCCATATCATGCCTTCTTTCAGGCTAGCTCTGATACCATGTTAAATTTTCTGAATTTACTTCAATATGATCTAGGATCTTAACTGAGAGAACAACATGTACAGCATATCTACAGCATATCAATCATGGAGACAATAATGCAAGCACACAAGAGACACAAAGATTTACTTGGGGAAAACCATAAAGGTGAAAAACCCCAATAACTTCCTCAGAGATAGATAGAGCAATGATACAACTAACCAAGAGAGATAGCCATAACCTAGCAGCAATCCTCCTCCTCCATAAGTGCGCCTCTCCTCCTTGAGAGCATGTGAGAGAAGTGAGTTAGTAAATAGAGTGCCTCCCGCACTCTATTTATACTTGACTTGACTTGCCTTTTTACCTAACTCATGTAGGCTCGAACTTAACCACATAACATAATGCTGAGTGGGCCGACCCCCAATAGGGTGGTCTAATAACCCTTTGACCCACATGGCCGACCCCCAATAGGGTGGTCTAATAACCCTTTGACCCACATGACTTATACAGGGCCGACCCCAAACAAGGTGGTCTAATAACCCATCAAGTATAAGTTACGACACTTACAATATAAATGACGACACTTCTTTATAGAGGAATAATACCATCTCTATAGGAATACAATATACATATATGTGAAATACAATCCGAAGTTACATATACATCAACAACTCTAGATATTGCAGAAGGTCCTAAATCCTCTCTTGCACCAGAGTCTGTTGGTTTGCATCGTGATCACATGATTATTTCGGAGGTCAAAACAGCTATTGAAGGTAATGCATTGGCTCCTCTCCAACTATCTCCTCTTTTATACTACTATATGTTCATAATTCCATGCTTTCAGAAGGTCATTGAAGAATATGTCCATTGCCATTCACTTGGGATAATTTATCATGCAATTACTGGTTTTGATCTCACCTCTAATGGTTCAAAGGAGATCTCAAGAAACCATGATTCAAGTCTTGGATCTAATTTGGATTCTAAGCAATTACTTATTGGGATAATTTCTCATGCATATGATAGTTTTGATCTCACCCCTGTTGGTTCAAAGGAGATCTCAAGAAACTATTCTTCAAGTCTTAAATCTGATTTGGATTTCAAGCAATTATTATTTGATGGTTCTTTTTGGCATAATCTCACCCATGATGGTTCAAAGGAGAAGACAAAAGACTATCTGCATATTCATGATTTTGATCCTACCTCAACTGATTCGAATCACAGGTTCAAGGATCATCCTCATACTTTTGGATTTTTTCTCATCACATTCGATCTGAAGAGCAAGTACAAGCACATTTTTTTGAGCATGATCCACTTCTTCCAAAGAAGAAGATACCTCCAGACATATGACCAAGCATCACACCTGCTTGAGTTGGAGCATTTATTTTTTTATGTGTTCCTTACAGTCTGTTTTTTGAGGAGGGGGTTTGTTTCCCATGAAATTTTCCCACTTCCTTGGTTTATTGAACGTTATTATTCATTTTATTGGGTGACCTTTGGTCTTAGTTACCAGGGCCCAGGATGGATTAAGGGGGGGTGTTAGGATATTCCTGTACTCCATCCTATTCCCACCAGTATTTTGATCATTTACATTTTCAGTCATGCATGCACTTTTAGGGTTTGCATGCATCCCAGTCATCAATCCAGCACCTAGCCCTCAGTTAGCCAACCCCCAGGAGCTTCTCACTATTCAGTTTTAACCCTCCAGTTGCTTAATGCGCCCTTCTTCCTTGATTTTAGGAAGAAACTCGCCCTCCTTCACCTACCAGTCCAGTTGTCTTTAGTTTACACTTAGTTACACTTAGTTACAGTCAGTTACACTTAGTTACAGTCAGTTACACCTACCAGACTCAGTTTGACTGATGGTTTACAGTTACTTGAGCATTGATGACTCCACTGATGAGTTAGGAATGTTTTCTTGAGTAAGATCAACAAAATCATATCCAATTTGTTCTAATTTATTATTGTGAAAATCATCATAAATTGGTTGATTTAATTGGAAATTCTCAAAGAGATCAAATTGCTTTTGAATATTTGCTTGAGAAGAATTAAAGATATGAGATGTTAAAAGTATAGAACTAGTATCATTAATATCCTGATAAGAATATTCTGCATCAAGTAATTGATTGTAAAGAGAAAATGTTTCTTCATTGAATGGTGAATCATAAAATGAGGAATTCTGAAAATTATCATTAGAAATAGTATTCATTTCCAGCAAAGAAGAATGACAAGAAAACATAGATTGATGACAAAGATAAGAATCTTCTTGTTCTTCTTTATGTATTTCATAATTAACTTGTACCTCTTTAAGACTTAACAATGGAGAATTAGAATCTGAAATATATGATAGAATGCCATTGTTATCAAATAGATCATGATACAAAGACAAATATGAAGAGGAAATAAGTGCATGGAATTCATCTCTTTGTAGAATATTTTCTGATTGAGATTCCTTAAGAGATATTTTCTCTTCAAAAGAGATATGTATGAAAGGTTTCAAATCAAGATCTGATTCTTCTTCTAATGTAGTATCATCATTTCGTGAAATATGTTCTCCTATAGAATCACTTGGGTCAGAAAACAGTAATTGGGAGAACATATCACAAATTTCAGAACAATTAGTTGATTCAAGATCTATCAAAGTTTTAACAGAATAATAAGTATCAGGATCTTGAAGCTCTTTAATTATGCTAGAAGAAGATGGTTCGATATTATGATCAGAACTATTCTCTTTTAGTCTAGAAGAATCTTCCATAGAAAAATGATCTCCTTCATGATTAGTTAGACTTTGATTTTCATGTGAGATAGACATGGGCATATCAACATTTAATTCATCTGAATCATCATATTGATTATGATCCATATCTAAGAAAGAGAAGGAATCCATTTCTACAATTTTAAAATCCTTATATTCTTCATGTAAATCTAAACCAAGAGGTGGATGATTATCAATGTATAATTCAGATTTATCGTCTACTAATTGATCAGATTCATGTAAAACAGAACGAGTGTGCTGAAACCATTCAAATATTATAGGACGATCTATTAAAGGGAATCTACAATAGAGATTAAAATTTTTAATTGCAAACTCTTCTAATGATTCACCCTCTTTTGAAGTGAGTAGTTTCCATTCATTGCATAATTTAACAAAGTCGTAATGTGCAAAATAAAGTATGAAAAGATTTGCAAAATGTTCAAAAGAATGGACAGAGGCAAGAGGTAAGGTTACACACCACTCTTTGACTCGTCCTTCGAATGTGAAGGCTAACAATCTGCACAAAACATCTTGATCCAAAATTTTGTTAAGAATACAATTATGAATAAATTGAAGAACATGTTCTTGTGCTAGTATTTCTCCCTCACCGCCGAATTTTACTTCTATCAATTGCTTCAACAAATCTGTTTGAAAATGAAAACTAATTTGTCTAGAAAAACAACTAAATATAGATTCATGAGCAGAAAATGAACTATATACAGATTGTTGGGCTGGAACCATTTTAAGATAATCTGATTAAGATAGCTCAAATGACCTTATATGTCGGATGGCCCTCCTTCTAGCGCCATTTGTTGATGCCTCGGTTGTGCAGGTGCTGGAATGGTGTCCAAGGCAACAACAGGGGATGAAAACCCAGCCAAAGGCTTTAGATAATCCTACGTGGGTATTACCATATCCTCGAGCTGTTTGGTGTGGTTAACACCCACGGATATTCGGCCTCCGCTGGCACTCTATGAGTTGGTGGGTTTGTGACGGGCCTTGGATTTAGCATATTTTTACCACCATTTCACCTTATTTATAATTCATTTTGCCTATCCATATTCATTCATTAATCCCTTCTTATGCTCATATCCGGGTTTTTATGCTCAAGTAATTTTTCCATTACATGTCTTAGTATTTCATTTGATTTTTGACTAACATTGAGGGAATTAGTGTACTATGTATTTGCTTTGAATATTGAATCAATTGTTGGAAGGAGCTACAACATATTTGAAGGAGTTCTGTAGCAGTGCAGAACCTTTGTTGCGGAACTACGAAAACTCTACAGGCATCTGCAGCATTACGAAAACTCTACAAGCACCTGCAGCATTATAGAACAGTCAATAATTCAAATTTTACCTTTAACCACCATCTTTGGAGAAAGATATTCATTAGGAGTAATAGATTTTTATAAATTCATTATTTCTATTATTTTTATATGTCTCAAATCATGATGTTAAATTAAAGTTGGTAAATGGAGGTGGATATGAGTGCATAGTTGGCTTATTCACAAAGATTTGAAGATCTCTATCAAATATATGATGGACCTAAGAAGTCAAAAGTTGTTAAGAGACATTTGGGATGAGTTTTGACTATTTTATTATAGCCTCTATCCCTAAGTTCGAATTTGACTTCAAAGGTATTCTAAATAGCATGTAGTTAGTAAGGATCTTGGATTAGTTTTGAATTAGTTTTGAGATTCAAACTTTTAGGAATTTGTTGAGGATATTTTAAATCCTCATTTATTATTTGTTATGGAGAAATCATGTATAAATAAGAGTTCTTTCTCCATTCTATGAGAGGACTCTTAGAGCAATAGTTCAATTGATGATGGAATAAAGCTATACTCTCATTTTGATTCAATTAGATCTTAGTTTTATAATTTCTTTTGCAATATGATTTTATTTATTTTATGTTGATGTAGTTCTACTTTATTGCTTAGTTGTGATTTCTTATGAAGTGTGAATTTTATTTCTGCAATTTGATTTCAATGCATAGATAGATATTTAAATGTTTATTTTACAATCATTAAGCTTAATGCAATAATGTTATTTACTCCATTGGATCATAAACAGTAACTTGTACTTGGCAATGATAGATTTTAGATTTTATTTCTACAATTTACCTTTCTTCCAAGTGTGTTGTGAACTTAGATTTAGAATTTACTTTCTTGCACAGTGTGAACGTAGTATTACAAATTACTTTTCCCGCAAAGTGTGATGTAGTTCTAGGATTTACTTTTCTGCAGAGTGTGAATGTAGTTTTAGAATTTACTTTCAAGTGTGAATTTAATTTTAGCATTTACTTTCATGTCGTGTGATTTACTTTCATTGCAATTTAGCTTCAATAGTTGTTTAGATGGCTAGTTCATTGCCAAGACAATGTAACTGTTCATACCATTGTTTGTAAATAAGGTTAGTGAACTACAACTTCAAGTAGATAAACCAATGTAAGAAGAGATTGTGGTTTGCACATACAGTGCATGGTAACTCGCAAGTTCTCAACGAACTCCGGGTTGACAATTAATGTACACTTCTTAGTTGTTTTTCTAAGTAATTGGAAAGCAATTAAAAAGCCTGTCAGTTTGCTCCTTAAAAAGAAGGCTTTGAATTAATTGTAAAATTAATCCTAAATGTAATTTGAATGCAATCTAAAATTAATATGCAATATAAAATTAATAGTTCTGCAACTATGAGAATAAATTCTATAATTACATAAATAGAGATTTAAACCAAAAGATTAAAGTAAAATAATAGCTAAATTAAATATTAATTAGTAATATATCCCGGGAGCCAAGTATTTTAAAACAGAGGAAATGATTTAATGTTCAAAAGGAATAATTGGATCATCAATGATTTTAAAAGAAATTTTAAAATTACTGACGTTTTTAGTACATTAATTCTAACATGAGAAGTAAGAAATTATCTTCACTATGCTAAAATTATTTGAACATAGAATTGTTTATGCAATGATTAAACATAATTAGATTAACACATAAACTACAGAAATGCAGAAAGTTGCTTGAATCTGATTATGATCTGATCTGTGCACAAAAAGAGAAATCTGATTAAATGCACATGAACAAATGAAAAAAATAATTGCAGAAAAGAAATTGTATTACCATTTCAACTCAATAAAGAAATTTACAAAGCTTCAAATTGATAATCAGCAGCCACTTCAATCAAATCCCACGATCTCCAATATACTAAACGTAAGAAATTGCTATCAAGAGAATCATAGCAGAGAAAGAAGAAATTCAGTTCTCTGTCATACAAAGATCATCTACTCCCTCTGGCAACAGCGTTTCTCCTTTTTCCCTGGCAACAGAAAACATTGCAAGAGGAATGCAAATATAGGAAGAATGAAAATACTTCTATTCTTTTGATACCTCTTCCCCCTCTTTCTCTCTGAATAATGAGGTCGAATTTATAGAAATGGAGAGCACTAGTAAGGATAACATCAAATCCCTGGATGCCTGGTTCGTTCACTGTATGCAAAAATGGCCGAAATAAATTTCTGGAAAATTCACCTCTATTCGGTCATGTTTTCCTCCCAAAACGTTGATATATTTGCAAAATTGTTCCCAAGTAAGGGTAAATTAGCCCATTTGGGAAGTGGGTTTTCAACCATTTGAATTAAGTCCTCACGGTTTGCTCGCAATCCTCCACGCAAAAATGTGACTTCTACAGGTGCGCGATCTGTTTTTAAACTTCATCGTGCACGAAATATTAGGGTTTAGTGAAATACTATGCGTTAACATTGTAAATAGCATGATATACTAAATTCAATTATATAAATAAGATTATTAATATTGTTCTTCAAAAAGTATGTCAAATATAATTTAAACAACAATAATAATTTTATCAACAAGCAAAGCTAATTATTCTTTGTAAAACATTATACTTTGCTTAATGAAAAATTATTGACTCTTTCCATGGTTTGAAAGTATGCTTCTTTTAGGATTCAATTGAATTATACATAACAAGGCCTTGTAAAATCTTGTCATAAAATTATAGATTTTCCCAAAAAGACAAATTTTATCAAATATTCAAAGCTTAATAAAATTCAGTAATCCTTTCACAGTTGAGAATTAGATGCATGGTCCCATTATTTGATATACACCCTTTTAAGTCATAAATCAAAATGATTAAAAAGAAGTGTTTAATCAAATTATTCTAACCCATCAAGATGTTCTTTTAAACTTATTGATTTAATGAAGTTCAACTTTGTTGCCAAGATTACCGAAACATGAATTTAATTAGTCAAAATTGAAGCGTGTAAATGACTCAAACAAATTCAAATAAGGATAAGAAATCATTATACATAATAGTCGAAATCAAATGACAAGATCTTTGAAATCTCCAGAAACCCAATAAAATGAATCAGCTTATGCAGTGAAGACCAAATCTAGGTGGGGAATGTGAAATATAACATGTTCAGTTAACCACCGAGATTATGGAACCAACTGAAATGATAAAAACCAACTCAAATGAATAAAAAAAAATAAAAAAAATGAAACAATCCAAATAATTATTCAAATCACGTAGTGTAATCTCATCCATGGGATCAAAACAAATCAATGGTTAAGATTAGACACGTGGAAGAAAAGTTGCGGAAGTTTTATTCTTACAAATATATATATCCATCCTGCAATCCGCAATCCGCAATTGCAGGTTGCAGGTTGCAGAAATGCAACTTCAAATAAACAAACAAAGGTGCCCGCAATCCTCAATCCACAATTGCGGGTTGCGGGTTTGCGAATTGCAAAGCAATGAATCAAAGTGTTTTTGAATTCCGCAACTCAAAATTGCGGGTTTCGGGTTTCGGGTTTCAGAAACGAAAACAACGCTTAAAATCAAAATAATTTTCCCGCATCCCGCAACCTGAAATTGCGGGTTGCGGGTTTCGGGAACACACAACGTGGTTTATTTACATCGCGTCTTTCCGCAATCCGAAATCTGAAATTGCGGGTTTCAGGTTGCGGGTTCGAGTTTTTTCAAAAAAAATAATCACACAGTCTTCCCGCAACCCACAATTTCGGGTTGAAGGTTTCGGGTTGACGAAATTCCAAAAGAAAGGAAAAACGATTCCCACAATCCGCAATTGCGGGATTTCAGGTTTCGGGATTTCGTATTTGCGGGAAGAAATTTACATTTTGAAGAAAATGAAGGCTTTTCCGCAAACCAAGCAAACAACTTGAAACTCAGAAATTTTCTAAGGGAAAAATTATAATTACACAAATCAAAGCAAAGGTATGAGATCATGCAAACCAAGTTTAAGAATCTCGATTTGATAAGGAACTTACCCAAATACCTTTGTATTTACAAAAAATGGGGCTCCCATGATCAAGTGAAGCATGGGATCTGTTGTACCTACAACAGTATGTTGTATTAGGAGGTTTCCCCCTCAAAGAGGCTTCTCATTCATCTATTTTATTCATTGTTAATGTGTTGGATTACTCTCTCTTTCTTACTTTATGCTCTTTTGGGGAACTTGGTGCTTAACATTTGGTATTATAGTTTGGACGCTTACAAAACGAGTCATCTTGGAATTTTCGCTATGATTTTTTTATGGAATGTTTTAGACAATAAAACTTAGAGGGCCCTCAGAGAACATAGTGAAATATATTTGGTACAAATTTTAAGTCCTGATTCATTACAGACTCGGAGTTATACCCTATGGAAGTTAGGGTTTTAGACTAGTCTCAAACAGGTGTTCCGAGAAAATTTGTTATATATGGAGCTTGCAAGTCCAAATTAAGTGAGACTTTATGCATATGATAGGAGATGGACCATGGTATTTATGGTACAACTTTCAGAATCATATCCAAAAAGTTAGACACGTGGAATGCCACACACTTTCTCTCTTCTGAAAAGGGCAAAAATAACAAGTTTTGGTAAAGTTACCATAAATTATTCTTGGCACATCAGAATTAGGTCACACCTACGTAATTGTAGAGAAGACATATCAGGTTAATTCATGAAGAAATTCCAGACTTGGAGGGGTTGAAATTGCATAGTTAGCTCAGTTGGAAGTTCGACCAACAAAATAGTCTCCAAACCAACGTTTTTAAAGGTATGTTAACTTAAAACCTGCATAAATTTTGATTGGAATATTTATTTTGGATGATTCAAAATGTGTGATAAAGAGGAAATAGAGAAGAATTCTAATAAATATCATTGGGATCAAATGGAAAAATGTGTAGTAAAAAATTATACACCCATTAAACTTCATGAAATTTCAACCATGACTAATGACAAAAATGAAGAAATGAGTCACCATCTATCCAGATTAGTTGCCAAGTTGAAGGAACTGAATGACAAGTCAATGAAGCATTTTAAATTAGTAAACCGAAAAAAAATGATGTACAAAAGGAGTTTAAAAAGAATCTTGAAAAGATGGCCAGTAAAGAGGATCTAAGGGAGATGGTCGGTAAATAGGATCTCAGGGAGATGGCCAACAAAGAGGATCTCAAGGAGATTATTAGTAAAAAGGATCTCGAAAAGATAGCCAGTAAAGAGGATTCCAAATTTATGAAAAGGGAAATTTTGAATGTGATCAGACATTGCCTTCCTCATAATTCATATCTTAAAGAAGAGGAGAAGGAGAACAAGAGGGAATTTTCCAAATCACATTTTAAGAAAAATGAAAAGCAGTTGGAGAACAAGAGATTAGAGTCCCCAACATTTGATGATTCATTGCATCATCATGGGTTCAACTCAGGACCAAGGAACTACTTTATTCCCAATATTTATATGAGAAATTTTGATGCCAATGATCCAATAACATGGGTATTCCAGATGGAGCAATTCTTCGACCTACACCAAGTGCCAACTTTACAGAAGGTAACTATTGCATCCTTATATTTAGAATCTGATTGATTTTTCTGCTACCAATGGCTTTGTCATCGTAAAAAGAAATCAATTGTAACTTGGTCTATATCTATAGAAGAATTGATATCACATTATGGGAATATTAAGAGTAACACCTTCTTTAGCCAGTTGATAAATCTCAAGCAAAAAGGTGTAGTTATAGAGCATATTAAGCAATTTTAGAGGTCGGGTCTTAGAGTGAAGAACATTCCATAAGGTAATTTATTGGATCTCTTTATGGGAAATCTAAAGGAGAACATGCAACATTAGGTACATCTATTTGAACCTAAATCATTGGAGAATGCTTTTATTTTGACAAGCAAAGTTGAAATTAAACATATGGACACTAGTAGGGATGTTATTAACACCTATAGAGAGGGAAGTGTTTCCTCCCCTAACGTCAATCAACCTACAAATTCAACACCTCATCAATTGGAGAAAAAAATAGCAAAGGGACTACGTTTCAATTGTGACATCAATTATAGCAAAGGGCATAAGTGCAATGAGAATAAATTATTCTACATTGACTATGAAGAGAAAGATGATCCAGAACCAGAACATTCTCGAGAGTTAGATCTATAAGATACTACTTCAACCATACATTTCCATACGTTGGCAGGAATTATCACTCCTCAAATTCTCAATATAGAAGGATATATCAAAAATAAAAAGGTAACAATGTTGGTTTATTCTGGTAGTACCCATATCTTTATTAATTGTAAATTAGCTAAACTTCTCACTTGCTTTGTATATCTAGCACCAAAATTTCAAGTAATGATTGCAGATGGAGATACCATAAATTATTGAGGGAAATACCATAGTATTAAGTTTACTATGGGAGAATATTTATTGGATAGTCAAATGAATGCAATCCAAATGGGTGGTGGTAATGTTGTACTATGGATCCAATGGATACAATCATTGGGAACAATGGCACTTAATTTTCAGGAGCTTTTCATAAGATTCTCTTCAGAAGGAAAATAAATTGAACTCGGAGGTATTCCATGGAAACCCTCTAAAGTGATAAGCTCTACCATCATGACAAAATTGATAATAAAAAAAGGACACTATGGAGTAATTGCACAATTGTGCTCACTAGATATTCAAGCATCTATACCCTTTATTCCAATGAATCTCCAACAAGTTATTAACCATAATTCCAAGGTATTTGTAGAAATTCCTAAAGGCCTTCCACCTACTAGAAATCATGACCATGTCATTCACTTGCAACAAGGAAGTGTACCACCTAACAAAAGGCCCTATAGGTACCCATATGCACAAAAGAGTGAAATTGAAAATATGGTTCAAGAAATGTTAAATGTAGACATTATTCAACCTATCCAAAGTTATTTCTCTACACCAGTGGTGATGGTTCATAAAAAGGAGTTTCATGGCACATGTGTCTAGAATATAGAGAGATAAATAAGATGACCATTAAAGATAAGTTTCATATTCTCGTCATTGATGAATTATTAGATGAATTACAGGGAGCAATTTTCTTTACCAAGTTCAATCTTCATTCCAAATATCATCAAATCAAAATGAGGAAAGAAGACATTCCAAAAACAGCCTCAGAACAAATCAAGGTCATTATGAATTTTTGGTGATGCCATTTGACCTTACCAATGCACCTTCCACATTTCAAATCTTGATGAATTCTATTTTTAAACCCTTCCTCAAAAAAATTGTGTTTGTATTTTTTGATGATATACTAATCTATAGCAAATCATTGAAAGAGCATAGACAACATGTTGACAGGGTCTTAAAACTATTGGAGGAGCACCAATTGTATGCCAATCCTTCTAAGTGTGTCTTTGGTGTTTGGGAAGTGTAATATTTTGGTTATATTGTATCTCATGAATGCATCAAAGTGGACCCTAACAAAATTAAGGCTATCATGGAATGGCCAATTCCCAAAATCTTGAATAATCTTAGAGAATTCTTAGGATTGGCATACTACTACCACAAGTTCGTCAAGAAGTATGGTCGAATAGAAGCACCTATAATAAGGTTATTAAAAAGGGAGGTATTCTCTTGGACTTAAGAAGTTATTGAAGCTTTTGAAAAACCTAAATTGGCTATATGTACAACTCACGTATTAGCCACACCTGACTTCACAGAAACCTTTATAGTGGAATGTGATGCCTTAGTGCATGGAATTGGTGTAGTTTTAATGCAAGAAGAAAGTTCACTTGCCTTTTAAAGTTGCTAACTTAAAGGAAAAAACTTACTAAAACCAATTTATGAAAAGGAAATGTTAGCCATATTGCATGCAATTAAGAAATGGTGCCCTTACATAATAGGAATACACTTCAAAGTAAGAACAAATCATGAGAGTCTTAAGCACTTCTAGGAACAACAATTATCTTTAGAAGAGCAACAAAAATGGGTTACAAAGATGTTAGTTTATGACTTTTAAATTCTCGATAAAAAAGGGAAAGAAGAATGTGGTGGTAGATGCACTTTCGAGAAAAAAAAGATGATATTGAGGGATTACTTTGTGCTATTTCCATTATGAAATTTGATTGGGTAGAAGAAGGATAGAATGGAAACATGATCAGAAGGCATGCAAGATAATTCAACAACTACAAGAAGACCCTAGTTCACTAGATAATTATTTGTGGAATAATGATTCATATGGTACCAAGAGCACTTATATTTATGTAAGAATTCTCAACTCAAACATAAGGTCCTTTTGGAATTGCACACTTCTCCTATAGGAGAACATTCAGGGTTCTTGAAAACGTACCACCAAATAAAGAAGGATTTTTTTGGGAAGGTCTTAAAAATGATGTCCAAATGTTTGTGGCAGAATTTTTGGTTTGTCAACAAAACAAATGAGAGACAATAAAGACACTAGGTCTTTTACAACCATTAGCCATACCAAGTCAACGTTGGGAAGAGGTATTAATGGATTTTATCATAGGTTTACCAAAGTCAGAAGGAAAGAGTGACATCATGGTAATAGTGGAACGAATCATAAAATACGCACGTTTATGCTCTCTTTCTCATCCTTTTAAAGCAAGTATAGTAGTTGCAACATTCATGGAATCAATTCAGAAGCTATATGGAATCCCCAAGATTATTGTAAGTGATAGAGATCCAATTTTCACTAATAATTTTTGGAATGAATTTTTTTTTATTTGGGCACTTAATTGGCTCATAACTCCTCTTACCATGTTGGATCGGGTAGATAAACAACAAAACTTACAACAAATTTCCAAGCGAGTGGTGGTGTCGATAGACATTGTTTTCACTTAAACACGATGAGCAAGTTCTAAAGAGCATAGTGATCTCCACGATCCAGCAATGTGATTGATAGACCGATCTAATAGACCATATATAAATAGGTTTGAATATGGACCAAACCAACAACCACGGGACCACATAGTGATAAATAGTGGGTCGGGGGACCCAAAGTGGACACAGTTAATTCATATTTTAGTCAGTGGTTGAATCCCTTCAATAGTTGACACCCTTGGAGGTCGGATCCATTCAACGGTTGACTCTCTTCTTCCGACAAGGTGAGGTTACCAATGAACCAAAGGTTCCAACAACCCCTCGTAAACTCATCTTGGAGGAAAGAAAAAGTTACATAGCATTACCCCCCTTAATTTGATATGAAATACAAACACTGATCAACCAAGGTACAACAACATACAACTGCCACCAAAACTAATCAAACTCTAGTACAGTAAATACTGCTCGAAAAATTCTGAAACATTGTCCATGCAGTCATCCAATCCATTAAAAAAACTTCCAATCTGTTGTACAAAAAAAAGTCCCAGTTGAGCAGTCAACTAGATAACAAGACAACATGATCAATAGACAATAAGCAACAAATAAATGCAGTCTATGTAATACATTCTTTGTCCATCCATTAGTTAGGTACTTATAACAATTCTCAATAAAATCTCCCAACAAACAATGAGAAACTCAAACAAACATAGTTTGGTCAATCTCAGCAAGTTCAATCAATTCAACAAGAAATAGTCAAATAAAAAACAGGTTTATAGAGAAAATAGATTCAATTCCTCCCTCCCTTAAACACAACTAAGAGATGAATATAACATCATTGCAAATTGAAGCAACAATAATATCATTCAAGACTAAGCCGATAAAACAAACCAGTCGACTATCACCACTAGTTGAATCTCATTCAACCACTCGCAAGTCAATCAACCACAATACATATCAGTTGAATCTCATTCAAATATATTCTTTGGTTGAATTGTATTCGACCATCATCTCTAGTTGAAACTCAGTCGACCACTCCAAACCAATCAAAAGCAGGCAAGAGGAGCATTGTACGATATAACAGTCAAAGATATGCATCTGTATGAAGTCCTCAAACATCTGTTCAAATTATTCCATGACCATTCATCAATCCAACCACATTCTAACTGAGTAGTCAACACTAGTCCACGGTTCTGTCTTTTACATATTTTCTGCAAAGTTTTGAAAGCGCCATGTTTTCAAGAATTTTGATTCATGGGCCAATTCCTCTAATTATTCTGATGAGGATGATGATATGGCACAAATTTCCATTCACATAAAACAGGTTATGTAGGTTCGGTATTGTTGGAACATTTAAAAACCCATTCCATACTTAAGATATATTTTATTAGTCATCTAGATTAATTTTCCTAGGTGTAGACTATGTAGTTGGCCTAGTTTTGTCTTTTATGCCTCCATATGCCATCCTAAGTCACAAAAACGAGTTTGGATAGATTATGGATAAGATTTCCTTGGATTCTGTCTGATTTTATTCCATTCCTGAATTAGAAAGACACTTTCCTGATTTAGACAACTTTATCCTGTTTTTTCTACTTTCTAGTGGATAAGGTAAAGCTAGTTGACTTGGAAACTCTCTCCACTTGACCAATTAGACCTCCACCACTTTCTTCTCTTCTAAATTCATAATTACAGTCAGTTTAAATCACTCATTAGCTTCCATACCATATTCATCCAATTCTTGATCCTTTAGAGTGTTTTGGAAAGTGCTTTTGACACCTAGGGGGTTTTTATGCTTTTAGTGAGCCTTACTTTTTTGTGCTTTACAACTTGAATTTAAGGCATTCTATTTTCTCTCTTGAGATGTATTATATATGGTATTCATATTGACGAATAATACATGAGATGATATTTCCATCAATTGAGATCCTTCTCTTATGTTTCTGTCTCAATATTTCTTCTTCTTATTCTTGCATGTCTTTGAATAATTCTTGTGAGGACTTCTTTGCTTCAAGATTCTTGGCTATTAAAATTATTTCATGGTATTAAACCTATATATAATTCTCACATTGTATCAGAGCCTTGGGATCTCTTAATTAAATTATTCTTCCAGTATAAGATTTATGAGAGTTTGTTTTGCAGGTACTGAAGATCAAATGACAGAAATTTCTTCAATACATACATTTGTTGAAGATGAAGATTTCCATATCTCTCTCTTGTTCTCCCATAAGTCTTCTATTCTAAATTATGAGAAATATAAGCCATTTTATCCCCTAGAATCTGAAGAGGTTCTTGAATCCTCTCTTTCACATGAGTCTACTGGTGTGTAGAATGATGATCTTCTTAATGTTTTGGAGGTTAGATCAGAATTTGGAGGTGATGCATTCACCCTCCTTGATCATATACTTATTATGTACTTCTATATGATCATTGGAACATGTTCTCAGAGTTTCACTGAAGATAGAGGACACTACCATTCGCTTGGGTTCAAGTCTCAGGCATATTTTGGTGATTTTGGTTCTAATCTCACCACTGGTTGTTCAAAGGAGATATCAAGGAACCATCTATCAATTCTTGGAGTTGGTTTAACTTACACTGATCAAAAGTTCAAGTTTCAAGAGAAATCATATATTATTGGAGCCGATCCTACCTCAATTGGTTCGAATTTCAAGTTCCAGAATGGTCTGCATATTCATGGATTTGTTCTCTTCAAGATCAAGTTCAGAGAGCCTCCAGTTTTGCTTGCATCCACTACTGGAGAATTCAAGCACATGTTTTTGGAGCATGATCCACTTCTTCCAAAGAAGAAGATTCCTCCAGACATCTGATCAATTTCACACCTACTTGATTTTGGAGTAGCATCAATTTTGGTGTGCACATGTCCATTTTTTAGGGAGGGTTTTATTCCCATGAGGTTTTCCATGTTTCCTCAGTTTACATGGGCATAATAATTGTAATGGGGTGACCATAAGCCTTATTGCTTGGGCCCTATATTTATGATATTTTACTCATATACAGTCAGGATTAAGGGGGGTTGTTGGAACTTTTAAAAACCCATTCTATACTTAGGATATATTTTATTAGTCATCTAGATTAATTTTCCTAGGTGTAGACTATGTAGTTGGCCTAGTTTTGTCTTGTATGCCTCCATATGCCATCTTAAGTCACAAAAATGATTTTGGATAGATTCTGGATAATATTTCCTCGGATTATGTCTGATTTTATTCCATTCCTGAATTAGAAAGACACTTTCTTGATTTAGACATCTTTATCTTGTTTTTTCTACTTTTTAGTGGATAAGGTAAAGCTAGTTGACTTGGAAACTCTCTCCACTTGACCAATTCGACCTCCACCACTTTCTTCTCTCCTAAAGTCAGCATTACATTCCATTTACATCACTCATGAGATTCCATACCATATTCATCCAATTTTTTAGCCTTTAGAGTGTTTTGGAAAGTGCTTTTGACACCTAGGGGGTTTTATGTTTTTAGTAAGCCTTACTTTTTTGTGCTTTACAACTTGACCTTAAGGCATTCTATTTTCTCTCTTGAGATGTATTATATATGGTATTCATATTGAGGAATAATACATGAGATGATATTTCCATCAATTGAGTTCCTTCTCTTATGTTTCTATCTCAATATTTCTTCTTATTATTCTTGCATATCTTTGAATAATTCTTGTGAGAACTTATTTGCTTCAATATTCTTGGATATTAGAATTATTTCATGGTATTCAACCTATATAGAATTCTCACCGGGGTATGGTTCACTGAAAGGAGCAAAATAACCCTTTACATCAACAGCAATGTCATTTGTAACATCTTTCTCAATTTCTGGCTCATAAGAGAGAATTAATTCATCAATCTTTTCAAGACTGTCAACAGCAGTTTTCTCTTCCAGCAAATCATTATGAACACCTCCAAAAACAAATAAAACTAAATGGTGTCAACAAAACTAATCGTGGTAGCATCATATCCAAGGCTTGTTCTTGGTGACTTCATTTCAAGGATAATAGGAGCAACAATACCCTATCCATTCTTCTCAATTCCTCCTCTGGTATATCCCATATTGCTCAGTAGTCGTGGCCCTATACATGTAGTGTGTTTCTCAAAACTAGGAGAAAAAACATCAGTAGGAAAGAAATCATCAGATGAAATAAAAACATCATTGGCATATTTCTTGCAATCAACTAGTTCACAAACAACTAGGCTACAAGCAAGATTATCAAAGGTAGAAGAAGAAATAGATGATCCTAGTAGATCAACGACATCAACAGTCTTCTTCTCAGCTTCATATAGTCGGTTGATCTACAATTCAAGACTCTGCTTGCACTCATAAAAATCCTTAATAGTCTCATCTTTCTCTATCAATTGTGACAACAAAGCATCATAATCTTCTTTCAACGCTTGATATTCATCAAACAAGTGGTTATTATCTTCTTGAAGATGAGCAGCTTCTTCACGAAGCTCATCGACATAGGCCTGCAAATGGCCAGCCTCATTAACTAGCTGGGTATTATCTTACTCCAGTCTACAAATCTTCTCCTTCATGACAACCTTGTCTTTATGAGAAAGAGTCTTAACATCGACCTCCAAATCATCAATGAGATCAATCTTGTCTCCAACTCCATCCACAAAATTTTGGAAAATATTCTCCATGGTGTTTTCTAGGGAAACAATACTCTTGGATTCGTCATTCATTCTTTGTAAAATAGTAGTCTGGAAAAGAGAAGTTGCCATCCTCAAGTAAGGTATGAGTAATTTTCATTTGATTCTTCAGTCTTTCATTCTTTGTCTACAACAAGACAACAATAGACTACAAGGAAACAACTTCCTACAGAATCCAATCATGGGATGCCTATAAATCAACAACTTTCTTCTCACGAACCTCCTTCAATCTCAACAAGATCAAGGCTTCATCTTAGTCAAAGGTGCCCATTTTTAATAGACTTCCAAAGTTTCACATTCAAGGCACAAAAATTCAACAACAACAATAATAAGGCTTCCTTCAGTCCTTTTGCAACCAAAATAAGTATCCTTTCATTCAATACTTAATCGATCAAATGAAAGAATAGTCAATGGATCAATAAGTCAATCACCCAAAGGAAACCAGTCAATGGAAAATCCAAGTGCTATACAAATGTCGGGCGACGCTCAGTAGATGGCCTTTATGAATATATCAAGTTGATAGCTCCGAGATGCAAGTCAACCATCCAGTTGATTCACCATCTGGTTAAACCCTCCATTCGAAGGTCAAGAAGTCAACCAAAATAACAAATCGCCACCAGTTGATACTCTGATGACTAATACAAGTTGACCACAAGTCGATATTCCTCATAATTCAATCATCATAATTGGGGTAACCAATCACGCACTCAATCAAATAACAATGCTCCGCCAAACAAGTTATGGCATCATAAGTCTAGAAAATGAGCACTCAAGACATTTCTAGAGCTCATCATCTAGGGCACACCACAGTTCACCATTATTTTAAGAACAATAATCCACCCGACGGTTGCATATTTGTGCCCATAGAAGTTGGATCACCCAAATCAGTGACCACTCCATCAATGCATCGAACCTAAAATTACCAAAGAATTCAGATCATGCCAAAATTAGGGTATGATGGTCGAATTCAGTGATTCACCATTCTCCTCGACCCAACAACAAAATACATCTCATCAAACCACCAACATCTATGGAACTCAGTCACTCTCCAAGACCCTTAATCATGAACCAATAATATATGATACCATGTTGGATCAAGTAGAAAAATAACATAAGTGACAATATATTTTCCAAGAGAGCATTGGTATCGATAGACACCATTTGCACTTAAGCACAATGAGCAGGCTCCAAAGAGCACAATAATCTCCATGATCAATGTGGTTGATAGACCGATCTAATATACCATATATAAATAGGTTTGGATATGGACCAAACCAACAACCACGGGACCACATAGTGGTAACTAACCATAAATGTCCATAGATTGTGGGTTGGAGGACCCAAAGTGGACATAATTAATTCATATTTTAGTCGATGGTCAGCTCTCTTCAACGGTCAACACCCTCGGTGGTTAGCTCCCTTCAACAGTCTACCCCCTTCTTCCAACAAGGTGAGCTTACCAATGAACCAAAGGTTCCAACATACCATCCTTAATCCAATGGGAAAATTGAGATTGTGAATAAATTCCTAGAAGGGTATCTTCGTTTCTTTGAATCTGATAAAAAAGTACAATGGTTCAAGTGGTTTCCCTTAGAAGAATGGTGGTATAACACATATTTCCGTAATTCATAAAAAAATGCCACCATTTATGGCACTTTATGCCTATCGTCCTCCTTCCATAACATCATATTTGAAAGATAAATCTAAGGTTCAAGCAGTAGAGGATCACATAGAGAACCAATAAGAGGTTCTTTAACTATTGAAAGATAACTAGGTTACAACACAAAATAGGATGAAACAACAAGCAAATCAACATCACATTGAAAGGAAATTTCAAGTGGGGGATTGAGTATTGTTTAGCCAACAACCATACAAACAAATGTCCCTCAAACAACAAAAGAAGGACAATAAATTAGCACCCAAGTACTATGGTCCCTATAAGGTGTTACAGAGGATTGGAAGTATGGATTACAAATTTGAGTTGTCACAATCTTCACATGTACATCCAGTCTTCCATGTTTCTTTCCTAAAAAATTTAATTGGTGACAAGATCCTTGTCTAGACTGTTTACTAGATATTGATGAAGAAGGGAAATGGATACTATAACATAAAACAATCCTTGATACAAGGACCAAGCAACTACAAAATCGAGCAATTATTGAGTACCTCATAAAGTGGAAGAACTTATCGATAGAAGAAGCAACATGGGAAGATGATTTATTCATACTTAAACATCCAAAATTATTCAAATGTTGAGGACAATACTTATTTGAAGGGGAGGGGCATGTTAATGCCCTAACCATCATTCATTATTATTATATTTTTATGGTTAGGTTAACTCAACATTAGGTTACATAATGATAACTTCATCTCCTATTTATAGTAAAGGAGATTCATTTGTATAATCATCTCATCTTGTCTTGTGTATTTGGTACATTGTATTAGGAGGTTGCACCCTTGAAGAGGTTTCTCATTCATCTATTTTCTTCATTATTAAGGCATTTGATTACTCTCTATTTATTATTTTATGCTCTTTTAGAGAACTTGGTGCTTAACATTTTTTTCCATGTGATATTTATTGTTGTCTCTTAATCACTCCCCTTGAGTTTCAGAATGCTTGGACAAGATAAGATTCAAGAAGACTTCTTGAAATGCAAAGGAAAGAGTAATACTCATCATTTTCTCCTCTCAACTTAGAGCTGGTGCATTTACAACCCAAGGGAGTTAACCCTAAATGATATATAGTATATTGTTGGAGAACTTATGCTCTAGATAAGCAATGAAGTTTACAAATGTTGTATGATGAAATATGAATGAAGAAAATCAAAGGGAAAACTTTGGTGAGATCTACTAACAAAGACTAGTGATTTACTATCGGGCTATGGAGTCAAGAAAACCCATGATTGTGGTCCTATGTGGGGATCATGGAGAAATATCATGAGAAACTATACTTTCAATTAATCCTCTGGGATTGAATCACACAACTTGCTATATAGAAATCAATAAAGGGGAAATTGCCAATAGACGACCAAAGACAACAGATAAACTAAATAATCCGAACTCTCAATAACTTCATTGAACAATTTTGTTTATTTTCAACATGGATTGAATAATTAACTATTAACCTAGGATTTTGTCTCAAGTCAGCTTTCACATGGGATGTATCATATGAATATGCCCAAATCACAATCCCTTAAGATAATCCCTCTATCTTCCATTGTCAACTTATGGTTTTTTTTGGCTTTCTTATTCTTTTATTTATACGTATTTTTGTAATAAGGATATATGGTCGTTGTGTGTACATAAATAGAATTACAAAACCAAACGAAATATAATTGAGGAATAAGGACAAACAACAAATTTAACAAAGTCACTTACAAATCAAAATACACATATATATTCTAACACACTCTTGAATTTATCGAGTTTATGCAAACCAATAAATTCAAATTGTTCACTTATTAATATATGACGTGTTAGGTTAGCATCAAAATAAGCATGATCTCAATGAATGTACATTAAATACTCATAAATCATACATGGTGAAAGTAGTGAACAAATTATACAATTCCTCACTATAAATTAGTGTGACTGCAGATATTCATCACTCACCATTCTAATGGTTGTTTTACTATTTTCCTAATGGAAAATAAATATTAGCATGCATGAGTATGTTGGTATAAATCATGGATTAGTGGCACCACCTAGTCCTCCAACATGTGAGTGAATGAGACAAATTTAACAAGGTTATATTTAGAAGCTTTGTAGTATTATACTTGGCTTCTAACCTAACAATGCATTATTTAAGTTGACTATTTTCTTACATAAAAGAAAATATGGCCTCTCCTAAAGTGTGGGTTTGTAGAAATATTATATATAGCTAAAGTGACTAGTTTAGTACGTTGGGTGTCTACAACTATGGATTTTGAGTTTCAATCAACATTTGATCATCATTAGTTTTTCTCTACTTGTGGATATGCCTCTTGATGTCCATTCACTTTCTATCATATTAAAAGGTCTCTAGGGTAGCAATAGGGTCTTCATTGTCATAACTATCAGGGAAATTCTTAATCAATTCCTCAGACAATGATCCTACCATCACAGAGCTAGTCCCCTCACCAATCAATCTCAAATATTCTTCCATCTATTATTGGTTGTTGGCTCCAAGATCTTTGGTTCAGTGTGTTACATTTCCATCCATATCAATTACCATTATGTGAGGTTTAATAACTTTCTTCTTCTTCATGGAACTCAAGCTACTATGACTTACCATTGAATTTAAGCTAGTTGTTTTAATCATCTACACTTTTGCTACTTCTGTATATGATGTCCCATATCAAGCCCCTTTGACGCTTGTACTTCCCCAAGATACAAAACCGACTTAAGAAGATTTTATTCAACTCTCTATTGACCAATTGCATCTTGCTTTCTGGCCTAAACCAAGTGGCAGCCCTTAACTCCTCGTATTTCTCTTCTTTTGGGCAATCTTGGTGGTAATGGCTAGGTTACCCTTATTTTTAAAATGTTATCCAATCTTTCTATGAAGGTTGTGGACTTTAAAGTCTCCCATTAGCAATTTAAAGAAGTATGTTTCCTCTACTTTAATAGCGTTGCAAAAAATTAAACAATGTAAAAGCAACCATCATGAAAGGGTGTGTAGGGGACAATTTCTTTTTATGTACCTTCAATTTTGCGTTGGCATTGAACTTACTAGTTTGATATGCCACTTTCAAGAGCATTGGTCTATTTGGGACATGCTTGGGAAGATGTGTTGAGCTAAGGTACATTTGTAAATGCATAAATAGTTTCCATCCTTCTCCATGTACCATTCTCCAATGGGTTGTACCATTCTCCAATGGGCTCAAGCACTTGCAAGGTGCATCGAATACAAGTTCATAAAATAGAGGCAAAAATACCTCACATAACTACTCTTAGTGTTCTAAGCAATGCAAACATTGTTTATAGGTGTGTATCATTGAGGGTCCAAATAAACAAACAAACAAACAAAACATGACTTATTGGAAATAGTAGGGAAAATATTAAAAAAAGAAAAATGGAAAATATTGGCAAGCATAAAATTCGATCTAAAAAACTTGAAAACTATCAAAAACATTTGATAACAAAATAAAACTCTAAAAAATAGATATATGGAGAGAAAT
Source organism: Larix kaempferi (assembly GCA_027924585.1). Lineage (NCBI taxonomy): Eukaryota > Viridiplantae > Streptophyta > Pinopsida > Pinales > Pinaceae > Larix > Larix kaempferi. The sequence continues at coordinate 10,605,183 of BSBM01000767.1, read as the reverse complement.
CATAGATAATTGTAGCACTTTTGAGTCCTTGTACTTCCATAATTTTTTATAATGGACTAGAAGCGATGGAAATGAGGGATGCCATGTTTTGAAAGCTCCAAAAAACACATTTATAGAGAAAGATACATCTATAAACATTGCCACCATGTGAAACGAGACACTAGTCATTAGAGATGTCTAAGTACTTCTTGATGGCAATATTGATGTTGCTTGAAAGAATATCTACCCAATTGAAATTATCCTTTTTTATATAACATAGAGTATTAGAGGAACACAATGTTCATGCAGCTGTGAACAGTTCTTATCCTTGTACAACCTACAAACCAACATTACCAAAAATCTAATTATCTCTTTCACCTAGTAGTAAGTGGGGCAGATGTTATATGGATGCTTGTGAAATAGCTTCTCAACTTCCCACCAAATTTCAATCACCTTGATTGGATTATGTTTATTTGCAAATGCTTACACAAAGTATTTGTTTAACATGGTCCTTGGGATAAGAAGCTTGTATATTATTTTCAAGGTATGGAGTGCATACAAACCAAACTACTTCCCCTTTTCATAATATATATTGCACTCTCTAGTGTTTGTCTGCCTTATTAGCCAATTCATAGTGTCAAGGTATGGAAATATCTTTGCCCTTACAAAAATCTTGGGCAGTTGAGAAAGTTGCACCATGTAATTGATAGCTTCACTATTGAGAGTAATGACAAATGATTATGTTGTTGGAGTTTCCATTCAAGATCTCTCAAAGAATTTGTCGAAGGTGTGATTGAGTTGACCTCTAGCATCCTTGGTTCTTCTATCTCTTTTCTCTTTGACATGTTTTCCGTATTCTAAGTCATGTTGTCAAAACTTGTGATTACACAATTACCAAACATTTCACCATTACTCATTAGCTTGAAAACGTGCACAAGTAATTTAAGTATAATTGAGGGTGGTTAGAGCATATATTTAAATTTGTAAACTAACTAAGAAAGCAAAATGCAACCTCTAAATCTCTTATTGATAAATGATTACAATCTGGGGATAATTTATGGTAAGGTAATGGAGGCCAGTAGTGCCCCAGTTGCATTGAGTGTAGCGAAGTGCTCTACAACATAAAGCTATTTTCCTTCATATGTGGGTTCAATTTTACATTTTACACAAAAGTTAAAAAAATTAAAACTAAGGTAGATCCATCTTAAACTCATATCTATCAAGAACCTAGAGGGATCAAATTTCTTGAGGTGTAACTTTGTTTTATCATTTAATATGAAGGAATTAATACATGACGTGGAATTAAGTAATAAAAAAATTAAACCTAAAGAAATTTGATTTCTCACTGTGCTTGATAGATATAGACTTAAGATGGATCTATGTTGGCCAAGAACACAGAAGGAGATTACAGCTAGAGGAGAATGGTGAGTCAAAATAGAGTATCAAACCAAAACACTCCACGTGTACAAGGGAATGTACAAGCAACTCTAGTTGTGTGTCTAGTTGTTTCAAGCAATGTTCTGGTACATGTGGAATGTGTCTACTTGTTTCGAGTAGTTGTAAGAGCTCTATAAGCAATGGATTAGATCTCAACCTAGGTACCCTTTATTGTGGCTACATACCTCATATGCAAATGATTTTTTCCTTTGGAATCTATGGAGCCAGGGAAATTTGAGAGTAGTTTACTTGCTTCTTTGACTTATATACCAGGCCCTAACCATGGTCACCAAAATAGATGAAACAAGGAAACTCCTTTAGCAAACAATAGTGTAATAATGTGAATGATCTAACAATGTGTTGATTAATAGAGCCAATGGGTATTTGAGCCTTATTTATGCACTTTGGAACCCTATTTGCATTTACCAAGATTAATGTGAGTTCCTTCTTCTCTTTCATAGACGAGGGAGTGATGGTTCAATAAATAGGTAATAATCTACAGTGCTTGCTCTAGGAACTATGATCATAGTCTCATAATTGAATGTGAGTGGAGCCCTCTTTTTTGTGGTTAGCATTATGAAAGTGTTATGTCATAACCATGGATAGCACCTTCCCTTATATCCTTATGACCGATTGTGTTATATACCTTTTAGGAAATTATATTTACCTAATTGATGTCACCCAAACGAGGGTGATTCATGCTTTTGTATTTATGGTTGCGTGAGCAAGAGCTCAAATATAAATGAGTTTTTGATGTCTCAAAGCTTGGGTAATTTTACTCATAATTTTATTCAACTTAAAGAGATAGTTTGCCCAATTTTGGATGAAACATAATTGTTTTGGCTTCAACTTTTCAAAAAGGGAGGAAATGGAAGTGTTCCTATCTATCTTTTCTTATCACCTATTCGATTTTTTACTGCAATTGAAGGTATTAGACTATCAACATTGGGTAGTTGATCATTAATATATTGGGATAATCTAGCACATTAAGGGTTCCCCTTCAACCTTTTACATTTTGAACAAGCACATACTACTAGAGTGTCATAAAAGAGATCTAGTTGATGGTGAAGTACCATTGACACGGGATGGTAGTTGGATGATGGCATGTTACAATTTTCACCTACCAGCAGCATCTAGTATCTTGATTGTAATAAAAGTTTGTGGTGTTTTTCGACCGGTGGAATATTTTTTGCATCCAAACCCGATCCTAACTCAATATCATCACAAAATTCAATGCATAAGTATTCACAAGTATATGCATAAATAACATAGATTAAATTAGATAATCAAGATATAGATAAAATCAAAACTTACTGCAAATGACAGAGGAGAAGTTGATGAACTTTGAACAATATGGAATGAGTTGGAATTTGAAGAATTGAACCTTTGATAGTATAATGTGTTCCCTTGCATTTGAATCAAATCAACAATTAATACATCCCTAAATTCTTCAAAAAAACTTTGAAAACCATATAAAAATCTAACTCCAAATTGAACTTGGAGACCATTTTTTATGATGTGAGTTTAAGTAGCATTTGTGTCCTATGGAGTATTGTAATTTGTCTTTGTATTCTCAAAAGAAAATTTGGCATGTATGTAACATTTTAACCTTAAATAGATGTCTGGAGGGATTTGTATTCCAATTGGTGTGTTTATTTCGTATTACCGCATTGGTGTATACATAAAAGTAGACCGCACTGGTGCACTAACCTACAATATGCACCAAAAAGAAACATCCACAACGACCTTCACAAAAGCAAATATCCACTAAGTTTTAATAGCAGATATTTGCTTTTGCATTTTGTTGTAATATAATAAAGTGGTGCATTTTTATATATGTGGTGCATCAATACACTTTAATATTGCAGGCACACCAATTTGCAAACAAATGGTGCATGCATTTTTCATTAATGAATTGAAATATTTTGTAAAAAATGAGTAGGAATTTCATTTTCTAAGAGTGAGTTTAAAATAGAAACCCTAATAATTATTTCATTCTTTTTTCAAAAGTTTGAGGGGAGACTTGTGCAAGAGAGATTTACCAGGGAAGTCTTTGGAGCTGCCAATTTTTTATGAAGAGCCAGATTTGTAAGGGATTGTAGGTTACATACAACTTTGCAAAGGAGAAATTTCAAGTATGTAACTTCTTACTATTCATCTCAATTTTTCATTTAATTGTTTAAAAAAATCATTAATTTTTTATGTTACTATTAATATTTACAGTGCATTCTAAAGAAAATAAAAGGTTTTCATGGTTACCTTCAATGGTGGAAACCCTAGCTTCCTTGTTAATTCCCCTTTATTTTATGTGGTTGCAAACTTTAGCATTAAGATTTTACCCTTTATTATTTTACAATGACTTTTTTTTTCTTATGGGAAATGAATATTTAATGGCTTTGTGTATCTATATATTGGGCATTGGGCATCTATTGCAATGGGACCACTTATTGTATTGGATCCCAAAATATCTCCTTGTTAGTATTTTGAAAAAATGTTTTCATGGTAATATGTGTGTACTATAAAGTAGAATGCATTGGTGCTCTTTTTATAAAGTGTGTTGCTTTAAATTCAATTCGTTTAAAAAAATACATGTATACCGATGTGTGTCCTTGTTTATGTTGTACTGATGCATATACATGTACAATATGCACTGATAAACCCAAAAACATTTTTATCATGAAATCATTTACTTTATTTGTAAAATATATTTCATAATTTATCTATTTTATGATGCTAGACATTTATTGGTAGAATATGTTTGATAGAACAAGCAAAAAAAATGGTTGCAATGAGTACGATGGGAGCACATCCCAAAAAGAAAACAATTCAAGTTCTTTGAAATTTTAGTATAATTTTAATATATTTGAACTATATGTAAGTTTAAATGATGTGTATTGGTTACTATGTGTCATGTAGAGGAAAAGCTTGAAGAAACTGAATAAGATCTTTTGCGATTTGAGTGTAAAAGAGCATGAAACCTTGATGGAAACGTTGCAAAGACATGAATTCGGTGAATCAAAAAGTAATCAACAAGAAGTTTATCTTTGAATTTTTAATAATAATGCACTTATTAAGAATAGTCACTACCATGTTTCAAACACTCTATTTCATATTTGTTGAATGTTGTGCAGGGAGTGATAGCGAGAGAAGAGAATATCATGCTAAGAAAATAATAACTATGAAGGATGTAAATGATGATGAATTGGTCCTCAACTCATCTAGAGTGGTGCTAGAAATTAATGAAAGGGATTTTTTTTATATAAAACTATAAGGGATATAATGGAAAGAACATATATATATACTTTCCACTTACAATACAAAAGTCAATCAAATGACTCAAAGAATTAGATTATATGTAAACTCCAACAAATGTTTCCAAAGCAATGGTCAATGAGACCTAAAAAATTACAAAATTAATATTTCAACTATATTTACTTTCATATAAATATAAATGATTTTTTGGAACATTTTATTTATCGAGAAAATGATGAAAATTTCAAAGGACGAACGAGGTGATATATGAACATGTCGGTAGGGATGTCCAAAAATACATACAAGAATATGGTCAAAGAAATGAACATAAATGTATCTCAAGAGGAGGCTCAACAACAACATGCATCAAATCTATGGAATCATTGATTTTTTTCTTTTATGTACATTTAATTTAATTATTGCAAGAAATACTAATTTTTATTTGTTTTGTCAAAAAAAAAAAAAAAAGGAACCCATTCATCGCATAAGAAAGGATGACAAGAAAGAAAATAGTTGATCACAAAGTTTGTGAGTATAACTTGTGTTTTTATTTATTTAAGATTTCATATTTGTTGTGAGCTTTATATTTTAATTATTTTAAACTCATCCTTATATATCTTCTAACAGGTGTTAACATACAAAGAAGAATTATCTGAATAATTGATTAACATTGGGTTAACTATGGGTTGTGAGTATATGTTGCAATATCAAAGTTAATTGATCAATTTGTAGCAGCCACGTTGTTTTACTTCCCTCGTTTTAAAATTATATTAATGGTTTTGTCATGGCATATAAAACATGTAGGAAACAAAGTATGGAGTGAAGCCAACATAAGAGTTGTTGAGAGGAATGGATTTGAAAGAATGTATATTGTTTACGAAGAATTTATTGCTATGGTACACTTTTTGATTTACACGACAATGTATATTATATTATAAATTTAAATATACTCATTACATTTATTTATATGTTTGTATGTGGAAAATGAAAAGGAACAAAATCAAGTTAATCAACACAGCGTTGGTTCAAATAACCCCAAGTGATGAAGAAACGAGGCATGCAAGCAACTCAAGCAATGGCACTAGTTCAAGTGAAGAATGACAATCAATGTAATTGAATGTTCTTTCAAGTTATATGTTTTGAAATGTTTGTCTGTGAAAATCAAACATTTTGTTTAATGTATTCGACATATTGTCCCAATTGGATGACCATGGGCAGGGTTGGAATCTGACCAGAAAATGCCCGTCACCGAGCATTTTGCTCGTCAAATACTGTCCAAAAAAATAACAAACCACCTCACAGAACGGCCAAACGATTCCTTGGCACGTATTTTTTATGTTTAATTAATTTGTTAAACCGTCATTAATTTTTATTGGCAAGCACATCAAGATATGTGTACACCTGGACGTTATTTTGAGCACTTAATAAAGAGCTCAAGGCCTTTGCTATGCTCACTCAAGCTTACACAAATTATGGAAGAACAAAGATAACAGTGTTATGTAGAATTGTACAAACACTGTTAGTAAATACTGCTTGGAATAGGAGGTTGAAGGCGTATCCGTGCACCTGTGAATTATTGAGTCGGATAAGGGATAATCTGAGTTCACAGGCTCTAATGTTGGGAGAATTCCTTGATCCTTGTGTTGAATTTATTTTATGGTTTAATTAAAAGTAGAAGTCTGGATCTTGAAGCATCACCAGCAATTGCAATTAGGGCAAGTGTAGCTTCTTACCCGTAATTCATTGAAGCAGCGTAAGGCAAGGTGTAGAGAACATAGTCTTATAAGGTGATAGAGGCCAACTCCCTTCCATTCTCTTATCGAAACATCTTCTTATATACCATAAGGGGTGTAATATTGAATGTTTTGTTGTACCCGGTCATCTAAATCAAAGGTTTTGTCATTTTTCCAGTGGTGGGAGCTGAATGCTTACTACCCTTGGTTGGAAAAGCGTGTGGGACTGCGCTCAAGCTAAATGTGAGAAAAACGCACTGCACATCCTCATTTTTGGTAAATAGAACGAAAGAAGGAAAGAAACCCTTGCATTCAGCGGGCAAGCGACTACGCTGTTAAAAATGTTGGGTTGTCCCTCGAATCATTCCATCTCTTTTGTTGGAGCAATCTATCTGCATGCCTTAAAGAATAGTAAGGCATGCGATCACTACAGAGAAGCAAAGGTATTCATGCCTGACTGCGGAATTTCAGGCACAGTTTTTGTTATGGATTTTAGAACTTAGAATCAGCTACACGCATTTCTTTAGACAGCGTGAAGGTATTCTCCTCTGGATTCTAGCTTCTATGAACTTGCAACTTGTAGTTATTAAATCTTGTAATGGCTTCTATGGACTTGTAACTTGCAATGAATTTTTGTTAGAAGTTTTTTTCAAATTTTTTTATAAATTTAATAATAATCAAAAATTAAGTTTTATTGAAATTGTTTTTGTTTTTTTTAATATTGAGTTGAGTTAACAGAATGTGCCCAAGGTACAGGCTTCCAATCCCACTTAGTATATCTCCATCTCCAATAGTTCCGAGTTAGGACTTAGTGTTATTAAGTTTTAATGAAATTGTTTTTGTTTTTTTTTAATATTGAGTTGAGCTAACAGAATGTGCCCAAAGTACAGGCTTCCAATCCCACTTAGTATATGTCCATCTCCAATAGTTCTGAGTTAGGACTTAAGAGTTCCTTCCAAAATTTTGTTAAAATTTTTTTAGTATATGGACAGCGTTGTCCTCATTTTGGTCCTCTCCCTCAAAAACATATCGAGATTAAAATTGAACCTAATGGTTGTCGATTTGAATTGCACAAAAAAGTTTCAAAAAATAGGTTCAAAATAGGTTTTATCAGGGAGATGAGCTATAGGAATTTTTATATACTTAGATTATTATATCAAATTATAAGTTGTCATTATTTTATTTTTGTAAATTAAAATGAATTAAATACATTATATATAAATTTGTAGTATGGATTTTCCATATGTGCAAGTTCAAATGTAATAATAGTTGAGGAATCTAAAACAATACCTTTAGGAAAAGCAAATTTATTAAACTTTTTTTGTAAAAGGATATAAAGAATTTCGTAATACAATTTAGTTCCAAAATCACAATTTGTATTTCTAATGAACCGCTCATTTCCTACAAAGGGTATACTATATTTATCTATCCTTTTAACTTATATGAAAGTATTCCTTTGGAATAAAAGGTTACAATTTCAATTACACCAGTGAAACTTTACCTTGCAAAATTTGGTATGTTGTATTCCATTTGGCTTGCCATTAACCTCGCCAAAGGGTTTCGGGATCGAGATCCATGTTTTATTTGTTTCCTAAGTTTATCATTTAATGTACTTCAGATGCATAATAGTGGTATGTGTTACTTTTGAGTTGTTTGTGTTACTGTTGATAGTTTGCTTTGTTCCAACATGTATGCAACAATTTCCATTTTCAAAATACAAGATAAAATAAAATAAAAACATGTGTAAATGAATCTATTGTTATCGTTTAAGTAGAAATTAAACTCTTTAATAAAAACATCAAATAATATTTTTTCAATAAAACTTCATTATGGAAAGGTTATTTTTTCACCAAAACGTTGTGCGACGGGGAAGATAAACATTCAAAATGTCAAATTGTTTTAGTTTGAAGGGCATAGATGAAATGAAATTCCAACGCTGACCACGAGTTACCAATAAGTGTAACAATTACATATTGACTTTTTTTTATTATTACATACCTTTATATTGTCACATTTTGTATGATGAAAGGTATCTTGTTTTTTTTTAACACAAAAAAAAAAACTATACTTTATATTGAGTATAAGATCAGATATAGAAGAGGCCAATACCAGACACCAGATAGAACCCCGACAATAACCAACAAATAGCTGCGCCCAGCAAGGAAATAAACATGGCATTCCAGTCATAACAGTCTAAGGAGCCACAAAACCATACAGTCAAACACCATCAGCAGCCAAAAGTCATATGGAAACAAAGGGCACTATAACTATCCCCCGCAACGTGGCATAATACAGAAGCAAATGCCTGGATAATCCGATCAAAAAACAAAATGTGGTAGTTAACGAACTGCCACCGCAGATGTAGAAATATAAGAAATGCAAAATATATACAAGTAATACAGCCAAAAAGGAAACAAATATCAACCGCCAAAAAAGGAATTAATGTGGAAAAATAGATCAATAGCCCGAGGAAGCCTGTGACAAAGCCTGCAAGAATTCATAGTATATCCGGCCCTCCACGGCCATCAAACCACGCTGAGAAAGATGATTGGAATCCATATTATGCTCCTGGTATATATGTAAAATGGAGGACAGTGAGACGGAGCCAAGGAGTAATCGTGTGTGAGCCAACCAGGAATCAAGTGCAAGGGCATTTATCTCAGCCTCCTCATTATCCCATTGAATCACCGTCAGTGAATCTCCAGCCACCTGCTCCAAATCAATCTGTGTTCGGGAAACAAAAAAAGAACCAACCAAAAGGAAAGGATTTCACCTCTGGTGTTTGTTCCCCAGCCACCACACATCCATAGACGGAAAATATCACCATTAGCACACTCCACAAAAGCACCAACACCACAGTAACCTGAATCTGAGCACGCTGCACCATCAGAGCTCGATTTCCCGATCGGAGAAGTAAAGGAGTCCAAATGGTACGCCCGGCTGAGGGTAAATCAATGTTGAGTGGTCCAACAAATTCATGTGCCAATGCAAGAACCACCGAAGCAACCCTACTCGGCACAGAGGGAAGGTTTTCAAAGGTCATTCTGTTCCAGAATTTCCAAATCTCCCACGACGTCAAGCAGGCAAGAACCCCCAGTTTCTTATTATGTGTGAACAGATTTTTGAACCATCCCTGCATTGTGAAATCAGTTGCCGAGGGTAAAAATTTGAATGGGTCAGCAATATAGGACCAAAGTTTAACTGTAAATGGGCATTCCACAAATAGATGCCGATGGGATTCAGCATCAAGTTAACATAGGGAGCATATAGATGGACCAACGAAGCCACGCTTCAGTAGATTATCCCAAATTAGGATCTTCCCAGCCAACATCAATCAAATAAATATTTTAACCTTATGTGGAATATCCTAATGCCAGCACAAGGAATGACACCAAGATACCGTCGAAGTCGTACTAGAACAAATTGCCCCGTAAGCCAACTGTGCCGTAACAGATCCATCTTTAGAATTCCAGGACCAAAGTAGTCTATCGTAATCAACGCCAATATGGATATTAGCTCTGTATAAATCAAGTGTATATGCATTCCATTCATTTTCCATACCACCAGACAGTCCCAACTGGTATGCATTCAACCAAATATTGAAAATACTTGAAGTGTTGTTCTTGACCAATATATGGTGGAGGAAATAATAGCCCCAGCTACATAAATGCCAAATTAGATCTGAAGATAGTTTAAATGGATAGGGGCCTCCAATAATCGGGTCCTCACCAATCAGTATGTGACGACCATTACCCGGGGCCCAAGCCAGCCATTCGGCCATCACGGGAAAGGCTAAAAGAAGACCAGCCCAAATATTCGAGATATGAAGAGTCTCTTGTTTATATATAATAAAATGGGTTTCGTATTCTATTGCATTGTCCAATGTAGTAAAATGTTATATTGTTGATTATATCTATGGATGATTAAATATTACAACTAGCATATTTAAACACGGACCTATAAAGCACTGAGAGGGATCTAATTTTTTGAGGTGTAATTTGTTAACCTTAAGTTTTTACAGGTTGAGAAAAATTTACATCTCGAGAAATATGATCCCTCTCGATGCTTGATAAGCACTGGGTTTAAGATGTATCTATGATGGTTTTAATTTTGTATTTTGTAGGCCGACTTAGATTTTTTTAATTACTTTTAGTTTGGTTTTAATTTTTTCATTTTGTGAGCCAACATAAATTTTTTAATTACTTTTTATTTTTGGTAGGTCACGTTACATAATGTTATGTTACAACATCTCCCTCATACTGTGCTGCAGAGCACCTCACTCCTCTAAGTGCAATGAACAGATTTGTAATCTGATGGTATAATACATTAAAACAATCATTATATCCAAACACAATAATTATAATTAAAATATCAAATCTTTTTATAAAATTTATTTGATTTTTAGATGATTAATTGAAAAACAAATAAAATATAGACATACTAGTGCATTGTATTTTTTTAACTCACTAAATAGTGTGAGGTATACGCAAATTATTAACAGGTTCTTTTTATGTTATGATAAATTACGCTAGGTGCTTTTTATCGGGTAAACCACACCAATGCTTCTTGTTGTTATTAATGCAATGTTATCATGGTGCTCAAGTGATAATCACTATATAGATATATAGATATATATATATATATATATATATGGATATAGGCATGCTATACATAATAGGATCGATGTGATATATATATATATATATATATATATGGATATATATATATCCATATCTATGGATATAGGCATGCTATACATAATAGGATCGATGCGATATATATATATATATATATATCGCATCGATCCTATTATGTATAGCATGCCCAAGTTCACTGAAAATGACAATCCATTGGTTGTCACTGTCAGCATTAAATTCATAGGACAAAATCGTGTAGATGGTAATATAAGCATCAATGTGTTTGTGTGTATCAGTGGGTATGTATGAACGATATGCACTGGTGTGTTTAATAAGGATAATAAGCATGGATGCTTTATAACATAAAATATGCATTGGGGTTTTATATAAATGAAAAGCACCAATGCACACAATTTAAATGCTATGCATTGGTGCTTATATGTTTACAATGCACATGTGCACACAATTAAAATTTTATGCACCAATGTGATTATGTTTATGAAGCACCAATGTGTTCGTATGACTGATGTGCACCAATAAAAAGCCTCTACTATAACCTCTAACTGGCCAATTTTATTTGGTTATAATGAACCTTTGTTACAACCTTTGCCAAAGCCTCCATTACCAATGGCAAAGGGTTTAGTGGATGTCTTTTTTTTTTAATTTTGTCAAATCTTGTAAGACCAAAAGCCTTTGCAAAAAAAAAACTCTGCTAGAAAGTGTTTTCCTTGTAGTGCATGTTTTTACCTTTAGGAAAGGAAGATTGACATTGTAAGCAGTTAAAGGAAGAATGTATTTAATGTGAGTATAGGCGAGGCAATGAGCACTGGGTTTTTTTTAACAGCATGTGATTGGTGACCTTATAGGGTTGTCAATGTATATTTGATTCCAAACTTTGAAATATCAATATAAAATGTTTTTTCTAAGATATTTTATTATTAAATTTATTGATGACATAATTAGTATTAATTATTTAACTATTATTTATTATTTCATTATTATTAATTATTTAGTTTTTTAATTACTATTTTTATAGTATTTAAATATTAAAGAGATTGATGATTAGTAAAGTCTAATTTTGTTAACAAAAGTAGGTAGGTTTTATATTTAAAGGTCAAGGCCCACGGAGGGTAGAGCAATTGGTAATGAGTAATTGAGATGAGAAGTTGTAAATGGATGGTCAAAAGTTCAAATCCCCATTGGTACTAGCTTACTATATATATATATATAGGTCGATGAAAACAACCAAAATGGGTACATAGATTTTCAAAATACAAACCAGCTCAATGTTCCACAGAGTTATACCCTGCAACCTATCATCAACTTGCAGCCTCAAGACTACTACATAATTTACAAATATTGCTATACTACTGTAATCATTGACAAACTAACTAAGCAAGAAAACACAAAAACAAATCATGAACAAAAACTAGAGAGCTAAAACTGCATAGTACACCCTAGACATCTCCAATATCCTTGGATTGTATGTGGAAACTTGAAATTTCAACAATGGCAGTGGTCGTCTTATGCACAGATTCCTCATCCACTGTCTTGGAGCCTGCATTCCATGTATGCCTAAACTAACTATTAGCCAACATTTCATGATGTAAATCCATAGTGATGGTCAATTTTTCCATCTAAGCACCCTGAACATGAACTTGGTCTTCCAAATCATCAAATTGGTGGTCTAATAGAGAAACATGAGTGGTAACCTCACGAATAGTAGGAAAAACACTTCCCAACTGAGAATCTGCCCTATCCAGGGTGGATTACATGTCCCAAATGTCTACCTTCATGTCCCGCAAACCCTCTACCAGTTTCGTCAACTCGGTCACAACCACCTCCTCCACCTTCATCCCGATTACAAACATGGACCACTGGACCCCAAACCACACCAAGACACAACCCCACCCCTACAATAGTTCAACAGGGAGGGTCCCAAAACTAGCCAAAGCTAACACAACATGCCCATAATCAACCTCCAACAGAAAGCCACCAAAGAAACTAGCATAAAAACACCAAACCACAAGGATAGAACCTCCATGACCTTCAGGCCAGGGCAAGAACTCCAACGAAATCCCAAATGCATCAGAGGAAAAGACCTAAACCGCCATAAAATGAAAGCTAGAGAAACCGACACCAAAACAAAGCCTCGTGAGTCTTCTCCCATGTGTGAGGTTAATGAACCTTTAATGACTAAGCTTCGTAGATTGAAACGTCGACATGTGGCATCCATGCAAGGAGGGGAACAATTAAACTAAAGATTCATAATCATAATTAAATCCTTAGAGGAGCCATCGATTGAGAAATTGGCCCCCATTTTGAACAAGAACACATTTTCCTGAGTTAGTAGCTTGATTGGCAAGCCGATCAGCTACTGAGATGTTAAATCTTCAAACTTGCACTAGGTTTGCTTCTTTTATTCCCTGCAGGAGATCAACAATATGGAATTGGAGCCTCCCAACAATCAGATCATCCAATGGAGTCTTATTTCGATCCTGCAAGATTATAAGAAGAGAGTCCCCAATGACTAGGTTGTTTTGAATTCCTAAGGAGACAATAAAGTCAAGGCCCATAAACAAAACATATTGTTCCACGAGGTTGTTAGTGACTCTTCCAAAGCCCCATTTACAAGTTAAAACAGAGTTTCCTCCGAGATCAAGAGTAAAGTCTATTTTATAGCATATTAAACATGAAAGCAAAAACCATGTATACAAAAATTAAATTATGAAATTTTACTGTGGTATAATTCAATCAATTTTACACCATGGAAGCAAAAAAACATGTATATATAAACATGGTGATGAAATTTTAAATTAAGTCATAAAATAACCATGTGAAGTTTTTTACTGTAAACAAGTGATACTTTATTTACAACATTGCATGAAAAATTATGTTCATGTATAAGAAATGAAATGAATTTGACATTGGAAGTAGTTTGAATTGTTGCCAATTCCCTACTCATCCTCACTCTATAAGAACATGATAAAAATACACGAGTTTAATAAAATAAAAAGTTGGATGTATTACTCGAATATGAATAAATCAATTCGTCTTGTATATATAATAGATAAAATAAATCTTTTTGACGAGAGAACAAAATCGACTATTCATGTAAGTTTTCTATAAACTTTAAAGATAATGGTGGTGTGTGGTTGGATAATTAGAGAGGCTAAATGGCTTAACATAATGTCAGCAACAATGATGGTAGTTGTAATATAAGAAGGGGAAAAAAGGCATTTCAAATCAACATGGATGTTGAAAGAATAAACACATATAGAATGGTAAAACTCTAATCACTTTATTCATTTAAAGAGTACAAATATATAGTACTCTCAATATGCCACCTCAATGAGAGATATTCTCTAGATCCTAACACCTATCATGGTGACTAGGCTAGGAAATCTTCTCCAAATCATTTAGAGACTTATCTAGGATAAATGACTATTATCCTAAATAATCATTACAATAATGGTGACATTTAAACTATGTGATTGCTAATGTAAGCCATAAGGCTAACAATCCCCCTCTCAATCACAAGTTTATGTATATGTATCAACTAAGCAATAAACACTAATGTTGAAGCTGATATGATTGATCTTTCAGAAGCTTTCCTTTGTGCTCCAATGAAAAATATGCCTGTAAAACCGTCAATCTGAATGGTTCATTTGAAATGAACTGAAATCCTGGAGTGAACAGCTGCCATGTCTGAACAATCCCTGTCTGCTTGACAATTTCATCATTTGCCAAGTGATTTAGCTAGAAGAGGCTGGCGTCTTCTGCTAATTGATGAAGATCACCATGCTACAATTAATGAAGTGCTCTCTGAAATGAGTCATCAAGATTGTTATGCATCGATTAACATCTAAATGCATCATGTATTTGAGTCTACCATCCATAGACTGTTGTTTTCATTAGTCTTCCATCTACAGACTATTTTGAGTTTGCCATCTGCAAACTATAGATCTTCATCTGCAATTTTGGAGTTTGCCACCTACAAACTATTGTTTCCTTTTTGACATTTGGAGTTTTCCATCTACAAACTATTGTTGTTTCCCATTTTGATATTTGGAGTCTGTCGTCTACAGACTTTTGTTTTGTTGTTCAAACTTGAAGTCTGGCAACCATCATCAATATTCCCCCTTTGTCAGCTAAAAGATTAGAAGCTATGGGTTCTCATGTGGTTTACCCTTAACCATTTCATCATTGTACCGTATCTACTCCCCTTTTAAAAAGAATGGGTATTTTGTAAATGTACCCCCCCTTTAAGATGAAAGTGAGTACCATATAGATTTCAACTCAAAGTGGGCATGTGGAAACATCCACATGTTATCTCATCCCGTGAGGGCCATGCTCAAAAAACTACGCCATAAGGGGACCACTGGAGTTATATTCTATCAGGTACAAAAAAGACTATGTGCTACAAGATGAGTCTTTACTCGAGACTGTACTCTTTGGTAAGACTGATATAATTTCTTGATTGTTGATGTCCATTGCCAAGGATTGATCCATCCATAATGAATCTTTAATCTTGTAGGCTTGTTTCTCTTGAACATTTTTCTGATGAATGATTTTTCTTGCCACAATGTTGACAAGGATGGAGATCAAAACAAGTTGTCTCCAAATGACCAACTCGATGACAATGTTGGCATTCAGGAATTTCTTCCATGTGATTTTCATCAACTTTTTTATTAGCTTCTTCATGGACTTTTTGATTGGATTCTTCATTTATGAATCCTTCACTCACAAACTAAATTGGTTTGGAGTAGTTTGGTATATGAAAAGTCACATCTTTTTCATATCCAAGTCCTTTTCTTTGTCTGTTGTATATAATTTCTTCCCAAGGTCTGATGATGGGCTTGGAAAGATCATTTTGAAGCTGTTGCTTTGACATTATTGGAATTTGATTCTCTGCATGTTGTTGCACCATTGAAATGTTTTCTTTATTGAACTCAAAAGAAAACGCTTGAAAGATAGCTTCATCTTCATTGGAAGATTCATATTCATTGGATACTACTTTTGCATTTTTCCCACTGAATTTCGGTTGCACTCTTTGTTGATATGAATCATCATCATCATCATCATCATCATTAAATAGAGGGTTGTGATGAAGAAAGACTTGTTCAGATTGTTGTTGATGCTGGAGCTGATTGAAATCATCATCTTCAAAATTGTTTCAAGGATTCATTCTCATCACTAGATAAGGAATCATCAGTCACAATCTCTTGTATTAGGTTATTTGTATCACAAGTAGCATCATTCATTTGCTTTTCAAGAATTTGTAGTTGAAGGAATTTAATCACCTGCTCCTTCATTTCAAGTTGGTCTTGAAGTTCAACAACTTGATTTTCCAATTTTTCTAAGGATTCTTGAAGTTCTTTGATGTTCTGATTATCATTTTGAAGTTGCTTTCCTCCTTTACCCATTGTCACACTCGCTTGAACTCGCTCACTTGCACTTGCTTGTTTTCACGCTCGCTTGATTTTATTTGTTTTCAGGATAGCTTGTACTTGACACTTTCACACTTACATATATGTCACACTCTCTTGAGATTTTATGACAATTTTAGGGTGTTGGGCACAACCGAAAATGCACCCGAAAATGTGTTTTTACAATTATTGATGAACACAGAGAATGAAGGGTGTTGGGTTCAACCGAAAATGCACCCAAAATACAAATTCAACTTAACTTGATTTCAAAAAAGACAAGTAAACTTTACAAAAAATGACTATTGCAAGTATATTGTTCAACTAATGTTTGATTTCAAAGTTGATTTGATCTTCAAATTTGAAAACTAGTTGCTCCTTAGATTGATGTGTCCATTTGACTTGTGTACCATAAATCCCTTTGTGGATGAGAGTTGATGGTGTGGCAACTTGAATTATGTGGAATGCTTGTTTGTCAAATTAAATGTGTCAAAACTAGACACATATTACTATCTTCAAGCATCTGTAAGTATCATGTGACAAACACAATCACCATCACACTGGAGCACTATTTGTACCTTTGATCCCCTTATTCAAATTTCAGCAGATACATTTACTCTGAGTACTAGAGAGTTTCTACTTTGATTTTTACATGCTCAAAATTCCTCGATATATATATATAATATTTGCCTCAAATTCATACACCAAAAAACCAATTTGTTGTTTGTTTGAGTTACAACCGGCTACCACAAATCCAATGGAAGTAGAATAGTTACAGCCAAAGGAAAGGAAAAAACTTCAACCAATTGCCATATGTTACATTACAGACTAGAATTTAGAAAAATCAGAAATTGCTCTCCAAGTAGAAGTCCTGTTGAAAAGGTTCGGTTGTGCCCCTTCCACTCTGATTTCTCATCATTTCAGTGGCCATAATTGATCATTAAGCTACTTTTTCGCTTCCAGGGAACACCCACAAACTATTTGTCTGTTGAGTTATTAGGTCGGCGCAAGAGATGAAGCCACTGTATTGTGGAAACTTAGAGTATGAGGCTCGGCAATCTGAGATTGAGCGTTTATTTTAGCAGATATGGAAGCATGGAGAGGGTTGACCTGAAATCAGGTTATGCTTTCATCTACATGGATAATGAACATGATGCCGAGGATGCAATCCGGGGGCTTGATAACACATTTTTGGCAGGCAAAGACGTTGACTGTGCATGGAATGGACAAAGCATCCAAAAAAAGGTATACGCCGGCTGAAGGTGGTAGATGATCTACTCCGTATATAAAACCAGCAAAGAGTATCGTTGGAAATACCTGGTAATGGCGCGTCATTTTCTGAGTTTGGTGGTTGGATGAGATCATTGAAGGAGATGAGTATGGATGCAGGAGATGCCAAACCACTGCAATTTCTACTAAATCAATTGGATCATATGCATTTCGAATCCAGCATAAAGTGAAAACTTTGACAGCTTTTAATATCAAAAAACACCGAGATATATACACAATTCTGCACCAAATTGAGCGATCACTAGGTTGTTTTGGTTATTCGAAGATGCACAATAGTTTTACCTTAGTTAAAGAGCAGTCCTTGAGGTAGAATGGAAATGGCGGAATAGCTTCCAATGACCCTTACAGAACTGGAAATCTCCCTTAGCTGATCCAGGGCTCTTTTCACACAGCCTGGATGATCATCCGACATCGGCGCCTCCAAATCTACGAAGAAAACTTCAAAATAACACTTGGAATTGTCCCCGTCTTGCTCTTTGTTCGACCTCTCCACGATCTGAAGCGCTGGCGTTCAAATTCAACAAAATCTTGCAGATATTCTATCGCATGGCACTCCGTCTGTCCGATATGCAGGAAGCAAAGAAGCCGCGGTCTCTACATTTGTGAATCTAGCTGAAAGGGTGAAGGCCCTTGTACATGCTGTTCTCACCATCTATAAATCATTAATTGTTGGTGGCGTGGCAGTGTCACGTTCAGCTGTAGCCCCTTTAGAGTGACTTAAAATTCTTAAACAGATTCAAAACCCTCTTCACCGCAAATATAATGGTACCCAAATTTGGGATAGTACCAAATTCTACAGTAAAATTTTATAGCTATGAACAGGCTTTGAGAGCCATTCTCTGGTTTTATAGGCAACAGACAGGAAATGAAGATGCAGAGCTAACACCAGTTCTACGTCTAAGAGAGGAGCGATGTTACTTACATCAAACAAAATCGCAGATCAATGGATTTATAGATCGCTGGCTATGTAGTTCGCAAGCAGATTCGATTTCAGATCTATGATGGTAGACCACACAAGCTCAGATTGAAACTGCCAATATGTAAATCGTAGGTTCAGATCTCTGGCAAATCACGATTACAGACTGCTGTAAAACTCTAGGCTCAGATCTTTAAGTACAATGCCTGTCATGTATATGGGCATTCTTCCAAAAACTACCTAAACATTCAAGAGGAACAACCCTCTCCCCCAACCCCCCCTCAAAAGAAACCATTGAGTAAAGAATATGAGTTCAAGCAGCTTACTGGTTTGCGATGTCCATTTCCAGGTGATCATTCTAGGAGGTTATTGGATGACACTTAGGGCCAAAATTGTTATAACATTAAGGTGTCATTTAATTAAAAATGGAATATTTCAGTGGATGGTATTGGATGACCCATGGTATTGCCCATGGTATGGGACTCAAAAAGAAGATAAAAGAAGATGCACTCATCCATTGTGATCATCTTGATTTGATATTGATTTCTTGTGAGAGTCTCGGGGTTTGTCTAGAGTTTTCATTAGGGTTTGGAAAAACCCTTCCATTGTTGGTTTGGTTTCGGTGGTGCGACATATTCACCCTAGCTATATGAGGAGGATGATCCATTCAAGGTCTTCACTTGAGTTTCAACTTTTGGTTTGGCATCACTTGCAGGTTCTTATTGGGTTTGTTTGGGGTAGCTCCTATAGAAGCCATTCTATGTGCCTTAAATAAGCCAATTACCTTCTCTTGACTATTAAATCCAATCATTAAATGCATATGTGAGGTTGGTGGGAAAATTCACTTCATGTAGTTATTAAAGCATGGGGGTTGTGATAGTTATGTCAATTGTCAGCGGTCATATTTCTTCTATGGTCAGAAACTATGTCAGTTGGCTTTTCACCCTTACCTCATATCCTTGGATTCAACACTCTTCTGATCATTCTTTCACGTGGATCTACACTAGGAATAGCTCTCCATTGTTGTCCATGAACTTACCAGACTGTATTTGAACCCAGAAATTCGAATTTGGAGGCAGTGTTGCAGATTTGGAAGTGAAAATTGATGGTTGTAGGTGAGCAAAGAGATTGGGCAAGCTTGGAACCCTTACCCATTGAGTTTTGTTGCTCATAGGTGCTTGAGAAGCCACGAATTGAAGCTATAAGTGGTTCTATAGCAGCGTATATCATATTGGACTCCTTCTATGCACACACTAGAAGAACCAAGCGATCTCCCAAGAGAACCATGGATCAAGGAAGGAGATGTATGAGCTAATAAGGGTGTTGTGTGGAGAAGTTATTGTGGAAGCCAAGGTTGTGAGGGTTGAGTGAGACCCCTATAGAGCTCTGTATGAGCATTTGGCTAAGCACAAAATAGCATAACTAGTTGTGGGATGAGAGATAGAAGCATGTAGGTGTTTTCTTTGCCTTGGTGGCCTCTCAGCAGAAAGAGTATATGCCAGACAAAGTACCTATGGTTGGGTGGAAATTCGCTCTTACACAGATAGTTGCTTGTATCTGCATTGGATAAAGATAAGTATTCTCATGCATTTGTATCTGAAATGTTTTTATTTAATGCATGTAATGTTTATGCTTGTCTAAATGCATGTTGTGTGTGTGGATCGATTTTATTTCCACTGCGTATGTTTGTTTATGTTTCTACACACATTTTACATATCATGAATTAGTATTATGGCTTTGGGGCGAAATTTGAGAGCCTGAATTTGGTAAATGTCCCCTCCCGATGGTCGGATTGGGTGAAGGGGACGTTACACATCTAATTATTCATAATAAAGGTGCCAACAATATTGCTCCATTTTGATGTGTTCTTGGATGTTTCCAATGTGTTTGACGAAATGTTGATGAGCATGCAAATTTCTTGTGAAAGTTATAAATCAATATAAATCAAATTGTGCATTTTCGCATAGGAACATTACAGTGGTATGAGAGTTGTTTTTTCTGCCAACATGGGGAAATCAGTGGTTTCCTAGGATGAAAATGAGTGGTTTCCTAGGGTTTCAAGTTGAGCTTCATATTGCAAATATTGGTATAGCAAGTGCTTGGAAATAGATTGAAGTCCTATAGAAAGTGGCTGAAGCAATTGTTTGCCATCATTTCGGGTGAAGTACGTCATCTTTGGAAGGCCGATTATCTATTGAGGAGGGTCTAAACTTGGGTGGTCGGATTATTGAAGGCTCGAAGTAATTAAGTGGGTCGAGTTTATTCACCTAGTGGTGCCGCCAACTATTGAGGATCGACTCCTTGGGGGAGTGCCAAATAAAAGAGGAGTCGAGTTTGTGAAGAAAGGAAGGCAGAAAGCTGTAGAAACTGTTCTGTATTGGGGCCGACTTTTCCTTAGACGCTGAATCTACCTTTTAAAGCGACATTCTTTGAAGGAAATCATGGCTCTTGTCAGATCGAATTTCTTTTTGAAGAAACCGTGAATAGCTTGAGGCAATTCGTGGCATCTGTAAACCATTGGGGGAGACCGAGTGTGGTTTGGGATGCCGTGCTAAGAGGAGTCGACCCCTTGATTGTGACCCACGGGCTTTGAAAGTGTGCCGTGGTACTTTTGAGAAGAAGGCGCAGTTCTAAGAGAAGTCATGGCTTCTTTGAGGGTGGATGCACTGATTTTGAGAGGCATATTGTTACATGCTGTCATCTTCCTGTTGATTTACTGCTGCCCTTGTCATCTTTAATGGAGTCGAAATCATGGTGAAAGGTCACGAATATTGGAAGAGGGGACCCGATTTATAGAGGGCGAGTTATCTCTTTAGAGAGCCAACTCTGCCATTAAAAAGCAACAATCCATCTTTGAGGAAGTCGCTGTCAATAAATCAATGATGGATTTTCCTTGGGCGATTGTGTGGTGATTCGCAAAGGACGCATTATCTTGTTGGAGGCAATGCGCACTTGTATCGGTCATATGTCAGCTATAGAAAGCAGCGATCTGATCATTTAAGCTGAGATCTGTTGATGATAGCAGAGATTCGTTGATTACAGTAGACTTCCCTTGTGTTGAGGACGTGATCCACTTCATTTGCCAATATTCTTCCTTGATGGGCATGCTTGCAAAGGAGGCTGCTACGTTTTATGTGTGGGGCGATCTACTTATTGTCTGTGGAGAGGGCGCACCATTGGAATTTAGCACACTAAGATTTACATTATACTGTGCTAGCAAGGAAGAAAGGGAGCTACAGAGGTAAGGGTGGTCCAGTATTATTGATTTTTTTCATTTTGTTAGCTTTCTAGAGTCCACTCATTTCAGATATGAGCCATAGAAGACAAAACGTTGCCAACATAGAAGGGTGACATGGTGAATAAGAAGTCAAATTGTGGGAATGAAGAGAGAGTTCTCTGGTCTACTGCATTTCCTCTGTTGAAGGCGAGTTAGCTGTGGAGGAGGGAGACCCCTTGTATCTATACACAACTCCTTCATTTCCAGCCATCTGCTACAGTGTTTTCACTCCAAAATCGTGGCTTATTTACTGTCGTTGTGCACACCGATGGAAAGACTAACAACTGTTGCAAATATTCGAGATTTACCATAACTAAATCGTAAGTATTGAATGACTGTGTATTGGGGTTCATTGTTGTCACGATTTTACCTTTGTGGAAGCCATCTACAACACTATTGACAAGCAACGGGTGCAAGGAATTCCTTTCATCTTTTCTAGGCAGTCTGGGGTCTTTTAATAGGGTACATCTTCAACACTTAATATCTACATACTCAGAACTGGCGGAGCCTGCAACAGCATCTAAGGAAAGACTTCTTTATGGTGGCAAAGAACAGTCAATTCCAGATTTGTCCATCTATTGTATTCATACATGTAAACACAGTATTTACATTTATATCATATTAGTAGATGTTTAAACTCATTGTTGTTATAGTTAGTTAAATTACAGTGCTTTCCTTCTTTGGTTTGTAAGTATTAGTTCATGGCATGTCCTTGGTTTAGGATCTTAAAAAAAAAGCAGTGAAAGCAAGCTCAAAACCAGTCCACACAAGCAGTCATCCAAAAAGGAAGCTGTAATCAGTGGTCAATTTCAGACTTTTATTGTTACCACCGTTTTGGGTCATTTTCCAGTCAGGATAACAAGTGTGGAGAAGGTTGTCACCTATGGCAGCTACAATTTTTTCTGCCTCGGGATTTGTTATAAAGAGTGGTTGGGAAAATCAGCAGTGAGTTATTTTAAGGGTCAGAAGAGATGGGGAACCAGATTGATGTTAACAATACTCTGCAGTCAGGGAGGAGGATGCCTAGACCATGGTTTCCAACATTCCTTGAGGAGCAGCCCTCAGTAGAAGCACAGAAGCAGCAGATGAAGGATGAGGTTACGGCCTGCATCAGGGAGTACATGGCATTGGGAAAAGAGTTCCATGTAGCTATGTCGTTTAGGGAATTTTGCACTATCAAACATCCTGAGTGGTACGATGAGGACGAAGGTTCCTCTAGAGACACAAGGCAGAAATTGAGGAGAGTTGAGTATGAAAGACAAGAGAAGAAGCATACTAAGGATTTGTGCATAGAGAAAGACCAAACAACAATTTATGAGGCCAAGGACACTAGTATAACGGATGGGTCTACCGACGATGTAGATTCCAAAGCAGCAGCATATGAAGATACAACAACTTGTCATATTTATGACGACTATGGGGATGTTGAGGAGTCAACATATTGTTATGATTCCTATGATGAGTTGGGTATGGGTGCACCTAAGTCTGATGAGGACTTAACACGGGATGAGTTACCTTTTGAGGCTGATTTCATTTCTCATGAGGAAGTCAGGGAAGAAGTTGAATTGGGAAAGTGCGAGGATGGAAATAAATTAGAAAACTTGGTAGAGGATTGTCTCCCTGAGCCACACCATTTGACAGGGCAATTGAAGGTAAGCGAAGAACATATTAGGACAACCATGAAACATTTTGATGATACACATGCATTGGTGACAGAGTGTTGTTGGAGAGCTTCAGGGGCAGATGATAGTTTGAGAAGAGAATCTTCCCTTGCAGATTTGCAGGCACTTAGAGAAGTAGTGGTGGTGATGAAAGATGACTACCTACACCTGCTTTTCAATAGAGATCATCTTCTCACGCTGGATTAGATGCACCATGGTGCACTACAAGGGAAAGAAGAAGAAGTTGGCAAGCTTACTAATAAGCTTGATATTACCCAGGACTCCTTGAAGAGCACGCAAAAGGGCCTTCAAGAAGCAGAGATGGAGGTTGAGGAGCTTAGTTACTAGTTGAGTTTGGCACACTCTTCATCATTGATAGCAGCAGAGACTTCACCATCTTTGGCAGTCGTGATGATTCTACATGAGGAGCATACAAAGTTACAAGTGCTTGGGGAGAGTTTGGACACAGAGAGTAGTGACCATGCACTTGTTTTGCAGTGTGGGGATCTTGAGCCGCTTCTATTTGAGAAGACACCAAAGGCTCAAGGTTTAGCTACAAAGGAGATAACTGAGCATTGTCCTTGTTGATCAACCAGTATGGGAGTATATGCATCCATGGATTGGGTGGAGAGGTATATGACAAATATGGAGGCATACTGGGGTGCAGGCTCAGTTGACATTAGTAGAGTGTTGGATATAGTATCACATACAAGATGCCTAAGGGAATAAGAGGTTACAGTTGCATGCATTAGTATACAAGAGAGTACACAGACACCCAGTGGTGTACAATGGAGCTTCGGAGTGTTTCCTCCAGGGAGACCTCCTAACAGAGTCATTGAGCATATCATTGAATTGAGGTTACCCAGGATTGAGGAATGGCCCTTTGAGGTGCTTGTGCAGCTTATGATTGCTTAGATCATCTGGGGCAGTCTGATGGAGCCTTGTGTTAGCACTTAGTAGAGCAGCACTATGGGTTGAGGATATTTCACATCTTACAGGCTAATGTGGGACCCTAGTGACTTTACTATTGACAAGCAGATTCAAGATAGCTCTTATAGGCATTGCCGCTTGGAGTTCCAGGAGAGGAGGATGTAGATGGGGCATGATAGTTGGATAGTTATATGATCAAAGTGGCCCAACGTCAACATGGTGGTCTTTTCATGAGATTTGCTTGGGACCCAGGGATTTCAATATTAGACAATTCAGTAGCTGACATAGAGGCAAGAGCCAATTCTGGCTTCCATGAGTTTGGGTCCATAGTGGAGCAATTAGTTGAGGGGTTGAGCGAGTTGTTGTAGCATTAGGATGCTCTACTTATCGCCAGTATTCGGGAGGATTCCTATGGCAGTACCTTGTCGGATCACATATTGACTAGAGGATGCTTCATCTCTTCTCGGCTGGTTTGGGACCTTGGTATCATTTTCATTTTCAGTCTGGTTCATTCGGAGGAGCGACATGTTGTGGAGGCATTGCCTGAGGACAAGCAACCTTGGGAAGGGAGGACTGTGATGTCTCTTTCCAGGTGATCATTCCAGGAGGTTATTGGATGACACTTAAGCCCAAAATTGTTATAATATTAAGGTGTCATTTAATTAAAAGGGGAATATTTTAGTGGATGGTATTGGATGACCCATGGTATTGCCCATGGTATGGGACTCAAAAATAAGATAAAAGAGGAGGCACTCATCCATTGTGATCATATTGATTTGATATTGATTTCTTGTGACCTTCTAGGGGTTTGTCCAGAGTTTTCACTAGGGTTTGGAAAAACCCTTCCATTGTTAGTTTGATTTCGATGGTGCAACATATCCACCCTAGCTAGATGAGGAGGAGGATTCATTCAAGGTCTTCACTTGAGCTTCAACTTCCGATTTGGAATCACTTCCAGGTTCTTAGTGGGTGTGTTTTGGGTAGCTGCTATAGCAACCATAGTTATTTGTATTTTTTACCATCTAATTATTCATGATAAAGGTGCCAACAATATTCCTCCATTTTGATGTGTTCTTGGATGTTCCCAATGTGTTTGACGAAATGTTGATGAGAATGCAAATTTCTTATGAAAGTTATAAATCAATGTAAATTTGTTAATTGTTTGTCAAATTCACAAACAACAAATTGTGCCTATCCACACGGGAACATTACATAATAGGCATAGGAAATCTCAAGGCAAGGGACTACAACAATGAAAATCACCTCAAGAGGGACTATTCAATACACACAAATAACAAATTTGGTGTTCTTGAAAATTTAGAAGATTTGAAGAAGGAAAACCAAGGGGAAAAAAATTGATGGAGTATCCTAGATTTAGAACAACACATCCTGAAGATGGTTTAGATCCACTTAAGTCCCATGTGGATCCAAAGGTTACTACTCCGATATGAATAGAAGAGGAGGAAGTGGAGGAGGGAGGCACTTACAAACATGATCATTCAGGGTTCCCAACCAAATTGAATAATTAATATGTGTGTGTGCACGCGCGCGCGCGCGCACATGTGTGTGTGTGTGGGTGTGTGTGTGTGTGTGTTTTCAAAAGGTCAAATTGTTATTGTGAAGGGTGGGTGGATTCATTCACCACTATGGGCATTCATGCCCATTTATCCTCCCTTTTGAAAAAGTACACATGCCTCCTTAACCACATGCTTCCTTGACAAGAAAGAATTATTTAACGTAGAGGAGCGAGAGGGGGAAGAAGAGGAAACATAGGAGGAGGAAGAGGGGGAAGCATAAATGGAAGAGCAAGTAGTGGAGAAAGAGAAAGGAAAGGGTGTAGACCCTCCTGCTGACCCATTCTTACTGCAACATGCTCATTCATTTGAGACATATTCCTTTCTAAGACTTGTCTAAGGCTTGAAGAAAGGTTCTCATTCCTTCCTTATTCTCATTAAGGGAAGGAAATCAAAATGGGAACGGAGAGGAAAAGAAGTAGAAACAAATATTTTCTTGGGCTATTAGTTAACCTTAGATCCCCTTGTATTTAAATGGAGGAATAATATTTCAAAAGACGTAACTATATATTCTTTTATGGAGGAATAATATTTCAAAAGACGTAACTATATATTCTTTTGACATCCTTTTATTTAAGCAATACATAAGAATTTATCCTTGCTCAAGATTACATAAGAAAGAGTATAAGTAGGAAAATTTGTTGACTTCTCTCCTCCCCACACTTAGATCGATGGGATGGGAAAGAATTGCAAGTCGTGAGCTTCCTTCTTAATTTTCAAATTAATAAGTTCTTTGGTTTAGGAGTTACCGTTTTTTAAATACAATCATCAACCATTTTTGTTGTATGCTTAAATATCATGCATTAAAACGGTATAGATCACTTTCTCTCAATCTTATTTCCCAAGGTCAAGAAATTTGTTGGTTTATGTCCTCCTAGCACTTTAAATAGGAGGGGGGAGAATTGCAGGTCATGATCTTCCTTCTTAGTCTTTTATTAATAAGTTGTCATGTTCACTGCAACTTTTTTCTTAATAAATCATTACCCATTTATGTTAAAATGTATATACATAAAGAAGGGAATAATGTTGTATCCTTATGCATTGTGCATTGACATGGCATAAATCACATTGTATTAGCTTCGTCACCTAAATGTCCTCCATGTGGTTTGAACACAAATCTATAGCAATTGAACTCATAACGTTAACCAATTCACTTTAACAAATATCTAATTATATCCTTAATATGTAGAGATATAATATTTCCCCACTGATTCATACCAAGCTCATGCAAGAGAGTTAAAAAGAAGAAATGGCAATCTAAGGAAAGGGCACATCACATTCATGAAACTTGCAATCCATGTTATATCGAACCTAATCATAAAATGTCCCAATATAATATCAATCTTATGCATATGTTTATTGGCAGATTGAGATTGCGTGACTCCTCAAAAACATTTAATTATTCTCTCATGGAGTGAAGAATAGTCTTAAAAGGAAGCTCTTCATACTTATGAAGAATTGTTTTTCCCACTTCGTACTCATTGCATCGAGTGAAACGAGGTGCTCTACAGCCCAGTATGGGGGAGATGTTGTAACGTGTATGATGTAGCATTACATCTAATAAAACGTAAAAGGTAATTTTTTTAATTAAAAATTAATTTAAAAAATTTATGTCGGCTCATAAAATAAAAAATTATGGAAAGAGAGATCAAATTTCTTAAGTTTAAATTTAAAAAAAGAAATACACCTCAAGAAATTGGATCCCTCTCGGTGCTTGATAGATACAGGTTTAAGATGGATCTATGCTGGTATATCGTAATTTGACTTCCCCTCTCTCTATATATACATATTTATTTTATTAGAGCATGAAATATACTTTTCATTTGCATGTCAAACCACTTTGAGTGTTAATTAGTTCGATTTCATAATACAAGGTTTTAAAATGTTTTCCAATGCTTTAAAAAATTATTTAATAAATTGAGTTTTTTGAAAAATATTTTTTTGAAATTTTAATTTCACTCATTCCATTTTTTAATGGAGTAATTTAATAGGTGGACAAACTCAACCATTTTTTCATCAAAATTCTTCCCCAAATGCAGTAGAAATTTTGTTAGAAGTTATAATTCCACCTGATTAATCTGAACTTTGACCATGAAACTTTGCTCTTATGGGGTTTAGCCCATTTTAAGAAGATCCAAGTTGTCAAAATTTAAAAAATTAAGTGTATTATGATGAAACTTCACCTCATTAAAAATAAATAGACTTGTTGGAAAGGTTGATATTTTGTCCACATTTTAATTCACTCTAATTGGTTAAAGAGGTTATCCATGGGGCATAAATTCCTAATAGCGTAACTTTATTTTTAAAACACACAAAATAAAATTTAAAACATTTAATAGGGATTTTTCCTAAAAGTGCCACATCGCAATTTTCACATGTCATTGTTGACTTCAATTTACTAAAAAACAAAAAAATGTTGTCACCTCCAATGTGATGTTTAAATTTTGATGTGACCAATTATGTGTGTGTGTGTGTGGACAATTACTTATTGATATAACAAATTATATAATCATAAAAATATATGTTTTTATGATTTATCATTTACTTTCTCAATTTTTATATTCAACCTCTTGCTTAACACAAACTAGCCATTTGTGACATGTTCACTTGTTTATCCATAATAATAGGTGACTTATATAAGAAGAGCTATAAAAGTGCCTCGACCATTTTCATAGGCAAATACCTTTCACAAGACCAACTACATATTTAGCTCATGTATTCTCTTCCATAATTATGTAGAGGGCATCTATTAAGGGTCCAACATCCTTCAAAATTTCCATTTCCCAAACTCTGTGTCTTATATCATGTATTAAATGGTTTTGACATGGCAATGTATCTCCTAATCATTCTTTATTAAATGTAAAAGTAAAACCACCATGTTGTGTGCTACACTGCGTATCCTCTTA
The DNA here is from genome assembly GCA_027924585.1 of Larix kaempferi. Classification (NCBI taxonomy): domain Eukaryota; kingdom Viridiplantae; phylum Streptophyta; class Pinopsida; order Pinales; family Pinaceae; genus Larix; species Larix kaempferi. Next base: position 10,576,165 of record BSBM01000767.1, on the reverse strand, counting down.
GGCCATCTTGACATGTAAAAAGTTGATTGATAGCCCAAAACATGCTAGACCAATTCAATATAATTGTAGCACATGTGAGATACATGACATCTCCATTGACGTTTCTAATCATTATTCCTTCATGTAGGTTACATTCAACAACACAATGCCTTGTTTTAATGGTCAGATTGGTTCTATTCTCAACCCATAATATATAAGATGTAAATCTAAGATATTGTTAGGGTCCTACCCTAACCCCCTTAAATAGATAAGTTGTTATGTATTGAGGCCATCTATATTAAATAAGGTCCATGAAGTAGATATAGTGTGCCTAGATAAGGAGGTTATGTGTACCACCCCTATGCTCACTTTGCCTAACTTCACCAAAACCTTTGTTTTGGAATGTGATGGCTCGGGTAAAGGCATCAAAGAAACCCTCATACAAGAAGGTAGATCGTTTTAATAGCAAACAACTTTGTGAGCGACGCTTGGAAAAACCAACTTATGAAAAAGAGACGATGGCAATATTGCATGATGTGGACAACTAACACCAATACCTCATTGGGAAACATTTCCAAATCAAAACCAAATATTGCAACTTGAAATACCTTATGGATTAAATAAATTCCTCCCTTGAGCAATAAAAATGGGTCACCAAAATGAAGGGATATGACTATGAGATCAGTTTACCAGAAAGGTAAGGAGAATGTGGTATCAAATGCTCTCTCTTGAAAGTATGAAGAGGATGGTTCCCTCTTTTTTCTTTCCTTCATCATATAAAATTGGTTGAATCATGTCCATCATGAATGATTCACATATCCCACTCGCACTACCATGACCCAACAACTTCAGAAGGAACCCCATGCATATTCGAGCTACACTTGGTACAGTGATAAGCTTCATTATAAAGGATGCCTATATTTACATAAGCAATCAACATTGAATTCATGAGTACTATTTGAGCTAAATTCATCCCCCATAACCGACCATTCAAGATTTTATAAAACATATGAAAGGATCAATTAATGATCATTTTTTGGGAAGGCATGAAGAAAGACATCCACACATTTGTGGCAGAATGTGACACTTGACACTAACATAAAGGTGAGATAGTGAAACCTGAGTTAGACTTCAACCACTTTCCATTCCACTTGTGGTATGGACTAACATTCTTATGGAATTCATTGTGGGGTTACCAAAATCTAGTAATATGTATATTAACATGATTATAGTTGATTTCCTTTCCAAATATTGTGACTTGCAATGCCCTTTCAAGGCCTATATTGTAGCTCAAGTCTTCATGGATAATATCTTCAAACTCCATGGTATGTCACAATCTATTGTCGCGGACCTTGACCCCACCTTCACTAGCAATTTCTAGCAATAATTGTTTCGGATCCAAGGCACCAATTAATCTCAGTACTTCCTATCACCCCCAAACTAATGGTCACGGTTAAACTGAAGCTATCAACAAATGCAAGGAAGTGTATTTGTGATGCTTTAATTCAAAGTGGAAATCCTAATGGGCTCAATGGTTACCTCTAGTCGAATGGTGGTATAATAGAACTTATCATGTTGCCACATGAATGAGTCCATTTGAAGTTGTATATGGCCAAAAGCAACCCTTGGTACTATCCTACTTACAAGGCATCTCCAAGGTACATGAGGTTGACAAAAAACTCACAGCTCAAGCCGGCATTCTCTACACTCGCAAGGTTAATCTGTACATGGATCATAATAGGATGAAGCAATAGGCTGATCAACATCATTTGGCAATTCATTTTGCAGGAGGGGATCAAGTATTCCTTTACCTGCAACCCTATAAGCAAGCCTCACTTAAGACCAACCACCACTGGAAGCTTGTTCCCATGTTTTATGGAGCTTATAAGGTCCTCAAACGTGTTGGTTCATGTAGGACCTCGGTCCTAGATAATCTCAGTTTATCAATAAACTAATAATTTATTTATGTTTACATTCTGTGTCATTTTCTGTTTCTGTTTTGTCTGTTTGTGTTCAATTTCAGGTCTGTAAAAAAAAAATAACATCTATTCTTACAGTTTGTTGCATAGATATATATATTTTGTTATACATATTTCTAACTATCTATTTCTAACCATTTCTGCTTGTGCAGGTGTAACATCATATCATATTTCTTAACTGGAAGTAAAAATTTAAACAGAGTTAAAAATGGATTATATACCTGACTGAAAATTACCTCACAATAGCTAGTAGATCCACCCTTGTTGTTGTTCCCTTTTGTTGAATGCCTTGTTGTTGTTGGAACATCGAGCACACTGAGAGGGGGGGGTGAACAGTGTGTATAGCTTTTATTACTTTTTCTACTTTAACAATCAACATCAGCTTGTTCCATCTTATGCAGAATACATCATTCATTAATGCATTATCATATTATCATTATATCATCAACATTATTAACAATTATAGCTCATCATCACATGTCATCATATCATCATCACATAGGAAGCATGGAAAAACATAGTACACAAGATTTTTACGTGGAAACCCAAGTCATGGGGGAAAAACCACAGAAGCCTTTATTGACACAAACCCTCTCATCTAACCAATTCCAGGAAAGGGAATATGATACCAATCTCTGGGCCTGTTCATAAATCTCAGCCCATGCATTAGATTCACAGTAATTAAATAAATGTGTGGAGATGAAAATCAAACAAATAGGCATAGCGGAATTAAAAACTCATCCACAAACATATCGTATGCATACAACATATCAAAAAACAGTCCCCAATTTAAACATTGCAGAAGTAAATGCATAGATAGAAAAACACTTATCTTAATTGTGCAATTGTCCCCAAACAACTAGCTATGTTGCTGCAATGTTCCACCCAACCATAGGCCAGTTGTGTTCATCAATTCTCTCAACACAACTGCCACCCCCGAGCTGGGCACGATTCTTACAAGGAAAAGGGGACATTCAAGCTCATGCACAGCCAAAGCAAGAGATACCCATCTCAATCCCAACGCTCAATTACACATAGCAGACACAAACTCAACATGGATACACATTTCCAGCAAATGGATTTACAAACAAGATGGCCATGGGTTTTCCCCAAATCGTGGCTCACCAAAACAGACTGTGGGAAGGGAAATTCATCCCCAGGGAGCAACCCGATTCTCCCACATGCTATGAGTGTTTCAAATGTCCAAAACGACCTCATTGAAACCCCAAATCGATCTGCTCTTTTCCCCATTGGTAACCAAAACAAAAACACCCTTCCCAACTTGAAAGATGAAGGAAAACATAGGAAATCCATGGAGAAAAACGCCCAAGTAGCTCCAAAAACGTGAGAGAGGCAAAAATTCTTAATGGGTAATGGCTTGGGGAGCAAATTCATGGCTCTTTTCTTGCCAAGAAAGCCAAAAACGATTTTCCCGGTGGTTGCCCATACTCGAATTTGGACAGCCATACCTCCCATTCCCCAAGGCATTAACTTCCTCAACCAATTCTTGGAAGAATGAATGATTGCAAAAGTCAACATGGGTGGTTGAGGGTTTGATGGGTTCTCTCATTGAAACTTGGCTTGACTTGATTGACTCAAGGGTTTGAATGTTTTCCCTTCCAATTCCTTGTAAAATCATGCCCCCATCTCTTGTTGCATTACATAGCTAGCTGTGGGTACTTTATTAAAATGCATATTTACAATTCGAATGTGCCTGGCTAGCACGTAAACCATATGCATCAATAAATCGATGGCGGGGCCTTGGCCTTGAGCTCCTCACCATGATTTTATAACAATATTACATTATTTACATTTTAATACAATGGGGTCAAAATCGGGATATTACATTTATAATAATAATTTACTAGCAACAACTGGAAGGAGGCAACAACCCCCTTTGTTACAAAGACTTCAATTCTCCAGCTACAACTGGAAGGAGGCTACAACCCCTTGGTTTACAGGCTACAACCTGAAGGAAGCCTTAGCTCCCTAGATTTCCTTGCCCCATCCTGCCACCCTGATATTAAGATAACAATTGAAACTACTGAACCACAAACTTCACTGATCCTGCGGTCCTGCTATCCAACACTTGTATCACACTACACAATCTGTACCACACTACACAACCACTATCACTGCTCATCAACTGACCACTGCTCATCAACTGTTCACTGCTCATCAATTGTCCACTAACCACTGCACCACAACTGTTCCACACTACTCATCAATTGACCAATCAATCTGTCTGCACCAATCAGTCTGTTCTTCACATCATTCGACTCAATCAATCTGAGTCTAACCAACTGCACACCAAACCCTGAATCTGCTGTTGATAACCTCTACACTTTGATCACTGCCAAATAATCCTTGTATACCAACAAGTCATTTTACTTCCATACACTGCTCATGTCCATCCTTTTACACCTCGTCATACACAGTCACTGAACAAATAATCCTTCTCTGCTTCCACTGAACATAAGGCATGCATTGTCATGCATCATCATCATAGGTATGCATCATCGTCATAGGGTATGCATCATCATCATCAAATATGCATCATCGTCATAGGGTATGCATCATCATCATCAAATATGCATCATCATCATCTCAGTGTGCATCGTGTATGCATCATCAACATCAAGTATACATCATAATGCATAGGAGAGCATCATCACACTATGGTATGCATGTACATCATATTGTATAGGAGTGCATCAACTTCATAGAGTGTACATCATTATCACATGCATTATCGTCATAAAGTGTATACTATCATAGCATAAAGGTATGCAACATCATCATCATATCCTCCATAATGACTTCAAATATATATACCAATATATAGGCTCACGTAGTAATATCAAAGATGAACTCTATCCATGAGAGACATGTGCCATTACAAGAGAAACCCAGAAGCATGAGCCATGCCTTTTTGAAGATCATAAGATGAAGAAACAACAGACAAACCAAAATAAACTCTAGATTATTTCATCACATAGCCCTTGTAACAAGCTTTCCAACGAGCCAAGAATTTTGTAATTCAGATTCCGTATGTGAAAGTTATGCCAATTTTAGTGAAGATGCCCAAAAATTTATCCTCCACAACATTTCGCTCTTTTCTCCAAGAGTTGCGAAATTCCAATTGATGAGCAAATGAAATGTTTGATATTCTATTTATATAGGTCTTGGAGGAAAGTTATTACCTCAAACTGGGCCGACATGCAATTCAAAATTACAAATAATTAAATTCTCTTTTGTTTGCTCGGCTCACCCAAAAATGTGGGGTACACCAACTTCAAAAATTCATATCTCTTCAACTGTAAGGAGTTAGAAGATGCTCCACATATCAACGGAAATGGCTTGATGAGGCCTATCTCCCTATGATGGGTTTATTTGCAAATTCTTGGTCTAATACACTTAAATTATTCAATATGTCTAGGACTTCAAAGACCCCACACATGAGGGTGCCAAAGACCATACCACCAACTACAAGAGTTTCAAAGTCTTCTTCAACATATCAAGGCACGTCGGTGGGCTCTACCTCCATATACATCCCAATAGCCATATAACCACAAATAGGACCATACATCACCATGGTTCAAGACCCAAGGCACCACATGCAAGGGTTTCAAGGACTCTTTCAAGGATATCATATAATATTTAAACAAGATACTTTCCATGGACTTCAAGCCCATCACATAGGACTCCATCGCCAAGTGATGAGGGCATCATGACCAAGGATTCCATCATATCAAAGGCTCCAACAATCATGGGCTTACAAACCACCATATGTATGGATTCCAAGACCCAAATCATTTCCAAATGCACCATCAATGATCACATAGTGTCCAAGGGTCATCATGCCACCATTTATGTGGGTGCCAGACCTTCTCATGCATAATGACCATCTCCAAGGGTTCCAGGACCCCAACAAGGGATACACGGGAATCAATATCTTCATCAAGGGTTCCAAGTATTCACCAAGTCATTAATTACCACATCATCACCTTTAAGGGGACAAGGACCATTAAGCCATCAAATGTGGGTCCAAGGGCTTCTTCATCGAGCAAGGGGCTTCATAGGCTTCTTCAACCACCTCAACCACACCCCCTACAAGGGTCAAGATCCATCATGACATCACCTGTGGGGTTTATAGACCTTCTCCTAGGGTATCATCAAGCAAGGGGCTTCATAGGCTTCTTCAACCACCTCAACCACACTAGGAGACCTCCAAGGGTCAAGATCCATCATGACATCACCTGTGGGGTTGCTAGACCTTCTCCTGGGGTACCATGACCTCAATAAACTCAAATGACCACTGAAAGGGTCATTTGGACTCTTGCAACTTCTTCAACACTTTTGTAGCGTACTGGGGCATAAGTTGTGGTACTAGGGAACCGTAAAACATCTTTGGGGTACTTAAACACTCTATAGGCCGTTCAGGGCTTTTGTCGTTGTCCCAAGGGCTCCAAGGGATTCAAACTTGGGCTTGGACAAGATCAAAAGGTCTCCTTAGACACTGACACTTACTTAACCCTCAGGGGCTCCTCAAGGGGCACTTATATATGTTGGCATCAATGACTATACATTGTTGGCATCAATGACAACTTAATCAACAATCTCCCCCTTTGTCATTGATGACAACACCATAACTCTTCTTTAGAACACACTCCCCTTATTCACAACTTCTCTCCCCCTTTGGCATCAATGGAAAAGGGAACATTCTTTGACCATAATTCTCCCCCTCGGGGCATGCTCCCCCTATCGTTGACTTTCTCTTCCTTTCCAACTTTTCTTCTTGTTTTCATTAATGGCAGCAAGGTCTTCTTTTGTCAATACTGCTCTCTTATCACTGGTGCTACTTTGGCGTACTTGTATACGAATACTGTTGGAACCAACTACGATACTCAAATATGACAATCAAGTACATATATCCTTTTACACATTCTACATATCACAGGTCAATAGTCTTCAAAACAATATTTGATTTTTCCCAATATTTTCATCATTTCTGTTTTGCTCAATGGTGCAATCTACTAACTTCTTTCTCCATACTTTAGTAGTCTGATGGTTGTTCATATCATTCGATTGAACTTGCTTTCTTCTCCAAACTTTAACTGGTCCTTGCATCCTGCAATGTTTTGCGAAATGATCATAACGATAGCAATTGTAACACTGAACAGAAAACCCATCTTGATTTCTTCTTGGCTTGATCTTTTCATGATCTCTGCAATGGATGGATTTGTGACCATAGTTATTGCACTTGTAACAGTAGCCATTGAACATCATAGGATATCTCTAAGTTGTAACTTCTCTTGATTCTTGTTGATCATGGAATCTTTTAAGAATACGTGTATAACTATTAGTCTTTTCTTCATCTTCCATAGAGTCTTCATTGTTATTCTCGATCTTCGAATTTGTCTTTAACTGAGCAGTTGTTTTGTCTAGGTCTTCCTTCAGAGAGAGGATCTTCAATCCTTGCTTTTGAAAGATTTCTATCTTTTCTTAGAGTTGTCTCGTTAGATCTTCATCTATTTTCTTGACTTCTTCTATCTGTTTTTTTAGATCAACGACAATACTATCTTCCATCTGTCCTTTTGAGTTCTGATCTTCCTCATGAGGTTTTTGCAGTTGTCCTTTAGTACTTGATTTTCTTTTCTGATCTCTAAGAGTTCCTTTTCAAATTCAAAATTCGTCAGACATACCTTTCGTAATTCTATCTTCAAGGATTTGATTTCATCTTCTTGTTTTCTTCTTAGTTTCTCTTCAATCTCATCACTGAACTGAATTCCCTTTTTGTCACTTAAATCTCCTTTTTGACTGGTGGTACTTTCCTTCGGCAATTTTTCAAGTAAGGTATTGATCTCACTATCTTTGTCTTGAAGTTTGCGAGTCAATTCTTTCTCCTTATCTTTTAGCTGTCTTTTGAGCCTGCCAATTTCTTCTGATTGCCTTTTATTTTCAGTTGTTGACTTCTCAAGTTGATCCTTCAGAGAGTTAGATATGGCTTCTTTGATTCTAGTAGCTTCTTCAACTTGGTGGTTTAGATTAACTATAATCTGTGTGGCCTTCTCACAATCTTCTTGATTCCTCTTCTCATATTTGTCCAATTGCTCTTGCAATACCTGGTTCTGTTCACAAAGTTTCTCAACCTTTTGCAAAGCATTAGTAATATCATTGTTTAAACATTCATTTCCATCATTTATCAAGAAATAATGAGATTCATCACATTTTGATGTATTACAATCTAAGAATTTTGAATAACACTTATCCTCTATACCCGATAGACATATTTCTTCAAAAACATTACAAACAGGGTGTTAAAGAGACTTACCTTCAAACTTACCTGGATCTTGTACTGACCTTTCTATGGAGTTGTCTTCTGCTTTATGTTCTTCAATGGAGTAGAGTTGATCTATCTTTAGTGACAATTCTTCAATTGAGTTGCACTTTCCTATTTTCTCCTTTTGGAGATCTGTCAGATCTTTAACCATGAATTTCATAACCTCTTCTTCATGTTCTTTAGTGGAGTATAACTGTTCTATTTTGATCCACAATTCCTTAGCTATGCTGTACTTTCCAGTCTTCTCTTTTATGGAATCTAATAAGCCTTCAAGAATGGATTTCATAGCCATTGAATTATTTTTCCTTGCTTCCTTCTGAGCTGTTGTTTTCACTTTCTTCGGATGATTGTACCCTGTAAGCACTGATTGCCATATTCCAATACCTTCTAATTCAAGATAAACTTGCATTCTTCTTTTCCAGATCAAGTAATTTGTCCCACAAAACAAGGGTGCTCCATTCACTCAGAACCCCATGGTGTGTCAAGGATATCCTTCAAGCTGGTAAGGCTTTATGTGAAGGCCCGCTCTAATACCTATTGTTGGAACATCGAGCACACTGAGAGGGGGGGGTGAACAGTGTGTATAGCTTTTATTACTTTTTCTACTTTAACAATCAACATCAGCTTGTTCAATCTTATGCAGAATACATCATTCATTAATGCATTATCACATTATCATTATATCATCAACATTATTAACAATTATAGCTCATCATCATATCATCATCACATAGGAAGCATGGAAAAGCATAGTACACAAGATTTTTACGTGGAAACCCAAGTACTGGGGGAAAAACCACAAAAGCCTTTATAATAATAATTTACCAGCAACAACTGAAAGGAGGCAACAACCCCCTTTGTTACAAAGACTTCAATTCTCCAACTACAACTGGAAGGAGGCTACAACCCCCTAGTTTACAGGCTACAACCTAAAGGAAGCTACAACCCCCTGGTTTACAGGCTACAACCTGAAGGAAGCCTTAGCTCCCTAGATTTCCTTGCCCCGTCCTACCACCCTGATATGAAGATAATAACTGAAACTACTGAACCACAAACTTCATTGATCCTACGGACCTGTTATCCAACACTTGTACCACACTACACAATCTGTACCACACTGCACAACCACTATCACTGCTCATCAACTGACCACTGCTCATCAACTGTTCACTGCTCATCAACTGTCCACTGACCACTGCACCACAACTATTCCACACTACTCATCAACTGACCAATCAATCTGTCTGCACCAATCAGTCTGTTGTTCACATCATCGGACTCAGTCAATCTAAGTCTAACCAACTGCACACCAAACCCTGAATCTGTTGTTGATAACCTCTACACTCTGATCACTGCCAAATCATCCCTGTATACCAACAAGTCATTTTACTGCCATAAAATTCTCATGTACATCCTTGTACACCTCGCCATACACAGTCACTGAACAAATAATCCTTCTATGCTTCCACCAAACATAAGGCTTGCATCGTCATGCATCATCATCGCAGGTATGCATCATCGTCATAGGGTATGCATCATCATCATCAAATATGCATCATCATCATCTTAGTGTGCATCGTGTATGCATCATCAACATCAAGTATAAATCATAATGCATAGTAGAGCATTACCATACTATGGTATGCATGTACATCATATTGTATAGGAGTGCATCAACTTCATAGAGTGTACATCATTATCACATGCATTATCATCATAAAGTGTATAATATCATAGCATAAAGGTATGCAACATCATCATCATATCCTCCATAATGACTTCAAATATATATACCAATATATAGGCTCACATACTAATATCAAAGATGAACTCTATCCATGAGAGACATGTGTCATTATAAGAGAAACCCAGAAGCATGAGCCATGCCTTTTTGAAGATCATAAGATGAAGAAACAGTAGAAAAACCAAAACAAACTTTAGATCATGTCATCACATAGCCCTCGTAACAAACTTTCCAATGAACCAAGATTTTTGTAATTCAAATTCCGTATGAGAAAGTTATGCCAATTTTAATGAAGATGCCCAAACATTTCTCCTCCACAAAATTTTGCACTTTTCTCCGAGAGTTGCGAAATTCCAAGTGATGAGCAAATGAAATGTTTGATATTCTATTTATATAGGTCTTGGAGGAAAATTATTACCTCAAACTGGGCCGACATGCAATTCAAAATTACAAATAATTAAATTCTCTTTTGTATGGTCGGCTCACCCAAAAACATGGGGTACACCAACTTCAAAAATTCATATCTCTTCAACCGTAAGGAGTTAGAAGATGCTCCACATATCAACAGAAATGGCTTGACGAGGACTATCTCCCTATGATGGGTTTATTTGCAAATTCTTGGTCTAATACCCTTAAATTATTCAATATGTCCAGGACGTCAAAGACCCCACACATGAGGGTGCCGAAGACCATACCACCAACTACAAGAGTTTCAAAGTCTTCTTCAACATATCAAGGCACGTCCGTGGGCTCTACCTCCATATACATCCCAATAGCCATATAACCACAAATAGGACCATACATCACCATGGTTCAAGACCCAATGCACCACATGTAAGGGTTTCAAGGACGCTTTCAAGGATATCATATAATATTTAAACAAGATACTTTCCATGGATTTCAAGCCCATCACATAGGACTCCATCGCTAAGTGACGAGGGCATCATGACCAAGGATTCCATCATATCAAAGGCTCCAACAATCATGGGCTTACAAACCACCATATGTATGGATTCCAAGACCCAAATCATTTCCAAATGCACCATCAATGATCATATAGTGTCCAAGGGTCATTATGCCACCATTTATGTGGGTGCCATACCTTCTTATGCATAATGACCATCTCCAAGGGTTCCAAGACCCCAGCAAGGGATACACGGGAATCAATATCTTCATCAAAGGTTCCAAGTATTCACCAAGTCATTAATTACCACATCATCACCTTTAAGGGGACAAGGACCATTAAGCCATCAAATGTGGGTCCAAGGGCTTCTTCAGGGCTTCATAGGCTTCTACAACCACACCAGGAGACCTCTAAGGGTCAAGATCCATCATGACATCACCTGTGGGGTTGCTATACCTTCTCTTGGGGTATCATCAAGCAAGGGGCTTCATAGGCTTCTTCAACCACCTCAACCACACCAGGAGACCTCCAAGGGTCAAGATCCATCATGACATCACCTGTGGGGTTGCTAGACCTTCTCCTGGGATACCATGACCTCAATAAACACAAATGACCACTGAAAGGGTCATTTGGACTCTTGCAACTTCTTCAACACTTTTGTAGCGTACTGGGGCATAAGTTGTGGTACTGGGGAACTATAAAACATCTTTGGGGTACTTAAACACTCTATAGGCTGTTCAGGGCTTTTGTCGTTGTCCCAAGGGCTCCAAGGGCTTCAAACTTGTTCTTTGACAAGATCAAAAGGTCTCCTTAGACACTGACACTTACTTAACCCTCAGGGGCTCCTCAAGGGGCACTAATATATGTTGGCATCAATGACTATACATTGTTGGCATCAATGACAACTTAATCAACAGTTGTTTCCCTTTGTTGTTCCCTGCAACCAAAACCTTCCCCAAAACTCTGAAACTCAACCAACCCAAAACAGTTTTTCCACCCTACCAACTGGCGAGGTCTCGCCAACCACCCAGCTCTAAAGGTACCCCTTTGGACCCCCGAACCCAAACCGAGTACAAGCCAACCTGCTCTCCCTTCTTAATTTTCTCCAACAAAAACCTCCTTCTCTTCTCTATAATTTTCTCCCTACTCTCTCTCAATTCTCCCCAAAAATCTCTAAGGTCAAGATCCCCTTTCTTCCCCATCCATCCTTCCACTTAACCCCTCTTCCTACCGACTCAATGCTCCCCATTACTACCCTTATCCTCTCCATTCAATTCTAGCTAAGATGTCAGTCCTCCTTTTCTCCCTCGAGACATGTCCACATTTATTGATACCATCAATACATTAATTTATTTATTTATAAATGAATTATAAATATTATCCCTTTCTTTTATGCAAACACCGTATCTAAAAGTCAACTAAATTATTAATGCGGTTCCACCGCCATTGTCTTTTCAAGGGGTCATAATTACAATTTAATTAATATTTTAATTTATTAACTAAAATACAATATAATTATAAACTTTGATATAAAATGACATAAGGTAATGTCTTCCTTAATTAATTTAGAATTACTTTATAATTAATTCCTAATTAATTTAGAACTAATGCATAATTAATTCAAAATTAATTCGTAATTAATTTAGAACTAATCCATAATTAATTTATAATTAATTCGTGATTAATTCATAATTATTTCACAATTAATTTATAAATAATTCATAATTAAATTATAATTAATTCATAATTGATTAACTTAAAATTAATTTATCATTTTCATGAACAATTCCCAAGTGTGTACCCGACACTTGTTTATCAATTTCATATTACATCTATTCGTAAATTATCCTATGTTCCAATTAGCGTCTGCATGGTCATCATAAAATTTAATAGATATAAATTAATTCTTATCCATACAGTTTAATTAATTATCTAACCTTGCAATTAATATTAACTTATCAATTTAATACTACTTTAATTAACATTACAATAATCATTTAACATGTTAACCCTTAGTCTTTACTAATCAAACTCATTAACATTTAATTAAGCGTTACTAACCAAATGCATTATTTACTATCTAATTTAACCGTAACTTGTTTATTAATCATTAATGTACAATAATTAATTATTAAGCGACACTAATTAACATTATTACTCAGCAATATTTCACGCAATTCATAAATATGTAGGCGAGTTATGTAAGCGTAGCTACTGCTTACATACCTCGCGTAAGTACACTAAAAGTAATAATTCACACACATCAATCATAATCATGAAACCTATTCTTTACTGACACATATTTTAACATAGTTTGCAAGGTGTCGCATTTTACCTAATTGTATCTTATTAAGTTATGACAATTCATACATTACCGAGTTACGACACATAATCAATCAAGGTCTTTCCCGCACACATAGTTAGATCTTGTTTCCATCCCGACTTCGAGCTACACCTATATGCCTACATCATCACTAACTTCCACATCCTATCCTTTCCTCTACTGGACTACCCTGAAATGTCAAGCCATGACTGGTTCCAGCTAAAACCCGTAAGCAGAAGTGTCGACTACATCGACCAAGCTTCCCCAGCAGGAAACCACCAGTCATCATCACACACCTTGGGGAGCGCATCGTAGCACAACCCTCCCATGACTTTGGGTTTCGGGGATAAACGATGGGTAAAGCCTCCACCCCCCTAATGAAACAAGGGACTATGTCTACCCGACATAACAACAACGTTGCACTTATACTCGGTTTGTCATCGTATAACCAATCTGGGTGGTTGAGTTTCCTGAAACCCTACCCCACTCATGTCATAATATACATCACCATAAACAACATAATAAACATGCGAAAGTAAATAATGCATCACTCGCATACCATTTTATCTTTCGAAGTCATGTCCCCGAGGTCCTCCCACCTCGTAGGATCCATCTATTACTTAATCTTTTACCTGTAAGTCAGTCCTCAACATACAATATAGAATATCGTGCATAAATCCTCAACATGTACACACATACCTTTCATCATAACATAACATCACTAAACTCATTTATTCGCCATGCACTTGGCATAACATTCATTTATTCAACATATAACTGTAACGGTATCCACGTACCCATCATTCAGTAATTTACATATATGAGACATAACTAACACATGATACATATCTAAACATGACTACCGATCATAATACTAGCATCACACACACACACACACACATATATATATATCGAAAAAATAATAGAACCATATGTCCACGGTGTTGTCAAACCGACGAAGTCTCACAATCAAACAATACAACATATAACAATAGTTCAGGTAGTAATGTCAAAATGGGGCATTACAGTTCAGTAGCTTACAAATTGGAACTACCTTGCCACTCTAAGGTTCATCATGTCTTTCATCTATCTTGCTTGAATAAAGTGGTTGGTTCTCACTATCGTATTCAAACTACCCTTCCAGAATTGGATGAAGAAGGTTCCATTTGGTTGCAGCCTGAGGTTGTCCTCGACCAATGGAAACATCGTCTCTACTAGTGCACCATATATGAGGTCTTGATCCAGTGGAAAGATACCTAACCCAAGGATACTATGTGAGATACCTCAATAATTTCCACATCTCCAACCTTGAGGACAAGCTTCTTTTTAAGGGGGGGATGCTAGGGTCCTACCCTGACCCTTTAAATATATAAGTTTCTATGTATTGAGGCCATATATATTAAATAAGGCCCATGAAGTAGATGTAGTGTGAAAACAATATTTGTAAGAAGGCTTACTAGAAGGTTCCACCTACTAGAAAACTCCTTCACTGAGAAGGCTTACTAGAAGATTCCACCTACTAGAATGTTCCTTCACTAGAAACTATATAAATGACTATAAGCAATGTAATAAGATGCCTTGTGAAGTATATTGTAAATGGAGTTTTGCTCACTTGGAGGTTGCCCCCTTGAAGAGGCAAGTGAGCATTGTTTTCATCAATAAAAGTATTGCTATTTTGATATTTGGTTATCTACAATTGTTTATTGTTGTGTTAATTATGTCCTTTTCATTTTAAAATCTTGCTTTATCCTATTATTTATGCTTTGAATTTCTTGTTTTGCTATTAAGGTACATAACAAATACAACAATGTAGATACTCAATACCATGTATACCATGATGGAAAGGTTTGATGCAATGGATAACCAATACCATAATGTTTTAAGAATGTTCAAATTATTTGAACCAAGTTTCCTAATGGAAGGCGTTGGTTCAAATGGGTTTACAATGAATGAAATATAAATAATAGCCAATGTTGTGATTAATAAATCTTCATTGGATTATAATGAGCTCTCTGATTTATGAGCTACAAAATAAGCAAAAAAGATTAAGATAAATGTGAAACTTAGAATATAGAGGCCTCTTATAGAATAAAATACTAAAGGTTTTTGAATGAAGCTTCAACACATTTTCGTTAACAAGCAAGGACTTCGGTAACATATAACTTAGGTATTTAGTAAGGATTGCCATCTTGGATGATCCAACACTCGAAAGGAATTTTCCATGCTTAAACCTATGGACTACAACATAAAAAGTGTTTGTGTGCTTGGATTCATAAATTGGAATATATAGATATTATTGAAACTTAACATTATTATCTTTTCCACTCCTTTGTTGTTAGTGTTAGGTATATATAACTCTTTTCCTTCCCTCCATATTGGAGGAGAATGAAAATGGTTGCAACACGTGTCCAACATACATGCAACCCCCAAACTTATTAAACAATGCATGTAAATCTTAGACCCCAGTAAACAAGGCTTTTACAATATAATTTTTTTAAAATGGAGTAGCAAAATTTAAAGGAAACATATTTTTTTTCCATGGAAAAAATATCATAGCTCAAATTTTATTAAAATTTGAACCATATTGTTCATAGGCAGAAAATCCATACATTTGATTCCTTTAGCAGTAGTGTACTATCTACATCATATTCCCTATATATAACATTACATTTAACTTTGAGCCATATATAAAAACATCAAAAAATTATTTAGTATGATTCTACATTGTAGGTCCTTCACAAAAAAATGTGATTACATCCAAAAATATCCAACAGGCCCATATAGAATGGGCTATGAATTCAGATAAGCATAGGTCCCGAATCATGTTCCTTTATGGTATCTTTATTTATTTCCCATACCTGTGTGCAGCCTTCAGAAAGCAATAGTCCTTTTTTGGAGAGGAGATCTGCTTCGGTGTTCCACTCCTTGTATATGTGGTGGAATGAAAGGTCTTCAAATAAAACTAGAGAATTGCAAATAACATCATATATAGGCCTAAGGAATATATTATAGGGAAGCCTTCTAGCAGTGAGCCATTCAATGACAAGCAGTGAGTCCCCATAAACTTGTAGTGATTTCACTCCAAGAAAAATATCCAATTCAATGATCTTGTAAACATCAATCATTTCAACTCTGTTGTTTGTAGCAAGTCCAATGCTAGCTGAGATTTTATACCAATAGTTGTCGAAGAGGTATAGGAGTCCACCAACTCCCCCATAGTAGGGACTACCTTGTGCTGCACCATCAAAGTAACACCATGGCTTATTTTTATCACATTGTTCCTTTGAAACCCTCATCCCGGTGGATTCTTTTCGGAGTTGTGGAAAATGTTCTAGGATAGCAAGACTCTTGGCAACATATATGTGTGATGGGATATAGATATCCTAGAAAATCATTTTATTATGGACTAACCATGCACCCCAAATCATGAGCACTGGAATAGATCTATAGGTTGTTTAAGCTAGGTTATTCAACCAATTCTGGAATACATCAAAAATCTCATCCCCATCCCAATAAAAATTGTTCCCTGTAACCAAAGCTGCAAACTACCACTTGTCCTTCATATAGGTACATCTAATAAATATGTGATTAATGGAGTCTTCATCCAATCTGCTTGGTCCATTGCCAAAGAACTGCCTGAGATGGTCCCGAATAGGGATTTTTCTAGCTAGAGTAAGCCACATGAAGAGTTTATTCTTTACAGGGCAGTTGAGTTCCCAAATCACTTTGTTCCACCATGTTGGTATATTTTGTTTTTCCTCCTGTCTCATAATCTTATAACCAAGCTTAGATGGTAGGTGCCTTCATGTAATATCCTGATTTTGACCCCATTGCATTAAACATTTAAATGATGTAATAACGTTATAAAATCATGGTGAAGAGCTCAAGCCCAAGGCCCCACCATCGATTTATTGTTCTCATATTGGAAATTAAAATTCTATGTTCGTGGATCGCGTGCTAGGATGGCACAATGAAAATTACAAATATCATGTAAATATGTGTTTTAATAGAAATACCCGCAACTAGCTATGCAATGCAACAAGAGTATGGGGGCATGTTTTTTACAAGGAATAGGGAGGGAAATATTCAAACCCTTGAACCCAATAGTGTCAAGCCAAGTGTCAATGAGAGAACCCATAAACCATTAACTACCCATTTTGACTTATGCACCCAATCATTTAATTCTTCCAAGAGGTGGTTGAGGTAGTTATTATTTCAGAAATGGAGAGGTATGGCTGTCCAAATTCCGTGTATGGGAAAGGCACCATTTTGGAAAATCATGTTTGTCTCACAAGGAAAGAAAGGACCCATGAATTTTCTCCTCAACCCATTATTCATCCGTCACTTTTTCTCTCTCACGAGTTCTGGGCTTGCTGGGCGTTTTTCTCCACGTTTTTCCTTGTGTTTCCTTCATTTTTAGCTGGAAGAAGGGCATTTTTGTGTTGTAGAAAAATGGGGAAAAAGGGAAATCGAGTTGGGGGTCTGTGAGATCCGTTTTTGTCACTCGGTTGTCCATGTATATGATGGAATTCGATTGGTAACCCCCCTGTGGTTATTTTTCCATCCCACAATTCGTTTTTGGTGTGCCACGATTTGGGAAAACCCATGGAAATCTCGTTTTGTTCATCCCATAGTTAAAATCGTTTTTCCATGCCAAATTTTTTGTGCGTGTTGTGTGTGTGTGGGGATATTGTTGTGGTTGGGATGATGTGCATTTCCTTGTTTGGCTTGAACTTGGATGTAAGCAACCAAGAGTAGAAGAGGATCCAGAATTGGCTTGATAAACCTAGTGAAGAGTGTAACCTCACAAAAGATGATAGGGCTTTGGATACCTTTCTATGCACACCCTAAAGAGCACTAAAAGGGAAGGTATGGCCTAAGGGACTGTGGAGCAGTGAAGGGGATACTTCCTTGTGTTGGGTGTGTAGGTATTGGGGGGCCAAGCTAGATAAATCTGGTAGAGGTTCTGATAGCTCCAAGGTTGAGCTCACTAACTTAGCAATCCTTTCCTTTCTATTGTCTTTACAGCCTGATAAACCCAGCTATGGAATGGCTTGGTTAATTTGTGGTATATGTTTGGCTATGCATGAGTTGGTAGGTTCCCTTTCCTTGTGGAAATCATGCCTAGATCGGGGGTGGAAACTGTGTAGAGAGATTGATGAGCACAGTTGGCCTATGGCTAGGTGGAACGTTGAAGTTGCATAGCTAGTTGCTCGAGACTACTTCATTTAAAGATAAGTACTCTCTTGTATTTCAATTATACAATGTTTTTAATTAAAGACTGTTCTGATTATGCAAATAAATGTATGATATATGTGTGTGTAGTAGATTTTGTTTCCACTATATATGTTTATCTATGCATTTGCATATATGTATTTTGTTTGCATGAATTTGTAAATGATGATAGGGCTAGAAATTTGAAAGCTCGGATTTTTAGTCATGTTCCCTTCCTTGAGTGGGATTGGTTGAAGGGGACGTGACACTTCAACTTCATTTTTATCCCACATTAGCTGGTCCTTTTCATCCACAAGTCTAATATGGTTGTTTTTAGTTCCTTTATATAATTGTCCCATTTTACTTTCTCGTCATTCACAAAGCCCATATAATCAGTTGATAACCATTCTTGCTATATTACACTAGAATTATGTGAGTCTTGAATCTGATTTAGGAAAACATATCCTTTGTCTATGAGAGAGTTAACCATAGCCACTAGTAACCTATAAGAAGAGGTACAACCTATCCAAGGGTCTAGTCCCAATCTAATACATCTTACATTGCCATTTTTCCAGGATATCCAGTCACCAATAATGTCAAAGGTAGAGAGAATAGCCTTCCACATAATAGACACTTTCCTCATTGGTTTAGGACTAGACCGAATCCATTCCAAAACAGACATAGGGTGCATATATTTAATATGTATAACTTTGACCCATAGGCATTTTCCCTGCACCATATGCCATATCCCTTTAGCTGCAAGTGCTTTTGAGAAGCACAAGTGATGCTTAAGACCCCATCCACCAAGTTTTTTAGGAAAAGTGAGTATGTTCCATGATATCCAGTGGAAAGGTTTCCCCCCTAACTTATTTATCCACAAGAAACTAAAGCAAAGCTTCCTTATGTAATCAAGAACACCTGAAGGTACATGTGCAAGTGTAACCCAATACACAATAATGCCTTCTAAAATAGACTTCATAAGGATCAGTCTTCCTGCTTTAGAAAGCCATTTGTTGCACCATAGATTCAGTTTAATTTCAACTTTAAAAGTAAGCCACACCCAATCTTTGCAGGAATAGTCATCAGGTTTAATAAAAAATCCGATATATTTGATCCCCAAAGATATATCAACAATCTCAAATTCGAATTGATTAGAGATCGATTCAATAACTCCAACTTCCAGATTAAGAAAGGACAATGAAGATTCATGTGGGTTACAAAGCATACCTATGGCTTGTGAAAAAAGTGTAGGAGAGTTTTAATCTTTTTTATCTCCCTTTTGCTGCCATTAGAAAAGAGTAAAATGTCATCCACGAAGAGGATATGTGTAATGGAGATAGATTCACTAAAGTGAAATCCTTTAAGTGTACCAATAGTTCTTCCATTGGAGAGGATTTTGATGAGACCTTCCATAATTAACGAGAATAATAAAGGGGCTAGTGGGAACCCTTGCCTAAGCCCTCTTCTACATCTGAAGAATCGAGAGGTAGATCCATTTATGAGAACTATGAAGCTAACAGATTGTACACAGGATAGGATCCAATAGACCATAGAAAGCTCAAATCCAATCTAAGTGAGAACTAATTGGAGAAATGTCCAGTTAACCCTGTCATTTTCCTTTGACAGGTAAACCTTAATAACCACCATGGGGGAGCGAGTAGTCTTTTTTGAGTGCAGGACCTCCTGTGCAATGCCAATGACATCATGAATTTGGCGATCTTCAAGGAAAGCAAATTGCTCAGGGGAGATAGATTTTGAAAGAATATCCTTGATTCTATTGGGAAGGAACTTGGATATCAACTTGTATACATAGTTACATAAAGAGATAGGACGAATATATTCCTTTCTTTTCATCCTATTAAATTTCGGGATAAGAGTAAGGAAAGTAGTGTTGAATGTTGCCAAAACCCTACCTTTCATTCTGGACTCTTCAACAACTACAAGGAGGTCGGCACCGATTTTTCATCCTATTAAATTTCGGGATAAGAGTAAGGAAAGTAGTGTTGAATGTTGCCAAAGCCCTACCTTTCAATCTGGACTCTTCAACAACTACAAGGAGGTCGGCACCGATGAGCTTGAACATACCCAAGTAAAATTCAACGAGCTACCCATCTGACCCGAGACTCTTGTCCTTTTACATCGATATGATTGCAACAGATAGTTCCACTTTTGTAATAGGTTCATTTAGAGAGCCATTATGTTCATCCGATACAAAAGAGGGGAAGTGTGCAATAATCTCGAGCATGGATGAGATAGGCACTCTTTGGTCCTCCATATCTATATTAGAAAAATACCTCACCCCAACGTTTGAAATAACGTGGTAATAACATTGAATCCAGATACCATTTTCCCATCGTCTTGTTCAATCTCCCAAATGGAATTAATGTATTCCCTATGCTTGATAAAGTTATGAAAAAACTTGGAATTATAGTCACCTTTTTTTATCCAAATAGCTCGACTTTTGAGTCAGAGAAAGGCTTCC
Source organism: Larix kaempferi (assembly GCA_027924585.1). Lineage (NCBI taxonomy): Eukaryota > Viridiplantae > Streptophyta > Pinopsida > Pinales > Pinaceae > Larix > Larix kaempferi. The sequence continues at coordinate 10,555,197 of BSBM01000767.1, read as the reverse complement.
TCATCAAGAAGGAGCTTCCTTCTTTTATGCTCAAGTTCCATAATCTGTACTTTATGGTCATAGGAGATAAAACCATCTATAGAGGTTGTGTAAAAAGTATTTAGATGGGCTTCAATGGATATGAGATCGTTAATCCTATATTTTTTGCAATTATCCACCCAAGGAATCATTTGGGATTTCAACCTTTTGAGATTGTTTAGGAATTGTCCAATAGAAAAATTATGTGTAAGTGGAACAAGAGTGATACGTTAGCTCCACAAAATCATCATCAACAAAATGCTTTAGATACTCAGATCCCACCAATATAAAGATTGCTACTACATCCCTAAATTCTGTTGGAGGTATTAATAATAATGTAATAAATCAACTCAATGCATTTGTTTGGTAAATTGTTCGTATGCGAAGGAATTTCGCGTTATAACATCTGCAAGTTATGATATTTTGGGTTTTAATTTAATGAGAACAATTGGATTTGACCAGTAAGCGGAAATCCTCATCATCTAACCATGTTGCATCAAATATGAAAGGTGAAGGAGGCTTATACGAATCCTCTCTGACCTCGAGGAAGACAAGAAAGTGATTAGAGTCATCTCCTGTTCCAACCCATTGTTTAGCACATGAAGCAAAATGCAGCATTCCCTCATTGAGTAAAAATTGATCCATTCTTTTTGTAACAACATGGTCTCCTGCTCTCATATTCCTCGAGGTAGGTTTAAGGATCATTGGAGGAAGATCGAATAGGGAAACTTCTTCAAATTTCTGACAAAGTATTCAGAACCTAAAGATTGGCAGTGTCAGGGGCCTGCCTAACATTCTCTCTCCTTCTTTCTCCTTGTTCTATTGTACTACATGGTCCATGTCCCCTACAATGGATTTGTAAATGAGATAGCATGAGGTTCTCTTTTATAAGAGGTTATCCATTCTAGGACAATCATATTAGTACATATTATATTTTTTTTCATTTTAAGGGGATATTTGTGAGCAGTCTTTCCCTAGGTCTCCCCCTCACCTATAGAAAAATTTAGATCTCCAGCAAGAATGAAGTTATGTCTAGATGGAAGCCTGCATCGAAAAGATTATCCCAGAAGTCATCTCTATGTAGATGGGGACCAAAAATATTTAAGAGAGTGAAAGATACGTCCAAGTCTCTGGAGTGAAGCTTACCTCCCAAACTTGAGGACATTCCCCAACAGGAGGAAAAAAAAGAGTATTAATATTCCAGCTAGTTATCAGTCCTCCTGAACTACTAGTAGCATCCAAGGATATAAATTCCCAACCATGAAGATATGACTTAAGATCCTTAACTATAGAATCATCAACAACTAGAGATTCTTGAAGTAACAGAACATCAGGGTTTTGAAGTGAAACCATTCTTTTCAGAGCCAATTTTTTGGAGGTCTAGCCCAAACCCCTAACATTGAGGGAGATGCATAGCACTAGTGAAACTTGTTCATGGGGGTGCATGCTAATCCCCTCTTAATGGTTTTTTTCCTACCCTCTTTGACATCTAACACCGCTTGTGATTTGGCATATGACATGACAGAACTGCGGCCTTGAAGTCAATTAGGGATCCCATAAGAATACTTAAAAAGACCTATAACCATACCAGAAGCTTCCCCTAGTTTCTAAGAGGATCTTGTACTGAAATGATATCTAGGTGAGGTCTTAGAATTTCTTGCAAGTGTACAAAGATGGGATAGCTTGACCTTGCAACTAGTAGGAGGGACATGGATGATATCTGAACTAAGCTCCTCAGGAGGAATAGAGATCAGTGTGGGGGGGAACATGAGCCTGTGAATGAAGCTATGGGGAGTTTCCAATAGAGGTAAGTCCAGCAGAGGACAGGCAAGGATAATCCCTTGGATCCATAATGGAGCAGGTCAGGGGAGAGATGGCCTTCACAGGAGAGGGGGATAAGGAGTGAAGAGAAGGGGGAGTGGGGGAAAGAGGGTAGATGGGAAAATATTCAACAGTGGAGGGTGATCCAATAGGCATCGTGGGATACCCTAGATGTCCCCATAATCCATCAAAAAGGAGGGAAATGGGAGGCTTATCAAAGAGGCTAAATAAGGTGTTCGGAGTTATTAAGGGCCGATAGATAGGGACCAAAAGAGGAGGCAAGGGAGACTCAAAACCACTGGCTAAAGAAATTCTAGGGTGAGGTGGAGAAAACGAAAAAGGAGCCACATGATAAATAGGAGGAGGATGTAAAAAATTACTCGGGGGAGATGAGTCAAAACTAGGTGCAGCTGAAGCGAGTGCCAAGTCTGCAAGAGCCACAGTCTTCTGGGTCTCAACCATTAAAACCGACATATGCTCAAGTGTGAAGGAATACCTGATCATAAAGCTTTAGAGATCCCCTTAGATAGTGTAGGATCCAAAGCTATTTCCAGTGTGTGCGGAGATTCCACGTTAACTATCAAAGAATCCTGAGCAGTCACCAGGGTTTGAACACTATCCTCCAAGGTAATCTCATTTTCCACTGAATGTTGTTGTCCAGGAGAAAAAACCTCCAGTTTTGGCTCCTCGGGTTTCTTATTCCTCCAAAATTTGTGAACAAATGGCAGCGAACATTCCTGGACAAGGTGACCATAAGCATCGCACCGGTTGCATCTAAAAGGCGACCCTATATAGTCAAGTTCTTGAGAATAGGTATAAGGCCCTTTGGTGATATTAATCTTATCAAGTAAGCCATCTCTGATGTCCAGGTCTACCAAAATTTTCGCCACTGCCATCTCATCAGTTGCTTCAAAACTATCATCTGCCAATAAGTATTCACCCAAAGTAGCTCCAATCAATGAGAAGATTTCTAGGGTCCACAGCTCAGGAGGCAAACCTGGGAGTTTGACCCAGGTCAGGTGTGAATAAATTTTCTCCTTGCGGGCGTCAAAGGTGGGCACCCATCTCTTAACCTTAAAAAGTGATTTCCCCCATAACTATATACCTTCGAGAATCCTCCTGACATCTTCTGTTGACCAAAGAATGGCTCTATGCCATCCCTTGGAGAGCCCAAAACATTGAGGAGAGTAATCCAAAAAACGCCATTGGTTTGCCACCCATCTTCAAAAAGTGGGTAGAGACATATTACTACCTCGAAAGTGCCCTACAATGGCAGTTTTAGACATAGAGAAGACTTCATACATTGGGACATCCTCTCCCAGGGAAAGGTTAATCTCCAGTTTCTTCTTCACACATCTTTTATGCTTTCTCCTAGTAGCAGAAAAATGGCACCTAGGTCCGGTCCCTTGTCCAAGAATGGTTCGCCAAGGTATAAGCTTGAAATCACTATAGAACCAAGAATATTCAGGGGAGTAGCTTCTGGAGCATTCTTTTGGATACCTTCATCAGATAAAGGAGGGTCATAGCAAGTATGCGTGGAAGACAGAGTGTCGAAACCTTCCTTGAGAGACAAAAGCATAATAATATTTGGCGGATCATGAGTCTTGAGAACAAGAGGATCCCCCATGTGTAAAGGCAACATATACTTGCATAATGTGACGATTTTTGTTTTACTCAATAATAATTGCACAAGCCCTCTCCCATGTAATCTAGACAGTACATGTTGCACTTGGTTTTACTTGAATCTCCATGGAATTGGAAAGTCTCAAAGAAATGTTACTTTAGCAAAGGTTCTAGTGAGGGAGGGTTGATTGACAATGTTGAAAGGTCATTTACTGAAAATATTAAAGGCATTGCCAACCATTGGAGATTGATGATGCATGAAAGAACAAGATTAACCAACACACCTGTATTTTTCCCAAACTACTTAAGACTTTGCACAAATATTGAAAAAAAAATTGCTTCCCATGCTAGTGCAGCCTGGAATTCCTTTTTGGAGACATAGGCCTCAACAATAATAATTTTTTTAGCCATTTTGCATCCCATATCTTTTGTAAGTAGCCTCTCTATTACAACTCCATCTACCACATCATGCCAATGTAGAGATTTCAAACTTCTACAAAACTCCACAACAATTATTTCATTGTTCATTCATTGACAATGGAATGTAGTTTTAGATCCATTGTGATTACTTACAACCTACTATGACAATCACCAAAGTAGTGTAAAATTAGTCATTTTCAAAATTGTAGGAACAAGATCCCTTACAATAGTGCATTTGCACTTGGAAATCCTCATGGAGATGATGTGGTAACACTCGTCATGTAGGTGTTGTTCTCATTGACATTTGCAACAAATTGGTGTTGTGACTCTTGTCCAAAAATGACTCTATATTTACATATGGAAAAAAGTTAGAGTCCCACACAACATGGGTTCATAATTAACACTAGATTCATTGGCATGTTCTAATAAGAGGGCTCTTGTTGTTGTAGTCAAGGTATTGGTTATTAGGTCACAATCCTATTTTTATATTACCACCGTAGTCACGGTGTTGGTTATCATGTCACGATCGTATATTGGGACTGCATCATACCAAATGTGTTATAGCCTACAAATTTGAAAGTGAGATGTTTCCATGTGAAAATAATCCAAGTTTAAAAAAATGAGGGGGAGTATTACCAACATAGCAATGTGGCAGCATGGAGCTCTTTTGGTAAAATTAGTGTGCAAGTGGATCTGAGTACATAAGTTATTTCATATACCTATCATTTACTCGGACTTTACTAATTCAATAATTATATATTTATTAGGCACTATAATAAATTGTTGGGCAATACAGTTCACAAATTTTGTAGCATGAGTGTTGGAAAATTGCACAAAATGGGGATTGTAGTGTTGTCCAATCACTAAGATCTATGTAACTTTGATTGTCCAATGATTATTATGCCAAATGTTAATTTACTTATTTTTGTAGCAAAAGCATAGGATAATTGTTTTTGACAAGAATATGAAATAAAGTATAGGCATGATAGAGTTTCACTATCATCAAAGTTTGATACTAATTATATGATTATTAGTACTCAAGTCATCATTGGAAAATGCCACATACCTCTCTACCAACATATATTTGTACAATATATCCAATCCCATTCACTTTGGCATTTTTCTTCCTTGCTTTGGGGTATGCTAGTTTAAAAGGTGAAGTGGAATACTTTTGTTTATCATCTAATAATAATTTTGTTTTAATTTTTCCCCTTGGTCTTTGATTAGGTTATTAATCCCCCTTTTTACTTAAGGATTTACCATGATATTCTACTACCCCTTTAACGGGCATTAGTTCCCCTCTTTTCAACTCCTATCTTCTTTTCCTTATATTTATATGTTTTTCACTTTTGACTTCCATTTTTCTCTATTTATCCATTTTTATGAATGTTAATGAGTCCTTTAATCAAGTTTGATCAAGTACCCCTTTTTATTTGAACCTTGAATTTATTACTTGCTTTCTAGATTATTTGGTTCTCCTAAAATCTTGTGATGAATTTTTTAAGTACTTAATATTTAATTTTTTTCCTTCTCCATTATAAAATCCAGATTGATGGATTTCTCTTTTTCGTTATAGTTATTTCACCGTTATTCTGCCCAACGTTATTCTGCCCCTAATGATGGATGGAGTGTCCACTCAAAGTGTTGGGGTTTATTTCATGGGTTTGACATAAATTATCCTCTAGAAAATACTACACTACATGGATATCTTTTCCAAAATTATGAAAAGTCAAAGTCGAACATTGGAAAGAACCGCCTATCCTCTTCCATAATTTAATATATGAATTGCAATACTTTAAATTCCATAATTTAATAACACAATTGTAATACTTTGATTATGTTTTTCAACATTATTGGAAAATCAAAGTCCCAACATTGATTAGACATGTCCATTTTAATTTCATAGACTTCTCATAGCCATATGACCATTTCACTATTGGGTAAATCATATGAGTCACTTTCCATTTAAACACTCTTTTACTATGACATTATCTTCATTGGGTGGATCCTATGGAGTTAATTTACCTTTAAACCCTCTTTTTATGCATAATGCATGGAGATGAGGGTCAACCAAATGGCATTCCCCTTGGGAGTTGGATTGAGTTAAGTGAATCACGATTAACATTATAATTTAAGTTTGTCTAGCCAACAAGGATTGGTATTAGAGTCCTTCCACCAATTTAGTTTTGATTTTTACGATTTTTTGTTTGTAACATAATTTGAGAAGAAGCTTTAAACTTTAAATAAGAGATAATTAGGTGCACATCTTCAAATACAAACCCCTATCATGAAAACCAATATGTTCATAGTTCATCAATTGAGTCCAATTGCAACCATGGTAATCTTGTATGATTTATTTAGGACTCCCCTTGCTTAAATAAACCTCAATGCATATTTCAGCCCATGTAGAAGTTGACAAATATGCTATTTATGGTATTAGGGCAACGAAATTACTCACGGCATTCCTGATAACAACAAGGAAGTTGGTATGACAATAATATAAAAGTAGGCTAGGCTTTTGTAGCAATACATGCACTGAAGTGTATGGATTGGAAATTAGTTGTCAAAGTCTCATAAAGAGACCAACCTTCCTAAAGAACCATTTCACATTGTGAATAACACTCACTCTATTAGTTTGAAATAAAACTTTGAGGATGAAAAACCCCTGGCACAAGGGTAGGTCGCCATATTATCTTGCAAGTAGAAACCCAAATTTAAAAAATTTTAAACTTGAATTAAAGAGTTTGAACATTAACGTCAAATAGACTTGTCAACGTAAAAGCACAAAGAAAATGATTTTTTTTCAAATTCATAAGCATATCCTAAAGGAAGACAATATTCTTAAGACATAATGTAGTGCTAACACATTAACATGAATATCCATAAATAAAAAAATAAATGAAATGAAAATTAAGCCATTAAGTGATTTGAAAATTTTGTTAAAAAGGAAAAACAATATAGAAAAACATGAGAGAGAAACTATTGATTACAATAAAGCTTGCACACAACGGATACTACACACAAAAATACCAACGCAATCGATGGCAAGGTTAAAGCTAGTTAAGAGGGGTGGCTACGTTAAAACCTTGTCCAAATCACGTGCGTGCCATCCTAATCAAAATAATAATGAAATAAAATATGAATTTTTTTCTCAATGCTCGAAACCTTTGGCATTAGAATTGGTTTACACCCACGCGGAGGGATTCCCTTGTCCTTTGACTTTAAAAACTGTAGATGCTTGAAATCGTACGGTAGAGCACTATTTGTATAGTTTTCATGTTGTTTGTTTATTTATTTATTTATATATTTTTTTGATGGTTTGTAGCTTTCAGTATGAAACGTGTCCATGGTCTTTTCTTGAAAGCCTAGGCCAATGGCCAAGGCCCACAAACGCAGTATTGGAATAGAAATAAGGTATATGGTTTAAATATACAATTTGGGAGGGGTGATATTTATTAGTAAGGTGGTCGTTTTTCATTGGGTCGTGTTTATAAAAATAAAACGCTAAATATTAGAGTTTAATTCGTATTTTATTATTATTAAAAATCAAAATTTTACAGTAACTTATTTATTTTTTCAACTGCAAACACATAATGCTGTCCTATTTCACACCTTGAAAAGACAGCTTTCTATTTGGCACACTATTTGCACGAAAAGATTCGTCCTCGGGAATTCCTGAGGAAAAATCAAACCATCCATCCGGAAAGGGGCTCTTCGCCCCCAGGCTGACGCAGGAATTCCCCCATTCTATAGTGATCGACCGTCATTCAGCTGTATCTGCCAATGACCTCGGCTTCCTGCGTCAACTGTGGAGGTTTTCCTGTTTCTCAGCTTCATACTTTAAAGAATCGCAAATCGATTTCATGCATGGAAGCCTCTGCAGTTTTTTATTCCGATGTTTTGTAGTTCGCTGTTGAAAGCGCGGGCGGCCTTTTACAGTTGAAATTGCGGCAATGGCTGATCGCCTGACTGGCAGAAACCTCGGAATGCGCGAGGGACTGAGAAGGTATTTCTTGCTATCTTTAATCTTTTTTTCTCCATTACTAATTAAAAAATGAGATGATCTTGATCAGCCATATCATTTCGGCCTGCGAAACTTTGTATTCCCACTTCTTGTTAATCGGCTATGTTTTTGACTATTGGAAAAAAAATCATAATCCTAAAGATTTTACGCCGATGTAATCGATATCATTGACATTGATCGTTATTATTTTGATTTTTGAAGCTTTCCTTCATACACTTATATTTCTCAAAATTTGCATGAAAGTTTCTACCAAATTGAACTAGTTCTTCTGTTGTATTTCAAGAATTTTTTTTCTTCGGGTTACTTCTATTTTGAAAAATTTCGAAGTGTTTGGCCTTTCGCTGTAAAATTTTACATTTGCTTAAAATTACCATAGAAAAGTTTCGTTCTGGTTTCCACCAGAATCAACGAGTTCCTGTTGTATTTCAGGAACATTTTCGTTCAGGCTATTTTTTGGGGTAAAATTTTGAAGTATTTTTTTCCTTTCAAAGTCCTGCTGCAGAATTTACAATTTTTTTTGACATAAATGTAATTGTTTTCCCCTCTTTGTAGATTTGCTAAATGTTTTTTTTTACTTAATTTTTTTAATATTTTCTTAAGCGATTTCTGTGTTTTTTTGGGAAAATATTGCTTATATTGATCGAAAGATATGTACAAAGACTGATGCAGTCGCTCTGCTGCAAATTACCTCTGTCTCTTGCAAGTCAAACAGGGCAACATACTAACAAAGGGATGAATTATCTCAAAGACTAACAAAGGGACGATTTATCTCAAACAAGTCTGAGAGAAAGAAATCTCAAGAAATATTTATTAGAAAATAGAAGACAGGACCAAAGTAACTCTTAGACCGGAGGTGGCTTACTAGCCACTTACACACAGACACCAGCAGGCTCACAGGCCTGCTGCTCAACAGCTAAACACACCCAGAACAACCTAACCGGCTCGCAAGCCATTATTTCACATTCTCTGTCTAGCTCAGGGGATCGCCCCCCTTTCCCAGAATTCTCACTAATCTCTAGACACAGCCGCAAAAAAGATCATCTCCAAAACTAACTCCCATCCGTTGACTCAACCTTGTATTTATAGTTTTGGAATCCCACTGGAAGTTCGCTGACCAACTACTCAACATATCCCTGCAATTTCGGATCAGTCAGATCGGCATAGGAAGTTCAACTGAAGTTCAGTTAGGTTCGTTTTGAAACTAGCCGTTGCTCCCAACGTCTGGATGCTCCGCATCATTCTCCTCACGTTGAAGGAAAATATGAACCTCCTGGTTCATAGATGTTTGCCTCCGTTTTCTCCATCGATCAAAATACAACCACAGAACCCAAAACAACAACCCTCTAATCAACAACAACCACCCTGTTTTCGTTATGATAGCATTGAGCTTCCGCATATAATCCTTCGTGCATTTACTCAACTCTACCAACCATCCTTGGTTTAAATCATCTGTCTTCATAAATTCATTTTTCATACTGTCATTAGTTCTTTGCTCAGAAACATTTAACAATTCCTTCATAGCTATTTGGTCTTCAACTGCATTAACAATTGGAACACCGCCTTTTTTATCTGTTGCCCCTTGTTCAATGTCCTTCCTTGGCATCTCTGTTACCACATGCCTGAGCTGCAAATAATCAGCTAGCTTCCCTTTTGCTGCAACTTTGTCAGGTTCATTTTCACTAAAGGAACCATTTTCCTTCTCAGCATCCCAATCTGATGGTCTGTCTACATCTTCAGCCACACTCTTTACGCATTGCCTGACCATTTGTTCTTCCAACAATGGAAGAAATTGTTCCTCCTCCTTTGCTCTCATGTGCTCAGCAGCACTGTATTCTTCTTCAACAATGTATTCCCCAACAACATTGTAATCTTTGTTAACAATTTCTCTATCCACTACAACTATCCCCACCGGAAAGTAAATATTCTCTTCTCTCTCCTCAAACTTTACAGGAGTGCAATTGGTAGCATCCTCCTTCTAACATTTATCTGTATGCATGTAGGTCTCTACATACTCAATCTTCTTAGCCTTTTTTTGCGTGCTCTGAACAACACAAACATTCTCAATGTTTATGTATTCTTCCTCAAGTGCTTCACCTTCTTCCGGGTAGCAAAGCACTTCCACAATTGAGACCCCCTATAAAAACTCTCTCTTTTCAATTTGATTTCTTTCTTTCTCCTCCAAGGCCCTTATCCTCCTTTGTATGGCTCGGATTTCCGCTTTTCTCTGCAGTCTTTCATCAAGATTACTTGCCTAATTGCTTGTATCTCTGCCCTGATCCATTCTTTCTCTTCTTGGATCACCTGCTTCTCCTTTGCCATTTTTAACTTTTACTTGCCAATCTCTCTTTGGCTTCTCAACGACTTGCTCTCTTAAAGTTGTTCACAATATGGCTTTCCATAGCCAAACCCATTGGTAACAATAATGCACCTCCGTGCAACCTAGTGCTCCTCCGAGCACACTTGGTTCTCCTCTCGAACCAACTCAACCCACTGGTAACAATAATGCACCTCCGTGCAACCTAGTGCTCCTCCGAGCATACTTGGTTCTCCTCTCGAACCAACTCTTCGGCTCCTCCGAGCTCACTTAGTTTTCCTCTCGAACCAACTCTCCAGTATCAGCAGCTAAGTCTCCAGTGGTAAGCCTGCAACAATGGATTCCCCTCTGGGCCATTGTGGTTTGCTCTGATACCAAAATGATGCAGTCGCTCTGCTGCAAATTACCTCAGTCTCTTGCAAGTCAAACAGGGCAACATACTAACAAAGGGATGAATTATCTCAAAGACTAACAAAGGGACGATTTATCTCAAACAAGTCTGAGAGAAAGAAATCTCAAGAAATATTTATTAGAAAATTGAAGACAGGACCAAAGTAACTCTTAGACCTGAGGTGGCTTACTAGCCACTTACACACAGACACCAGCAAGCTCACAGGCCATTATTCTGCTGCTCAACAGCTAAACACACCCAGAACAACCTAACCGGCTCGCAAGCCATTATTTCACATTCTCTGTCTAGCTCAGGGGATCGCCCCCCTTTCCCAGAATTCTCACGAATCTCTAGACACAGCAGCAAAAAAGATCATCTCCAAAACTAACTCCCATCCGTTGACTCAACCTTGTATTTATAGTTTTGGAATCCCACTGGAAGTTCGCTGACCAACTACTCAACATTACCCTGCAATTTCGGATCAGTCAGATCGGCACAGGAAGTTCAACTGAAGTTCAGTTAGGTTTGTTTTGAAACTAGCCATTGCTCCCAACGTCTGGATGCTCCGCATCAAAGACATAGAGAGTTACAATCAAGAATATTCATTATACAGATATGTGCAAACATCAAGATAGTCTCCTAATTGCAGGCAGAGCTACTACAAGATCTGACCATGCAGATGCAGAACAACTTTGGCATTTTAATAAGCAACCTTTGGCCATGACTTGAGCACTTAACTCTTCCTCCCAAAGCGTTTGAAATGAAGAAACAGAATTAACAGATCTATCAAAAATGCACTTACAGCACATTTTCTATGATGGATATAATGCTGCTATACTAACACATTTCCAAATCCCGTCATTAAGCAAGAGAATAAGTGAGCTAGAATCCCCCAGAATAGCAGCTTTCCAATGCAAGATACCTTGCAACATGATTGCAACCCTCTTCTGAACTTGATTCCAACAATCAGATATGTTTTATTGATTCAGACTTAGAGTATATGGGGTGCCTATCTTCTGGTTGTGAGATGCAATTTCTGTATCTTTGCAACAGAGCTATATGAAAATGACATGGATTTCGTAGTATTGCAGCAAAAATGTTATGAATTGTATCCTTTTTTCTGTTTTCTCATCTCATATTGCAGGAAATTCTTTTTCTTTCTTTTTCTATGAAAACTGCATGGAAGTTTTTCTTTCAGATGCCGCAGAAAAGAATTACATCTAATTATTTTTAGTATTGCCGCAAAATTTGATCTAATTGTTTAATTTGGATTTTTTTTTGCGTATAGCACTGCCCCCAAAAAACTACTATCATGTGTAGTTTTTCTGAATGGGGCGGAATGACCTCTTCAATGAGTATTTGTTAGATCGATTATATCTTCTAAAAGTTATAAGGCAACTTTGCTGTGACGATTCATTTATTGTATTACAACACTCAGACACTGTCACTGTAATCTCCTTTTTTTTAAGAACAAGAACGGTTACTATTTGTATTCATATAAAAACGAGGGGCCTGAGGCCTTGCCAATAGCCCGATAATACAAAAATTTGGGAGTAAAGCAGTTACAAAAATTTCCGAAAAACTTGAAAATCCCAAAATGATATTTTTTTTTCACACAAACAGATAGATTGTATTAACAAAATCATCTGCCAAGCAGAATCTAGAAGATTTTACATGCCGATATCATTTGCCGATTTATCCAGAAAATTGAAAAAGCATCTAAAAGGATGTTACATTCCTCTATAGTTTTGCTAAAACAGAAAATTCTACTGATATATAATTGATAAAAGATTCTTAGGATCAAAAAGCTTTTACAAAACACAGAAAAGACTTGCTAGTTTGAGTGCTGGCTGCCTTTAGAAGACTGAGAAATTCTGATTATTTCGACATTTTCTTGAGACTGCTGTACAGTTTCTTCCTCCCTGGGCAGGCCATGGACTCCTTCCATCGCACTTCGCTGATCCGAGACCGGAGAGGTGGAGTTGCAGTTCCCATTGTTGACGGAGTTGCGAAGGACATCCACTTCTTTTTCCAGAACTATTAAGTGCTGACAATGTGCATCCAAGACGCATTTTGCATTCCCATGTTTTGAATCTGAGAAGAGAGTGACTGAATAATTGCGCTGTTGCTCTTTAACTGATCTTCATGCCGCCTCATAGTCTTCCTCAGTTCCATTATTTCATGCATTTTTTTGATATAATTTGGGCACTCCATTTTATAATTTCTGGTGGTGTCCCAAAACTCCTGCAAAACCACGATGGAGATGGAACACCTGTTGCGACCTTTGGCGAACTGAGATTCTTGAATGCAGAGCTTGCCTTCTCCTGAATGGAATTTAAACCCGGTTTCAGAACTGAGTTTTCTTCTATGAGCCTGCTTTCTCTTCAAGGTGTCTGCCCAATTGGCAGCCTTTCCTGGTATTGATTCTCTCTTCACAATCCCTGTCCTCACGTCTCCCAACACAGCAGGGAGCCTGGTTGATAGAGAAATAAAAAGATCCAACGCAATTCAGATACACTTCAGCTGATACAATATTGAAATTACCTTCCTCTAATGAAAAATTAGACACATTTGCTGTCCTATTAAAATGCCTACAGTCCTGAGAATACCAGAAAATTGACCATATATCGTAATTTTGAATGAAGATTGAAATCTGCTGGGGTGTTGCCTGCTGATTGAGGAGGGGATATGACCTGCGAACAGGTTCTAATTTGTTCTTGATGACTCCTATAATGGTGGAGCTTGCCTTGATCCCGGCAACCACCTCATTTCCAGCGTCTAACAGAGAATGAAGCCCAAATACTTAACTGATGTTCGGGAGGAATATTTTAACAATGATTTCAAGAGTTAAAACTTCAAGGCTCTCGCTTGTGCGAACTCGATTGTGATCTCTGCCTCATTCGATTTATACATGCCGATTTAATGGAAATTGAATGAGGACAGTTGGATGTTTTATGCATGGATACATCAAGGAATATGACATAGAGAGATGGCCCCATTTTTGACTATGGGTCATTTTTGAATATGACTCTTCATTTCTCCGGGCAGCATTGTTTGCCCTTTCATCCACCTTTTGGTTTTGATGATGAAGGACATGGAAGAAGCTACTGGAGTTGAAATTCTTGATCTCATTTTTGATCCTGTCTATCCATCTGGTGAGAGCAACATCCTTGGGCGGGGTGGCACTGTGAACCAGCTTGATTATAATTTCTGACTCTCCAATAATCATGAGATGTTCTAATCTGAGAAGTCGAGCTTGAAGCAGGCCTTGATATAGAGCTGCAGCTTCCACTTGATTGTTAGTGGTTTTCCCCAGACCCCATTCCTAATATATTTCTTCTTGTCTGTCAGGATCCAAAATGATCCCCGCCGCACCTGCCACCCCTAAATCCCAGAATGATATTACCAAATTCTCCTATCCTAGTAGTTTTGTCTCTAGAGTTCACTACATGACTGGTACACAGCCTTACATGTTGGCCTAGTAAAAAAACAGAAAACAGATTTGTAAAACATACTAATTTTGACATAGATAATTAACCAAGCCCAAGATATCCATGCTCCTCTTGGCCTGCTGCAGATGCCAGATAGGAGGGAGCCTGATTTCCAATCCACTCAGATTACTGTTCCACAGTGTCTTCTTCCATAGCAGCCACTTGATTCATTCCAGGAGAGCCCATTGAAGCCTCATGAGACAGAATTTCTGAACTCCTCAAACCCAGGCTGTTCCATTTCCAGATGTAGGACGTTTTTTTTCCTGAGATAAAATCATATTTTCATTCAAGGTGAATCAAAATACATTCAGCATGTGCTCTTGGCACCAATAGCAAAAGGAGTTCAGAAAATCCTGTCCTAAAGATCGTCAAAGGTTAAAAACCTGTAGACACTCTTGATTCAACTAATTCCAGAAGAACTTTACAGACAGTTTCTCAATATTACTGTCTTCCACAAATATACCATTTTCAAAAAGCATTTAGCCGATCAGTCCTACTATACAGCAGAATTTCATTATCAAATTTTTCTAAAACAAAAACATTGTTGTCCAAAACCAATCCCGCTTTGGAGAGCTCATCTGCTTATGTGTTCTGTTCCCAGTACAGGTGTTGAAGTCAATTCGCTGGAACTGCACCTTCAGTCCTCTCAGTGCCTTCGCCTAGTAGAACAGGGAGCTGTTGACAATTTGCACTACAGTTCATCCAGTTTATAGTTAAAAGAGGCTCGTCTTTCACCTGCAAAGTGTTGACTTGTTTAGAAATAGAAAACTGCAGCAAATAGAAAAGTGAGTTAAACTCACCCATATTATTGGTCCCCCATCCATTATTGTCTTTGAAGCGGAAGACATGGATCTCGGAAAGATATATAGTGAACCCCAATCCAACCAGTGTTTTAATAACCGGTCTGGTTCGAACCGGAACCGGCCGGTTTGACCGGCCAAAGGAAATGGAACAATGAACCGGCGGTCAACTCGGACCGGGGGTCTAGTTTGGTAATGAACCGGTCCTAACCGACCCTAACCGGCCTGGTTCATTACCAAACCGGCCCTAACCGGCCGGTTTCATAATAACCCGGTCGGCCAGCTAAAAGAACACGTCCGCGGGCCCAGAATTGGGTTTTTTAAATTTTAATTGGTTTTTTAATAAAAAACAAAAAACCTAAACCTAATTCGCCCTCCAAACAGCAACAAATAAGCCTAATGGTTTGAAATATACATATTGTGTCTAATGGTTTCAAATATACATATTATGTGTCTAATGGTTTGAAATATAGTTTGGAATGTTAAATATAATTTTTATGATTAAAATTGTAATTTTTTTGTATTTTTTAATAGTCCGGTTCATTGAAATCAAACCGCTCCGATTCATTACTGGTTCCGATTCTGGTCTGAGTTGACCCCTGACCGGTTTGATTCCCGGTTCCGGTTATTAAAACATTGAATCCAACCATAGCATCCTGATTCTGACAGGCCCCATCAAAGTATGCCCACGGCCTTTCTTTATCCAGACATATAGCTTTTTAATGGTTTCAAATATACATATTATGTGTCTAATGGTTTGAAATATAGTTTGGAATGTTAGATATAATTTTTATGATTAAAATTGTAATTTTTAATAGTCTGGTTCATTGAAATCAAACCGCTCCGGTTCATTACTGGTTCTGGTTCCGGTCCGAGTTGACCCCTGACCGGTTTGATTCCCGGTTCCGGTTATTAAAACATTGAATCCAACCACAGCATCCTGATTCTGGCAGGTCCCATCAAAGTATGCCCACGGCCTTTCTTTATCCAGACATATAGCTTTTTGGGCCTGAGGAACTTTCTGGATATCCTCCGACGAGAAGTGCTGCATTAGAGAACTGATTTGTGAAGAAGTTTGAAAAGTTGGACAGAACTTGTTTTCAAAAGTTATATTGTTCCGGGCGATCCAGATTCCCCATAGAACTAAAAAGGGGAGCACCCTCCACCTCTTTAGACTTTTGACTGAGTACCGCTTCTGAAGGTTGGGATCAATTGAAGGATCCAGCCATAGAGACTGCTGCCTCACCAACTTTTCCATCTCTAACCGAACTTGAACCATATAAGGACAGTGAACAAATTGATGCTCATTTGTTTCGTCACAAGTTCTACATAACAGACAGATCCCTGGACCTTCCCTTCCTCTTTCAATGAGCTGATTCCAAGTCAGCACTTTCCCGTTGAGAGTGAGCCACATCAAGAGCTTGGTTTTGGTGGGGGCCAGGGTCTTCCACTTTCTCTTCCACCACCATTTTGGATCTCCTTCTACCACATTAAAGACTGCCTTATAACCTAACTTTTTGAGTAGTCACCGCTAGCCTCATTAAATCTCCAGACAAGATTGTCCTATTCCTGGGATAGTCTAATTCAGGCCTTTATAAGCTCTTCAATAAAGGATTTCCAAATGAGAATATGATCTCCGACCAGGCCTAACTCTTCAGCTGAAAGCCACTCTTGATCCCATAGGCTCGAAGCTTTGGGTTTTGCAATCTGACTGAGCATATAATGCCCCGATCCTTGCAATTGTAGCACTAGTTCTTTAGGCAAGAAAATCTTTTGTCCACAACCCATAATGGTGCCTTTGCCCAGTCTAATAGCTAACACATTTCCAACCCTCCAAGCTTAGAAGTTCCTCACTAAGGGGAAAGCTAAAGACAGAGCTCTCCACTGATTGGAGACATTTTGGATGTAGTTAGGCTCTCCACGAATCCGATCTATAACTGAGTCTGGAGCAAGATACTTCTGAACTAAGATTTGTTTCCAGAGGCTGTCTTTAGAGATGAAACTCCACAAGGACTTTGCAGCCAGTGCACATCCAAAGGTAAAAATATCTTTTAAGCCCCAACCTCCCATCGAATTTGGCATGGCTATCCTCTTCTAGCTAACCCAATGGGTGCCTTTGTAATCCGAGCTTCCTTGACATTAGAAATTAGAGTAGCACTTCCTGCGCTTTTCCAACACTTTCTTAGTGATAGAGGCCAACGTGTGCCAATAAACTGGTAATGCTTCTAGAACAGTCTTGATCAGGATTAATCTACCCCCTCGAGATAGCCATTAGTGGCCCCAAAACCCGATTCTCCTTTCAACCCTCTCAACAAGCCACCTCTAGTTTGCCTTTACATAACCAGTTGGTTTGAGATTCCTCCCAAACATTCGTCGCATACAACGTCGACTTCCTATGGTTCACCTCCATTCTAGAAGCCTTCTTAAACGACTGCAAGACTTCTTTTAAAGTAGTGGCATTTCTTTTTAAGATCAAGCAAAATCACAACACATCATCTACAAAGAGAAGATGAGATAAAGATAAATCTCTTCCAATAGTAACACCTGAAAACTGCCTTCTTTGTTTCACATCGGCTGAAGCTCGACTCAACCCTTTGACCACCAGCAAAAAAAGATATGGAGACAAGGGACAACCTTGTCGTAATCCCCTGGAGGCTTTGAAGAATGCCGAGGCAAAACAATTAACAAGAACTGCAAAGTTAACTGGTGTGACACAACCCATTATCCATCGGACAAGTGGTAAGGAAAACCTCGATGAAGAAGTAACAGGTGAAGATATAGCCATGAAACCCTGTCATAGGCTTCTGATAAATCAACCTTGAGGACAACAATCGGGGGATGACTTAATATAATGGAATGAATAACTTCTTGGGCTGATCAAACTGCTTCATGGATCTGACTACCTTGAAAAAAGCCAAATTGTTCCTTTGACAAATAGATTGAGAGAATCGGTTTCAGACGTGAAGAGATAACCTTTGAAACGACCGTGTACACACTATTACACAAGGAGATTGGACGAAAATCATCATAGAACTTTGGGCAATCTACCTTCAGAATCAATGCAAGAAAGGTTGCTTTCATATTCCCTGGCACCTTCCCTGAAATTCGAACATCCTCCACCACTCGGAGAAGATCTTCTCCCAAAAGGTTGAAAAAATCGATGTAGAATTTCATTGTTCATCTGTCTGGCCTCAGACTTTTATCCTTCCCAAAGGTTTCGAGAACATGCAACAACTCATCACGAGCTATTGGTCTATACAAATGGGTACAAAGTTCCTCATTCACAATCCTCGGAAAATAAGAAGTTACCTTCAATATTTCCACTATATTTGCTCCCTTTGGTTTCAGAAAGACGTTTTCAAAGTGATTAATTGCCAAGGCTTCCAGATCCTAAAAGTCACAAACCCGAGAGCCATCCGAAGTCAGCAATTTCCCACATAGTGTTTTGTCTTTTCCCGTGCTAGGTCTAGGTATGAAAGAACTTTGTATTGTTATCACCCAGAGCCATCCAGGTGGCCCAACTCTTCAATGTCCAATCCCTCTCTCGATCTTGGAGAAGATTAGTCTTTTTGGCTTCTAGTTCTTAAATTTTCAATAGGTCATCATCACTTGGGACTGCCCCTGATCCACTAAACAACAATGAACCACTAAACAACAATGAAAAATTTGTTGGAAATAATGTAAATTTGGAAGTTATTCTTATTGTATTTTTATTATATTGTTATTGTACCTCCTACGGGAGAAGATATTGATGTATTTGATCATGTAAAAGCCTTGAAAGAATCAATGTAAACCTTGGGTTGGAATTACCCAAAGAAAAGAATTATTAAATGTAATTTTATCTTCTCCCAAGACAGTCGGCCCAGTAAGGGAAAAAGTCACCTTTTGATGTGTATAAATAGAGAGGGCGAATCTCTCATTTGGTCATTCACTCAACTCAAGCAAGTTCGTTCAAGGAGAAAGAGAAGTTCGCTACTACAACTAGGAGAAGTGTTTTTGGGGTTTCTACACTTAGAGAAGTTTTTCTTTCTCTCTCTTGTATCTGTACTATGATCTCTGAACTGATTATCTCTATATGAAGGTTGTTGGGTTTTCTACCTGTTGGGTTTCCCAGGATAAAATTGTGTTATTGTTACTGTGCTTGGTGTTTCTTTTAGTGATCCTGTTTTATTATCTGCAATTAATTATGCTGCTAGTATTGTACAAAATCTAACATGGTATCAGAGCAGTGCTAAAAGAAGCCATTGTCGGAAACTAGGGTTTCATATATTGGAGCCTTCCCACCTCAGTTTGGCTTGAAAAGAGCATTGGAAATTTTGCCCTAGGGAAGGCTCATCTTTTGGTGAAGGAAAAATTCAGTTCTGAGAAGTTTCAAATTTTGACCAAATTCTGCAACTGCTGTCGTTACTGCAGAAATTAGGGTTTCAAGTTTTGTGCTATTTTTGTCCACAGATTTTGATCGATCTTACCTCCTCTCCACTCGCCTTGATAGGGCGCATCTATCTGTGGAGTTAGTTTTGCAAAAGTCAAAACTTCATTTTTGACCTAGCTCCTACTAGGGTTTTTGGTTCAGCACTATAACCAAGATGATTGGAATGAAGGTTGAAGATAGGCTTGATGGGGTTTCCAACTTCATCTCTTGGAAGATTCAGTAAAATATCATTTGGTTCCTCAGATCTCACAGACAAAGACTGCTAGGAAGATGTTCAAAACCCTGAAGAAGTTATTTGAACACAGTAGCATCAATGTTACTCTTACATTGAGGAACCAACTATCAAATATGAAGATGTCAAAGTCAAAATCAATTGCTTCGTACTTCATGAGGATCTCAGAACTAAGGGACAAGCTAAGCTCTAGTGGTGAATCCCTTGAGGATAGGGAACTTGTTATAACAACTCTCAATGGTCTCCCTCCCTCTTGGGAATCCTTGGGAATCTGCAGCAGGAACCAACGAAGAGAGAATCGGATCTGCGAACGCACAGGTAATTTAATTTAGCTCTCCACTCTCATGCAGCTCTTTCGCAGACCTCCCCTCCTCCACTCTTCCGCAACTCTTCCAGCCCACCTCGACTCGCAGCTCCAGCTCGAGCTTCCCTCCTCCCCTCCTCCTGCGCAACCCTCCATCCCGTCCACCTCCACCGCAGCCTTCCCTCCCGTCCACCTCCACCGCAGCCCTCCACCACAACCCTCCACTCGCAACCCTCTCCTCCTCCTCCTGCGCAGCCCTCCCCGCAACTCTTCCAGCCCACCTCCTCCATCCACCTCCACCGTAGCCCCTCCCGTCCTCCTTCATCGCAGCCCCTCCGTCCTCCTCCCTCTTGTCCACCTCCATCGCAGCCCCTCCCATCCTCCACTGCAACCCCTCCGTCCTCCTCCCTCCCTCCCGTCCTCCTCCACTGCAGCCCCTTCGTCCTCCTCCCTTCCGTCCTCCTCCACCGCAGCCCCTCCGTCCTCTCCCCTTCTGTCGTCCTCCACCGCAAGCCATCCCGTCACCAATGTAAAAAAATACGCAGCCCCTCCTGTCACCAATGTAACAAAATATCAATTTAATGAAGTTTTACACTGATGTATGGGGAAAATATAATTTTAATTTATATTTAAATTTAATTTTATTTAAATTTAGAATTTAAATTTAGAATTAAATTTATATTTAGATTAAAATTATAATATAGTGTAATATTTATGTTGAATTTAAATTTATATTTAAATTTAAATTAACATTTAATTTAAATTTATAATTAAATTTATATTTAGATTAAAATTATAATATAGTGTAATATTTATGTTGAATTTAAATTTATATTTAAATTTAAATTAACATTTAATTTAAATTTATAATTAAATTTATAATTTAAATTTAGAATTAAATTTAGAATTTAAATATATAATTAAATTTATATTTAAATTAAATTATATATTAATATTTACATATAAGTATATAAGTTCTTTACTATGTATAATAAGAACTACATGTGGTATAGTGGTAAGGGTGTCGGGATAATGGGCGTGACGTCCAAGGTTCAATCCTCCTAGATCACCTACTTTTTTTTTTAAATATAGAATTTCGTAAATATATTGAATTTCATGTAAAGTGAGTTTTAGAGTTGCATAGATTTTAGTGTATGTTGTCTTTTTATTGCATATCGTAAATATATTGAATTTCATGTAAAGTGAGTTTTAGAGTTGCAAAGATTTCAGTGTATGGGGCTTTTTATTGCATATCGTAAATATATTGAATTTCATGTAAAGTGAGTTTTAAACTTGCATAGATTTCAGTGTATGGGGTCTTTTTGTTGCATATCGTAAATATATTGAATTTCATGTAAAGTGAGTTTTAGACTTGCATAGATTTCAGTGTATGGGGTCTTTTTATTGCATATTTTCCAGTGTAGATGTTATTCTGTGGACGCATTGATTTCAGTGTATGGATGCATAGATTTGAGTGTATGGGGTTTTTTATTGCATAATTTTCGGTGTAGCTGTTATACCATGGATGCATTGATTTCAGTGTAGATTTCCTAAGTGCATAAATTTTGGTGTGGATTTCATCGATGCATAAATTTCAGTGTATATGTTAATGTTTGACTTTTTTGATATAGAGTCTAAACTAGAAATGGAAGATTTGCATGCGGAAGATGCTGTGAGACAAATTGGCGAAGAACCAAAAATACAGAATGTCGAACGTCGTAAAACATATCAAGGAAGAAAATCTTACGAAATGACAACAAAAGAACGAGAAGAAAACTTGAAACGAAAAGCAGAAGAACAAAAAGAATTTCGAAAAAGGAAGTTGGACGAAATGACAGCAGGAGAACGAGAAGAACGAAGAAAATGAAACGCAGATCGACAAAAAGAATATCGAAAAAGAAAGTTAGAGGAATTGACAGCAGAAGAACGAGAGGAACATAAAAAACGAAACGTTGATCGACGAAGAGTGTATCGAGAGAGAAAGTTGAAGCAGTTGGAAGAACAAAGAAATCAGTTTGCAGAACAACAAATAAATCAAAATGTACGAAATGACGGCAGAAGAAGGAGAAGAACGAACAAAACAAAACACAGATCAACAAAAAGAAAAGCGAAAAAAAAAGTTAGGTGAATTGACATTAGAAGAACGAGAAGAACAAAGAGAAAGTTGAAGCAATTGGAGACATGCCATATGCTTCAGTGTAGATGTTATTCTGTGGATGCATTGATTTCAGTGTATGGACGCATAGATTTCAGTGTATGGGGTTTTTTTATTGCATAATTTTTTGGTGTAGTTGAAACACGATGGACTCATTGATTTCAGTGTAGATTTCTTGGATGCATAAATTTTGGTGTGGATTTCATCGATGCATAAATTTCAGTGTATATGTTAATGTTTGACTTTTTTGATATAGAGTCTAAACTAGAAATGGAAGATCTGCATGCAGAAGATGCTATGAGACAAACTGACAAAGTGTTAGTTTTTACTTGAACAACATATAGCATATAAACAATTACTGAAAGATAAACAACCGTAGCATAAAACACGAGAGACACAATTTATCCTAGGAAACCCTCATGGGGTAGAAAACCCAGCAAAGCCTTCCTCAATATAGAAATCACGAAGTACAAAAGTTCCCTAAGATAAATCAGCTACTCCTCCATTTGTGTGCACCTCTCCATCACCAATGCGAACTTGCTTGAGTGAATGAGTGATTAGAAGTGAGAGAGAGGTCCTTTATTTATATTCTTCCGTTGGGGTGGCAAATTCCCCAACAGGGCCGACTTCTCTACTTGACTGGTCAATTACATAATATAATAATCTTTTAGGGGCTTTTCTAGGCCGACACATGTCCTAGGGTTTACATTGATTCTTTCAATGACCTTTACATTATTAATTACATGACCATCATCTCTCGGAGGAGGAATACAATAATATAAATAGAATATCTTCCCCAGTTACATTATTTTAACACTCCCTCTTAACTAGGAACGTATTCTGCGGGTAACAACATCTGCACAACTAACTTGTGAACTTCTATATGTCGTAGGAAGGCTTTGGATCATCATTTGTGTGGGACATCATCTGCGGAGTAGCAACATCATCATTTGCTGAAATATGATGATGATCATCAGCATCATCATCAGCAATCATCCTCTTGCTGGAACATCATCTACTGGAACAACAACTTCGTCAATTGGAACTTCTTCTGCCGGAACATCCTCATCAGCAACATCATCAGTTGGAACATCTTTTGCTGTCAGCAACCTTGTCAACTGGAACATCATATGCCAGAACATCCTCATTAACAACACCATCAGTTGGAACAACATCATCCTCAGCTGGAACACCATCTGCTGGAACATCCTAATCAGCAGCACCATCAATTGGAACACCCGCAACAATAATCAGTAACTAAGTACTGATCTTATCAGTCAACCAGTACTGATCTTTCCTCACCCTTGGAGAGGCATCAACTTGTGAGAGCTGGAACCGTCAGTCAGCCAGTACTGATCTTCCCTCACCCTTGGAGAGGCATCCATCCCTCCAGACAGGCATCAGCTCGTGAGAGTTGGAACCATCAGTCAGCCAATACTGATCTTTCCTCACCCTTGGAGAGGCATCCATCCCTCCGGACAGGCATCAGCTCGTGAGAGCTGGAACCATCAGTCAGCCAGTACTGATCTTCCCTCACCCTTGGAGAGGCATCCATCCCTCCGGACAGGCATCAGCTCGTGAGAGCTGGAACCATCAGTCAGCCAATACTGATCTTCCCTCACCCTTGGAGAGGCATCCATCCTTTCGGATAGGCATCATCAATCTCTCTTCCTAGAGAGGTCCCTCTGGACCACACCAAGCTTATCTCGAAAGTACTCAAACTTCACGCGAGCCAGAGGCTTAGTCAACACATTAGCAACTTGTTCCTCTGTAGGAACATACTCGAGCTTCACAGCTCCCCTCTGCACCATATCCCGGATATAGTGGAACTTAATCTTGATGTGCTTCGATCTATCATGAAACACAGGATTTTCTGTCAACTTGATGCAACTCTGGTTGTCACAAAGTATCTCCGTAGCATCAATCTCTACATCGAACAATCCTGTCAACATCTTGCGAAGCCACACTGCTTCACCACAAGCTGAACAAGCTGCTACATATTCAGCTTCCGCTATATTGAGTGCAACATAGGGTAGCTTTCTACTGAGCCATGAGATTACACCTGATCCCAAACTAAAGCAACATCCTGAAGTGCTCTTTCTATCTTCAGCACTTCCAGCCCAATCTGAGTCTGTGTACCCATACAGTCTGAACTCACTATTTGAGGCATATCTGAGTCCATAATCCAATGTACCCTTCAGATATCTCATCAGATGTTTTGCTGCAATCAGGTGAACATTCATGGGTTCCACCATGTACTTACTCAACGTGTTTACCGCAAAACATATATCTGGACGAGTATTGGTCAAATACATTAATGACCCAATAATCTGTCTATACATGGTGACATCCACTTTCTCTGAAGAAGCATCACTCAGAAGCTTTAGATTTGTCACCATCGGAGTAGTCATGGCCTTGCAATCCAACATCCCAAATCTCTTTAGGATCTCTACTGTGTATTTTTCTTGACTCAGGAAAATCTTGTCTGGAAACTGCCATACCTCAAGACCTAGAAAATAGTGCATCTTGCCAAGGTCTTTCATCTCAAATTTTGCTGCAAGCCTCTTCTTACATTCAATAATAGGCTTGTCTTCTCCAGTCATAAATAAGTCATCCACATATTGTAAGAGTATCATGGGTTCATCATTCATAATCTTCTAATAAAGATTAGAATCCGCTTTACTCTTGGTAAAGCCCAAGCTCATCAGGAGGCTGTCAATTCTTCCATACCATGCTCTGGGAACTTGCTTCAACCCATACAGTGCTTTCTTCAACCTGCATACATGTGACTTATTATCTTCTACTTCTAATCCTTTTGGTTGCTCGATATACACTTCCTCTTCTATGTTTCCATTCAGGAAAGTAGTCTTCACATCCATCTGATGTAGCTTCCATTTCATCTTGGCTGCCAAGGCAAGAATGGTTCTAATCGAAGTATATCTGGCTACTAGGGCAAAAGTCTCCTCATAATCAATTCCTTCCTTTTGCGAGAATCCCCGAGCTACAAATCTTGCCTTGTACTTTTCAATGCTTCCGTTTGCTGAATGTTTTGTTTTGAAGATCCATTTTGATGAAACAATCGATTTGTCCTTCTGTCTTGGTACCACATCCCAAACATCATTCTTGATAATGGACTGATATTCTTCATTCATGGCATCCAACCATTCCTTCTTCTTTACTGCTTCTTCAAAACAAGCTGGTTCTTCTTCAATAAGATTGCACATCAAGGCTACATAGCCGGAATATGGCCTTGGTCTCTTGATCTCTCTACTGGAACCTTCTGGGGCACCATACTTTCCTGCATCTTGGATTAATTCACGTGCCCGGGTTGGTCTTCTCTTTCGAGAGATCTCCACATGAGGTATCCCCTCGGGTCTCTGAGGTTTTGCCATGTCATGATCCTCTGGAGTAGGATCTCCTTCAACATTTGGAATTGGTTCTTTGGTTGATTCTGCAACTCTGGGAGCCTCCTGCTCCTCTTCATCCTCATGAGTCTTCTTAGACTTGTTGAAAGTTGTATCTTCATCAAATGTGACATCCCGACTAATCTCGATCTGACGGAATCCTGGGATGTATATGCGATAAGCTTTAGATTGCTCACTATAACCCACAAATATTCCCTTCTTCCCTGAAGGCTCTAGTTTCGATCTCTTCTCCTTTGGAATGTGGATGAACACCAGACATCCAAATATCTTTAGATGACTGACTTCAGGCTTCTTCCCGGTGAACATCTCTTCAGGGGTCTTGTTGCCAAGAGCACTATGGGAGATCTTGTTCTGTACATAGACTGCGGTTCTGGCAGCTTCTGCCCATAGATGCATGGGTAAGTCTTGATCGTGGATCATAACCTTTACTGCTTCTATGATCGTTCTATTCTTCCTTTCGACTACACCATTCTGTTGTGGATTATAAGGGACAGTGAGCTCCCTCTTAATCCCTGCTTGCTTACAGAAATCTTTGAAATCCCCTGAGGTATATTCCCCTCCATTGTCTGACCTCAGGATCTTAATCTTCTTTTTAGAGAGATTCTCTACGAGTGCCTTGAACTCTTTAAACTTTTCAAAGACTTCATTCTTGTTCTTCAGAAAGTAAATCCAGGTTTTGCGAGAATATCATCAATAAAAGATGCATAATATTCGTACCCGCTTAGAGAGGTGGTGGACATTGGTCCACAAATGTCTGAATGAATGATATCTAGAATACCTTTTGCTTTGTTGTTGCTACTTGGACATGGGTTCTTCATAATCTTCCCTTGAGCACACCCTTTGCATACTCCTTCATGATCCACCTGGGTCTCTGGTAATCCAGTCATCACCTTACTTACAATTAATAAGGCCTTATAGTGTACATGAGCTAGTCTTCTATGCCATAGCTCACAGGGGTTCATGGTACTAGCCATCATTGCTGTATCTGCATGACCCTTTAGTTTGTAAAGTCCTCCTTCTACTCCAATGACTACTGCATCATCAGTAGTCTTCCCTTTAGGCCACATGAGAACTTCACCATCTACAAATGCAACTCGAAGACCTTTCTTATCTAATGCTGAAATAGATAGAAGGTTCTTTTTCAACCCAGGTACATAAAGTACATCTTTCATGTTCATGGACTTCCCAGAGTCCAACTTGTAAGAGGCTTCTCCCATACCTTTGATGGGATATTGGTAGTCATTTCCGAGTTTTACCTTGTGTGGAGATTCCTTTTGGATGAGATGAGACAAGGATTCTTTGTATCCTGTCATGTGCTTTGAAGCTCCACTATCCACTAGCGAAGTATCACTTCCATGAGATACTGAACCAGTGAGTGTTGAGATAAGATCATATTCTTCACTGGAGTCTTCATTATCTCTGGTCTTGTCATCATCACTATCTTCCGCTGCATGAGCATGAAACCTCTTCTTCTGCTTCTTGTGGTGTCCAGATTTGTTTGGACAATTCCTTGCAATGTGTCCAGTCTTGTGGCATGGGTAACATTCAATTGAAGAGAAATCCTTTCTGGTCCTTCTCTTCTTTTGGGGTCTTCTTGGAGAGTTCTCTTGGGGACGAGGGTTGTCCTTCCTCTTCTTCTCACCTTTAGCATGAGTAGCTAAAGCTTGATCTTCATCGCCATTTAACTTCTCCTCTCTTTCGACTATTCTTTCTTCTTCTTGGACACATTCTTCCCATAGGTTTCTGAATTTGATTAGTTTCTTTCTGGCACAAATTCCATGAACAAATGGTTTCCAATCTCGGGGGAGACCATTTAGAGTAGTCATCACAACTTCTGCATCCTCTATCATATCCCCAATGGCTTCTAGTTGTTCTTTGATTTAATGGTTTAAATTAGACCATTTTTTAATGGTTTAATTAAAAATTTTCAAAAAATGATAAAAACCTCATCCGGAGGTGGAATTGGGCGTGGGGAGTCTCATTTTGACGCTCGGAGCATCCTCTTCACCTTGGCACCTTTGGTCTTCAGTTTTCGGGCAGTTATGTCACCCCAGAAGCAGTTTTTGCTAAAAATGCATCAGTTTGGCATTTTATTGCCAAAAAATGACAAATTGCACCATGAGGACAAAAATCAAATAAGTCAAAAAATAATATTTTTAAACTTTCGAAAAAGTTAATGATGAGTTTAATGAGGTGTACGAATACATTCATGTGATAAGTCACATGTATTAAAGGTCAAAGTTAAAGATTTCATTAAAATGTAGGAGCGTGAGCCTCTCGTGGGCTTTTCACTCCATGTCAAACAAACTCATATGATGGTGGGCGTGTTGACCTTTGAATTGAGCAAATAATCCATATCGTGGCCCACCTTGTTTCATTAACCAAGCATACACCATAACCAAGGTTTAGATTACGAATTATTGAAAGGGGATGACATGAGCTTTATGACCGTACGGCTCCTCATGAAGCTATCACGATTGGGTTATGTGGCAGTCTTTTAATGGGTTGTTGGTTTGTCATTTATGGAATGATGGGCGCATTCCTCAAATGGAGGCCACATCACAAGGTTCTAACTACCAAACTAA
This sequence comes from Larix kaempferi, assembly GCA_027924585.1. Lineage (NCBI taxonomy): Eukaryota > Viridiplantae > Streptophyta > Pinopsida > Pinales > Pinaceae > Larix > Larix kaempferi. Next base: position 10,527,162 of record BSBM01000767.1, on the reverse strand, counting down.
ATGTTTATCAAGAGCTCGAGCTCCAAGCTTGTCTCATTTGGATACTCGCCCTCCCTTACATGCTTCACGATCCATGTGGAAGCTACGTATTTGAACGGTGGAGTTTACAAGAAGAAATGGAGGCCACCTCCCCATTCACCTACCAAGATCTCGAATTAGTGATTGGAGCTTCACTCCAAGCTTGGTTTAGATTGGGAATTCGAACTCATGTTTTTGCCATTTTGGCTCTCATTGTTGCCAAATCGAATTAGGGTTTAGGTAGCTATGCTTTGTTATATAAGAGATGCATTTAGGCTCTCTTCTCATGGTCTTTTATGCAAAGAAACTCTGAGCAATTGTATTGTGAATTATATTTAATAAAGTTGTGACTTTGGAGGTCAAATTCTTGGGGGCTCTTGGTGACCATGCTTCATCACATTCTTGAGGTGATATTGTGTCATTTCTTCTAGTGTTTATGATTATTTAGTTTTGATTTATATGCTTAGAAGGCTAACAATCTAGCACATGCATGTATATCTTCTCTATTCGCGTAAATCATATGTTATTTGCAGGTATTGCTAATGGTTTTGTGAGTTTTTGCAGGTTCTCCTTCACTCCAAATTTTTGGCCAAAGATCTCTCCACTTGTTAAGCACTAGCAAAAGAGGAGTCTCTTGCTTCACCATCAACTACATTCAAAACAAACTTTTTGGTTACCCTAAGCTTATATCTTCAAGCTTCCATTTTGCTCCTTGAAGCTCTCCTTGCCTTGATCTCCACCCATCCTCTTGCTATCTTTTTCTATACCAAAAGCCCTATCTTCCATTCGTTTGCCCTAGATCCATCCTCTTCCTTCACCCATTTCGTTTTTCCCTCCAAACTCCTCTTCCATTTACCTTCCAACCATCTTTCCTCCCTCCATCCATTTCGTTTTTTCCTCATTGACTCCTCTCGTCCTCATTTCAAAAAAGAGCCCTAAAATATCTAAATTTCCAAAAACGATTGGTTCTTCAAGAGTATGGTTAATATTTGTTAGTTTAAATTTCTCAAGGAGTTAGTAGTTCATTGTTTAAAAGCTAGTAGTTAGTTTCATTCCAAGCTTACATCTCTTTTTACTTTTTAATCGTATATCTTATTCCTTACTTAGTCATACTAGATCTCATCTTGATTTATTGTTAGCTTGCATAGTTTGCATCTTAGATCTCTTCTCTTGATTAGTGTGGCATTGTTAGATTTATTTCTCTTTAGGTGGTTAGATTTCATCATTCTTGCATTTAGCATAGCTTAAGTTTGTTGCATTTTATTTCCCATTTGAAAAGATAGAAATTTTACACAAAATTCTTTTAAAATTTTATAGTTTAGATCTCATTTCTAGTGAGTTTTAGGCAACTTATGTTCGCTGGTCCGTTTTCCATACAAACTTTTTTCGAGCATAATTCTCATATTTTTCAAGCTTTAGGCTTCAATCTTTTAGATTAGACTTGGTAGTTTTAATTTTTTGGATTTTTGACACTTAATGTGTGCATGTTGAGTGTATTTTCGAGCTTGTGTAGGTTCCTTGAAAGAAGGGATAAATTTGTTGAAGCATATTCGAAGAGGAGCGAGCACTTTCAAGGAGAAGATCAAAATCAAGCAATAAACCAACAAAAACACAATCTCCTTTTTGTACTAGCCTTCAGAGGCTTCCAGGTTTTAATTGTAAATTTTTGTTTATCTTAAGTTTCTTAGAAAAGTCCTTCAAGGTTTTCAAACCCAAGGCAATTGTACATGATTAATAAAAAGTTCAAGTGGAGGGGCCTCCACTTTTTTGGTTTTCTTCCCCATTTGGGGAAGACTGTTGTGATTGGGTTAGATCTTTCAATTTTTGCTTTAGAGTAGTTTTTTATTTCATCTTGTATTTCTCTTCCAAGCCTTCGACCGGAAGTTGTATCCTTGGGATCCCATCCCAGGGGCAGGACCACATAATTTGTGGTTACTCTTCCTTCCCCGTCAGTTTCCTTGGTAGAGCTTTCAGCTAGTTGGAAGTTTTCAAGTGCGGGTGGTTCTTAGAGGTTGACTTTGTTCGGAGGTTGATCCCACCATTAGTGTAAAATTGCTTGGTAGAACACTAAATCCTTCATCTATTTCATTTTATTTTGCAAGTAGCATGCTAGCTGTGTTTCATATCTATTGAGCTACCACATGATTTTAATTTTACAAAGTTTCAACATCCTATTTTCACAACTGCTTCTTGTTTCTTAAAATAAACAAAGTCTCTTGAACTTGGCCAAATCCAAGTCAAGAGCACTCTCTGTCGGAGAGCATTGTAGATTTGCACTTTCTCCTTGCATTAGGCATTTTAAAGTAGGAAGTCTCTTGAACTGTGGTCTTAAGACTAAGTCAAGAGCGCTCTCTGTCGGAGGGTTGAACAAGTGCTCTTAACTTAATAAAATATTTCAACCCACATTTCCCCCTAATAAATTTACTTTTGGTTGATTGTCCAACACCCGTATGCTCTGCCAACCGGAAACGGTTGGGCTAGTACTCAGAAACGTGGAAGACTTGTTAAGCTCATAAGTGATAACTAATAAAACTTTCACCCCCATAACCAACCAATCCGGAGTTGAGCGATAAGATAAGTTCTGTGGGTAATCTCCTAGTTGGGGGCGCCGGGGTTCCATGTTCAGCCTCTAGTTTGCTGGTTAGCATTGCGCGACCTGGCTAGAGCACTGGGTGGCCCAACATGTCCTTGAACGGAGGCACTTGATACTGTCTTTCCGGACACTTTCTTGATATCCTTGGTTTTAGCCTAATAATCAAGACCACTAAAATCTTCAATTTACCAAGATAAGCTGCAAAACGATCTCAAGAACATTTTTCTCGAACACTTGTATCAAACAACTCAATCACTCAGACATTTTTTGACTCCATAAGGCACTGGTCCTTAATCACATATTTTATTTGCTTATTATCAATCTGGAGTACTTGTGTTAATTTTCATATAAAGAGTGATTTATATCTGATTCATTGTATCTCTTATCTTCTCTTGCAACGTGGATTGCGCTATCTTGGTTTCATTTAAAGCATTATTGTGTCTCTCACCTTCAAAACTCCTAAACAACACCCATCCGCATCACAACATTAAAAAACATTTTAAAACACAAGAGCCTTAGACAACTCTTTGTAGGGACTACCTCCCTTGGCTTCGTTAGGAGTTAGCCTAAACGGAGGAGCTGGGATTCAGGTGACAGTACCTGGCTCATTGCTTGCCCCTAAGGCCACACCTCTCCCCACTTTCCAGTGAGGGAGACAACTTTCGAAAGATTTCTGCTGCTGGTGTGCAGTTTGGCGGACAACACACCTCAACCCCATCATCTGCACCTTCCACCTCAGGCCCAGCCTTAGAATGTCCACCTACTGCTTCTAGAGGAAGAGCGGTGACCTTTGCCCGTAAAAGGCGTGGAGGGAATCAATGATTCCTTAGTGCATTATCCTTGTACTATCTAGCTGCCTCACGATGATTCCTGTTGTGAGATACATTTATTTTTGTTTTGATATGATTTTGTATCATCTTGTAAGGACAGATGACTCAGGAGTCTGGGACACATATCATATCTCAGCATGGATGTGTGACGTACCACTTGACATCTTATATATTAGTTTTATTTTCAAATTTATGTAGTGATGTGTTTGTTTGATGTTGTTGTTTTAGATGTTTAAAAATTTGAAAAATGATTTTTTTTTTTTTTTTTTTAAGTTTCCCAATATTTTCCGATATTTTCCCCAGCACTAGCGATAAGTTATATTCTAAACCCTCAGCGATATATCTGCCAACACAATAAATGTAACATTTGTTAAAGTTACAACATCATGAGTCATTCTTCGAGTCAATCTTGTGTGCCAAGATTGAGCCTCGTGTGTCGAGGTAGTGCCTTATAGGAGCTTGAGTTGGACTCAGGAACCTTGGAGGAGAATCTTGAGTTGGACTCAAGAATGACTAAGCTTTATGTGTAAAGGTTAAAAGCCTCATGTATTGAGGTAAGTGCTTTGTATGTCAAAGTGATGGTGCATTACAATCTTGTTTGTCTAGACTAAGGTCTTGTGTGTCAAGACAAATCCTCATGTGTTGAGGTGGTGCCTCATGTGTTGAGGTAAATACTTTGATTGTCGAAGCATGAATGAGGTGTGACGTACTACTAACCATGGTCTTAGAGATGGATAAGCTATTAAGTCTCCTCTAGAGATTGGGCCACCTCTAGAGTGAATTACTTTAGCATATGACCACTTGGAACCAGAGTAGAACGAGATGATCATATCATTGGAAAAATCTCCTTAGTATATTTGATATGATAAATAATTAAATAGGCACAAGTGGACCATGTGGGTAAGAGAAGAGATAAAGATAAGATGAGTTAAGATAAGAGAGAACTCGAATTTGTTGACTTCAGTGATCAATGTGCTAAAAGAGTTAGCTATGTGCTAACAATAAAGACTTCAGTTATCAAGTGTGCTAAAAGAGTTAATTAAAGTGTTAACAAGAAAGACTTCAGTAAAAAGAGTTAACTAAAGTGTTAACAAAGACGATTTAGTTAACTAAATGTTATGCATGACAGCACTTGAGTTAAACTAAAAGATGACACTTGAGTTACGACATTTGCATGTCGACACTTGAGTCAAACTAAAAGACAACACTTGAGTTATGACACTTGCATGCCGACACTTGAGTTAAACTAAAAGACGACACTTGAGTTACGAGACTTGCATGACGACACTTGAGTTAGCCACCTAACTAAGTGATCTAGCATCTAGTTGAAGGGCGAGTTCATCTTGAAGTCAGAGGACAAAGATAAAATCCAAAGCGTGAGAAGTATGGTACTCTCATTATGCAGGATTGATGAAACCAATGTCAGAGCGAATTCTCTGTTGAAGGCAATTCGCAACTTTTGTGCATGTGACCAAATCAATGAATTGGCTCAGTGCAGAATATTATCCCGAGTTCTCTTATTTTCATCTATCTCTCTTGCTTTGTAGTTGCACCAGGGGTGCTTGGTATTTCTCTCTGATAATGTACCAGGGGTGCTTGTTGTAATCTGCTCATTGTAAATGAAACATTCTCTGCTATATATCAATATACTAAGGAAGATTTTGTTGGGGTTTTCTCCCTCAAGTTATAGAGGGTTTCCCCAGGGTAAATTTTTATGTTGACTGTGGATGTTTATGCTTCTGATTATTCATTGTTTTCAAGTACTATTGTAATTCCGCAATTAAGATTAAAAATTAACAACATTGATGTCTTATCAATAAATGTGCAAGATTTCATGAATAAGGGAAGCGCTTCACTAGATTCAAAGAGTCAAACAACTAGGGATAATAAGCCCAAAGCCAGGGTGCTCCTCCCAATGAACCAACTAACCCTCCAAAAATTAAAGATATGATCAATGTGCAATAATAATCCTAGGTTGTTACAACCTCTACCATGGTAGAGCGACCTTGGAGAATGAGCTCCCCTTAAAACATGGATCTCAAACTACCTTATGTCATCTAATAGATATAATAGCTGACTCACTGAGATAGTAGAGGCGTTCCTCTCATCATGCATTTTGATCATGTCAAGGGGTGCCATGGGGTCATTCTCCTTGAAGTGTTTTTCAAAATAGGGAATCCATTCTTCTCAACAGACCAAAACTAACCATCCATCATTTAGAGTGCTCCATTCTCATTATTGTGATTACTGTGGTTTTGCTATCAAATTTGGCTAGAGAATGCTGTCAGGGGTGGTTTACAAGCTTATCTGTGAGCTGCTGCCATTGATTACTCCATATTTTTATGCCAAGAAGAATTACCAATCACAGACCTGGAGATATACTTTCAAATCTAGGCATAAAATATAAAAAGGGGCTCACAGATCTGGTTTATTGGACTGTTATTTCTACTGGTTGCTACTTTATTGCTGTAGCTGATCCTACCTCATTGGGATGCTGCCCTAATTAGTTCATTGAGTCCCCTTTCATGCTGGTCGTTCCACTTCAAATATTGGCTGGGAAAAGACAACCTGCTACAGGAAATAATGCACAGGAATAGCAAAGAAGTGATAGCTTGATATACTGGCTGGAAAAAACAATCTGCTACTGAAATACTTCTAGTGACAGAAACTTCTTTCTGATTAACAAACACTGATGACCAGGTTAAATACAGGCCTCAAATGACCAAACCTAAAATGACCTAATGATGATGCCAGAAATATCTCTATATGGCTCATGGGCCGTAAGTCTATATGGCCCATCATTGATGATATTCCTTGCTGCCCAGAATAACCATTCCTTCTTTCTGTTCCATGGTAAAGGGATAACAGTGTCATATGTGCATCTTACTGAGAAAAGTTGCTCCCAGAATGTGTTCATCATAAGTGCTCTGCCTATTCTTCTTAGCTTACACTGTTTCCAGCAAGTTAGATATATAACATCCCCTTGGTCGTTTGTACATTGCCAAGAATATATTGAAGATTCCAACTGCACACTAATGAAGACCATTCTGAGATCTGTATTGCTGAAGAAAGCGCCTTAAAATGCATTTGCATTTCAAGGGGTAACAAGAAGCTAACATCATTTTATAATTACATATGCTGTAGAGCATCCTGATCAGCAATAATAAATGTAGACTGAGCCACTACTCGGTTTAGGGAGAAATGGTTATGCTTGCTGCCAGGTAGGGATCTTTGTTTATCCCAGGCCAAAACCTCATCAACAACTTTTGTGAATTTGACATAAGGTAAGCCTCTTGCCCCTCGATTTCAGATTGACATTTTTCAGTCCCTCAAGCAGCCCTCTGCTGATGCATTCTTCTGCTGGAAAAATTATCAAAATGACCTTGCATTTTTGGGGGGGTAACATTTGGCTCCAACATGGTGACATGTGCTCTGAAAGAGTGCATGAGAACTCCGGAAATTTCTGCTGTTCCTTCTAAGAAAAGGCCAGGAGAAGCAAGTAAAACATGTGGTGGGGTGGCCAACATTCACTTTCCGAAACCCTACATACAACATCCTTATTTTAGCTACAAAATTCTTCAAAATTTAGCTTTACATGGAATAAGGGCATAATCCAAGATGCCAAAGGAACATAAATGAAATCTAATGCTCATATGTTGAGTTTATTCTTCCTATCTATTGCACTTTAAGGGCCCATTGTAACCATTTGATGAGTTCATCAAAAGCATGAAACTTTCCCTTGTGTTTGGTTATTAACCAAAACAGGTTCACATCAATCATCCACTGAATATATGGTGAATCTCCATTAGTGCTCGGCAAAAATATGCAGTAGGTTAATGAAAATGGGTAGAACACCAAAATCATGCCAAGGTGGGTGTGTATTTGTGCAAGATTGTTCTATCCACCACTGGATAGGGCTGGGGTAAACATCATCAAACCATGAGGAATCCATCATACCCTCAAGTGGTAAAGGGTTTAGGTGGCTCCACAAATCTGTCCTAACTTCTTTTACTGCTCCTTATAAAAAATATATGTGAGGAACAAAGCAAAACATTAGATCTGGAGATAACCTCATAATCTAGGGCTTGCTTCTCTTGATTTGAAGGCAAGAGGGAGGAGGTGCGGACATAGCAAGAATCATTATAAAAGTCTTACTCTATGCAGACGATGCCATATATGTGAGGAACAAAGCAAAACATTAGATCTGGAGATAACCTCATAATCTAGGGCTTGCTTCTCTTGTTTTGAAGGCAAGAGGGAGGAGGTGCGGACATAGCAAGAATCATTATAAAAGTCTTACTCTATGCAGACGATGCCATTCTAGCAACCTATACACAACTCAGCCTACAAGACCAACTAGAAGCTCTAAAAGTCTTATGCAAAGAGGTAAGGATGACAATAAATACAGGTAAGGCAGGCTAGTCTTGTTCTTGTTCAAGAGAAAATCGAAGCAAAATCAATAAATTTGGGAAAGTAATTGGAAATCACCTAGACCTACAAATTTCTGGGGTTGGACTTCAACGAATGATTGATTTGGGACAGCTGCACAAGGAAAAGGCTCTAAGAGGGCTGAAAAGAGGTCCTTTTTCTCCATAACTGTTTCAAGATAGAGGAGATATGGGAATGGGATGTGCTATGCATGTTGTTCCAGACACTTGTCATCGCAGTACTCCTTCACTAATGTGAAGTATGGTGACCTACCACAACTAAAAATAGGTGAAGCCAGCTAGAGAGAGTACAAAAGACATGATAAGAATTCTCAAGGGTAAAAACAACACTCCATATGAGATTCTGTTGGCCAAAACATGACTCTATAGCCTAGAAATAGAAGCACTGAGAAAACGGCTGCCATAAAGACAATGACTAGAAATCATGGACAAAAATCAAATACCAACAAAAATTAACAAAGAGGTGTTAAGTAGAAGGAAGATTACATGGAACTTGCAATGCAGACTGTGGCTTGAAGAGTGGCATGCAATAGAGAATAACTGCTCAGTGGATGGGAAGGAGCCAAAAACACATTTACAGTAACATTATAGAAGAAGTAGGTGGAGGAAAAATGAGGGACTAGTTTAATGTACACAGGGAAATAAGAGCCCAAGATTACTTGAAGCTTAATATCTCTTGGTAGGAAAAGCAACTAATAGCTCAACTAAAGACTAGCTCACACAGACTGAGATGCAAAACAGGGAGACAGACATAGACAAAAAGAGTTTTGGGAAGATAGCACGTTGGATGTGTGGGAAAGAAGAAGAAGAAATGGAGCAACACTTCCTGATGAAGTTGTGAGTTTTACACCGACATTAGGAAGAGGTTAAAATTCTAGATTATCTGTTGGGATACAACTTTACATAGGGAGACATTTGGGGGGTACAACAACCATGGTCTCTAGGTTGATGCAGGAAAGAGATAAGATCTAGAGATCGACAATGAAGCATGAGACACCAAGCAAGGTGGGGCAAAGGAGGCAGCCTCTATACGAGTCCAGTCGCTCCATCTCACTCTTTTATTCTTGTGATTGGCTTTAGTAGAACTTTAGCTATTTTAGCCACATTAAACATCTTATGAGAGTTGGATTCATATGTAAGATTCTTGGTACCATAGGTCAATTTGGTGTTGTGGAAGGCTTAATAACTTCTCTCTCTCTCTCTCTATTGCTTGATTTGATTTAGTGATGGACATAAGGGCTTGTGGTAGGGTTGGTTCAGTCCCTCTAGCTTATTTGATTGGTGATTCAGAGAAAAAGACTTGACTTCCTCTGACTCTGACCAATTACATGGATTCTCTTTTTTCATTTGTCTGTTTGTATCTTAGTTCTTTAGCTATCATCACTTGGAAAAGAATCAGTGAATCCTATTGATGAAAGTTGCCACAGGCTTCTCTATATGGATGAATGAATGGGGGAACTGTACCTCCCCTTTTGCTGGACATAACTGCACACGTGTCAGACTCAGTATCATGCCATAAAAAACTCCAAGACACCATTCGCCAAAAATGTCTCTTTTTTAAACTGGCTCCTTCTTACTTTTGTCTTTGTTAATCGGTAATTTTGATTCCTTTTGTTTGTGTTAAAAAGATTCTATCCTCATCCTTATCCTAGATAGTATCTTTAGCTGTATTGCATGTGTGAATGAAAACTGATATCATATTACTTTGCTAGGTTTCTCTACCTTTTATAAGATTTGTAATTTTGTAGTACCTTATGCTGCTTGTTACTTGTCTATTCCCCATTTTAGTTACCTGTAGCTATTACTATCATTTGTTTCTTTTTACTGCAGTTAAAATTTAATTGAAGTCTGATTAATGTACATTGTATGGCATTGTTTTGCTGGGGTATTTGAATTACTCCTCTGTATCTCTGTACTTGTCTGTTGACCTTCTGGTCATGTATGATTGCCAATATGAATTGTTCCTTTCTAATGCAGTTTACTTTAAGTTTAAATTGATTTTCACAAGTGTATGGACTGTTTATCGTATGCTCCGATGGCTAATTTTGAATTTTGACAGATTTGAATTTTGAATAATCATTAGCTTACAATAGTCGATGAACTGTAGGTTGCCTTCAATGGGGCATACATTAGGGCGAGGAAGATTTGCTGCCATGGAAAGGCTTCTGTCAAGTGGCAGTGCAATGGAGCCATCATCAGGTAGTACTGAAGATTTAAGCTCATGAAGAGCAGGTCATCCAAGTGTTTCTCTTGCCAATTTTTTGCTTACAGTTTAAATAGATCTGGCAACCACAGTTAAATAGATCTCCATGGAGATTTTTCCTCTTGCTTGTTTCATGTTCATTTTCTCGGATATTACATTTGTGCATGCTTGGGATTCTCAAGAATGTCTTGTTAGATTACTCCAGGAAGGAATTTGGTTGTGACAACCATATGAACATTTCCTTTTTTCAGCAGAGGAGGTTAGCTATGAGAAAGGAACAGCTCAATCTATCCAGAAGGAAATGAACGAAGCAGATGAAGCCAATCTTCTGGAAGAAGAGGGTATGATGTATCTGTAACACTGCCATTTCACCTCTCTGGATACATCAAAGTCTTCAGTATTTCTTTGTACTTTGAAATTGAGCTTTCTCGAAAAATAACTGTTGTTTCTTTTTGTTTATCTTTTTTTTTCGATTTTCCTTCAAATACCATGACAACAACAAAATCTATTGGTACAGTTCCATCCTATTAAGTTTGAGATGGTGAAACGTTGAAACAATGTGCATATTATATAGCAAATAGATATAGAAGATAGAAACTGAAACTATTAAGAGAATGTTGGGAACAGTTCAGCACAGTTATTATAATACCTGTTAAGGGATGTTCTTACTCTATAAAATATTACAACGGTAAAGAAACTTCTGTATAAGGAAGTTTCTATCCAAAATAATAAAGATTAAGCTAAAGATGCCTTTGTATTTTCCAGACTAACTCGAATATAAATAGGATTTGCTGCTCTAGTTGTTTGGTTGCTTTGACCACATTCAATGCCAAGGGTGGTTCCACACCTAAGGTTGACTATCTCTAATCCTGGACTTGTCTTTGAGCACATCCACCTTCTTTTAAAGACTTGTAGCTTCCAGGAGACCTTTTCTGGTTCTTCTACCTGAAGACTCTTAAGTTTGTCACAAATATACTTTTTTGAAGAAGGGGGGAACTCGTCTTTATTTTCAACACTGCTGTCATATGATGGCTATCTGATTTGTTGATTCTGATCAAGTTATTGGCCTTTGGGGATATTTTAACAACCCATGAAATTCCAACCTATAAGAGTAGAATATTTCATGTGAGAGAATCAGAGATTCAAGAGTGGAATTGTTGATGAAATCTATAGACCATATTGGCCATTGATAATTGAAGACAATGGAACAAACTATAAACTTATACGGTTATACCTTACTAATGGTGTAATATTGGCTTTAAAAGTAATGATTGACATTAAACAACTCATCTCTTCTTTATCCAATTTGGTTGCTACCCTTATGGTTATAGGTGGACCACACTTGAAAGTAATTCTTGATTCTGTGCTAGAAACTTAAGCAAGAAATTTTTCTTGTAGGATTTGCTCAACTATAGGCTACTAGGGAATCCAGGATGATAGTGTTCAGTGAATGGAATTAGGCTATTGGGCAATCCATGGGCTTTCAGGCAACATGAGGTAGAAATACAGGCTTTCAAACAACATAAAGTAAAATAGAAGCTTTTGGTTGACAGCTAAAATTGTTAAATGGGCAAACTTCTGGGGAATTGGAGATAACTTTGGAAAAGTCGCAAATATTAGAGGACATAGAAGAATGATACTTGACTTAAACGAGTAAAGAATTGAATAATGCTGTTTAGGACTCAGAGCAATAGAATTTCCCAACTAGGGACTTGACAATAAATGTAAAATAAGGATTAAAGATGTCATTAGTTGATTGTTAGGTCAAAAAGATATTTTATGAAAGGTTTTGTCAAAGGAAGACAAAACCTTGGGCATTGTTTGAGATGTTGAGTAAGCCATTTGGCCGTGGTTTACAGCATGAGAGCATTGTTGTCTTTTTAATATAGCAGTATAATTTTAATTATTTGCAGCAGAAACAAACTAAGGATCACTGAAAGATAACCATGCACAGAAACACAGAGATTTTATCCTGGGAAACCCTTCAACACAATGGAAGAAAACCCAGCAACCTTTCTTATGCAGAGATTTAATTCAAGATACAAAGTACATCCAGATACAAGAGTAATCACATAGACAAGCTCTAGGACAAACCCTAGAGGCAAAGATAAACTTTTCCCAAAGATAGCGATCCCAAGAATTAGCCTTCTTCTTGCTGCGTCCTTCTTCCTCTCTTGCGCACTTGTCTAGGAGACTTGTGTAGCGAACTTGCTTGGTGAGAAATGAGTGAGGCGGCCTCTTTATTTATACTCTTTCATGTTTGCCTTTTCACTTTTGTTGCGGCCGACTTGCACCCTTGATGGGGCCGACTTGCCTTTATGCATAATAATAATTGTTTATTCTTCTTCTTTGGGGCCGACTTGTTTTAGGAGACCTCTTGATGCTACAACATCAACAAGCATTGTATCTAGAATAATAAATGCTTGGGAATGAGACTCATATATCTTTCATTGAATCATTTGTTATCAATGTAATAAGAAGTATTTATTCACATTTCTGTGGTGGTGTAATGCCTTTCTGTTGCTAATAGGTATGTGAATGAAAAGAATGTTAAATGATTAAAAAGGAGACCCAAAAAGGCCTAAGATTCTGGACAGGTCCCCTAATATATCAACTACAGTTGCTGAGCATTGAACAGTTGTACGATTTTGAAAAAGACATGCTGGATGCTACAAGTTTCAACTCCTAGTTGGCGCTTCTATAAGGTTGATTATGGTAGCATATAAAGATTTATGTTGCTTGCTTTTAAGGGTGAATTTTAGCTGTTGTCTTCATGGGAATTCACACTGATTGCAATTGAGAAATTTACAGTTCAACTGCATAATGATAATATTTTAAAATATTTTAACTAACTTGAATGACGTGTAGCTTGAATTACATTCCAACTTATACAAAAAGAATCTGTACACAAAGAAACCAAGAACGCAAAAGGATTTGGAAGAGATAAATTCTTCTTAGATCATAAAATGAAGAGAGCACATATTGTTTTTACAATAAAGGAATGATGAAAACCCAAAGTCCATAAACCATAGATGCATGAACCCTAAAATGACAAATTATTAAATATTGTTGAATTCATAAATACAACACTAAAGAATGATTTAGACTAAGTCAAGAAGTGACTTTATTAATATGCCTAAGTCTGTAGCCTAGATGACGTTTATTAACTAAATAAACATAGCTTAATGTCTATTCTTGCTATTTTTATGGGTATTGTATTTGTATTTATGTTGCATTTTCCAAGAAATTTGATAATATAGCTACCCAACCTGAATGTCTCTTCTGACCCTACATTTTGATGCTTACCTTGATGTTATAGCCCAAGTAAATGTTAATAGAAAGAAACTAATTGAGGATGGACTGCAATGAAAGAAGAATAGCCACATTAGAGTTAGAAAACACCCCCAATGTGGTCTTCAACACACAAGTTGGTTGAGCTGTTTTCTAGATGATTCGTGAATTTGCTTCGTATTAGTAGGTCACACAAGGAGGGCATTACCTTATTGATGCATGTTAGGTTGGGTGTGGTTAGTATAGATTCTCTTTTACTTTCTCATATTTAAGCATAGTTACCAAGTTTGAATTCGGTTACAAATATGATTATGGTACAACATGGAAAAATTCTGATGGGAAAAATCCTGTATGGAAAAAAATCGAGTGTGTACTTAAATGCTTTGCAAATGCCAACTGTTTCCTTCTTAAATACTACTTAAATGGGAGTATATTACTTTCCACATACTTTCCTGGTATTTAAAATACATCTTAAATACTAACTCTACTTTTCTCTGCAAATCCACACACTACTTTTTCCGGTATCTAAAATACATCTATACATTAATAATAAAGCAAGTACAAGAAATTGGTAGTTTCATTCTTTAGTACTGAAGTCTTAAACACAACAAACCCTGCAGCTGAACTCATTTACACAGTGGCCTCGCCTTCATCATACTTTGAACTCTCACAGAATAAGACCTGAAGGGAATACTTTGAGTGGAACCTGATTTCAGCCTCCTCGAGTCTTCATGCGCGAGTGGATGTTAGGACACCCTTGGGTGGGTTTTAGCTTGTTCCAGAACTGAGAAAATGAGAAATGGGGTGAATTGGGGTTATTTGGCAGCGTGAAATTTTTGACTGAACCAAATCTGATTTACTGAATTATTTTTGAATTTTGGAATTTTTTGTTTTGATTTGGCTGAACTTGGTAGATATGTTTTTCATGTCATTCTCATTCTTCTCAAGTTGAAGAATTATTTACTCTGACTAGAGTATTTGTTTCGCCGGAAAAAGTGTTGCATTTGTTATGCTATTTTATGCTTATAATGGACACACATGGTATGTTACACTGGAGGACGGCGCTGCCCATTTCATTGTGAACTACATTTACGGAGGGTAGGTCACATTTCTAGAGAAACACTTGGGATGTGAAAAGTGTGATCTACTCTTATTTTAAAAGAAAATGAGTATCAATGTGGAAGGAAATCCCAACCCAATACTTTTCTCCCTACAATAAGTTTAGATTGAAAACATGATGATCACTATAAACTGCCTAATTTTGTCAATGTGGACTACTTTTGTATAATTTTTGCTTGGAATCAAGTGGAAGTTTGATTGCAACCTCATCAGAGTAGATTTTGTTTTGTAGAAAATTCAAAATGTTTCCTTTAAGTATTGATAATATAAGATAAGATAACATAATTTTATTAATGTCTAACTAATGACCACAAAAGTAGGTCAATGGGACTGCTGAGTACAAAGATGTTATTACAAAGCGGGAGGAACCCTCGAGCATTTGTTACAGAAAAGGTGGGTTGGAAGAGCAATCACCATAAGCACTAGCTACAATCAATTGGAAGAGCAATCACCATAATCACCATATCTATTAAAATTGTTTTAAAGTGCCATCTTGCAAATAATTATGTCGAGGAACAAAATCTAAAAACACCATCACGATGAGAACAATCCACAATATCAAGGACAAATATGAAAAATATAAAATTCTGTTGTAGGCATTATAAAAGTGGCTAGAGTATTATTTCCATCATTATTGTGTCAGCACCCTAACCATCAATCCAAGGCTTGAGATTTGGGACCTTGATCTTTTATACATCATTATTTTGCCACAGTTTCTTTTATGCTTTTGAAAAAGGCTTGAGATTAGGGACCTTGATCTTTTACCCATCATTATCTTGCCACAGTTTCTTTTATGCTTTTGAAAATTCGATGGCCAACTGTGGGAACTTTTAATTCTATAGTTGGTTCTGGGGGTTGTGAGGACATCTATGGTAGTGCTCTTAGTCCTCCTTTATTGCTCGATTGACCTTGTGTATGCACTTGCCACTATTTTTGCAATACCATTGAGATTGGAGTGAAGTAGTTGGAGATGGAGCGGGAGGATTGTAACTCATGGTGGAGGGGGCCCCATGCTTGTAGTCCAAAAGCTGATAGAGGTGAGCAATGTCCAACTCAACTTTTGGACTTGAATTGTCACCGTACAATTGTCATTTCAATTGTGAAAGGCAAAGAAAGATTGATACAGGCAACGACCACATTATCACAAGAACAAGATCTAAATATAAGGGTTTCATTAAAAATGATATCTTTCGTCTTTTCTAGATTACAAACAAAGTTTCTATTTCAACAATTTGCTAATCATACTGAATCTCAAGACCAAGGCAGTTTATCCATCCAGTGGGAAACATTCTAGGAGATGGGATTTGGGGAGAGATGGCCACCAAAGGCTTCCATGTTACTTCAGTCAATGGCCATTTCCCCTAACTGCCTTCTTCCTTTCAAGCATCTCTTTAGATGCTCCAGGCAAGACCTAAACTGGGTGATTAGAGAGGATATCTATAGGAAATACATCTAGGCCACTTGAATTGCTCCCCCTAAGGGTGTTAGCCTCAAGATGGAGTTTTATTTCAAGCACTTCATGCCATTGAGGGATGACCTTATTGTTAGACTTGCTTATATGTGCAAACACTGGATGCATGCAATTAGGCCCCCCTTTGGATAGTTCTGGCTTGGCTCTCATTGATATTGGGTTGAGATTGATCACCACATCCCACACCCTAATAGGACTTTGCAGTTATGCCACTTGCAAGAGACTAATTTGGAGGAGCATCTCATCTTTAGATGTCCTATCTATTATGAGACTAGAGGGAGTTTTATTGCCTTTACTAGAATTTGGGTGGCTCCCTCTTCACTTCTTTTGCTAGTAGAGTCCTTGCAGGGACTGCCATGGCCAAAACCTAGTAGGTGGATCATTTCTTTCTTCTCTATTGTCCAATTTGTGTGTCACCAAATCACAGGTAGAGGACCATACCACTTAGGATGCCTGATCTGAAGAACTTTAGATCATGATTTCAAGAACTTTAGAATCTAGATCATCATCATGCTTAATCAAAGGCTCAAGGGGGTTACAGTCATGCCTAATCAAAGGACCAAGGGGAATACAATCATGCCTTAGAATCTGTCTCCCACATTAGTCTTGGATGTTAGAAGGAAGTCTGCAGTAGAGCTACACCTAGGATTCGATTTATTAATAGTAATACATAACAAGGCCTCTTAGAGACATCAACATGAATGTCGGAAAAAGGATGAAGAATGCTAAAGATCATTGATAATTGTATTCCTTTCCTAGAGCTCCTTTTACAATGAAAGGTTCTCCCTCTCTGAAGGTTAAATCTGGTTTCTTCTTCAAATAACAAAAGCACCTTATTTCCATCCATCACTCAACCAGATCAACATAGCTCCCTAAATATAGACAATAATTAGGCTCAACAAAATGTGTTAAAATAACATCAAATTGTGAAATCATTACCAAACTAGCAGACTTCTCCTACTGTTCGTAAATAATGACCGCTGCTTTCACTTCCTCACATTCAGAAACATTCTCTTCTTCCTAAATTAAAGGATCTCTATCATATCATATGTGTCTTTGAACACGTAAACCATCCAGATCAATAGGTTCATCATCCAAATCATCATTCCATGATAAATCTTTTGTAGAAGTAGCGGATATCATAGATTTAGAGCAGTCCTCGGAAAAATCATCATCCTCATTAGAGTCTTCCTAATAGTCTTTGAAATCTTCTTGGAGAACCTGTAATGAATCAATACTTCTTGTAGGTAAATCCTTGTGGCTTGTACCATCGCTTAGCATCACCCTTTAGAGTCATCAAACAACCTTATTAACACATTTTCATGTACAACATAATGGTCAACAACTCTATAAAAGGCCCCAAGTTGTCACTTAACTGAAATATCATTAAAGTCATGAAACTTTGGAAGGTAATCATGCCACTAACTTTCACTAGGCAATAGATTAATATGCCCAGGTATAGTAGGGAAGTTCAGTTAGGCATACATCGCTACCATTCTTGGTCCAAATGGTTGTGTAAAGTCCTTCAAATTGGAGGCACCAGATGAAGTTTAGAATCTTCCACATCCATTGTGCTTTATGTTATTGAATGTCTCTTTCCATACTCCACATGTAGTAGGAAACTATTGTACTCAAGTAACATGTCTTTTTCTTTTATGATAATGCCAAATTGTTATCACTTAGAATTGTTGCTTGTGGAAATCAATCCCAATGGGGTCTAAGAACATCTAGGGAAGGTGCCCCTGTCATTGGCACAATCCCTTTCATTTCTGAGTTAGTGCTTTTCTAACTCAAAGGGGGTGTCCCTATTAGATTCTTCAAATCTGTGAATAAGATCAACAAATCTACTTCAAACACTGAATTCAAAGATATCAAATTCTGATTTTTATATTGACTGGTGTCTTAGAATCCTTATCCCAAATAAATCCTGGACATTAGAATGAAGTATGCAGTAGAGATACACTGAGGATTTGATCTATGAGTAGAGAAGGACATTGCTTAGAGATATCAGCATGAAAGGAAGAAAAAAGAGAAGAGAATGGTGGAAGAGGAAGAAGACCGAAGAGCAACTAAAAACTGTATCACTTGCCTAGAGCTCCTTTTACAATGAACAGCTCTACCACTCAAGGCTAATTCTGGACTCTTCCTAAAATAACAACAGCATCTTGTTTCTATCCTCATCCAATTGCTAAATCAAGCAAAAGCAGGGCTCGTCTGGTACAATGACAGCACCCTATCTCACTCAAACTAGTATAAAGAATCAACATGTGCAGTGCTGTCCTGCTAGCTAAACTTGGCGTGAATCATGTTTAAAATATCCACTAAGGTGGCACCCAAAGGTCCCAAACTACTCCAGCATGCTGAGATAGTCATCACAAGACAGGCACAAGAGCATCACCTTTTTCGCATAAGCAGTGCAAAATCTAGTGCTCTAACTGCTGACATATCTCCTCAAACAGAGTGCCTAAACAGATTGAAACAGTCCCTGGAAGTCAGTGTCCAAACGTGTCTATTAATATCTCCATAAGGCTGGATATATCTCTTCTAATTCAGGTCTAATCCATCACACACATGCAGCGCTGATTTTAGGTTCTATTGTCTGCTTTATTTATCCTTCAAAACCTGCGAATATTATCCATACAAGAGTGCTGATCTGGATTTGCTTCTCTTCCTTTATCCCTCAAACTAAATATGGAAAAGTTGATTCATCTCCCTCAAATTAGGCGCTAACTATATCGTCAAGGAAATATTAGTTTGTATGTTGCTTCCTTGATTGCTGATGGGTCTTCATATGCAGCACTATTATTGAGAATGCTGTTTTTTTGTTGCAGTCACATAAATAGACCATGCAAGTATTTTTTTTCTCTTTTAAAAATAGGAGGATTATCTGTATAATAGCAACACCCTGGTCTCACTATAAATAGCAACAATTGCAATAGGAAAAGTGACAAACGTTTCTAAAAATAAGAGGATGAATTCTCCCTAAAAGACAGCAACAAACCCTCACAAAGGGGGCTCCCTTCTTCCTCACAACTGCCATCAGATGTCATTATGCAAATGACCGAACTGGAGTGCCTACCTTTAAGGCTGACTTGTCTCATCTTGGATCTCAAAAATTGTGCCAGAAGGAAGTCAAATCTGAGCTTGCCTGTCATCCAAGTAAATTCAGTGAAGTCTGCAAATGTATTTTTGACTTAGCTTAGGTAGTAAGCTAACTCTTGGACTTGAAGTCCAATGGTAGTACACTTCAGGATATGTCTGATATGCCGCAAGTCAACACTGGAAATCAATCTGAATTATCTCTGAAAGATGGAAAACAGCAGGGAATGACCATCCTTGAAATATGTGGCACAATGTGCTCATGAGAGTGCCCTTCTCTAAGCAAATATGATCTTCTGAAAGGCTGTAAATTCCATGAAGAAGGCTAACATGAGCTGCTGATTCAAAGTGCAGGTTTGGTAGTCTAACAAGAACCTGAAGTGTATTCTGGACTTACCTTAGGGAGTAAGCTACCTCTTAGACTTGAAGTCCATTGCTGGTGCACTTCGGAATAAGTCTGATATGGCCAAGTCAACACTGGAAATCAATCTGAATTATCTCTGAAAGATGGAGAACATCAGGCAATGATCATGCTTCAAAGATACGCCACAAGGCACCTATGAGAGTGTCCTTTTCTAAGCAAA
Organism: Larix kaempferi; assembly: GCA_027924585.1. Taxonomy (NCBI): domain Eukaryota; kingdom Viridiplantae; phylum Streptophyta; class Pinopsida; order Pinales; family Pinaceae; genus Larix; species Larix kaempferi. The sequence goes on along the minus strand of BSBM01000767.1, from coordinate 10,507,506 downwards.
TATGATCTTCTGAAAGTATGTAAATTCCATGAGGAAGGCTAGCATGAGCTGCTTATTCGAAGTGCAGGTTTGGGAGTTTACAAGAACCATAATAAATGTTTAAGCGACTTTGGTCTACTGCAAAATGGACATTTATGATTGACAACTTCAAGATGAACAAGACAGTGGCTACAACAAGGCCTCCTATGATGACGGGCCAGATGAAAAAGGTTTTCTTGGGTTCCATGAGAGATTTCTAGACATTCGTTATCCTGAAAAGCCAAGTAGTTTGCCTGGACTTAAGTTCCCAAAGATTATATAAAGGTGTATCTAAAATTTTCCTCTTTGCTTTCTAAACATAGCCATAAATTGTATTATACTTGAGGAAATCTCTTGATACATTTCACTGTCAACCTTTCAACCAATTTTTTTGGGATTTAGCTCTCAGTTTGAAGAGAAGAGAGTTTGGGGGCAATCTCTCCACCACTTCCTCTCTTGGAAAGTCTTAAGGCCAAGAACCAAGGAGTTTCAACTAGCGGCTCGTTATTCTCTATTAGGACTAGAGACCTATGTTCATTGAAGGAGAGGCTTAGTCCCAAGTTGTTTCCCTTCCACCTTAATAATGGCCTAACGACCTCCCAGGGTTCGAGATGAGGATGAGATCCTTAAAGCTAAGGCTTGAGCAACAATACTTATCATAAGGGTCATCTTGAGTAATGCAATTTCTTAGCATCATCTTCTAAGCTTCTTGGTCCTCCAGGGCTCAAATTATCCATTTAGCAAATAGAACCCATCCCTTAGTATGGGCATTGAGAATTCACATACCCCCATGCCCTTAAATACAACATAGACTTCAACTAATTTTGTGGAGGCTCTCATGACCTTTGGAATTATATCAAAGAAAATATCTAGGGGATTTTTCTGGCCTCCTATATGCACTCAAAGAAGGTGCCCAACAAGAAGAGTAGTAAACATGAGTGGCTGCTAGCACCTACATGTAAATAGGCCATAGATGTCATGATCTTGTTGATTGATTTCTTAACTCTCTCCTTAAATTTTTGAATCATCACTTCCCAAATTTCTTTTGGTGAAGCTTGAAAGGCAAATGTGATGCCCATAAATTTGAACAATTCCCTAGTTGGATCCAAGACTATTCTTGGTTGGGAAGTCAACATAGGGTGTCCTTAATACATTACTTGTAACATTGAACCCAAGAGACCAAGGTCATGCAAAAGATGTCCAAGCATTCCATTGCATTTTCTACAAACTCTTGCTCTTCTAGGATGGTAAGAAATGAGTGCTATGCAAAATGGAAATTGTCGAGTTGATGCTTGCTTACAAATAAAATGTGGAGAAACCAATGGACACCAAAACAAATAAGAACACACGCATGCACTAGAGACACAAGTGCTTGCTTCCTATACAACTGTATACTTATTATATATATGTGTATATAATAATATAGTGGACCAAAATTAGTATATAAATGATTCTCAAAATCTCATGGGATATCCCAAGCCATAGGAGGTGCTTTCCATACCTTGTAAAAGGCCTCAAAGCATAGTCAAATGATCGGTGAAGTCCCATTGACGCTAGATTGGTCTTCTGAATGCAAAACATGTCCTTCGAGCGGTCGTGGAGACTTGAAGGGCTCTAGTGTGGATAAGGGTCGTTGTCAGACATGCCATGAATACCAAACTGAGACGAGGCTAGGGGAAAGTAGTAGGCCGCTATGTATAGATCTTTGAGGAGGGGGTAAATTTTTAAGTTAGACCCATGAACCTAGCAATCTTATCCACTGCTACCAAAGAGACGCTATCCCGAAGAGATTCTCTTGTGAAACATGCCACTCCACCTGAACCTCAGACCCCACCTAAAGACCTAGTTTCCTGTCGACAGACAAAAAACCAATGATAACCTACAATATCCGGAAGTGGCTTGATAGGACTCTCATGGGTCTTGGCAATAAAAAAGAGATTAGACGAATTGAGAGCATCATACAACATGCTCGGTGAAGACCAGAATGATCCATTACTGATCAAACACCCCACTGAAATCCCCTTGCCACTCCGTCTCCTCCAATGGGCTAGTCATTTAGAGAACACATGTCAAGAGTGCCCAGAGGATGGGGAGTCCTAACTCCTAAATAATGGCCTTGGGGTCTCGAATGATCATGCATTCCCCTTCTTGTTGTGCTGCTGCCACTAGCTCCTTGGAGCGTTTTAGTTCAACAACTTGGGATCTAATGCGATCAACATCTTAGGAAAATCCTACTAGGGAGATAGAACAACCTCTGCTTGGCTCTGAGAGCTCGAAGTTGGTCGCCTACTGACCTAAATTGGATCAATGGTGTAGAATCATGACTGAATCCAACTCTCTCAAGGTGAATATCAGGAAGCTTGAGGTAATCTCAGAGGAACATGGTACCCAACTGCATGGGGTCCGGGGAAGAAGAGGGTGAGGAAAGCCCTCTTATGTTCAAGTTCAGTTCACGAGCCCTCCGATTTCACTCTTCTACTAGCTTGGCTTGTAGAACCTCCTCAACTACAACAAGAGGAGGGGCCCTTGTTCCCAGCCCTAGTAATATTTACCTAAGAGTTAAGATGTGTCTCTGTTTCTTGTTTGAAGGTGGCCTGTTGGTTTTGGATCTCCTCGTGCTTGTTTCTAAGGTCTCCAAATAAGGTGTCAATACACAAAACATCATCACCTGAAATCGATATAGCTTGATTTACAAAGTAAATTGCCATATGTGTAGCAAAACGATAGTTTATCTAGTCTAGCAAAAGTAATTCGACAAAGGTTTCAAGAAAAAATGTTGAAGGATCCAACAAGGATTTAAAGCCCTACTATAAAGATGATCTAGAAACCCTAGTTCTGCATCCCTTATAGAAAATGCTACTAGCCAGTAGTCTCATAGATCAGCTGAATAACCCAAAAAATTCTTCCGCTAGCCAATACTCATCAAGTATAAGAGGTATGCTCCCCTAGAAGCCCTACAAATGAGTAATCCTGAAAACTCTTAGGATTTTCTGCCAAAAAGCATTGGATTAGAGGCTGAAAAAGAGTGTTGGTGCCAAAAAAACAGCCACAAAAACCCTGAGTCGTCCATTAAAGATGGCTGAAGAGAACCTTTGAAAAGGATGGTCCAGAAAGAGAACTATTACAACAGCCTGTAGGTGCTTCTAACCAGCCAAAAACTCTTCCAAATCAGCAGAAAACAAGCCTGAAATAAATCAGCAAGAAAGCCCTAATGTTGGGTGTTCAAATCTATGCAAAAATTCTCCAAATCAACACATAAAAGGGGGCCAAAACAACCCTAAATTGGGTGTCCTCCAACAAACATTATGACCAAAGACAGCCCCAAAACTCCATTGGGTAGGCACAATATTCTGTTGTAAATTCTGATACAGCCAGGTGGAAACCTCAAAACCTTCAATAACCAGAAAAGATAACAGTCTTTGGGCAGTGCTCTCCTTAAAGATGGAAAAAACGCTAGTGTAAGTGCACTGGAGAGAGAAACCAGCCCAAGCTTGAAGAGAGAACCACTGAATAAGACAGAGGAGATTCACACCTGCTCCACCAACAAACCCTACAACAATGCTGCCCTGAAAAACTTGCAACTGAGTAAAACCCTGAGAAACCTGTTTGCGATCCCTAAATGAGTGCTGAAAACCCTAGTTTCATACATGAAACAGCCCTATACCAAACTGGATAGAGAAGGGAGAGTACACATTGGCTTTGATACCATGTTGAGATCATAAGTAGATAGTGGATCTATAGTAAACTCTCCAACAAACCCTAATCCAATCAATAAAGACAAAGAAGAAATGTAACAACACTTAGTGATGAACACAAGAGACGTGGGTAACTGTAGACTAAAAGAATCAATCAGTAATGAATAAATATGTTGTTACAAATGACTCATGAGGTGTGACACCTTCTCCCATGAGGGGGTTATGGCCCATGTAAATGCTAGGTTGGCCTTGGCCACCTAGAATAATATAAAATAAAATTGACAAGGTCAGCTATTAAACCATAACCTAGTAATACAATAATTAGGGCACTTCACAATAAAGAATGACTGCAAGTGAAGATTACCATCATTTCAATAGAAGGAAAATTGGGTAGAAAGGCTATGAGAAGATATTCTATGGTGTTTTGTTGGTGACTCATACCTAAGCTGTTGGGAGCGGGGAGTGAGGAGAGGGAGTGGAGCAAAAAGCGAAATTTTCAAAAGCTCCCGTTTCGGGAGCGTTTTTTATATAGTATATATTTTAATATATTTTGATGGATTTATATCTAAAAACATGTAGGATGTTGAACTAGCGATAAAAATTAAAAAACATGGATTCAACCATATAACATCAATCATCTAGTAGTTATAACTTATAACGTTGTCATCAAATGGTCAACCATAACAACTTTTATAGGAGCTTGGCAAAGATGGGAGGTACCATAATAACATTGCCATCAAAATATATTAGCCTAGTATAGGAGCTTTTAGTAGAGGAGAGGTAGAGCGCGCCTTGGGAGCGTTCTGCGAGCGAGCTTCGAGAGTGGGAGCGAAGGGGGCGGGGTGCTCCCACGCAACAAAGACTCATACACACGAACAAGTAAGTAGCAAACATGAAATAAAGAGAGAATTGCTGGCATTGTGCACATATGTTTTCCAGATGTATTACTATATCTGGAGAACAAAAATGTGGGGAGAGGGATCATAGTGGGTGAGTGATCACTTTAGACTTGGTCACCCAAAGAGAGATGGATAAAATACAAACCTTGCTAAAGTACAAAATAGAAAAGTACAAATATTATACATGTTCATGCATGCTTGCTAGACTAAGTCTCATCACTAGCTCACATAGATTGAGATATGGAATAGACAATGCCTATTTATTACGAGATTGACAAAATATATCTGCAAATATATAATAAAATATGCTCAGCTATTTAATGATATGAATGATGATTACAATGAGCCTCATGACGGTTTATAAATATACTCTCACTAGTCATGAGGTGAAAGAGTGTGTGACTCTTGATGTTTCATTAAGCTAATACTTGTTATTATTGTTATTACATTGCACCACCGTCTTAAAGAATGCTTTGTCCTTAAAGTATAGTAAGTAAGGTTCTCTATAGCTGAGCATATTATGTTTGTTACAATGGTACCCACAGAGGATTGGGAGATTAGGACACGTAGGGTATATGGAAAAGGTGAGGTGGAAATTGAGCAAATTTCCTACTCCATTGTGAGGCATATAATCACATTAAGAAGGGAACAAAACTTGAAAACAGTAGTTTTGAAGCAACATTTTAGGAGAACCATGTGTTATCACTCAAAATTGTGCCTTTGAAAAAATTCTCAAGGGAGGTTGAATCACCCATCAACAAAAGAAGCAAGATAAAACTCAAAATTTTGCCTTTGAAAAAATTCTCAAGGAAAGTTGAATCACCCATCAATAAAAGAAGCAAGATAAAATTTATTCTTTTATTAAAAAATTCGCCAAGATCCATGCTAGAATACATGACATACTCCAACAAACACAAGACATGTATAAGGCACTGCGTGAGAGACATCAAGTCCTTCCATAGTTCCATGTTGGCAGTTGTGTATTGTTACACTTGGTCAAGCATTCGTTCAAAAATTAGTAACATCACAAACTCTTTCTGATCAGTTATGGACCATAGACCATCATCAAAGAACTTTGGTTCCAATCCATGTCGACTGGATCTACCATTCCGACTTGGTATTGATAATGTAGTTAGTCTCAACCAGCTAAAGCTTTATGAACCTTCACACTTGGAGGAAGAGGGTCAAAGAACACATCCAAAAGCAACTACTATAAATTTCTAGTGTCCTTTGATTGATGACAATTTAATTTGTAGGATTTCATATGGGTGCATACATAATTCACAATAATACTAGAAAAACATAATCGGAAAGAATAGTAAATGCCACATAAAAATGATGCTACGACAAAACACATCTAAGGGATCTTGAGGTGGGTTACCCATGATACACATTCTATTTGTGGTCATCTTGTGGACATCAATAAAATTACCATATCTTATCTTATCTCAAGACTTTCATCCCTCAACACACCATTATATAACACTCCTAGTTTGGTTAAGGTGGTTAAAGCACCAAAACCTTAACCTAACATTATCATATTACATTGGTCAAGTGTCACTTAATAAACTGACTTGTATTGCAGTCAAATTTATTTTATATTTTCAAGTTATACTCTAACATCCTCCCTTAACACGGAAATCAGATTCTCAACTTATTACCCCTGCTTAACAGAAGACTTGAGAGTTTTCACTCAAGTCTTTTACATAGGAGAAACACAACTCAGGATTACAAAATTTGAAGCTTGCACATGGGCCAATACTCATAAATCGAGTCACCTTTGCAATCAATTGTAGTACCTACCATTTTTATCAATGTTATCGGAACCGGACTGGAACCGGCAAAACCGGCCGGTCCGACCGGTTCACAGGCTTGGCCGGTCCGGTCAGTTAAAAAAAACTTAGAAACCGGGTTCTGTATCAAACCGGGGAGAAAACCGGCCGGTTCCGTACTCTGCCAGCTAATCAAAATCTATTTCTGATGTCATGGGGGTGACGTGTCTTAGTTATAGTCACTTGATTGGCCAGATAATCAACAACTTTATTTGCAGATATTTTCACATGCTTAAAATCCAATTCCTTGAAACACATGCAGGCCTGATGGATCCAAGATATCTTACTCTTCATTCCCCATGGAGGATGTGAATTCTTTTTGTTGGTGTGATCTATGATCAACTTCGAGTCACCTTAAAAAGAAATCTTCTACTCTTTCTTAAGATATTCCTTTACACCAAGGATCAAGCTTCCAGTTTCATCTTGATTGCTGGTTCTGGTCTCAAAATAGTAAAAACTTGGCATGGATTCCAAGATTAGGCCCTGATCGCTTCTGAACACCCCGTCTGCAACTGCTGAACCTGGGTTTTCTTTTGCAGCCCCTTGAGAATTAAACTTTGCCCAACCTGCCATGGGAGGCTTCCATGTCTAGACTGTAGTTGTTATTTTCTTTACTTAACCTCTTCCCATTAACTAAAGAGATCAAACTTGACTATTTTTTTTGTGACTTTTCTTATATCATTACTATTGGATTATCTACTTCAACAATTTCAGAGGTGATTATGCAGATGCTAATTTAGTTATTTGGTGCTATTTTGGTTATTTGCACCCATATTTGCTATATATATGAGAAACTTTGCATATTTGTGTATTAATGTTTGGATTCATATGTATGCACATGAATATATATGTTTTATTTTTAAATATGAATATTTTATGTATTTTTTAGTCGGCCGGTTTTTTACCCGGTTTTTTGCCGGTTCCGGTCCGGTTTCCGGTCTGGTTCACATTTTGGGCTTCGCCGGTTCAATGACCTGTCCGGTTCCGATAACATTGATTTTTATAGTAGAACCAACTGGGTAGATGATGTGTCTGTAACGACTTCTCCTAAAGCTCGGATGATGATCACCACCATGCTGAAGGTAGAGCACTACTTTCAGTATTCAGTAGACGATTTCATTGTTCATTAGACAATCATCAACATACTCTCAATTCCATATTTGGAGACTGAGTACTATATTTGTATGGGCTCCTTTTCCTGTGTTTTCCATGCATCCTTTCCGAGTATTCTCATTATACAGATTCTCTTTCTATCTTTTGCATTCTTGCTTTCTTTTGTGATTTTGTCATCGCTGTCTTTAGTGCACACATCATCTCCTGGTTTCCTTTATTTTACATTACTCCTTTCAAATTAATTGAGTAGGTTTCTAATGCAATGGTTGAGAATCTTGAGATGTGTTTTTTATTGGAATCGGTTTGTTTGATCTGTCATCTCTAGGATTCCTTTAATTTTACATTTACTCCTTTCAAATTAATAGAGTAGGTTTTTAATACAATGGTTGAGATATGTTTTTTATTGGAATCCATTTGTTTGATTTGTTTAAGTCATTGATGAAAACATTAACATCTGCACAAAATTCACGAAGGGTTTGGAGATCAGGACATCAGAAACATCGGCAAAAATACTGACAAAATTGGCAAATTGCAACAAGAATTTAAAAATACCAAATACTCTTTTTTTCATTTTTTTAGAAGATACACCAAAAACAACATCAAATAAGCACATTGGCACATAAACATGAAAAGAGCACTGATATATATGATGTAGTGGATGCCAAATTATACATCAAACGTCAAAGAAGCCTGATTGTTGTCTAGTCGAGGACTTAAAACTGGATAACCGATAGGAAATGACATCAAATATATATAAATGTATCTCATCATCATGAGTCATCTACAAGGATAAATATAGCAGCTAGCTATCAATTCCCTCTCCATCTTTTGTAGGAAGGTAATGGTTTGTTTGCCAGTAGAAGGTCCTATATCATCTATTTGATGATGATTGGTGAATTTATGAATATCAAACTGTATAGAAGGTGGTGTTGATGCTGCCACATCATCCTCCTTAGTGTCATGGTCCTCCCCACATTATGGTTGTGGGTCGTCCTCCCCTGCCCGCTACTACTGCTTCTCTTGTAATGACTTGGGTGCCTCCTCCATAATATGCATCCCATAGTCCACTCACCACTTTGGACATTATGTCAATGTTTTCAAAGAAAATGATGCCCACATTAGGTATTTTCCCAAGTTGCCTCATCCATAGTTGAAGATTGTGGTGGACATAAACCATATCATTAATGCATTGAAACTCTATCTTGTAAGAGGGTCATAATAAATGTTATCAATTTAGGTTGTGATGGTTTCTCAATGAAAAATAAGAGCGAAATTCGCCCCTTTATGGGCAGTTTTCCAAGATTGGTGATTTCTTGAGGTCATGATCTTTTCTCAATGAAAAATGCTATTTATTGTTTTTTTTCTAAAAGTTGTGTTTCTTTGTTTCTAGGCTGACATTAGCATTTTTTTGCAATGTTGCCGATTTTTCAGCAATGTTTTCATCTATGGTTTAAGCCCCTCATTCTGTATTTTCTTTAATCAATGTATTTTATTAGATTCAGCTGGACATTGGTCTAGCGAATTCTAGATTAAGTAGCACTAACATGCTTTTGCAATCTATAATGATAACCTTTTTTCAGTGGCCAGTGTTTTGATACATTTTGTTGAGGGGGAACTAACATGTTTTTTTTGCTGAATTGGAAGGTTTTCTCAACAAATTTCTCACTGTCTTTTGTTTTGCAGACATGCATGTTTTTGACCGAAAGCCTCTTATGGATCCTCTACATTTGGTAATGCCCCAAAGCGTTAATTTTGTCTATTGAATGATTGGTATTTTGCCAAATTTAGATCAATAAATTATCCTTTATTCCTAGGGAAGCTTTTCATTTGTCCATTGAGACTAGACCATACTCTTGGATTGTAAAACAAGGGATTGAGCTAGTTTTACAACAAAACCAGTCCATTCTCTTTGGGTGAAATCCGGAGAGTTGAAAACTTAATCTTGTATAAAATTTATTTTTGCTATGTTAACTTAGGCATATATAAAAGCATATGAGCTGTTAAAATCATAATTTGTAGAATCAATTTTTGTCTCTTTGATGTGAGCTTATCCTATAGAATTTATGTTACCTTCTCAAATATTTATTCTAAATAGAAGTTTACTAATTGAAACATGTAACCTATTGTACATAGTGCATTTCGAATGGAAGGGTTAATTTCTTTTTAGAATTGGCATTGTGTGAAATCTAGATAGAAGAATTTGTACTTTCATCCTAGGGAAACTTTTTCATTTGTGAATCAAGGCTAGAATTTGTTGTTTACTCCATGTTTTCTTGCATTGTAAAAGAAGGGATTTAGCTAGTCTTACAAGAAAATAAGTGTATACTCTCCATAGAGCTATATGGTCTTACACCTCGTGGAGGTTTCCTAGCTCTGATGTTTCTCTTTCTTTCATTGTCATCTATATCTCTTGTATTTTGATAATAGTTAAGCTCTTGCAGTGTTCTAGATACTCCCATTATTTAGTGGCCATTGATTGTAAGTTCTAGTCCTATTGACCTATCACTTGGTCATTTGTTGATATTAATAAAATTGTGTTATTTATCTTATCTTGATGAAATCAAGAGTAAACAACTTAACCTCATATCATTTTGTTTTCATTGTGTCAAACTAGGCATAGATAAAAGCAATGTTACATCGGGATGCACTCCACAAGGTAGTGGGCATGGCCCCCTTGCTCCTTATGCTCTTAGAATGGGGAAATCTCTTTTGAAACATTCCCCCACACTCCCTTTTTTGTGGAGTTCAGGGAAGAGCAAGGGGAAACATTCCCCCCCAAAAGGGGAACTTTCCCTTTGGGCGGGGGGTACTCTTGTGTGCTTACCCCCAAAAATTGCCCTTCAACTTTGAAAAAGGTCATTAAAAATTAAAAAAACTGTAACCCTAACTCATCTAGCTCCCTATATCTTGTTGATACCTTGTAAAGGCACATAATGTCAACCCATAGCCATTTCTTATTTGCATATGATTGCATTTGTTTGGGAGAGCATGACTAAATATCCATTGTGAGACTTGTTGAACCGTGATGATTGGAGTTGAGCATATCATTGATAAATATTATAAATTCAATGAGAAATACAATGGTTATTGATGAATTGTGATTGTTACAGTTACAACATACATGCCAGTGAATATTAATTTCATGGTTTCATTGTTCATGTTTGTGATTGATTCAAGTCATAAATGTCCTTGTTTTCATATGTTATACTTAACAATTAGATGCATTGTTTATGTTCTCATATATGTAAATTTTTTATTTTTTTAGCACTTTGGATGGATGCTCCCTAAATTTTTTTTTTTTTTAGCACTTTGGATGGATGCTCCCTAAATTTTTTTGGGATGTTTCTACATGTCCCTTGGGTGTGTTTCATTGTTCCTATGCCCCCTTATCTTAGAACTATCATAAAGAAGCTAGATCGCTAAATCTCCAAACTATAGATAAGGTTGAGACGGAGATGCACAATAACACAATATTATATTAAGAAAAATACTTGACCTAATTACAATGAGATTACCCTCTCCTATATAGAATTCAAGAGATCATAATTGTTCGAAACCCTAAATGCTAATAATAACAAAAACCCTAACTTTTATAGCCTAAGTCACTAAGGAGAATTTATTACATAGGTAAGCTTTATATTCTAACACCTTCTCTTAAGGCTTATAGTACTAAAAACAAAACTCACTGAAAGCAAATACACACCCACTTCAAACACATTTACTAAAAACTAAAACAACAGAATCAAACATTCTTCATATGCTTCTTTGAAAACAATGGTCAAACCGGTAAGAGTTCTTCGAGCTGCTCCCTTTTCCTCCCAAATGTAAAGTATTCCGACTATAATCCAAGTTCCTAGCATCATTGGCTACCTTTTGCTCCTGAAATGCCCCATAACCCTTTTAAGTGTATGGTACCAAACTTCCAAATTTTGGATCTCCCTTGAACTATAAAACAACAATCCCCACTTTCATGTCTCATAACCCCAATGAGTTATAGTTTCCCTCATCCACAAGCATCCTAGACTATTAGATAGATATTTGTCCTCCCTTGTATCACTCCTTGTCTTCAAAGCATGGGCCTCTTAAAAAATGTGAACAATGCCAATTCTTCAGTGGGACTTGCTATCACATCCATAGTAGCCGGGCTACCATGACTACAGATCAGTGCCAGTATATTTTTGAGCCAGCCCTTTACACATTTTGATGAGATCAGTTGTTGATGAGCAACATTTTGATGATCACTCTTATGCATTCAGTGGATCTAGAGCTTGTACATTTGACATTCTCATGCCAGGACCGAGCTCCATGACACCAGATCGGTGATTGAGTTAGCTATTCTTTTATCATCCAGAGCAGATTGATGACAGTGCCCATATTATATTCAGATGTAGTGCTTCAGTGTGATTCAGGTAGTTCAGATCAGGGACTCAGGTACATGATCCAACAGGTATATGTTTGGTGCATTTGGGTTGCTGATGTGCTGTATCCTTTATCTGGGTAGTTTATGACTGGGCATATGATGATTGTTTACTAGCTTTATCTTATGATGATTTCTTGTTGATTAGAGTAGAAGTAGTCAGTTACTATAAGTAGGAGGTTCTTATGTATTCTCGTTGGTCATGTCCTTACTTTACGAAGTACAAACTTGTTCATTCCCTTATTTTTGGGCCTTTGCTATCCATGGCATCATCAGTCACTTCTCTGTCCATCTGTTACTTTCCAGTTTGGTTTCATCCCTGTTTCTGCCTAAAACACACTTGATCATGGGTAAGTCTCCCAACCGCTATGTGTGTTCTTGAGGGAAACTATGAGTGAAGAACCCAATGTCACCTCGTTCCTAAACTCCTCCGTTTAGACCACAACTCCTAAAGGTCAAGGGGGGTAGTCCCTACTTACTAATATTCTTTTTAAAGTTCGTTTTAAGAGTTGTAAATTATTAGATGTCCAAATGACAATTAAACGTGCAGTAATGCAACAATTTTAATGACAAGCAAACCGTTTACAATAAACCAATAATGGATGCAAGAGAGAAATAAACTATTAACAAGAAGACCAGTGCTTTCTCTACTCGGGCTATGGAGTCACAATAATCAGTTTATCAAATACTTTTCCAATAGCATCAAAACATTCACTTAACAAAACATCACATTAAACATTTACTTGCAGTAAATAAACAAATTAATGAACCAAAGACGTGTATACAAGATTAAGCTCAAATGTGAAATGCTTGCGAAGTAAAGAGTTGTAAATGATTGTAACAATGTTGTGCAAATGGTCCTGTAAGTTTTAATATATTTTAGGTCTCTCTTCAACTTAGGGGATTAAGGTTTTGCAAAACAACTAAGCTACTCTATGTGTCTACCCCGAGAGACTATCTCCTTCGATTTGAGAGAGATTGCCTTGTGCTCAACCTGAGAACACAAGGTTCTCAACTAGCTTCGCGGGTCAATCCCAAAACTTGTTGGGTGCTCAACTGGAGGACACAAAGTGCCACGAGGCTCCCAACAGCCTCTACCCCACTAGCTCCACAGGTTAAGTCCCTTTTTCTCAGTTCTAATGAAGATATGTTTCCGAGTGCCTATTAGTCTAGCCAACTTAAATCCTTGCCCTTTCTTGTCACCCAAGATCGGTCGAACCGGCAGGGAGAGAGAATACGGGACAAGAATCGGGGCTTAAGTTAATTTTTAACCTTTAAGCAATAATGAAAGCAAAACAAGCCAACGCGATTTCAAAAGGGAGGCAGAGCCTTCTCACTTGTGAAGTGCAGGCAAAATAACTTAAAACAAAACTTAAGGAAATAAATTACAAGTCTCAACGATTTTGCATGGATGGGAAAAGCCTCTTCTCATGCAAGGTGTGGGAAAAAAATAAAAGAGTGCAAGCCAACGCGATTTCACAAGGGACGCAGAGCCTTCTCACTTGTAAGGTGTTGGCAAAAGTAAATGCAAGAAATGAAATATGCTAAACCCAGGCTACTTACAAAATCATGCAAGGGTGGCAAAGCCTCATCTCTTGCATGCAACGGAAAGCAAACTAACTAAGCACTTAATACTTGAAGTAAAATACAATAAACCAAGCCCAAGAGGCTCTCTTGGGCTTGTTAGAATGATACAAAAATCAACACTTAATATTTAGTGAGAAAAGAGGGGAAAAAAGTGTTTTTTGACCGTTTTCTCCCAAGTGGCCGAAATGGTAACTTGTGGAGGCCCTTTATGCTTGGAGATGGTTGAATTTGGGTAGCATAACCCTCTTGAAAAGTGCAGACCTGCTAAAAACCAACAAGCAAAAGATGGTGGAAAAATGCCCAAAATCACTTTGGGACAATGTACAAAACTACTAGAGATCTTACCAAAGCAAAAGAGGCCCTTTATGCTTGGAGATGGCTGAATTTGGGTAGCATAACCCTCTTGAAAAGTGCAGACCTGCTAAAAACCAACAAGCAAAAGATGGTGGAAAAATGCCCAAAATCACTTTGGGACAATGTACAAAACTACTAGAGATCTTACCATAGCAAAACACTTTGCTTGTTTGGCCTCCCAAAGGTTGAGTAGCTATGAAGTTCTGAAGCACACCACCATTACAGAGCAACCAACACCAAATCTCCTCCAAAGAATTTGTATTACCACCAAGCCAAATGGCTGAAAATTACAATGGCCAAAAAATGGGCAAGAAGAGAGCAAGAAAGAGTGAGAAAATGGAAATGAAGCAAGAACATGAGAGATTGTAACCCAAATGAGGAGGAAGAGCCTCCTTAAATAAGAAAAGAGAGAGGGGAGAGTTCCTTTGAATGAATGACATTTGTCACTTGGAGAGAAAGGGGGCCCATGGAGGAGGGTGCACTTCCATGGGTTAAAAATAACAAACAATGGGGGGGGGACCCCCCACTCATGTTTATATTTCATTGCTAGGGCAAGGGGAGAGAATCATGAAGGTGGGCCCCCCCCCGTTTGGCTTATTTCAATTTATCTCATTTCCCATGGTGAGAGAGGGTTTCCCCCTAGAGTGGGCACTTCACCACACTTAAAACACTTGTTTGGGGGGCCCCCTTTGGAATTTAATTTTACCTTAGGCACATAATATAAACTTTAGAAACTTAACTTAGCCACCCCAAGTGACTTTAGGCACTTTTCCAAAATTTGCCTTACTAATTATTTGCCAATTTTCTTGATTTCCTTGACTGACTTGGGAAAATGTGTCCAAAATCTTAGCAAGACTTGTCCGAATGACTTCAAACTTTGCCCTAGGGTGTAGGGGGTCTCATGCCATTGATTTTGAATACCCATACCCCTATTTATGGGTATTAAGTGCCACTTATCCCTCTTTTACATTACAATTTTTTTTATGCTGAGGGACATTTTTTAATCACCAAAAATTAAAAAATCCTATGTAAAACTTAATGAAATTCCACAAGACTCTGGATAATGTCTAGCATGGTAATATAGAACATTCCTAGGCCCCAATCACCCCATGGACTCGATCATTAGAATGCCTTTCACCACTTTGGAGGTATTTTTGAGTGAAAAGCTCAAATAATTAAAATCACTAAAAAAGAATTTTAATTATCCCAGGGAAAAAACACTCGATGAAAGGACTTCCCTAATGATAAAGTCTTTGGCAACTAAGTTATACAAAAATTGACTCTCATGCTGACATATCATTACAAAATCCTTGCAGGGTTGTGAAAATTTCATGGAGAAAAGATAAGAAGAAGAGCTGCCTTGCTTGAAAAAATTCATTAGGTACTTCTTTCTCATCTTCAAGGCACATTGAACATGTGCATGGTACATGGTTGTCCATCTAGTTGGTTGGGTGGTCAACAATCCTGACTTACACCTTAACTAGTAGTCTCGTGGATTTCCCCCACCTAGACCTCTGTGTCGGATAGATTCCTTGTTTGCATTGTGTCTCGGCATTGGAGTGTGTGATTTTGGTCATAGTGATTGTTCTCCTCTAGCCCTCGAAACCAAGTATTCCTACACATAGCGTTGCTAAACACTAGAGCATCAGATCTTAAATGCTATATCTAAATGAATGCTAAGTCAACAAAAATAGTGTTGCTAAACACTACCATGCATATCTATATTAACTAGTCAGTGGCCAAAGGACGAGCACCCATCCTTGTTTGATGTAAGGTCGTTTGTCCCCATAGGGAAACAGGGTAGTCACTGCACCGCACCTATGGACGGTTGCAGGCAATGGAGGTCATACCGAGTCATATTTGAAGCCTAGAAGGCTTTCAAGGCACCTGCTTTTGGTGTCTGGCTAGTGAAAATCTTCAAAGTGAAATAAATGATAAATATAAAGTGAGAAAAGCTGACAAATAAATCAATTTGCTAAAAGGTTGCTTGTCTAAAGTCTATTGGAAACATTCTCATCACTATACCCATTTGTGTGACACCGCCATTTCTCGTGTTATTGTCTATCCAGCATATGTATAGGTGGTTCCCCTGGTTCTTTCATCCGAGAGATTGCAGTGTTGAGGTTGTTAAGTCCTTCCCCTAGCCCATCCTTTGTTTTTCCACCCTCACCCATGGTTAACAAATTGTTCCAGTCTGTAAATGAGTATACATTTGAGATTCTTGTTTATAGTAGTTAGCTACTTTGATCTAGACTTATCTTCGTTACATTATTTACATGCTTATGCCAGTTAAACATCATTTTATGCTTTAGTCTAGCTACTGATATAATTGAAGGAGCATATCATAACCATTTGTACTTGCAACAACACTTATTCATGGCCTGGATCATTATTTTGATCATTTTTGACTTGGTCAACCTAGTTTGACCAAGTCAACCACAGGGTCCAGGATGAGTTTGGGCAGACAGTGTTCAAGATGGATTATTCATGGCCCATATGTGTCCATTAGATGGTTCCATGTCCATTGATGGATTTTTATTATTATTATTATTTACAGGCCATTATTTTATTATTCCGGGCATGGATGAGCTTACAGAGCTATCACTTGATGGTCACATGGTGTATGAGTACTCATTCCTAGTGGATTTGAGCTTTTTGAGCTCATTGGTGCACCTAATTATCAGTTCCGGGTAGTTTCAGACGATGATATGGTCAGATTACCACATTTCTCCAGTTTTCCATGTAAAATTGAATTGTTAGCACTTTTATTGATCATTTTTATTCTACTATGGCGCTACAGAGGGGATATGGGGTCCAACCAGTTGTTATTACCATATTACCCCATCCCCAGACATTTTGGTATAGTCAGATTTGTGTCCGAGACACTTGGCAGAGAGCTACAGGGATTTTTTTGTTTCCAGAGGTAGTTTTCCAGCAGAGGAATGGCTAGAAAAGGAAATCGACTTGGCTTAGTGGGGCAAGGAAATGGCATGAGGTTGGTTCAGGATATTTTGATGATGTTTTCCACACCTTTTAGCATTTGTTCCGGCATCAGTAGGGTCCACATGTCCTCCCATTTATTATTTCAGGGGTTTTATTATGTATTTTGGGGCACACGTCCTAGTGTCCTTAGACATTTTATCACATGATGTATTATCTAAGTCACCAGATTTGTCGATTTTCTGCCTTGAAAATCGAAAATCGACGAACTTCTGATAATGCTGATTTCAAACGTTTAAATTCGCCGATTTTCATTGGCGAATTTCTTCCCGAATCGAATTGCGAACTAGTTCGATCTGAATCGTTTAAATGCGTTTAAAATTCGTTTTAAAATCGAATAGAAATCGTTTCCCCCCTTTTCGGGGCCCACGGGAAAAGCGAAACCCTAGACGTACTTTCCTATCTCCACGCGCGGGTTTTCTGTTTTTTTTTTTCGTTTCACTGCGAGTCATCTTCACTTCCCGTGCCGCCTTCAAAACTCTTCCTGTGACTGTCCATGCTTGCTTCTGCTCTTGTTTTCGTTGCTCATCGCGCAGTGCTTCTCCCATGGTGGCGTCGTTCACTGATTTCATCGCTGCAGCCTGTCGCCAAGCACCACGACTCCCGAATCAGGCTTTGCAACAGTCGTCAGGCTCCATTGCTCTTGCAGGCCGTGAGTGCAGTTGTACTGTGCACGACCTCCTCTAGTCACGCAGCGACCTCAACCCTTGGCCGTGGATGTCCCTCGTAGGCTCGTCCAAAAGTCCAGGAACGTTAGATCCCACTACCCACGCACGAATACGATCTGGGTTTCAATTTCTGCAAAGTGCCATCAAGTCTTGACCAACGCTAGGAGTCCAACGTATCACTCGACATGTTATGAAATCCATAAAATAACACAAGCTTTTTGTGTATTCATGCCCTTAGGTATATTATTATATAATTGATCTATGGTGACACAAATCTTTCATTCTTTGAAATTTGACCAACGACGTTGTTATAAGAAAGCAAATATATATATGTTTTGAGTGAAAATGGTGATATGATATAATACTAATTTTATTTTTTCTTTATGAATAATAAATTATAAATTCTATAAAATTTCTTCTATATTTTTTAATTTCCATATTTTATAGTCATTCAAACTTAATGCCGAATTTTATGTCGATTTTTATCGCCAAAATTTCAAGTGCCGATTTTTTGCCAAATTGCAAGGTCGCCAAATTCGAACACGAACTCGGACCAGGTGACGTCGTTTATCATTATTGATGTAGGTGGGGCATTAGTCTAGTGAAGATGTATTTTCCTAGCCCCCCCACCATGTTATCACATTATGTTGTGTTCCTAGTCATCTTTTATGTCTCACGTTCGCTTAGGGCGTCATTGAGGGAGGACGTCCCCTCTATTTTGAGTGATCCATGTATATCTTATTTCGGCTCATCTTAGCTGTTGATTATTATGTTTGTATCTTATGATCTCCACCACTCATTTCAAAAGTGGTTAGTGTCTTGGTCTCTCTCATTCCTATTTAAGGAAGAGACCCCCCTCATTGTAAAGGGACTTTGGCTCTTGGAATTTTTATAATAAAGAGAAATTTGCAGACTCTTGTATTTTCTTTGTGGATTGTTTGGATGGCGATTGTAAAGTTTATTGCTCCTAGCATTTGAGATATTTCTGTGGATCCAAAATATTTTCGTGGAAACTGTGTTTACTGCAGGGTGCGACATCACCTAGGATGTTTTTGCAGGGGTTCCTCAACTTGTTCCACTTGAAGTGGCTTTGTATCAGGGGGTTTTCAATTGTATCTTTGATCATTGTTATGCTTCTTGATCTTTCTCTTGTTGTTATAGTCTTTTTCTTCTATACATCAAATCTTACTTGTGTAGTTTGTATGTGCAGGAAAGAGGGGCGCATTGACTTCCTTGGAAAAATCGATTTCACTTGGAGACATTGTTAAATCATCTCAAATTGATCAAGTAGAGGTAAATCATCAATTAGAACCCCATTGTTAAATCAACTTGTTCCACTTAAAGTGGCTTTGTATCAGGGGGTTTTCAATTGTATCTTTGATCATTGTTATGCTTCTTGATCTTTCTCTTGTTTTTACAGTCTTTTTCTTCTATACATTAAATCTTACTTGTGTAGTTTGTATGTGCAGGAGAGAGGGGCGCATTGACTTCCTTGGAAAAATCGATTTCACTTGGAGACATTGTTAAATCATCTCAAATTGATCAAGTAGAGGTAAATCATCACCTTCAAGGCATCTACAAGATTTTCCGGTTAAGATCTACACTTGATCTCTTTGTTTGAAGTTCGAAACCATTGGCCATTTAAATTTATTGCTTTGCTTGCCTTTTGAATGATCAAAACCTCATTTTTTGATCTTGTAACCTTTGATATTGTCAGATCTATGGTCAAGCTATTCTAGGAAGCCTTAAACTTGTCAGATCTACTCCTTGGGACCATTTTCCTCATTTTAAGTACACGTTTCCCAACGCAATTGATATTGATCATTTACCCTAGCACCTATATCCTAGATTCACCCTTAATTCTAAGTTACTGTAATTGAACTAATTGACTTTCGTATCTCATCTTTCCTAAGCCTCTGCAATAGCTCCATTCCTTAAATCTAGGGCTCTTGAATCTTCACTCTTCACCCTACATACATTGTTTGATATGCCTGATTTGGTGTTTGGGTTAGATCTCTCTCATTGGGAGTAGATTAGGGTCTTCCCCTTTGTTATATCAGGCTTGGATAGTAAGAAGCGAAGAGTGCTTCGATTGGCATGACAACCAATTCATCTTGGGAATTGAGGCTCTCTTAGGTGTCACCGGTTAGTTTCCCTCCTCTACCATCTTGGATAACATCCCTTTAGTTGGCAGCTACACTTTGTGTGATAACAAGACCATCACCACTATTAGTGTCTAGTGGATCTCCAACAATGGCTACATTCTACTTTCCTTTGAGGGTCTCCCCCTTTGCTATATGAGGCTTGGATAGTAAGAAGCGGAGAGTGCCTTGATTGGCGTGACAAACAATCCATCTTGGGAATTGAGGCTCTCTTAGGTGTCATCGGTTAGTTTCCCTCCTCTACCATCCTAGATAACATCCCTTTAGTTGGCAGCTACACTTTGTGTGATAACATGACCATCACCACTATTAGTGTCTGGTGGATCTCCAACAATGGCTACATTCTACTTTCCTTTGAGAAGGTCATTGACATTGATGTTCCAATTAATTGTTGAATGACCCATTTTTCATAGTAGTAACATCCAATCTCACTCTTTCCTACCACCTTCTTTCCCATCCTTTTCTTTGAGTATAGTGTTGTCTATCGATGAGAATCTCCTATCGAGTCTCCTACAGTTGCTCTCTTTTCTTCAACTAAGAGGGATGGACTCATGTCTTCTAGACTGTATGAAGACATTTGGTTGAGAGTAAAGATGACAATGTTTTATGGAGAAATTAGATGGTTTAACAAAATGGCTTTGGCATCCTCTTCCTCTGCTGTAGCTTTGACTCTAGCTAGCTATTTGATGAGAGATCCCATATTGTTTTTTTTCAAAGGAAAAAAAATCGTATTTCTATTCAAAAAAAGAAAAGAGATACATTCTTCAAAATAGTATGAGAGAGGACTATCAACAAGTCTGAGAGAGGAATATTCATATACATAGCTAAATCTCATGAGAAAAACTCACAAGGGATCACAAGACTTCCTATTTGGACTACCAAAGCAAAAGGAAAACATTACATTCTTGAAGAAGTCCTATTTATGATTGAGCCTCCTTTTGATTCTTCAATGATCAAGACTCTTGATTGTTAGATCGAGACCTTTTTTAGAAAGCTTTGTTAATTTTTACTCTGAACTTATACTCTAATTACTATCAATAAAATTCCCAGATGCATACACATAAATAAATCTCAGATCCGATTTTATAAGCAACAACACATAAGCTCAATAACTTGTCAAACATGCGCAACGGAACATGAAACTAATAACACACAATTTAACACAATGATTTACCCTGGAAACGCCAATGGGGAAAACCAACAAACTAGGGATTTCTTCAATCTAGAGCTAGAGAGAAATATAGAATGTTTTACAATAAAAAATTTACATAAGAAGAGAAACCTGATGCTTTGAAAGCCCTGCCATACCTGTGGTACAAACTCAAACTCTGCAACAACTGCAACTGATGCTCTGAGGAATGCGCCCTCTGCTCTACTCTGAAATGTCTTATAAACTGCCTTTGTCAATCTTTGGAAGAAATGATTCTCTCTCTCTCTCTCTTGCTGAAGAAGTGTGCCCCTCTGTGCCCCTCTTCTCTACTTTGCTTTGCCTGATGAAGAATGCACCCTGTCTCTCGTAAGTGTGCCACTGCTCTGGAGTGCGCCCTCTCTATCCTCAAAAGTGTGCCCCTCTCTCTCTCTCAATCAATCTCTGATCAGATCTCGCTGTGCCCTCCTCAATCTCAGAAGAAAGACCCTCTGCTTCTCTCTTCACTCCTGGCTTCAATAAGTGCACCCTCTCTCTCAAAAGTATGCCCCCACCTTAAGAAGTGCGCCTCTCTCTCTCAGAAGTGTGCCACCTTTCTCTGACTCCTCAATCTCTGAAGATCTGTCAAGTGGGATGTTTACCTTTACCCCTCTGCTCTCTTTTATAAGCTTCGGTGCCTAATTAGGATTCCAGATCCCTAATTTTCTTTGCATGCAAAATCACACTTCCACATTAAAAAATCACACTTCTGCATTAAAAAATCTCTCGCATGCAAAAAAGTAAAAGTCTCGGAAATCTCCGCATGCTTCCACCATTGAAGCCATACAACCTAGTAAAGTGTTTCTCACACAATACATCAATGCCAACTCTGTTAATGTCCTTTCATGCTAGGCATAATCACATGAAGGGCATCCCGAGATACAAATCTCAAGTTCAACACTCCCTCTTAGCGAGGGAGGTCCTTTTGACAAGTCCACCGCCAGAATCCCTCTCCACCACCAGAATCCCTCTCCAGACACGTCACACTGTTTGCTATAGAAGCTCCCTCTCTAGAAACCGTCCCCCTACAGATCCTATAATCCAACCTGTAGACCTGATCTTGCCTTTGGTGCTTCAAGATATCTTATCTTGCTCTTGAGCACTATCCAGATGTGTCATCTCGAACCAACTTAACCTCCTGCTAGTACTAAAATGAGATTCTTGCTCTTGTCCCTGAACTGAGAATTGACTACGCGGGTACCACTGCAATCCTTGGAGCATCTCGCTCTCCATCTGTCTCAGATACTGATTTAGAATTTGATATCCACCCAGATCCTCTTGACGTAGGCTATCCACGTACCACGTACTCCTTATTCACCTGATGACCCATCAACACTTGCTCAACTGGATCCACTCCCAATTCATAGGTAAATGTGTCCAATTTTGAACAACACTGCAGGCTGGAACTTAGAGTTTGTTTTCTTTCATCCTTGGTACATAGAGCACCTTTGATACCTCCAAAAGTTCCCCAAACTCTAGCTGGAACCTAACACATCCAACTCCACTTACTGCAGGCACTGTTCCCTCTCCGCTCTATACGAGACGATCTAGACCTATCTCTAAGCTGTTGAGGATTACATCCATCATTCCTGTCATTTGGCTAGAATACCCACTGTCAACTATCCACTTCCTATCAACCCTCAGGTCCACTATTTCCGCAACTCGAAACAAATGAAACACGAGAGAATTCTTTCTCGAACTTTGTAGTGAACTCATCTACCTCAACAAAAGCTGCAACTTGTCCCTCCTCCTTCTTGACCTTCTTTTTATTAGGACATTAAATTGCATAATGGCCAAACACATTACATGTGTAACATCGGGCCTTGCTTAGATCCTTCTCACCCTTCGAAGTAGTGAAGAAATTTGATAAACAATCACAAAAACTTCTTATTGGACTTTTATCAAACACTTTGATTGAAAATCTGATTTATGACTTTTCTGAAATGTAATGAATTTTCTGATAGTTTAAGCATAAACACCATACAACCAATCTTGTGAACCGAAGATAAATGCAACGCAGAAATTTAGGGCCAAGCCGAGGGCAAAACCTCACAAGAGGAAAACCCAAAGAAAGAATTTTATTTATGAGAGATAAACTTAGAAATTCAACAACTCAGAATTTCTTCTACAACACCAAAACAATTTCAGAAACCCCACTCATTTGCAAATCTGCATGCATTGGAATTTGTGCCAAATAATACTCACTATCAAGTTATCAACCCACACGTGCGAACTGTACACAACAGTTTTTAAGGGATTCATGCCAGGTACTGACAGTACAGACTATACGGATTATGCCCAACATTAAATGCAGAACAAAACTGTCTCAAAATTCATGCTAAACTCGACCTGAACTGTCTCAAAATTTGTGCCAGCAATTTGCCTCGTTTTCTGTGCTTGTATGGTCTGCAATGATGGTTGTACGGTTTGGCTGTACGATCCAATGAATGCTACAAGAATTTCTAGGGAATCGTGCCCTCAAGTTGTCTTGATGAACAACTCACAAAACATAAATCTTCTTCAAGATTTAATTTCTCTCACTTGTCTTCTTCTCTCTTGATCTCTCTTCTTCTTCTTTCAAAGTGTTTAAATAATCGCTTAAACCCCTCATGAACCCTAACTACCTTCAATAACCCTAACTTCCTCAATGAATGGCTAGGATTAAAAGATCTAAAGGGTCATCATTAATTGCACATTTAAGTCCTTTTAATAATAAATAATTGCACATTTACATAAGGGACCCACATTACTAAAGTGAAACTCACTTTTAAAATATAAAAGTCACTTTATTATATTTACAAAGTAACACTAGGAAAGACAACTTTGTCCCCCCCATGTGACATCAAAATCATGGGGAAGGACGCACTGAATTATAAGAACTAAAACTCCCTCTTAATGAGGGAGGTCCTTTTGAGAATACCTGTATCTCCACCACATGGGTCTTTGTCCTCTGGAGCAGCTCCCTCTTGCTCTGGAATATGACCTGAAGATTCATGTCGAAAAACAACTCTAAACTGAGAATTGTGAGGGGAATCCTCTCTAAAACCCTGAACCTGCTCATAACCTCCATAGTGGCTGAGTCTCCTGCTAGTATTGCTCTCCTCTTCTGAAGGTATCATCTGTGCAATTGCCTCATCTTTAGATTCAGTCTCAAATAACCATCCACTTGAACTTGGAAATATCACCTCTCCACGCAGGAAATAAAGCTTGTCTGTTCTATTCCCAAGTAGTATTGTGGTACCATCTGGGTTCTCTACTCGCTAGAGAAACACATGTCTTGTATTGATGAAAAGTCCATACTTGTCCTCCAATGATGACACAGAAAGTTTGCTGACTTTTATGCCTGGAACAAATAGTACCCTGTCTACTTCAAGAATCTCTCCAAGATCTAGTTGGAGTCTCACAGTTCCAACTCCTCTTATTTCTGCCTGAGGGTTTCCAATATATGTTTCAACATAGTGTCACAGAGCTATCTTTTTTATCCTCTGAAAAACTCCATATTTCTCGGTCATATGGCTAGTTGACCCTTTGTCAACTATCCATGAGTCATGGTAATCTACTGAACTACCTACACTAGTCTGTACTGAGACCAAAGAAAATTCTTTTTCAAATTGGGTAGCAAATTATTCTATTTCTGCTGATGCTGCTTCGTCTTTTTCTTCAGTCCCCTTCTTCTTGGGACATTTATTAGCATAATGGCCATACTTGTCGCAGTTAAAACATCGAACCTTACTAAGGTCTTTCTCCTTTTTCTTCCCTTTGCCCTTTCCTTTGATTACAAAGGCTACATTATCTTCACTGCTCTGAGTGCTATTTTGGAACATCCCCTCTCGAGACTCTTCTTGAACAAAGTCATCCCATAACCTTGTCAAATCTGGAAGTTTCTCTCTAGCAACCACTCCTTGCGCAAATGTGTGCCGTTTAGTAGTGAACCCATTGAGGGCAGTTCTAACCAGCTCCTCATCTTCCACTTTCTCACCAACAGCACCCAATTCATCTCATCGAGCCTATCTTCCAGGGACTGAAATTAGTAGACCCATCGAGCCTATCTTCAAATCGTAATCCTGCTGAGGCCATGACTGCAATTGATAGTCTTTAATTGACCCTGACTTGATCCTTTTCTGTTCTGTATCTACACAACTTAACACACCTTCTTCAACAATCAAGCTCTGATACCATGAAGAAATTTGATAAACAATCACAAAAACTTCTTATTGGACTTTTATCAAACACTTTGATTGCAAATCTAATTTATGACTTTTCTGAACTGTAATGAATTTTCTGATAGTTTAAGCATAAATGCCATACCACCAATCTTGTGAACTGAAAATAAATGCAACACAAAAATTTAGGGCCAAGCCCAGGGCAAAATCTCACAATAGGAAAACCTAGAGAAATAATTTTATTTATGAGAGATAAACTTAGAAATTCAACAACTCAGAATTTCTTCTACAACACCAAAACAATTTCAAAAACCCCACTCATCTGCAAATTTGCATTGGAAATTGTGCCAAGTAATACTCGTAGTCAACCCACACGTGCGAACTGTACACAACAGTTTTTCGGGATTCATGCCAAATACGGATTTTACCCAACATTAAATGCAAAACAAGATAGTCTCGAAATTCGTGCCAAACTCAACCTCAACTATCTCGAAATCTGTGCTAGCAATCTTCCTCGTTTTCTGTGCTTGTACGGTCTGCAATGATGGCTGTACGGTTTGGTTGTATGGTCCAATGAATGCTACAGGAATTTCTAGGGAATTGTGCCCTCAAGTTGTCTTGATGAACAACTTCCACAAAACATAAATCTTCTTCAATATTTAATTTCTCTCTCTCTCACTTGTCTTCTTCTCTCTTGATCTCTCTTCTTCTTCTTTCAAAGTGTTTAAATAATCACTTAAACTCCTCATGAACCCTAACTATCTTCAATAACCCTAACTTCCTCAATGAATGGCTAGGATTAAAAGATCTAAAGGTGAAAGTTTTCCTGAGTTTTTAGCCACACCCGGTTTTATGTCAAATCTTCACTGTTTAATGCCCAACCCAAAAATTGTTTATGGCTGGAAATTACACATAAATTTCAGACATATAAAACACTGTTGAAAATCACATTTACAGGCAGAAAATGAAATATAAATGCACACCCAAAAAAAAATCAGAGTCAGAAATTTTTGGCCAATAGCCCTGGAAAAACCCCCACGGGGAAAACTATTCAGAGAGAGATGATTTATTATTTCTTCAGTAATCTTCAATATGGAAATTTTACAGTAAAATTTACTTATCTCAACCATAAAATTTCACACCCAGAATCTGCCTCGAATTCTGTGCCAAGTTGTTGCCTCGATTTCTGTGCCAACACTGCCTCGATTTCAATGCCAAATTTTGCCTCCGTTTATGTACCAACCACTGCCTCGATTTCTATGTTAAAACACAGTTTCAAAATCTGTGCCAAACCACTGTCTCGAAAACTGTGCAGAAGGTACAGTTCGTACAAAATGTACGGACGTCAAAATATGTGCAGAAACTTTCTGGAAAATCGTACCAAATTATTAGCCTAGAAAATCGTGCTTTGCCTCGAGAAATGTGCCCAACAAATATTGCCTAGAAAACCATCCCTGCCTTGGGATTTGTGCCCAGCTGCACTCGATTTCTATGCCCAGAATCATGCTGTACGGCTCTGCTGTACTTTCTCGATTTTTGTGTTGCTCATTTAATGCTCCCTGAGCTGCCTCGAAATTTGTGCCTCTTCTCTAGCTCTCTTCTCCTTCACTTCTCATCTGCAAAAAGTGAGTCTGTTGCCTTCCCTTGCCCTTTTTGTCAAAACCCTAGGGTGAGTGAGGGCCCATCTAATCCAATGGCTGAGATTAGATTAGATGAGAGGTTGAGATTAAATGCTCTCCTTTTAATTTTCCATAAAAATTAAATTCACTCACTTAAATTTATCAAAAGGTGACTTTAATCTCTAAAGTCACTTTAAATGCTCATCTCAAGTCATTTAATGCAAAGGTCACTTTATTTACCCTTTTAAGTGACTTAGGCAAAAAGTCACTAGGGGAACACTTTCCTAGGTACAAAAATCAACACTCCCTCTTACCGAGGAAGGTGTTCTGCACCACTCCCAACTTGTCTCTGAAGAAGGAAAACTTGCTCCTCCCCAAAGATTTCGTCAGAATATTTGCTACCTAGTTATCAGTGGAAATGTACTGAAGCTTCACAGCTCCTCTCTGAACATAATCTCGAATGAAGTGGTATCTGATCTCTATGTGCTTAGACTTGTCATGGAAAACTGGATTCTTAGAGAGCTGGATGCAACTCTGATTGTCACAGTAAATCACCGTAGGTCTCAGCTCCTGATCAAACAAATCAACCAACAACTTACGAAGTCACAGTGCCTCGCAAGTAGCCTGATTGGCTGCCATATACTCAGCCTCAACAGAACTCAAAGCAACAGACTTTTGCTTCCGACTGGACCAAGACACTGCTGTCGAGCACTCACTGCCTGCCCAGTCTGAATCTGTGAAACCAACCAAACTGACTCCACCCAAACCCCTATAGTCCAAACCATAGTCCACTGTACCTGCAAGGTATCTCAACACATGTTTCGCGGCAGTCCAGTGCACACTCCTAGGCTCCACCATGAACTAACTAAGAGTGTTCACCGCAAAACATAAGTCTGGCCTGGTGTTGACCATGAACTGACTAAGAGTGTTCACCTTGTAGATCCACTTGGAAGTCACAACAGACTTCCCCTCTGGTCTCGGTACTATCTCCCATGCATTATTCTTCATGATGGAATGGTACTCTTCCATCATGGCATCTCTCCAAACCTGATGCTGAGAGGCCTCCTCAAATGTCGAAGGCTCTGAGTCACGAAGATTCGCAACTAATGCCGAACCCAATCTGTCAGGCATCACAACTGTTCGAATGGGCTCCTGGGGCCTGCCAAATGCCTCTGCTTCCTCCAAGGTATCACAAAGCCATTTAGACTTCCTCTTCCTTGAAGGATCCTCCCAAACTGGTCCTGGGCTCTCCTCATATGAAGAAATACCAGAAGTAGATGGCCGAACAACCTGTGGACCAGTGACTGGTGAACTAGTCACTGGTGAACCTGTAACCTGAGAACCAGAACCTGTCCCTGAAGTACCCGCTGGCTGAACCACTGAACCTGTAGAACCTGTACCTGTAACCTATGGCCTAGTCACTCCGGAAACCTGTGAACCTGTCATCTGCACTGAAGATGCCTATGTCACCTGAGGTGTGGAAGCCGGTGGCTCCCCATGCTCCAACTCTCTAGACTTCCTGAAGGCTCTCTCCTCCTCAGATCTCACTTCCTGTCTCACAACAACCTTTTTCTGGCCATGAAGATAAATGCGGTAAGCCTTCAAAGTCTCATCATAACCCACAAAGATGCCTCTCTCTGCAGTGGGATCAAATTTTGTCCTCTTCTCAGAAGGGACATGAGAGTAAGTCAAGCAACCAAATATGCGAAAATGGCCAACTTCAGGCTTCTTGCCTGGGAACATCTCCTCAGGAGTCTTCCTCCCCATGGCACGGTGGGGACTCTTGTTCTGTAGGTAAACTGCAGTACTGCATGCCTCTGCCCAAAGGAAGACTCTGATCATGAAGCATAGCTCTCGCTGCTCCCACAATAGCCCTATCCTTCCTTTCCGCTACTCCATTTTGTTCAGGAGTGTAAGGAACTATCAACTGTCTTTGTATGCCCTCCTGTTTATAAAACTCATCGAACTCATTGGAGGTATATTCACCCCCATTGTCTGATCTCAGGACCTGAATCCTCCTCCCTGTCTGATTCTCCACAAGAGCTTTGAACTCTTGGAAGATCCTCAATACTAAGGGTGACTTCTTGCTCCTCAAGAAGTAGATCCAGGTCTTCCTAGAGTAGTCATCGATGAAAGAGATATAATACTCAAATCTAGTCGAAGAAGCTGATGACATGGGACCACATATATTTGTATGGATCAAATCAAGTACTCCTGCTGATCTGCTGTCACTGCTTGGAAAAGCAGTCTTGGTGTACTTTCCCAAAACACACCTCCTGCAAACATCACTCTGCTCTGTGCTGAACTCTGGTAAACCTGTAACCATACTCAACAATCTCAAAGCTGGGTGATGCAAGTGGTCCATCCTCCGATGCCATAGCTCGCATAGCTCACTGCTGCTGCTGTGTGCAAAAGCATGCTGCAGTTCAAATAATAGCTTGTATAGCTTTCCACATCTAACCCCAATGTCCATGGAGGTAGATAGTCCTGTAGTCTTGGTGAATACCTGCACTCGTCCATCCAAGAAACAAACCCCAACACCCCTATCCTCAATGGTGGAAACTGATACCAAATTCTTTTTCAGCCCAGGGACAAACAAGACATCCCTCAGAATCATAGGACTCATAGATTCCCTCTGAAAGGTAATGGTCCCACGACCAACTGCTCTGCCAATGGTGTCATCTCCTAGTACAACCTCCACATCTGTACCTGTCTGTGAAAGCTCAGAGAACATCTCTCGAGCACCTGTCATGTGACTTGAAGCTCGCTGTCAATATACCAAGTGCTAGTGGTGGATGCACCCATCTGATGGCCAGTCAACAAAGAATACTCCATCTCCATCTCCAAATCAGTGCTGGTAACTAAAGAGGCTCTCTCTCTCTCAACATGTCCAACACACAGAGAAAACTCTCTCTGAAATCTCTCTCCAAAATCATTAACTTTCGCTGAGGATGCGGTCTGCTGCTTCTTCTTCTTCTTTGAACACTGTGATGCATAGTGCCCAAATGTCTGACAATCATAACACTTGATTTTACTCAAGTCTTTCTTCTACCCCCCATGCTGTTGCTGCTGCTTGGCCCCACCCTGCTTGGGGCCCTTCTTCTTCTTCTTCTTCTTTCCCTTCGTAGTCAATGCCACATTCTCCTCATCCTCCCTATCCTGTGAAGAGCTGCCATGTACAAGACCTCTCCTGGTCTCCTCCTGTACAAAATCATCCCACAGTCTCTCCCATGAAGGTAAGTTCTCCCTGCCCAATATAGCCTACACAAAAGCACCCCAAGGCTTGGAAGCCCCATTCACTGCTGTCCGCACAAGCTCAGTAGCTGTAACCACCTCCCCAACTACTGCTAGCTCATCTCTAACTTGAGATATCCTAGTAAGGTAAGATGTCACTCCCTCTCCACCATTCATCTTTATACCTTTCAGCTTCTCCTTTAGAACCATCTTCCGGTTCTCATTAGTGCTCTGGTATAAACCGGTCAAAGCACTCCACATTTTATGTGTACGGTCTTTGTCTGAAATGTGTGGAATGATGTGGTCTTTAATTGCATCTAAGATAATTCTTCTAGCCTTACAGTCTTTCTTGTTGAAGGCTGACAATGCAGCTGCATTTGTAGCAGCGGGAATCTGAATGGGGTTGGTTGTAGTACTGTTTACCACTTCATCCCATAACTCATTCTCTTCCAAAATCAACATTATCCTAGCTTTCCATGGAACAAAGTTCCCTGTCCCATCTAGCCTATCCTCCAACCTAAGTCTTGTAGCCATCTCTCTGCAACTTAACAAGGTGCTGCCCACTAACAGAAGAAAATACTGAAATCTGGAAATTTCAGTGTCTGCAATTTATTAACTTTTCTGCCCACCAAGCTCTGATTCCATGAAAGTTTTCCTGAGTTTTCAGCCACCCGGTTTTATGTCAAATTTTCACTGTTTAATGCCCAACCCGGGAAATTGTTTATGGATGGAAATTACACATAAATTTCAGACATATAAAACACTGCTGAAAATCACATTTACAGACAGAAAATAAAATATAAATGCACACCAAAAAAAAAATCAGACTCATAAATTTTTTGCCAATAGCCCTAGAAAAAGGGAAAAAACCAGTTAGAGAGAGAGATGATTTATTATTTCTTCAGTAATCTTCAGTACAGAAATTTTATAGTAAAAATTTACTTATCTCAACCATAAAATTTCACACCTAGAATCTGCCTCGAATTCTGTGCCAAGTTGCTGCCTCGAATTCTGTGCCAACACTGCCTCGATTTTCGTGCCAAATTTTGCCTCGGTTTCTGTGCCAACCACTGCCTCGATTTCTGTGCTAAAACAGTCTCGAAATCTGTGCCAAACCACTGTCTCGAAAAGTGTGCAGAAGGTACAGTTCGTGCAGATTGTACGGACCTCGAAATCTGTGCAGAAACTTTCTAGAAAACCGTGCCAAATATCAGCCTAGAAAATTGTGCTCTGCCTCGGGAAATATGCCCAGCAAATACTGCCTAGAAAACCGTGCCTACCTCTTGATTTGTGCCCAGTTGCACTCGATTTCTGTGCCCAGAATCACACTGTACGACTCTGCTATACTTTCTCGATTTTTGTGCTGCTCATTTAATGCTCGATGAGCTGCCTCGAAATTTGTGCGTCTTCTCTAGCTCTCTTCTCCTTCACTTCTCATCTGCAAAAAGTGAGTCTTTTGCCTTCCCTTGCCCTTTTTGACAAAACCCTAGGGTGAGTGAGGGCCCATCTAATCCAATGGCTGAGATTAGTATTAAATGAGAGGTTGAGATTAAATACTCTCCTTTTAATTTTTCATAAAAATTAAATTCACTCACTTAAATTTATCAAAAGGTGACTTTAATCTCTAAAGTCACTTTAAGTGCTCTTCTCTAGTCATTTAATGCAAAGGTCACTTTATTTCCCCTTTTAAGTGACTTAGGCAAAAAGTCACTAGGGGAACACTTTCTTAGGTACAAAAATCAACAAAAGGGTCATCATTAATTGCACATTTAATTCCTTTTAATAATAAATAAATGCACATTTACATAAGGGACCTGCATTACTTAAGTGAAACACACTTTTAAAATACAAAAGTCACTTTATTATATTTACAAAGTAACACTAGGAAAGACAACTTTGTCTCCCCCATGTGACATCAAAATCATGGGGAAGGTCCAACTGAGTTATAAAAACTAACAAGTAGATCCACCACCGAAGTTCTTCTTCCCTTTGTCTTTGCCTCTGCTCACAAGTGCAACGTTCTCCTCATCATCACGAGGCTTGTGGTCTTACTGACTGGATCCCAATCTCAACTCCTTTTGAGTGAAATCGTCCCACAATCTATCCCAGTTGGGAAGATTCTCTTTGGTGAGGATGCAACGAACAAAAGTCTCCCAGGGTTTGGAAAAGCCTTTCAAGGTTGACTATACCATCTCTGCATCTGCAATTTTCACACCCACTGCAGCAAGTTCATCTCGAACTTTTGTAACTCTGGTGAGGTATGCTACAATTGCCTCATCTTTGAGCATCTCCACACCTTGAAGTTTCTCTCGTAGCACCGTTTTTCTGTTCTCATTGCCACTATGGAAAATCTTCGTTAACGCTGCCCACATCTTTTAACTCACATGCAGAATCATATGATCCTTCACAGAATCTAGAAGGATTCGCTTGGCCTTCACCTTCCTCTTGTTGTACGCGGCCAAATTTGCTGGATCTGTAGGAACAGTAATAGGATGTTTGTCAATATCCCATAACTCATGCTCTTCCAACAACAACGTGATTCTTTCCTTCCATGCACTGAAGTTGGTTGCCCCATCCACCTATCTTCAAATCTCAGTTCGGTCGCCATGACCCTGTGGATCTGATAAACTGTGATTCAAACCCTCCTGAATCAAACTGATCTGTATCACTGTGCACTCTTTGCAATATCACTGTGTAAACCCCTGGTTTCTTTCAGAGACAAGGCTCTGATACCATGTTAATTTTAACTCTGAACTTATACTCTAATTACTACTTTGAATAAAATTCCTAGATGCCTACACAAATAAGTCTCATATCTGATTTTATTAGCAGCAACACAAGCTCATTAACCTATCAAACATGCATAGTGGAACAAGAAACCAACCACACACAATTTAACACAATGATTTACCCTAGAAACCCCAACAGGGAAAACCAACAAACTAGGGCTTTCTTCAATCTCGAGCTCAAGAGAAATATAGAAAGTTTTACAATCGGAAATTTACATAAGAAGAGAAACCTGATGTCTTAAAAGGCATGCCAGATCTGTGGTACAAACTCAAACTCTGCAACAGCTGCAACTAATGCTCCGAGGAATGCGCCCTCTGCTCTGCTCTTCTATGAAATGTCTAATGAACTGCCTCTGCCAATCTCTGGAAGAGGTGACTCCCTCTCACTCCCTGAAGAAGTGCACCCCTCTGTGCCCCTCTTCTCTGCTATGCTCTGCCTAATGAAGAATGCACCCTCTCTCTTAGAAGTGCGCCCCTATTTTGGAGTGCGCCCTCTCTATTCTCAGAAGTGCACCCCTCTCTCTCTATCTCAATCAATCTCTGATGAGATCTCATTGTGCTCTCCTCAATCTCAGAAGGAAGACCCTCTGCTTCTCTTTGCCTTCCCAGCTTTAAGAAGTGCACCATATCTCAGAAGTGCGTTCCCACCTCAAGAAGTGCACCTCTCTCTCTCAAAAGTGTGCCCCATCTCTTTGACTCCTCAATCTCTGAAAATCTGTCAAGTGGGATGTGTACCTTTACCCCTCTGCCCTCTTTTATAAGCTTCGGTGCCTAATTAGGGTTCCAGATCCCTAATTTTCTTTGCATGCAAAATCACACTTCCACATTAAAAAGTCACACTTCCGCATTAAAAAATTCTCTCGCATGCAAAAACGTAAAAGTCTCGAAAATCTCTGCATGCTTCCAGTACTGAAGCCATGCGGCCTGGTAAAGTGTTTCTCACACAATACATCAATGCCAACTCTGTTAATGTCTTTTCATGCTAGGCATAATCACATGGAGGACATCCCGAGATACAAATCCCAACAAGCTTGTCAGCTGTAACATTAACATCCCTATAGATATGCTGGTAACTGATGAAA
Organism: Larix kaempferi; assembly: GCA_027924585.1. Classification (NCBI taxonomy): domain Eukaryota; kingdom Viridiplantae; phylum Streptophyta; class Pinopsida; order Pinales; family Pinaceae; genus Larix; species Larix kaempferi. The sequence goes on along the minus strand of BSBM01000767.1, from coordinate 10,473,688 downwards.
TGAAATGAACTGGAAATTGCTTTAATATGGTCCACCAAAGAGTAGAGAAGCATATCTTGCACAGTTAGCTCTTCCTTCATACATTTGATAACAAACTGTTAATCCCCCAAAACTTTAAGATCATGCAAACCACTACTATCTGCTACCTTTTAGGAGATGGAAAACAGCTTGCAATTCAGCCCAGTTGCTAGACCCAGAACCAATACACCAGTTTTCCAACAACAAAGAGTGCTTAGACAGTTGGATCATGAAACCAATTCCACATCTCTCTCTCTATTCTCTTGAGAAGCACCTTCGAAACAGGCCCAGATAAATGAAGACGGTGGAGAGAAGGGATGGACTTGTCTCTTCCCTGGAGATTTATAATTCTTTTATAAAAATTGAAGAGAGCTTTAACCTGACCAATCAGCTGAACAATCTGAGGGGTTTTGTTTGAAAAGACTGCTTGATTTTTTGCCAATCATATGCCCCAGCATATAAGAGAAGGTAGACGCCGAAACTTCTTCAAAACAGGATTTGTGAAATAACTGAGAAAATTGGAACATAAGGAATTACCTATCCAAAGATTCTTCTGTTGAAAAACACCTTGAGCTTCCTTCCAGACCTCCCAAACAAAGGGGCGCTCCAAAAAGAGATGGACTGCTGTTTCCTCAACATGCTTGCACAACAAACAGAAATCTGGCCCAGACCAATTTGTCTTCTGCAACCTATCCCAAGTAAGCACCTTGTTGTCTAAAACAAGCCACATCAATAAAGAGGATTTAGGAGGAACCACCACCTTCCACATCTTCGACCACTAGACTTGCTCAGGAGGAACATTCCTCAGGAACATAGAATCATAACCCCTTTTAGTAGAGTACCGACTAGAAGTGACTTTGACAAAGATCTTGAATCTAAATAACTTTAGCTTTAGAGAAAACTTTGCATTCACTGCTTTTTCTCCAAATAGCTTATTTAGTTTATCCTAGATTTCCTCAGCTGATTTTTTCAAATCTACATGATGCACTTAGAGTTCGAGAGAACAAGGCAAATAATAGCTTTGGCTTTATCATCTATGCTTTTCCATTCCGATGATTTATTTTGATCTATAGGCTATTGATTAGTCCCCTTTACTATTTACCAAGGTTACAAGAATCGTGGGTGCGGTCGGAATTGGTTGAAGAATCCGGTGCGGATTCGGCACTCATCCTGAAAATAGGAATCGGGGAATCGGAACCCTAACCCTAATATTTTTTATAAATATATATTTATAATTATATTTTAAAATTTTTAATTTATAATGAAAATAATAAAAGAAAAAAGAAAAAAAATCTCAAAATAAAATGATTCATAGAATAATGTAACATCATGGACTCTAAAATGCCAAATACTAAATACATCAATGCATCATAGTTTTACATCTAACATCAATCATGAATCATTATTCATCATACATCTACCAAGCATCTATATGGCATTGATAAAAATAAATCAGAATTGTTAGAAAAAAACTGTATGTTCGTCAGCAAAAGGAATATGAAATCCTTGTCTATCTTTTAGCATCTATTTCTTCCCTGATTTCCTGCTTGAGATTTGAATATAAATAACATATGTTGTTTATAGACTGTTTGCAATAGCAATTATGTACTATAGGGTTTCGAATGCACCAAGCACGAGAATTACCATATATTCTAACCAACTTAATAATTAATGGAAACCAACTTTCAATTGCCTCAGTGCTGAGATAAATTTCAGCATCTGGACATAATTACTTCCTCCACGATTCCCTGCTTGAAATTTTAATATCAAACTTTCAATTGCCTCAGTGCTGAGATAAATTTCAGCATCTGGACATAATTACTTCCTCCACGATTCCCTGCTTGAAATTTTAATATCAATAGCATCTCTATTTGCAGTTGCATTTATGTATTGTAGGGTTCGAATGCGCATGCATGATAACTACCATACATTCTAACTAACTTAATAAATAATGGAAACCAACGTTTGGTTGCACGAATACAGAGAGAAATTTAAGCATCTGGATATGTCTATTGAGATTGCAATCACAGAGGTTCCTTTTATTTACTGTTACTCCCATGATCAAGAGATACAGAGAATCATAGACATAATATAATGCTTATATCACTTATTTTAGAGAGATTTTAAGAAAGCTTTGTAATACAGGTGGTACGTAGATTTGTATTATACATATCCCCAGTCCAACTGCCAAATTGATAAGCCAGTTAGATTTTATCATCTCACAGAAATGTGTGCTATAGCATGTAAAAGTGTGCAATAGAAATGTGTGCAATAGCATGCAATCTCACAGTAAGCACATTAAAACTCGTCCTTAGGGGAATATCAGCAAGATGAATAGGGCGGATTTAATCAACCAGTCAGATTTGCAAATGTGGTATGCCCTAATTCGTTTTGACAGTCTGCAAAAAGGTTTGTTTCAGCAGCTTTAATGTTCCAGACTAAAACGCCCTCCAAGATTAGTGGATAAATCAACTAGGGCACACCCTTTGGATGGAATAAATTTAAAAATTTTCCAATATTTTCTGAGTTTTGAATTTTTTTTTAGATTTTAGGGTTTTTGGAATTTTCAGATTTTTAGGGTTTTTTAACATTGCACATAAAAGACAAGAAATTGATGAAAAGAAGAGTAATTGAATGACAAGCAAGGGGATATGATTTTTGTCTCAATCCCTAGGGCATTGAGAGATCAATGATCAAAGTTCTTCTCTTGAAATGTCTTTCAACACTTGCAAGCTAGGGCATCATGTAGCAACCTCTAGGGTTCAGTAGGAGAGCCTAACTAGGGAAAATGAAGAAGTCCAAGGCCCCAAATGGCAATAGAGAACTCCTATGGAGGACGTTCCCTTCATACAAAAGTTGTAAAAAAAAAGCCCTAACAAATCAGCAAATGCACCATAAAAGCACCTTTCAACTAAGCTAGGAGCATAACTTACCAACATTTAACAAGAATGAGCAAAGAAAGAGACCTTAGGTCACACTTGTGCATGATTTCTTCCAACTAGTCTAGCATCAACCATTTGCATGTGTAAAAAGAAGCCCTAATGCATCACTTCATCCACCTTCAAGCCAAAAGAAACATCCCAAGATATGTGTGCATCACATTAATGACTCATAGAGTAGGAGAAAGAGAGTAAAAAACATATTTGAACCCGTTTCTTATGATTTTACAATGAGGTGAGGATCTCTCTTTATAGCTTTTCATCCTCAAACTTTTAATTTTGAGCCTACAAGTTTAAAGTAAAGTTAAGTTAAAATTAGACTATTTTTAGGGTAAATTCCCCACAAGTTGGGAAATAAGCGCTAAATAGACTTAAAATAAGGCTTCACTTGATGGAATAGTGATCCAAAGGGATACTTTATGCCCCAACTAACCCCAAAATGCTGCTTATCCCTCAACGCCCCCTTTCCAAGCTTGCGGGCTCAACTGTGGAAGGATGACATCATAGGCCGAAGAGCTAGAGGAGAGGTTTCTCTGTGCTGGAATGAGGTCCAAGTGGGTTAAAGAGGTGTGCTAGATAAGGGATAACAGCCCTTTACAAAACGCAATCACCTCTGCATAATAAAAACCAAAGTGGCCATGTGCCCTAGTGGGTCACCCGTAGAAGCCTCAGACTCCAAACCATGGGATTAAAGCATTGCATGGTGGGGATATCCAGACAGCGAAGGGGCAGTCAGTTGTGTCAAAGACTAAGTGCTCAGAGAAACTCTGAAAGTGATGACGAAAAGCCAAATCAAAGAAACCTTGGTAAATTTGAGAGGCCAACGACCGGCTTTTATACCAAATGAGACGAACAAAGATCTTTATTAAGGAAAGATCCAGTGTAAATAGGACAAGTACTCCATAAATGGAAAAGTAAATAATAAAGTATATAATGAATAAGCGATACGATGATGTACAATAGAGGAAGAGTGCCATATTTCTATAACTCTTAAAGGCACCCTTGGTAACTTTTCATGAAGGGTTGTGTGCCTTTGAGTAATTAATAATTAATTATTGTTTATATGTTTATATGTTTATTTTTAATATTATATATATATTTTGTTTATTACATTGAAATTTATTTGTTATAGAAGTTATAACTGAAGTACAACAGAAGGTATAGCAGTAGTAAAACAGCCACTTAGATTTCTAAATAAAGATGTTAAATCACTTAACATTGTCCTTTTACTTATGTCAAATCATCAAGACATATATAGCTGTAAATAACAATACATGAAGAACATAGATGGATGAAAACCAAATCTGGAAAATGCACAAGTTTTGGACTGCTGCAAATTTCATTTGTATACTCAAGATGAAGTGCATGTATATACCTTATCCTTCTCTCAAGGCTAGTACAAATCCAATATCTCTCCAGAACCTTGTTAAGATTTAATATGCTAAGATAGATAACATCAGTATTACATTCCATTTCACAACAATAGCATATACAGGATCACTGAAAGAACAACAAGCACAGCATAAACACAAGAGACACAAATTTATCTTGGGAAACCCTCATGGGGTAGAAAACCCAGCAAAGCTTCCTCAATATAGATGATCAACAAATACAAATATGTAGTCCCCAAACAAGAGCTCCTTCTCCTCCTATGCAGATCTCTCTCTCTCTCCTATGCACCAATCACAAGTGAGTGAGTGAGTTATAAATGAGGAACACACCTCCTCTATTTATACACTACTCTGACTTGACTTTTCACCCTAACAGGGCCGACTTCTCCTAGGAGAGTCTAATAACCTCTAAACAACTAACTCAGGGCCGACCCCACTAGGGAGGTCTAATAACCCTAGTTACCATATTTCGACGGAGGAATAAACATCTCCGAATATGCAATAAATTTCTGGCGGAGAAATGAAACATCTCCAGAATAATAAAGTAACAATATAATATTCTTAGAAGTTACAATATTTCAACAAACCCTAGCTAGGGTGAATCAACAAAACATTAGCTCAACCAAGGAGCTCCAATAAGCAGGAATTGCTCCAACACATCTTCCAAGGCAAGAAGTCCTCTTCGTAGGGTCTTACTTCTATCACAAAATCTTAACCCTAACCTTAGACTTCCAAGATGCTCTAAGATACTCCAAGAAGACTAGGAAACCCTAGCGGCTCAAGAGAGTGAGAGAGATCAAGTACAAGAGGAGAGGGAGAGAGAGAGAGAGAGAGAGAGAGAGAGGACTACTGCACACTCCTCTCTAGGTCACGTCTCAACACAAGAGTGAATAGATGTGAGTGAATGAATATGGTGTGATCATTTCCAATGCCTTCTTGTTCACAAGAGCAAGCCCTAGTCACAAGAATCAAGCTCCAACAAAGATGTCCTTCTCCCATGTATAACTTCTCCAAGGGTTTCGTCATGAACCTTAGCAAATCACTCCAAGAAGACAAGTACAAAGTGAAGAGTATGGTGGTAATGAATGAGGACTCCCTCCTTCCTCTATATATATGAGAGGTAAGGGAGGCCGACAATACAATGTGGACCCAAGCCCTTACAAGCAACACAATGAGCAGTTGTAGGTCAACACAAGGGAAGTGCTCTCCACTCCAAAGTACACATGTCATGCTCCAAGGTGATTTCATACACAATAAGGGCTCTAAGACGATGTAGCTACACAAGGTAAGTGCACATGTCTATGTCACAAGCCTCCATTGACTTTATCCATTTTCCTAATATGCAATGTACTCCACTGGGTCAGCTGCCCCTGCAAGAACACTATTGCAACCCAGGTGTCCTCGAGCCAACTCCAAGCCTCCGAATAGGAATTCAAGCAACCCCATGCCATCTAAGGCTTGATGCCCTCCTCCAAGATGCACAGTGCTCCTTCCAAGTAGGGCATTCTCCAGGCAAGTGACATTCCATGTGTTAATCAAGAAGGGCATCCACCAAACTATCAAGAGAATTCCAACGCCTAAGGGAAGAATACCAAGTTATTATCTTTTTGAGGTTGAGCAATCATTGAACAAACTATCTTCATCATGCTAATCCTTCACGGACCATCTCCCACGTTCTTATCCATCTTGGACCATCGAAGGGCTGAATATACACCATGTACCCCAAATCTCATGAAGCACCCCAAGCATGGGGTAAACACTTTCAAAGTAACCCCAAAAGCTAACATAAGAGTCAGTGTAGCCTGTACTCTCATTTATGTATTGTTGTCAAAAAAATAATGCAAGTTATTCTTATGCTTCTTTTGTTTTCTGCTATTGTTATGTATATTTTACAGCAGAATCTCTGCATTTTTGGAGTATATTTTTCTTGTGCGTTGAAAAAGTGGGAATGTTCTGTCTTCTCTTTCACATTGTCCTTCAGTTTGACTGACTTTTCCATGTAGAGTATCATAGCATGTTTTGTGAGTCATTGATAATTCCATTGACTAAAAATGCAGACTATCATGAAATTGTCCATAAAAAATTGGTTTGCAGGTATCTTGTAACACATGTAAGAAGCCAATCAAATCTAGCCAGTATGCAGCACATTCAGGTTTGTTCTTTTCAGTTAGGATCCTTCTTATTGATGATCGGGCTTTCACAATGCAATGCTCATTGATATATGATTTAATATTAAGGAATAAACAACATCACCATTAGGGTGTTTGTGGTTGATGAGTGCCGACATTCTTGGTTGTTGGGAATAATCCATGAATATTTTCAATGCTGTGATAGCTAAATATCCTAGCACGTTACATGTGATCTTTTCATAAGGGAAGAAGGGCTGAGAATGATCTGGATTGGAAAAATTGACTATGTTCTTCGTTTGCAGCATTCAGTGACATATGCTTTTCAGTTGTCATCATTCCAAAAAATGTGGACAGCTTAGCATAAATATACGAGGCTTTTTCTTGCCAGTTTTTGTCAACAGAAATGCCAGTGATGACACATTAATGTTCTTTGTTACAGAAAGTAGAACTTAAGATCCAACTTTAATGGAATATTAGAACTAAAAAGCAACTTGTGAAAAGCAAATTAAAGAATGCTCAAGAAAAGGGATTCTAGTTGCAAAGATAGGGAGTTTTCGACCTTAGGGCATGCAATGTTTTCTTAAGTGCATTTAGAAGAACAAGAAATCAAGGTAGCTAATTTCCTTGGGCAATGCCAAATCCCAACAGAAACTGTAATAACTAAATATTAGCAATTACCCAAAAGGACAGCCTTGCAATAAACCCTCTGCTGGAGAAGAACTGAGTACTGATTTTGGTCATACTGCCAACCTTTCCTTGCAATGTGAACTCCAGAAAATATGTTTCACTGTTTCAGAGTGCTGGCATAGTGGGAAAAGATAATCCCTTTTTGCTTTGCTGATGTAAATACTTTTCTGTAAATGTAAGATGTATTTTTCAAGGAAAAAAAGGTAGCTAATTTCAGAAAGTCTTAATGCTGAAAATTTTCTTCAAATGAATATAATTTTTTTTGAGATTGGCTCAGGCATGAATCGAGCTTTTCAAGCTTTATACTGCTGCATAAGATTTTCAACCACATTTCTTTGAATGTATTTTCCTATGAATTAAGTTGCCAACATATTACCTGTTATGGACTTTGTGTTGAAGAATGTAACTTCAGAAGATATTCTTATTTGTATCATTTGTATTATTTGTATTGTACTTCCTTCGGGAATTATTAATGTAATATTTGATCATGTAAAAGTCATTGAAAGAGTCAGTGTAAACCCTAACTGTTAGGTCGGCTTGGAAAGATCCAGAAAAAGTTATTTTATTGCTAACTGGACAAGTTGGCCCTGTTAGGAGGGTCAAGTCAGCCCTGTAAAATTTATGTACTGAGATTTACTGAAGAAATAATAAGCTCTCTCTCTCTGTCTGGTTTTCTCCATGGGGGTTTTTCCAGGGCAATTGGCCAAAATTTCTGAGTCTTAAATATTTATGGCGTGCATGTTAAATTAATTTTCTGCCTGTTAGAAGTGTATTTCCAGCGTGTTTAATTGTCTGCATTTTTATAAGTAGTGTCCAGCCAATGCAAAACCAGCTTTAGAATGAAAAACACTAAAAACTTGACATAAACCAGCAAGCTGCAAAACACAGAAAAATTTACATTTCTCTTTCAGAGGTTTTTCTCCACAGATTGGCTGAAAAGAGGGTGAGGGAAACTCGCCCTACTAGGGTGCATCTTTCTGTGGTGGCAGAATTTAGATTGGAGAATTTTCATTTTTGGGCCCACCACTACAGCTCGGAAAACTAGGGCATCAAGTTTTTGGAGGTTCTGTCCACAGATTCGGAGAAAAAGTACTTTTACTCAACGTGCCTTGGGGAGGCACATATTTTCCTCAGTTTTTTAAGATCTCGAAGTTGAAAAATTAGGGTTTCTCTAACAAACCCTAGGACCTCCTGAAGCTAGATCTCAGAAATCAACTTTTGATTGGAGCATCTCATTTGGTAAGTTTGACTATCTCTATTTCCATTTGAGGTTCTCATTTATCAAGTTTATCAAGATGACAAATCACACCAAGCTTGAGGATAATCTTGAAGGGGCAGACCTATGCTGTTGGGAGCGAGGAGCGGTAGTGGAGCGAAAAGAGAAATTTTCAAAAGCCCCCGTTTTGGGAGCGTTTCGAGAGTGTTTTTTTTATATAGTATATATTTTAATAAATTTTGATGGATTTATATTTAAAAAAACATGTAGGATGTTCAATTAGTTATAGAAAACATGGATTAAACCATATAACATCAATCATCTAGTAGTTATAACTTATAACATTATCATCAAATGATCAGCCATAACAACTTTTATAGGAGCTTGGTAAAGAAGGGAGGTACCATAACATTGTAATCAGATGATCAACCTAGTAAAGGAGCTTTTAGTATAGGAGAAGTAGGGAGCGCCTCGGGAGTGCCTTGGGAGCGTGCTCCCAAAAATGGGAGTGTTTTGGAGTGAGCTTCCGAAGGAAGTGAGTTTCGGGAGCGAGAGCGGTAGGGGGTGCTCCCACACAACAATGGGGCATACAACTTCCGTGCTTGGAAGTATAGGGTGATGCTCACTCCGGAAGAGAATGAGTTGGATAATTATATCAAAGAAGAAGTTGCGGAGCCAGAGGGAGATGAGGATAAATCCAAGCATAAGAAGAACCTAATCAAGGCCAAAAGGATCATTGCTGATTCCATCAAGGCTCACTTGATCCCACACATCTCATCCCTACGAACTTCGAAAGAGATGTTTGATGCACCGAAGAGACTATTTGAGGGAACAAACATCAATAGAAAGATGACCTTGAGAACTTAACTCAAGGCTGTGAAGATGCAAAGCAATGAAAGCATTAAGTCTTACTTCACAAGGGTCTCCCATATCAGAGACCAACTAGAAGCCATTGGAGATCATGTCGAGAATGTAGAAATAGTGACGACCACTTTGAATGGACTACCAAGGTCATGGGAGTCATTTATTCAAGGAATATGTTCCAAGAAGAAGCTCATAAGATTCAGTGCACTTTGGGAAGTTCGCACCTAGGAAGAAGCAAGGATTGAAGCCAGAGAAGAGAAGTTAGGTGATGAAGATAATCAAACTCTAGCAGCTCATGCCAAGAGAAGCAAGAAAGAAGATCATCATCACAAGTCTAACAGACCCCACAAGGGTCGAAGACCCCCTAGAGACTATTCAAGTATCAGATGCTACAATTGTGATGAGATGGGACACATTGCTAGGAATTGTCCCAAGAAGAAAGGCAACAAGAAAGGAAGCAAGAAAAGACATCATGCTCATGTTGCAGAGGATGATGAACTAACAAAGAAGAAAGCAAGGGGAGATTCTTCAAGTGATGAAGAATATGTTATGATCTCAACACTTATAGGTACAGTCTCACTTGGAATAATGATTGGCTTGTTGATAGCGGCGTTTCTAAGCACGTGACAGGTTTCAAGGATGCTCTTGACAACCTCACAAAAAAGGACTCACCTCACAAGGTGAAACTAGGAGATGATTATCAGTATGCCATAAAAGGGGTAGGAGAAGCTTCTTACAAGCTTGAATTAGGGAAGCCTATTAAGATGAAGGATGTCCTATATGTATCAGGATTGAAGAAGAATCTACTTTCCATCTCAGCATTAGATGAGAAAGGATTTCGAGTAGCATTTGTCGATGGCCAAGTACTTATGTGGCCCAAAGGTAAAACCTTTGATGATGCAATAGTATTTGGAGTGCAAGAGGGAGGATTGTACAAACTCAAGGGACAACCAGAACAAGCCTTGGTTCATGAAAGTATGGAACCAAGTGAATTATGGTATAGAAGGTTTGCTCACATCAACTACAAGGCATTACCAATCGTAAGCAAGATGGTGAATGGTCTACTTGAGATCCAAACTAAGCATGTGTTATCACACAAACTCTAGCTGTTGGTGGTATGTGTCCCAATAGGGATGGTAGAGGTGAACAGCTAGGAAGGTGTAACCAACAGTAGCCAGGTCCTCCGTCCAAGGGACAGAAGTCACACCGGACAAGGCTACAGTCACTTTAGATGAGGCGCGTAGCCAAGTCAAGGGGGAGACCCCACTCAACCAGTTATGGTTGAGACTCAACAGTCCGTCACCCAAACCCAAAAGATAAACAAAGCAAGAAGCAAGATGGATAACTAAATGTGAGGTTTCTTCCAGCCTAGTGAGATCAAGATTAAGGATTAGAGAATACAACTGAATGAAATGATCTCTGATCTGATTATAAGTGTGAAATGATGAATACTTGAAAGATTATAAGGCTGGAAACTAAATAAAAAAACAGAAATTGACTAGAAGAGCAATTGGAAACCCTGCCTATGGGGAATGAAGCTCGTTATGATTTACTCATACATGGAAGCAGTGCATTTAGCAATTGAAACACATCTTCTAGCAATTATAAATTGATTACTGAGCTGATTTAGAACAAAAAAAACAGACCTGCAAGACGTGAAGTGAAATTGCCCTCGGGGAATGAGTTAAATAGTGGATAAGTGGACCTAGTGCAGTGAAATATAAGCGTTTATATTCACTTCCAGCCAACGATACTTGATATTCTAAGGTAAAATGACGTTTTAAAACCGATTATCAAGTACCTAGAACCCCAAACTAACCCAAACAGGTTGAAACAGAAAAACGCCCCATGGAGGCGTTTTTGCTAGGTAGACTAGTGCTGATTCGGTGGGCAAATGGAGTCTAAATTTAATGAAACTTAAGATATGGGCTTTTAAGTACGTTTCATTAGTGGGTTTACAAAAGAAACTACTTCTAACGGTTGATTTTGTAGATTTTAATTTTTTTTAGGGGTTTTAGTGAGTTTTCTCTCTTCAACAAGCTAGAAATTGAAATACAAGAGGAGAAGATGTAACACTTACTTGGAACCAGCTGATATCTCTTGTTTTTGATGAGGTTTGTATGTCCCGAAGATCAAATAGAAGCGGTTGTAGAAGTCCCAGCTGAAATCGATGTGCTCTCTCCCCACAAACTCGTCCTCCTTGCCTGTCAACACCAATGGACAAAAATCAAATTAGCATGACATACAAGTGAAAATCTACAACAATATCAATAAAAGATGAAAGAAAATGCTTGGCTGAAATAGCAAAAACACTTCCCTTTGTGTTACCAATCCGAAGAATGGAGCAGCAGTGGCAGCCAAATGGTGCGCCCTCCTCCAAGACTTTGAGCTTGCTACAAGCGATGGTGAGTAATACAATGCTGGAAACATCCACTAACTACAACTAGTGCATCAAGATGGTATGGCAATCAACAGTATCAAGAGAGTACCACACAAGAGCCAAGTAAGAGCAGCAACGCTTTTCTCTTTTATTCAAGTCCCAAAAATGCCAAGAGAGACTACAAGTGGAGTGAGTGCCTTCTCTTATAGAGAAAGGCTCAATCTCAAACCCTATTCCCTCCAAAATGGAGGGTGGAGATCACTCCCCCATCAACCAAAGCGAATGGTGGAGATCTCCCTATTTGGGGGTGCAAATTGCCCATAGAAGCGCACAAGTGGAGAGGGGCACCCATTGTGGGGTCCATCCAATGTGGAGGGAGGAGTTGGTGGGGTGGCTATAGTGTGTTTTAGCCCCCCCAACTAATACAACAAGGGCCCACACCCCATCATACAACAAAATCGAATTCCCCTAGGTGGAGAAAAAACGCCCCCCATGGGCAATTCGCTCATATGGAGAGCTGGTCTAATGGAGGGACCCACAATGAGAAATACAATGTCCAAACATCATGATTTTACCTTAGAGATCACCTTTTCCTTTGCCAACCATTGATTTTTCCATTTGCCTATAGTTGCCTTAGTAAAATTTTGATTTTCCATGTAATTTTTGCTGGTTTATATGGCTGAAGATGAAATTTGGGCTTTTGACCCACTTTTAGTGCCCGGATTGCCGAACCGTCTGCTGCAATGTGATCGTGGACCCCAAAAGTAGTAGGAATGACCACTCGAACAACCCTGATCCATCACTTCAACATTATTTGGCAAAAATCCATAATTTTTAATTAAAATAGGTCAAAATTGACCAATAATAATTAAAAATTTCTCAAATGCTTCAATCTTTTGCAATTCTGACACCTGCATGCTCATATGGGACCCCTGTAGATAATACTTGGCCAAAATTGAAATTCCGGTTGCAACATTTTTTCGGGCCCATTTTTGGCTTAGTCAACTCAGTTTGACCAAGTCAAAACTGGTCAACAATAGTGCTAGCTGAATACCTGTGTGCAAACATGGAGTGACAAGGTTCAATTATACAAGTTAGTACATTACTAAGCAATAGGATGATAACATGGTGATCAAAAATACATTAAATCCCGAGATAATACAAGGCCTCAGTGAGGTGGGCCCACCACCTCCAAAAAGACTAAAATGCTATGCACATCTTATAGAATGGAACACTTTGCTGACTTTAGGTGATGCGGACAACAAGGCGAAGGACACGGGAAGACAAGGATAAAGATCATGTGACCCTTTGGACAACTTGGGAAAGCAGGGTCCACTGAGATAATTATGCCATGACAGAACACGAGGAAGGGCGGTGCCTCACAAATGGGTATAGTGCAGGGAAACCACCACTAGTCATCTAACAAATATCTCACAACTCACATCCGTGCCCGAAGACTCCGTGAGGTTCTTTTCTAGAGCCACCAAACTGGGTGTCCGGCAAACCGCAACTTGAGACTCTGGGGGACAATCTTGAGCTTGTCTTTTGCTCCCTCTCACCTCCTTGCCCCGCAGGACTAGGTGAGGAAATAACCACTACAAATGCTGACCAATGTTATCAGAACCGGACCGGTCATCGAACCGGCGAAGCCCAAAATGTGAACCGGACCAGAAACCGGACCGGAACCGGGAAAAAACCGGGAAAAAAACCGGTCGACTAAAAAATACATAAAATATTCATATTTTGTAAAAAACATATATATTCATGTGCATACATATGAATCCAAACCATTAATACACAAATATGCAAATTTTCTCATATATATATAGCAAGTATGGGTGCAAATAACCAAAACAGCACCCAATGCAATACATCTTTGAGGTTCTGAACCAAAGAGGCTCGAAATGGCAACCATAGTACTAATGAATAACAATAAACTAATCATAGAAGCATAGAAAACTTTTTTTTGTGTTTAAAAAAAATAAAAATCAGTTTCATGGGTCCACTGTACGGACCGGCCGGTTCGGGCCGGTTTTGACCGGTTCCGGCCGGTTCGGCCGGTTTTGACCGGTTCTGGCCGGTTCAGTACCCGGTTCAGACAAAATTCCGGTTCAACCGGTTTTTGTCCCTGACCGGACCGGTTATCTCTGTAAACTGGTCAGACCGGCCGGTTTTTCCGGTTCCGGTCCGGTTCCGATAACATTGATGCTGACATGTACGGCTGACTAGTATCCATGTGTGTTTATAAACATATTGCATGGATTTTACAATGAATTTCATACTTAGCCCTTTTTTTGGCTAGATTTTACATTTACAACATAATAGCCTTTTTGGCTTGATTTACATTTCTTCATTTCTTCATTTACATCAAGGCCCTCTTGGGCTACATACATATCTCAAAAGATATAAACATGGTGCTCATACTGCAAAGGTAATGGGGGTGAGCAATACATGCTTCGATGACCAATGGGGAACACCCGGTGAGGCTACACAATCCTAACTGCATTGCAACGTCGGGGGCAACCGACAGGAGCAAATCCTAGGTCTAAAAGTGTATCTCACACACTAAAGAGCCGAGGCACAATAAACGGGGAGTCATAGCAAACTCAGAGATCAGTGGGGAAGGGGTCCTCGGGATCACAAATCAGAATCCAAGTCAGGAACAATTATCATGGATGAGTTGGATGGATGGCGAAAGTGAGAGTGGAGCTAAAGTCAGCTACCGAGAGGGACTAAGTGACCAAGTCTATGCCAAGTGTAGGGGACATGACCCAGCGTGCATATACAAAAGTCTAACAGCAGGGGTGGACTGACATCATCAAGGGTCCAATCACATCATACAATAGCTAGATCACCAAATATATCATCTCATGCAAAGTTAGTGTACTAACAAGTATAAAGAAGTCTAATCTACAACATGATCAATAATCATCAAATGCAATACCTGCTGCACCATATACCTGCTGCTAATGAAGCTATCTCTGAGCTAGATCTCTGCTGAATCCGTGCAACATAGTAAACCAACAATATACTGTGATAGTCTTGATCAAAAGAAGACTAGGCAACTGTCTCAAATGGACTTATGTCAAAGCCTGGCAAGGAAGAGGTGACCCTGTGGTAGATGGTAAGTGACAATGTCTGTAACACTGTACAACTGTCTGTCCCCTCTGATATATCTGCTAGGGGCAATCTGAACAAAAGTGCCTCGTCTGAAAGCGGCTGATCTCTGATCTGGAAAAAAAAGTACTGTGCGGTCCTTGGTCGCATAGTCTGCAGTATGGTAGCTCCAGCTAACATAGATGTGATAACAGCATGAAGGCATATGTAAAGGATATGCAAAAGGGAAGAATGTGAAGAAGCCATTTCCAAGCAGTGACAACAAAGCCAAGGAGATTTTGGAGCTTATACATTCAGACGTCTGCGGACCTATGTCTTCCAACTCACTAAGCATGTATGCTTACTATGTTTCTTTTATTGATGATTATTCTTGTAAGACCTGGATCTATTTCTTGAAATCTAAAGATGAAGTATTTAGCAAGTTTAAGGATATCAAAACCCTTGTAGAAAATCATACTGAAAAGAAAATAAAGACCTTAAGGCCAGACAATGGAGGTGAATTTACCTCAAGAGACTTCAAAACCTATGCTGTTGGGAGTGGGGAGCGGGAGCGAAGCGAAAAGCGAAATTTTCAAAAGCGTCCGGGGTGGGAGCGTTTTCGGGAGCATTTTTTATATAATATATATTTTTATGCATATGCCAACAAAACCATGTGCATCAATCATAATTCCAACCATTATACACAAATATGCAAAGTTTCTCATATATATAGCAAGTAAGAGTGCATACAACCAAAATAGCATAGAGTGCAATCCATATCTGAACCAAAGTACATCAATAAATAGGCTATAAATTAGGGATTCTTCAAAAACTAGTTTTGAGGCCACCAACATCAATCTGAACAATTAGCACCACCAACATCAAGGTACATAAAGGGGTTGATGTGTTTGATTGAATGTTAATCCCATACCCTCATACATGATAGAATCCAGTGGAAACATTGCAATCCTGAAATCCTAAAAACTGTTAAGTCTGTTGAATTTTGAATGGGATAAAAATTATACTTTTTTCATTTGAAGTCCGATGAGGTTGGAACCACTCTCAAACATCCTGAAACAATTAATGGTAATGTTAAAAATTTAAGTAAAAGGATAGAAAATGAAAGATAAGGAGAATGTCAACTTTTACTTTAAGAATTTAATAATACCATTTAAAGCTACTGATGATTACTACGGTTAGGTTTTTAACTTTTTTCTATTAGAATAGGATTTTCCTCCTTTATGTAGCATTAGCATAGGCCTAGGGTTAGTCCCCCCCCACCCAACCCATAATTTTTTGTTTTTTTTAAGAAAGATTGAAAAAAAAGGGAGTTTTTTGTTTCTTTGTAAGGAAGCGAGCTTCCTGCAAAACACTTCCATACGAGAGCGTTTAGGGAGCGCGCTTTCCCAACGCTTCCTGAATGCTTCCTTCAGAAGCGAGCTTCGGGAGCGGGGGGGGGGGCGCTCCCATGCAACGTAGTTGAAAACATTATGTAAAGAATCAGGGATTAAGAGGGAGATGTGCACTCCCTACAATCCACAACAGAATGGAATTGCAGAAATAAAGAATAGAACGATAATGGAAGTAGTGAAGGCCATGATCCATGATTAGGACCTTCCAATGCACTTATGGGTGGAAGCAACAAGAACAACAATATATGTTCAAAATATAACTCCCCACAGTGTACTTGAGAACAAGACACTTGAAGAGATGTTTACATGTGAGAAGGCAGAAGTTAGCCATCTCAAAATATTTGGCTGCCCTATATACATACATGTTCCAAAAGAGAAAAGAACTAAGTTGGAGCCTTCAGGAAAGAAGGGCATCTTCGTTGGTTATAGTGATTCATCAAAGGCCTACAGAATATATATACCAGGCTTCAAGAAGATTGAGACCAACAGAGATGTAACCTTTGATGAAGATACAACCTTCAACAAATCAATGCAGATCCACTTCGACAAAGTACATGAAGAAGAACCTGAGACTCCTAGAGTTAGAGATACAATAATGGAAGAGCAGCTTCCAGAAGAACTTGAAGACCATGATATGATTGAGCCATAGAGACCTGTAGATTCACCAAGAGAGGTGAACACGCACAAGAGAAGACCAACCTGGGCATGAGAGATTATTTTGGATGCAGAAAAATATGGTGCTCTAGAAGGGACTTCCAGAGAAAGCAAGAGACCTCGACCATAGTCCAATTATGTGGCATTACCGTGTGACATCATTGATGCAGTACCTTCTAGTTATGAAGAGGCAGCTGAAAAGAAAGTATGGAAGGATGCTATGATCGAGGAATATCAGTCGATCATGAAGAATGATGTCTGGGAGGTGGTTCCGAGACCCGAAGGGAAGTCAGTAGTGTCTTCCAAATGGATCTACAAGATAAAGCATGCGGCAGACAAGGCAAGATTTGTGGCTCGAGGATTCTCCCAGAAAGAAGGCATAGATTATCAAGAGACATTTGCTCCTGTGGCTAGATACACTTCGATCAGATCTATACTTGCTATAACCAAAGTGATGAAGTGGAAGGTACATCAGGTGGATGTGAAGATTGCCTTCCTGAATGGTGTATTAGAGGAGGAAGTGTATGCAAAGCAGCCATTAGAATTTGAAACACATGACAGGCAGACTCGTGTGCAGATTGAAGAAGGCCTTATACAGTTTGAAACAAGCACCCAGAACATGGTACGATGGGATTGATGGGTTTCTGACGAGCTTGGGATTTACCAAGAGTAAAGCGAATTCCAACCTTTACTACAAGGTTGAAGAGGGAAATCTTGTGATTCTACTGTTATATGTAGATAACTTGTTTTTGACAGGTGGTGAGAAGCTCATTGCAGAAACAAAGATGAGGCCTGCCGCAGAGTTTGAGATGAAAGACTTGGGTATGATGCACTATTTCTTAGGTCTTGACGTGTGGCAGAATCTAGAGGAAATTTTCCTGAGTCAGGGAAAATATGTGATAGAGATCCTGAAGAGATTCGAGATGATGGATTGCAAGGCTATGGCCACACCTATGGCATCGAATCTAAAGTTGTTGTGTGTTACCGGGCAAACTAGCAGGACTAGTTCCCAGTAAGCAAATATAAGAGATGTGACCCAATGTCCCCAGGGATAATTTTAAGGACCCATACTTATTTAAAAGTGTATAAACCTTGGCGAATCTTACCAATTCTTAAAATGTCAACTATAAAATATTTGGCGATATTTTTCTAAAATAATTTCAATTTCTAAGGATTTTATATAGTTTATATAATAATTTGGCGAATTTTAGAGTGAAAAAAGTTTACCCCATCAAAATTGGGCGAAATGGGGCTTCACAAAATGCAAATTGGGGAATCTTTTTTTGGAAAAAAACATGGAAAAATAGCCCATGGGCTAAATTTCACCCCTAAAATTATCCTTGAATGTCACCTCGATCACAATTCTAAGTTCTTCGGAGAGTCGTAACTGTTATCACACAACTTGTAGTTGTCCCAAAAGGTGATCCCATCCAGGATGGTAGAGGCGTTGGGCAACTAAAGAGGTGACCCAAGAGATGCCACGATTCCCAATGCAATTGGTTGTCACGCTAACCGAGGCACTCTTCGCTTTAGATCTAGCCTAAGCAAGACCAAGGGGGAAACCCTAGCTAACCAATGAAGGCTAGCGAACCTACTCAATACCTCCTAGGGAAATGTGAAAGATGAAATATGAAGAGATCAAGAGTGAATAGATCTAGATCAAGGATAGATAAGTGGACCCAAGGAGTTAGGGATTGGTTGAAGAGGCTTAGGAGATGGAAAAATGTTCAACCAAGGAAAGATGAAGCCACTTATAGGTTAGGATTAGTAGATCTAGATAGATCTAATGCCAAATAGAAAGATCCAAGTGGGGCCCACCCTTAAAATATGGAAAATGGTCAAAAGGGGTCCATAAGGTGAAGATCAAGGTGAAATGGCACTAGAGCGGTTGCTACTCAATAGATCTATGGATTTGATGAGGAACAAGCAATACCCACGTGATGGATCTAGCAAAAGCCCACCTACCCAATAAGTGCGACCTCCCTTGGAGAGGCCCAGTGCCTTAGATTAGGGGGTAAATGGAGTCGGATTCCCACCAAACTTTAGATCCAAGGTTGATTAATTATTATTTAGTTACAATTCCAAGCTAGATCCAAGTGATTCCAAGCAAATCGTCCAAGTCCAAGGAGGAAAAACGTCCTACTTCACCTGCAAAACAAACTACAAAATATGAGATTTGATTCACAAATAAGCAAGATCTAAGAATGACATATCAAAAGAAGTAAATCAATGGACAAAGCACAATTGAAAAACTCCCTTCAAGATGAAAACATCTTGCCTGAGGGGGATGTGAGAAACCCCAACAATCTCCCCTCCAAACAATTCGCACCCTTGCAACAGTTCAATTTTTCCTCCCTTTGTAGCCGTCGAAATCACCTGCAAACAATCGAGATGTCTGAAGCAAAAGATGTATAATCATGTACAAGAGCATTCGTCAAAGCATGATAAGGAGATCCACAAAGATAGTATTTTATTCTAGTATTTCCAGAGCCCAAAGGTGCCTTTACAATAGGGGGGCCTCTTCCGTAAACAGGAGGGGAGAGACCAAAACCGTAACCACTTTATGAACGAGTGGTTGAGATCAAAAGATAAATACAATACAATCAATGGCCAAGATGAGTCGGTACAATATAACATGGGTCAAGTCACATGAGGGGGTGCACACTCACTAAAAGAAGCGCTAGGGGGGTGCGCACCACATAAAGATGACTAAAACAAGTGTATGCCATATAAGATGACTAGGACAAGTGACTAGGAGCACATGGTGGGGCTAGCAGGTTTTTTATCCTTCACTAGCATCACCCCATGGCAAAATGATATAAAGTATGACTCAATGAGATGTCCAAGTGACCAAATGATCAAATCGTAGTCCCCTCAACTGAGAGAAGAATGCATCAAATGACAACCCAGAGAGTGTGTGGACCCCACTGAATGCTGCAAGCTGACCTAGGAGTGGGATACATCACAGATGACCTCTGAATAGACCTCATGCCAAAACCTTGCCTCAATAGCCCAAATTGATTTCCTTAATGATCTTTTTATTCCATTTTTATTCCACCTGAAAAACCATCAAAATGCTTGTAACCCACTGTCGGATGCCCGAGCACAAAATATGACTGTACCATCATGTTTGGAGAGGGGGTAATATGGTAATAACAAGCGCCATAGGCAAACAAGCAAGCTCAAAGCAACTGCTGGATAGGCCATTTCTGCATGGCAAAACTGGCCAAAAGTGGAAATATGCCTCTAACATCACTGGGAGTGCCTGAAACTGATAACTGAGTGTCTCAATGGACTCAGAATGTCCAAATCTACTAAAGATGAGTACCCATATACCCTGTAGCAACCTGTAAGATCATTTGTAGCCTCAACCATACCCAAACAATAATAGAATAAATGATCTGAGAATAATAATAACCATAAAAAGGTGCATCAATCATCATATGAAACGTGTGTTCACTATATGGGGCCATCAAAGGTGTACCAAAAGACCATAGATCATCATCATACATCACCACTGGTCCAACTCATCACGTATCCCAAGGTTGACCTGGTCAAGCTGGGTTTGACCAGGTCAAGACTGATTAAAATATGACCCAGGTTAGAAAAGCCTGCTGCTGCAAGTGCAAATGGTTAAGACATGCTCTTTTAATCATTCTCGTAGCAAGACTTAAAGTATTAAGCATCATTTCACTGGCAGTTAATAGATAATAGCATAAAGCATATGTTCAAATAATCATTTACGTACAATAGAACCGCAAGGATATATTCATTTTGTAGACATGATCAGATTGCTAGCAAAGGGTGAAGGTGAAGAATGCAAGGCTAGGACAAGGGGATGACTTAACTGACTCAACACTGTGATATTTTGGATGAGGGAAAGGGAATACACACTTAAGCATATGTCGGATAATAAACACACAGGGATCACAAATGGAATAAGTTGTTTAGAGGAGTGCTTATTCAACCTTGGCAAATGTCTACAAATCACTTCATTACATTTCATTTCCTGGGTCAACAGTCTTTGGATTTAGCATATATTTAACCACTGCTTTCTTTAGGCCTATATGACCCTTTTGGGGATTTTGTATGTGCTTAGAAGCACAACTACTAAAGCTTTCATCCAGGGTGCTTTTAGTTTCCAATTCATTTAATTTCATAACCCTTTTGGGGATTTTGCATCTGCTTAGAAGCACAACTACTAAAGCTTTCAATCCAGGGTGCTTTTAGTTTCCAATTCATTTCATTTCATAATCCTTTTGGGGATTTTGCATGTGCTTAGAAGCACACCTACTAAAGCTTTCATCTAAGGTGCTTTTTGTTTCCAATTAATTTCATTTCAGAACCCTTTTGGGGATTTTGCATGTGTTTAGAACAATGTTGTCAGACTCGGACTCGGCAAAGACTCGCCTGGCTTGGGACTCAGCCGACATGGCGACTCGGATAAGGCTCCGCAAATACTCAACAAATAGAAAAAAACTCAAAATATAGTAAATTTTGTGCACAAAATAATATACTAATGACATTTCTAATCCATATAAGTTATAAAACCACATTCTATGTAGAAATTCATTGTATCATCTCCTAAAATATGATAATACAACATTTGACGCTCCATATTTATATGCAAAATAGTGAACCGAAAGATGATTCCTTTAACAAATTAACATATAGTACCAACTACATAACTCAAATCATAAGTAGAAAATCAAAATTGACAGTGTCTTCAAGCTCAATCTCAAGTCTCATACATGACTACGAGAAGTAGAATGTCCAGAATAGGGCCTAGAGGAGCTAGTGCCAACATCGCTAGACCAAAGACACCATCAGTCTCCTCATCAGGCCAACTCAAATCATCCCCGAGAGATTTATACAGAAAATGCGTGTGCATGTAACTAAAATTGCATAGAGTGCAATCCATATCTATCCCAAAATACACAAACAAAGAGGCTCTAAATCACCTCTAGAGTCCAAAAAACTTCAAAACTTCATGCTACAACAAATAAATACATATCATCAAAACCATTGCCTATATTAGGATCTTATTCGTCAATAGCACCATGTTCCCCCCACTTCTAGGCTCTAGCCCTTGCCTCTATCTCGAGTCTCAAAGTTGATCGTCCAAGGACATTAGTTGACACCCTACAATTTTGATGAGACCTCCTAATCCAAGCATTAAAAAAGGTAGAAAAAGCTTCGAGTGCCTAATAAGTAATTTTGCTTGAGTGAAGGGTACAGGTTATGATAAAGGAGTTAAACAATCAGCACCACCAACATCGAGGTACATAGAGGGGTTGATGTGCTTGATTAAATGCCAATCCCCTACCATCATACATGATAGAATCCAATGGAAACACTGCAATCCTGAAAACCCTTAATACTGTTAAGTCTGTTGAATTTTGAATGGGATCTAAAATTCTACTTTTTGCATATGAAGTCCGATGAGGTTGGAACCACTCTCAAACATCCTGAAACAATCAATGGTAATGTTAAAAATTTAAAAATTTAACATTACCATCTCTGGTGAGTTTGGCAATTCTCTGGCCAGTTTATTCAGTCTTTGGCGAGTTTGGCCGAGTCTGGCGAGTGGCGAGTTTGCTACCCAAGTCTCTGCCGAGTACTCGTTTCGCAGCAGACTCGTGTAGACTCGCCAGACTCGGCGAGTCTGATAACACTGGTTTAGAAACACAACTACACAAGCTTTCATCCAGGTTGTTTATTCATTTAAGTTTCCATAAATGATGGTAGTATAATTTTCTTTAGGTTTTAGCCAACACAACTCAAGAAACTAGGGGGACTCTCTACAATCAAGACCAAACATCGGGGCAACTGACTAGAGTGATCAAGGTATCAAATCCAACTCACCAAAGGGTAAGTTCTGTTGCCAACTCAGAGCCGAGACACAAACTAACAGGGATGCTATCCAACACAAAGGCAAAAGTGGGAAAGTCCTCCATATCACAGGTTGAGGTGTAAGTCGGGGTAAAAACCAAAAGTGGGAAATATAACAGATGGATGTGGAAAGTGAAAGTGATGCCTAAGCTAGCAAGCCATAAAAGGTGGGAATGATCATGTCCACACTCCTAAGAGGGTAAAACCAACGAGTATAAAACAAGAGCTTCTCAGTGTAAGTAATACAACCATTTAGATAATCAATAACAACCATATTCATTTTATATAGATATACTGCCAGATCATGATTACTATATACCAAGTCAAGCTATCAAAATGACCAAAAGAGCAAGATAATAAAAGCAATGCACATCATATACCTGCTGGGCCATATACCTGTATTTGCTATCTGGATCACCTGTAACCACTGAAACACTGCTGCTGATACTCTGGGCACTGCACTGCTCTGTATGGGATAAAAGGTCATCTCGGTCATCAAATCTGAGGTCAAGAGGCTCAATCATGGCAGAAGGTCTATTGCATGTCTGATCTGGGGATGCTCTGATGTGTGAGTGATCATAAGTAACACTGCTCATCATAGCTGATCTCACTGAAACTGTGTAAAGGTAGAGCTCAAAAATATATACTGAACTGTTCTGCAATCATGGTAGCCCGACTTCTATGGATGTGATAACAGTAACCTCCCAGGGGAAGGACCCTGAAATTTCCTGCAAGACACTAGGAAACAATGCTATGTTCTCTATGCAATGTTAATTTAGACCAGTGCCTTCTTGGAACCTTTCTAAATCAACACCCAAAAAGATCCTAAACAACTTACCCAATCACAAATCTAAATCTTAATCAGCCTTAGTAACTCATAAGGACTACCCGCCTTGGCTTCGTTCAGAGTTCTGCCTAAACAGAGGAGTCGAGTCTTGAGTGTCAGTATCTCAACTCGAAACTTGCCCCCAAGGAATGCACCTAAGCAGCTTGAAGATTTCTGTTGCGATAACCCTCGGGTGCGTATTCCGGTGGCAACAAGACCAAAAATTGCAATTTTTTTTAATTATTAGGGTTTTTTCCATAAAATTGCAGACCTAATTCTACCATGAAAATGCAAATTTACACATGAAAATGCAAGGTTAACCTAGCAATAATATTTACAAAAATACAAACTAGGGTTTGAAAAAGGTAGAAAATGCCAACCTAGGGTTTTAAAGGTTTTACCCCAACCCTAGGGCATCAAGGAAGATGGCCTTCCTCTTGAAATGGTACTTGCCAAGTTTGACAAACTACGGCTTTCTTCAACAACCATAAAAGTTGGTTAAAGGGGCCCTAGTTAGAGCAAACCTTGGAGACCTAAAGCATAAGCCTCACAATGCTATGGTGACTAAAGGCTAAGAATGACCTAGCTAGGACAAAATGCAGCATTAATGACTACCATTCAACCAAGAACAAGCACCATCATTCAACATTTAACAAAGAGAAATCAATAGAAGAACTTAGATACCTCCTTGTGCATGTGTTAAGCAAACAACTCTAGCATCACCTTAGCAAAGAGCAAGAACAAAAGATACTTCAAAAGATTGCCTCCAAACTAGAAAGTACATCCATCCTCAAGAGGTGCACATCACTCAAAGAGCCCTAAGAAGGGTAAAAAAGTAGCATATTGTTTTATCCCATAAGTTGTTATGTTAAAATGAAGTGAGGAGAAGTCTATTTATACATTCTCACATTCACTTTACAAAAATATAAAAATATCCAGGCCGACATGCCTTTTAAAATGTCAATTTGAAATTTTAAAATGTTAACTTAAAATTAAAACAAAAATAATATAACATAATCAAATATGTGGGTAATGTGGGTTATTTTCCCCAGAATTTATCCACACATGACTAAAATAGCTAAAAATAAGCATATCACTCCGTTCTGAAGGCTAAAATGCGGAGGGGGGGATCGTCATGCCCCATCTAACCCCAACAGTAGTGAAAATCCCTCAACACCCCCCCTAATCAAGTATTGCAATCTGGCCTGGAGGATGACATCATCATCAAGAGGAGCCCAAGGAGAGAGGGAACTGGTGAACTGGAGGGTGTGGAAGGTGACCTGGAGGAGAGACATATGCCTCATAATGAAAGATCTGCCACCAGAATGATAAATGAAGGTTGGGGTCATGTGACCTAGTGACCCACCCCTGGGAGCCCCAGACACCAACCTCAGGGCTTCAAGCCCTTTCATGAGGTAGTCAGCAATGCCACTAAGCCATAGTACTTCGAAGGGAGAAACCAGAGGGTCTGGCCATAACCCCTACTCAGAAAAAGCCGGCTAAACACCCCTCCTGGTCAGAAAAATGACCCCCTCTCCCTAGGGCACCTCTGCAGGTGCGCTGGTATTGGCTATGTTTTAAAAATTGGCAAAATCAGTTTCGAAATCGGTCGATCTACCAGTTTGATAAGGAACCGAATCAACTCGGTCTGCAAATCGGTTCGGTCGATCCGTGCCATACTGAACCGGTCGGTCTGAACACTGAATCGGCCAGTTCAGTACCAAACCGGTCTAATCGGCCGAGTTATGTAAAAAATCGGCCGGTTTGTTTGGAATTTTGTGTGGGTGCCCACTAACTCAAAAAACAATGCAATATATGCCCATGGTGCAGTAGTACTTGGTGATATTAATGGTAATGTTAAATTCATATTAATGGTAATGTTAAATTAATGGTAATGGTAATGTTAAGTAAAAGTGACATTCTCCTTATATTTTATTTTCCATCCTTTTACTTAAATTTTTAACATTACCATTAATTGTTTCAGGATTTTTGAGAGTGGTTCCAACCTCATCCAACTTCATATGCAAAAAGTAGATTTTTAGATCCCATTCAAAATTTAGCAGACTTAATAGTTTTCAGGATTTTAGGATTGCAAGGTTTCCACCAGATTTTATCATGCATGAGGGTATGGAATTGGCATTTAATCAAGCACATCAACGCCTATATGTACCTTGATGTTGGTGGTGTTGATTGTTGAATTCGTTTGTCATGACCTTAATAAAAATGTACTCTTCACTCATGCAAAATCACTTATCAAGCATGGGAAGCTTTTTCTATGTTATTTTAGCGATTGGATTAGGAAGTTTCATCAAAATTGTAGTGTGTTGAGCCATTGACTAATGTCCTTGGAGGATCAACTTTGAAATTCGAGTTAGAGGCAAGGGCTAGAGCCTAGAGGAGGGAGGCATAGGGTGCTATTGATGAATAGGATCCCAATATAGGCAATGATTTGTCGACATGTATGATTGATGATTTATATTTCGCATTTTTTTTCGTAAATGTCTTTGCAAATTTATTAATTTAATATATATATATATATATATATTGCATTTCCTCATTTCCAAAATTTGGGGGGGTCACTTTTCCCCTGTTTCGTCCTCATTTCCCCCTTTCATGTGCCTGTTATGACCTTTGCAGTACTAAAATGTCATGAAAATCACCTTAAAGGCTTAAAATAAATTGTGGGCAGTACTGTGGATGAAAGCAGCCCTAAACAACAAGTATAGGTGCTCTTTGGCCTTCAAAAAACAGGTCTGTGTCATAACAATAGTCCTAAAATCTTGAAAATGCTGTTTTTCTTTAAAATTTCAATATTTTATGTATTTTTGAGTAAACCGATTCATAAATTCAAATCGGCTGATTTATGACCGATTCATTACCGATTTCGATTCCGAGTTGACCCTCGACCGATTCCGAGTTGACCTCGACCGATTCCGAGTTTGATTCCGATTTTTCAAACATTGGGTATTGGTAACACATAACACTGCGTGATACTTCTTTCGAACTGTTGGATGCTGTATATAGGCAAATGATTGGTTTGTTGATGTACTTAACGAACACGAGGCCAAATTTATGCTTTGCGGTGAACACACTGAGTCAATACATGGTAGAGCCAAGACGTGTTTACCTGGTTGCAACAAAGCATGTGTTGAGGTACCCGAGGGGCACGGTTGATTATGGCTTCAGATATGCATTGGATTAGAGGATTAACCTGCAAGGTTATGTTGATGCAGATTGGGCCGGGTGTGTCATGGATATAAAGAGCACATCGGGGTGCTGCTTCAGTTTGGGATCTGGTATGATCTAATGGTTTAGTAGCAAGCAGACAAGTGTGGCACTCAGTGCAGCCGAAGCTGAGTATATGGCAGCTTGTTCGGCCGCTGCGAGGTAGTATGGCTTCAGAAGTTGCTTGCAGGTTTGTTTGATCTCGAGTTAGAGGCGACTTGTATTCTCTGTGACAACCAAAGTTGTGTGAAGTTGTCTGAGAGCCCGGTGTTTTATGACTAGTTGAAGCACATCGAGATCAGGTACCACTATATCAGGGATATGGTGCAGAAGGGAGCAGCGAGGCTCCAGTATATAGCAATAGAGGAGCAGATAGCCGATGTATTGACCAAGTCTCTGGCAAGAGTGAAGTTCGCGTACTTCAGGGACAAGCTTGGGGTGGTCTAGGTCAAGAGGGAGTGATGAGCTCAGATGAGGTAGTAGGTAGTCATGGATTATGTGACGTAATTGAGTCTCCTAGGCTACGAGATGATCTGGATGTGTGGTGAGGTAACACAGTTGGTTGCGGTGTGCAACGTAATGGACGCTCCTAGGCTGGACCCACCAGATGGCTTGTTCGGATTATGGAAGAAGTGTTGTCCACCAAACTGCACACCAGCAACAGAAATCTTTTGAAAGCTCTCTCCCTCACTGGAAAGTGGGGAGAGGTGTGGCCTTGGGGGCAAGCAATGAGCCAGGTACTGTCACCTGAATCCCAGCTCCTCCGTTTAGGCTAACTCCTAACGAAGCCAAGGGGGGTAGTCCCTACAAAGAGTTGTCTAAGGCTCTTGTGTTTTAAATGTTTTTTGATGTTGTGATGCGGATGGGTGTTGTTTAGGAGTTTTGAAGGTGAGAAACACAAAAATGCTTTAAATGAAACCAAGATAACGCAATCCACGTTGCAAGAGAAAATGAGAGATACACTGAATCAGAAACAAATCACTCTTTATATGAAAATTAATACAAGTACTCCAGATTGATAATAAGCAAATAAAATATGTGATAAAGGACCAGTGCCTTATGGAGTCAAATAATGTCTGAGTGATTGAGTTGTTCGATACAAGTGTTTGAGAAAAAGGTTCTTGAGATCGTTTTGCAGCTTATCTAGGTAAATTAAAGATTTTAGTGGTCTTGATTATTAAGGCTAAGAACAAAGGTATCAAAAAGAGTGGAACCTGAACCAAGAAAAACCACTGGAAACCTTTTAGGTGATAGGTCGGGAGCACCCAGATTCAGAGAACAAGTGTTCTTACAGCTTGACCGCCCTCGAGTCTGACAGTGGATTCCCGGCACCACATCTTCAGGAAGTTCTCAGTGATTTTATCTTGGTTGGGATTTTGGGGTAAAATTTTAATTAATGTTATCACTTGTGAAATTAACAAGTCTTCCACCTTTCTGAGTACTAGCCCAACCGTTTCCGGTTGGCAGAGCATACGGGTATAGGACAAAAGACCAAGAAATTAATTAAAAGGGGAGTATGGGTTGAAAAGTTTTATTATTAGAGCGCTCGTTCAACTCTCTGACAGAGAGCGCTCTTGACTTGATCTTATGACCACAGTTCAAGAGACTTGCTAATTTAAAATGCCTAATGCAAGGAAAGATGCAAATTTAACAATGCTCTCCGATAGAGAGTGCTCTTGACTTGGATTTGGCCAAGTTCAAGAGGCTTTGTTCATTTTAAGAAGCAAGAAGCAGTTGTGATAACAAGATATTGAAAAATCGTAAAACTCAAATCATATGATAGCTCAAATCAATGGGAATACTGCTAACATACTACTTGTAAAATAAAATGAAATACTGGAAATATCTAGTGTTCTACCAAGCAAAAATTTACACTACAGGTGGGATCAATCTCCGAACAAGGTCAACCACTAGAAACCACCAGTCTTGGAAACCTTCCAGCTAGCTAGATGTCCGCAAGAAGCTGATGGGGGAACGAGAAGCTACCACAAAGTTATGTGGCCTTCGGGATGCAATCCCAAAGTTAGCTCTTCTCTGGTCAAGGCTTGGAAGAGAAGCGACAAAGTAAAAACAAATTACTCTAAAACAAGAATTGAAAAGATCTAAGCTAAGTAAACCCAATACTCTTCCCCAAATGGGGAAGAAGACCAAAAAGTGGAGCCTCCTCCACTTGAAAATTTTATTAAATGGTTACAAGTGCCTTTGGGGATGAAGCCCTTGAAAGGTCTTTTGAGAGAAAAAGAACTACTTGTGAAAACAATACTTTGTGAGTCCTTAATGGCTAATTACAAAAAGGAGAGTATACAAGGTTTGTCATTTTTGTTCAAGTCTTCTCCTTAGATGCACTTTGCTCTTCTTTTGAGTATTGCTCTTATCAAGCTTTTCTCCTCCTTCAAAAAAGATCTACACAAGCTCAAACTCACTTCAACAATGTACCCATTAGATGTTAGTCAAAATCCAACTTTGAAATCAAATGCAAAGACTAAGATCTAACCTATATGCCAAGATTTTTTCCAATGCAAATTTTTGAGATTTATGACATGAGATCTAAGGCCCTAATGCTACTTTTCAAAGCATAAACTAGAAACAACTAAGTAATATTTTTAGAGATCTAATCTATTGCAAAGAAGAACAAGATCTATACTATGAAATAAATCTAATACTAACCAAACTTTAAAATTGTTTTTTGACTGTTTTTTGAAGTGTTTTAAGGGCAGAATTTTGAAGTAGATGAGAGGGAGAAGAAGGCAGCCAAACATGGGACAAGGGACAACTGCAAAATGCAGATGATGGACAGCGGTGAAAGATGGTAAGGGCAGCAGATAGAGTGGGAAAGAGAGTTAAAAATTAGTAAGAAGATGGGGGGAAAATGCAAAGGTAAGAAAGGATACAAACAGAGAAGAGGGTGGGCTAGATGAAGGCCCAAACAGTGGGTAAGAGAAGATCAAAACAGACCTAGAAGCAAGCTGGAAAGGAGAAGGAAAACAGAGAAGTAGAGCAAGGGAAAGGGAGAGAACAAGTGGGACGAAAGCTAGAATGATAGGAAAACAAGAGGGACAAAGCCCAACAAGCCACAAACCGAAGGCAAGCTAAGCTATAATCTCAAACTTGGAGAAAAGTAGGGCTTTAGATTTCCACAGTTTCGATGGGTAGAACAAGTAACCGATTGAAAATTTGTTTGAAGATGCTTGATGGAAAGAAAACACATAAGACTCCTTGTTTCTTGATTCTTTAAAGCAAGACCTCTTTGATAACCTGCAGAATGAAGATGTAACCAAACAAGAACCCTTGCACTTGGGAGAATACCTGAAAAGCCACACACTTAAGAGAAAAGCATAGATCTATAATATTTGTGCTAGATTGTTAGCCCTCTAAATCATAAGAATCAATGCTTAAGAATCAAAAGTATATAGACAAAACATGATATCACCTCATACAAGATGAAGCATGGCACACCAAGAGCTTCCACATTGACCTCCAAAGTCTCACTTTATTCAAATACTTAAACAAAATACAAATTTCTCCAGAGTTTTGATGCTTAAAGATCCATCAGAAGAGAGGAGGAATACCTCTCTTTTATAACAAAATACAAGAGCTCATAGCCCAAATTCTAATTGGCATCTAAGGGAGCCAATAACACTTGACAAAATTTCAAATTTCAATCACAAACCAATCGAAACTTGGCTTGGAGCAATAAACAACCACATAGCTTGAGTTTGCACTGAGTTAGGGTGGGGAGGTGGCCTCCACCTAGGCAAGGCGTCCCCCACTCCTTTCCTTTGGAAACTCCACCATCCACTCGCGAGCCTCCACTTCAACATTGACGTGAGCTTGAAAGGGAATGCTTGGAGTTTGCACTAAATGACAATTCGTGTTTTACTAGGAGCCAAGCCCATGAGGTGGAAAATGCGCCTACCTACAATCCATTAAATGCAAGCCTAACCATCCATTAAAACTTTAACACATCACCAAATCGTGATCCTTCATGAATGAGCCGTACGGTCAAGCCCACGCTTCACTTGCTCACGTCATACACTAATCCATGATTTGCTTATCCTAAGTTTTATGCATTGGTATGTGCTTACATATTAAAATGGTAGCCAACCTTATTTATGATTGGAGCCTTCACGTTAACCCCATGCGAATTGAGGTCCATGTGATGCTCACGTGAAGGGAGAGGCCCACCCATTAATTTAATTAAATTTTGAATTTTGACTTTTGGAAACTATGCTTTAACACTCCCATGTATTCGTATACCTTAGGAAATTAATAACCAACCCTTTCCATGGCTTTAAAAAATCAATTTTGACTTATTTAATTTTTGGACTTGAGTGCATTTCGTCACTTCTTGGCAATTTAATGTCAAAATGATGCATTTTTAGCCAAAACTGCTCCTGGGGTGATGAAACTGCCCGGAAACTGAAGAATGAAGGTGCTAAGGTGAAGAGGATGCTCTGAGCGTCAAAACGAGCCTCCCCACGCCCAATTCCGCCTCCAGATGAGGTTTCTATCACTTCTTGAAATTTTTTAATTAAACCATTAAAAAATGGTCTAATTTATGGAAAAAATTATTTTTCTCGGAATCCAATGAAACTCCTAGGGGACCTAGTGCATGTTCATACGACTCAATCGATGTGGCTAACACGTAAAAAATCCTAGACACAAGACTCTAATAACCACCTTAGGTTTTGACCACCATGGGAAATACTCCAGCTTTGGAGGGTTGAGTGAAAAACTCAGGGATTATACGCCACTGATGAGTAGCGCATAATTCCTAAGGAAAAAACACTCTAGAGTATCCCCCAAATGGCTAAACCTACGGATAGTCGAGTCTTTTATAAAAGGACCCCGTTTAGATCAACTTTTTACATTTTCCCCATGGGGGTATGAACATGCAGTTATTACAAATGGGGAAAAAATGCCCTGAAAATGACTTCTGAACTTCTGAACATTGACGATGAACATGAATCATGTTCATGGAACTTGCGGCTCACGAGAAATTCAGCTATTTGTACAAAATAGGTGAAGCAAGAAGACAATTGCATCTAGTATGAAAAAGGACTAGCTCTGCAGGACAGTTGCATCTAGTATGAAAAAGGACTAGCTCTGCAAGACAGTTGCATCCAGTATGAAAAAGGACTAGCTCAGCAAGACAATTGCATCTAGTATGAAAAAGGACTAGCTCTGCAGGACAATTGCATCCAGCATGAAAAAGGACTGGCTTAGAAGGATAGTTGCATCTAGTATGGAAAAGGACTAGCTCTGTAGGATAGCTGCATCTAGTATGAAAGAGGACTGGTTCTGTAGAGTTGCATCCAGTATGAAAGAGGACTGGCTCTGCAAGATAGTTGCATCCAGTATGAAAGAGCACTGGCTCTGTAGAGGTGCATCCAGTATGAAAGAGGACTGGCTCTGCAGGATAGCTACATCTAGTATGAAAGAGGACTGGATCTATAGAGGTGCATCCAATATGAAAAAGGACTGGCTCTACAGGATGGCTACATCCAGTATGAAAGAGGATTGGCTCTGTAGAGGTTTGCATCTAGCATGAAAGAGGGCTATCTCTGCAAGATAGATACATCCATCATGAAAAAGGGTTGGCTTTGTAGAGAGTTGCATCCAACATGAAAAAGGTCTGGCGCTGCACGATTAGATACATCCAACATTAAAAAGGGCTGGCCCTGTGAAACTTCTTGTGATGTATAGATTCGGGAGATGTCAGAAGTCAATAGTTAGAGTACAAAAGTGCAGTAACTGGAAGACGATGGTGACAGTGTTAGAAGAATACCTTCCTTGTTAAGAGGGAGTGTTGAAGAATGTAGCTTCAGAAGATATTCTTATTTGTATCATTTGTATTATTTGTATTGTACTTCCTTCCGGAATTATTAATGTAATATTTGATCATGTAAAAGTCATTGAAAGAGTCAATGTAAACCCTAACTTTTAGGTCAGCCTAGAAAGATCCGGAAAAAGTTATTCTATTGTTAATTGAGCAAGTTGGCCTTGTTAGGAGAGTCAAGTCGGCCCTATTGGGGAAAAAGGTCAAGTCAATGTTTAGTATAAATGAGAGTCTTGCCCTCCTCATTTGGTCACCTCACTCACTCATCAAGTTCGCATGAGTAGAGAGATAGAGTCAAGAAGAGTGGCTGCTTTTGGAGACTTATTATTTTGGGTTATTGCACGAGGATTACTATTGTACTTTCCGACGAATCTATATTGAAGACGTTTGTTGGGTTTTTTTGCCCCACGAGGGTTTTCCCAGGATAAATTATTGTGTATTATTGTCTATGCTATGCTTGTTTATCTTTCAGTGATCCTTACTGTTACTGCAATTAAAATTCTAACATCTTGTTACTGAAATTTGTACAATTCCAATGTATATAGTGAAGAGGAGGAATTATACCTGTTTTATACTAACTGTAGTCAAGAGGTAATAATTTTGACATTCTCATCAATATCTGAGTTGTCTTCTATATTTTCAGTGTTATTTTAAAGCACAGTCACTTTCATCGGAATTTTTGATCTTCCTGTAGCCTTTAAATTCTTTTTTATTTGCAGCTTGTTTCTTCCTTGGCATTTGGGATGAGTTGGCTTGTTGTTGACCCTTGATTGCACATGCTTGACCATTGGCAGGAATTGGGGAGTTGTTGTTGAAAATGTTAAAAAGGACAAGTGTCCTAACCTTACCCTTGCTTCATATTTGATAAAATAGATTTTTATTAATGCAGAAGTGAAACTCTTCTTTTAATGCATAAGTGTAATTTTGCATGCGGAATTGCATGCATGCATTTTTTAATGCGAAAGTGTAATTTTACATGAAAAGTGAATTAGGGTTTTGGAACCCTAAAAGGAACCCAAATGTTATAAAAGAGGGCAGAGGGGTAAAGGTGAAGATTGATGAGACATTGCGAGAAGCAAAAGTAGTCGAGAAGACAAGATAGAGAGAGGGGTGCATATCTTAGAGAGAGGGGCGCACTTCATCTAGAGGAGAGGGCAAATTCATTAAGACAGAGTTTGCTTCTGAGAGAGAGGGAATTCACCAGCAGGGATAGAGAGGGCGAATTGTAGAGAAGGCGATTCAAGAACAGTGGAAGAGGGAGTGAATCCCATTCAGTCAGAAGGAAGAGGGGGCGCAAATCCCAAGGAGTCTTCAACAGTGATCACGGATGAAATCCAAGGTTGGGATTTCAGAGATAAGTTCGTGTGCATACCGTGTAAAAGATCTATGTATTTCTTATGAAAGATAATAAAGAACTTCTACTCTCTCACTGGTTTTCCTGCAAGGGTTTTTCCAGGGTCATATTGACCAAAATCTCTGTGTCAATTTATGTGTGTGACTGTGTATTGCTGATTTAAAAGAGTAAAAGATCTCATGTGTTTCTTGTTATAAATATTTGTTTATGCTGATATATATTCTCTGGGGCAACAAAATTGGGTTGGGCATTAAACATATGATTTATTGAGACTTGAAACCAGGATGGGGTCAAAGTATTTTAGAGCATTGAAATAAATTTATAGTTGTTATACACTTGGCATTGTTTATTCACATTATTGTCCTTGATGGGATGTCTCACAAGTGCCATACATTTGGAGAGTTTGTTGGAGTATTGGATAAAACACTCTAGGGTTTTTGACCTTTGTTGGACTTTAGAGACACATGTCCTTCATTTGGAGAGGACTGCTTCACTCGAGGAGGCTTCTTGCATTGATTATTTGACTTTATCTCTTGGACATCACACCTTGGAGGGGTCTTCCATGCCTCATGTGCCACTTTATGAGGAACACTCTAGGGTTTTGGACCATGCTCTTGGAGGGCGTACCTTTTCAGGATTCCCACATGTTGGCACATAATTTGAGATGGTTGTTGGTTTGTTAGAGGGATCTAAGGGGTCAACACCCTAGATCCTGCCTCCTTTATTGTTTGACCTATTCTAGTGGAGTGCTCTGTCTTATTGAGCTCATAGTATATTCATCTTGTATTTGACCATCTAGATCTAGTGGTGCACTCCTCTTATTTGGGCCAGTTGGTTAGGGTTTTAGAGGTTGGTCAGTCTAACCATCTCATATTTTATGTATTTTTGACCATGTCTAGAGGAGAATACTGCTATTTGCTCCTCCCTAGGATAGATCTAGGGTTTTAGCCAAGGATATTATTATTTTATTTGAGGGTTTGTTCAGCCAAAGCTCTATATAATGGGTTCCCCTCTCATTTGTATTTTGTGGTTAAGTGGCATCTTAGAGAGATATGAGGTTTGAATCTAGTGGTGTATTGAATACCTATATTATGATATGAGGCATATGTTGTGCTAAATCAAGCTTGGAGGTAATGCTATAAACATCTTCATTGTAAGATTAATTAGTCTAGTTTATTGAATAGTAAAATTTACTACTTAAAAGAAAGTTAATGAAAATCTCTTATCTTTCTTATATGCTCTAGGTATTGGTATATTTCTTGCATTTGGCATCCTTTTAGGAGTGTTTGCAGGTCCAATCTTTCATTGTTGGAGAATATTGTAGACTTTTAGGTAAAGGTGTATGCCCAAGGGTGACCCTTTTTTGCAGACATTTTTTCCATTTAAGTCAAATGTTTTAAGCTGTTTTTGGCATGAATTTTCAGTGATTTTAGCTCTAGAAACCATCATGCAACAGCCCATTAAGATCTGTCCACATGACCCCATTAGCCCAAGGTTGAAGGATCTTGTATTTCTCCCAACCACCATCCAAAAGACTTAAAAAATTCCTTTCATTTTTTGTTTGTTTATTCCACTAAAATTGGGTTTAACCTTGCTGCCCTTCATTTTCAGATTTTATTTTTTTCTCAAGCCTAGGTTTTAAAAATTAATTTTATATCATTTTTGGGCTAGTTTAATTCTGCAATTCATTTTTTATAACAGTTTTAAAAAATCAGAATGGATCTAGCCCCAATTAGAATTGGAAAGTCAATCATTTAATTGGGTAATTTATCTTTACATTTCCGCTAGTTAATTCTGGAATTTTTTATTCATTCAAATCTTAAAAACATAGTTTAATTAGGTGTTTAATTGGTCATTTTACTGTAGATCTGTTTTAATTTTCTGCAAATAAATAGCAGATTTATAGTAGTCTTTAAGTGCTAAATTAATTCACAGAAAGCAGTCTAGAAAAGTGATTTTAATTAATCATTTTGCAAATTCTGAAATTTTTCTCTGCACTTGAGCCATTTAATTTCCAGATTTCATAAGATTTTGTGGGCTGTAATTTATGCATTTACTGCAAATTTGTTATTTAAATCTTGCCTTATTTCATTAGAATAATCACAAGAAGTTTTTTTTCTTACTTAAGTGGTTGCCCTTAATCTAATTACACTTTAACACTTATTTTGGACAATATCTCACTGAATTAATTAATTCAGTTCATCTCACTGAATTAATTAACTGTGTGATTGGTTCAATTTAATTTTGGATTTAAAAGTATTCATCGGCTTTTGGATTTTTACCCACAGTTTTTTCGGCTTTGGGAAAAATCGCGATTTTTTAAGAAGTCGCCGATTTTTCGGCTAGTACACTGTTGGCTATAAGTTATCGTCATTTTTGAGGAATCTTTAAAGTGTGATCTTGTTTCATTTGATTCATAATTCATTTAAGCAATATCTCACTCTTTTTTCAAGTACTTGCTTGATTTCTTGTGCTCAAATATTTAATCTTTAGCAACCATTTAAGTTTGAATTATGTAAGTCTGAAATGAACTGATCAAAATCAGCCATTGGGTAGTGATTTTAAATTTTAATCACTTCTAATTTTGGAATTTATTTCTTGCAATTCTTACTTAATTTTTCAAACATATAAAGAGTTATGGTGGTTGTAATATTGCTTCACTCCATTTCAGAGTTTATATTCCAGCAACAATTTGCTTTCTTTTCAAGTTTTTGCTTTATATTTTGGACTCCAACATTTATTTTGGGCAATCACTTAATTCTGGGTTATTCAAATCTGCAATACACTCAATTAACATAATCAAACTTAAATCAACCCTCCAAGCTCTCTTTCACTTAGAACTAATCTATATGTCCTCTCCTCGTATATCTATACATAGCGGTCTGCTATTTCACCCCAGCCTCATCTCAGTTTACTATTCATGGTGAGTCCGACGATGACTCTTTCTTGGATTTGTACTCTGACATCACCCAATATTCAGCAATAGGGGTGGTCATCCTATTGAGCGATTTCAATGCCTGCAGCAAAGCTCTTTAGATCCCTCTACATGATCGCTTTGAAGATGTGTTCTGTGTTCAACAGATTGATCCAGGTTCAGTGGGGCTTCATCGATCTTTTAAGGAAGCTTTGGGATCTCTTACATGGCAGACACCTCCTACGGCTTGGAGAATCTCATGAGTTTCTGATCCTTAACTGCCTTCCCTACTTCTCGTCTTCTCGCTTCTTTATGTGTCAACCTCATGGTGGGGGTGTGACTAGTGGATTATGTTCTTTCCAGCCAGGACCTACTCCCCTTTATTCATCACTTTTCAATCACTCACATCCACTTGGGCGACAAGCCCTCTCCTTCTCGCATCTGATTGACACCACCCAACCCTGCCTCCACCCCATCCGATCCCATCCCTGACCACAATCCTCTTTAACGAGGGGGACCTCGACACCTTCACTTCCACTCTTCGCTAGATGCTCCCCTCCGAATCTCATTTTGAATCCCTTTCATATGCCTCTGACAAGTATGCATGTATTTCATCCACCATTTAGGAGGCCGGCCTTAAAACTTATCCCCACTCAACTCGATGTGCCTCCCATTGCCCAAAATATGGGTCACACCCCATGAACCAGTTGTACTATGTGGATTGTAAACACCTCCACATCCATCTTCGACATGCCTTCACTCATGGTCACCCCTCCTACTCCGCCTTAAAGCCTCCTACCAATGACTCCTCCACCACAAGAAAAGCCTCTTTATTTACCCTTATACAGTCCCCCCAAAAATTCTGGCGTACCCTCCCTCACCACTCCCATCTCCTGCCTGATCTTGATCCAAATTCTTTGTTCTCCCATACCTCCTCCCTCTATGATATCCCGAGGAAACCCCCTATCCAAGTTACCTCTCTTCCTCTTCATGCTTCTTATTCACCCCACATGACATTCAAGAGGCTGTCTGGGTCATGATCTCCAACAAACCCACAGATGAGGACGGATTCTAAGCTGAGTTCTTCAAACTTGGCCTCCCTGCATTGGTAGTGTTACCTAGACGATCTGTTTAACCAAATGGTTTGTACAGGCTTCCCAATTGGTCACACCATATTATTCACCCCATAAAGAATGATCATGTTTGAATTGGACACACTTTCTATGCAACTTCTAGGGAGCTTGAGAGGAGACACCTCAGGGCTAGAGGATAGTCTGGTTTCAGATCGACATACTAGACCATTGATCACATTCTCACACTTCGGGCGATCATCGAAGAGGCACACCATCATTCTTTGAAAATTTATTGTTGTTTTGTATACTTTCGGAAAGCATTTGACTTCGTTCTTAGAGTGGCATTGTTCCATAGGTTTAGAGACATTGGCATTTCCAAGACCCTTCTGACTGCCATTATGAGATTATATGAATCGGTCCTGTTATCACATCCATGTTAGCTGAAGCTACCATGCTGCAGATTGTGTGGTTAGGGACCATACTACATTTTTTTTTTCCAGATCAGAGATCAGATGCCTTCAGAGGGGGCATGCATTGTATTCAGATTGCCTCGAGCAGAGATATCAGAGGGGACAGATGGTTTTGTATTGGTCCAGACATGTTATACATCATTGCCTACAGGGTCACCCTTCCTTGCCAGACTTTGCATGATCCCATTTGAGATAGTTACCTAGCCATATTG
Organism: Larix kaempferi; assembly: GCA_027924585.1. Lineage (NCBI taxonomy): Eukaryota > Viridiplantae > Streptophyta > Pinopsida > Pinales > Pinaceae > Larix > Larix kaempferi. Next base: position 10,435,097 of record BSBM01000767.1, on the reverse strand, counting down.
TGATGAGAGCACTACAGAGTATTGCTGGTTTGCCACTTATTGCCCGAATTCAGTAGAGATCCAGTTTCAAAGGCAACTTCAGCAGCAGGTATATGGTATGGTAGGTATAGCACTTTATGGTTTATTGCACATGTTGTTTAGACTTGTTTATTTACGATAGTACACGGACTTGACATATGATGTTGATTATGGCGATCTCGTTGTTTATTATGATGTGTATAGCCCTTGGTGATGTCAGTCCACCTCATTTAGGAGACTCATGTATATGCACACTGGTTCCCATCCCTATTACTGGTACAGACTTGGTCATTTCGTCCTCCTAGGCAGCTAACTTTGGATCCACCTGTCACTTCCTTCCATCCATCCGACTCATTCATGTTGATTTCTCCTGACTTGGACCTTGATTTGTGACCTTGAGGATCCCTTTCCCCATTGGCCTCTGAGCATGCCATGATTCCTTGTCTTTTGTGCCTTGGCTCTTTAGTGTGTGAGATGCATTCTCAAACCTGGGATTTGCTCTTGTCGGTTGCCCCCGATGTTGCAATGCAGTATAGGATTGTGTAGACTCACCGGGTGTTCCCCATTGGTCATTGAAGCGTGTTCACTTGCCCCCATTACTTTGCAGTATGAGCACCTTGATTATATATTTTGAGATATGTATGTAGCCCAAAAGGGCCATGAAATGTAATGAAATGAAGAAATGTAAAAGAAGTCAAAAAAGCTATGTAAATGTAAAATCAAGCCAAAAAGGCTAAGTATGAAAGTCAATGTAAAAGTCTAAGCAATGTGTTTTTTAACACACACGGACACAGGTCAGCCATATGTATCAGCTTTGTAGTGGTTATTTTCTCACCTAGTCCTGCGGGGCAAGGTGGTGAGATGGAGTAAGGGACAACTAATTCTAAGTGTCCCCTAGAGTCTCAAGTTACGGTTTGCCGGACACCCAGTCATGGCGGCTCTAGAAAAGATCCTCACGGAGTCTTTTGAAGGCACGAATGTGAGTTGCAAGGTTCATGTTAGATGATCAGTGGTGGTCTCCCTGCACTATACCCATTTGTGAGGCACCGCCCTTCCTTGTGTATTATCATGGTATATTTATGTCAGTGGGTCCCGCTCTCCCTATTTACCCGAGGGGTCACATGGTCTTGGTCCTCGTCTTCCCTTATCCTTCACTTTGTTTATCCACCTCACCCTAAGTTAGCTAAGTGGTCAAGTCTGTAAGTTGTGTATAGCATTGAGTCTTTGTTGGAGGTGGTGGGCCCACCTTACCCGAGGCTTGTATTTATTGAGATATTTATGTTTTGATCACCATATCGGCATTATGTTGTTTTAAGTAATGTACTAACGCAAATAAGGAAGCCTTGATGCTTCATGTTGCTTACAGGTTTTCAGCCATTGCCATTTTGACCAATTTTGACTTGGTGAAACCAGGCTGACTAGGCCAAAAATGGGCCCGAAAAAATACTGCAATCAAGATTTCAATTTTGGTCATTTATCATCTCTTGGGGTCCTCGTCTTCCCTTATCCTTCACCTTGTTTATCCACCTCACCCAAAGTTAGCTAAGTGGTCAAGTCTGTAAGTTGTGTATAGCATTGAGTCTTTGTTGGAGGTGGTGGGCCCACCTTACCCAGGGCTTGTATTTATTTGAGATATTTATGTTTTGATCACCATATCGGCATTATGTTGTTTTAAGTAATGTACTAATGTAAATAAGGAAGCCTTGATGCTTCATGTTGCTTACAAAGTTACAGGTTTTCAGCCATTGCTATTTTGACCAGTTTTGACTTGGTCAAACCAGGTTGACTAGGCCAAAAATGAGCCCGAAAAAATACTGTGATCAAGATTTCGATTTTGGTCATTTATCGTCTCTTGGGGTCCCATATGAGCCTCCAAGTATCGGAATTTGAAAACGTTGAGGCAACGATGAGTTTTTTAATTATTATGGGTCACCAGTGACTTGTTTTAATTAAAAATCATGGATATCGGGAAAATAATGCCTAATGGATGGATCGGGGTCGTTCAAGTGACCATATCTACCATATTTTGGGTCTACGATCTCATTGCAGTAGACGGTTCGTCAATCCGGGCATTATAAGTGGGTCAAAATCCCAAATTACATCTTCAGCAATAAAAACCAGCAATTAATTAAATGGAAAATCAAATATGGCAAAGGTAACTATTGAAAAATGGAAAATTGCAAAGGTTGGCTAATACAAGGGTGAGTTCTAAGGTATTGACATTATGTCTGGACATTATATTGGTGTTGTGGGGCCCTCCCTTTGGCCAGCTCACCATGTGGGTCGAATTTGCCCATAGGGGGCGTTTTTCTTCACTTGGCAAAGTCGATTTTTGATGGTTTGTTGTATTTGGACCTTGGTATAGTGGTATGGGGGGCTAAAAGAGCCCATAGGCATCCCCCAACCACATGTTATATGTATTTCATGGGCCCCACGAGGTGGTCGCATCTCCACACGGGCGTTTTTGAGGGTAATTCGCCCCCCCTCTTGAGAGTGATCTCCACCATTCGTTGGGGTTGGGAGAGAGTTAATCTCAGCCCTTAGTTTTGGGGGGAATTAGGTTTGAGAGTGGTATTTCTCTATAAGAGAGGACACTCACCTCATTTCTCTTCCTCTTGGCATTTTTGTAAACTTTTGATTTGTGAATAGAGAGACATTTCTTCTGATCTACTTGTGTATATGGTGATGAAGTGTTATGGTGTTGATTCTTAGCTTGTCTTCGGTGCATTGTTGAGTGTTTGTGTGCTATCTCCATCCTTTCTTGGCCAAATGAATTTGCAGGTGAAATTGACCACCAGAGGGGGGACGCAGCTCTTGAGCCAACAGCTCCACGTTGTGCTCTCTCTCCGGGTTTCAGTAAAGGGAAGTAAACTTACGTTTGTTATCTTACTTTCTTTCATCATTTGTCGTTTATTTGTTGATATTTCCTTGCTATTTGCCATAGTTTCTGACTTATCTCTCTCTCTGGCAGGTACAAGGGCGCACTTGGTCAACTGGCTGCTCCAAACACTAAGGGAAAACTCACAACTGCTCAACATTTGGTCTTCAGGATTTGTTTTCATCACCAAACTGCTTCATCTCTGTCATTTTAGGTAGGCAATCTCTGCTTGTTTCTCTTGTTTCCATTTCCATTGTGAATGTTAAGCTGCAAACCACTAAATAAACCCTAAAAATTAAAATCTCAAAATTTGACCGTTAAGACTTAATTTTCTTTCCAAACCCGCCTATTAATTGTTCTTAAACGCCTAAATCTAAAGTTTCAGATCTTTTAGACTCCATTTGCCCATAGAATTAGCACTGGTCCACTTGGCAAAAACGCCCCTCTAGGGTATTTTTCTCTTTCTGCTTGATTGGGTCACTTTGGGGTTCTGGGTAGTTTAGATTTGGTTTTAAATCATCATTTTACCTTAAGAAGTTAAGCTACCGATTGCTAGAAGTGCTTTTAAACACTAATTTATCGCTGCCCTAGGTCCATTTTTTGACTGCTTAACTCTCTTTCTTGGGCAGAATCACTCCACTCCTTCACTTCTAGCTTGTCTACATCCTTAGTTGATTTTCAACCACTTAAGCAATTATCTAATCTATTTTATTCATCACGATTGATCGCTGGTCACATTTCATTTACATACATACTTCACCCTTGTGTCCAACCTGTGGCTGAAATCGACCTTAGGATCTCATCAGCACTCATCTCTTGTTTCTATCTCTTTATCTTTTGGGATTTTGGTGTATTTTTGTCTCTCAACCATCACTGGTTGAGCGGGGTCTCCCCCCTGACTTGGCTACGTGCCTCATCTGAAGTGACAAGCGCCTTGTCCGGTGTGACAACCGTTCCTTGAATGGAGGACCTGGCGATTGCCGGTTACACCTTAGCTGCTCACCCTCTACCATCCCTGTTGGGACACTTATTATCAACAACTAGAGTTTGTGTGATAACAGGTCCTTTGTCGACTTTGAACAACCCACGGGATATCAAACTTCATCCGGAGCACCATTGGGGTCAAGCAGGATTTTCTCCTATACCCTACTTTATTTGGGATATACATTGATGAGCTAGAGTCCTACCTACTTGAGCTCATCCAGGACGAAGATGGGTGCCTTCCCCATCAGATCTTGATCTTGATCTTGCCCTTTGTCGATGATGTGGTCCTCCTAGCCTCCTCACCGTAGGGGCTGCAGTGGTAGCTAGATTCCTTGTCTCTCTTTTGTGATCTTCGTTAGTTGATGATCAACCTGGGTAAAACTAAGATCATGTTCTTCAACTGGTCGAAGAAAATCCTCGCAGATCTTCATTTATTTTTTGAGGAGAGGAGATTGAAATCATTAGCACCTATACCTATCTGGGGGTATAGTTCATAGGAACTTGTTTCAGCTTACGACATGCCGTTCAACCCCTAGTTAACAAAGGATACAGATCCTTTTCCCTTCTCGAGAGACAATAATTTAGACACCATTTTTAGGACATCTTGTCCAAGATGTCTCTGATGGACACTCTCATTCGACCCATAGTCCTCTATGGTTCAGTGTTTTGGGTATCTTGTCTTCTAGGCACTGATTGGGCCCTCCATAGAGAGAGTGCAGATCCACCTCCTTCGTCACATCATCAAATGCAAACAGACAATTCCTCAGTCCATCATACTTGAAGAGTTCGGTGCTTGCCCTTTTCGGCTTGAGGCAATGTTCTGTCTTGTCTCACTCCTACACCGCCTTCGAAGCTTTGTTGAATCAACAATAGGGCGAGATTGGTACCAGTACTTGGCCTATCTCAAATTGTAGTCCATTGCTTTGGCCAGTCCTTCAGGACGTACTAGATCTTGGTACGCGGGGGTTACAAATCTTTTGGCATATGTTGACATAACGATGGACCGACTTCCTCCATTTTGGTATTCCCTGGATGCGCTTGTCCATCTCTTACCTACTAGGCAGGAGTTGAAGAGAATCACCTGAGAGGACATCTATAGACAGTTCATGCAGGTCACTTGGATCAATCCTCAAGGCGAGTTACGTCTAAAGATGGCCTTTTAAGCTACACATTTCATGGATCTAAGGAATGATCTCATTGTTCGACCCCATTACACACTCCGCCATTAGACACATGCTCTTCGTATCACTCTAGGCCAACTCAGAGTAGGTTCTCATCATCTCAGGGTTGAGACAGATCACCATATCGATCGATCAGACAGGTTCTGTCATGTTTGTCATCTTTGAGAGATTGAGACCAAGGAACACTTCATCTTTCGATGTTCTATTTATTACGAGATTCACGGGCAGTTCCATTGTCTTTTCAGTGACCTTCTTGTGGAGTTTCAGACGTTGGTTAGTTTCTTCAGGTATACGGATCAAAGATGTTCGGCCTTACTTGTACGAGGCCCTCTGACTTCGTTCCCTCCTCCTCAAGTGACATTTGTAGTTGGGACCAAGGTTTCCAGAGCGTGGTAGCAAAGCGAGAGTGAGAGCTCGGAAGCTCCATTTTCCAAAAACGTTAGGGAGCACAGTGTCTCGGGAGCGTTTTTATATATATATATTAAAATTACATTTATATTAAAAAAACATGTAGAATGCCAAATTAGTTGCAAAATATGTGAAAAATGTATATTTATGCTACTTCTTGATGAATATACATGGTACATTACTACATACCACATAGAAACATACTACCATAGTACGTTAATGATTAATCATTCAAGCATAAACTATCTAGCTGTTAACAATTACAAAGTTACAAATAAAAACCATCTAGTAATTACAAACATGCAAATTTTAAAACCATATAATAAAAAGTAGTGTCGAAAAGTTACCAAGGGAGTGTTGTTCACCTTGTGTTTACTTGGGGTGGACAAGAACACTTTAAAAAGGTGACCCCTAGTCATTTAATTAATAAAGTGAGAAGTACTTTATTTTATAAAGTCACTTTATTAAAAGTTTAAGTCATGGTTATATCCTAAGTTCATTTTAGTGATAAATTCAAGTGAGTGATTAATTAAAAGGGTTATCACATAATTAAATGATATGAGTGCACTAAATATCATTTAATTATTATTTATGGAGCATTTATTGTGATCCCTTGATCTAATCTAATCTTGACCATTGGATGAAGAGGGGGAAGTTACCAAGAACAAAAAGGCTTGGGGAAGGCAAAACCTAAATCATTATTCACATCCAAGAGAGAATTTTTGGAGAGAAAGAGAGAGAAGAGAGAAAGGGTTTGACGAGATTTCAACCAAGAGAAGAAGAAAGCAAAGGCTGGCTCGAATTCCAAGGAGAGGAACCAGAGCACAAATCCCAAGAAATCCGTACAGCTGGGAAGGCAGTATATCAGGGATCCGTACAGTACCGTACAACACAGATTTCGAGGAGGCCGTACTGCAATTAATGCAGCCATACAACACATAAATCAAGGATTGATTTATACAGCCAGTACAACAGAGTTTTGGCATGATTTTCGAGGCAGTCTGGCACGAATTTCGAGGAGGTCGTACTGTGTTTAATGTTGTCTGTACAGTGCTAATTTCTGGGCACAAATATCGAGGAGGTTGAGATAAGTACAACTGTTGTATTTTTGATAATTTATCTGAAGAAAATAAAATCTCTCTTAGTCAGGTTTTCCCTTAGGGGTTTTATCCTGGACCAATTTGGTCAAAAAATTATGTGTCAAAATTTTATGTGATTGGCTGATTTAAATTTTCTGAGTTTGAAAGTTGAGTGAAAGTGAAAATTTCTGAGTTATTCTGGCTACCTTGAGATATCCTTGTTTCTTTGTAGTCCTTTATCTTGTTTATAGTGTACCCATCAATGTTAACTTTCTTATTAATGGTGTAATACAACATTTCGATCCCATATTATTCTTTTAGCACAGGCATATTCTGGAGATGCTTTATGCACCAATCCCTGACAACAGTGTACCAACCTTCATGGATGTTAAATGTAAAATCGAAACTAAGATGCGTACAAGAACAGTTGTTGCCATAGAGTTAAGGTTGGGGACTGGAGTAAAGTATACTGTGTGTTCATAGTACATACTACATAGAGGATGTAAGAATAGGAAATGGAGCTTAATGATACTAGAAGATGGGAATTATAAATTTTAGCAATCTGTTATTTACACTCCAAGATGATAGAGTTACATGACACAGTGTTTGTTGTGATTTAGTTAAAATACACTTCAATTTCAAGGAGTAATCATTATTAGTTGATGGATTCCTTCATCTTGATGACTTTCAATGAATGCTCTCCTTGTGATTATTGGCTTTTCATTACATAAAAGCTACCCTTTTGAGCCATAAAGGAGCATATAGATTGGTTTTGTTTTATTGTATTTCTTCAAGTTCAGTCAATCATTCGGAATGTTTTTGACCTTTTCATATATCTGTGAGGCTAGTGTGTACATTATGCTCTGGGATTATTCCTTGATATACTAAGAATTTCAGATTGGTCCCTTATGCTTCCCCTAAGATAGGCCATTAATCGAAGATGTTTTGTAGACATCAAAAGCAACTGTGGCCATTAATCGAAGATGTTTAGTTGACATCAAAAGCAACTGTGGCCTTCTCATGCCCCTACTTCTGATAAATTTGTTAGATGCTCACTATAATGCCTAGAAAAAGATTTTAAAGAGCCAGGATGATATCCTTTTGTGAAGTCATTGCTAGTTGATGTTTGTATGCCAGTGGCCTGTATGCCTATTTTAAAACTATATCCTTTACTTCTAATGTATTTTAATAATTTTGAGAGCAGCAATTTTTTTTTATTGGTGGCCTCTGTACTAATGTTGGTATGGCATAATCTTGTGACTGGATGATATCGTTCTTTGAAGTCATTGCTAGTTGAAGTTTTGTATGCTAGTGGCCCACAGGTCTAGTTCAGAACTTTATCCTTTACTTCTAAGGTATTGTAATATTTCCCGAGCTGAACTTTATTATATTGCTGTCTTCTGTTCTAATGTATGACATAATGTGGTGACTCTCAGATCATTGGTCTTTACATTTCAAGCATTTTCAAATTAATGACTATAATGGCTGGTAGTATCTGTATTCTTTGTATTTATCTGTGATGACATATCGGTATTCTTTTTTTGTTTGGCTTTGATAATACTACAGTTATTGTGGCAAATATAGTCCCATTAGGTAAATACAAACATAATTTGTTTGTTTTTTATTTCTAGCAAGTTGGATATGTTTTATATTTGAGAAAGTTTTATGTCTACTTTGTAGAATAACTTGGTTATTCATGGGAACATTTGTGCAGAGCGTTGCAGATTATTAAATGCCTCAGATGATGCTGGTTTGGAACTTGATGGAGGCACTGGACACAAGAAACCACCTCGGAAAGCACGAAAAAAAGTTCAAATGGCTCATGACAGTATCCTTCTCAATCTGAAAACAGCTACAAAGTATGGTACTAGTATTATTACATCTGTTATATGCCATTGTTTATCCCTAGTTCACAAAAGTCAACATGTTTACTGTTTTATTAAGGCTAACAAGTTCTTGACAGGTTAACTTTGGTCTGTAGTTTAGGATAAATGTGTGTGCAATGCACTTGTTTGTGAAATGTGTCATTGATTAAGTCAATTAGGTTTGGTGGTTGAGGAATTAGTTCTGTCTGAAAGCGCTATATTGTGCTTAGAATTTTAGGGTGGTGACAACTAAACATGGTAGGTGTCCGTATGTGATTTGAATAAATAGAATATGTAAGAAATAGCATGGCCTTTTCAATGAAATCAATAATTTACATATATACAAGGCGATCATCAAAATGGAGATATGAGTCCCACATTGACAATGATTCCTCTGCAACGGATAGTGACTTCATTTTTTAAAAATAACTGGCCTGTTATACTTGTAATTTTTTTTGTACACATTTGTTTTAGGAAACCTGTCAGTTAATGATGACCCCTGAGATGACTATATAATAACTTATTATATTTTGACCATATTTGCTTTAATTACAATGGAAACAGGACAAGAAAATAGACTAAAAGCAATATTTGAAATAGAAATTAAGACACATCATAACAAAATGTGGGCTGTCAAATTATGAAGGTTGAAGAAAACTGTTAAAGTGGTAACTCTTAATAAAGTGTTGTTAGGAGTCCTAATGTTAGAAGGTCACTATAAATGCTGATGACCTAACATTAAATATATCGTTTTGAGGAGGTAATCAGATAAGTTATCATTTGATGTATACAAAATTCTTATGTCGATGTATTTAATGACTCCTTCATTAATAAACTATGCTGTTGGGAGCGGGGAGCGGGAGCGAAAAGCAAAAATTTCAAAAGCTTCCGTTTTGGGAGTGTTTTTTTATATATATCATTTGCCATCAACAAACTCTAACAAATAACATCAACCAGAATGAAATAGAGCATTATATTCATTACTAGAGAATTGTAATATGTAATCAACAATTCAAACTTCAAAGGTAGGTTGGAACTTCAAACTGACCATCAAGAACAAACCTAACTTGTGCCCAAAACTGACCATCAAAAATAGTGTCCTCCACCTCTTGAAACTCATGTCCAGCAAATGCCAATGCAATGCTGTCTTTCAAACCCTGCCATGAATCACTTCAGAGTCGAGACCATGCTAACCAATGACTCTTTTACTTCAAAAGGCACATGAAGGTGAGGTAGTAGCTAACAAATATGGTCTCTTAAGTAGCTTGAACCTAGAGTGATTGCAAAAAAAGTGGTGGGCCATGCTATGTTTGGTAATAAATTTTATCATTTTCTTCCCTCTTGTACAATGCACCATTCTATTTATAACTAGGGTCCTTCATCTTAATAATATCAAGCTTCAAAAGGTTCAGTGTGTGAACCAAACACCTTGATAAAAATATGTTAGGGTACATATCCTCAATGATTTCTCTTGCTACCTTACAATTAGTAGCGTCATCAACGATGACTTGAATGACATTGTTTGACCCAATCTCTTGAATGGTTTTAATTAAAGGTTCTGCAATATTAATACTACTCTTGTAACATAGTAGTAATATATTAAAGTAGCAATATTAAAGTAGTATATCCATTACTAGGTTTGTAATAAAGTGTACTAGCATGCTATTTTTATGTAAAGCACTTGGCTTCCTAGGACTTATCAATCAAGTCAGGTATTCCAAGGAGTTTTTTCACTTATTAATTATGTTTTGCATTTTAGCAAGACATAATTTTTTAGTTTTTCTCCTACTCCTCCAAAGCTGGAATACCAGTCGTGGTGGTTAGGCCTTAGGAGGTTATTAAAGTTCATGGATCAATGTATATGAACATGCTAGACACTAAAATAAAGTCATATGGACATGTGCTAGGTCCCCTAGGTGTTTTTTCTTAAGTTTCAGAAAAATAAAATTTTCCCGTAAAATTAGGCCATTTTTTAATGGTTTAATTGGGAAATTTCAATTTGTAATAAAGTATGGTTTGGAGGCAGAATTTGGTGCGTGGGTGCTTGTTTTCACACTTAGAGCGTATCCTTTACCCCAAAACCAACTTTTCCTGTGTTTCGAGGGATTAAATCATCACTTGGAGCATTTTTTCTTAATGAGGCAACAAAATGGCAAAAAAATGAAAAAAATGACACAAAAGGACAAAGTGAGAAAATCAAGGAAACATGATTAAAACATGTTGGATGAGGTGGCAATCTTGTCTCTTATGGAGGGCGACTTCATTCCTTAATTAAAGCGTTGGAATTTGAGTTGATTGGAAGTCAAACGATTGATCTCAAGTTAGAGATTTGCCCCTCTCTCACGTGGGCATCTTCTCCACATGGCAATTTGTTATTGGATTGTGATAATACCAAGGAGACGGCGCCTTCCTCATCAAGAGGTGGTGCATCCTCATGACTTTGGTGTTCAATCAAACCTCAATCATCTCATGCGACTTGTTTTGAACTCTCTCTTCAACTCATGCATCCCTCTCTTGGGATTTGTGCCCCCCCATCTCGTAAATCTCTATAAATGAGAGAGGTATTCACACCATTGATCATCGGAAGGTGGGACCACTGCCCTTGGTTTGTTCGTAATATTTTTGAGTATTGGAATAAGAAGAAAGGCTTTGGAAGCTATCTCATTGTGTAATTGCCCATTGTGTGGATGTTGGAAGCTCCTTGAACCATTGAGGTAAACTGTGTCTTTTGCAATTTTTGCTTATTTTTGGAATTTAAAATCGACCTTTGAAGGGAATGTGCATTCTAGTAGGGTAAAATGTAACATTTGACATTTACATCTAGATCTAGTGAAAGTAATTTTCCTTTACAAGTTCATTTTATCATAAAATATAAAGGCTTGCTAGGCTAGTTTTTTTTTTTGTATTAAAAGTTATATTAGTTTGATTTAAGAGTCATTTATTTGATGCCCTAAAGGGCAAGCAAAGATCCCAACAGGCAAGCTTTCTAGCTTCTTTTCTTGGTTCATTTTGTGTAGTTTTTTTCGTGGTTTAACTTGGAGAATTTTTTGCAAGTTTTAGATGGCAACCCAAAGTCACTCTTAAAGTGCTTTGAACCATTTTTCTATTAATTATATTTTGTTGTTTTTAGCTTTTTATTGAACAGGTAGAGAGGCGTGTCGGCAAAATTTCGATGATTTGAGCCACTTGGAGCGTTTTGGGAATCCTCTTCTTAAATCGATTCATTTTCTTTGAAAATTTTGTAAAGTTGTTACTCCTATATTTCAAAGGACGACAAGTGTTCCTGAAAAGTATTGTAAAAGAAAAATTCAGAAGAGAGCAAGTGGGCAACTAATGCCCACACCCCATCCCAAGGCTGTTGGGAGCGCAGAGCAGGAGCGAGAGCGAAAAGCGAAATTTTCAAAAGCTTCCGTTTTGGGAGCGTTTCGGGAGCGTTTTTTATATAATATATATTTTAATATATTTTGATGCATATAGATTAAAAATAAACATGTATTATGCCAAATTAGCTATAGAAAACATGAAAACATAGATATTCATATAACCATTTAGTACACATTGATATAACATCAATCATCTAGGAGCTTCTAGAACTCTAATGTCAATGTGTTCATGGAAATATTTGCCTATTGCATACATGCTCTACCTAGTCAAAAGTGCTTGTGCCCCAAGAAAGTGGCAGCAAGGAATTTTGATGCCTAACATTATAACTCCAACTTATACTCTGTAAGTAGGTGATGTAGTTAAGTCAAACAATGAACCATAGGTGATTTCATCTATGTCATAACGTATGTGGTAGTGTTCTAGCTTCTAGGTGTCTTCACCATAGTTGGTTAGAAAATTAATCCCTTGAAATGCTATTTTAAGTCCATGCAATGACAGGAAACTTTTCAACAGAAATATCTTGAACTGCTATAAAATCTCATGTACCTTTCCCTTGAGTTCTATAACATGAAATCATAAATGAAATTTTAATGTGTAGGCATTTTAAGGTAGTGTGTTCATGTCGATTACAGTAAGTAGATGAATTTTGTTCCATTCTTTGTTTTTTCTCATATACAAATGGAGATGGCAAAATTATCAATGTACTAAAGATATATCCATTATCGAGTTTTGTAGCAAGCATTGTGTGGTGAAAAGGAAGAAGCCAAACTTCCAATCATACGTCCAGAGATATCCTTTGATTTAGGATAGGAAACAAAAGGGACTGCCCTAGCAAAACCTTTACTTGGACATGTTGAACTAGAGTGTTCTGAGAACCTTGATGTGAATTCACCGTTGGTTCAAGTAATGGAGGGTACTTCAAGCGTTGCAAATATTTTGCCTCCTCACCACGTAAACATGAATGATTCCAGAACATAAGATATATTAATGACCACAAATTCAGTGCTAGATCGTTTTATTCTTCCAAGAACCCTGATATAGAATGAGTCCAAATGGAGTCCAATAGACTTTATTTGCCCAAATTAACCCTAGCCAATCCCTAAAAAACAAAAAAAAATGCAAAAATGAGAAAAATTAGACTAAAGTCCGCCAAGCCCGTAGAATCGCTTAGGAAGTGTTTTCGGGAGTGATTTTTTTGCTCGGGATCGCTCAAGAATCGATCCAGAAGCGTCGATTCCGGATTGATTCCTAAAATTCCAGGGAGCGTTTTTTTCTCAAAGGAATCGCGAATTGAGAAATCGATTCCGGGAGGAATCGATGAGGAATCATGATTCCGGGATTGATTCCTCCGAAATCGCGAATTGGGAGCGAAGCGGAGGGGGGTAGAGCGATTCCCCGCAGCTTAGCTCCATCTCCCCTTGGGGGATTCATGTCGTCTCAACTTTTGTGATTGTTCCTTTTTTAGTTTAGTTTTCTCTCTACTTTAATAAAATCAACCAACTAATAAGCTAATCAGACTTAACCAAGTAGAAAATCAACTAATTAGACTCAACAACTAAAATCAACCAACTAATTAGACTTAACCAAGTAGAAAATCCATTTTTATTTAATAAAATAAACTAATGCTTAAACTCCAAGTATGCTCTTGGCCTCTACAACTTAGTCTGATCAGTTGGTCAACCAGAAAGGAGGGTAAGCATTTGCAAATGAGCTAAGCTTCAAGAACTTGGGAGGTTGCATGGGTGAATACCATAGAGTCAGAAGGCTACTTTAAGCACGTCATGCCTTGCCTTGTTGGGAACTTGGTAAAGCCGCTATAGCACTCAGTTCGAAAGGTTTAAGTTTAGTTGGGCCAAACCCCTAATAGACCCACTGCTCTAATACTCATTTCGCAACACAACACAGCAACATCAATTTCACAATCTTGGCACTGGTCATCAGATATTACTATTGTTTAAATCAAATCTGCAAAATGTCGTGAATGCTACTTTGTTTCAGTATTTATCATCATCTCTCTAACTCCTAGTTTAAATGTTTTTTTTCTTTTTTTTTTCATAGATTAAAAACCTTAGATTTTCTTTTATTAGGGCCCACCCCCCTTGGCTTTGCTAGGAGTAAGCCTAGACGGAGGAGTTAAGTTTCGAGTGACAACTCTTAACTCTGACTTGCCCCCAAGGCCACACCGAGCGGCTTGAATATTTATGCCACGTTCCCCCCTAGGTGTGCTTCTAGGCGGCAACAAAGCCCATGGTTTTGGCTTTTTCATACTCAAGGCTCTTGTATCCTTAAGGAGCACCATTGATGGCTTGTACCATTTCATGCCGATAGGGTGAATGAAGAGCATTGAATGGTACACCACATGCATAGAGAAACCTGAAAAGTTTTGCATCCACGTCATCCTTGCAACTTTCATTAAGGGAATCTAATATTATTTTAAGCATAGGTGAGAATCCACTACCATGGGGGGATGGGGATGACCACCATACATTCTATGTGAGCTTGAAGTCTTGGATTCAACCTTTGATTTTTTGGATTTGTTTTGCGCAACCTCCTCTTCTTGTATTTGTTTTTTCTTTCACTGGCATAGGGTCACATGTTTTGACTCCTATAGTCTTACCTTCATCCCATGGATTAATGCCATATAGATGCTTTCTCACATGGGTATATGAACTTGTGTAAGTTTTATTACAATGGGGGCATATAAACTTTGTTTGTGGTTCCACCCTCTTTCTCTCACCTAAGCCTTATCACATACTTCCACAAGGATGTTAAAGTCTCTTTGTGTTTTTGCCCATCATCATTGTTAGCTTCATTATCAACATCCCCTTCCATTTCTTCCTCCTCTCAATAGTATGTGCCACCGCTTACTTCTTCCTCCTCACCACTAGTATTTCAACTTCCCAACACCACAATCATAATAAAAAATGGAACCAAAAGGAAAAACCACATAGCCATCATGCTTCTTGACCCAAGATGAGAATAACTTGCTACCTCCAGTAGAATAATGGAGAAGGAGAAAAGAGAAAGGGTAGAAGAGAAAACTCAAGATTCAACAGAGTGTAATTTAAAAAAACAAACAAACACAAAGTGGCTTTTAGACCCTACCTCTTTAGCTCTCTAACAGTGATTGAATGTAACTATGGAAGCCTTCAATCTCCCTTCCAAGCTCTCACAAACAACAACCTTCAATCTCCCTTCCAAGCTCTCACAATTTGCTCATTAACACGAGTTGACATCCCACTCAAAACCATAGAAAAGAGGAATAACATGAGTGAAATGAGAAATAGAATGAGAGAAAATGAAGTGACTGAGTGTTTTAATCAACTAAAGGAACCTTAGTCATGCTTAGACCAATGATTGAGTCCTTGCCTTGGTTCACAAAAGAGAGAAAAAATAAGTACCTCTAACTGGCGGGAGCTAAGTTGGAGCACCGAGGGAGCATTTTTTTTGTCTCCTAGGAGTGTTGATGGAGCGAACTAGGAGCATTGAGGGAGCGAAGCTCCCTGTTTTGGCAGGGAGCGTTTTTTTCCTCAGGGAGTGCACTCCCAAAAAATGCTCCCAAAAGGGAGCGATCAGGAAGCGCGCTTTCGAGGGAGCTTCTTGATTGCTCCCTTCTGGAAGCGTTGCGGGGGGGGGGTGCTCCCCCACAGCTTAATTAATAAATACTTCAATCTATGTATATATGTCTCTCTCTCTCTCATGTTTATGGTTGTGTATCTCTAAAATATCAACATGGTGTCAAGCATGAAGTTGTTGTTGAAATATATAGCTTTGGAAACCATTTTTTGTTCTAATTAAACTGTGTACATAAAAAGCTTTTTCATGCCAAGTGTCAAAACTTATGTCAAGTGTCAAAAGGCTGATGCCAAGTGTTAACTTTAGGACCAAGTTTGAAAAGGTTGATGCCAAATGTTAACTTTTGGACCAAATGTCAAAAGGCTCATGCAAGTGTCAAACTGATGCCAAGTGTCAAAAGGCTCATGCCAAGTGTCAAACTTAGTCCTAGGGGCTGCTTAGGGAAGCCAAGCCCAAGTATAAAAGGGGTCGATCCCTATCACTTCGACACACAATTTTGGAAAATGAGTTCTGTTGTTAGGATGCCACTAATCAAGGTTGCTACTGCTGTTACTAACTGCTACACGGAGGGAGATAAGGCTGCTACAGTGTCTACCCTAAGTCTGGTACAGCAAGAGGTCATCACAGTCAATTTTGGGATCATTATTAGCCTATTACTGTAAGTGTGTTATCCGCTGTCAGTGGAGTTTATAAGTGCCGAAACAGAGGTATTGTTTCAACACTACTTAGTTAGTTCAAAGTCTTGTACTGGTATTGTACGTTGTTGAGGAATCTAAAGAGAAGTTTTGGCTAGGTTTTCTACCCCAAGAGGGTTTCCTAGGGTAATCTCACGTTCTCTTTGTGATTGTCTTACCTTCAGTGGTCCTTACTTATGTATGAGTATGTTTATGACTGATATATGCTGAAAAGTTAAAACTTCATACAGACATCTAGTTTCTCCAACATGGTATCCGAGCTTCCCTGAAGGAAGCCATTTTTGTAGAGGTATTAGATTTGTGAAGGAGGTTACATTATTTCCGTTTTGAAGGAATTCAAAATCAAAGACAAGATGTTGTCAAGCACTAAGCTTGGTGAGAAACACGAGGGACCTGATAACTACAGAGCATGGAAGTACAAAATATCCCTTGTGCTAGAAGAAAATGACCTATTAGATTATGTTCAAGAAGAGGTTGCAGAACCTGAAGATGAAGAAGCTAAAGTCAAGTACAAGAAGAATATGGTAAGGGCAAAAAGAATAATTGCAGATTCTATAAAAGATCATCTTATTCCTCATATATCATCCTTGAAGACTCCCAAGGAGATGTTCGATGCTTTATCTTGCTTCTATGAAGAAAGGAACATAAACCGAAAGATGACTTTGAGGACTCAACTAAAAAATGCAAACATGCAGAAGTCTGAATCTATTCATGTCTTCTTTACAAGAATCTCTCAGATTAATGAACAAATTGTGGCTATTGGTGACTTAGTTGAAGAAGCTGAGATAGTAATGACTACTCTCAATGGACTTCCAAAGTCATGGGACCCTTTCATAAGATGTATCTGTGTGAGAAGAAAGTTAATAAAGTTCAAAAGGGGTTGGGAAGAGTGTGCCCAAGAAGAAGCAAGATTGGGAGCAAGAGAAGAAAAACTAAGTGATGATGAGGATCAAGCTCTAGCAACCCAGTTCAGAAAAGGAAAGAAGAAGAAGGAAAATCATCCACCAAAGAGGAAGTTTCAAAAATTTGATAAAGGTAAGAGAGACTATTCTAAACTCAGATGTTACTGTTGTGAAAATCTAGGACATCTTGCTAGAGATTGTCCTCTCATAAAAGAAGTCAAAGAAAGAAAGAAAAAGAAGAGACATCATGCTCATATTGCTGAAGTTGATGAACCTGCCTTCAAGAAAGAAAAAGAAGAAGATTTAGATGAAGAGTATGTGTTGGTAGCGACTCTTACAAATTCAGTAAATTATGGTGATGAAACTTGGCTGGTGGATAGTGGTGCCTCCAAGCACATGACTGGTTTTAAAGACTCTCTTTCAAGTCTAGCCACAAAAGATTCTCCTCATCAAGTAAGATTGGGTGATAACTCTTCCTATCCTATTCAGGGTGTTGGGAATGCTTTTTATAGCTTAGATTCAGGAAAACATTGGAAAATGGAAAATGATTGTTAAAGTTGAAAAAGTAATCAAAGCTATACACACTGTTCACCCCCCCTTCTCAGTGTGCTCGGTGTGTCCAACAATTGGTTTCAGAGCGGGCCTTCACGAAAAGCCTTAGCAACTTGAAGGAGATCTTTGACACACCATGGGGTTCTCAGTGAATGGAGTACCATTGTTTTGTGGGACAGATTACTTGATCTGGAAAATGAGAATGCAGTTTTTTCTTGAGGCGGGAGGATTTGGTATATGGCAATCAGTTGTTACTGGATATACACCTCCAAAGAAGGTGAAAACAATAACTCAGAAGGAAGCAAAGAAAAATAACTCAATGGCTATGGAAGCTATTCTTGAAGGCTTATAAGATTCCATAAAAGAGAAGATTGGAAAGTGCAACACAGCTAAGGAATTGTGGATCAAATTAGAACAACTTTACTCCACTGAAGAACATGAAGCAGATGTTATGGAATTGATGCTTGAAGACCTAACAGATCTCCAAAAGGAGAAAATAGGAAAGTGCAACTCAGTTGAAGAACTGTCGCTCAAAATAAATTGGCTAAACTCTGATGAACAACAAGAAGCAGAAGACACCTCCATCAAAAGGTCAGTACAAGATCCAGGTAAGTATGAAGGTAAGTCTACTGAACACCCAACTTGTAATGTTTTTGAAGAAATGTGTTTATCTGGTATAGAAGATAAGTGCTATTCTAAATTCATAGATTGCAATACTTCAAAATGTGATTAATTACATTGTTCCCTGATAAATGATAGAAATGAATATTTAAATAATGATATTTCTAATGCTTTGCAAAAGGTTGAGAAACTTTGTGAACAAAACAAGGTATTGAAAGAGCAATTGGACAAATCTGAGAAGAGGAATCAAGAAGAATCTGAGAAAGCCACACAGACTATAATTGATCTAAATCTCCAAGTTGAAGAAGCTACCGGAATCAAAGAAGCCATATCCAACTCTCTGAAAGATCAACTTGAGAAGTCTGCTGCTGAAAATAAAAGACAATCAAAAGAAATTGATAAGATCAGAAGACAACTAGAAGATAAGGAGAAAGAATTGACTCGCAAGCTTCAAGACAAAGATAGTGAGATCAATATTGTTATCACCTAAACTGTAGTTACCCCTATGGAAGTATCCATTAATGGATGGCAATAGGGAAGGGCAACTCAAAAGGTGCAACCACGATCACCTCGACCTCCAGTAGATGGTTGTCACGCCAATTGAGGCAACCTTCGCTTTATGTTATCTAGCCCAGACAACAAAGGGGGAGACCCGATCTACTCCCGACAGGAGAGATCAAACCAAGACACCAAATCAAGTTAAGACTAAGTGAAAGAAGGTGTATGGTTTATCCTAGACCTAAGGATGAAGTCACAAGATAAGTGAGGGGTTCAATGAGTTTAGCTTTGGTTCATTGTTGATGTGTGAGTGACTTATAGTATTTGAAAATAAGATCCAGGATTATAGTACTAGTCAATGTGAGAAAATCCACTGCCTTGGGAAACGTGTCCAATGCAGGGTAGTTTAGGGGTTGAATTGGGGCTAACTAGTACAAGTGACAAGCTTGATCATGAAGTATGATGACATCAAAGGGTTTAGTCCACCAAACAAGGATCAATCCATAAGTTAATCCAACAATCTAGGAAAGTCGAATTGACTTGGAGAGAGATCAGTGCCTTGGGAATTGGGATATTGGAGTCAAAGTGAAGTTAACTTGTGGTTGATGACTCCTATTGCATGAGACCAGTGGGCAATTAAAGGTTTGATGGAGGAGTAAGTCTAGATCTAAAGATTCAAGTTTTGACCTAAGTGGACCACAATCCCTTAAAACAAGGAATGCTATCCCCAAGGCAAGATTTGACAAAGTGACACACTAGACCTAGGTTTTGAATTATGCTCGTTCCAAATCCACCAAAATCTCACGTACCCATGTCCTAGAAGTGGACCAACTCAATCTCTCCAAGAAGTGCGACTTTGCCCAAGGAGGGTTAAAAGTGTGATAAATGAATCAAGACAAGTCCAATGGCATCCAAACTTTAGATCCAAGTAGGTTGATCAAGTGAGAGTGTGGATCTACAATTTCAAGGCAATCTAATGGCTAGATCTTACTAGATCAGAGTTTGAAGATACCAAGTGGTCCAAAATGGGGATTAAATCCCTTAAAATGTGGAATAGGGCCCACGAGGTAGAAATTGCCAAAGTAAGAGTCTAGGGGTAGGTTTTAGGATGTGTAGATCATGAATCAATTGAAATCTTGACTACCCATCAACTAGATCTAGGTCAACTAAACTCTCCAAGAAGTGCGCCCTCACTTGGGGAAGCCAAGTTGGCTCGGGAAGGGGATCAAATGAAGGCCAATCCAAACCAAACTATAGATCTGGGATGCCGTGGATACTATAGAGGTGGGTTTTCAATATTATACCCAACAACCCACTAGATCTCAGTAGATCTAAGAAAATGTAGCAATGGAGGTTTTGATTAATTAGGGTTTGAAATATTTAAGACAAGTGGACAGATCATGGAAATAGAAATTACCTTGAGATCATACCTGAGTGATGAAGAGATATGCCTTGATGTTGAGGAAGATTCCCGCAGAGATCAAATGAGAGATGGTTGATTTTGCTTGCCAAATTGATGCCCTAGCCCACAAGTGCGACCTCCTCTACCTGTCAAACCAAGGAATAGCGATTCAATCAGTAAGACCAAATATGGAGGAAATACAAGCAAAATGCAATAGTAACATGAAATAGAAGGTCCTGGGACAGTAATACTCCTTGTTACCAACGAAGAGATCCAAAGAAGAAGTAGGGAGAGTCTTCCCCTACCAATACTTCCTCCTCAAATCAAATTGACCTCCACCTGTAGATGCAAAAACGTGGTACAAAAGATATGGCAAAACAAGATCTCCAATAACTCAGTGCAAAGGAAGAACCAACGAACGAACACCAAAAACATTCACCACAACACTGGAGATAGATGCAATAATAATTTTCTATTCCAATAATCCAGAGCCACAAGTCCCTTTTACAATGAGAGGCTCCCTCCTTTAAATAGATAGGAGAGGCACCAAAATCCTAACCACTTTTTGAATGAGTGGCTAAGATTAAAAGATACAAATGTCTAATCAATGATTGAGATGAGCTCAACAATAAAATACATGGATCACTAATAAAATATAACCATAAGTGGATGAAATTGCCCTAGGAGAGGGGAATCCCACCAAATCATGATGACAAAATATAATAAGAAGCTCATGGTGGGTCCAAGGGGTAATTTTAGACACCCTTGGTCAATCCCCATAGCACAATAATAATAAAATTGTCATCAATATACCAAATCGTGCCTCTATGGACAAATCGTGGGCCTTAGGAGGCCTCAGAAATCATCAGAAAATGCCATAAGTGATGGATGCGGGTCCCGATGAAGCTGAAACTACTGGAGAAGGTGTGGAAGACATCCCACTCATCATCACTGATCATCCCATGCCAAAAATTTGCCTCAGTAGCCCAAATCGAATTCCTCTGTAGCCATTTCTACCAATCCTGAAATGCCTCGGGAAGCGTGAAACTGCCCCAAACTGCCTCCTGGAGTGCTTGCGTTGGACCACCCCCTCCAAACACAACGCCCTAGGTCAACCAAATAAAAACCATCTCTGCTCTGACAGGGTCTCCGACAAACCAAAATTGCACTGGGATAGCCTACTAAGGCTTAATCATCACTGTAACTGCCTGGAATTGAAAACAGACTGTCTCATTGGACTCAGAAGGTCCAAATCTATCCAAGATGTGTACTCATACGCCATATGAATCTCTGCATGATCGTATAATATATCCAATATACTGGAACAGGTGAAATAATAATAATCTGTAAATGATCAAATAATGTTGTAAACCATAAATCATCATCATAACCCTGTATCTGCTGCATAGAACCATCATGTACATGTACATGGACCATATATCATCTATCTGTATCATCACAAGGTCCAACCATCTCATGTCCTATGGTTGACCTTGGTCAAACTAGGTTTGACCAAGTCAACATGACCAAATATAACTTAGACTGTCATCAGAAGCTGCTGCAAAGTGTCAAAGGTTAATGCATGCTTTACAACTTATTCAAATAACAATTATAACACAAAGTAATCATAACTGGCGATCTAAATCCAAATGTATAATGTCATTAATTATTATTATAACTCAGACTAGACTTTCAAGACCTTACTCACTTCATAGTT
Organism: Larix kaempferi; assembly: GCA_027924585.1. NCBI lineage: Eukaryota > Viridiplantae > Streptophyta > Pinopsida > Pinales > Pinaceae > Larix > Larix kaempferi. The sequence goes on along the minus strand of BSBM01000767.1, from coordinate 10,413,337 downwards.
GTGATCAATTTGCTAGTGAAGGGTGAAGGCTTAAAATAAATTGGCTAGGCTAAGGGATGACTCACTGACTCAACATTGTGACACTTCGGATATGGGAAAGGGAATACACACCATAGTATATACCGAATGAGCATTAACACAGGGAATGGCGGTGTCTCACAAATGGATAAGTTGTTCAAAGAGGGTTTATTCACCTTTAACAGATGCGCACAATCCATAATACAAATGAGGTCAGCAATTGTTTTGATATAGCATTTAAGTTCCATTGCCTTTTTGGGCCTGAAGTTTCCAGAGCCTTTGATCTATGTGTGTTTATAAACACATTGCATAGATTTACATTTATTTTAGGCTTTCTGCTGCAGGTGTGTTTTTAAGGCACTTGTTTACGTGAGCACTTCTAGGTGTGTCACAGACAACTTGTTTACCTAGGTATTTACATTTCCAAAAGATATAACATTTTATTTTCATGCCCATTTTCATTTGGCATGCCTTTCATTCATGTGTGTTGAAAAACACATTGCATGAACGGGCTTTTCATACAAGATATAACATTTGATTTTCCAGATTTTGTATTCATGGCAGCACCAAAAGTTTCAGGTTTAGCCAACGCAACTTTAGTGACTAGGGGGAATTCACAAGGAAATCCAACTCACCATAGGCAAGTTTTGTCACCAGCTCAGAGCCGAGACACAATAAATGGGGAAGCTCATCCAATACAGAGGCTACAGTGGGGAAAAGTCCTCCATGCCATTAGTCAAGTAGTAAGTCAGGGTGATAAACTAAAAGGTAGGTAATGGATGGATGAAGACAATGAATAATGGAGCCAACACTAGCAAGACAAGGTATTGTGGAATGATCACCTCTATTCTCCCTAAGGAGGGTAAAACCAATGAGTATGAATAGTGAACTTCTAAGTTTGAGTTGGGACAATAGAATATATATAATAAGATCAACCAGGGCCACATATCTATATGATCGCCAGATCATGACGCTAAGTGCTAAGACATGCTATAAGAATAAATATAAAAGCAATATAACCACAACACTATGATATACATGCTGAGTCATATACTTGAATGCTCATCATCTGAACCATCATCTATCCTCTGAAACTACTACTGAAACTCTGGGCACTACTGACTGCTCTGTACAAATGGTATAATGGCTACATTGGTCATCTCTCTGAGTGTCCTGAGACGCAGTCATGGCAATGGGGAATACGACTGCTGTGCAAAATCTGATAGTGATCCAATATAGATGCTCATCTAAGCATCTCAATGTAAGGGAACTGGCTGGATAGTGTACCGGAATTAGAAAAATAATGTATGGTAGCCTGACTACTATATATGTGATAACAGATACCTTACTTGAAAAATTGCAGAAGGAAAGTACCGCTAGTCAAAAAGGAGATTTAAGTGACAAAATGGGAATTCATTTCAGTCATGAGATTGAAGAGAAACTAAGAAGAAAACAAGGAGTTGAAATCAAATCCTTGAAGATAGAATTACAAAAGGTATGTCTGATGAATTTTGAATTTGAAAAGGAACTCTCAGAATTCAGAAAAGATAATCAAGAAATAAAAGGACAACTGCAAAAATCTCATGAGAAAGATCAGAACTCAAAAGGATAGATGGAAGACAGTATAGTTGATCTGAAAAGACAGGTAGAAGAAGTCAAGAAAATTGAAGAAAACCTAACAAGACAAATCCAAGAAAAGATAGAAATTTGTCAAAAGCAAGAATTGAAGATCTTCTCTCTGAAGGAAGATCTGGACAGAACAACTGCTTAGTTGAAGACAAACTCGAAGATCGAGAAGAACACTAAAGAAATTAAAAGCTTCATTGAAAAAGAAGAAAAGGCAAATAGTTATACAGAATCAAGAGAAGCCACATCACCAAAATCCTTTGCTCAAAGATATCCTATAATGTTCCATGGTCACTGCTACGAGTGTTAGTATTTGATAGCTCGACAACACTCCTGCATCAGGTGCCTAGGTGCAGGGGTCAATAACTTGTAGTGTCATTTATATTCATAAAGTGACTTTATTAATGTGTTTTTATTAAAGAACCTTTTTGATGTGACTTTATGATTTAAAAGTGAGTCGCACTTTATTATGTTTCTAAAGTGACTTTAAGTCATAAAGTGTACTTTTTTAATATTTAGGGTAATGTGACTTTTCAAAAAGGAAAATTTATTGTAAAGTTCACTTAGAAGATTTAAGTGAGTGAGAGATTAGATCCCAGCCATAGATCTCTTGGCCAAGATCTAATCTTGTTCATTGAAGTTGAAAAGTCATGAGAGTAACCCTAATAGGGTAATGTTATCACACAACTTGTAGTTGCCCCTAGAGGTATCCCATTCGGGACGGTAGAGGAGTTAGGCAACTAAAGAGGTGACCTAAGAGATGCCACGGTTCCCAATGCAATGTGGGAGTCACGTCAACCGAGGCACTCTTCGCTTTAGGTCAAGGTGTAACTAGACCAAGGGGGAGACCCTATACCCCAATCACAGTCGATTGGACCCAAACAAAGGTTTCTAAGGGTAGGTAAATAATGAGTTACGGAAACCAATGCAAGGTTAAGTGGACCTAAGAGTTAAGGAATGGTTGAAGGTGGTGTAATGGATAGTTAGTGTTTCAACCTATGTATGGTTTAGGCCACATGATGGGGTATGATTTCTAGGTATAGTACCATGTGTTTGCACAAGTGGGTCTTGTTTTCTTGGGAAGTGTGAAATGGTTCTAGGTGGACCCACAAGGTGAAGTTAGATGTGAGGATGGTACTATAGGTTAGATCTAGGCTAGATCTATAAGTTGGAGTTGGTTCTAGGATTACCCATGTACTAGATCTAGGGTTTGACACTAATCCCAAGAAGTGCGCCTTGCTTGGAGAAGGACTAGTGCCTTGTTGGATGGGCTAATGGGGTCAAAAAGTATGTCAAAGTGTAGATCGGGACACCTAGGAGCCAAGTCAAGTGGATTGGATGAGATCCAATGGTTGGATCTTACTAGATCTAGGTTTTTAAGTGATTACCCTAAGTGGACCACAATCCCTTAAAACAAGGAATGCAATCCCCAAGGCGGATCTTGACGAAAGGACAGTATAGACCTAGGTTTCAAGGCATGGGCATTCCAAATCCACGAAAATCTCAAACACCCACTTCCTAGAAGTGGACCAACTCAAAAAATCAAGGGGGTGCGATTTGCTCAAGGAGGGTCAAAAAATGGGTTTTGGTGGACCAAATCAAGTCCAATGGCCACCAAAATATAGATCCGGGATGTTAGTACCCCGATCTATGTTCCTTCAAAGTTTCAAGTGAATCTAATGGCTAGATCTTAGTAGATCTAAGTTTTAAAATGCCAAGAAGGTCAAAAGGGGGTTTCAACCCCTTAAAACATGGAGAGATGTCCACAAGGTAGTTTTCACCAAAGTAAGGATATGGGTTTAGGTTATCAAGTGTCTAGAATGCAAATCAAGTGAGATCTCACCTACCCATGTGCTAGATCTAGCCCAACAAGCCTCTCTCTAGGAAGTGCGATTTGGGTCAAGGAGGGCTTTTTGCCTTGAAAAGTGGGTCAATTCTTCGCCAATCACCACCAAACTATAGATCCAACTAGGGGTGGATGCTATAGAGGTGGGTTTTCAAAATCTTTTCAAACGGAGGGCTAGATCTAAGTAGATCTAAGAAATACCAAAAACAAGGGTTTTAATTTGATTAGGGTTTTTGTGATCTAGAAATTATGGAAGATTCAAGGAAGAGAAGATCATACCTCTTGGAACATACCTGGATGAAGAGATGAATGCTAATTGAGACGAGGATTACTTTGCCAAAGATCAAATGGAGAATTGTTGAAGCCCTCTTGCCAAATCGATTTTTCCAAGCCACATGTAATTCCTTCTAACCTGTCAAGCCAAGGAGCAAAGCATCAATTAGTTTAACAAATTGAAGGTAGATACAAGCAAGAGAGAGAAAAACATAGAATAGTTGACACAAAGGCAAAACTACTCCCTGTCAAACCCAAAACGACTTCTTCCAAGCTTGAAGGGCAAGCCTCCCCACCAATTCGCACTTGTCAAAGTCGCCCTCTCAACCTGCAAATAAAGTATGGCAAATATGCAAGATAGCTACAATAGATCCTCCAGTGCAATGGACAATAGCATTTACAACCGAAACAACCAACATTCACTCCAATCCAAGCATGTACTCCAAAAGATAGAAATTTTATTCCAAGAGCCAAGAGCCAAAAATCTCTAGATGAATTTTACAATGAGAGGCTCCCTCCTTAAATAGGATGGGGAGAGAGTACAATCATAACCACTTTTTACATGAGTGGCTAAGATTAAAAGATCTCAAGATCTAATCAATGGCTAACAATAAATCATAACCATATATCACATGGATCACCCACATAATGATAGCGCCCCCACTAAAAGGGTACAATGAGGGGTGACGTCATCCACAAGAGACAATATAAGCATCAAAATCCACCTCATGGTGACTAGGACATAACAATATAAGCTCATGGTGGGGCTAGGAGGTTTTAATCCTTACTAGCTCATCCCCAAGGCACAATAAAAATAATAAAATATGTCCAATATAATAAAAATGACCAAAACTGTCCTCAGAATCCATGACAGTCAAGCAGTAAATGTCCTCCTGTGATCAATCTGGGCATACCCACATGGTGAAAACTGACTGGAAGGTAGTGATGCCGCCCGTGAAGACCTCTGTGAAAACCAAATGCCAAAACCTTGCCTCAATTGCCCAAATCGATTTCCTCAGTGACCACCTTTTCCCATTCTTTAACTGCCTCGGGAACTGTGAAAGTGCCAAAACTGCCTCCTAGGGTGCTAGCGCTGTCAATCTGAGCCCACCAGGCTCTCCGGAAGGGGGGATAAATGGTAATAACAAGTGGCTGGACCACCCCCTCCATCATCAGCGCCCTAGGTGAACTGGCCTCTCGGGGCCCCTGCTGCTCAGGCTGGGAAATCAGCCCCAAATCTGGTCAACAAGTGTAAAACTGCATCAATCACTGTCAGAAGTGCCCGGAACTGAAAGATAAGTGTCTCAATGGATCCAGAAGACCCAAATCCACTAGGAATGAGTACTCATACGTCATGGGTTGCCCTAATGGGCCAGCTGTAGGGTCCACCATATATGGACAATGTATAATCTGCTGATCTGAAATAATAATAAACCTGCTGAACTGGATCAAACATCATATGCATCATATGTCCATCATATGATATCATCATCAAACATGTGGGACCATAAATCATCATCAATAATCATCCATACATGGCCCACATCATCACGGATCCCAAGAATATATAATCAAGGATAAATCACATCAGTAGACTAAGACAATGTTTCTCTAATCATTCCCACAGCTAAGCTCAAAGTATAAATTCCATTCAGTGGCATTAATCAAGTTAACATATTCCGTGATTATATAAAATTACTTGCACAATAGTTCAATTGACAAACTCACCCATTGGACATGGTCAAACTGCTAGTGAAGGATGAAGGCTAGGAGCAAGGTTGGGTCAAGGGTTTGACTTGTCTAACTTAACTCAAAAATACTTTGGACTGGGAGAAGGGGGAAGCTACAAACTCTGTGCTGGACAAAAGAACACGGGGGATGGCTGTGCCTCACAAATGGATAAGTTGTTTAGAGAGTGCTTATTCAACTTAGGCATCATGTCTACATCAAGTTGATCCAGGTTCATTAGGATCATTCAATTTCATTTCCATGGCGTTTTTGGCCTACATAACCCTTCGGATTTCAGATGTGCTGAGAAGCACAACTAGTTGCAGCTTGCATCCAGGGCATGTTTTTCACATATTTATAAGGTCAGCAATTGTTTAGATATAACTTTTAAGAACCATTGCTTTTTGGACCTTTCTTATACTCTTCGAGGAGTATTTTTAGCTTTTCATTGCTCTTGCCCTTTTTTTTGTTTCCATGGGCGAATTTTTTAGTTTCCATAGGTAGAACATGAGCTTTCAGTTTTAGCCAACAACATCTCAAGTGACTAGGGGGAGTTCGAGCCAATGCCAAACATCGGGACAACCGACCAGAATGATTTAGGCCTACAATCCAACTCACCAAAGGCAAGTTCTGTCACCAACTCAGAGCCTAGACACTGAATAAACAGGGATGCGGTCCAAACACAGAGGTAGAAAAATGGGGAAGTCCTCGGTATCAGAAAGTCAAATGAGACAAGTCAGGGTTTAAAGTCAAACAGGAAGGTCATGTATGGATGGAGACAAGTGAATATGGAGCCTACACTAGCAGACAACCAGTGTCGGGAAAGACCATGTCTATGTAAGGTGAAATACCAGTAAGTTTTGTTAAATGACCTAAAAGTGCAAGCAATTGTCCATTTTATGATTTACAGTTCATTTTAAATAGTTTGCCACATCAGGAATAATATACCAAGCACATGCCATGATCATGACTAAATCAACAAGATAATAATCCACAGTCAGTGAGAACATATCCATTACATCATCATGCATCATCTGAAACACTGCTGAAATACATCTCTAGGCACTGAACTGAAACTGTAATGGGATAAGTGGTCACATCAGTCATCAAATCTGAACTCTCAAGGCTCAGCCTTGACACAAGGTCATAAAATCTGAATAATGTACTGCTCTGATCATGAGTGATCCAAAATATATAGCCATGCTCTGGAATAAAGGAAGCTCTGGAATGTGCAAATATCTGCTGTACAAGAATAGTAGCCCTGCTACTATGGTGTGATAACAGGTAAATAAAAGATGAAAGAGACTTCATTTTGCAAAATCTGAAGGAGAGGAGCAGCACGCATCTCTAGAGGAGGGAAAGAAAGGCACAGACTCCAAGAGAGTTGGAGTTGGCTCGAATCCCAAGAGAGCTGGGTGAGAAGAGCATGATTTTCTAGAAAAGTATGAGCAGCAGAATACAGGAGAGGAGCAGCAGTTGAAGTGGGCACTTTTCCCTAGGTGAGGGCGGAGTTCCCAAGACATTTCTTCAGCATTTAAGAGGGCCGTACAACACGGACTGAGGAGGGCCATATTGCTGAGTTGGTGTGCACAGGAAACAAGGCAGAGTGGGCACGTTTTTTTGAGGCAACCAACAGTATCAACTTCTGAAGAGTTCCGTACAGTACTGAAGGGGAGATCTATTGCTGGTTCCTTGCACAGAAATCGAGGTAAATAGAAATGCAAGTGACTGTCCTGGGTTGCACTTCTTTGCATGTTTTTCCAGGCTGTATATTGCACTGTTTTGAGAAAATTTTGTGCTCAGATTTCTGGATCTCATTGTACTGTATTGAAGTGTATTGCTGATGTTATGCTGTGATATTTTGCTGCTAGCTAATATATTTTTCTAGAACTGGTTTTCCCCAGGGGTTGGGGGGTTTTTCCAGGGTCTTATTTGACCGACAATAATGTGTTTATGTATTTTACAGTTTGCTGTAAATGTGTTTATTTCCGCTGCTAGAGATGCTTCATGAGTAGTATATTCACCTACAGTGTTTTGAAATTTAAGCTTGATATAAATGTGTAATTATTTTTACTGTTGAGGTCAATATCAGAGTATTTCCTGAAGCATTCGACATTAAACTCGGTTAGCTGTTAAGTGGGTAGAATTCTGAGTTTTCTGGGTGTTCTGTGTTTTCTGTCATTTTTCAACAACAAGTGTAACAACTATGGTTACAAAGTCATTCATTGCAGAGCTTATGAAAGAAATCAAGGTACATTTTCTGTTCAGTGTTATAATTGTTATCATTATGGTCACTTTAGAAAACGTTACAGGATGCAGAGAGAAGTACAAGTTTGGAGAAGAAAGCAAGTTCAATCGAATGTCATGAACAACAATCAGTCTACCAAAGTATGGAGAAGAAAGTCAGTAGATTGCCCCATTGATCAAGACAGAAATGATGAAGTTTTGGGGGAAAACCCAATACCATTTTGAAGACTATCGATCAGTAACGTGGAGTGTACAAAGAATGTGTAAAAGGAGCTATGTACCTGATTATCATGGATTGAGATCAACGATCACACTCTTCTTAGTATCCTATAGCAGTTGGTTCCAACATACAAGTAGCAACAGTGCCCAGTGATAGGGGGAGCAATATTGCTAAAGAAGGTTCTCGTCGCCATTTGATGCAAAAAGAAAGAGAAGTTGTTGACAGGGGGAACATGCCCTGAGGGGGAGATGTATTGTCAAAGGATGTTCCCTTTGCCATTGATGCCAAAGGGGTAGAGAAGTTGTTCTCAGGGGGAGCCTGAGTGTTGTCATCAATGGCAAAGGGGGAGATTGTTGATTAAGTTGTCATTGATGCCAACAGTTGAGTCTTGGTGCCCCTTGTGGAGCCCCTGAGGGTTATTGTTTGGTTTGTGGTTGTCTGTGTCAAGAGGAGACCTTTTGACCTTATCCAAGCCCAAGCTTGAAGCCCTTGGAGGCCTCAGGAGCAAAATCCCTACCTACTCTTGACTTGGTTAAGTGCCCCTAAATTGTATCTTGGTCCCATTGAGTCCATTGTTGTATCCTTGCTCCTGGTTGTCTTCTGGTTGATGGTCTCTTTGCTGCTTGTACTTGTTGTGGTCTCTTGATTGGTTGTTGAAAGAATGTTATGGTAGTTTGGTCTTTGGAGTCCTCACACAGTTGACTTGTGCCCTTACATAATGAAGTCTTTCTTTTGATGATGTCCTTGAAGAGGTCTTGCACAAATTAAAGAAAACAAAGTTGAAGGACCCTGCCAATGCAAGTAAGACCCTCATAGGGTGATAGCCCTCGTCAAGCCCTTTCTGTTGATATGTGGAGTGTCTCCTAACTCCATACGGTTGATGACTTATTGTTGTTTAAAGTTGATGTGGTCATGAAGCCCTTAGTACCCTTATCTTGGGGTTTTGATGGCTATGAACCCATTTGGTAATGAAAGCATTATATATGCCTTTAAGGCACCTGTGATGACCTTGTGCCATTGGAGAAGCTCTTGAAGCCCTTACCACTTTATAAAGACATGATGAAATGGTGTTGAATCCCCCAATGAAGTTAGTGACATAGTAATGGAACCTATGATGCACTTGTACCATTAAAGATGTCTTTGAAACCTTTGAAGAAGCTCATACGCAAAAAGTAATGAAGCCCCTCAATGAACGATGAAGATTCCTTGCTTGATGGTCCTAAGCCCACATAATATGGTCACATGCCCACAAGATTGCTTTTAAAGAAGCCCTAATGACACAAAACCTTTTCAATTGCACTAGAGTGAAGTTTTATTAACATTTAATTATTATCTTAAAGTCGACCTGCTACAAGTTTTTTAATTAATGTTAAATTAATTTTTTATTGAATTTTTGACCTAACTAATGAAGTCGGCGAGCTAAAGAAAGAACTACTTTTAATTCTTATTGAAGTCGGCCAGCTAAAGAAAGAATTACTTTTAATTCTTATTGAAGTTGGCCAACCTTAAGAAAAGGTTTTTAATTAATTTTTAAATTATACTAGGTCAGCCCAGTAATATTTTTTCCAAAAAAAATGTGTATAAATACAAATTCGACCTCATTTGAATGCTGAAGATTTCGTGAAGTTAGCTCTGAATTCAGTGGTCTCTGTGGTTGCATCTGTAACCAAACCTCAACATCTGATCTCTGAAATTGAGACTGTTTCTCTTTGCAATTTCGGGCTGCTATAGATTTTGACTGTCTCCTCTCTCTGCAAACTCGGAATGTAGGATTTTCAGACTGTTTCTCTGATATTTTTTTGGGTCATCCTTCATCACTGTCTCTTGCAATTTCGGGCCAGAATACTACTCTTTACACAGAGCAGGATTATTATAAGCAGGCTGTACACAGGCAGCTTGGTGAGCAGGATTGGCACAGATTGCCTTATGTGTAGTTGGTCAGACTCAGATTGGTTGAGTTGTATGAGCAGTTGGTTTGACCCAGGTGGACTGAGTTTGGTGTGCAGTTGGTTAGACTCAGGTTGATTGAGTCTGTTGATGTGAGTAACAGGTTGATTGCACAGGTTGACGAGCAATGTTGCACAGTTGTGGTGAAGTGGTCAGTGGACTGTTGATGAGCAGTGAATAGTTGATGAGTAGTGGTCAGTTGATGAGCAGTGACAGTGGTTGTACAGATTGTGCAGTGTGGTACAGGTGTTGGTTAGCAGGTCCGCATGATATGTGTGGTTGTGATTCAGCAGTATCTATGTTCATATCAAGGTGGCAGGACGGGGCAACGAAATCTAGGGAGCTAAGGCTTCCTTCAGGTTGTAGCCTCCTTCTAGTTGTAGCTAGAGAATTGAAGTCTTTGTAACAAAGGGGGTTGTTGCCTCCTTCCAGTTGTTGCTGGTAAATTATTATTATAAAGGCTTCTGTGGGTTTTCCCCCTGGACTTGGGTTTCCACATAAAAATCTTGTGTCCTGTGTTTTGCTATGCTTCCTATGTGATGATGATATGATGACATATGATGATGAGCTATAATTGTTAATAATGCTGATGATATAATGATAATGTGATAATGCATTAATGAATGATGTACTCTACATAAGATTGAACAAGCTGCTGTTGATTGTTAAAGTTGAAAAAGTAATAAAAGCTATACACACTGTTCAACCCCGCCTCTCAGTGTGCTCGGTGTGTCCAACGAAATGAAAGCACATTACCCCTTATATTGTGGCTCATTACATATTATTGATGTCATCTTGGGTTTATTAGTGGTAATTGTCATTAGTATTATTATTTTAGTTATGTCGTCTTTGGTCCATTAGTTGTAATTGTACCTCTTTGTCTCCTATATATAGGAGGGAGACCTTTTCATTTGAATCATCTCAACTTGTCTTGTTTTGTGTACTTAGTACATTGTATAAGGAGGTTGCCCCCTCAAAAAGGCTTGCTATTCATCTCTTATCTTCATTAATTAAGGCGTGGATTACTCTTTTTGGTCTATTTATGCTCTTTTAATGCTCTTTTGGGAAATTTGTTGCATAACACTGATCACATAGGTCCACATACATCTGAATGAATTAGATCAAGAATCTCTCTTGATCTATGCCTAGTTCTTGGAAACGTATTGTTCATATGCTTGTCGAGTGCATAACCCTCATACACTCCTTTCTTTTGAATCCCGACGTTCGAGAATCAATGCACTATGTCCTTCAAGAGTGGTAGTGCTCCATAGTGGAAGTGACCAAATCTCTCGCATCAAGGCTCTCCCAATTTGTCATAGTCATGCACTAAATCACCATGTTTCTTTGAAGCCACAAGCAACCTATCAAGGCCACCTTCTTGCACACGTTTGGCTATTATCTTGGCTTATCATCAAACTTAACCACACACTTAATATTTGTCACAGCTGAAACTGAAACAAGATTCTTAGTTAAGCTAGGAACATATGAAACATCATCAACTCAAGAACATCACATGATTGTGCACGGAAAGAGATATATCCCATTCTAGTAACCAGATATGTGTCATCATTGCCCAATTCCACCTATATGCCGACTTCTTCTTGCTCTTGAAGTTTTCTGAAAGCCTTCTTATTGCATGTCATGTGTTTTTATGATCCACTATGCATGTACTAACCTACCCCATAGATGGTGTTAGTAAAAAGCAACGATACCATGGAGGAGGCATTCTTAAGCTTGGATGCTCACTCAATCACTTCGGAAGCTTCCACACTCCTTTGTCAACTGCTTTAGCTGCTTGTTCTTTTCCTTCTTCTTCCCAGGACATAGAGATGCATAGTGGCCCATATTGTGGCACTTGAAACATTTCACATGATGCTAGTCTTTCTTCCACACCTTATCAGTAAGGGCTTGGTTTGGGATCGGCTTCAATTGATGCCCTCCTTGTCTTCTCTTGGACGAAAGCATCCAAGAGCTCAAAGGTAGGCATGTGCTCATAGCCATAGACACTCTCCACAAAGGATTCCTAAGGCTCTGAGAATCCATTCATTATGATATACACCAACTCGTTTTCAACCTTCATCTTGATGGCCGTGCATTGATCTTTGATCTAGGTAATCTTTATCAAGCAATTAGATATCGTGTATGTCGCTTGTGTGTATGAATGAGTTGATTCTTTAGAAGCAATTTCGGGTTGCATTCACACTTTGATACAACGTGATCAACACCGTATATATCTCATTAGCTGACTTCCTTGCAATGGAAGGGATCAAATGGTCCTTCACTGAATTGATAAGGATTCTCTTTGCTTTGGCTACACTCTTCTTATGTGTGTTCAACATAGTAGCATTTGTTGGAGCAATAGCCATCCCTTTTACAATTTCCCAAAGATAAATTTCTTCCAACTTCTATAGTCGACACTTCCAAGCTGCAAAGTGGAAGCACCCTCTAGATCGCCACACTCTCTAGGACCAAGAGTAGTCATTCTGTAAACCTAGAACACACTTCCAAAAAAGGATCAGTCAATGAAATCAATCTATTTTAGGTTCTTTATGCCTATCTTAGGCAACAAATCCACTCCAAACACTAGAGTTGCATGGGCATTTCACCCACAACCTCTCGCAGGTCCTGGTGCCTTGTAGAAATGGATCACTCCAATCTCTGGAGTCTTTTGGGCATCACACACAATGAGATCCTCCAACAACTCCGTCTCATAGGTAGCAGTCTATTCTATACACAGGTCTGAAGAATCTCAGATGCACAACTCTGATACCATGTCATAAATTTTGCATCCATATGATACACAGATCAACACACAGAATTGACCTACAATTAAAATAGAAAGACTAGAAACACCATTCAAAATTTCGGAGCTTTATATACACAACTGCTGAATGGTGACACCACATATTGGAAGATGGGATCAGCCCTGCAAACAGATGGAGACTAGATCTAATAAATCAATAGCATGAATGTAGTGGATGGAAAACAAAAGCTTGGAACAACATTTTGTTAAATATTTGGTCATGCATTTTTCTTGCAGGAAGGGATTTTATGAACAGAATGCCAAATGCACAAAAGCCATGATTTGCAATTGTTATTACATTTTCTTTTGAACTGTAAACTTTGATACAGTCCAAACTAATCAAGCGATGCACTTCAAGAAACAGACAGACTATTCAGATTCAGCAATTTCCCTATGACAGGTGATTATATTTACAAGGAAACTGTGATATTCTCATGAGTTTTTTCTTTTCCTGTTCACTGGGAGAGAGTTGTCTCTTGTTCACATTGAGGAAGGAGCCGTGGAAAACTGATGCACTGCTTCACCATTTGTTTATGCTGATGTGCAAAGTCTATGTACCCCATGGATAACAACTCTTTAATACTGGTATACGGCTATTTGTAATTGTGTAAAAATGTCTAATTTGGTCATCAATGATAATTTCATCCAATTAAGTAGGTTAGTAGAGACTATGGGAGCTCTCTTGTTACATTGGCACATTTTTGATCTTCAAGCAGTATAATTTGTAGCAATTACAATAACAAAAGCAGGTGGAGCATGAATGCTTGAAAAGATTGTACAAAAGGGCCAAGTATGAGGCACCTATATACCTTCAGAAAAATAAGAACTTAATTTTGAATAGGAATAAGTTGGTGAATATCGATGTTTTCTTCTCTTGATGCCTTCTGTTTCTACATCTCTTGATGCCTTCTGTTTCTTTCATTTTCTTTTGTTGCTATGGTCATAAAGCTAAGGACTGTATCAGTTGGTTCTTAACTTCTTGTGAAAGACCAAGGTTTGACAGCAGGAGATCAGGAGATATCAGAGTCTTTGGATGGGGATGATAATGCTGCTTCAGAATCAGCAAATGTTGATGATAGTCAAACAGGAATTGCTTCTTCTATCGGTAGAGAAGTGAAAAGTAAGCCAAACTTCATCGTTATCTTCAAATATGTTGATGCTCTTCATTTTCATTCTTTTTTTTCAAATTTTATTTTTTAGGTATGTTTGATTTTGCTCTATATAATTACAGTCTCCGTTTAAGATTTATTACATTTAAATGCTTGTTAGATATTTTTTAATTTTATTATTTAAAAAAAATCTTATAGCATGACTGTAACAAGTACAGGAAGATGGTCAGTGTTCAAAACTTTTGGTGATGAAATGCTAACTGCTATATGGAATTTTCTAAATTCTGTAGTGAAGGCATTCTCTAATGTGTTGTCTCAATTATTCTTGTTACAATGGTAAATTTTTTGACTTTCATGCTTGCCTCCCAACTATCCTCTGCCCTGCTGTATAATTCAGTAGGGGCTACATGATAGATTACAAAATCATAAAACTCATGAACTGAAGGTCAAGAAACAGGACACATCCATATAGGCCTGCGTGTCCATATCCCACATGTCAGACATGAAATACAAGTGCCATGCTGCCTGCATTTGTCAGACATGAGTTTGACACATCCAGTTTTAGGAAATGTCAAACTCATGTCTAACGCGTGCCTTAGCTTGTCTTGATGTGTCAGATACACATGCGTGAAAAGGGAATCTGTGGCAGCCAAAACAGAAAAAAGTGATTGCCCCCTCTTTTTTTCACTTCCAGCCAACACTATAATATTGTGTAGGTGAAGGAGAAAAACTAGATTTGAGGGGATTCCAGGTTGAAAGGCATTCTAGCTTCCTAGGTTTGTCATTTCCCCAGCATCAGTGTTGTTCATCCTGACCACAGAAATCATGGCTCAATCATCAAGGGCTGCTGGTAACACTCAAAGAAAAGAGAAGAATATCAGTGTTGGTGTTGCCCACCCCAACCCCTCCCTCCCTCCCTCCCTCCCTCCTCCAAGTCCATCTATCACTGTTATTGCTCCATCTGCTGCAATTGGAGGTGCCAGTGGTGCAAATAACCTTCTATATCAAGACAACAAGCTCAATAAAGAAAATTTCTACTGTAGAAATATGCAACAAGAAAACAAGAGCCCAGGGCAAAGCTTGTTGGGGGAGGAAATGTTGTTGTACATGTAATTTCTGCCATGCCGAATTCAAGAGCACCTACAACTGAGTTAAGGAATAAGGATAATTTGTTGGGACTTAAGATAGGACTTGGAGCATGTAAAGTGGTGACTGCTACCCAATAAAAAAATATGAGAGGATGTGGATGGTTGGGGGAAGGTGGCAGCAACAAGTAGGGCACACGAAGATGGGGATCCTCTTCTATTCTCGATGAAGCCACCCAACTGAAGTGGCAGTGGGGTTGCATTTTGGCCAGCAAGAAAGACACCAACTCCTAGTGGTGGTCCAATGGTCAAGATCTTTCAACAAGACTGGCAAGTAGAGGTTGATCTTACCATCGGGTTCTATTTCTCTGTCAACTTCATTTATTTTAATTTTGCATGATCTCCTTTGTTTTTTGGGATGTGCCTAGCTCTAGTTGAACAAGCTCCAACTGGGTATGTGGCACCCCGCTGAGAGAAGCTTAGAAAGCTAGATCAACATTGTTGGTTATAGCAAAGGTGGATAAAATCCTAGCACCTATTGAATCATCATGGCCCTCATCTGATGTTAGTTTCTTTTATGGATGGGTATATCATTATATGCAACACACCATCCACTCATCAATTTTATGGTGTCATCCCAAAATGGACCAGTATTCTTGAATGGATGCTCTTGGAAAGTACAAGGATGTACAATGTATAGGTGAGTTGTTCATTAAAGTCATTGAAGACTTAGGCATCGATTCTCGTGTTTAAATTATCATAGATAATGCACCTGTTTGAAATGTTGTTTCTAAGATCATAGAATGAAATATTCACAGATGTTTTGGACAACTTTCATTGTTTATTCTTTGAATTTAGCCCTTAAATCTATTGCTTTAGATGTCACATAGAACATGGGTTCTAGCAAAGTTGTTTGGATTCAAATATGTACATCAAAAGCATAGGTAATGATATCATCCTACTTGTCATATATCTAGATGACATCATTATTATAGGTAGTGAAGCAAGTGCTATAGAACATATGAATTCTAATATGAGTAATGCTTTTCACATCATTGATCCATGCATCCTGCAATATTGTCTTGGTGTAGAAGTTTGGCAAATAGGTAGCACCATTTTTGTCAAACAAAAAAATATGCTAGGATTTTCCTCGAATCTCGTCTACAACAATGGAGAAAGGTTTGAATCTTTCAGCCAAAACCAACTCTAAGGCAGTTAATGAGTTAGTCTATATGGAACTAGTGGGGAGCTTAATAAACCAATGTTGTCAGACTCGGACTCGGGAAAGACTCGCCTGGCTTGGAACTCGGTCGACTCGGCGACTCAGATAAGACTCGGATAAGACTCGGCAAATACTCAGCAAATACTCGACAAATAGAAAAAAACTCAAAATATAGTAAATTTTGTGCACAAAATAATATACTAATGACATTTCTAATCCATATAAGTTATAAAGCCACATTCTATGTAGAAATTCATTGTATCATCTCATAAAATATGATAATACAACATTTGACGCTCCATATTTATATGCAAAATAGTGAACCGAAAGACGATTCCTTTAACAAATTAACATATAGTACCAAGTTCAACTACATAACTCAAAACATAAGTGGAAAATCAAAATTGACAATGTCTTCAAGCTCAATCTCAAGTAGAATGCCTAGAATAGGGCCTAGAGGAGCTAGTGCCAACATCACTAGACCAAAGACACAATTGTGATGTAGGTGTATTGGGTGTTTTGAAATGAAATGGAAACACTAGAGGGATCCTTAGTCTCCTCATCAAGCCAACTCAAATCATCCCCGGGAGATTTATACAGAAAGTACGGGTGCATGTAACTAAAATTGCATAGAGTGCAATCCATATCTATCCCAAAATACATAAACAAAGAGGCTCTAAATCACCTCTAGAGTCCAAAAAACTTCAAAACTTCATGCTACAACAAATAAATACATATCATCAAAACCATTGCCTATATTAGGATCTTATTCGTCAATAGCACCATGTTCCCCCCACTTCTAGGCTCTAGCCCTTGCCTCTCGAGTCTCAAAGTTGATCGTCCAAGGACATTAGTTGACACCCTACAATTTTGATGAAACC
The DNA here is from genome assembly GCA_027924585.1 of Larix kaempferi. Lineage (NCBI taxonomy): Eukaryota > Viridiplantae > Streptophyta > Pinopsida > Pinales > Pinaceae > Larix > Larix kaempferi. The sequence continues at coordinate 10,396,332 of BSBM01000767.1, read as the reverse complement.
TCCTAATCCAAGCATTAAAAAAGGTAGAAAAAGCTTCGAGTGCCTAATAAGTAATTTTGCTTGAGTGAAGGGTACAGGTTATGATAAAGGAGTTAAACAATCAACACCACCAACATCGAGGTACATAGAGGTGTTGATGTGCTTGATTAAATGCCAATCCCCTATCGTCATACATGATAGAATCCAGTGGAAACGTTGCAATCGTGAAAACCCTTAATACTGTTAAGTCTGTTGAATTTTGAATGGGATCTAAAATTCTACTTTTTGCATATGAAGTCCGATGATGTTGGAACCACTCTCAAATATCCTGAAACAATTAATGGTAATGTTAAAATGGTATTCTCCTTATCTTTCATTTTCTATCCTTTTACTTTATGAATTTAGCATTACCATCTTTGGCGAGTATCTGGCGAGTTTGGCGAGTATACTCGGCTAAAGGCAAAGCATATTTGACAAGGGAAAAAACTCCTTGGAATACCCTCATTAGTTGCCAAGTCTTAGGGAGCCAAGTTACTCAAAAGACCACCTTGCTAGTACACTTTATTACAAACCCCGTGGGGTATGGACATGCTTTAAAAAATTCGAAAGGGGCCCTGGAAAGGCCTGATTTGAACCACTGAACCCTGAAATGCAGAATTATTTTTGCAAACACTGTCGGCTCTATGGAAGTCCAACTGATGTTCAACTCAGTTGGTAACAGCTACAAAATTAGACCTTTAAGGTTCTATGATAATTAGCAGAATTGCTAAAGAAATGGCACCAACTTTCACTTGACAGGTCTAGCAATGACTAGACCTGGATACAAGGAAATCCATACTTATATGTTACCAAGGATTCCAGGTCATGAAAGGATGAATGTGACTCAGCCAACAACTCAAGGTTTAACCTTCCTTTCATTCCCAATCAAACCCTCTAACTGAGAAGCTAGTCTCTGTAGTTGATCAACTGTTTTTTTGTGATGCAAAATTTGCCAAATTATCTATGTTTTCGGCATTGATTTGACCCCTCCATTCCTCATGCAAAGACACATGAATGAGACAACTGTGATGCTTAGGAAATTGGCTGATTTATATTTCTGTAGCTGTTGCTATCCCTTTTTTCAACTGTAACCCATCATTGGAAGGGGTATCTTTCATCCATATGCATGAACAGATAATTTAGTACTCCGTCACACCTCCCATTGCTAGAGTTGAGACCAGTTTTGAGTGTCGAAAAACGAATAAATCAACTCGCGGGTCAAAGTCAACCTGCATGTGTGGACGATTGAGAGGGCATGTTGGGGTATCGACTCACGATTCTGAGGCGAGTGGCGAGTTTCCCACGAGTTTGGCGAGTCCCGAGTCTACAAGTCGATGTTGAGATTTAACATAAACCCAGATATTGATTTGCAGTTCCAATAAATTGATAAACTCATATTTATTCTTAGAATTTTAACACATTCTAAAATCTGCAATTTATGAATGTGAATACCTTGAATTTACTCAACCAAATATGCAACAGAAACAATGAACATCACACACATTTGAACATAGGAATTTTGGGCAATGTACCAGGAAAACCCTTGAAGGGAAAGCTAGTCACAATGAGAGATTTATTATGAGCTCATGAAGAAAAAATGAGTTTACAGCAGTACATTTTCAAGTTTCAACCAATCAAATCACTGTACTTATCTCAGAAAACCAAGTCAACACTACCTCAATTTCTGTGTGGCAGTATATAGTAAATTGTACGGTCGATCTGGTTGTAACAGTAGCTTGAAATATGAGCTTGATTCTGTACTTGCAAGTATGAACCGTACGGATTTACCACAACAATAAATGGCTTCGAAATTTGTGCCAAGTCTCCCTTAAAATATGTGCAAAAGATGCCTCGATTTCTGTGCCAAAGTACGTTGTAAGGACTGTATATTCTTGCTGTACGGACTGCATATTTTCTCTGCTGTACGGACATATTTAATGCTGAGAATACCTCGGTTTGCATGCCACCAAAAAATCTTGTTATTTGCACCCCCTTGGCGGCTACTTCTTTTCTTCTCCAAGCTCTTGCTCTCCTAATCTCTCATTCACGAATGCGTGTCTAAACTCTCCCAGAATTCTCTTTTTATTAAATGAGAGAAAGACTTTGTCTCTTCATCGTCCAAGTGGCTTTGTCTCTTCATCTTCCGAATGACTTTGTCTCTTCATCTTCAAAGTCAATGGAAGAGACAAATTGCACTTAATGAATTAAAAAAACATTTTCACTCACCTATTAATTAAAAGTCACATTAACTTTTATAACACTAAAATTAATATCTAGGAAGTCACTTAGGTCCTTTCTACATGCCTAGACGCCAAGCCTATGTAGCAGACCTCTCGAGCTATAAAATATAACACTCCCTCTTAGTGAGAGAGGTACTTCTGGAACCTCCACTTGGATCTATCTCCAACCCCATCACTCCATCCGTTGCTGTAGTTGCTCCCTTTGAACCAGAAGGCTTCCTTGCCACTTGCACTGGAATTTGTGTTGAAGACCAATTTCTGCAAAACATGCTTCGAGGAGTCACCTTCCACTCTTGAGCATCTAACTAAGTCATCTTGTACTAGCTAAGTCTCTCGACAATACTTGAAGAAGCCACTCATCCAACTATCCCTGACATTGGCATGAACCCTGAATCCAAGATCTCCTTGGACCCAATCACAGGCCGTATTGGCAGCCTATACAATATCCCCTGCTAGACACCAAGCACCCGTGTTGTGTCCAGGGTAGCTCCCTCTAGATATAAAAGTACTTGTCCCCTCTGGAACACCACACTATATCCCTCATCCTCCAAAGTTGATACTAAGAGCGAGCTAATCTTCAACTTTGGTACAAACAACACCTCCGCCACTTCCATAGATCCTCGTGACTCTACCTGAAATCTCACACATCCAACCCCCTTCACTGCATGCATGGTGTCGGCTCCACTATCAGTCTGTCTCTGAAACACTAAGGAACACCAATCTCATTCCTGTCATATGGCGAGATGAACCACTGCCCACAACCCATGTTCCAATGTCCTTAAACCTTGCACTACCACTGCCTGAAAGACAAGAGACCATACAGAATTCCTTCTCAAACTTCTTCGCAAAGTCATCAATCTCAGCTGATGCTATCGTCTGTGTCTCAACCTTGCCCTTTTTTTTTGTTCGGACATTGACTCGCATAGTGGCCAGTCTTGTGACATGCAAAGCATTTACTTTGTTCATATCCTTTTGTTCACCTTTCGAGCTGTACTCGCCACCAGGGCCTTTCTTGGTCCTCTGCTTGCACTTTCTTGTAAGAGCAACATTCTCCTCATCATCCCCATGCTGCTGGCCTATGTGGTTGGAACTAATTCTTAGCTCCTCCTATATGAAATTGTCCCAAATTCTAGTCCATGTAGGCATGTTCTCTTTGGCAACAATTGCACGCACAAAGTCTTGCCATGGTTGTGAGAAACCATTCAAGGTAGTTCTAACCATAGTAGCATAATTCGGCCATATTTGTATTTCATGTACGGATATTCGAAACAAATTCGAATTCATCGAATATTCAGTGTATGTGTAAATACGAATACAAATTCTTATTAGTGGACAAATAAATTTTGAAAACCAATTTAAAAAAAAAAACATTAATTATTTAAACACTATAAATCAGAAATATCATTCAATTTCATACTTTGTTATTAAAATAATATTATAATTATTAATAAATAGTTGTCTCTCACACTCACCATTAGAGATTCAATATTTTTGGTTTTAAAATATATTTTTGATTTTATTATATAAATGTCTATGTACATTTATGGTATATTTGTGAATATTTGATTAAAAGTATTATATATAAGCAGTGTACTTTCGTATTTTATCCATACTAGATTTTTTTGTTACGTATTTTTTCCCTATTGAATCATATTTGTACTCGAATTATGCTACTATGGTTCTAACCAGTGTTGCACATATTGGTGATATATTGAAAATATCGGTTATATCGCCGAGATTTTCCCTTGTCCGATATATTCGAAAAAATCGCGAATTAAAGGTATATATTGGACTGCTGAAAAGAATTGCAAAAATGTCACCCAGAATTGTGTTTTAAGTCTACAGGTTGGGTTTTTGGGGTTCATTGTTTGATTTCAAAAGTGTGAGAGAGCTAGAGAAGTACCTGTTATCACACCATTGTAGCAGGGCTACTATTCTTGCTTAGCAGATATCTGCACATTCCAGAGTTTCGATTATTCAAAGCTTAGCTATGATGAGTTTATTATTTTGAGATCACTCATGGTCAGAGCAGTATATTATTCAGACTTATGTTATACCTTGTGTCAAGGCTGAGCCTTGAGAGTTCAGATTTGATGACCGATGTGACCCTTTATCCCATACAATTTCAGTTCAGTGCCCAGAGATGTATTGTTGTAGTGTTTCAGATGGTTTATGATGATTATTCTTATGATGATGTTATATGACCTATGGATGTTTGATCATTGACAGTGGATTATTATCTTGTTGTTTTAGTCATGTTCATAGCTTCAGCTTGGTATATCATTCATGATGTGGCAAATGTTGTAAAACTTGAAATGAACTATCTTAATGATGAAATATAAAATGAACATTTTACTTGCACATTTAGGTTGTTTGAGAAAACTCACTGGTTCACTACCTTGCATAGATATGGTCTTCCTTGACACCATTTGTCTGCTAGCTTAGGCTCCACCATCACTTGACTCCATCCATCCACGACTTTCCTTATTTGGCCTTAACCCTTGACTTGTCTTACTTGGCTTTTTGATATTGAGGACTTCCCTTTTTACTACCTCTGTGTTTGGACCGCATCCTTGTATGTTTAGTGTCTTGGCTCTGAGTTGGTGACCTTTGGTGAGTTGGATTGTAGGCCTAAATCATTTTGGTCGGTTGTCCTGATGTTTGGCACTGGCTCGAACTCCCCCTAGTCACTTGAGATGTTGTTGGCTAAACTGAAAGCTCATGTACTACTTATGGAAACTTATATAAATTCGCCCATGGAAACTAAAAAAGGGCAAGAGCGATGAACTGCTAAAAATACTCCTCGAAGAGTATAAGAAAGATCCAAAAAGCAATGGTTCTTAAATTCTATATCTAAAGAATTGCTGACCTTATATATGTATAAACATGCCTTGGATGCAAGCTGCTATTAGTTCTGCTTATCAGCACACCTGAGATCCGAAGGGTTATGTAGGCCAAAAAGGCCATGAAATGAAATTGAATGATCCTAATGAACTTAGATCAGCTTGATGTAGACATGATGCCTAAGTTGAATAAGCACTCTCTAAACAACTTACCCGTTTGTGAGGCACAACCATCTCCCGTGTTTATTTTGTCCAGCACAGAGTTTGTAGCTCCCCCTTTCTCCCAGTCCAAAGTGTCTTTTAGTTGAGTTTAGACAAGTCACCCCCTTTTGCCCAACCTTGTTCCTAGCCTTCATCCTTAGAGTTAGACCATGTCTGATGGATGAGTTTGTCATTTAAGCTACTGTGCAAGTAAATATAAATAACAACAGAATGAATAGATATGATTAGTGCCACTAAATGATGTTATGCTTTAAGTTAAGCTGTGAGTATGATTAGAGGAAAATGTCTTAGTCTATTGATATGATTTATCCTTGGTTATATATTGACCTAGTCAAACCTAGTTTGACTATGGCATTTCTTAGGATCCGTGATGATGTGGGCCATGTATGCTTATGGATGATGATTAATGGTCCCACATACTCTTGATGATGATGCTATATGATGGACATATGATTCAGATGATGATTGATGTAGTTCAGCAGGTTTTATTATTACTTCAGATCATTAGATTATGCACTGTCCATATATGGTGGACCCTACAACTAGCCCATCATGGCAACCTATGGTGTATGAGTACACATTCTTAGTAGATTTGGGTCTTCTGGATCCAATGAGACACTTATCATTCAGTTCCGGGTACTTCTGACAGTGATATATGCAGTTTTCCACTTGTTGACCAGATTTGGGGCTGATTTCCCAGCCTGAGCAGCAGGGGCCTTGAGAGGCCAATTCACCTAGGGCGCTGTATGAGGGGGTGGTCCAGCCACTTGATATTACCGTTTACCCCCCCTTTCTGGAGAGCCTGGTGGGCTCAGTTTGACAACGTAGGTGCCCTAGGAGGCAGTTTCAACACTTTCACAGTTACCGAGGCAGTCCAGAAATGGGATAAAAGGGTCACTGAGTAATACGATTTGGGAAATTGAGGCAAGGTTTTCGCACTTGGTTTTCACAGAGGTCTTCCAGGGTGAACCCCCTATCTTCCAGCCAGTTTTCATCACTTGGGTGGGTCCACAGAGGCCACAGGAGGCATTTACTGCATGTCTGTCACAGATTTTGAGGACAGATTTGATCATTTGTATTTATTTTGGACATATTATATTATTTTATTGTGCCATGGGGATGAGTTAGCAAGGATTGATGCCTCCTAGCCCCACCATGTGCTTTAGGAGTCATGTCCTAGTCATTTGAGGTGGGCCCATGTACTTTTGCCCCCTTTAGTGGATGACGTCACCCTCCATGAGTATCTTTAGGCTATGACGTCATCATTATTTGAGTGATCCATGTGTTATATTGTTATGTTTCATCTTAGCTATTGATCATGTATTTAGATCTTTTAATCTCAACCACTCATTTTGTTGTAAAGTGGTTTTGAGATCTAGGGTTTTGGTCTTTATTATCCTATATAAGGAGGAGACCCCCTATTGTATAACTCACCTTTGGCTCTGGAAAACTTGGAATGAAAAGAATATTTTGGAGATCTACTTCTTGGCTTTGATTGGGTTTCTCTTGCATATGTTCTTGGATATTTTGCTTCTAGACATTGTTTGCTTTTTAGGTGAAATCGACTTCAAGAGAGGGAGGCCGAATTGCTCAAGCTAGCTCAACGATTTTGCTTTGTGGGAAGATTGTAGGGGTTGCTCACATCCCCCATGAGCAAGACGTCTTCATAGAGAGGGAGTTTTTCAATTGTGCTTTGTCCATTGATTGCTTTCTTGATATGACATGCTTAGATTTTATGGATTTGTAGATCAAATCTAACTTTATGTAGTTTGATTTGTAGGTTTTCATGAGACATATTTCCTCCTAGGGTTTGGATGCGTTCAAGACACTTGGATCAAGCTTGGAATTGTAACTAGGGCAAGAATTCTCCATATGCTAAGAGGCCACAAGCTTTTGAGGTAAGATCTACAAGGTATGTATTGATTTCGCTTGCTATCCACCCCATTGGTCAAAATAACGTTAAAATCAAAACTCTCATTTTTTTCTTTCTTAGATCTACTTGGATCTAGCTTGCCTTTTGAAAAAATATTGAAAACCCACCTCTATAGCATCCACGACAATTCGGATCTATAGTTTGGTGGTGATTGGGTTCCATTTGACACACTTTTCAAGGCAAAGTAGTCCTCTTGAGGCAAATCACACCCCTTGGGAGAAGCTAGTTGGGTTAGATCCAACACATGGGTAGGTGAGATCCCACTTGATTCATACTCTCCTCACTTGATAACCTACCCCTACTGCTTCACCTTGTTGATTTTTGCCTTGTGGGCCCCATTCCTCATTTTGAGGGTTGTGCCCCACTTGGGTCAATTTGGTGATGCATTTTCCATCTCAGATCTATGGAGAACTAGCCATTGGATCACTTTGATTTTCTAGATCCACATTGATACTTGCCTAGACTACTTGGATCTAAAGTTTGGTGGTCATTGGACTTGATTTGACACACTTTACCATGCTTTTAGCCCTCCTTGGGCAAAGTCGTACTCCTTGGGTGTTTGTGTTTGTCCACTTCTAGGACGCGGGTGGTTGAGATCCCATTGGATTTGAAACACGCATACTTTGAAACCTACATCTAGTGTCTCACTTTGTGATGTTCTGCCTTGGGGGTATCATTCCTCATTTTGGGGATTGTTGTCCACTTGGGTCACATAGTGAAATATTAGATCTAGTAAGATCCAACCATCACATCTTGGTTAACCCAATTCATTTGCATCCTAGGTGTCCCGATCTATAATTTGACATCCTTTTGACTCCATTTGTCCATCCACTCAAGGCACTAGTCCAACTAGGGCAATTTGCACTCCTTGGGAATAATGTCTTTTCCTAGATCCCATATGTGGGTATCTCTAGTTTCATCTTAGATCCATAGATCTACTCGTTACATACCCCTTAGTATCATTTGCACCCCTAACTTTACCTTGTGGGTTCCACTTGAGCTATTTCCATATCCCAAGGAAGTGGGTCCCACTTGTGTATTTCATGGTACTAGATCTTGTCCTTTGATCTCATTATGTGGCCTAAATCATTCATTGGTTGAAACATAAGTCATTCCTTAAGCCTCTTTCAACCACACTTAAAGTTCTAGGTCCACCTAACCTTGCACTGGTTTCCGTAACTTGTCTTTTACATATCCCTAGGAACCTTTGTTTGGGTCCAATCATCTTTGATTGGTTATAGGGTCTCCCCCTAGGTCTTGTTTCATCTTGATCTAAAGTGAAGAGTGCCTCTGTTGACGTGACTCCTAGCTTGCATTGGGAACCGTGGCATCGCTTGGGTCACCTATTTAGTTGTCCATCTCCTCTACCATCCCGGATGGGATACCTTTAGGGACAACTACAAGTTGTGTGATAACAGTACCCTCGATGGTGGTTAATAGAGACAACTACCCACAAATTTGAAGGCAATCATTTGGAGTTTTGTTTAATTTAATCTTTGTATACAATGCTTCCTGTGTAATTCAATCCAATGGTGGCTTGATTGGAAACTGTGACTGCTGTAATGGAGAGATGTAGGGAATATTACAACAATGGTAGTTTGTTGTAGTGTATGCATCAAAATAGATAACAACGAATGCTAAATCGACACACAAAACCATTGAATAAGAGGAACAAACCCTAAGAATTTTGGCAAGTATCATTCCATGACTCTTTTTATGGTCAATGATCTGTGTTTAGAATTGTGGCTCTAGACCTACACTCAAACCCTTCTTTATTATATCATAGTTAGTGGTTCCTAGCGTTTGATGATTTTATATGGTGGTGCAATGAATATATGGACTCAGTTAGAGCTTTCACTTCAATCTCACCCCGATTACCTCCACAACCACCTACTGGTTCCAGAGGAAGAGTGGTGCCCTTTACTCGTAAAAGGGGTAGAGGGAATCGATGATTCAGATTCCTATGATCTATCATTTTCATTGTATCAAGCACTATTTATTTTCTAGATGCCTCATGATGATTCATCTCATGAGACACATTTATTTTGAGCATTTAATGTGATTTTGTATCATCCTATCATGAACATGTTTCAGAATTTTCAGTTAAGTAACGATATGTGACCACTTGACATCTTATGTATCTTATTTACTAGTTGTATCATCATATTGATGTAGCAATGTGTCTATTTGATGTTGTTGTTGCTTTAGATATTTAAAAATTTGAAAACAAATGGGTATTTTTGTATTTTTTTGAGGTCTTGCGACATTTTCCGAGATTTTCCGCAGATACCACCGAGAAGTTATATTCCAGACCATCGCCGAATCTTTCCCCGAGATGATATATGCAACATTGGTTCTAATGGTTCTAACCAAATCTGCATCATCCACTTTCTCACCAACAACAACCAACTCATCACATAACTGTGAAATCCTGGTAAGGTATGATGTAACATTGTCAGTTGTGGTCATCTTAGTATCTCTCAGCTTCTCCCTCAAAACCATTTTCCGGTTTTGATAATTGCTCTAATACAACTTCATCAAAGCTGTCCACATATCAAAGGCATTCTTTTTCCCGGTCATATAAGGCATAATGTGGTCTTTCACTGCATCAAGAAGAATACGTTTTGCCTTTGCATTCTTCTTGTTTTATTCAACCAATGGTTCAAGATCAGTGAAAATAGTGACAACTTCCTTGGTTATCTTAAATTCCTCCAACAACAAAGTGACTCTCTCCTTCCATGGGATGAAATTCGATGCACCCTCCAGCCAATCCTCAAACCGCAATCCAAATGTCACAGACATACTCATAGACCAACCAACAACAAGCCCAAACCTGATAGGTGAAACAACTTAGCAATACCCTTGGTGCCCTTGTGTTAAATACTGTTTTCTTTGTTCAAAATCAGAGCCCCAGCTCATATACCATCTTGAAATTTAACATAAATGCAGATATTGATTCACAGTTCCAATAAATTGATAAACTCAGATTTATTCTCAGAATTTTAACACATTCTAAAATCTGCAATTTATGAATGTTAATACCCTGAATTTAGTCAACCAAATATGCAGCGGAAACAATTAACATCACACACATTTGAACTCTGGAATTTTGGGCAATGCCCCTGGAAAAACCCCAAAGGGAAAACCAGTCACAATGAGAGATTTATTATGAGCTCATGAAGACATAAGTGAGTTTACAGCAGTACATTTTCAGCCAATCAAATCAAAGTTCTTATCTCAAAAAATCGAGTCAACACTACCTCGATTTTTGTGCAGCAGTATACAGTAAACTGTATGGTCGATCTGACTGTAACAGAAGCCTCGAAATCTGAGCCCGATTCTGTACTTGCACGTATGGACCGTATGGATTTACCACAGCAGTAAATTGCCTCGAAATCTATGCCAAGTACGTTGTACGGACTGTATATTCTCTCTGCTGTACGGACAGATTTAATGCAGAATACCTCGGTTTGCACGCCACCAATAACTCTTGGTATCTCCACCCCCTTGGCTGCTACTTCTCTTCTTCTCCAAGCTTTTCCTCTCCAAATCTCTCATTCACGAATGTGTGTCTAAACTCTCCTAGAATTCTCTTTTTATTAAATAAGAGAAAGACTTTGTCTCTTCATCTTCCAAGTGACTTTCTCTCTCCATCTTCAAAGTCAATGGAAGAGACAAATTGCACTTAATGAATTAAAAAATCATTTTCACTCACCAATTAATAAAAATTCATGTTAACTTTATAAGTTTATAACACTAAAATTAATGTCTAGGAAAGTCACTTAGGTTCTTTTTACATGCCTAGACACCAAGCCTATGGAGAAGTCCTCCCGAGCTATAAAATCTAACAGCCAAGTCTTAGCCGAGTACTCGTTTGGCAGGTGACTCTGCCAAACTCGGCCGACTCGATGAGTCTCCCATGAGTCTGACTACAATGGTTTTGATAACTATGCTATACAACTACCCATCATCTAGACCTCCCTTTGTGCAAGATTTTGTATCACTTACATGCACTATAATTTTAGTCACGTGCTAGAAATCTACTATTTTGCTTCATGCTGCCCAGAGCATTTATTGTGGCAATAGTAAAACATTAGTCAAGCTCTATTTCCCATATACTTGATCACTGTTCTGTGGTCATTTTATGACTTTACAACTAATAATATTCAAAATTCATGCACAAATGTCCTTTTATGTAAGACTATTTTGACAAATAAACCTACTATATACATGTCCAGTCAAAAGATATTCAATTTTTTTTAAAACATTGATTTATCCAAATCCATCCCCACATCTATATCTGAATATGTCTCTATTCTAGCAACATAATATCTATATCTGTATTGCTTCTTTAAAAAAATTATTCTAGGTTCTATGATTTATTTTTTCACTGTGGTTCCCTATCCATCATTAATGGATATTAATAACAACTTACTTGATCTGCTGGTTCTCCTTGCATCTGAATTACAAGAGAGCATCAATCTCAACACCTCTGCTCGTTCCTTTTATGCCCAGTTTATTTTCATATTAAAGATTAATTATTTTGAACTCTAAAAATTTTGACACATCAATGAAGAGCTTGTGCAGTGGTCTTATTTTACTCTATTTCACAATCATAGGCTGTTAACCATGTCAACCAATACATATCTGCAGTCTATTTTAATGCAACTGGTAAACATGCAGTTGAGGCATATTTTATATGGGTTTTTGCTGGTTCTGCGTTTTCCTCAATATTGTTTTGATTTGCCTAGGGCCTTCAACATCAATGGATGGAAGCCTAACTGTAGATGGTCCTGGAAGTTCAAGTTATTCCGAAAGTGTAATGTCTCCTTCGAAGCGTACAAAGTTGTATGTTCATTTTACCCTCTCAGGAAGTACATTAAATTTGTGTTGATGCTATACCAATGGATGAAGGGCACAAAAAGACCCTGACTCACAATTTCTTTGAGATTAAGTACTGGATAAGCATAAATAATGCTTGCACTTTTTTTTAAATATCCTCAACTGAGTGATGGTGATAATATGATATCCAATATATGCTGTTGGTCAAAGAATTTATGCCTTGAAGTCTCTGTAGAGTTTCTTTTCTAGCTTCATCAAGAACATATCTTGTGATGCTTTTTCGGGTGCCCTTTATGCTATTTGGATGGAATTTACAACATAAAATGTATGTCATTTTTGTAATGTCATTCCCAAGAGGATATCCCCAGTCACTGTTTATTTTTCTATCATTATTTTCTGTCTTTTTGAGACCCATCGACGTCTTTTGGTCATTAGTGGACATTAATACAATCGCATTTCATTTCACTAGCTACTTTTACATTACAATATTCCTGTGGGGCAGTACCAGTGAAAGTGTAATCTGATAATGCAGCTAGAAGAAGTCATCAGTGACCACATAATTTGCAAAATTTAGAACCTTATAGGCGACTTAATTTTGGAGGAATTGAATGGCTTGCTGATTACTGCATTTCTGATTTGTGGGATGTTTAACCTGTTGGAGTAAATGCTATCATGCTTCAAGAGATTTATAAAAAGTACGTTTGAGCCATTATATTTTGTCTCATTTCCTTCTTTGAAGAGTCTCGTTGATCAGCTGTCTGGGTTCCTTCAAGGCATAATATTCTTACATATTGTTGCAATATCTCTAGAAGCTTTGAGATGTTAGAACTGCCTATGTGGCTTGCAGGCTTCTACAGATTAAAATGTTCAGTATTATCCTGATTTACATGAAAATTCATTTTATAGTATGTTTCATTTGGGGGCCTGGTTGATTACGATTTTACAGACATTCCAAATTTAAGACTGCGGGCCTTTCTTCTTGTTATTTTTCGTTGCATCAGAGGTTGCAAGTTTCAAATCATAGTGACTTTCCTTCTGTTAGTTACTCTCTCTAGAGAATGGTCAAGCTGTTGGATTTTAATTGGCAATTTTCTTCTGGACAATTCTTTATGACATTAATTTGTGATGATATTAACTTGTTCCAATGTTCATTGTTTCAGCCAAATAAATTTATATGGTGTCCAAAGCTTTCCGTCCAGGTCTGTTGTATTGTTACCTAAGTTGCAGGAAATGCCTAGAATGGTGGCATGTTGTATTGTTACCTAAGTTGCAGGAAATGCCTAGAATGGTGGCATACCTGTCCCGGAAATGTGAGGAAACATGGAAACGTATACAAAATGCCTTGGAAACATCCTTGTCCATACCATATGGCGTTTCGAAATCTGGAAACTGTTAAGATTCAATATGATAAGATAGATAACATCGATATTCAATTCAATTTCACAACAATAGCATATATAGGATCACTAAAAGAATATCAAACACAACATAAACACAAGAGACACAATTTATCCTGGGAAACCCTCATTGGGTAGAAAACCCAGCAAAACTTCCTCAATATAGATGATCAAAAGTACAAAGATGAAATCCCCAAACAAGAGCTCATTCTCCTCCTTTGCAGATCTCTCTCTCTCCTATGCGAGTTCACAAGTGAGTGAGTGTGTGTTCAAATGAGGAACACACCTCCTCTATTTATACTTTACATTCACTTGACAGGTCGGCCTCAATAATTTAATCTCCTTGCAGACTGGGCCGACCCCTCTAGGGGACTTAAACACCCCATTACAAATGACTCTTAGGGGATCTTCTGCCCCGACTTACAAGGGAGGATTTACCTCAATGAATTTACATTATTAAATATAATAATAACATCCCGATGGAGGAATAAAACATCTCCGGATGAATAATAATAAAGTACAAATAGAATATTCTTTGAAGTTACAATATTTCAACACTCCCCCTTAACGAGAAGGATATTCTAACAACATCTGCAGGAGCAAGGAGAGGTCATCAACAACATCATAGTGATACATCTATAAATCATTGGAAGTTTTCTTTAATCATCATCAACAACTAGAACAACTGCTGGAACATCTTTAATATCTTCAATACTGGAACATCAACATCTACAGTATTGAGTCTTCATCTTCTGCAGCATTCGATCACTCGATCGTCTACATAAACATCATCATCTGGATCTCTTCGATCAACAACATCATCTGGATCTCTCAATCAACAACATCATCTGGATTTCTCGATTAACAACATCATCATCTGGATCTCTCGATCAACAACAACGACATCATTATCAGGATCTCTCGATCAACAACATTGTCATTTGGATCTCTTGATCAACAACATCATCTGGATCTCCCATTCAACATCATCTGGATCTCTCGATCAACAACATCATCAATATCTGCAATACACATGATCCAATTACGGGATGCTCAATCCCTATCAATTTAGGACATAAAGCCAAGGATGATACAATCCTGATTCACTTACAGGATGATCAATCCCTATCACTTTAGGACATAAAGCTAAGGATGATACAATCCTGATCCACTTATGTGATGATCAATCCCTACCACTTTAGGACATAAAGCCAAGGATGATACAATCCACTCGTCAACTTAGACCAAGTCTAAGGACCACTCACAGAGACACAAGTCTCTGGATTCATTTAGGACTAGAGTCCAAGGATGATGCAATCCACTCGTCAACCTAGACCAAGTCTAAGGACCACTCACGGAGACACAAGTTTCCAGATTCATTTAGGACTAGAGTCCAGGGATGATGCAATCCACTCGTCAACTTAGACCAAGTCTAAGGACCACTCATCAACCTCATCGTCGATATAGGCATCCTCATCATCGACCTCATCGTCGATATAGGCATCCTTATCATCGACCTCATCGTCGGTATAGGCATCCTCATCATTGACCTCATCGTCGATACAGGTATCCTCATCATCGATACAGGTATCCTCATCATCGATACAAGTATACTCATCATCGATACAGGTATGCTCATCATCGATATAGGTATCCACATCATCTATACAAGTATCCTCATCATCGACCTCATTGTCGGTCCAAATATCATCATCGACCATATCACTCCCCCTTTTTAGGAGGGTCCTTTTGAACTACACCAAGGTTGTCTCGGAAATACTCAAACTTTACTCGAGAAAGAGGTTTGGTCAATACATCAGCAACTTGCTCATCAATGCTCACATACTCGAGCTTTATAGCTCCTTTCTGCACCATATCCCGTATATAGAAATATCGGATCTCTATGTGCTTTGACTTATCATGGAACACTGGATTCTCCGTCATCTTGATACAACTCTGGTTGTCACACAGGATCATAGTGGAGTCCATCTCTAAGTCAAATAGTCCTGACAACAGCTTCCGAAGCCATATGGCTTCACAACTAGCAGAGCTAGCTGCTATATATTCAGCTTCAGCTGTGCTGAGAGCCACACTGGACTACTTCCTGCTAAACCATGAGATCATAGCAGATCCAAGACAATAACATCCAGCCGATGTGCACTTTCTGTCTTAGACACTTCCATCCCAATCTGCATCTTGTATAACCATACAGTCTGAAGTCATGATCTCCAACATATATGTTATCACATCCATGTTAGCTGGAGCTACCATGCTGTAGATTGTGTGGTCGGGGACCATACTATACTTTTTTTTTAGATCAGAGATCGGATGCCTTCAGAGGAGGCACACAATTTTGTTCAGATTGCCCTGAGCAGATGTATCAGAGGGGATAGATAGTTGTACAGTGGTACAGACATGTTACTTAGCATTTACCACAGGGTCACCCTTCCATGCCAGGCTTCGATATGAACTTGTTGAGACAGTTTCCTAGTCTTGTTTTGATTGAGACTATCACAGAGTATTGCTGGTTTACTATTTATGTCCGGATTCAGCAGAGATCCAGTTCAGAGACAGCCTCAACAGCAAGTATATGGTGCGGCAGGTATTGCATTTGATGTATATTGCTCATGATTGTTGCTTATACTTGTTTATACATGATAGTACACTAACTCTACATATGATGATTGATTTGGTGATCTAGCTATTATTATGATATATGATTGGGCCTTTGGTGATGTCAGTCCACCCCTTCCTAGTAGGCCCCTATATCTGCACACCAGGTGGCACCTCTACTCCTGGTATAGACTTGGTCACTTAGTACCCCTTAGGCAGCTGACTTTGGATCCACCTTCACCTTCTCCATCCATCCGACTCATACATGATATACTTTCCCGACTTCGATTCCGATTTGTGACCTTGAGGATCCCTTCCCCCACTGATCTCTGAGTATGCCATGACTCCCTGTCTGTTGTGCCTCGGCTCTTTAGTGTGTGAGATGCACTCTCAAACCTGGGATTTGCTCCTGTCGATTGCCCTCGATGTTGCAATGCAGTTAGGATTGTGTAGCCTCACCGAGTGTTCCCCATTGGTCATCGAAGCATGTATTGCTCACCCCCATTACTTTGCAATATGAGCACCATGATTATATCTTTTGAGATATGTATGTAGCCCAAAAGGGCCTTGATGTAAATTGAAGAAATGAAGAAATGTAAAGCAAGCCAAAAGGCTTTTTGTAAATGTAAATCTAGCCAGAAAAGGGCTAAGTATGAAATTCATTGTAAAATCCATGCAATGTGTTTGTAAACACACATGGACACAGGTCAGCCGTACATGTCAGCATTTGTAGTGGTTATTTCTCACCTAGTCCTGCAGGGCAAGGAGGTGAGAGGGAGCAAGGGACAAGCTCAAGATTGTCCCCTAGAGTCTCAAGTTACGGTTTGCCGGACACCCAATTTGGTGGCTCTAGAAAAGAACCTCACAGAGTCTTCGGGCACGGATGTGAGTTGTGAGATACTTGTTAGATGACTAGTGGCGGTTTCCTTGCACTATAACCATTTGTGAGGCATCGCCCTTCCCCATGTTCTGTCATGGTATACTTATCTCAGTGGACCCCGCTTTCCCAAGTTATCCAAAAGGTTACATGATCTTTATCCATGTCATCCCTTATCCTTCGCCATGTGTTCCACGTCACCCAAAGTCAGCTAGGTGGTCAAGTCTATAGGTTGTGCATAGCAGTTGAGCCTTTTGGATGTGGTGGGCCCACCTCACATGGGGCCTTGTATTTTCCGAGATTTAATGCAGTTTTTGATCACCATATTTTTGTCATATTGTTTAGTAATGTACTAACTTGTATAAGGAAGCCTTTCGCTTCATGATTGCATACAGGTATTCAGCTAGCACCATTGTTGACTAGATTTGACTTGGTCAAACTAGGTTGACCAGGCCAAAAATGGGCCCGAGAAAATGATGCGACCGGAATTTCAATTTTGGTCAATTATTATCTACAGGGGACCCATATGAGCTTCCAAGTGACAGAATGCAACAAGATTGAGGCGTTTGTGAGATTTTTAATTATTATTGGTCATTAATGACCTGTTTTAATTAAAAATCATGGATTTTGGGCAAATAATGCCTAAGTGATGGATCGGGGTCATTCGAGTGGTCATTCCTACTATTTTTGGGGTCCACGATCACATTGCAGCTGACGGTTCGACAATCCGGGCACTTTAGATGGGTCAAAAGCCTAAATTACATCTTCAGCAGTATAAACCAGCAATAAAATACATGGAAAATAAAAAATTGACAAAGGCAACTATAGCAAAGGGTGAAAATCAATGGCTGACAAATAAAAGGGTGGTTCCTAAGGTAAATTGGTAATGTTTAACATGGTATTTGTACATTGTAGGTCTCTCCATTGGGCAAACTCACTACATGGGTCGAATTTCCCCATTGGGGGCGTTTTTCCTCCTTGGCATTTTCGATTTGATGGATGTATTGCATGGGGTCCACGATCACATTGCAGTAGACGGTTCGACAATCCGGGCACTTTAGATGGGTCAAAAGCCTAAATTACATCTTCAACAGTATAAACCAGCAATAAAATACATGGAAAATAAAAAATTGACAAAGGCAACTATAGCAAAGGGTGAAAATCAATGGCTGACAAATAAAAGGGTGGTTCCTAAGGTAAATTGGTAATGTTTAACATGGTATTTGTACATTGTAGGTCTCTCCATTGGGCCAGCTCACTACATGGGTCGAATTTCCCCATTGGGGGCGTTTTTCCTCGGCATTTTCGATTTGATGGATGTATTGCATGTGTGACCTTGTTGTATTGAGTTGGGGGGACAAAACATCCCATAGGCACCCCCCAACCTTGGCTTATATTTTGTATGGACCCCACATGGGTCCCCCTCTCTCCACATGTGCGCTCTCCTTGGGCAATTCGCACCTCCATGAGGAGGCATCTCCTCCATTCGATTTGGTCATTGGGGATTAAATCCCAACCCTCCATTTTGGGGGGAAACTTGTTTTGAGAGTGGCCCTTCTCTATAAGAGAAGGCATTCACTCCATTGTAGAGTCTCTTGGCATTGTTGAGACTTGATATAGATAATTTTGAGAGACACTTCGACTGAGTTACGTGTGATATGGAGTGAAATCTTTCTTATGTTGATTGAGATCATATTTCTGATGCATTGCTGATTTATTTGTGGTGTCCCCATCTCTCCTTGAGCATTTCGATTTGCAGGTGAAGTTGGTCACTGGAGGAAAATGCAGAACTTGAGCCAGCAGCTCCTTGCTAGCGTTTCTCTTTGGGATTTCAACAGGGAAGTGAATTTGCATTGTTGCTATTTGCTTTACTCATCATTTGTCGCTCATTTGCTGGTCTATTTTTGTTATTTGCTATAGAAACTAATTTTATCTCTCTTTGGCAGGTACAAAAACGCATTAGCTCACTATCTGCTCCAAAACGCAAAGGGGAAAACGCATTCTAGATCAACACTTGATCTTCAAGGTTTGTCTTCAGCACGGGGATATCTTCATCTTCATTATCCAGGTACTGAATCTCTTCTCGTTTCTCATAATCTCTCTTTCATTGTTGATGTTAAGCTGCAACCATTAAAGAAAACCCTAAAAATTGATAACTTAGCTTCCAACCGTTAAAACCCGTTTTTTTATTGCAAACCCGCTTATTATTTGTGCTTAAACGTATAAATCCAAAGTTTCGGATCCATTACACTCCATTAACCCATAGTTTAGGCATTGGTCTACCCGGCAAAAACGCCCACCTGGGGCGTTTTTCTCTTCTGCTTGCTTGGGTCAAGTTTGGGGTTCTGGGTACTTTTGATTTGGGTTCAGAATGTCGTTTTACCTTAGCAAATCAAGTACCGATTGCTGGAAGTGATTATTTATGCTAATTATTCTCTGCCCTAGTTCCATTTGTCCACTACCTAACCCCTTTCCTAGGCAGTTTACTTCACTACCTCACTTCCAACTCAATTCACATCCTTAGACTATTTTTAGCCATCTCATCTTTAATCTAATCTACTTGATTCATCATTTCAACTGTTGGTCACGTTTCATTTAAGTATTTATTTCATTTGTGTGTCCAACCGGTGGCTGAAACTAGACTTAGGACCTGCTTACACTCATTTCTTGTCTTTAATTCTTTCTATTTCCTAGGATTTGTGTGTGTTTTGTCTCTCGACCTTCACTGGTTGAGCAGGGTCTCCCCCTTGACTTGGCTACGTGCCTCGTCTAAAGTGACAGTAGCCTTGTCTGGTGTGACTTCCGTTCCCTGAACGGAGGACCTGGCTATTGCCGGTTACACCTTCCTAGCTGTTCACCTCTACCATCCCTGTTGGGACACCTACTACCAAACAGCTAGAGTTTGTGTGATAACAATAGTATAGACCAAAGTCTATCGTACCTCCCAGGTTCCTCATCACATGCTTTGCAGCTACTAGGTGAACACATCTAGGCTCAACTAGATACCGACTCAGGGTGTTCACAACAAAGCATATATTTGGCTTGGTATTCGTCAAATACATCAACGAACTAGTCATCTGTCTGTAAACTGTAGAAACCACTGTCCATCATCCCAGATCTCTACTTCACATTTTCCTTGGCTAAGGAAAAATCTCATTTGATCTCAACCACATATCTAATCACAAGAATCATGCCAAGATTCTTTAACTTTGAGATCTACTCCCTCTGAAGTAGAGTCTTCTACATCTGAGTATTGTCCTCCCTTTGTGTTTGAACATCATGCACACTCTGCATTGAGTGATCTTCTGCATATCTATCTATGCCATCTCTCGTCAGATGGGTCTACTAATATGAGACTCAAGATTACTTGAATTCTATGGTGAGTTCCTTCTTGCTTCCATCTGAGAGAAGCATGTCATCTGTATAAAGATACTGACTCAACCTTGTAGCAGAGGTTGAAATCCGCCTCACCTGTGGTGATCATCAAGCTCATCAAATGACTATTGATCCTGGGCACCTGTTGAACCCGTGCAAAGCCTTCTTCAATCATGTGATTCTCTATCGAATCCTGGGAATTTGCTCGATATGCACTTCTTCTTCAATTACACCATTGAAGAGAACGGTCTTGTCATCCATGGGTGTAATTTATCTCTGGAAGTGTGTCTAGCCACTTGGAGCAAACATCTCATCATGATCCTCTCCCTCTTTCTAAGAGAATCCTCTAGCCACGAGCCTTCTATAGTACGTTTGATTTGTAAGTCTTCTTGTTGAACATCCATCACTTGTTCTTTGGAACAAGTGTTCATCATCCTTCTTTTGTAGATCATAGTACATGATCTTTCCTACAAATCAAATTTAATTACATGATTAGTAACACTTCATAATCATCAAATCATGTTGACATTTTAATGATAACCTATTATGCATACTGGTATGATTCACACAGTTATGCAACTATATTGACCAATACTTTGGCACAACACTTTTCCATATCCTGTATGCATACAGTGGCTATCTAGATGCCTTCCATCTCTACCAGAACATACTATCAAGAGTGTGCACAGCTCCCAGCATGTTAGCAAAGAGGTTTCATTCTAGACAAGCGACAATGGAATGTTTGTCCAACTTACCCATCATATGCATATTAGTAGTATATTGTTCAATGCTATATGAATGCTTACACTATGCATGATATATTCTAGGAATACAAATATGCATACAACTATTACGAGCAATATCATTTCAAGAAGTAATTCAAATAACAACTCAAATACTTATCTTTTATGCTTGTGTTGTTGCCTCCCTCTTGATCTCTATTTTCCCTTTATGATAGCATCATGATTATATGTCTTTGAATTTCCATCCATCCCGGACCACTATGCATGCTTAAGTGTGCTCTAGTTTCATCATTGTGTCATCCTCAAAATATCATACATAGTCATACATTCATTAGTATAATCTTAATACTATCAAAACATTATAATCTTAAATATGTATGGTCATGATCATTTCATATACAGGTAATTTACCACAAGCGTTAGTATTCACGGTTTCAGGGAGTACTTTTTTTATTCATGCATATTCTTATTTGACCACAAGACTCTTCTAGTTTGTCATATCATTAATCAAACTAAGAAGCATAATATGCATAAACCCTTGATAACTTTATGAATAATCATTATCAATCATTCAAAAGTATACTTATATAAGATCCTAACACAAAGTAGGATTCTAACTCGATATGGGAAAACATACCTGGATTATCATGCTTACTAGTTATGTCTAACATACCCAAACAATGTCTTCTTTGTTCTCTTCAATGATTTAGAGACCTTGTGCTAGTAAACTGCATATCTCATAAGTTAAGCATTGTAGAACCAAAGTATACATACCTTGTAAGTAGAGCTTCTATGTGATCAATGACTATGGATGAGTCTTTGTCTTCATGTCATCATGGTCATATAGATTAGTCTTTCTTGATGTACCTTTCATGTTAGCAGACAACATCATCCTCATACAACACCACAAGTGCATTAGTACAATCATAAGTGTCATAACCCTAATCAATGAATGTCTTCTATCATTCACATGCATTCATACTCTTACTAAGGTGATCGAACAATCTAAAATTAATCATGATTGTACTAACCTCAATAATATGAAGACAAACATATCATGAACTTAATCATGAAACATATTTCAAAACATACCTGTATCTCCTCAAGTCATACCTGTCGAGATTGCTTGTAGTCTTCTCTATAAGGGTAAAACCCTAACCATCCAAGGTAGATCACTTGTAAACATCTTATATAGGTTCATGGTGCTAGGATGATAGAGTATCAGTTCCATTTAAACCTCCTTCATTGCTGCCCTATGAGTTTGCCAACTTTGCTATGGTTTCTTCTTACTTGGAAACCCTAATTTTCAATCTCCTTCCTCCCACAACATTTTGATGGAAGATTAATATCTATGATGAATGGATTCCAAATCCATTTTCAAAGTTTCCAATGTTGCATCAGGTGTCTCCAACATTGTATCAAGTCATGCCATACCTAAAAACTGAAAACCCTAAGTGAGCTTCTTCCTGTTGATTTTTTAGTGCAGCTGCGAGACCCATTCTCAGAGAGAATGGTACCCTAGTCATTTGACTAGGGTTCCTGGTCAAGTTAACCAGGCAGAGTATGAGTAAGACCCTAGAAGGTACCCTAGGGCCCCTAGCTGTCTCCTGGGGTTCTTGGTCTAGGACCAAGCAGATTGATGCCATGGCAAAGTCCCTAGCATGTGGCTAGGGCCCCTATTTGTCTCTAGGGTATTCTGGTCTAGAACCATACCGTTTCTTGGTCATGATGACCAAGCCGATCCTGCAGGTTGAGACAGAGACTTCCTAGGTCCTGCAGATGGTTGATCAACATTCATCCTAGGACTGAATGCTCAGCTTGAGGCTGAGGACCATTCTCTGGGAGAATGGAGATCCTGGTCATGGACCAGATGGTTGATCAACATGTCCCAGTCTAGGACTGAGGTTCAGCCTTGAGCTGAAAGCCATTCATTAAGAATGGAAGATATTGTTGTCCCCTCTCCTAATCGGTTATTGCTAGGTTGCTTCTCAAGGGACTGGCCACCCCTTGGTGATGTCTCTAGCACCTAACCCTTAGGAGCAGCGTTAAGGACAAAAAGATTGCACCATCCGTTTGGATCTTCTCCCTTATACAGTGATGACAAAAATATATAAACTATGTATCTTAAGAGAGAGAAAAGTTTTTGGTCTCGATGGTCCTATTTGATTGCATGCCCACCTTGGTCTTGTGGTTGTTGACTCATGGTCATTTTCTTACTTGGTCCTAGCACTCTCACTCATGTGCACACTTGACCCATGATTCCTACTTTATGGAGTATTTTTTACCTAAGAGTTTATTAAAGACCATTGGACCATGTATTATTATGTTTTGTTATAGGGCCTTGTCCCACTTATGTTTTTGGTCTTTTTACTTTATGTTGGACCTTTGGTTTTTCACTTTATGATAAATTCATTAAATATTTATTTTAGTCTTATTAATAAAATCTTTATGATTTTATTAATAAAGACTTTATGAGTTTATTAATAAAGTTTTTTATTATTATTTTAAAGTCTTATATTTTTTATTTAAAAACCCTTGGACCATTGGTACCCTACTTTTATTTTATTTATTATTTATTTATTTCTTATTATTCTTTTTTTTTAATCCTAAGTTTTTGTTATTATTTTAATCCTAAGATTTCTAAATCTAAAACTATATAAAAACTTAACTCTAATTCATCAAATGAAATATATTGTGAGCTTGAGCTTTTACGTCTCTCTTCTACTCGCATCAATTGCTTTGGGCAGATTGTCTCACGGTTTATCTCACCTTCACGGCTGTCTCTCCATAGCTCTGTCTTCACGGCTTGCCTCACAGATTATCTCACCTTCACGGCTGTCTCTCCATAGCTCTGTCCTCACGGCTTGCCTCACAAATTATCTCACCTTCATGGCTGTCTCTCCATAGCTTTGTCCTCACGGCTTGCCTCACAGATTATCTCAGCATTCAGCATTTTGTTATTTCAGATCTGTCTCACAGCTTTATCCTCACGACTTTACACTCAAGGGTTTCCCTCACAGCTTGACCCTCACGGAGCTCTGTCTTCACGGCTTGCCTCACAGATTATCTCAGCATTCAGCATTTTGTTATCTGTCTCACAGCTTTATCCTCACGGCTTTATCCTTCACGGCCTTCTCTCACAGCTGTATCCTCACACGGCTTCATCTTCACGGGTTTCTCTTACAACTTTTCTTTTTCTTGCTGTAGCAATTGATTCCGGTTGTAGCATGTGATTCTTTCACGGCCTTTCTATTTCTTGCTGTAGCATTTGACTCTGAGCTGTAGCTTGTGACTGTCTCACAGCTTCTCTATTTTTTATTGTGGCATGTGATTGTCTCTATTTTTGCTGTAGCATTTGATTTACTCACAGTTTCTCTATTCTGCCTGTAGCATTCAGCAGTCATCACTTTAATTGAACTCTGAGTGAGTGTTTGCTTACGTGCTTGACCTTTGTAGTCTGCAGCACCTGTGTGTCTTTCTTACTACTGTCATTTTAATTGAAGAACTTGAGGTCTGTTTTATTGTACCTGAACCTTCTCTCTCTTAAGGTACGTATATGGTTTATCTAGTTTGACTTGTCCTTTCAGTGACAAGATCAAAACTATCTGAGTATAAGGCTGATCCAAATATTGGTTATAATTCGTTAATGCTACTTCTCATTTAGTTTACTATTCCTGTCACTTGAAATTTATTTTATATATTGTGCATTTGATGATTCTCGAGGACCAACTCTAATGCAGTGACCAAATGGAGCATTAAGTTGAAAGAGATGAAAATTATATTACTTCTGTTTTAATTCAGCTTAAATTTAATTAAGTATTGCAATTGTTTACATATTCTTGTATCAAGTTTTTATATATGCGATAAAACATACATAACCTGGAATTTCAACACTTCCTCCTCTTCTTTGATTTCCTCCATTGAACCATTTTAGATGTTTCGTATTGTTTCTGGTGTATATCTAAAATTTTGGATCTGCAGGGTCTGAAACTTCGGCCTGTGGTAGGCTGACCCGTCATATTTCCAACCCCACAGGTTTGAGCTTCATTGGATTCTCCATCAGAGAGATATGCTCAGTTTCCCAACATGACCTGTTTAAGAGATGAAACAACATAGCAAACTTGTACAGAGTGCCATGTGTCACTGTTTCAACTTCGGCGTCTAAAACTCGGACCTGTGAAACTAAAGTCCGTGCCCTAACTGTCACTTTTTACGGAATTCCATTTGGAGCTTCCTAGCCCGATATATGACCTTTTTACCTAGGTCACATGTTTAGGGCTTCATTCTAGAAGAGGAAGAAACCCTAACTTGTACGGATTATATATTAGAAATTACAACGAATCTGAGGCTGAAACTCAGGCACAAGGTACAGGAACATGTCATCTTCGGCTTGTCCAAGTTTCAAATCCTGAACGTTCGCCAAAAGTGATTTATAGCGAAATTTCCACGATGACTAAGTTTTGCTATACAAAGCCCTAACTTTCAAATTGTCACAAGTGAAACAAGTGTCCTAAGTGCCATACATTGCCTTCCTTCAGGCTAGCTCTGATTCCATGTTAAGATTCAATATGATAAGATAGATAACATCAGTATTCAATTCAATTTCACAACAATAGCATATGCAGGATCATTAAAAGAATAACAAGCACAGCATAAACTCAAGAGACACAATTTATCCCGGGAAACCCTCATGGGGTAGAAAACCCAGCAAAACTTCCTCAATATAGATGATCAAAAGTACAAAGATGAAATACCCAAACAAGAGCTCCTTCTCCTCCTTTGCAGATCTCTCTCTCTCCTATGCAAGTTCACAAGTGAGTGAGTGTGTGTTCAAATGAGGAACACACCTCCTCTATTTATACTTTACATTCACTTGACAGGTCAGCCTCAATAATTTAATCTCTTTGTTGACTGGGCCGATCCCTCTAGGGGACTTAAACACCCCATTACAAATGACTCTTATGGGATCTATTGCCCCGACTTACAAGGGAGGATTTACTTCAATGAATTTACATTATTAAATATAATAATAACATCCCGACGGAGGAATAAAACATCTCCGGATGAATAATAATAAAGTACAAATAGAATATTCTTTGAAGTTACAATATTTCAATAGAAATGTCGTACGGTATGGCCAAAAGATGTTTTGAAGGCGTTTCAGCCAGTTTCAGTGACGTTTAAGGCATGTTTTGGAAGTTTCTTGGACCACCCAAGTGCACATGAGGGATGTGGGACTTGTAGGAAAATATCGCCTTGTTTGTCCCAATGACCCTTTAAGACAAAACACAAATAGGGGCTTGAAATCTGAGGAGTTTGTCACCTTGAAATTAATGGTAACATTAATTTCAAAAGTGACATTAAGTAAAAGGATAGAAAAGTGGCATTCTCCTTTGTCTTACCTTTTCTATCTTTTTATTAAATTTTTAACATTACCATTAATTGTTTCAGGATGTTTGAGTGGTTCCAACCTCATCAAATTTTATATGGAGAAAATAAATTTCATAACTCATTCAGAATTCAGTAGACTTAACAGTTTTCAGGATTCTAGGGTGTAGAATTTTCTGCACTTGACTGTTTACTGGTTTATGTCAACATTTCGTGGTTTTCATTCCCAGTCGGTTATGCAATGACTGGAAACTACTTATGAAACTTTTAGTAACAATTAAACACACAGTAAAATACACTAACAGGCTGGAAAACACATTTAGCAATCACACCATAAAATGAAAGACTCAGAAATTTTTGGCCAAAATAAAGCCCTGGAAAAACCCCCACGGGGAAAAGCAGTTAGAGAGAGATATTTATTATTTCTTCAGCAAAATTAATGGAACAGTAGTACAGTGAATATACAACTTATCTCCACATTAAATGCAACCCCAGATTGCCTCGATTTCTGTGCACAAAAGCTGCCTCGAAATGCGTGCTGAAGCTTCTCGATTTCTGTGCAAATAATGACCTTGGTTTCAGTGCTGTACCCTTCTCGATTTCTGTGCAAACACCCTTGAAGTCTGTGCTGTACTGTTCCTCGATTTCAGTGCATAAATCAACCTCGAAATCCGTGTATTGAGATGACTGCTCTACGGACCAGAAACTGTACCAGTCACTTCTAGAAAACCGTGCAGACTGATAACCTTGAATTCTGTGCCAGTTTATCTCGGGATCTGTGCCTGGGTTATATGTCTCGATTTCTGTGCCTCGAAATGCATGAAGCTGCCTAAAAAACAGAGCCCAGAAACTTCCTCGAACTGCGTGTAGAAGGTAATGCTACTATACGGTATCACCTCGGGATTTGTGCAGATAATTAATGCAACTCTCTAGAAATCTGTGCTGATAATAAATGTCTAGTCTTTGCCTCGATTTTAGTGCCCAAATGGTTGCCTTGAAAATCGTGCTAGTCTCCTTGCTCCTCTCTTCTCAAAATGTCAAGAATGAATCAAGAATGCCTCCCTCAAGTCTTTTTGACTAAACCCTAGGGTTTTCTAATCCAACGTTGGAGATTAGATCTCATCCGATGGTTGAGATTTAATGAGAGTGAAAATACCTTTTATTTAAATCACTTAAATAAATTTCACTCACCCACTTAAGATTTATCAAAAAGTGACTTTAACTTTATAAAGTCTCATTAAGTGACATTTAATGTTGAGGGTCACCTTTTTCCCCCTTCTAAGTGACTTAGGCAAAAGTCACTAGGGGAACACTTCCCTAGCTACAAAACTAACACTCCCTCTTACCGAGGAAGGTGTTCCGCACCACTCCCAACTTATCTCTGAAGAAGACAAACTTCCCCCTCCCCAAAGACTTCGTCAGGACATCTGCAACCTGCTCATCAGTGGATATATACTGTAGCTCAACTGCCCCTCTCTGAACGTAGTCCCGAATGAAGTGGTACCTGATGTCAATGTGCTTCGACTTGTCATGGAATACCAGATTCTTAGAGAGCTGAATGCAACTCTGATTGTCGCAATAAATCACCGTAGGTCTTAGCTGCTGATCAAATAAATCTACCAATAACTTACGAAGCCACAGTGCTTCGCAAGTCGCCTGACTGGCTGCCATATACTCAGCCTCAACAGAACTCAATGCAACGGATTTCTGTTTCCTGCTGAACCACAACACTGCTGCCGAGCCCAAGCTGAAACAACAACCGGAAGTGCTCTTCCGGTCCCTCACACAACCTGCCCAGTCTGAATCTGTGAACCCAACCAAGCTGACTCCACCCGAACCCCTGTAGTCCAGACCATAATCCACTGTCCCTGCTAGGTATCTCAAGATGTGCTTTCCGGCCGCCCAATGCACACTCCTAGGCTGCACCATGAACTGGCTAAGAGTGTTGACCGCAAAGCACAAGTCTGGCCTGGTGTTGACCAGATACATCAACAATCCGATGAGCTGACGATATAGTGTGGGATCCACCAACTTACCCTCTGAAGCATGAAGTTGCTTCAAGTTGGTGATCATAGGTGTAGACATAGGCCTGTAGTCCTCCATCCGATAACTCTTCAGAATCTCCGCTGCATACTTCCCCTGTCATAGGAAAATATGTCCAGGCTCCTGCCAAACCTCCATCCCCAAATAGTAATGCATCAGCCCAATATCAGTCATCTCATACTCAGTTGCAAGATCTCTCTTGCACTGTGCAATAAGACGCTCATCTCCAGTGATAAATAAGTCATCAACATATAACAGAAGAACGAGTGGATCTCCACCAACCACAGTGTAGTATAGGTTGGGATCAGCCTTACTCTTCTGAAATCCCATCAAAGTCAAATATGCATCGATCCTAGAGTACCAAGCTTTAGGAGCTTGCTTCAGACCGTACAAGGCTTTCCTAAGCCTGCACACATGAGAATCTCTCCCATGTATCTCGAATCCCTGTGGCTGCTCCAAATACACCTCCTCTTGCAGAAGACCATTGAGAAACGCGGCCTTCACCTCCATCTGGTGGATCTTCCAACCCATCTCTGCTGCTATAGATATCACTGCCCTGATAGAGGAATACCGAGCAACTGGAGCAAATGTCTCATCATAGTCAACTCCCTCAACCTGTGAGAACCCCCTAGCCACAAATCGAGCCTTGAATTTCTCCACACTGCCATCTGCAGCATGGTTGACCTTGTAAAGCCACTTGGAAGTCACAACTGACTTTCCCTCAGGTCTCGGCACAATCTCCCAAGCATCATTCTTCATGATGGAATGGTACTCTTCCATCATGGCATCTCTCCATACCTGATGCTAAGAAGCCTCCTCAAATGTAGAAGGTGCAGAGTCACGAAGGCTCGCAACAAGGGCGATCCCATATCTATCTGGCTCAACAACTGTCCTGATTGCCTCCTGAGGTCTACCAAATGCTTTTGCTTCCTTCAAGGTGTCCTGAAGCCACTTAGGCTTCTTCTTCCTTGAAGGCGCCTCCCAAACTGGTGTATCCTCATCTGAGGAAGTGCCAGAAGCAGAAGGTCTAACACCCCGAGGACCTGTAGCTGATGAACTAGTCCCTGAGGACCCTGTAACCTGTGAGCCTGAAACCTGTGATCCTGAACCTGTGCCTGTCCCTGAACCTGTCCCTGTACCTGTAATCTGAACCACTGATCCTGTAGAAGCTGTGCCTGTACCCTGTGATCCAGTCACCCCAGAAACCTGCGGACCTGGAACCTGTATCGAAGAAGCCTGTCTCAACTGAGGTGTGGGAGCTGGTGGCTCCCCCTGCTACATCTCTCTCGACTTCCTGAAAGCCCTCTCCTCATCAAACTTCACTTCCCGCCTCACTACAACTCTCCTCTGGCCAGGAATGTAAAGCCGATATGCCTTCGAAGTCTCATTGTAACCCACAAAGATACCTCTCTCTGCAGTGGGCTCGAACTTCGTCCTCTTCTCAGAAGGGATGTGAGAGTAAGTCAGAGAGCCAAATATCCGAAAATGGCTCACCTCAGGCTTCTTGCCTGAATAGATCTCCTCTGGAGTCATCCTCCCCAAAGCACGGTGAGGTCTCCTGTTCTGCAGATACACTGCAGTGTTGCAAGCCTCTGCCCAAAGAAAGAATGGTAACCCCTGATCATGAAGCATGGCTCTCGCTGCTCCAACGATCAACCTGTTCTTTCTCTCTGCTACTCCATTCTGCTCAGGAGTGTAGGGAACTATCAACTGTCGCCAAATACCCTCCTGCCTGCAGAAATCATTGAACTCCTTGGAGGTATACTCACCCCATTATTTGATCTCAACATCCTGATCTTCCTCCCCATCTGCTTCTCCACAAGGGCTTTGAACCCTTGGAAGACAGTCAATACAAGTGGGGACTTCTTGTTCCTCAAGAAGTAGATCCAGGTCTTCCTGGAGTAGTCATCAATGAAGCTAATATAGTACTCATGACCAGTCAAAGATACTGAGGACATAGGACCGCAAATGTCTGAATGAATCAAGTCAAGCACTCCTGCTGCTCTCGTGTCACTGCTAGGAAAAGCAGTCTTGGTGTACTTTCCCAAAGCACACCCTCTGCACACATCACTCTGCTCAGTGTCGAACTCAGGTAAACATGTGACCATGCTCCTCAACAATCTCAGAGCGGGGTGATGTAAATGGGCCATCCTCCTGTGCCATAACTCACATAGCTCACTGCTGCTGCTATGTGTGCTAGAGCATGCTGTGGCTGAAACAGTAACTTGTACAGTCGTCCACATCTAACTCCAATATCCATGGGGGTAGACACACCTGTGGTCTTGGGAAATACCTGCACTCTCCCATCTGAGAAACACACCCCAAGACCCCTATCCTCAATAGTGGAAACTGAAACAAGGTTCTTTTTCAGCCCAGGGACGTACAACACATCCCTCAAGGTCATGGGACTCATGGACTCCCTCTCAAATGTAATGGTCCCCTGACCCACTGCTCTAACAATGGTGTTGTCACCAAGTACTACCTCCACCTCTCTAGCTGTTCGTGATAGCTCGGAGAACAACTCCCGAGTGCCTGTCATGTGTCTCGAGGCTCCGCTGTTAATGTACCACGTACCAGTGGTGGATGGACCTGTCCGATGCCCTGTCAACAATGAATGCTCACTCTCCATGTCCATGTCTGTGCTGGTGGCTAAGGAGACTCTCTCTCTCTCAATCTGTCCAACATATAGGGAAAACTCCCTCTGAAACCTGTCACCAAAATCATCAACCTCTGCTGAGGCTGCAGTCTACTGTCCCTGTCCCTTCTTCTTCTTGTTGCTTGGACACTATGATGCATAGTGCCCAAACGCCTGACAACAATAGCACTTGATTTTACTCAAGTCCTTCTTCTGTCCACCTTGCGGTTGCTGCTGCTGCTGCCCCTTGGCCCCATTCTTCTTGGGACCCTTCTTCTTCTTACCCTTGGCTGTCAGTGCCATGTTCTCCTCATCTGCCCCACCACTTGATGAACTGCCCTGTACGAGACCCCTCCTGGTCTCCTCCTGCACAAAGTCATCCCACAGTCTCTCCCAAGACGGTAGGTTCTCTCTACCCACTATGGCCTGCACAAATGCACTCTAGGACTTTGAAGCTCCGTTCACTGCTGTGCATACTAGCTCAGTAGGAGATACTACTTCACCAACCGTTGCTAGCTCATCCCGAACTGCAGAAATCCTAGTGAGGTAAGCTGTGACTCCCTCTCCTCCATTCATCTTGATACTCTTGAGTTTCTCCTTGAGAACCATCTTTCTGTTCTCATTGGAACTCTCATACAAGCTGGTCAAGGCACTCCACATCTCATGTGCCTTGGTCTTCGCGAAAATGTGAGGGATTATGTGGTCTTTTACTGCATCAAGGATGATCCTCCTAGCCTTACAGTCCTTCTTGTTGAAGGCTGAAAGTGCTGTAGCATCTGTGACAGCAGTGTTCCTCACCACCTCCACCCATAGCTCATTCTCCTCCAAAATCAACAAGATTCTGGCCTTCCAAGGCACAAAATTTTCTGTCCCATTCAGCCTATCCTCAATCCTCAGACCTGTAGCCATCTGAACACCAACCCAACAGAACGCTGCCCACTAACAGAAGATAAAAATATTGAAGTTTCTGAGATCTGAAAATTTCTGTGTCTGCAAACTATCACTGTTTTCTGCCCCCCTCGCTCTGATACCATGTAGAATTTTCTTCACTTGACTGTTTGCTGGTTTATGTCAACATTTCGTGGTTTTCATTCCCAGTCGGTTATGCAATGACTGGAAACTACTTATGAAACTTTCAGTAACAATTAAACACACAGTAAAATACACTAACAAGCTGGAAAACACATTTAGCAATCACACCATAAAATGGAAGACTCAGAAATTTTTGGCCAAAATAAAGCCCTGGAAAAACCCCCATGGGGAAAACCAGTTAGAGAGAGAGATATTTATTATTTTTTCAGCAAAATTAATGGAACAGCAGTACAGTGAAAATACAACTTATCTCCACATTAAATGCAACCCCAGACTACCTCGATTTCTGTGCACAAAAGCTGCCTTGAAATGCGTACTGAAGCTTCTCGGTTTCTGTGCAAATAATTACCTTGGTTTCAGTGCTGTACCCTTCTCGATTTCTGTGCAAACACCCTTGAAGTCTGTGCTATACTGTTCCTCGATTTCAGTGCATAAATCAACCTCGAAATCCGTGTACTGAGATGACTGCTGTACAAACCAGAAACTGTACCAATCACTTCTAGAAAACCGTGCAGACTGATAACCTTGAATTCTGTGCCAGTTTATCTCGAGATCTGTGCCTGGGTTATATGTCTCGATTTCAGTGCCTCGAAATGCGTGAAGCTCCCTCGAAAACAGAGCACAGAAACTTCCTCGAACTGCGTGCAGAAGGTAATGCTGCTGTACCGTATCACCTCGGGATTTGTGCAGATAATTAATGCAACTCTCTAGAAATCTGTGCTGATAATAAATGTCTAGTCTTTGCCTCGATTTCAGTGCCCAAATGGCTGCCTCGAAAATCGTGCTAGTCTCCTTGCTCTTCTCTCTTCTCAAAATGTCAAGAATGGATCAAGAATGCCTCCCTCAAGTCTTTTTGACTAAACCCTAGGGTTTTCTAATCCAATGGTGGAGATTAGATCTCATCCGATGGTTGAGATTTAATGAGAGTGAAAATACCTTTCATTTAAATCACTTAAATAAATTTCACTCACCCACTTAAGATTTATCAAAAAGTGACTTTAACTTTATAAAGTCTCATTAAGTGACATTTAATGTTAAGGTCACCTTTTTCCCCCTTCCGCACCACTCCCAACTTATCTCTGAAGAAGACAAACTTCCCCCTCCCCAAAGACTTCGTCAGGACATCTGCAACATGCTCATCAGTGGATATATACTGTAGCTCAACTGTCCCTCTCTGAACGTAGTCCCGAATGAAGTGGTACCTGATCTCAATGTGCTTCGACCTGTCATGGAATACCGGATTCTTAGAGAGCTGAATGCAACTCTGATTGTCGCAATAAATCACCGTAGGTCTTAGCTGCTGATCAAATAAATCTACCAATAACTTACGAAGCCACAGTGCTTCGCAAGTCGCCTGACTGGCTGCCATATACTCAGCCTCAACAGAACTCAATGCAACAGATTTCTGTTTCCTGCTGAACCACGACACTGCTGCCGAGTCCAAGCTGAAACAGCAACCGGAAGTGCTCTTCCGGTCCCTCACACAACCTGCCCAGTCTGAATTTGTGAACCCAACCAAGCTGACTCCACCCGAACCCCTGTAGTCCAGACCATAATCCACTGTCTCTGCTAGGTATCTCAAGATGTGCTTTCCGGCCGCCCAATGCACACTCCTAGGCTGCACCATGAACTGGCTAAGAGTGTTGACCGCAAAGCACAAGTCTGGCCTGGTGTTGACCAGATACATCAACGATCCGATGAGCTGACGAGATAGTGTGGGATCCACCAACTTACCCTCTGAAGCATGAAGTTGCTTCAAGTTGGTAATCATAGGTGTAGACATAGGCCTGTAGTCCTCCATCCGATAACTCTTCGGAATCTCCGCTGCATACTTCCCCTGTCCTAGGAAAATATGTCCAGGCTCCTGCCAAACCTCCATCCCCAAATAGTAATGCATCAGCCCAATATCAGTCATCTCATACTCAGTTGCAAGATCTCTCTTGCACTGTGCAATAAGACGCTCATCTCCAGTGATAAATAAGTCATCAAAATATAACAGAAGAATGAGTGGATCTCCACCAACCACAATGTAGTATAGGTTGGGATCAGCCTCACTCTTCTGAAATCCCATCAAAGTCAAATATGCATCAATCCTGGAGTACCAAGCTTTTAGGAGCTTGCTTAGGATTTTGCATTATGTAATCATATATGAGAGCCAATATAGACATGGGTTTCCTTGTAAAATGTCATTTGTGTATCATTCTTATTTTCTTGCGAGATAATGTGTTATTTAAGAAAAACTATATATCTCTATTTTTTGTTTCTTTTATATACCGTGTTTCTCCCATGTACCCATTTTGGGGGGGTCACGTTTCCAGGAATTCCCGTTTTCAAAACATGTACACATTTCCAGTTTTGTGCAACTTAGGTTGTTACCAATGATAACTAATTCTTAGTCTAGGTTCACATCTAGAGGAGAAATAACTTTATCTGTACAGATCTCTAACAGGTTTAAACACATGGACAGTAGATTCTAAATTGGTATAAAAAACCAGAATTTCTAGAATACTACATTCTCACTAGTAATGTAGAGTCAGTATAGGAAGTGTAAGGGATACTATATTTAGTATCATAATGGAACCAACAAGAAAAACATTGAAAAGATTTTTATTATTGAGCTCAAATTATTTAATGAGACTTCTCATAATCCTCCTCTTTTTCTTAGCATGCTCATAAAGTCCATGTTAAGAAGAGTCAAGCCCTGTACAATGAAAATGAAAGAATGATGCTTCAGTGAAATTACTTACATTTATGCTTCAATCACCATGAAGATGTCCTTTGTTGTTATCTGTCCTGAATGCAGTGTTTTGAAAGCTGGTCAACTTGGACTTGGACTTGGCCGATTTGACCCCCCTAGGTTATGAATCGGTCCTTAATCCAACTTGGCCGACCGGTTTGGTACCAAACCGGCCAAGTCAAGGTCTGACTCGGCCGGTTGAGTCTAGGTTTAACTCGGTTGGTTCGGTACTAAACCAGTCAAGTCGACCGAGTGCCACATAACTCGGCTGAGTCCGATAGTGACATAAGCAAACGTAGAATGACAATATAAAATTCTTAAAGTAAAAGATTTCATTTATTTATATTTCCTTTTCTAACCATTTACTTAATTTTTTTATATTATCATTAATTGTTTAAGGATGTTTGAGAGGAGTTCCAACCTCATATGATGAAAATAGAACTTCACATCTCATCTAAAATTCAGCAGAGTTAGCAGTTTTTAGAATTCCAGTTAATTGAACTGCACCAAACTAAAGACAAGTCCACTAAACCATCAAAAGACGCTAGATGTCAGCCTACTCTTCGACTACATGCCACCTGCGAAATGTAGACCTGTTAAAAAATAGACATGTTAGAGGATGGTCCTATAACTCATGTCGAGGATCGCATTTCCAATTGTGATGATAGGTTTCATGATTGATCATGTTGATCAATTATATGTAGTAGGCTAGTATCTTGTATGCTTGTAGCACGTCGTGTTTTGGATTCTAGAGGCCATTTAAAGCTTTGTTGATTATGTATTTTGTTTCACATATGTATTTCACTCGGTGTCGTTTTGATATATTCACCCTTACTGATATATACATGAGCAGACTCCGCATATTTTCTCTAATTGTTTGGAGACCCAAAGTTTAAAAGTGTTGATAATTGCTCCTTGATGAAGTATTTCCTATGGATGTTTGACAACGAGTTTATTGATGCAATTATGTGGGTGTGAGTTTGGGTGATAGTAGAGACCACTATCAAAGCTGACTAAGTCGGCCTTGGCCACAAACTAGAAATACAATAAATAAATGAAATATGGTCTTAGTCACGAATAGTTTGAGGCCTTGTAGCTAAAACGCCCTTGGGGGTAGTGGTGCATTTCACTCATATACCACATGCTCATTACACATTGATCAGCCCTTGATGGAGTGTCCTAGCATTGTTGGGTGAATTTGATATATTGATGACATGGGCTATCCCTTTTAATGGAGCATGTTACCTCCTAAACTAGCATTTTTTATTAAGGTCCCTGTTACAACCCATTTTGTATGGGTGTTCACTAAGGGATGTTGGCAAGTTCTATGAACTATCCTAGGCTGTTTTGGGCTAGGTTGTGGGGAAGCGCCCCCTCCCCCCTCGCCCTCGCTCCAGAAACTAGCTTCCAGTTGAAGCTACCCGGAAGCTAACTGGAATCGCGATTCCGTTTCTATAAATATTAGATCCAGAGATCACTACTCCCTATGGATCGCTCTGAGATCTCAAGCGGTATGAGTCTCAATGTAAGTAAATACTCATACAAACACAAACTCAAACAACTAGATCTGCATTTACCAACTGAAATATAAATGCAATCAACCACATAAACAACAAATGTACCCTGGAACCCTTGTGGGAAAAACTAGCTAACTAGGAGGCTATCTTCTCTCTCGATACCATCGCATATAGATGTATAAATGACAATACAATACAGGATTACCTCAGTTGGTAACTCAATCCCTCTGAAACAGGACAAACCTCAAATTTGCATGCATCTAGTTGATGCATGCACTGAAGAAGTAAGCCCTAACTGCCAAACTGGATCTGAGTGCTCTGACGATGCCTCTGAC
Source organism: Larix kaempferi (assembly GCA_027924585.1). Classification (NCBI taxonomy): domain Eukaryota; kingdom Viridiplantae; phylum Streptophyta; class Pinopsida; order Pinales; family Pinaceae; genus Larix; species Larix kaempferi. The sequence goes on along the minus strand of BSBM01000767.1, from coordinate 10,359,482 downwards.
TGATCTGCCTTTAGATCTCTCTGCTTTGAAGACTGCCCACTGATGAAATCGACCTCCTCTGCATGCACAAGTGCGCCCTCCCCTCTGGATGTCAAATGCTTGTACTGGTCCAGATCTCAACAGATCTGAGCTCCGATCTTCCCTAACCTTCCTCGAATGCTGACGCAAGGCTATCCTGGAAGTCACAGACTCCGAATCGGTCAATCCAGCTCACAATGAGCTTCTCCCCCCTCAAGAAAAACGTCCTCCTCCAAGAGAACTAGGCCTCCTCCAATCTTCACAGTAATCACACTGTTGAGCTCTCTTAGCTCGCAGTAATGGGTGTCTAGCCTCTCTGGAACTCAAGGTCATTGATCTAGCTCAGATATGACCTTCCTAGCTTTTGCAGCAACTCCTCTCTATCTCAGAAAGTCGCCCCACATGTGCAGCTATGCCCTCCTCACTCTAGCAGTATCTCTCTCCGACAATGCAACTGAGTAACCTCATCTGGGGACCCCCTGCCTCTATAAATAATCTCACCGATGAATTAGGTTTGCCAAAACCCTAATTCCCGGTGCATGCAAAATGTCACTTTTGCATGCAGTCACTGAATGCTGACAGGTCATGCAAAAATCATGCATGCAAAGGTCAATCTCCCCTGAAGTTCCGCATGCAGCCCCCACTGGACTCATGCCACTGAGTAGTGTGTATCTCATCCTCTACTCCATCCTGATGCCGATGCAGCTAATATACCTCCATGTAAGGCATCTGAATCATTGAGGACATCTCGAAGTTACGATAATCTAACAGTTTCGCTTCCGGACGGAAGCGATTTTCGGAAGCTTGCTTCCAGGGAGTTTTCAACGCTCCCTGCCACTATGAGGAAGTGTTGAGGAAGCGATCGGAAGCTTTGCTTCCTGATCACTTCACTCCGCTTCCCCGAGCGCTTCCCTGTTCGCTTCCCAGCGATTCCGTACGCGTTAAAAACGCTTGCCGTCGCTTCCTTCAGTGCTTCCTGTCGCTTCCTTGGGCGCTTTGCGTCAACTGGCGGAATTGAAGAGGATTTCGAGTGGGTGGGGTCCACTGTTGGGGTTTTGGAGGGGAGGAATAGGGCTTTGAGGGATAAAGCCCTCCTCCACACTCCATTTTTCACTTTGCTTTGCTTGAGAAGAGAAGAGAGGAGAGGAGAGGAGAATAGAAGAGGAGAAGGTGCCATCAAGCTTGGTTTTTTCTTGGAGATTGAAGAAGGTTGGCTGCTAGGCACACTCACTACCATTGGGCATCCAAATAGGTAGAGGCTGTAAACCCTTTCTTGTTGATTTGCTTTGTGTTTGAACTTGAAGTTTGATGATTAATCATTGATCTATATTTGAATGCTTGAAATCTAGAATCTAGAATATAAATGTTCCTCTACTACTCTTTCGCATGCTTTCTTCCTCATTCTATTGCAAGGAAACAGGTTAATCCCTAGTTCCACTTCCAACTTCCACGTCCAACAAACATGATGACGGGTTTATGGTTTGTTTTGTTGGTTCCATTTGTTATTTTGATGATGCTCATTGAAAACCGGAGGAGGAATGAGGGAGAGGGAGAGGATGAAGAAGTGGGTAGTGGCACATACCGTGGAGAGGAGGGAGGGAAGAGGAGTACGGAAACCGAATGAAAACCAAGGAGGACACAACACCCTTGTGGAAATATGTCACCAAGTAGGGAGGAAGCAAGGGGGTTAGAATCACCAAGTTTGGTTGCCCCCATTGTAAAAGGACTTACAGGGGTTCATATACCCGTTTGAGAAGACATCTATGTGGGAACATGTCATGTGATGAAAACAAAATTGTAGGAGTTTGTGTTTGCCCAAATGTGCCTTTAACACAAAGAGCCATGTATAAGAAGGAAGAATTTGAAGCACAAAACAAATCAAAAGCATCAAGGGTTGACCAGGACCCCTCAAACTCATCGAGAATTGGAGGCCCATCCACCCAAGGTAGTGGATTCTCACCCCCTGGGTCACGCAAGACAATGTCATATTTCCTTGACCAAGGTGGTAGGGATGACGTGTGTTTTTAGACAATCTATTCGAGCGGACGTGAGCATGATCTCCCTAGTCCAAGTGGATCTAGAACAAATGGAAACAGAATATAAAACTACTTCCCTAGATCAATTAGAGATCAAGGTAGATAGATGTCTTACCTTCAGATTTGTGAATCCTTCCCCCTTTTGTTGCTCCAAGCTTCGTGGTCATCAGATTTGTAGTTGCAAAACCTGTCAAAGCACATAGAGACAAACGAGCAGTAAAAGCACATCTAAACACTAATTGATCTAAGCACATAGTTAAGAAAGTGAGCTCTAAATATCATTAACACAAAGACATTTATGGAAAGAGATTATATTACTGTAAATAAGTGGGAAATACATAGAAGAGTGATGATTACAACCCAAGCCTTAACACTGCAATCTTCCTCCAACAAGCCAAGCCAATGCCTCCAAAGGAAATGTATGCCTCCCAAGAGATGGATAGGGATCACCTAGGTTAATTCCACCAGTATGTAAGTGCTATAGACTTTCCTCCCTTTGGAATGGAGAGGAGCTTCATATTTATAGGACCAAGTGGATAGAGTAGGTTGAGGATCATGGGGAGAAGACTAAGGGATCCTTCCTTGAGGTTAGGGAACCATAGGACAACTCACCTACAAGTTAGGGATAGAGATCCACCTCATCTACCTTCGAGAATTTGCTCGAAGGTTCTATTTATCCAATTTAACCAACTCCGACGCATGCTGCATGAGGGCAACTTGCGCCAAGAAGTGGCAGCGCAGGTTGTAAAAGGGTAACCTGAGCCAACATCCCAAGCTGTCAGATGACACTCTGCGTCGGGCCTAGTCAGGTGCTTTCTGCTAGAAGACAAGCTGCGTCGGTCTAACTAGAACTTGTGGATAAAAGGTCAACAACTTCCTCTAGATGATTTTTGGTCAGAGAAACTTTAGGGATCAAGGCACTGATTGACACATGACTCATGATGACGAGATTTAGATGTAACCTAATGCCCCCCAAAGCATGAAGCTAGTAGAATAATACAGGTGAAATGCTTTGAAAGATGGATGGCAAGGACTTGTTGGTCGGAAGATGCTGCTGTAGTACAACTGACTCTGAGATCTAAGTCTGACATAACTCACAACATGGCTGCCGACCAATACAATGCAGATCCATGGCAGTAAAGACCGACTGAATACAATCATGGCTACTAGACACAATCGTAGATCCATGATGAGGTGATAACACAGCCACGATCAATACGAAGTGGATCCATGTAATATGACTCGAGCAATCTCCATCGCAACCTGGGTAAGATATGATTTGCCCCAGGGTCTTCAAACCGAACCCACAATGATACGAATTTATCCATGTGATTACAATGTCTTGGAGTCGAACATGGTAGAAACCACTTGATTACCGGTCATTGATGTATACCGTTAACAAGTGCGAAGGAAATCACCATTGATGTCAATGATCCCCAAGGTACCATAATACATATCACCGAGCGTGAATCAATGAGTTGAGGTTGAACGCTGGATGAAATCCTTCAATCAAGAGTCAATGATGTAAACTCATGTTGAAAGCGAGGTAACCTTCCATTAAGGCATGTAGGCCCAAGGTACTTGATTGGTTTCTAGATTCAATCCTTGGATGATGTGTTGAAGTCGACAAGGATGAATCCGTCGAAGGAGGGCCATGATGAATCCCCCAACATCGATACAAAACTCGATAACAAATGTTTAGAGTAGATCGGACGGTAGAGTAATCTGCAATACTAACTCAGGGTAGACCGACATGATGGAAGGTGCACTGACTGCAGATGATGAGTAACGAACGTCTCTTGAACATGGGTATGGCATGACTTGGCAGTATTGACACGACGAGAATGATACCAACCCCCAATGCAGCTGATGACGGGAACATTCTTTGGATGACCCAAAGGAGTGACATGACTCATGGAATTAACAGGACTCGAAGACAAACAAATTACCCAAGTACTGAATGCAAATGCAAATAAGTGCCATGTTTAAGAGTGACTATGTACTGCCAAAATAACAATGAACCCAATTTCATCCCTATTCCCCATCATGATTGATGAGTACCTCTTTTGTTTTTTAACGAGCTTTAGGAGGGTAAACAGATGCTCGGTATAGCTCATCCCATGGACGAGTCCAATCCCAAATGTTTTATGAACCTAGGATAGGAGGGGTTCGTCCCATGACGGGCCCTTCAATGTTAAATTTTAACGAGTCCATAGAAGGTAAACTCGGTGCCATTTCATATTTAGAGAGTCTGAAAAGAACTAAAGAAGACTCCATAAGTCATTTTTCGTAAAGTTAGTCTCTCCGCCCGGAAAAGGGTAAAACAACGGGAGAGAGAACTCTTCTAGTCATGATTGGTTGGAGTATTCCTTTTTCGTAAATAGTGCCTACTCGTCCGAAAAAGGGGTAAACTATCACCAGAAAGATGACCGTTCAAATACTTTCACAAGCGTGAACGCATCAAGTTCGCTTGGCGATCTTTTCGTAATTCGAGAGCCTGAAAAGAGCTTAAAGAAAGACTTCGAGGGGTTCTTTTGTCGTGGGTGTTTAACGAGCCCCAAAAAGCGATAGACTATAACTCGGTGACTTATTCTCATCGTTTTACAAGCACGAGAAAGAACAAAGAGTTAGCTCGGTGTCATTAATAATTGAATTTAATGAGTGACATAATGACATGAAAATGCTTAGCGAGTCGTTCATACTTGATAACACGCGTGAGATGACCACAATCGCGAAAAACAGTGTTAATACGGTACTTAACTTCACCTGCAAGCTTCGAAACTAGGTCAGAATGATCAATTGAGCATTCAAAACATAGAAATAATCCCAACTATAGCAAAATAACCCACAATGGAATAAAATTAAAAAAGGAATATGCTCTTTTTTGATATAAAATGGGGTAAATTGTGAAAATGAATTACTATTTGTTTTACCAAGTTGGAGAGGTGAGAAGTACCATTTGGAGCTGTTTTCCTAGTGTTAATTCCGGGAGCTACGATCGACCATTTGCAGCGTTGTCAGTGTCAGGTAACCCTAAACTCAACCCTCTTCCTTTCCAGTGGATTACTTTTTTGATTTTCTTCCATTTTGTTGGGTTTTGGACTTGCTAAGTGGGGGATATTGCGCCCACGGACCAACGCAGTCCCCCTTTTCAGGAACTGCGCCGAGGGTGCACTGACGCAAATCCCGAAAGGATGTTTTGCGCCGACGGCGCCTTGTCCGAAAGGAAGATCTGCGTCGGTGCAAACCCACATAGCAAACTCAAAATCCAAGCCAAAATGGGAAATGTTGATAGTTGGGAGGGATCCTAATAGTGTTTTTATGGGCTCTTGGACAAGGTTGGAGTGATCAAAATGATTGAATGGCGCGATCGGGTGCATGAGGACGATGCCCAAGTGGCAAATGACCCTCAATGCATGGCTGCATTGAGGAATTGTGGATTACTGAAATACTTTTAGGTGCCGGGTATGAGGGCCTAAGTTCCATTACTGGAGTACCTGATCCAATGCTAGGATCCGGTGCAACAACATTTTCAAATTGGCGTGCACACTTTGACCATAGATTACGAGGATATCTATTTTTTGACGGGTCTGTCTCGACGGGGAAATCCCGTATCATTATCAGGATCACGAGGAGGTGATCGCACTGTGGAGGCTCTCATAGATCAGTGGTGCCATGATGGCATGCAGATGGTATGTGGGAAAATTCCGATTAAGGATGTTAGAGATCGACCTCTCCACACAGTCCTGCTTACTATTGTGAGAGTGGCTGGCAGTAGATCTGCTCATCTGGCGAGCAAGCCCCAGATGATGTATGCTGAGTAGTGCATGGCCTCGACCGTGTTCAATTAGTGTGAGGGACTTCTCACCAATCTGCAAGATCAGTTGACCAAATGCCAGGGCAGGGCGCTGAAGCAATTTGGTTATGGTTATGTGGTGGTCTCATTCTTTTGGAGCGAGTACCGCACCTGCATCCATAGGTTGAGTCAATGATCGGGATCCACGAGACCCTCACATGATCTGATGGTCGGAGGTGATGGCTCGACATGGTGGTGGGGGTCCCATTATCGGTTTCAGTCCAGGTTTCTTCAGATGGTTGAGGAGTCAGCTCCTCATGGTTGAGGATTTCCCCTACGACGGGATCGACTTCAGAGGAGATCCTGACCTAGCGCTTCCTGAGGGGGCGTAGTGGGGTGATATCGATAAGAACAACAACTTGATTGTGTTTTTCATTTTATATATTTTAGATTTTTTTGGAGTAGTGCTGATGATTGACACATGTTTAATGCAGATGTGGGCCTGTCGCGACTGGCCAGAGTCTCTCCGATTGCACGGAGAGGAGCAGTGCGGGAGGTAGATCCCGCAGCATGTGATGCTATCGAGGAGATGGAGGTGGAGGAGAACCTCCGTCGGCTGACACTAGATATTCCAGAGCCGAGAGGTCATGACCTACCCCGCAACTATCAACGACACACAGTTGGTGTTTAGGCGTTTTGGCTCGCTGCTTAGAAAAGTAGCGAGGGTGGTGATCTACTACCACGAGCGTCGCGGAGACTAGACTCGTGTATATGTATATGTACTGAAAGCCATGAGCTTCAGTTTTTGTATTGGGGGATATTCACTGAAAGCTTTCATGCTTCAGCTTTTATATCAACACTACATTTTGTATTTTTTATGGACTTGATATATACAGACTCTATTGACGGATGTATACATATTGTGTTCTTATGGATGAATGTGGGTGTTATCACATATATAGTAGTCGGGCTACCATACATTATTTTTCTGATTCCAGTACACTATTCAGCCAGTTCCCTTGCATTAAGTTGCTGAGATGAGCATCTATTATGGATCACTATCAGATTATGGACAACAGTTTTATTCCCAATGCTATGACTGCGTTTCAGGACACTCAGAGAGATGACCGATGTAGCTATTTAGCCATTTGTACAGAGCAGTCAGTAGTGCCCAGAGTTACAGCAGTAGTTTCAGAGGACAGATGATGGTTCAGATGATGATCTTTTAGGTATGTGACTCAGCAGGTATATTATGGTGATGTGGTTATATTGCTTTTATTCCCATTCTCTTAGCATGTCTTAGCATTTAGTATCATGATCTGGCGATCATATAGATATGTGGACCTGGTTGTACTTATACATATATATCATATTTGTCCCTACTCAGACTTAGAAGTTCTTGGCCTTTACTCATTGGTTTTAACCTCCCTAGGGAGAATAGAGGTGATCATTCCCGCCATACTTTGGCTTGCTAGTGTCGGTTTCATTATTCACTGTCTTCATCCATCCATGACTCACCCAGTTTGTTCATTACCTTGACTTACTACTTGTCTAGTGGCATGGAGGACCTTTCCCCGCCGTAGCCTCTGTATTGGATGAGCTCCCTTGTTTATTGTGTCTCGGCTCTGAGTTGGTGACAAAACTTGCCTTTGGTGAGTTGAATTTCCTTGTGAATTCCCCCTAGTCATTAAAGATGTTGTTGGCTAAACCTGAAACTTTTAGTGCTGCCATTAATGTAAAGTATGGAAATGAAATGTTATATCTTGTATGAAAAACCCATTCATGCAATGTGTTTCTAAACACACATGAATGAAAGGCAAGCCAAATGAAAATGGCTATGAAATATCAAATGTTATATCTTTTGTGAAATGTAAATACCTAGGTAAACAAGCTGTCTGTGACACACCTAGAAGTGCTCAGGTAAACAAGTGCCTTAAAAACACACCTGCAGCAAGAAGCCTAAATAAATGTAAATCTATGTAATGTGTTTGTAAACACACATAGATCCAAGGCTATGGAAACTCTAGGCCCAAAAAGCAATGGAACTTAAATGCTATATCAAAAATATTGCTGGCCTCTTTTGTATTATGGATTGTGCGCATTTGTGTAAGGTGAATAAACACTCTTTGAACAACTTATCCATTTGTGAGACACCGTCATTACCTGTGTTGTTGCTCATTCAGTATATGCTATGGTGTGTATCCCCTTTCCATTTCCAAAGTGTTAGTGTCAAGTCAGTAAGTCATTCCCTCTAGCCTAGGCATGTTTTTCTTAGCCGTCACCCTTCACTAGCAAATTGATCACAACTATGAAGTGAGTATGACCTTGAAAGTCTTGTCTAAGTAATAAATAATAATTATGACATATTATATTTGGATTTAGATCGCCAGTAATGATTACTTCTTGTTATAATTGCTAATTAAATGGATTGTAAAGCATGTTTTAACCTTGGACACCTTGCAGCAGCTTGATGACAGTTTGAGTTATATTTTGGTCATGTTGACTTGGTCAAACCTCAATTTGATCCAAAGTCAACCACAGGACATGAGATGACAGACCTCAGATGTTACAGATAGATGATACATGGTCTAGTATAGGTCACCTTGGTGGGCTTATGCAGTGGTTTTAGGCTTATGATGATGATTTGTGCTTTTCAGCACTTATACAGATTATTATTATTTGATCTGCCGGATATGATGAGTATTTATTTTGGACCATGCAGAGGTTTATGTGGTGTATGAGTACACATCTTAGATGGATTTGGACCTTCTGAGTCCAATGAGATTGTTTGTTTTCAGTTCCGGGTAGTTACAATGATGATTGAGCCTTAGTTGGCTATCCTAGTGCAGTTTTGGTCTGTCGGAGGCCCTGTCAGAGCATAGATGAGATTTACTTGGTTCACCTAGGGCGCTGCGCATGGACGGGGTGGTCCAGCCACTTGTTATTACCATATTACCCCCCTCCCAGACTCATTGGTGAGCTCGCCTTGACAGCATAGGCACTCCAGGAGGCAGTTTGGGTAGTTTCATGTTTCTCGAGGCAGTTCATAAATGGTAGAAATGGCTACAGAGGAATTCGATTTGGGCTAGTGAGGCAATGTTATGACATGGGATGATTAGTGATGATGAGTGGGATGTCTTCCACACCTTCTCCAGCAGTTTCAGCTTCATCGGGACTCACATCCATCACTTATGGCACTTTTTGATGATTTTTGGAGCCTCCCAAGGCTCACGATTTGTCCATAGAGGCACGATTTGGTACTTTGATGACTATTTTATTGATATTGTGCTATGGGGATTGACCAAGGGTGTCTAAAATTACCCCTTGGACCGACCATAAGCTAGATCTATTATTTTGTCATCATGATTTGGTGGGATCCCCTCTTCTAGGGTGAGTTTGTCCACTTATTGTTATATTTTAATATTGTATTGTTGAGCTCATCTCAACCATTGATTAGATCTTTAGATCTTTTAATCTTAGCCACTTTTTCAAAAAGTGGTTAGGTTGTGGACTCTCTCCCTCCTATTTAAAGGAAAGAGCTTCTCATTGTAAAGGGGACTCTTGGCTTTGGATTATTGGAATAGAAAATTATTATTGCATCTATCTGTTGTGTTGTGGTGAATGCTTTTGGAGTTCGTTTGTTGATTCTTCGTTTGCACTGGGTTCTTGGAGATTTGGTCTTGCTATATTTTTGTACCACGTTTTTGCATCTACAGGTGGAGGCCGATTTGGTTTAAGGACGTATTGGTAGGGGAGGACCCTCCCTACTTCTTTTTTGGATCTCTTCGTTGGTAACAGGGAGTATTACTGTCCCAGGACCTTGTATTTCATGTTATCATTGCATTTTACTTGTATCTCCTCCATACTTGATCTTACTCATTGAATCGCTGTTCCTTGGTTTGATAGGTAGATGAGGTCGCACTTGTGGGCTAGGTCATCATTTTGGCAAGCAAAATCAACAATTTCTCATTTGATCTCTGTGGGAGTCTTCCTCAACAACAAGGCATCTCATCTCATCACTCAGGTATGATCTCAAGGTAATTTCTCTTTCCATGATCTATCCATTTGTCTAAATGCTTCAAACCATTACTATTTCAAAACCCTCATTTTACAATTTTTCAGATCTAGCTTGATCCACTTGGCTTTTGGGTATAAAATTTAAAACCCACCTCTACAGTATCCACGACAATTCGGATCTGTAGTTCGGTGTGATTTGGCCTCCATTTGACCCACTTTTCAAGGCAAAGAAGCCTCTCCAAGGGAGGTCGCACTTCCTGGGAGAGGTGAGTTTGCAGGGATCTAGCACCTGGGTAGGTGAGATTCCACTTGATCTGTAATCTACACATTCAATAACCTACCCCCAGTGTGTTACTTCAGTGATTTTGACCTTGTGGGCCCCATTCCTCATTTTGAGGGTTGTGCCCCACTTGGGTCACTTTGTGGCATACTTCAATCTCAGATCTACTGAGATCCAACCATTGGATGACCCTAATCTTTTAGATCCACCTATCTAAATGCCTCAACATTCTAGATCTGTGATTTGGTGGACATCCGACTCCATTTGGCCCATTTCCCAAGGCACTGATCTTTCTCCAAGCCCATTCGACTTTCCTGGATTGTTGGGTTAGCTTGTGGTTTGATCCTTGTTTTGGTTGCTTGAACCCCTTGACATTGTCATATCACTCAATCAAGCTTATCTCTGGTATTGGTTAGCCCCAATTCACTCCTTAACTACCCTGCATTGGACACAGTCCCCAAGGCAGTAGATTCTCTCATAATTGACTAGTACCCTAATCCTAGATCTTATTTCAAACATCATAAAGTCACTCTTCCACCTATATTGGACCAAAGCTACACTGTTTAAACCCCTTGATCCAAACTATTAGTCATCTTGTGACTTCTTCCATAGATCTAGGGTTCACCATACACCTTACGTACTTTAACTATACTTGACTTGATCTGGTGTTTTGATTTGATCTCTCCTGTTGGGAGTAGATCTGGGTCTCCCCCTTTGTTGTCTTGGGCTGGGCTAGATAACATAAAGTGAAGATTGCCTCGATTGGCGTGACAACCATCCATTGGGAGTCGAGGCCATCTTGGTTGCACCTCTTTGGTTGCCCATCCCTTCTGCCATCCATCTTGGATTCATCTCTAGGGGCACCTACAAGTTTGGTGATAACAGTGGGATCTTATCTATGTGTTTATTTATGCATTATGCACATGTCGTGCTATTTTCTATATTTATGATTGTTTCACGTATGCGTAATGTACCAATTCAACATGAAATTGGCCGTGGAGTCCGCAACTGTGTTTATGTCTCTAGTGATGTGCAGGTGCTGAACAGATTTGAAAGACCTCTTCAAGAGACGCACCTGTCTGAAAAGACAGTGTAGTATGGGATCACGGATGGCGTAGACCCGGTTGAGATGGGAGACCACTAATTGTGAGTCAAGGTGGACGAGAACGTGGTCCATACCCAGCGAAAGAGCGTTGAATAAGACTCCAATCACCGCGTGATACTCAACGGCGTTGTTGGTTGCATACCCTAGACAACTCCTTCCCGAGCTGATGAGTTCGCCGGTAGGGGAATATAGTACCCATGCTACCGAAGCGAGGTTGCAGGTATGCCGGCTGGTGCCGTCTGCGAATCCAAAACAAGTTGCCATCTGCACACGTAGGCAGGACACAACATAAGTGTAAAAAAACCAAGATCCTAACACACTTAAAGCAAAGCGTCACACCACACAAAACATACATCATGTACAGTATATACAAGGTACTAATGCGTGAAAGACTCAAGCATAGTATCTCTTTAGGTAGAGCCCATTGCGAGGATCCCCTAGAGATATCCCATCATAATCCTCTAGCTCGTATGCTCCCTTCTCCAGAACACGTTTTACGATGTATGGCCCATGCCACATGGACTCAAACTTACCTGCCCCCAGCTTATCGTTCTTTTGGTGATATGTGAGAACCAAACCCCCCTTGTTATAGACACGAGGTTTGACCGGCTTATCATAATGAGCTTTGATGTGTTTCTTATCTACCTCATTGGCAGGAGCAGCATCGCGGCGGGTCTCGTCGAGTTTTGCTAGGTTAAGGAAACGTTCTTCCTCAGTAGTAGTGTTTGGGAGAAGTTCAACTGCGAGTTTGAGAGATGGAATCTCGGACTGTATTGGTAGAAATGCCTCTAATCCGTATACTAGTTGAAACTGTGTAAATCCAGTGGCAGTCTTAACAGAGGTCTGGTATGCCCAAAGGGCAAAAAAGAGCATGTTATGCCAGTTTGATTTGTGTGTACCCACCATGCGTTGAATCATGGTTTTCAAGACCTTATTGATGGCCTCTACCTGTCCGTTGGACTGTGGGTAGTATGGGGTTGAGTTCTCATGGTGAAAACCCAGTTTGGTGCTTAATTCATCCACCATGTTGTTTTGGAAATGAGATCCATGATCGGTGACTGACTTGTCGAACTCCGAAACGCGCAATGACGTGATTAACCGGGAAGAGTGCAACGGTTTTGCCATCTTCAGTGTACGTAGGCATAGCCTCGGCCCATTTAGTGAAATAGTCAACGGCTACAATGACGTAGCCATGCCCCTCGACCGAGGTAAGCTTACAATGCATGAAATCGATGCCCCACTTAGCAAAGGGGTCGACGGCAATAACCGAATGTAAAGGGGTTGGATGGGAGCGCTTTTTGAATTGAAATTACTAGCATGGGGGACACTTCTTAATGGACTCAATGCAGTCCTTGAAGATCGAAGGCCAGTAGTATCCCGCGCGTAGTATTTTTTGGGCCGTAACCATTCCAGAAAGATGACCGCCACAAGCCCCGGAGTGACAGTCATTTAGTACGTGTTCAGCCTCGTCGTGTGTCAGATAACGTCAAAGAATGGAATCAACACGACGGTATAGGGTATCGCCAACGATTAAGTAGTACTTGGCGTGGTGGCATATACGACGACGATCGTCACGAGATAGTTGTGGGTTGAACCGTTTGTTGGGTTTGAAGATATAAGGTGATATCTCCATACCATGGGTCTAATGTGCTGATGAGAAACAACGACTCATCTGGAAGAGAGTTGATGGCCTCAAAACCCGAATCAACACGGGGAAGATTTCAAATGAGCTTCGCAAAAACTAATGATTTCTTTGACTTGGCCTTCTCGAAGTGGAGATCAAATTCCTGTAGTATTACGATCCAGCGTGAATACTTGCCCCCAAGCACCTAACGCGTAAGAACGTGGTACATGGGGTTCGAGTCGACAATGATGGTGGTGGTGTGGAGTAGTATGTAGTGACGTAACTTTTGGACATCAATAACTGCCGCGAGAGCAAGTTTCTCGACATGTGAATAACAGGTTTCAGAGTCAATAAGACCCGTGCTTAGGTAATAGATCACATGTTCCTGGGCGTTATCATCTTCCTGGACCAAGATCATGGCGATCGTGGTGGAGGAAGCGACAAGATAAAGGATATAATCCTTAAAGTAATTGGGCAGTTGGAGCACAGGGGCGTGAGTAATGGCATGTTTCAAGCTATCAAAGGATTCTTGAGCTTGGTCGTCCGAGATGAACGGGACATCCTTCTTCAACAAACGCATATAGCCTTGTGTCTTTTCGGCGAAATTATAAACAAAATGCCATAAGTAGTTTTCCTTCCCTTGCAAACTTTGTAGTTCCAGGATATCAGTAGGAGGTGGGAGAGCAACAATGGCTTCCACCTTCAAGGGATCAATGCGGATCCCGTCCTTTGAAATGATGAATCCTAGGAGGCGCCTGATTCGACGCAGAATTAGCACTTGTGAGGATTCAGACAGATGTTATACTGCCTGCAACTGAGGAATACTACTATCAGATGATCAATGTGGAACTCTCGATGTTGCGAATGAGCAGGGAGATCGTCCAGGTAGGGCTCCACAAAGTCCTTCACGTCATGAAAAGCATACGACATGGCCTGCTGGAATGTAGCATCAACATTTTTGAGGCCAAAAGGGATTTTAAGATAAGCAAACGTACCCCAACGGCAAATGAAAGCGGTCTTGTGTTGGTCGGCCGGGTGGATCTCAATTTGATTATAACCGGAAAAGCCATCCATAAACAAGAAGATGACGCTCCCTGCGCAATTGTCAATGATCTGATTGATGAAGGGAGTAGGGTAGTTGTACTTAGGACAAGCCTTGTTCAGATCCCTATAATCAACGTAGACCCTAATAGTGCCCTGCTTCTTGGCCACAGGGACGACATTGAATACCCATTATGTTAAAGGAACATGGTAGATAAAGCCGACCTTCAAGAGATTTTCAATCTCAGCTTTAATTGCCGCAGTTTTTCGAGGGTGCACTGGTCGTAACTTTTGGCAGACTGGTTTAGCGTCGGGATAGGTTTGGATCTCATGCACAACAATGGTAGAATCTATCCCGGGCATTTCCTCGTAGGTCCATGCGAACACATCACATAATTGTTTGAATAAGGCCGTGTATGTGGTGATCTCTTCGGGAGAACAGTTCTGTCCTAAACGAATATGTTCCACGACACCAGGGGTAACCGAGATGTTAACCGGAATGGTGGGCTCGATGTTTACCATGTTTCCTTCTATAACTGTATCGCAAGTGAGGATCGGTGATTGTGGGCAAGGATAGACATCTGGTGTAAAAATGGTAAAACCCATGCTCGTCAGAAACTCATCAATCCTTCCGTACCATGTTCTTGTTTCCTGTTTCAAACTGTACTACGCGTACTTCCTCTTCGCGAGAGGAGACATCCGATATCACTTCGAGCATATCCCTGAGCCTTGAGGTATTGGGGCAAGCAATCTTTGTCACGGATAGAGGCTGAGTGATAATGTCTCTCCATCTATGATGTAGTCACTCCCTCTGAAGCAGATCTTTCATGCTCCCTCTGTAGCTGAGCACTATCCTCCCTCTGCATCTTGTACTCTCTGCATCGGGACATTCAGCACTGGAGTGACTGATAGCCTTCTCTTTTGATGATCTTCTATGTGTCCATCTATGTCATCTCTCTAGGTCATCTTTAAGCTCATCATGGGTGTCTTCTGAGCCTGCACAAAGCCTTCTTCAATCTGCGCACATGGGGTTCTATGTAGAGAGTCCTGAATCCGGGAGGTTGCACCATCTATCTAGTGTAATATCCACCACTAAGTAAGTGTGTCTGGCCACTAGAGAAACGTCTTGTCATAGTCGACTTCCTCTTTTTGAGAGAACCCTCGCTTCGTACTTCTATAGTATGTTTAATTTCGTAAATCTTCTTGAATGTTATAGTTGAACCGTCGTCACTTGTTCTTCAAAACAAGTCTCATCATTAATCTCTTTCCTACAAGTCAAATTTAGTTGCATGATTAGAAACATTTCATAATAAAACAAATGCTTATGCATATAGGTCACATAGTCATGCAACTATTTTAGCCAATGCTTCAATCACAACATTCATCCATGTCCCATATTCATACGGTAACTTTCTAGATGCCTTCCATCTCTACTAGAACATTATTAAGAGCGTGCACTACTCCCAACGTGTCCGCAAAGAGGTTTCATTCTAGATAAGTACCAATGGAATGTTGTAAAGCACCGTGGGCCACTTACCCATGACATGCATAATAGTAGTATACTGTTCATCAATGCAAAAACTCTAACATGCATAATACACTTCCTAAATATGTTACAATTGAGCAATTTAGATATACAGGAAATAACAATTCAGATACTTATGTTTGTTTGTTTGGTGGGATTCTTCTTGATCCTTGTCTTCTTGCAGGAATTACGGGAGTCTTTGTCAGTGTGCTCTACTCCATCATTTGTTTCTGAGGATCGGTGCCTTTCTTGCTTATGATCGACAATTTTTCTATACCATAGATCACATGGAACTATATACTGGTGTTGAATATGAGTGTCCCTTCTTCTTCATCACTAATAATAACTGCATCCCTTCTTATCCAATGCTGAAATGGATAAGAGGTACTTTCATATTCTGGTTTGGATTAAAGTACATATTCCTCATCATTAGAAGAATTTTCTTTGGCCTTCTTTTCATCGTGATGTTCATCGTCTTCAACTGCATGGGCATGGAATCTTTTGTTTCTCTTCTTGAGTTGTTCAGCTTTAAGGGGACAATTTCTTGCAATGTGTCCCATCTTATGACAAGAAAAACATTCAAAGGATGAGAAGTCTTTCTTAGTCCTTTTGTTCTTTTGAAATATTTGAGTTCTTCTAGGAGAATGTTCACGGTCCTTCCTTTTGTTCTTTCCTTTGGTATGGGCTGCCAAGGCTTGGTCTTCATTGTCATTTAACTTGTCTTCTCTAACTGCTATTCTTTCTTCTTCTTGTACACACTCTTCCCATAATTTTCTGAACTTGATCAATTTCTCTCTAGATCATATGCCATGAATGAAAGGTTCCCAATCCCTTGGGAGACCATTCAAGGTGGTCATCACAAGTTTTGCTTCTTCTATCATAATCTCCAATAGCTTCTAATTGTTCTTTAATTTGGGATACCCTAGTGAAGTATGATTGCATGGTCTCGGACTTCTGAATCTTCACACTCTTGAGTTGATTTCTCAAGGACATCTTTATGTTGATGTTCTTTCCTTAAATAGATTGGACAATGCATCAAACATTTCCTTTGGAGTCTTCTTTGAAGACACTTGAGGAATCAAGTGATCTTTAATAGAGTTAGCTATGATCCTCTTGGCCTTGATCATATTCTTCTTATGTTTTGATTTGGCCTCATTTCCTTCTGGTTTTGCAACTTCCTCCTTTATGAAGCCTTCTAGGTCATGTTCTTCAAGAATGAGCATGACTATATTTCCATGCTCTGAAATTCTCAGCTCCTTCAAGCTTCTCATCGAGCTTGGTATTGTTTGTCATTTTGATAATATGACAACCTCAAATGGAAATACAAGAGAGATAGTACTTACCAGTAATGTTTCCTTTTCAAAAACTACTTTTGGCTTGACCTAGGGTTTGACAGAGAAACCCTAATTTCTCAACTTTGGGATCTTGTGAAATTGATTGGAGGAAAAGATGCGCCTCCCCAAGGCGAGTTAGGCAAAGTACTCCTTTTCCCAAATTTGTGAGCAGATCCTCCAAAAGCTTGATGCCCTAGTTCTCCGGGCTGTAGAGGTGGGCCCATAAATGAAAATTTTGGGAATTGAATTTTGCTTCGACTGAAAGGTGTGCCCTAGTGAGGCGAGTTGACCCCACCCTCTTTTTCAGCTGATTCGTGAAGAGAGCTCCTGGAAACAGAAACCCTAGTTTCTGCAGTTACAGCAGTTGCACAATGTTTTTTTTCGGCCTGCTCTGATGCCATGTTCTTGTTTTTACTTGTTTAGCATAATAACATTAAACAATAGGATCACTTGAAAGAAAGACAAGCACAACAACACAAAGAACACAAGAATTTTCCTCGGGGAAACCACAAGGGAGAAAACCCCGACAAAACTTCGTCAATATAAAATTCACCAAGACAATATAAAGCCCCAAGATAAAACAACTACTTCTCCTTGATCAACGAACTTCTCTCTCTCTCTCTCTCTCTCTCTCTCTCTCTCTCTCTTATGTGAGCTTGAGTGAGTGAATGGTTGTGCAAATGAGCAACTTGACCACTCTGTTTATATTCTTCAGTTGGGGTGACTTTTCCCCAACAAAAGCCGGCTTCACCTAGGAAGACTCAACAACATATTTAATACAATTCTTGTGGGTATTAATGACCCGACTTACAAAGGAGGGTTTACATTGACCCTTTCAATGGCTCTTACTTGATCAAATACATCATTGACATCTCCCGAAGGAGGAATAATAATAATATAATAAACAAATACAATTAGAATATCTTTCACAGTTACATTTCTTTAACAATCTTAAAGTTGATCCTCCAAGGACATTAGTTGACACCCTACAAATTTGATGAAACCTCGTAATCCAAGCATTAAAAAAGGTAGAAAAAGCTTCAGGTGCCTAATCAGTGATTTTGCTTGAGTGAAGGGTACGTTTTTACTAAGGTCATGACAAAGGAGTTAAACAATTAGCACCACCAACATCGAAGTACATAGAGGGGTTCATGTGCTTGATTAAATGTCAATCCCCTACTGTCATACATGATAGAATTCGATGGAAACGTTACAATCTTGAAACCTTGAAAACTGTCAAGTCTATCGAATTTTGAAATGGATCTAAAATTCTACTTTTTGCATATGAAGCCCGATGAGGTTGGAACCACTCTCAAACATCCTGAAACAATTAATGGTAATGTTAAAAATTTAAGTAAAATGATTGAAAATGAAAGATAAGGAGAATGTTAAATTTAAGAATTTAACATTACCATCTATGGCAAGTCTCTGGCGAGTTTGGCGAGTCTTTGTGAAGTTTGCTAGGCGAGTCTCTGTCGTGTGTTCGTTTCGCAACAAACTCGTGTAGACTCGCTAGACTCGGCGAGTCTTTGGCGAGTCTGATAACATTGATCAAGACTCCCAAGCAAAAACAGAATCACAAAACAGGAAAAATGGCTAAGTGTCCAAGGAGGGCGAATTGCCTATAGATCAATGCCTTCTCTATAGGGTAAATGGAGTCCCCAGTGATGATGCCTCAAGGAGGCTAGTGAGGTCCAGGGGTAAGGAAAAATACCCAAAAAGGATTTGCCAAAATTCCACGAAGTGTGATACAGAGAATTTTTATAATTTTAGAGTGAGGGTTTTAATGTTTATTATGCCGAGTGACCCTTATATGAAAATTCAATCAGAGAAAAAAATGTGAAACACTTACTTGGTTAGGGTAGATGATTGTTGAAATGATGAAGATTGTTTTTGCAAGATCAAATGAGAGATTTGATGGAGCCCTCGTCCAAGTAAAATGCCTAATGACCTAGTGTGCCCCTCCTTGCCAAACCAAGCAACAAACAATTAGAATAATAAGAAAGAAGAGTAAATGCAAACGAGAAGCAAAAGGTAAAGATTGATTAATCTCAAAGATAATACTACTCCCTGTTAAATTGAGATTTGAGAGAGAGAAAGAGAGAGAGAGAGAGAGAGAGAGAGAGAGAGAGAGTCTCCTCCACTAGTGCACCCTTCCCCAAGTCGACCTCTCTTCCTGCATTAAATTTATGGATCCAAAATATACCAGAGATATTCACCAAGATCTTTCAATGCACACAAATTACTATTTCAATCATCATCCCAACCATTCATCCACAAGAACACAAGTATTTGGGCCACAAAAGATTTTCTCTCTATTAGAAGTTTCGGTGCCAAAAGTCCCAATGAATACAATGAGGGGATCACCTCTCTTAAATAGGAGAAAAGTGGTGTCTGCATTCTAACTAACTCTCATCTAACGGTTGAGATTATAACATCAATCAATGGTGGAGGTCTATTTTTGCATTGATACATGGATCACTCTCACAAAGGGGGGCGCACTTTTGCCTCTAATGCCCAATCTAGGAGAGATACATCATAATAATGAAATATAACATGTGGTACATGATGTGGGGGTCACCTTAGGGGCTCAATTCACCCTAAGTGACATTACAATACAAAGTCATAAGATATAACATGGTGGTACAACATATGCCAAGGTGAAGTGCGCTCCTTATGGAGGACGTCTTCCCTAGGCAAGCCAAAATAATAAGTGCTAGCCCAATCACTGAGATAAACATATGAAGAATGATCCATAGAGCCTCTGAATATCATATCAAGTCATCCCCTGCCATTTCCTAGCCATACAATAGCCAAATCGATTTCCTTGGAGTAGCCATGGTCACTTTTTATTGAATTAAAATGTCGAATTTATTGTTGTAGAATAAATGTGCCATTATTTCCATTTCCCTTGCCCGGATTAACAAACTAAGTATGCCAATGGATTCAGAGACCTCAATTTCACTATTAATGACTACTAGAACCTCATGAATCCATCTGAATATGCATCTGGAATCCAACACCATGTCCGATAATAAAAATATGGCAATAATAATGCTGAATAATGGCCAATAACGATCAAACTGAAACATGGAATGGTGTACTGGATACATGTAGGTGACAAATAAGCAATCTCAAACCACTGTAGTCATATCTGCTCTGGGACCTGTGTTGACCAGGTCAAACTAGGTTTGACCAAGTAAAAAATTAGCAAACTGATAACTGGGACCAAAACTGATCCATCCTATATGCACAAGGGGTTAAGGATGCTCTCTTATTCATATTTTTAGCCAACTAGAACATAAGAAACATGACAATGGTGATAAATCAATCAATTAATCAAAATAATACAACCTGTGTTAGAGTAGAATGCCAGAGCTTTCATGAATCCCTTTAGATATGCTCACATACAAACTTAACTAGGTTGTTATGATGCGGAGGTGAATACAACAAGGCTAGGACAATGGGAGTTGACTTTTGACTTTAACACAGTGATCTCTCAGAGGATAAGGGACAAGGGGAATCCACAGTGACATGTACAGGATAGATAACAATAGGGAAAAGAGGTGTCTCACAAATGGAATAAGTCGATTGAGGAGTGTCCCTTCAACTCTAACAAGTATCCTATGATTCACATCCAAGCTTGATTCAGGTTCCGTGAGGATATTTTCCAGAACCATTGCGCTAGATGCACAATCAACCGTAATTTTGAGGTTCTAGAGGACTCTTAGAATTAGTAGTGCCTTACTCCATCACACATCCATACCCTTAGGCTCCATGGGGAATAATCATTACATCATAACCATGGCCAGCAGTCATTTAGATTTTCAATTGTTCCTCATCTGCTTGGCCTTTTTGCATTTCATTTTATGTCCCTTTGGATTTTACATGTGCTTAAATGTTCAACTAACTGCAGCTTTCATCAACGACACTTTGCATTTAATTTCATTAAGCTTTCTTTCATTTCATTAAGCATCACTTGCTTCAAGTCTAACTGACACTACTCAGGCAACTAGCCAGTCTTAGCTCATGTCACAACACCAGCAAGTACCCCTTGCCCAGAAGTGAAGCATGGGGTCAACTGGTGGGAATCATTCACAATCAGGACCAAACATTGGGGGTAACCAACCAGAGAGGTCAAGGCTTCAAAATCCCAACTCACCTAGGCTCAAGACCCAACACCAATGGGTTCGTTTGGCCCAGAAGGGACGGAGACAGTGAAAAGGTTATGCCATACATAGCAAGGGTAAGGCTAAGTCTGCATAAGGTAGGCAATACTAGTGAGCATATAAAAAAGTCTTAGCATTCAGGATCATGCATTTACTCTTAGTAACAATTTCATGAAAACCATCCAATAATATATAATCACTAATGTCAGTCATCGTGTTAAGTAAAAGCTAATAAGACGAGCAAGAGAGACAAATAATAACACCCAACTACATAAATTACATATTCATAAATTAATGTACTAACATCACATTAAGATAATGTAAATATAAAAAGACTATAAATAAATGTTAAATGTTCATTAAATAATTAATTACATTAACAATCGATATGGGAAATCCTTGTGGTGTTTGGTACTTCGCTCCCGCTCAGCATTTGCACCATTGAAAAACAACAAATATATCAAGCTTATGTTCGAAATAGATTAACTCTTTTTCTCAAATGAACCCCTACACAGTTTGAAGAGAATTTGCAGCATACAATTTCATCGAGAATTATAGGTCATGCTTTTGTGGTTGTATTTCTAGTTCACTGTTATATAGCACTAATGACAGTTTTGTATCTTTGTAGGGATATGAGTAAAGGCTTTCATGTTGGATTGTTTGGTTTTTGGGAACTTTTATGCTTTAACATTTTATTTTGTCGCTACTTTCCCTTTTTATACAGTTCTGTTGTGTGTTCTGCACTTGCAATTTTATTATCAAGCAGTATTGTATGCAAGGGTAGATTTATATGGGTTGACTGAATGTGTATGAAAGCATCCATTCATGATGACATTGAGAATTTCAAACTAAAAAGCAATATGCCAATTTCATGGTGTTGCAGACAGCCTGGTCAATCCTCATTGACATCAGAAGAACTGGATGCCATGTGTGGAATTACAACAGAATCTGAAAAATGTCAGGCACCGTTGACTTGTAAAATCACTATGCCTTACCACATCTTTTACTATGAACAATTTTAATTTTTGTTATATGTGTTAGTGGAACATTCTTTTCTCATGGATGATATTGAAAGTCTATCCTAACTGCTAAAGATAAACTAGCTAGGAGCATTTTTTTACTCATTTGCTTTGAGTCTCTCAATAATGATTTATTGCAGTTCCCTAAATCCTGTAGTATCAATGTCATATTCGCTGGATGAATTTCAGTCAAGAAAAAACAAATGTTTCATATATTTGATGAAATACTTTTTTGGGGAAGTAAATTACCATTTATATCATCGTTCAATGTGGTGGATATCAATACATATAGGATAGACAATGTCCCTTACCAAAATCCTGTACAAGCACATTACTAATTACTAATTAGGACATAAATAAACCCATTTATAATGTAATTCTAATTTATGACAAGTGCTTTAATTGAATTAAGCCACTATTTCTAACATACAGTACAAATGTGATAATCATATGACCATTAGAGTACACCGACTCTAACATGCTCCCTTAATGCTGATAAGGAAAACAACCTTTATGTCCCATAATGCAAATTCATCTGGACAAAACATGTAATAGATGTCTACAGTCTGCCTCTCAAATACACTCCAAAATTAACATTTTAAAGTTGTCACCAGATGAGCAGAAACGTTCACTGCATGACATGTAACCTGCATGGCTGATGCAATGAAAAACACCTCACTAACTACCTGATCAACCATTAACTCTTAAACTGAATGAGAGTAAATGGTGGCTGAAAATTTCAGCTCATATACCTTGGATGTAGAAGTCGATTTCAACTTCAAGAAGTTGTCCTCTTCCACTTCTAGTTACTGAATTGTTTTAAAACTCATAAACCTGGTGTACAAATGATTTTTTTTTTGTGGTTGATCCACCTCTTCCTGTGATTGATCCACAACCTTCTGTATCTGATCATGTGCCCTCTTTACATACCAGTAGATAGATCAACTGATGTAGATCACTATAATCCCAGCATGCGAGAATTGTGTCGGTGGAATAGGGAGATAAGGTAGGACGTCCTCTAGAGAAAAAATGCGCCCTCCTCGATGCTAAGAATGCTCCTCAATAAATAATACTCCGCAACTGAAGCTCCAAACAAGGTGTGCTAGGGTTATAGTTCCCTTCTAAAGAAGATAGAAGCAACATGCAGAATAACTGGTGGCTCCAAGCCCTAAAACGTGTGCCCCTCCCTTAGAAAGTCGCCCACATGCAGGAGGACGCCTTTCTGAAGATGGATGTGCTGAGGAATAGCTGAAGACTCAAGCTAAAGAGCCCTTCTTCCAGGGGAAGGGTAATACCATTGCTCTGAAGAGGATGACAGCAGCATGTAGAACAAATGAACCCTGTAGATTGTAATGCGAATAGGGAGGTCCTTGGACAATGCGCCCATGCAGGAGGACGAATCCCTCAATAACTCAAAAACTGGAATGCTGCAGAAACTCTATGATAATAGTACCTGATGATGAAACAATGCTGAATCTGGATGATCCAACCTGAATACACCAGTTAGCTGAGTGCATGCACTCAACCCCAACTTAGCTCGCTGAGCTCTCCAATTCGAATCCACAAATCAATAATCATATAAGCTCTCTTTCTCACTTGCTTTACCTTTCTTTTATAACATTCACCTGTCAAACCTAACTTTTGACCTAATTAGGCCACTTTATATTCTAATTCTCAGTTAACTTGCATGCGGTGCTTTTGGAGTGTCTGGAGACTCAATCAGTGCATGCAACATGAAATAATGCTCGGATGTCATGCATGCAGGTGGCCTTTAGTTCCTGTGGCCCTTGTTTATCTACTGGTGATCTAAGAACCATGCTAAAGATCCTCTGAAGGTGTATATGGCATCAATCCTCAGTAAATTCCACTATAGTTAAAAAGGGAACATTACAGTCCTCCCTTGCCAAGATTGCTTGTCCTCAAGCAATACCAACACAGTTCCATAAGCAATTGAACTGAAGCAACTGAATCCAAGGACAATTCAAGGGTCCCAAATCATCCTAGGAGATCTATAGTACCTCCTACTCAAGGTATCGCCCTGCGAGGTACCATGACACGAGACCTCCTGAAAGTAGCCTCTAATAACCACCTAATTGCCTGTCATTGAGATGCCACAGTCCCAAATCGGTCTGAAAACTACGAAGTGTCTACTGCATCCACCATCTCTCGGTGCAGTATCAACAAAAGGAGCATCCTATAGACTCCTAATCATCCAAGCTAGTAAACACTGTATCCATCTGTCATAAGGTCTCCCACCTAGGAAGCTAATCCATTGCTCCATATGGATAGACTCCTGAAGGTGATAGTCGACTCTCGTCCTCATGCTAATTGTTGTACCGTCTGCTACTGCAATCTTAGGGTCCCCCATTACCAAAAAGAAGAGACCATCATGCAATCGTTGAACCATTCTGATCCTCCTCAGCTATCTGTTATGCTCTATCGGCATCTACCTCTCCCAGGACTCCAAGCAGAAATATCTGTAAGAGCTAGCCACCTCACTATGAAAGGTGTAGTGTATAGGCAACCAAGTGAAGTCTGCCATTCTGTCGTCATACTTGACCTCAAATATCAACAAAGAAAATCTGCTCCGGTCATTGGTAATGACTCTGGGCTGTTCATGAACTCTAATCATCTCCTCAATAGATAGCTCTATCACTTGTACTGCCCTATACTCTGAGGAAACCACCGAAATTTGTAAGAACTCTGATAACTGGTGAGTCTCTGCACATATATACTCGACACCTAGCATCCTCGATGTACCTGTGATGCAATCTAACAATAGGCTCCCCCATGGCTGCTCAAAATCTATGGAAAGCTGCATCAATGCAGGTTTTGACGTACCGTGTTGACCTGAGATATTATCCACCCCGTATCTTAATGCACACCTACCTCGAATTTGCCTGAAAAGGGTGAAGTCATCTGAGTTCCCTACTAGCCTGTGTGATGTGAAGCGCTCTCTACCCTGGGCATTGGTCTTCCTAGTGGCAACACCAGAGTCCATCTGACTGCACCTGAAGAGCCAAGCAATCATATGTTGCACAAACTCCTCCGAAGACTGCTCTGTCATGCATCCAAACCTAAGTAACCCACTAACAAATACATGAAAGCGAAAGCTGGCCATCTCCTCCATAGTGGATCCACTGTCCATCACAGTCCTGAATACTAGGAAAGGAAGTCGGTCCTGCCATAAAGAAGTCTCAATCTCTGCTCCTCTGTCATCCCATAAATATAGCGGACTGATCACCCTCACAACTTTGTCGATCACCTCTACCATCTGAAACAATCCATCTTGTGGATGAATACCTAGATCCCACCACCAGCTAAGGGGTCCACAAAACCCAGCTCCAGTGAACTGTTGCCGTAACATACTGATAGTCATCGGGGTCTCCATGTAATCCTCTGGTAGAAACCAAGTGCTAATAACTGACTCTACTCTTGCTAATGCAATCAGCTCCTGCAAAATTGCATCTATACATCTGTTAACCCACTCACTGTCTACGTGCTCAAATAATCTATGGAGTCTAAGCCTCTCTCTAGAGAACAGCTCCGTCCTCTACAGTGCCTCGTACTCATGCAGATACCAAGAATAATCCATCGACTGCAAACCTTGGATATCCCTCATGATCCTCTCCCTAAGTGATGTCTCAGGGTCTGCACATGGGCAATCTCTAGAGGAGATGATTTCATTCCCTACTCTCTCAACTGCAATCCTTGTGAACCAATCTAATCTCCCCTGTGTACTAAGTGTACCAACCTCATGGTCTAATCGAAAGATCACTCTTGTGGCCAAAATGCCATTCACCTCATCTAATTGTCTCAGGTGAAACTCCCAAGTCTGGTTGTGTAATAGCAATAAATAGCTCTGCTCCTGCAGATGCAGCTGGGAAGTAACTAGTGTGTTGGTCAACCCCACGACCATGACCACAATCTCTAAATTAGGTCTAGAAGTAGACTTGTGAGCATCATGCTCTCTGATACTCATCGGATGATATCCCCGACCAAGATAGGCTACCAAGGGTTCTACTACCCTATGAAGCATGTCTTTCCCCTCATCAATCCTGGGGAAACCTGGTACAAGGGTATGCTCGTGATCTCTGTCAGGTGGTCTCCCAAGAGGTAACACCCCAAAATTCCATGGGATCTCATTGTGTGCCCCTATCTACCCATGTAGATTGATGCATACTCCTGTACTCTCTTGAGCCATCGAGTATCCTGTATGCGCTACTGTAGCCAGTACTCCACTGCTATCAATGAAGTCTGTGATCCAGTGTATCTCTATATCTGCCATACATTTGCCCATACAACCTCTGTATGTATAAACTTCTCTGTTGGTTGATCCACAAGGAATGTGCTCAACTATCTTTGTCATGGCTAAACCTCTCTCTAACAGAGATGGCTCATTATCCCCTACCTGATCCTAACTCTCTGTGTCAGATCTCTCCTCAGTCAACTGCAGCTCTAAGTGCTCCTCATGCTGAATCATTACAAGATGCTATCCCGGTGTCAATGTCATGGATAAACTTCTTTCTAACAGAGATGGCTCATGATCCCCTGCCTGATCCAAACTATCTGTGTCAGATCTCTCCTCAGTCATCTGCAACTCTGAGTGCTCCTCATGTTTTACAACTGTCTTGTATCCTGTGTGTGCTGCGGTATCCTCCTGTGCACTCACTCTACTAGTGTCACCTGAGCCTCGATCCAACATATCTATGCTATATTGGAGTGTGTCTCCTGTCAACGCCTCTGCAATTACAACCAGAACCATTAATGGATCCTCCCTAGTAAGTGACTCGTAACCTCCATATTGCCCTGTATGTATAGAATCAACCATCTCCCCATCATGTCTCTCCTCATGGATCTCGCCCATCCTGAATATCCCGACTCTTGCAGTAGATGATGAAGAGTGTGTCCACTCCAACTCGTCTACATGCATATCTGATTCCTGAAGAGCAATTTGAGTGTTGTTCAAGGAATCTCTAGTAACCATAGGCTCATAGGTGAGCTCCTCTTCCTCATCCTATACGATCAAATCACTCCATAGTGTATCCATGTCACAACTAGGTGCAAACACCCTCTGATCCTCACAAGCACCACTACTAAGGTGAGATGATGAATCCTCGATGATGGATGATCTGATAACTACATCATATGTACTATCCTCCTCATGTATTGTCAACTCCATATCAAGTTTACCATAAACCAGTATATCATGCTCATCTGTCTGGTTGAAAGGCTTGTTGTAAGCTGTTGGCCTGTTCTTACTTTTAAAGTGGCAAAAATCTGTCAAGGTCATGGTTGATTGAAAGTCATTTCCCAATGCTCTGTAATCTCTCAAATATGCCCCCATTGGCTCATCTGGCTCTACCTGTACTATGGGCATTGTGGTTGGGCTATCCAAGAACTGTGGTAGGGTAGGTCGGGGGGACCTATTGTGGATATGTGGGTGTCTCTGCAGATTGGTATGTACTTGTTCCCCATTGCTGCTTGTGGATACCCTATAACTGTTGGGAGACATAGGACTGTGTGGGGTGGGCCTTGATCTATCTATCAGTTGTTTGATGGCACTCACCATTTCTTTTTGTCCTGAAGTTAGTTCCTTCAAAGTGGAAATGAGGCTACTGAAAGCTACCTTATCATCTTTTGCCATTGTTTCTCCGCCTTTACTCTTTTCAAACTGAGACTCTGTAATCATTTAGTGTTCTCAATTTGCATGCTCCCACAGCTGGCGAGGAACATGCTCTGATACCATGTTACACCGTATCCGAGTGTAAGGGAAGAATCCGTATCCGGATACTAAGGGGAAAGATGCTCCATCTTCAATAAATATAAATCTTGATAAAATATGAATTATAGATGATGATAATATTTTACAATGATGCTCGACTTTATAGGCTTGATCGTGCATAGTGAAGGGTTACACCCTTTCACTTAGTAATTAATATATTATTTTATATTTGTTACATTTCCTTCCCCTTAAGGGAAGCTTTGTCCTCAAATCTTATTGAAGACAAGGGTTATGTCTGATTTTTTGCTTGAACCATGAACTCTAGATCCTTTCTTTTAGTATTTGCGACACTTGATGAAATGAGGCGATACGAGTTATGAATTCCAAAGAAGAACTGTCGCATCGTCCTTGATGTGGTCCATCCAAGATTTATTTTTATTCAAGCTATTTGATCGCTTTGTGGCTTGTCGAGCTCTCGAATTCTCAAAGATTAGTTTGTTTGGATTGTCCTATTAAGACTAGATGCTCACTTCCCTTCCTAGTTTGACCAACTGGTCGGACAAGCCACAGAGGTCTAGAGCATACGGGGGAATGAGCATTGGTTTGTTTTAAGAAATTACCACTTTGTGAGTTATTTAACTAATCTAAAGATTGAGAATCTATTTTCCCATACTCGAGCAAGCTCTCTCGGTATTGTTATCACTCAAAGTGTAGCTACCACCAAAGGTATCCTATCCGGGATGGTAGAGGTAAGGTAGCTAACCACGTGACACGACAAGGGCCTGATCCACTACTGTAGAAGAGTAGTTGTCACACCAGACGGGCTCTTGTCACTTTAGATCAAATTAATACAAGATCAAGGGGGAGACCCTTACTAGCCAATGAGGGCTAGAGAAGCAACACAAGGTGCTCTAAAATTTGGGAGTGAAGCATAAGTATAGATCTTGGTTGATAAGACTAGATCTAGGATAATGTAGTGGTGTATGGGAGTTAGGAGTAGGTTGAGGAGGCTTAGGCAAGAGAGAAATTCTCAACCTAGGAAAAATTGTACCACTATTGAAGTTAAGCTATTAGATCTAGTGTCAAATAGAGATACCCAAGTGGGACCCACCTAGGGTTTAGGGAAAATATGGATTTGTGGACCCAAATGAGGAATTAATGGATGTAATGACACTAGAATGGATGCTTGAGATTAGCTTTGGCAATTAGAGAGGGTTCAAGCAAGACCCAAGTGATAGATCTGAAGAAACAATGAGAAGGTCAAGGAAAACGTCCCACTTAGAGGTGACTAATGCTAGATCCAAGGGAAAATGGATTCCGATTAAGAACAAATTTGAGATCTAGTGTTTATTAATTATTTCTAAAGTGGGTTTTAAATATTAATCCCAAAGCATCGCCAAATCTATCAAATCTACAAGATGAGGGTTTTAATGGTGACAATTGGAATAGATCTCGTAACAACAAAAATAAATTGAATCGCACCTGGAAATACTTGCGGCCGCCTTACAAATTGATGATCTTCCCAAACCAAAGAAATCCAGAGTGAGATCCAACCTCTCCAAGTGAAATCGCTATGCTCCCAAGATGGCCAATGTGCCCTTCCATGCCAAAACAATATGCAGTTAGAATCGAATCAAGCAAGAAATAAACTATACGATAGCAAAGATAAATCAAGAAGCATCAAAATGATCCAAGATACAATAAAGATACTCTCTGAGATGCAAGACGTCTTGAGGAAGAGAGATGGGGTCTCCCCACAATAGCGCCCCCTTCAAATCGTACTCCTTCACTACCACACGCCCCCTGTAAAATAATTATGGAGAGAGAGCTAGATCCACAATGATGTCGGAGAGAAAAGACTTTACAATCACTTGCAAGAACATTCACAAAGCTTCCAAAACTGGTGTGCGTGCGCTAAAGCCCCCCAAAAAAGGTACACTAGCTCGGTTGCAACTTTGAAAAGAGCAGCCAATGTCACCACACTCCTCTCTTACTCACTTCCGGTTGGCTCTTCACCAACTCATGGGGGGCTTCCCTAAGGTAGGATCACTAAGGAAGATGCAATGAAGAGCAAGGTGAACTAAAGAGGCTGTCTTAGAGAAACAGTTGTAGGATAAAAGGCAATTTGAACAAGTGATGGGGGAGTTTGGGAGGATTCTTCCCTTTCTAAGCTTAATAAAAACATCATTTTGGGGTTTTCTTTGGACATGTATTGGAGCATTCTTTTAATGTGTGGCGTGATCTTGTAGAGCAATAATGATGGTGAGTGCTACTAGATTTTAGTTTTCTTTTCCATTTTTATGCAGGGGGGCATAGAAGGGTGTTGCCACCACGTTGGAAGGTGAAGAGTCTTAGCAGTTGCTAGTCTTTTCCCTTTGTGAGCGTGCATATACGAGCATTGATTTTTACATTTAATCTAGTTTGATTGTGTAATCTTGATCTCTTGTTTGCATAGCGCATCCTCCGCAGCTAGAAGGAGGAAGCAAAATCTAGTAGTTGTAGACTTGACCAAGTGGAATTTGCTCAATCATGCGATCTCTCCCCCTTAGTCACATATGACACAAGGCCCTCTTGAGTTCTCTTTTGACTCCATTCCGCCCTTTGATACATTGGCACTAGTCTTTTCTCAAGGAATGATCCTTCCCTCCTTCCCATCACTTGTTCAAATTACCCTTTATCCTACAACCATCTCTCTAAGGCAGCCTCTTTAGTTCACCTTGCCCTTCATTGCACCTGCCTTAGTGATCCTACCTTAGGGAAGCCCCCATTGAGTTGGAGAAGAGCCAACTAGAAGTGAGGAAGAGAGGAGTGTGGTGACATTGGCTACTCTTTTCAAAGTTGCCGTCGGGCTAGTGTGCCTTTTCTTTTGGGATTTAGCGCAAGCACGTCAGTTTTGGGTGGCAACACAACTAATACTTTTGGTGTTATTGTTGAATCACAAATTTTGAGATGTACAAGCTCCAATACATTGCATGTTCCATGTCATAACTTCTTTTCGGTCCTCCCCTACCAAGCATGTGTTAAGATCATAAGGATATAATAGATCTATGGTGAACACTTCAACAAACCCTGATCCACTCAAGTAAACCCAACAGATTTATAAGAAATAAAGATTGCAAGAGAAATTATTCATTCCATAGTGTACCCAAAATAGATCAACCATAACCAAGAACAGCTTCCATTAGGAGTGCCTTTAGGCAAAATGAATGAAGAATATTTTTACATAATGAGTTGATACAAATGAGGAGTGTAAATGTTTATATACATCCTTTAGGAGTAGGGTGACTAGGACAACCTAGTCAAATTTAGAAATATACAATAAATGGGTTGGTTAGATACCCATGTGTGGGTTCCATAAAGCTATTAATGCATCAATACAATGGATCAACATGTGGTCACAAGTGAAGATTAACCTCATGATCTCAACACCTCCCCTAATCTGAATAGGGAGCCAAAGAGGGAATACATTACAATACATCATGTTTCCACCCTTAATGGTAGCTTGCTTATACAGATATATGTTTGTAGATCGGTGAAGGCGGGCTTTGGAAGAGATTTGGTGAAGATATCTGCAAGTCGATTTGCAGAAGTTGTCTTTGAGCATGGAGATGTCGAGTATAAAGCATCCAAATCTTAATGTGTTTGGACTGCTAATGATTTACTAAATTATGGATAATCTCAGCAATACTCTGATTCAAAATAAGGTGGAAGGAAGTCATTGAGTGAGACCTAGTTGATCAAGTATCATATGTATCCAAGCTAGATGCTTCCCTGCATAAGCTCCACTAGCATATTCTTTTTTAGTGGATGAGAGACCCACACCTTGTTTCTTGTTGGAACACTAACAAATAGGTCCAGAACCAAGAGAGAGTACATATCTCGAGGTAGAGCACCACTCATCAAGAATGTTGCTTAGTGGGTGTCATGAAAACCAAGGAGACTAATGTTAGTGCTAGCTGAATAGAGAATTCTGATGTGACTCTCATGACTCTTATAATAGCAGGAACACATACTAACTGCAAAGGAGATATATGGCAATGTGTAAGATAAAATAGACTATCAAATAGAGATTGATATAGTATTGTATCAATATGGGTGAAGGGCACTTGGCCTAAAGCTACATCCTGGGAACAATGGGAGTACTCACTGGCCAGTAGTCTTTCATCCCAAATTGCTGCAAAAGATGTGAGGTGTATTGAGGATGCAAAGGGGAATTCTAGCAGAGGGTCTGAGAAATTGAAGCCGTAGAAAAGAGCAACGAATCCCAAAATCAATCATCTCGCTAGAGTCCTTAAAATCCAACTGCAGAAAAATAAACTAAATTAAACGTAGCACCTCAATGATGTATAACCTATGTGAGAGGAGGAAGGCCAGCCAGTCCTAGGGGCAAGCCGTAGGTGAGTAATCAGTCTTGGGTATAAATCATCCAATGAAATCTCAATCCTTATATTCCATTGAAAAGGGGGAACAGCATGAGAATGAGGGCCATAATCGATGGACTCTTGCACATGGATTCTGGTTTAGGATGCAATGGGAGATAAAAGAAGCAATAGTAGGTACAACAAGGGCCTCTGGGGCCCCTTGACGAGACGGGGATGGGTCAACATCTACACTTTTGAATTCACATATAGGGTCAGCTTTGGGAATCACAAAGGGCCATAATCGATGGGGTAAATAGCAGGTGGGAGGTTTCCACTAGTCAGCAAACTTGGGTAGGGAAGAAGCAACATCCGAAATGGAGTGAGCAGGCTTAGCAGGTTTCTCCCGACAGTCAGTGCTGGGACGACTGAAAGGTCTCCACCCATCATTGTTAACAATAGGCAGTGGCTAGCCAAACTCCCATGCGGGATTTGGATTATGTGCAATTGATGGAACATCAGGGTTAATCTCTTGGATGATGGGATGCAACCTGAGATTAGGTGGGAAAGGAAGAAAGGGGCGCTGGTCATTTGGTTGAACACCCAAGTACAAATGGCTTGTTTGTGATAACTGCACAAATTCTTTCGACTCTTTGTCAAAGTGAACTGAGAACCAAAATTTCTTCCTCTTTGGTCTTCATCTTATTATTATTCCACCTGCCCCCTCCTTGAGGCACAGGAAGGAACTCTTTTCAAAATATCATCGTAAATTCAAGCATGTGAGCAAAGTGAAACTTGGTAGCCTTATTAGTCCACCATCATGCTTTCAACCTATGTTGCGTGGGAGCTATCCCCACCCCCTCGCTCCCGCTCCCGAAGCTCGCTCCCAAAACGCTCCCAGTTTTGGGAGCACGCTCCCAAGGCAATCCCGAGGCGCTCTCTACCTCTCCAATACTAAAAGCTCCTATACTAGGTTAATCATTTGATGACAATGTTATGGTACCTCCCTTCATTGCCAAGCTCATATAAAAGTAGTTATGGTTGATCATTTGATGATAATGTTATAAGTTATAACTACTATATGATTGATGTTATATGGTTTAATCCATGTTTTCTATAGATAATTCAACATCCTACATGTTTTTTAGATATAAATACATCAAAATATATACAATATAAAAAAATGCTCCCGGAACGCTCCCAAAACGGGAGCTTTTGAAATTTTCGCTTTTCGCTTCGCTCCCGCTCCCCGCTCCCGCTCCTAAGTAACCTTGCTTTCAACTTCAAATAAAATTACAGCCATCAAATCATGCGATAAATCAAAGGAAAACATCTAGAATCTGTTGCATGTCATCTCATAATCTAGCTAATTGAAATGCATGGAAGGGATATTCGAAAGCAAGGGCAAAGGAGTTAAGATTGATGACCAAGTTGAATTTATAGTTCTAAGTTTCTAACTCTCAATTTGAAACATTCTTTTACATGATGCACTTGCAAAAAATGTTGCTGGAAAAATAAAATAGACATGCATATCATTGTACGTATTCATGCGAGATAATCAACTAGATTCTATTAGTAGCAGGGAAAGCTTTTAATGTTGCTATGCAAATTGTTGGTAAGGAGATACTACAAAATTAGGGTCCTGCTCACAACAGACATATGATAAGAAATGAGAGTATAAAGGCCCGCTACTAAATCACTAGCAGGTTACAGCATTGCTAAATAACCAATTGAGCTTCAACCCAAATAACTACTGCCAGGAAGGAAGCAAAAAAGGCAAGTATATAATGGAATTGCAAGGGAAATACTGAATGCAAGATAGTGAATGAGTGACAATTGCACAAATAATAAGCAATTCAAATGCACAGTTCAATAGAGGTTCCATTGTTGTACACAGGGGAGGAAACATATCATTTGCCCAATACACCAAGACTGATGTGCCCAACTTGCACACGATAGTAATCATAAAGTGGCCAACCAATTCCACATAGTGTGCATGCCATCTCTTGTGAATCTCAACAAATTTTAAATGCTTTTATAAGTTTATAACAAGAATGGGTGTAGATATTGCAATAATTAATGACAGCAAAAGATGCCAACAATTTTGACTGGTTTGGGCATCTCTCATATGACATTGAATGAAAGTTGTTGGTTACTTACAAACTTAATTGATTAAACTAGTCATTATTTTACTGTATAACATAACTAATTAGCATGATTATCCATACTCCACACTTTACTTTGAAGCTCATGTTATCAGCATAGGATTTAATTGAAGGCTCCCATCAGAGGTTAGGTCATATATAGAAACAATAGCTAGCAGCATGCCCTCTGTTTAATTTACAACTGATTTTATTGGTCGTTATTATAAAGAGGATTATATGGTATTTTATGGTGAAGTCTATTGTTAGTGGCTTCAGCAACAAGAAGGGTGCACATCCGGCAGTCACTCTCCCTGCAGGGTCTAGATTCTTTACACCGTTTCCAGTGTTTTAGGGATGATTTTGAAACAAGGATGGTTTAGTGATTTTGGTAATTTTGTCTATTGCATGCTGTTCTGCAATCACACTGGCTACATAGATTATCTACATTGCATTCTGTACTTCGTTTACATTATTAATAAATACATGATGTTTCAGTTGGATTATTTTTGTGTTCAGTTCTGTTGTGAAAGGAAACACCAAAGATGGCCTGTATAATAAAGGAAGGCTAAAGAAATGAGGATTATTATCTTCCTGATAAAGGAAAACTACACACCTAAATATACTCCTATTTCGTATATAAGTTTATCTTCTAAAACCTGAATATTTTGGTAAGCTGATTAACATAATATGTGATGTATTTAGACAAACAACATCCAGAATCTTCAAAGCGTGCTGTCAAAGGAGGAATGTCACTTTATGATGTAGTAATAGATGAACACAATGCTAAAATAGATCTTGGACATGAGCCAAAAAGTAAAGATGATCGTCTTGCAGGTCAGACATGGAAATTCTGAAGCTTCCCATATCAATTGTTCATTTAGAAATGATATTAGATCAGTTTTCTGTGGTGCTAATTGATGGAGGAATTCGAAATACAGTACCATTTATTGAGCTCATTTATAGCATTTGAGTTTGAACTCTGTATGTAACTGCAGATATTCCAGTACCACTTGCAACAAAGGTCTATTATCCAAGACAAAATCAACGACTACGTGCTCAACTTGGTCATCTTTTTCGAGAATCTGTAACTAAAGAAAACTCTAATGAGTCATCACTTCCAAATTCTCTTGCTGGAGATGGTGGAGTGCAATCTGCCAGTATAAAGATTTTATCACCTGAAAATGACATACCTGATCCACACAAAGATTTTGCAAGTCAAAAAAAGGTATGAACTGAGATCCTCGGTTTTCACTATGTTTATGTCACATTGTTTATGGCAGGAGGTTTTAATTTAGAATTTGTGGTACAAAAAGATATAGCTTAAATAGCTTTCTGGATGATTTAAAGAGTCATGGTGGACTCTCTCTGTGGTGGCCAGTCACTAGAGAGCATTGTAATCCAAGGTACTGGACATATCCACCAAGGGCCAGAGGACATGTGGACATGCTGTGCCCACTTGTTAGACACACAGTGGGATGTGCCCCTTTGTGACAAACGCTTATCTGATGCATGACCATTACGTGTCCCAATTGTAAAATTTTTATAATTGCAGATCTGATATGATTATGTAGCAGAACAATAGTACTGATTTTAACTTTTAGCAGAACACTTGAAGATAAAAAACATAAACCATAGATCAACCATCACAATAGGCACACAAATTTTACCCTGGGGAAACCTTTTAAGGAATAAAAGCCCAGAAAGAATAATCTTCCTTAATATGAGATGACTGAGTTTATATGAGCAGATTTAGAGCAGTCTTTTTACATCAAAAAATATCTTGCCTCTAGGGCACACACACGAAGAAGGCCTGAAGATGAAATGTCAAGAAAGTTAGGAGAAGAGTTGCCGGCTGAAATAAGCCCTGCTAGATGTTGACATCAGCCCTAGCACTTCTTTTCCCTTGCCTGCTGATGGCTACCAGACTTCTGCATCAACTTAGTAACAGACCTTAAGGGCATACCTCTGCCTGCGGTCAGCCTCTATCAGCCCCTTAGGGCTAGCCTGTGCCTGCCATGAGCCTCCTTAGTCTCCTTAGGGCCTAGATCTTCCCTTGCGTACTTTCAGTTGCATGAAAAAGGGCCTATTGCAACCCTGCTGTACCTCTGCTTTACTTCTAGGGCCTGTGGTGACCCTTACTTGACCAGCGGTACCCCTTCCTTGGCGTGTGGTACCCCTGCATTACTTTGAAAAAGAACCCAAAAGAGCTTGCCAAGCCTGCTGTTGCATGTGGCAGCCCTGTTAGGGCTTGCTGTCGCCTCCTAGGGCATGCGGCTGCCCTAAAACAGCCCCTAGGGATCTGCTGTTGCATGTGGCAGCCTTGTTAGGGCTTGCTGTCACCTCCTAGGGCCTGTGGCTGCCCTAAAACAGCCCCTGGGGCTCTGCTCTAGCATGTGGCAGCCCTGTTAGGGCTTGCTGTCACCTCCTAGGGCCTGTGGCTGCTCTAAAATAGCCCCTAGGGCTCTGCTCTTGCCGGTGGCAGCCCTGTTAGGGCTTGCTGTCACCTCCTAGGGGCTGCGGCCTCCCTCTAGCGTCTGCTTTCTGCCTGCTGCTATCTCAAAGATGACAAAGACCTTCAACGTTGAAGAGTGAGAGACAATAACAGCTCCAAAAACCCCATAAGAAATTCTCTTGGACAGAAATGATGATGGAGGGATGTATGTGTTTGATCACTTGAGGGGGTTCCTTATTTATACTTCACCATTGAGTAATCTAAGGGATGACTTCCATAAGTCAAGGAGTCAATCCAATAATATAAAATACATTAGTTGGGGCTCTTTTAATTTCATTGTGGGCTTTTAACACTTTATACATTAGTTGGGGCCCTTTTAAGTTCATTGAGGGCTTTTAACCACCCTTCTTGGGTAAGTCGCCATTTGACAAATTCTTAGCTCCTTCTCTTGGTCTCCATGGTCCATACGTGCCAACTCAAGTACATCATCATATATAAGGAAGATTATTCTTTGGGTGTCTTGTTCTCCCCACTAACACCAAGGTCGTAGGCTAGTTATTCCAACAAGGGGTGGCCAGTCCCTTGAGGAGGTCCTAGGCTAGTTATTCCAACAAGGGGTGGCCAGTACCTTGAGGCGGTCCCATAGCCCAATGACCAAGGAGAGGACTACATCACACATCACTTGCCTAGACCCAGTCTAGGGCTTCTTGTGATGGCCTGGTCACTGACCAGGTGCCTCAACCCTAGGCTGAATTTAGTTGACCAAAGTCAACAACTTGGTAACTGACCAAGTGCCTCAGTCCCACACTGAATCATGTTGACCAAAGTCAACAACTTGGTAACTGACCAAGTGCCTCAGTGCCAGACTGAATCATGTTCATGGTAACTGGCCAGGTGCCTCAGCCCCTGGCTAAATCAAGTTGACCAATGTCAACAACTTGGTAACTGACCAAGTGCCTCAGTCCCAGACTTAATTGTGTTCATGGTAACTAACCAGGTGCCTTATCCCTAGGATGAATCAAGTTGACCAATGTCAACAACTTGGTAATTGGCCAAGTGCCTCAATCCCATACTGAATGATATTCCCGGTGGCGGTAACTGACTAGGTGCCTCCATTCTCCCAAAGAATGGCTCTCGATGCTGCTCCAAAATCAACACCAATATGTCAAACACATGGCAAAAAAAAGCAGATCCTGATGCTTAAAAAACCATAAAAACATGTTTGGCCTCTTTTGTTAAAATTTCAACTAGAACTCATCTAGGACATTCATCAAACACTTAGCCAAACACTTATTTCAACCTTCAATAAAGACTTCAGCAATAAATTGTACTTTATGAGCAGAAATACAAAATGACTATGATCTGGAAAATATAGCCGTGGAAATAAAAAATGAACAACAAACAAATATCACCACATTTGACACAAGATATTCGGGCCAAGCCCCCGGAAAAACCCTGAAGGGAAAACCAGTCCAAGAGAAATTCTTTATTAATGAGATCACTGGAAAAATATGAGTTTACAGCAATAAAGGAACAGTACTTATATTGTAAACTGTGCCTACATACCAGCTCGGAAAATGTGCCAAAGACCACAAAAACAAACTCAGATGTCTTCCTCGAAATATGTACCCATATTTCTTCTATATGGCCAGAGTACCTTCCTATACGTCTCCACTTTCTTCTTTTTCAACATCATGATCAGAAATGTCATTAATTACATAAGGATTGTGAAAAGGTAACTCAAGAGAATTTTCAAAGGATTCACTAATGGAAGATTCAACCATGGATGCTTCCTGATGGAAATCATTGGAATCATCCTCTTCATTTGAGACTTCTTCGGGTAATGATGACAAGATTCTCATAAGTTCTCCTCTTATATCAATATTAAGGTAGTGATCTTGAGGAATTGAAATTTGCTCGGTATCATACATTACCTTATCGTGAGACTCGATTAGCTCAGGAGAAGAGGAGTCACTTTGATAAAGACAATCGTTAGTTAATTCATTATCAATATATTGATCATCTTCATCAAGTTGATTTTCATTA
This sequence comes from Larix kaempferi, assembly GCA_027924585.1. Lineage (NCBI taxonomy): Eukaryota > Viridiplantae > Streptophyta > Pinopsida > Pinales > Pinaceae > Larix > Larix kaempferi. The sequence goes on along the minus strand of BSBM01000767.1, from coordinate 10,320,793 downwards.
AGATAATCATCGTCTGATTGCCCTTCCATAGATTCATCAATTGTTTCTTTCCATTCACTTACTAACATTTGTTGGAACATGTCATACCCAGTGATGGATCCTGATGTTAGATAATCAAACCACACCGGAGCATTTCCTTCTAGAGACAAACCAAGAGCCCTCATTAAAACATCCTCCTCGGTTGTTCCTAAACTATCCATATAATGCCAGAGATCATACAAATGATTTGTAATTGAAATACCATCGCTTCCATTGAAACGAGGTAATCTTTGATTAAAATTGTTTGGCATCGGATGAGGTGCCCCACAAATTTCAGAGAAGTCAAAAACTTTCAAACAACCAAAAGTCCTAGGCAGCTCAGAAGCAGCCATGGATGGCAAAAATTTATTTATTTATTTATTTTATTGTTTTATATTTTTTATATTTTTATCTTCAATCAAGAACCTAAATACAAAATGATGCACCCCATGGGTTCTAGATAATGATAGGATCGATCATCAGTGGAGTCGCTTGTGTGGAGTCGCCAGGTAGATTTTAAATCTCTTCTACCAAGATGATATGTTGTTAAAGTGCAGGGAGAGAATAAGTGAAACACAGATGGATATGGTTTAATTAAGAATTGAAATGATACCCATCTAGATTAATCCGGATGCGATAAGATATGAGTTATGCATGGATAATCGCAGACACCTAAGGTAAGCCTCTACCTTCCCCGACAACGGCGCCAAAATGTTATCACCAATCTTGTAGTTACCCCAAAGATGGATCCAAGGTGGATGGTAGAGGGGATGGGCAACCAAAGTGGTGAACCAAGAGGGCCTTGGTTCCCAAATGGATGGTTGTCACACCAACCAAGGCACTCTTCGCTTTAGCTATCAAAGCCAAGATAGCAAGGGGGAGACCCAGATCTACTTCCCGATAGGAGAGATCAACCAAATCACCAGATCAAATCAATCTAATGAAGTACATAGGGTGATAGGTATGGAACCCTAGAAATGAGGAATTAGGAACACTGCGGAAGCTTAAGAAAGGTATGCTATGATTGTGAAAGATGACACGCAGTGATTCAAGGGTGAAGTATGATTCCAGGATTCAAAGCTAGTTTCAAAGGTCAAAATCAACTGCCTTGGGAAACGTGACCCTTAAAACAGGGAAAGTGTCCCAAATCAGAGATCTGACAGTTAAAGCTTTCTAGCTGTGCTTGATGAGTGGATATGACAATGTCTAGGTAATCAAGCAATAAGACAAAGATAAAACTACAAGCTAACTCAACAGTCCAAGAAAGTCAATTTGGCTTAGAGAAGATCAGTGCCTTGGGAAAGGGGCCAAATGGAGTCGGATGTCCACCAAATTGTAGATCAGGGATGTTGAGGTGTAAATCTAGGTGGGTCTTGAAATTTAGGATCATCCAATGGCTAGATCTCAGTAGATCTGAGATTTAAATGTATCACAAAGTGACCCAAGTGGGGCTCAACCCTCAAAATGAGGAATGGGGCCCACAAGGTGAAAATCACTGAAATGACACACTAGGGGTAGGTTATCAAATATGGAGATGAAGGATCAAGTGGGATCTCACCTACCCAGGTGCTAGATCCTTGCAAACTCACCCCTCCTAGGAAGTGCGACCTCCCTTGGAGAAGCTTCTTTGCCTTGGGAAATGGGTCAAATGAGGGCCAATCCTCACCAAACTATAGATCCGGATCGTCGTGGATGCTATAGAGGTGGGTTTTAAATTTTATACCAGAAGCCAAGTGGATCTTGCTAGATCTGAGAAATTGTAAAATGAGGGTTTGAAATATAAGGGTTTTATCAATGAAGTAGTTGTGCCAATGGATTGGAGCCAATACAAGAAGAACAAACCTGTGGATCTTACCTGGATAACCTTGTATATGCCTTGATGATGATGATCTATGCAAACCTGATCAATTGGAAGCGATTTGAGGCAGTTTTCTATGAAGTCGATTTGCCCAAGGGAGCCAATGCGCCCTCTCTCCTGCACAATAAATGTCAACAATATCAGATTTACTGTGAACAAGAGATAAGACTAATGCCACAAGAGAAATAACAAAAAGATAGCATAGATCACAATGATACTAATGATAACCCCCTGATACAAGCGAATGCCAAGTGGAGCGAGTTGAAGAAGCCTTGCAAAAATGCCCAAGTGAAGTCGCCCTCCTGTAGACAAGACAAAAGTTTCCAAAAAAGATAGATCTTACCACAAATACTCAAATGCTAGGATGCAATATGTAGATTTTTCTGGGTTTTACTGCTTGTTGGTTTATGTTAACTTTTCAATGGTTTTCACCGTCAACCAGTTTTGCATAGGCTGAAGGTTACTTATGAAAATTACTGCAATAATTAAACACGCTGTAAAATCACTAACAGGCTGAAAATAAATATTTCAAACATGCACACCATAAAAATAGACACTCAGATTTTTCGGCAACTATGCCCCGGAAAAACCCCACAGGGAAAACCAGTAAGAGAGAGAGAGAGAGAGAGATTTTATTAATACTTCAGCAAAATATTTCAGTACAGAAAATACAGTGAAAATTTCAACTTATGTCCACCATAAATTTCATCTCGAAATTCTAGAAAAACGTGCCTAGAAGATGCCTCGATTTTTGTGCCAAAAGACAGGACCTCGGAATGTGTGCCAGCAGCCTCGAACTGAGTGCAACCGTACCTAGAAGTCTGTGCAGAAATGAAACAGTCTGTACAACTGTACGACCCTTGATTTTTGTGCCAAAAATATTCTCGAAAACTGTGTAGCTGTTATCTCGATTTTTGTGCCAATATTTGTGCCTTGGTTTCTGTGCAGCAAGCCCTTGATTTCTGTGCACAAACAGTGCCTCGAAAACTGTGCAAAATCGTATTGTACGGATCCGTACACCTCAAAAATTGTGCAGCAATAAAGTGTTCTACCTTGCCTTGATTTTCGTGCCTGTATTAAATGCAGTTCATACACTCTTCGATTTCTGTGCAGTAATTAATGGCTGTACCTTGCCTTGGGAATCGTGCAAATGGAAAAACTCCAAACCCTTGCCTCGATTTCTGCGCCCTTCTTCTCTGCTCTCTCTTCTCACTTTCCAAAAAGTAAAAGTGAGCTCAAATGCCTCCCTCATGCTTTTTGTTCTAACCCTAAGTGGGTTCTAATCCAACGATGGAGAAAGATCCAATCCAATGGACAAGATTCGATGAGAGTGAAAAACTCTTTTATTTAATTCACATAAATAAAATCACTCACCCACTTAAGTTAAATCAAAAAGTGACTTTAATGTTATAAAGTCTCATTAAGTGACATTTAATGTGAGGGTCACCTTTTTCCCCCTTCTAAGTGACATTAGGCAATTGTCACTTGGGGAACACTTCCCTAGGTACAAAACTAACACAATAGACTTCACAATCACCATCGAAGAACACCAGATTCAAAGGAGACTACAAGAATTTCCACAGAAAAGTTTTTCTATATCCAGATTCCAAGAGCCAATGACCCCTTTACAATGAGAAGCTCTCTCCTTTAAATAGAATGGAGAGAGGCCACAATCCTAACCACTTTTTGAATGAGTGGCTAAGATTAAAAGATCAAAAGATCTAATCAATGGTTGAGATGAGCTCAACAATACAATACATGGATCAATAATAAAATATAACAATATGTGGACAAACTCGCCCTAGGAGACGGGATCCCACCAAATCATAATGATAAAATATAAGAAATAGCTCATGGTGGGTTCAAGGGGTAATTTCTAACACCTTTGGTCAATCCCCATAGCACAATAATAATAAAATAATCATTTAAGCACCAAATCGTGCCTCTGGGAAAATCGTGAGCCTTGGAAGGCTCCAGAAATCATAAAAAAATGCCATAAGTGATGGATGCGGGTTCCGTTGAAGCTGAAACTACTGGAGAAGGTGTGGAAGACATCCCACTCATCATCACAAATCATCTCATGCCATAACCTTGCCTCAGTAGCCCAAATCGAATTCCTCTGTAGCCATTTTTGCCATTTCTGGACTGCCTCGGGAAGTGTGAAACTGCCCAAACTGCCTCCTGGAGTGCATGGCTCCAAAAAGTAAGATCACTAGGCTATCTGGGAGGCGGGTAATATGGTAATAACAAGTTGCTGGACCACCCCCTCCATCAATAGCACTCTAGGTGAACCAATCATATCTCTGCTCTGCCTTGATAGGCCCTCCGACAAGCCAAAATTGCACTAGGATAGCCAACTGAGGCTAAAAATCACCGTAACTGCCCGAAACTGAAAACAGACTATCTCATTAGACTCAGAAGATCCAAATCCATCTAAAGTGTGTACTCATACGCCATATAGACCTCTGCATGGTCAAAAATAAATGCTCATCATATCCGACAGACCAAATAATAATAATCTGTAACAGTGCTGAAAAGCACAAATGATCATCATAAGCCTGAAACCACTGGATAAGCCCACCATGGTGACCTGTACCAGACCATGTATCATCTATCCGTATCATCTAAGGTCTGCCACCTCATGTCCTGTGGTTGACTTTTGGTCAAACTGAGTTTGACCAAGTCAACATGACCAAAATATAACTCAAACTGTCATCAAGTTGTTGCAAGGTGTCAAAGGTTAAAACATGCTTTACAATCCATTCAAATAGCAATTATAACAAGAAGTAATCATTATTGGCGATCTAAATCAAAATATAATAGGTCATTAATTATTATTATTACTCAGACAAGATTTTCAAAGTCATACTCACTTCATAGTTGTGATCAATTTGCTAGTGAAGGGTGAAGGCTTTGTATTACAAAGGCTAGGCTAGAGGGAATGACTTACTGACTTAACACTGTGACACTTTGGAAATGGAAAGGGGATACACACCATAGCATATACTGAATGAGCAACAACTCAGGGAATGGCGGTTTCTCACAAATGGGTAAGTTGTTCAAAGAGTGTTTATTCACCTTGACTGATTTGCACTATCCATAATACAAATGAGGCCAACAATCTTTTTGATATAGAGTTCAAGTTCCATTTCTTTTTGGGCCTAAAGTTTCCATAGCCTTTGATCTATGTGTGTTTATAAACACATTGCATAGATTTACATTTCGTGAGGCTTCTTGCTGCAAGTGTGTCTTTAAGGAACTTATTTACCTGAGCACTTCTAGGTGTGTCACAGACAGCTTGTTTACCTAGGTATTTACATTTCATAATAGATATAGCATTTGATATTTCATAGCCATTTTCATTTGGCTTGCCTTTCATTCATGTGTGTTGAGAAACACATTGCATGAATGGGCTTTTCATACAAGATACAAAATTTCATTTCCATACTTTGCATTAATGGCAGCACTGAAAGCTTCAGGTTTAGCCAACAACATCTTTAGTGACTAGGGGGGCTTCATGAGGAAATCCAACTCACCAAAGGTAAGTTTTGTCACCAACTCAGAGCCGAGACACAATAAACAAAAAGCTCACCCAATATAGAGGCTACAACGGGGAAAGGTCCTCCATGCCACTACTCAAGTAGTAAGTCAAGGTAATGAACAAACTGGGTAGGTAATGGATGGATGAAGACAATGAATAATGAGACCAACATTAGCAAGCCATAGTATGGTGGGAATGATCACCTCTAATCTCCTTAAGGAGGGTAAGACCGATGAGTATAGGTTAAGAACTTCTAAGTCTGAGTAGGGACAAATATGATATATATAAAGTACAACCAGGTCCACATATCTATATGATCGCCAGATCATGATACTAAATGCCAAGACATGCTATAAGAATGGATATAAAAGCAATATAACCAAAACACCAAAGTATACCTGCTGAGTCATATACTTGAATGCTCATCATCTGAACCAACATCTGTCCTCTGAAACTGCTGCTGTAACTCTGGGCAATACTGACTGCTCTATACAGATGGCTAAATGGCTACATCGATCATCTCTCTGAGTGTCCTGAAACTCAGTCATGGCATGGGGAATCAAACTGTTGTCTAACATCTGATAGTGATCCATAATAGATGCTTATCTCAGCATCTCAATGCAAGGGAGCTGGCTGAAAAGTGTACTGGAATCTGAAAAATAATGTATGGTAGCCTGGCTACTATATATGTGATAACAGTAAATACTCTAGCTTTGGAGGTGTGAGTGAAAAACTCAGGAAGTATACACGACTGAAGCGCAATGCATAATTCCTAAGGAAAAAACACTCTAGTGTATTCTCTTGACAGTTAAACCTAAGGATAGCCGAGTCTTTTATAAAAGGACCCCGTTTAGACCAACTTTTTACAATTTCCCCATAGGGTTATGAACATGCAGTTATTACAAAAGGGGCAAAATTGCCCTGAAAATGACATCTAAACTTCTGAACACTGATGATGGACATTGAACATGTTCATGAAACTGGCGGCTCATAAGAAATTCAGCTATTGTACAAAATAGCTGGTAACAAACTAAAAGAATATCAAGCACAGCAAAACACAATAGACACAATATTTTTCCTCGAGGAAACCATAAAGGAGAAAACCCTGCAACTTCCTCAAAGATAGATTCGTCACCAATACAATATCACAAAATGGAAAACCCCAAAACAAGATAGTCTTCTGCAGCTGTCTCTCTTTCTCCTTAGCGAACTTTTCTTCTCTCTCTCACTTATGTGAACTTGAGTGAGTGAGTGTGTGTCCAAATGAGAGAGCCCAACTCTCTATTTATACTTTACTTTTGGGGTGACCTTTTACCTAACTAGGTCGGCCTCAACTAAACTGACTGAGCCAACTTCTCTAGGAGACTCAATAATACATTTACATTTGAGCTTTTGGGGAACTATTGCCCCGACTTACAATGGAGGCTTTTACCTCAATGACCTAGCGTGACTAAGCATAATAATGACATCCCCAAACGGAGGAAAAACATCTTCGTCGGAGATAGAAATAAAATACAATAATAATAACACTATAAAATACAAGTGAATATCTTCCAAAGTTACAATTACAACAACACTCCCTCTTAACTAGGAAGGTATTCTCTTGCCATAGTCATCAACCCCATTGGACACAAGTCTAGACAACATCATCATCGTTGGAACATCTTCAATGTTGGAACATCATCAACACTAGATCATCATCATCGCTGCTGCCGCAATCCTCATTTTGTCGATCATTGATTGGTGACATCTCTCAAATCTATCTGTCATAGGAAGTTCTACAAAGCCAGCCCTTTTTCATGTTGGATGTAGGCCTAGCCCTCATGTAGGTCTTCATCATCTCGACGAGCAAGCCATCAAGTAGGTACAGCCCAGGACCAGTCATTACATTGCCACTGCAATCACTTGCGTCTACTACTATCGCCTCATCGTATCCTGATCATCTCATCATCACACGAAGCGCAGCCCATATGCACATCTCATGTCCCTCAACAGTCAGCCTGCGTCTACAAGAATGGGAGGACAATCAGGAGCACCCCAGGTGCATTACGTCCCAAGGACAACCTACACCTGCCACTATGCGAGATCCTGCCTAGGCGCACACACAGTGTCTTATGACCGGTGGACCTCTTAATGTCTCCAGTATGGGAGGACAATCAAGAGCATCCTAGATACATTACATCCCAAGAACCACCTACGCCTACTACCATACGAGAACCAACCCTTACATCTACCAACATGGGAGGACAATTAGGAGCACCCCAGGTGCATTACATCCCAAGGACCACCTACGCCTACCCCATGCGAGAATGGCTCTATCTTCTCCAACATGGGAGCACAACCTGGGAAACACCAAATGCATTATGTCCCAATGGATAACCTGCGTCTTCCACCATGGGAGAACTAGTGCATCTGCGTCTTTCGGTCTCATCACTCTCTCTTAGGAACCTCGATCTGGATAACACCAAGCTTCTCTCTGAAGTACTCGAACTTCACTTTGGATAACGACTTGGTCAACATGTCGGCTATTTGCTCGTCTGTCGCCACATACTAGAGCTTCATTGCTCCTCTCTACACCAAATCCTTGATATAGTGGTACTTGATCTCAATGTGCTTCGACTTGTCATGGAACACTGGATTCCTGAACAACACACAACTCTGGTTGTCACAGAAGATACAAGTCGCCTCTAACTAGAGATCAAACAAATTCGACAGTAGCTTCCTAAGCCATACTACCTCACAACTAGCCGAACAAGCTGCAACATACTCTGCTTCGGTTGTACTCAGTGCCACGCATGACTGCTTCTTGCTAAACTAGGAGATCATACCGGATCCCATACTGAAGCAACATCCCGAAGTGCTCTTCCTATCTATGGCACTGCCTGCCCAATCTGAATCAACATAAACCTACAGGTTAATCTTCTGATTCGCCTCATACTTGAACCCATAGTTAATTGTACCCTTCAGGTACCTCAATATATGCTTTGCAGCTATCAAGTGAACATGTCTCGGATCCGTCAGGAACTGGCTCAGGGTGTTCACAGCAAAGCATATGCCTGGTCTCGTGGTCGTCAGGTACATCAATGAACCAATCATCTGACGATATATCGTGGCATCAACTGACTTTGATGAAGCATCACACAGTAGCATCAAGTTCGATGCAATGGGTGTGGCCATAGCCTTGCAGTCCATCATTCTGAACCTCTTGAGAATCTCCACTGCATACTTCCCTTGTCCAAGGAAGATTCCATCTGCACTCTGCCACACCTCCATGCCTAAGAAATAATGCATCATACCCAGGTCCTTCATCTCAAACTCTGCGGCAAGTCTCCTCTTCGTATCTGCAATGAGCTCATCCTCCCATGTTACAAACAGGTCATCTACATAGAGTAGAAGTATCACTGGATTTCCCACTTCAACCTTGAAGTAAAGGTTGGAATCTGCTTTACTCTTGGTAAAGCCTAAGCTCATCAGGAAATTGTCCATCCTGTCGTACCACTTCCTGGGTGCCTATTTCAGCCTGTACAAGGCTTTCTTCAACTTGCACACATGAGTCTGTCTGTCATGTGTCTCAAATCCTAGTGGCTGCTCCACATACACTTCCTCTTCTACTACATTCAAGAATGTTGTCTTGACGTCCATCTGGTGTACCTTCCATTTCATTACTGCAGCCAATGCTAGTATAGATCTGATGGAAGTGTATCTTGCTACAGGTGCAAATGTCTCCTCATAGTCTATGTCTTCCTTTTGGGAGAAGCCACGTGCCACAAATCTTGCCTTGTGTTTCTCAATGCTACCATCTGCAGGATGCTTGATCTTGTAGATCCACTTCGAAGTCACTACAGACTTCCCTTCTGGTCTCAGAACTATCTCCCAGACATCATTCTTCATAATCGACTGGTACTCCTCGATCATGGCATCCTTCCATTCTTTCTTCTTTGTTGCTTCCTCATAGTTGGAAGGTTCTTTATCAATGATGTCACACAGCAGGGCCACATAGCTGGAGTATGGCCTAGGTCTCTTGCTTTCTCTGTGCATCCCATCTGGAGCGCCATACTTCTTTGCATCTTGTATTGCCTCTCGTACCCATGCTGGTCTCCTCTTGTGGGAGTTCTTCTCAAGTGGTGGATCTACAGGTTTTTGTGGTTCTACTATGTCGCGGTCTTCATGATCCTTTGGAACTGCTTCTTCCATTACCAAATCTCAAATCTTGGGAACTTTAGGTTCTTCAATATCATCAATGGGTAGTTTTCTTGATTTGTTGTATGCTGAGTATTCGTCGAATGTCATGTCTCTGCTGATGTCGATCTTCTTGAATCTTGGGAAGTATCTTCGATAGGCTTTTGAAGTTTCGCTATATCCTACGAATATTCCCTTCTTTCTTGAGGGATCTAGCGTCGTCCTCTTCTCCTTCGGAATGTGTATGTACACTGGGCAGCCAAATATCCTGAGATGGTTGACTTCTGGTTTCTCTTCGGAGAAAGCTTCTTCTGGAGTCTTGTTATCTAGTACTCGGTTAGGAGTACAGTTCTGTACATACACCGATGTCCTCGCAGCTTCTGCCCATAAGTGCATCGGAAGATCTTGGTCATGTAACATTGCTTTCGTTGCTTCCATTATCGTTATGTTCTTTCATTCTGCAACACCATTCTATTGAGGATTGTAGGGAGTGCTCAACGCCCTCTTAATCCCGGAATCTCTGCAAAGATTCTTGAATTCTTCTGAGGTGAATTCTCCGCCATTATCTAATCGAAGGGTTTTGATCTTCTTCTCTGTGTGATTCTCGACCAAGGCTTTGAATTCCTTGAACTTACTAAATACCTCATCTTTACTTTTCAAGAATTAAATCCAAGTCTTACGAGAAAAGTCATCTATAAATGAAACATAATAGACATACCCTCTAAGTGAGCTGGATGACATGGGACCGCATACACCGGAGTGGATTATCTCCAATTTCCTTTTGCTTTGCTTTCACTGTTGGAAAACACCTTCTTCACATTCTTTCCTTGCACACATCCCTTGCAAATGCCTTCATGTTTGATCTGGATTTCTGGAAGTTCTGAAACTGCTTTGGTTGCAATAGGTAGTGCTTTGTAGTGCACATGTGCAAGCCTTCTATGCCATAGTTCACTTGGTTCCATGGAATCATGAACCAATGCTTGTTCAGGTTGGCCCTTCAACTTGTACAAACCTCCCTCTTGCTCTCCAATCACAGTTGCATCATCTATCGTCTTTCCCCTTGGCCACATTAGGACTTGACCATCTACAAATGCAACCCTCATTCCCTTAGCATCTAGTGCTGATATGGAGAGAAGGTTCTTCTTTAATCCTAGAACATATAACACATCTTTCATTTTCAGAGATTTTCCTGAGTCTAGCTTGTAGGAAGCTTCTCCACTTCCTTTTATGGGGTATTGGTAATCATCCCCAAGTTTCACCTTATGAGGTTACTCATGCTCAAATAGATTGACGAATGATTCTTTGTATCTCGTCATGTGCTTGGAAGCTCCATTATCTACAAGCCAATCATTGCTCCCATGTGTAACAGTGCCCGTGAGTGTTGAGATCAGGACATATTCTTCATCACTTGAAGAATCATCTCTTTCTTCTTTGGTTCTTTTCCTTGGAGGTTCATCGTCTTTTGTGGTGTGAGCATGATGTCTCTTTTTGTTTGTCTTCTTGTTGGAGCCTCTGTTTCTAGGACAATCTCTGGAGTAGTGTCTCTTCTCATCACATGCATAACATCTAATGTTGGATAGATCTCTTCTGGGTCTTCTTTGTCTATCGAAGTTCTCCCTTTAATTTTGATGGTGGTTCTCCCTCTTGTTGTGTTGGTGGTGCTCCCTCTTGTTTTGGTTTCTTCTAGTGTGAACTATGAGAGCTTGGTCATCATTTGCTCCCATCTTCTCTACTCGTGCCACGAGTCAAGATTCTTCTTGTGTACATTCTTTCTCATAGTCTGTTGAATGTGATCAATTTCTTCCTGGCACATATCCCTTGAATGAATGAGTCCCATGATCTTGGGAAACCATTCAAGGTGGTCATAACGATCTCTCCTTCTTCTACCTTTTCCTCAACTGCCTCAAGTTGCTCCTTGATCTATGAGACCCTTGTGAATTACGATTGCATGGTCTCTAAGTTTAGAATATTTATGTTCTTGAGTTGGTTCCTTAATGTCATCGCCCGATTGATGTTCTTCCCTTCGAATAGCCTTGTCAACGCATCGAACATCTCCTTGTGTGTCTTCAATGATGACACATGTGGGATGAGATGATCCTTAATGGAGTCTGCAATAATTCTCTTGGATTTAACCATGTTCTTCTTGTGGACAAGTCATCTTCTTCAAGGACAAGGGCAATCCTATACTTCCATGCTCGGATGTTATCAGCTCCCTCAAGCTTATCCTCAAGCTTGGTGTGGTGATACATATTGAATGAGTACCTCAAATGGAAATAGTAAAGATTTAGGTCTTACCATTTTGAGATGCCCAACCTGGTTCTGGAGCTGGTTGGCCTAGGGTTTGTTAGAGAAACCCTAATTTTCCAAATTTGGAATCTTGAACTTTTGATTGGACAAGAAGATGCGCCTCCTCAAGGCGAGTTGTCCAATGTACTTCTTTTTCCAAATTGATGGAGAGAGGCTCCCAAAACTTGATGCCCTAGTTTTCCTCTTGGCAGTCATGACAGGCCAAAAATTGAAAATTCTCAGAATTCGATTCTACTTCGAATGAAAGATGCGCCCTTCTAGGGCGAGTTAGCCTAGCCTTCTTTTCTTGATGATCTGTGGAGAAAAGACATCAAAATTGGAAGCCTTAGTTTCCCGTTGCTGCACAATGCCTTCTTTTCAAGTAATCTCTGATACTTTGTTAGAGTTTGTACTTTAATTCAATGGTATCTAAGATCTTTAACTGAAAGAATAACAAGCACAGCAAAACACAACAGACACAATATTTTTCCTCGGGGAAACCATAAAAGAGAAAACGCCGCAACTTCCTCAAAGATAGATTCGTCACCAATACAATATCCCAAAATGGAAAACCCCAAAACAAGACAGTCTTCTGCAGCTCTCTCTCTTTCTCCTTAGCAAACTTGTCTTCTCTCTCTCACCTATGCGAACTTGAGTGAGTGAGTGTGTGTCCAAATGAGAGAGCCCAACTCTCTATTTATACTTTACTTTTGGGGTGACCTTTTACCTAACTAGGTCGGCCTCAACTAAACTAACTGGGCCGACTTCTCTAGGAGACTCAATAATACATTTACATTTGACCTTTTGGGGAACTATTGCCCCGACTTACAATGGAGGCTTTTACCTCAATGACCTAGCATGACTAAGTATTATAATGACATCCCCAAACGAAGGAAAAACATCTCCGTCAAAGATACAAATAAAATACAATAATAATAACATTAATAAATACAAGTGAATAGCTTCTGAAGTTACAATTACAACATCTACTGCTGTATGAACCTGCTCATTTAATGATGCAATCTTTCTTGGGAATCGTGCTAGCCAAGAACTCTTGGGATTTGCACCCCTTCAACTTGTCTCTCTCCTCTTCTCCTCTAGCGCTTCACTCTCATTCTCTCTTGGAAAGCATGCCTCTTTGTCTCCCTCAAGATGCTTTTAATAATTCATTTAGGGAAATTACCCTAACCCTAGATCCCAATGGCTGAGATTCACTCTTAGCCCACAAGATCAACGGACATGACTTATTCCCTCATTGAGATGACCTAAATCACTTAAGTCTCTCAAACATTATAAAGTCACTTTCACTTTACCCATAAAACAATAAAAGACCTCAACTTGACTTTATAAAGTCACTTTATAAATGCACTTTATAAAGTCACTAGAGCGAGACATTTGCTTGGACTCCTGCATCCTAGGCACAATAAATGCAGAAGTACCTCCGAGCTACAAAAAGCTAACACTCCCTCTTAGCGAGGGAGGTACTTCTAGAACCTCCACCTAGATCTATCTCCAACCCCATCCCTCCATCCACTATTGTAGTTGCTCCCTCTGAACCAAAAAGCCTCTCTGCCACCTACACTAGATCCTATGCTGAAGACCTGTACCAATCACATATGCCCTGAGAATTCACCTCACCCACCTGAGTATCCTCTAGTGTCATCTCATACCAACTCGGTCTCCTGACTGAATTGGATGAAGTATCACACCCAGCTATCTCAGTCACTACCACTGAATCCGAGATCCCACCCAGACTCATCATCTATAGGTTGTCCCAATGACCTGTACATCCTTCCATCTCGAATGCCAAGCACTCGTGCTGGATCCAGGCTTTATCCCTTCAAATAGATAACTACTCGTCCATTACAAACTAGGACCGCATACCCATCATCCTCCAGAGCTGACACTGAGAGTAAGCTTTTCCTCAGCTCTGGTACTTGGAACACTCTAACCACATCCAAATATCTTCCTGAATCCAACTAGAATCTAACCCATCCAACCCCCTCCACTGCATGCATGGTGTCGACCCCACTATCCACATGCATGTCTGAGTCGATATCTATAATACTCAGGAACATTGCTCTTGTCCCTGTCATTTGACATAATGCTCCGCTGTCTACAAACCATGCACCTGCGTCCCCACACTTTGCAACACTACTACTCGAGAGACAACTCACTAAGGAGAACTCCTTCTCGAACTTCTTAGTATAGTCCTCAACCTCAGCTAATGTTGTTGTCTCTATCTCATCCTTTCCCTTCTTCTTGCTTTTCCTCTTGTTCAGACAATGACCTACATAGTGGCCAAATTTATGACATGCAAAGCATTTAGCTTTGCTCATGTCTTTCTCGGAAGTGGATCCCCCACTCCCCTTCTTCCTTCTTTTGCTCTTCCCAACAAAAGCCACATTCTCCTCGTCAACACCACCAACTGCCTTTTCCTAATCTCTGCTTTGAGACCCCTCCTGGATCTATTCTTGAGTAAAATCATTCCATAGTCTCTCCCAAGATGGAAAGTTCTCTATGCCCACCATACACTTCACAAACATGTCCCACTCTTTGGTGAAGCCCTTCAAGGCTATGCACACCATCTTCGAGTCTAGAACAATCTCACCAGCAACACTCAACTCATCCTTCACTTGCCTATGCCGGGTGAGATAAGAGGCCACATTCTCTCCCTTGGCCATTCTAGTGCTGTGGAGCTTGTACTTCAGGGCCATCTTTTTGTTCTCGTTCTTGTTTTCGTGGAAGCTTTTCAGTGCATCCCACATTTCTTTGGTTGTCTACTTCTTAGCCAAATGTGGAATCAGGTGGTCCTTCACTCCACCCAGGGTTATCCTCTGCACCCTTGCTTCCTTCACCTCATGGAGGTCTAAAGTAATAGGATCTATTGATGGCACTACCACTATGGCATTAACAAACTGCCACAGCTTGTTCTCCCTAGGAACAATTGCAATCCTGGCCTTCCACTGCAAGTAATTGGAGATCCCCTCCAACCTATCCTTGTACCCGATACTGGAAGTCATCCTTGTCCAACTAACAAAGATCCCTTTTTCCCTTCTTCTTCCAAGCAAAAGCCCCCACAAATCACTTGCAACCCAAGTGCCAAAATCTGTACCAAGCTGCACCAACCAACAAAACACTTGCTCAACAACAGTACCACTACTATTCACTAAACCGCAAAGCCCTAGCTTTGATACCATGTTAAAATTTGACCTAGAACTCATCTAGGACTTTTGTTAAAGACTTAGCCAATACATTGATTTCAACCTTCAATAAATACTTTAGCAATAAACTGTACCTTATGAGCAGAAATACAAAATGACTAAGATCTGGAAAATATAGCAACGGAAATAAAAAATGAACAACAGACAAATATCACCAAATTTGACACAAGATATTCGTGCTAAGCCCCTAGAAAAACCCCAAAGGTAAAATCAGTCCAAGAGAAATTCTTTATTAATGAGCTCACTAGAAAAATATGATTTAATAGCAAATTTATTATAGCAATAAATGCACAGTACTTATCTTGTAAATTGTGCCAAAGACCACAAAAACGGACCTAGATGTCTTCCTCAAAATCTGTGCCCATATTTATGTTGTACGGCCAGAGCAGTATGACCTTCCTGGCAGCAAACTACTCCTTGAAAATTGTGCACAGCTATAGTACCTTCCTATACGGACTGTACAGACTTTTACCCAGCAAAAATAGCACCTCAAAATCTGTGCATAACCCAACCTCAATTTTTGTGCATAACCTAATGTATGGTCCTCTCCAAATTCATACTATACAGCCCTCTCTATTGTTGAATGGACTTGCTCATTTAATGTTGCAATCTTTCTTGGGAATCATGCCAGCCAAGAAATCTTGGGATTTGTGCCCCTTCAAGTTGTCTTTCTCCTCTTCTACTCCAGCTCTTCACTCTCATTCTATCTTGGAATGCGTGCCTCTTTGTCTCCCTCAAGCTGCTTTTATTAATTCATTAGGGTAACTACTAACCCTAGATCTCAATGGCTGAGATTCACTCAGCCCACAAGATCAATGTACATGACTTATTCCCTCATTGAGATGACTTAAATCACTTAAGTCACTCAAACATTATAACGTCACTTCACTTTAACCATAAAATAATAAAAGACCCCAACTTGACTTTATAAAATCACTTTATAAAGTCACTAGAGCGAGGCATTTTCTCAGACTCTTGCATCCTTAGCATAATAAATGCAAAAGTATCTCCGAGCTACAAAAAGCTAACACTCCCTCTTAGCGAGGGTGGTACTTCTGGAACCTCTACCTAGATCTGTCTCCAACCCCAACCCCATCACTCCATCTGTTGTTGTAGTTGCTCCCTTTGAACCAGAAAGCCCCTCTGCCACCCGCATTGGATCCTATGCTGAAGACTTGTGCTAATCACTTCTGCCCTGAGAATTCACCTCACCCTTTTGAGTATTCTCCAATGTTATCTCATACCAACTTGGTCTCCTAACTAAACTGGATGAAGTCTCACACCCAACTATCTCAGTCACTACCATTGAATCCGAGATTCACCCGTACTCATCATCTACAGGTTGTCCCAACAACTTATACATCCTGCCATCTCGAAGCGAAGCACTTGTGCTACATCCAGGCTTTCTCCCTTAGGATAGATAACTACTTGCCCATTACAAGATAGGACCACATACCCATCATCCTCCAGAGCTGACACTGAGAGTAAGTTTTTCCTCGGCTCCGGTACTAGGAACACTCTGGCCACCTCTAGATATCCTCCTGACTCCAACTGGAATCTAACCCATCCAACCCCCTCCACTGCATGCATGGTGTCAACCCCACTATCCACATGCATGTCTGAGTTGATATTTGTAATACTCAGGAACATTGCTCTTGTCCCTGTCATGTGACACAATGCCCCACTATCCACAACCATGCACCTATGTCCCCACACTCTACAACGTTGCTATTTGAGAGACAACTCACTAAGGAGAACTCCTTCTCGAACTTCTTAGTATAGTCCTCATTCTCAACTGATGCTACTCTCTTTGTCTCATCCTTGCCCTTCTTCTTGCTTTTCCTCTTTTTCGAACACTGGCCTGCATAGTGACCTAACTTATGACATGCAAAGCATTTAACTTTGCTCATGTCTTTCTCGGAACTGGGTTCCCCACTCCCCTTCTTCATGCTTCTACTCTTCCCACCAATAGCCACATTCTCCTTGTCAACACCACCCTCTGCCTTTTCTTGATCTCTACTTTGAGATCCCTCCCGGATCTCTTCCCAAGTAAAATCATCCCATAGTCTCTCCCAAGATGGAAAGTTCTCTCTGCCCACCACACACTTCACGAACACATCCCACTCTTTGGTGAAACCCTTCAGGGCTATGCGCACCAACTTCGAGTCTGGAACAATCTCACCAACGGCACTCAACTCATCCTTCACCTACCTAAGTTGGGTGAGATAAGAGGCCACATTCTCTCCCTTGGCCATCTTAGTGCTGTGGAGCTTGTCCTTCAGGGCCATCTTCTTGTTCTGATACAAGCTTTTCAGTGCATCCCACATTTCCTTGGTTTTCTACTTCTCATCCAAACGTGGAATTAGGTGGTCCTTCATTCAGGATTATCCTCTGTGCCCTTGCTTTCTTGAACCTCATGGAGGTCTAAAGCAGTGGGATCTGTCGAAGGCACTACCATTGTAGTACTAACAAACTGCCACAGCGTGTTCTCCCTAAGAACAGTTGCAATCCTGGCCTTCCACTGCAAATAGTTGGAGATACCCTCCAACCTATCCTCGTACCTGATACTGGAAGTCATTCTTGTCCAACTGACAACGATCCCTTCTTCCCTTCTTCTTCCAAGCAAAATCCCCCGCAAATCACTTCCAACCCAAGTGCCAAAATCTGTACCAAGCTGCACCAACCAGCAAAACACTTGCTCAACAGGCCCCACCCCAGCTTTGATACCATGTTAAAATTTCACCTAGAACTCTTCTAGGACTTTCATCAAACACTTAGCCAACACACTGATTTCAACCTTCAATAAAGACTTCAGCAATAAACTGTACTTTATAAGCAGAAATACAAAATGACTAAGATCTAGAAAATATAGCAGCAGAAATAAAAAATGAAAAGTAGACAAATATCACCACATTTGACACAAGATATTCGGGCCAAGTCCCTGGAAAAACCCCGAAGGGAAGACCAGTCCAAGAGAAATTCTTTATTAATGAGCTCACTGGAAAAATCTGAGTTTACAGTGAATTTATTACAGCAATAAATGCACAGTACTTATCTTGTAACTGTGCCTACAGTCCACCTTGGAAAATGTGCCAAAGACCATAAAAACAAACCTAGAGGCCAATGGCCAACATAGAGAGGGCTGACAGAAAAAGCCATGATAACCCAAAAGCTTACAATGGTTAAAACAACTTACAAAATTGGCCCTTATAGCAGGCTGAGAAAGTCTAATTGCCAAGTACATATCAGAATCATAAAAAAGACGTAACATAAACCCAAAAAAACAGAGATACAGAATTAACATGTGAACTGAGTGTCTTCCACCTGAACCTTGTTGCCATTTCTAGAGCTGGGAGGAGGAGCTGCGCCTCACAGAATAATGGTGTCATGGTTGACAATGTCCATCCAAGGAGAGTTGGGATCTTGACCGGAGAGAGAAAGGATAGAGGGGAGCTTGCTGTCCATGACCTCCAGCTTAAAACGTAGGTCCTCCATTTTGTGGCGATTATCAAAAACCATGTCACAAAGAACATGAATCACCATAGAATTCACCCTGGAATCTAGCGAAGGAGGTGCACCAGAAGATGTAAAGAGAGGCGGAGAGGGATTCTCCTTTGGGAGCGGCAGGCCTTCCTGAGGCGAGAGAAGAGGCATACTTTCCCCATATCCCAACGAATGTCCACAATCATCAAAGCATTCCACAAAACATTTCCAATCTGACATCGCCTCTCTATCCAGAGAAGCGTCATCAGCCTTACTGCTCGCCATATCCTCAAAAGAGTGCTGAGCTTGGGAGATCCCTGAGACTGATGGAAAGGTCGGGGCATCCAAGGCCCGAGCACGACCCCCACGGTCACAACGAGAGCGTCCACGCTTCCTAAGAATAGGCATTCTCTAAAACCAGAACAAATTGAAAACAACACCTCGCATAACCCTTAAATAATTTATAGCTAGCTCGGGAGGCCGGCCAGAATGGCCGAAAGCCACAAGCTTCCCCAACCATAAGTACACCATCACATTCAAAGAAAGAATGCATACAAACCTAGGCTATGAAATCCATCTTGAATTCGGAAAAGTCATGCCTGCCAGGGAAGAAATTAACTTCATCTTTTTTGAACCAGCACAGAGGGACGTGAAAGGACGCAGCATTAATCTCGAAAGCCAACTGAATCCACGGAGCCGTAACCTAGCATTAAACAATCTGCAGAAAGAGAATATAAGGGAGAATATGCTCCCACCTGCCCATCCTCATCGCCCTCCACGTAATCCCCATCATGAGCCACCTATTACCCCATCCGGGGAAATGGGCATGCCCCTTAGGTCATGTGTCATTTCATCAATTATTATTATTATTATTGATACTTTATATATATATATATATATATATATTTGTTCATCACAATACCACAGTCATCCCAAGATTAGTACAATCCACTTGCTCTCCAAAACCCTAGTTCAACAAAGGAACTCAAACATATATGAATCACTCAAACAAGTCCTCCAAGGCAAGGTGTCTCCTCTTCTTCTTCACCAAATACACCTTGGGGTTTCTCAAAACCCTAATCTCAATTCTCCAAGGAACTAAACCATAACCCTAGACTTCAAGATGCTCCAAGAAGATTAAGAAACTCTAATGACTCCAAGAGAGAGAGAGAGAGAGAGGAGTACAAATGAATATATAAGAGACAAAAGATGACTAGTGCACTCCTCTTAGTCACATCTCTAATCACAAGATGAACAAGCATGGTGGGTACAATAATGAGTGACGCTCATCTCCAGCATCTTCTTCACAAGAGTAAAGCCTAGTCACAAGAACAATTTCCAACAAAGACCCTTTTATTTATTTATTTTCGGGATTATAATAGTGGTTCCACATGCACCATACCAACCTGTACTGTTTAATACAGAATTGGCCATTTCTGGTTCAGGATCCCGATTTAGATTGGTTAGGCCTGTAAACCGGCTGAACCGGGTAGTTTTGCCAAAACCAGTCCAGCTCTGATAACACTGATTGTGATTGCCTGAGATGCTTTTCATGCAAGGGACCTCATTATCTGAATAGTTTCTAGAAATACATAAAAGGAAAATATCATTCCAAACTTGCTTTCCCAGTGAGGCAATTGATATATATGTCCTTTGTCTATGTAAGCCTTTTATGTAACATGTTTAGTATTCCAAGTGTCAGAGTTAAAAATTTCTTTGATCATTCTGAAAGTAAAAACAGATCATTAAATTCAAGGAATTTAGTATCATGTCTTTGTATGACAATGTGTAATTCCTCACATAATCTTTGTGTATATCACTGTATATGGCATTTTAAATCAGATACATAGATCTTCATTTTTTTGTAAGTCAAATTTTTTATATTTTTATTTACACAATCTGCTTTTTGTTGGATTTAAACAGAAAGAACTATCAACTATGCTATCGATGCGTAAATCTGAGCACACTCTGCCTCCAACTTCAGAAATAGGCCAGTTAATTTCTGGTGGGCAACCTTCCCATATGAATTTTCAAAATCAGTATAATGAAAATAAATTTCCAAGGCCCCAATTACCCATAGAATCTGGTCCAGCTGGGATTATGCGAAACCGATTTTTACAGACACCTTATACATTCTCTGTAACTACAGGTATGCATCTTCTTAGTTTCTTTTCCGGATTTCATAGCATTTGCTTTTCCTCATTTGATGCAGCCTTGCAATATATTTATATATATATATATATATATATAGAGAGAGAGAGAGAGAGAGAGCATTCTAGTAAATTGTTTTAGGAGCACATTTTGCATCAGCATAACTGCATATTAGTATATATCATTGGGGAGATTTTTTAACCTGTATGACAGAGATCTGTCAACATCTGATGCGAGGGGATCATAATTAAAGTACAAATTTGAGGTTATTTCAGGTCTTTATATGTAGCATGTCTCTGCTTTTTGTATGATGCTCGTTGCAAATTTTGCAGGAACATCAATGGGCTCTATACAGCAAACCAATGGGATAGTACCTGTAGTTTAGCTTTATGTGTAACTTCTACTACCAATTACTTCATCTCATTGTTCAATAAAGATTATTTTCCTGTCAATCTTGGGAATAGTCTTAGTCAAGCCTTGGACTTCAAACCACATTAATATTGCTGGTATTTTTTCAGCTCCCTGAATGAAAAGGTTTGGTAAATTTAGAATTCCTCTTGCTGGTATCAAATATAAAAATGATCATTGTTGGTCAGATCCATGTCAAATCAATCTATATTTTCTAAAGGCATCATAAATTTAAAAGTGGAATGTCATTAGTGAAAGTTGTCATTCTATTTGTCGTTGCCCTTCTGGTAGGGATCCTGCATTTCAAGTTGTGGTAGCCTTCATTATTGATAAATTGAATGTTTTTTCTTGACTACGTGGTGAAAATATTTAAAGTGAAATGAAAATCTGCTAATTAATAAATGGAGCACAGTTGACCGCATTAAATTGTTTAGTGTAATTAATATTTATGGTCATTCATTTTTTTAAATTGAAAAATACTTCTTATATTCACATAACCTTATTTACAATTAAAAAGGCTAGCAGTGGAAGGGTATATAGAATGACTATCCTACCCGCTTCCTGGAGCTTATAAGAGCAGAAATAAAATCAGAATATACAATAGGATCCAACTTTTCGGCATCCTTGATTAACCAAGCACCCTTGGCTAGTAACTAATGACGTACCTCATCTTCCAAAGCACAATAAAATTTGAAACATAAGTACTTTCTTGATCAAAAACATACTTGCACCTGAGTTTCCATAGCACGAACAAAGCAACTATTTGCAAGCAATGCAAAAAACCAGAGAGTGAATCTTGTACCAAGGAATAGCCATCTCCAAGTAGAGTTGCTCTCCAATAAAGTTTGTTTAAGAACAACTTGGGGCGCTGCTCCTCCACAAATCCCCAACAATCTCTGGAAAATCTACAGACCCAAAAGATGTGTTTAACTGTCTCTAGTCTCTGGCATGCAAGGCACAGACCATCTGAGAGTCCAGACTTAGCCAATTGGGCCTTGGACAGAAGCCCTTGATAGATCACCAACCAAGCAAACACTCGCAGCTTATAGGAAAGCCACACCGACCAAACACTCGCAGCTTATAGGAAAGCCACACTGACCAAACACTGTGCAATAGACGAATTCAACGCACCTCTAGATTTGACAAAACCCATCTCGCGTTGATGAAGAGTTGCATACATACAACGAGAATCATATTGCATCAACGGGATACCAAAGCTCCACGGCCAATCTCTCCAGAAAGGCCTTGGCATACCAATGTTCAATTTGAACAAATCTGACACTGGGAGACAGGCCTATAGCTCCATGATCATAGGGCAATTCGAGGCCAATAGCCCATACTCCTGAGCAAGCAACCTGCACGGCTTCCATGAGCTAGCCTCAGAATCCCAAAGATCATGCCAATGAAAGATACCCTTTTGACTCACTCATCTCACTTGGAACCACGGCAACTCTGCAATGCAAACCCCCTTGTCCCATCAACTCCAAATCGATTGAGAGGCAATGTCCCACCCAGTTTTGTTGCCATCCCACTGCCACCGAACCAACCCATACACCAACCTCCACACATAAGCCAAATCTGCCCTGTATCCTGCCTCGGTGCTGAGCTGTCAAAATACAGTGTCAAAAGAGAATCTACCACATTTTTGCACCCTCAAGACATTGAACCATTGACTTGGCTGCCAAAATACTGCTCTAAGTGGCCACATCAAGCAATCCCAACCTCTTCTCATCCTTAGGGATAGTGTAGACATCCCAAGCAACTAGGGGTAATCCTCTAGCCCCCCCATACTTTGACCAAAGATAAGCATGCAGAAATTTGCTCCAGTCCTCTTAACTGAGCCTTATTGGGAAACTAGCAGGACATGTAATACACATGAGAGTCCTAGAGAATGTGACCAACTACAATCAACTTCCCTACGAAAGGAAGATCCTTGTGATGCCATACATGCAGCGTGCTTTGAAGTCTCTGCAGGCACCAATCCCACATAGACACTAAGGATAGGCCTGTCTAAAACGAAATACCAAGGTATCTAACAATCACCCCAGGTCGAATAAAGGACCAAGCCTTAGGAATCCAAGATGGGGCCGAGTCAACTTCAATCAACCAAAAATATGTTTTGTGAGGACTGACAAGGGCACAGAAATCTTGGCAAAAGGTGTCAAGACAAGACAAGGCCTTGTCCACTGAAGCCTTCTCGATACTAACAGAGAGAAGGGAGTCATCGGTTATTGACCATTTCTGAACCATCTGAAAGAGAAATCCCTCTAATCTATCCAACAACCCATGCAGCCTCCAACAATTACCCCAAAGCATCCATTGCCAACACATATAAGTATGGGGCCAAAAAGAATCCCTACCTAATAAAGCGATGAAGAGTGATATGGAGGACAAAGCCTTGTTGAAAACAACAAAGGCAAATACATTGGAGAACAGAGTGTTCACCAAACCAACACACCGGGGACCAAACCCCATACACGTCAACATCTCTTCAATGAATGACCAATCCATCCGGTCATAAGCTTTGTCAAAATTAATCTTGAGTATCATGCATTAGTGTCCCGTCTCGCAAGCCTAGTCTATATCCTCCCAAGCTGAGATTGTTGTATCCAGAATGAATCTCCCCTGCACAAAACCCATCTGCTCCTGATGCACCACATGCCTAGCCACTACTCTTACCCTCAGCGTCAAAGCCTTGGCCATAAGCTTATATGCTACCAAGAGAAGAGTGATGGGATGCTAATCGCCAATGGAATCACATGCCCCCATTCTCGGCGATTAGCTTAATCAGTCCTTGATTAAGAGTCTCTGAGAGGCAGCTTGAAGAGAAAACTTCAGTTTCCAGACAATAGAAGTCCTAACCAATACAATCCCACATGGACTCATAAAACTCACAAGGCAGACCATCCAATCTTGGAGATTTGTCATTTTTCATAGACATGAGAGTTGCATGTAGCTCTTCTCACATCAAACTCGGCTCTAATATATCCCTGTCGCTAGTCGAAACTTTGTGGGGTACCACTGTGCAACAAGCATCACGAACGGCCAAGACACCATGAGACAAGGAATAAGGTGAAAAGATGGCCTGGAAATGGTCATTGAGCATATCCTAAATCTCAATCTCATCCTCAGCAAGGGAGTCATCTACTCTATGGAGCCCTAGCACCTTCTCCGTTGTAGCCTTCCTTTTCAGGAAATCAAAATAAAACTTGGACCCCTCGTCTCCCTCCTAAATACACTGTAATCAAGAGCAGACCCTAGCTCCTCCAACAGTGTACACCTCCCCTCTTCTGATAGTCAACTCTAACTTGGTTGCATCCTCCTAAAGAGTGACATTATGGATGTCTTCTTCTAGGAAGATACGAACATCCTCCAGTTTCTAGCGTGCCTCCCATAACTCCCTCCTCTAGCGGACCATCATCTTGCCCCAACCCCTCGTGAATTTGACGGTGCGTCGCACCGCCGCTTCCCACCACAGGATCCAACCCCCTAGCGCCATCAAGCGCGAGGAGAGATTCCACACCCTTTGGACGAGGGTGTCAAAGTCGGTTGACTCCAAATGTGAGACGTTCAATTTAAAACTGAAGTCATAGGGGCATCTATAGTTGTGCCTATAGAGATCATTGGTTGAATGGGAAAATGGTCTGACCCAGTAACATCCAATAGAGTATCCATGGAGCGAATCTTGCTTGAGAACACAACCTCCTCCCTAGGCCCATAGAATTTGTTTAGCCGAGCTTGTAGTATGTCTTGTCCCTATCTGTAATTTGTCTAAGTGAACTACCAACCATAATAATCTAGCCCCTTCTGTTTCCAGTTGGGGTCAAAGATTTGTAGCGTATCCTTGCTTATGCAACAAGATTGTTTTTCCGTGCCATTGAGTATTGAATCTTGGCCACCACCTTGGTCACCCTCCCATTTGACCATGGTGAAGTTGCCATCAACAATCCACTCTGCTCCTGAAAAGGAAGAAGCCATCCAGTCCAATAATCAACTCCTATCAGAGTTGGAGTTGGGGCATAGACAACACACAACCCAATCACTCGTTCATGGACTAATAGAGTGATCCTGACACGCTTGTCCTCCAAGTCCAATCTACAGTCAATTAATAGACTTTGCAAAAAGGACAAGAGGGCAATCACTACTCCACCACTCCCCTTGGGCCTAAAAGGGGGCATTCCAACAATAGCTCATCTCCTTCTACAACTCAAATCCCGTTGACTTGACCTCCTGTAAGAAGACCACATCCAATCAGTAACACTATGAAACACTTTGCACACCCTGCTTGTGACTGGGAATCGTCATCCCTCGTACATTTAGTAAATAGGATTTTACTTTGGGTAAATAAAGGTACATTAAAGTATTTTAGTATAATGAGTAAATAATGGAAAGAAGCTACATAACGTATTCAACTTTTCACTTGCACAAAAAGTATTGTATAAACTAGCCACAACCAATCAACATATTTGTAATCATTAGGCTTCAAGTGAAAACCTAAATTTTTTATTCCTTTATCAAAGGCCTCTACTCATGTTAAATAACTAAGCAATTCTTTCTTCCAGACCTTCCCTCAAGCCATTTAACAATATGCATGACTTAGACGGATTGGTTTACATTCCCGTTGCTTTACAGTAAGAATCTAAAATGGCTTTGAAGTTTGAACATTCCCTTAGATTGCCTCTCCCAAACAACATAATATCATCATCAAACAATAGATTTGTAATAGTAATGGATCCTGCAATCTTTATTCTCCTTATACGAACATCTCTTCTGGCATATTCTATGAATATGCTTAGTCCTTATGCAATTAAAAGAAACAAGAAATGTGACAAAGGACACTCATGCCCGAGTGCCCTAGAAGCCCTATAGAAAGTTGATGGAGAACCATTTATTAGAACTACAAAATTAGTAAATTCTAAAGAACCCGTTATCCAATTAACATATTGAAGATTCAACTTTGCTTGCATAAGAACCAGTCTTAATAATAACCAATTAAATTTGTCACGTGCTTTTGAGAGATCAATTTTCAATACCTCCACATACTGCTTCTCGAATTTTACGAGTACAACCCCTCCTATGTAAGCCCTACTACATCGTGAATCTATCTATTGAAGAAAAACCCAAATTGTTTCTCCGAGGTAGCTTTGGACAAAGATTGTTTTAATATGTTTGCAATAATCTTCAATACTATCTTATACACTAGATTACATAGGGAAATTGGTCTACAATCCTCAAAAGTTACATGGGCATTTCTTTTTTATCAAGGCTATGAATCTAGCATTTTCCAGGTGCTCTTGATTCCTCTATTACCCTAATTAGACCCCCCTCTAGGAATTCATAGAATCCAATATAAAATTCAACAATCCAGCCATGAGGACCTAGACTTTTTTCCTTTTTGAAAGACAATAGGATTGATTTCAACTCCTCTTTGGTGATGTCTACTTCCATGGAAGAATTCATATCTTCATCAAAAAATCTAGGAAAGAGTCTAACAACTCGTGATTTCTCCAATATTGGATGTATTATTTTTCTTAAACAACGATTGAAAATGAAGCATACCTGTAGAAGTTAAGTCTTTGAAACATGTAACCCTAAACCCATCTCAGCCCTCCAACTCCCCAAATGTATTGTAACTTTTATGTACTTCGCATATTTGTGGAAGAATTTAGTATTGTTGTCCCCTTCTACTATCCAGGTTTCCCTACATTTTAGTCTCCACCTGGCTTCTTCCAACTCTAACAACACTTTTTTTTTTCCTTCTAATTCTTTCAAATGCATGAACTCTTCCTCTAAGAAAATCCCACTAGTATTCTGATCAAAAAGACCCTGGAGAGTTATTTTCACTTACTTCATTTCCTTATGATTTTATTTGCCTTCTTCCTTGCCCACTCAATTTTTCAAATTTTGAATTTGAATTAAATTGTTTGAAAATTGTAACACGACTGAAGTTCCACTATTCTCCTCAAAAAAATTCCAGCTATTCAAAACCAAGTTTCAGAAGATCTTCTCCTTGAGTGGAAAATGATTAAATTTAAAGGGAGAAGAGTTTTTATCCATAACCTCCATTTGCAGCATAATTGGAAAACGATACAAGAGGCCACCTATTCCAGCCCAAGATTTCAATATAGAAGCTTCCCCCACTGACTTCTTTGCAACTAAAAAATGGCCCAACCTCTTCTAGATGCTTGCCCTTCCTCATCTAGAGTTCCTCCAAGTTGGGACAGCCTTTCAAGGCTCTACATCTATCAAATTTAGATCTTCAAAGTGTCAAGAAAAACATTCTTCCAGTAAATCAGATCTGGTAGCCTCTCTCCCAACATATTCTCGAATTCAAAATTAGGTTCAAGGCACCTCCCACATTTACATTCTCCCCTAACTAAGTTTGTTGTTGATTTATTGTATCCCAAAATTGTTTTCTATAACTACAAGGTGCATATAAGCTCACTATCTTGAAGACCCTATCTAAATATTTTTCCCTTCCCTCCAAAGCAATACCTACAAAGGGGCAAAATGTATTAATAGCTTCCAAACTATCATTCCATCATGTTACGAGACCGCTTGATAAGCCATGTGCGTCAAAAGAACAAAACTCCCACTTTTTCAATGGAGAAGAGAGAATTTCTATGGATTTAGACTTGAAACACATCGTTTCCTAGAACAAAATGATATCTTACTTATAAACTAAGAACATCCTCCCGAGGGCACCCTTGTATCCCACTAACACTGAATGAGAGACTGATCATAATGAATCATTCTTCTAGGGTTTGTTTCCTCTAAGGACCCTTTTGATGGTTAAATACTTACCTTCACTCACTTCCTTGGAAGCCTTTGAATTTTCTATGGATATATGTGACTTTCTTCCAACTAAACAAGGCTTAGAATCCAATACTGCTAAACCTCCCTTCACACCCCCCCTTTCACCTTCAAAAATATACTTCCTAGAACACAATTGACAAGGAGCTATAACCATAGGCTTCGAACTAGGAGCAACATCATAAATCAGAATATCTCGAGCAAACAAAACCTCTTGCCTGACTTATGGGATTCAGCCCAAGACTCAAACAAAACCTAGTACTGATCTTATGTGCCTAAGGAGGGATTCAAATCCCCACCCAAACCCTGACCTACTAAAGGAGGAGGATCGACCTCTAAATCTTCATTCAAAAATTGTGATGTTGATTGTATGGTAGACTTACTTTTTCTTTCCTCACTAGAATTTGAATCCAAAGGACATATTTCTCGTTAGAGGAATTTTGAGGTCAAAAATGGGCCTCAACAAAACATGTACTCTCAAAATCAACTTTATAAGAACCAATAGGATTTAAGATGATGTCAACCATAAGGGTAAATGGTTTACTCAAATTTCAAGTTTTGCACTCATTGGATGGGTAGTTAAATGCTACATCCAATGAGTACCCACTCGGCATACTTTTGGCAAACTCCCAATAGGAAAATAACTCGAAATACATTTTAAAAAAATGCATTTCCTTCAACCAAATACGTCTTTTTAATGTATTTCAAGTTTTCTTCCTATCAGGGGTTGTAATGCCCCATATTTCAGCCCGAGACATTAAGAACTCTAATTTTACTCATCTTAGCAATTCATTCACTTGGTATTTATTTGGACTTAATTACACTGATATAGAAATTACATGTGTACATGTGGACCTATTTATGTGTTTACGACATATGATTTTACAGTTATATTCTCATGACGATGATAGTTATGTGATTCCCTTTGAACATTTAATAATACTAGTCGAGTTTCACACTATGGATGTATATGGATGTGATGCATGTTACAATAAAAATGTGTTGTTTACCTAAATAAATGTCACATAATATGAGTTTCAGAATGAGATGGTTATGTTTTCTATGGTATTTAATTTATTAATTATCTAATCTACAAGATGATGTGATATATAGTAATGAGGTAAATTGGATATCATTGACATCATGAAAATAATGTCTATTATAAAGTTTCTCTTATGATTTCAAACACTATTATGATTTGTGGGTAAGTGTGGTTTTGATAGGATGCATAGCTTGTCTAGAATGGTTGTTCAATGGCATGACTATAAGAACAATACTTGCACAATATGGTTCAATATAGGGTGTCGACCCTAGTTATATCAGGAGGGGTGGACGTATTACCCACTGCGTATCAACCAAAACTTGGATTTGTGGGATGATTGTGTGGAGACACACTCATCAATTTGTGTGATGATGATTGCTAGTTGCATGTTGGAGAGGCTTGGTTGATATAGTCCACACTTCCACTTAAGGGTTATATATGGAGCTAGTTCAATATAGTTGATGCTACAATATTTTCCAACAGAGGAAATGATAGGATGTGGAACATGGAAGTAGGTTAGAGAGGGAGGATGGTTCAAAGTAATTTAGAAGGTTGTTGGGAGTTAGTTAACAACTTGGTTACTTTTGTGTGCGAAAAGTCTTGCTCTACTCATGTATGACTATATGAGTATGTTGTGTTGTTTTTATTAAATTATTGTAAGCTAGTGTGATTGTGAGATGTTGAGATTTCTATTTGTTATCTTGCATACTTGGATGACAATGAGAACATACATAAACTATGAATTAAAGGCAATGATTGTTTATAATTAGTACACACGCATGTATATATGCATTGGCTACGTGTACCCTACATTGTGCATGTACACTGGTATAATTATTTGATGTAATAAGGACTAAATGAATGGTTAATGATTCTAGGGAGTGCATTGAATACATATAAATATCTAATAGAATTAAATACCATTCTTGACTTTCATTATTGTTGGTGTGATGAATTAAGTAGGTGGGGTGGGGTGCCATAAGTGTTAGGGGAAATATCAAATTCATTTATAATCTAGCATGAAAAGAAAGACTTTCCATTTTATTTTATCATTATGTAATTATTATTTTATTTTAGATACATTTTCCCCTAAATTCTAGAAGGGTGGTTGATGGCCCATAAATGAGGGTGGTTGAGGAGACTTGGGAAGATGTGTATGCATTTTTTTGATAAATAGAAAGGGTGAAGCGTTGTTAGGGGAGTTTTTTTTGAGTTTGTGGAGAGGTTGGAGTTTGTTGAGAGGTGGAAGAATCCTTGGAAGAAATATTTTCATGGCACAATCTTCTTAGAGGTATTTTGCATTATTGTTCTTAGAGTCACAGGCATGGAGGACCAAGAAATTGAAGGGTTTCTTGGATTTAGGAAGTTGGATAGGCACCTAGTTGGTAGAGAAGTTTAATTCCATTTTAGGCATGATAGGAGGGTGAGAGTTTGTTGTTGCAGGAATACTACTACATTCTTATACAAATTTGGCATTCAAACAAGTACTTTTCAGTACGTTATTAATTAAATTCACGTTATACTTAATTATTTTCCATTGTAATGGCTATAAGCATGTTTCTAATATTACTTAATGTAGTTATGGTTATTAATTAAGGAAGTAAAGTTTAGGTCCTGTTATCACACAATTTGTAGTTGTCCCTACAGGTGATCCTATCCAGGATGGTAGAGACGTTGGACAACTAAAGAGGTGACCCAAGAGATGTCATGGTTCCCAATGCAATTGGTTGTCACACTAATTGAGGCACCTTTCACTTTAGATCTATCCTAAGCAAGACCAAAGGGGAGACCCTAGCTAACCAATGAAGGCTAGCGAACCTACTCAAGACCTCCTAGGGAAATGTGAAGATAAAATAGGAGAAGATCAAGAGTAAATGGATCTAGATCTAGGATGGATAAGTGGACCCAAGGAGTTAGGGCTTGGTTGAAGAGGCTTATAGAATGGACAAATGTTCAACCAAGGAAATATTAAGCCACTTATAGGTTGAAATCAATAGATCTAGATAGATTTAATGCCAAATAGAAAGATCAAAGTGGGGCCCACCCTTAAAATATGGAAAATGGTCAAAATGGGGTCCACAAGGTGAAGATCAAGGTGAAATGGCACTAGAGGGGTTGTTACTCAATAGATCTATGGATTTGATGAGGAACAAGCAATATCCACATGATGGATCTAGCAAAATCCCACCTACCCAACAAGTGTGACTTCCCTTGAAGAGGCCCAGTGCCTTAGATTATGGGGTAAATGGAGTCGGATGCCCACCAAACTTTAGATCCAAGGTTGCTTAATTATTATTGAGGTGAGTTTTAATTATTAAGCTCAAGCAATCGCTAGATCTCATCGGATCTAAAAAATAAAAAAATGAGGGTTTTGAGATATGAGGGTTTGAAGTGACCAATGGGTAAAACACATGAAATGGATACGTACCTTGTAGATCTTACCTCAAATGCTTGCGGCTGCCTTATACATCGATGATCCTTGCATTTAGTTATAATTTCAAGCTAGATCAAAGGTGTATCAAAAGACCATATATCATCATCATACATCATCAGTGGTCCAACTCATCACGGATCCCAAGGTCAACTTGGTAAAATTGGGTTTGACCAGGTCAACACTGATCAAAATATGACCCAGGCTAGAAAATCCTACTGCTGCAAGTGCAAATGGTTAAGACATGCTCTTTTAATCATTCTCATAGCAAGACTTAAAGTATTCAGCATCATTTCACTGGCAGTTAATAGTTAATAGCATGAAGCATATGTTCAAATAATTATTTACTTTACAAAAGAACCTCAAGGATATACTCATTCTGTAGACATGATCCATTTGCTAGCAAAGGGTGAATGTGAAAAGTGCAAGGCTAGGACAAGGGGATGACTCAACTGACTCAACATTGTGATACTTTAAATAAGGGAAACAAAATACACACTTAAGCATGTGTTGGATAATAAACACATAGGGAATGACAGTGTCTCACAAATGGAATAAGTTGTTTAGAGGAGTGCTTATTCAACTTTGGAAAATGTCTACAAATCACATCATTACATTTCATTTCCTTAGCCAACAATCTTTGGATTTAACATATATTTAACCACTGCTTTCTTTAGGCCTATATGACCCTTTTGGGGATTTTGCATGTGTTTAGAAGCACAACTACTAAAGCTTTTATCTAAGGTGCTTTTAGTTTCCATTTCATTTCATTTCATAACCCTTTTGGGGATTTTGCATGTGCTTAGAAGCACAACTACTAAAGCTTTCATCCAGGGTGTTTTTAGTTTCCAATTCATTTCATTTCATAACCCTTTTGGGGATTTTGCATGTGCTTAGAAGCACAACTATTAAAGCTTTCATCCAGGGTGCTTTTAGTTTCCAATCAATTTCATTTCATAACCCTTTTGGGGATTTTGCATGTGTTTAGCAACACAACTACGCAAGCTTTCATCAAGGGTGTTTATTCATTTAAGTTTTCATAAATGATGGTGGTATAATTTGCTTCAGGTTTTAGCCAACACAACTCAGGAAACTAGGGGGACTCTCTACAATCAAGACCAAACATCGAGGCAACCGACTAGAGTGATCAAGGTATCAAATCCAACTCACCAAAGGGTAAGTTCTGTTGCCAACTCAGAGCCAAGACACAAACTAACAGGGATGTTATCCAACACAGAGGCAAAAGTGGGGAAGTCCCCCATATCACAAGTTGAGGTGTAAGTCAAGGTAAAAACCAAAAGTGGGAAATATAACAGATGGATGGGGAGAGTGAAAGTGATGCATAATCTAGCAAGCCATAAAAGGTGGGAATGATCATGTCCACACTCGTGGGAGGGTAAAACCAACAAGTATAAAACAAGAGCTTTTAAGTGTAAGTAATACAACCATTTAGATAATCAATAAAAACCATATTCATTTTATATAGATATATTTCCACATCATGATTACTATATACTAAGTCAAGCTATCAAAAAGACCAAAAGAGCAAGATAATAAAACTTATGCACATCATATACCTGCTGGGCCATATACCTGTATCTGCTATCTGGATCACCTATAACCACTAAAACACTACTATTGATAGCTCATTGAAATTGTGTAAAGGCAAAGGTCAAAAATATATACTGAATTGCTCTGCAATCATGGTAGCCCGACTACTATGGATGTGATAACAGGTCCCTCATAGGGGTTTGTCAAAACTATGTTGAGTGGGTACTTGTTGGATGCGGATTTTAATTTTGTGTCCAATGGGTGCTCACACTCAAAATTTGAGAAAACCTACAAGGAGATAAGTTGAAAATACAATAGAAAAAATAGTTCTTTTTTCATTTCTTTATAAAATCTATAACTCATTTTATTATTTTATTGTTTTCCTTAGGAGGTCCATTTCAAACCTCAAAATTCTTCTAATGTTTGTAGGCAAAATGTCTTTTGTGAGTGAATGTTTCTCTATAGGAAAATTTGACTTTACTCCTTCCTCCAAAGCTTGAAATTTGTTACCATCTCCCCCTTCTGTGGTCTTTGGATTCATCATAACTAAACCCTCTATCTTCTTTGTTGAGATTTTACTTAAGCGGTTATGTTATTTGGAATTCTTTAGACTTTGATTCAATTTATATCATATCATAATAACTGCATGCATAAGGATCACTGACAAAAAGACATTCACAGCATACACAAAGATTTATCCTGGGAAACCCTCTTGGGGAAGAAAACCCATTAGAACTTCTTCAGTATAGATTCATCAACAAAGTACAATGTCAATACAATGAAAAGCTAAAGCTCTCTCGTAGAAAAATACCCCAGATACAAAGATAAGATAAAACCCAAGATATTAGTCTTCCTCCAGTTGATGCTTCTCGCTCTTGCGCACTTGTCTCACTAACTTGATGCGAACTTGTTTGATGTACAAATGAGGAGGGTGACACCCTCTATTTATACCTTCACTTTCTATTTCCATGCTTTCTGGGGCTTTCTAGAAATTTCCAGGGGTTTCCTTTCTAGAATTTCCTGTGGGATTCCTTTCTAAACTTTTTAGAGGTTTCCTTTCTAGAACTTTTCGAAGGGTTCATGGCCGACATAAGAATATCTTCTGAAGCTACATAAAATATCAACACTCCCTCTTAGCAAGGAAGGTATTCTTCTAACGCAATCTTCAATACTACTTTTGTTGACTCGTACTTGACCATTTACTTGTTGATCTTCTTTGAATCTATCCACCACTAGAAGTTGTGTATGAGCAAGCCATCATCCACATCATGCATGATGAATATGGTTGTCATTGATGACAACATTAATGAAAAAGGTGAAGTGTGTGGATGGATTGAAGTGATACCCAAGACAAAGATGAAGTGGACAAAATTTAATGACATGAAGCAGCATGGTGACTTGGTGAAGTGGGTATTGGACCTATTGGAACCTAATAAGTCAAATGACCCATACTGTGGTCATTTGAAGATGACTTGGAGAAGACAAAGAGAAATAACATGACATAGCATGAAGAACCTTGGATGTGGGCATTGGAGCCATTGGCACACCTAATGAGTCAAAAGCCAAATGACCCATTCTATGGTCATTTGGAGATGGTCCTAATACCCTAGATGATGAGGTGGACAATGAATGAATGGAAAAGAAACAATGACAAAGGTTAAGGCATGAAGACATGGCATAAGAAGGGCAAGTGGCATGGACAAAGGAAAACAAGGAGAAGAGGCTGTGGGCATTGTTGAATGATGATGCGGGCATCCTTGGTGAAGTGGACAAATATGAAGTGTGTGCATGGTCATGGAGAACATGGACAACATGGATGGAGAATACATATGCCAAGCAAGCATGAGCTTACGGGCATGCTTCATGAGGCATATGCGGGCTTGAAGAAAGGACGGTGCGGGCATAAGAAGGCACATTTGATGGCTACCATAATGCACTTGCAGGCATGAGTTACAAGCTAGTGCAGGCCTGCTGGAAGCAAAAAGAAAATGGTGATGATGTGGGTATGAAGACCACATTTAGGTGGGAAAAAGAAAGTCTAAATAAATATATATTTATAACTGTTGAGGAGAACATGGAAACCAAAATTAATTTGATGTTGGACAAGTCAACTTCCAAAAAGTTAAGAAAATAAAATGGATATTAATTGAACAAGTCGGCCTCCATATATTATGAAAATGAAGAGATAAAATATTATTTGTTTGTCAAGTCGGATCCCATAATCTATGGAGAAGAACAAGTATAAATATAAGACAAATTCATTTGTTTGAAGTGGTTTTTTGTGAGACAATTCGGTGGAGCAGTGAAGTGTGAATTCGAAGCGGACAGTATCTCTGTTTTTCGAGGTTATGGTCAACTTGAGGACAGTTCGGTGAAGAGAAGAGAAGCAGCATCATGATAAATTTATCCATTCTTACTAGGCTACTGAATGCTAAAGTTGAATTCTTGATGACATGATGATGTTGATATGAACTGTGCTCATGACATAATGAAACGATGGAGAGATGAAGATGGGGCAGCCAACATAATTGATCTTTTATCTTCTATCTTTATTTATGGGTTTGTTCGAGACAGAAAATTGATGAGATGATAATACTAGGCAGTTGACTGACAACGAAGAGTTGATGATATGTTTAAATAATGATATTTGTATGATAGTGATGAGGTTATAAATCATGGACAGAATTGTAATATGATGAACAATGCTAATGATGTGTATGGACAGACTGATCAATGATGACCTAATATGGACAATAGTAAAACATTATTGCTTATTTTTGGGTTGACTGAAATGATGATAGAATGATGAATGTATGAATTGACAGAAGACTAGATATTGGCCAGAGACAGTAATGATATGCTTAATATACTAGTGATGTTGATGATGTAATTGTGAATAAAATGATTGATGTAATCTTGATGGTGTGAAGTGTATATTGTAATGTAAATGCAAGTAATTCTTGCATCTGAGGTTAGGATACCTCAAACCCTTCTTGGCAGGGACCAAGAAACCTAGGCAGGGTCCTAGATAAGGAGTTGGTGCTCTTTTATTTCAGTTGGTACTGAATTGTCTCACAATTGTGGCTGTTGAACCAAATACAAAAGATTACAAAACTATATCCTGTGTCTCTTGTGCAATGTGTGGATGATGATGTGTTTTTAATTGATGAATGACTTGTGCTTAGTTGATATAGTTTATTGATGAATATGATATTGAAGTGAGTAAGAAATAATGATTTAAATATTTACTGATATGAGATAGAGATTGAAGTTGAAATTTGGATTAAGTGTATGCTCACTGTGTCTAACAATTGGTATCAGAGCAGGCCTTCAGCATAAGCCTAACAAGCTTGAAGGAATTTGTGGACACAGGTGAAGGAAATTCATGGAGGAAGATATTCCATTGTTCAATGAATTAAGTTATAAATTTTGGAGTTTCAGAATGAAGTGTTACTTACAGGGACAAGGGGTTGACATCTAGAAATCAGTTGAAGGAGCAACAACCAATAAACCACAGGAAAACAATGGAAAGGCACTAAAGTTGATCTTGAGGAGCTTGCCTCAATCAGAGAAGGAAAGGTTGAATCTTGGAAAGTACACTTTAGCCAAAGATCTTTGGATCACATTAGAAAGTGAGCACAAAAGGAAAGGTCAAGGCATTGACAAAGAAAAAGAAGTCAAGACATTTGAAGATGAAGAACACGAAAAAAAGGAGGCTCAAGCATCAATCTCTAGTAAAGGTAAGAACTCTTCTATTGGCAATAATTCTGAAGTTAATGATGAAGTTATTCTTGTAAAGAATGAAGAAGAAGAGTTATTGAAAATCAAAGAGGCATTTGCAAGTACTTTATTGGATAAGGATGTCAAATCCAACATAAGGCTTGAAAAGAAGATTATGGGAGCATTTGAAAAATATCAAGAGGAGACAAAAGCATTGTTCATGAGTTTGAAACTCAAGAACAAAAACTTGCAAAATGAGTTGGAAGATAAAAATCTTGAGGTCAAAAGCTTGAAGGATGAACTAGAAAATGAACAAAAAAATACTAATGTGGATCTTAGAGAACTTGAAGAGACAAGATGGGCTAATCTTGATTTGAAGGTTCAGTTGGATGAGTACAAGAGAATTGAAGAAGTCTTGAAAAATCAGTTAGATGAAAAGGAGAAGGAAAATCAAAAGCTTGAAATGGAAGTGGTTGGACTCAAGAAGAAAAATGAAAAGATTGATGCTTATGGCAAGTTCAATCACAGCGCAGCCATCCTAGATGAAATATTAGATTGTCAAAGGTCCCATTTGACAAATCTGCCTTGGTTATAGAAAAGTAGAAGACAAATTGGAAGAAGGAAATGATTCTCCCAAGACTCTTGAAGTTGGATCCACCTCTTCCAAAGAAGAAAGCAAAGCTCCTCACACACCTGCACATGACAACAAAGTTTTTGGAAAGTCAAAAATGGTTGAAGAAGTCAGCACTGCACCTCAAAACAAATTCAAGACAACTCCAAGATGGAATCAAAGTCAAAGGTATAAAAATAGATTCAATGGGTATTGTTTTTCTTGCTCTAATTTTGGTCATAAGGCTATGGAATGTAGATCCTATGGAAGAAGAAGTGTTGGAAACCCTAATGACAAAATTAGGTGTTGGACTTGTAATCATATTGGCCATATTGCTGCTAATTGTCACACAATGAGGTGCTACTCGTGTAGTGGATTTGGTCACAAATCCCAAGAATGTCCAAGTCAAAGGAGTCAACCTAACACATCAGCAAGAAGATCTAGTGATTTGTGGAAAGGAAAGAGTACAAAAATAATTGAAGATCCAAGGATAATTAATCAAGATCACGAACACTCCAAGGTTTGGTTAAGGAAGAATAGTTTGCTAGACTTAAATCAAGTTGATGTTCAATGCAAAATTGAAGGTGGTTGCCATATGGCAAGCCAAATTTGAGGTCTTCTAAAGACCTTGGACAGACCTTGAGTTCATGATGTTGGAGGTCGAACTCAAAGGAAAATGGTGGTTTCTCCAAGCATACAAATAGGTCCAAGGATCGTGTGTTAGAACACAAGGCAGACATGAAAAAGAAGCTACAGGTTGACATTATTATTCTAAGGTGATCTGATGGCAAGATGTATTAGAATATGTCATGTTGATATAGATTCAGTGATATAACAGATCTAGTTTGATGATGCTGCATACCTTGTATACAAGATGATGACTTGTATATGTTGAAAGATGAGAAGCATGATTGAGAAAAAACACCAAATAATGATTGCAGATGTTGGTGGCTGGTAAAATAGCTCGTGACATGACAAGTGACAGAGGTAGCTGCAAAAATAAGGACTCTTGAAAATCCGAGTGTGATAATAATGACATGGTTGAAAGGGGAGTATGGTCAGACAAAACCTTGATATAATTTGAACCATCAAGATCTTAGGGGGATCTTGAAATGATCAAACGTCAAATAGTTATAGTCTCATCAAATGAGAAGCAAGAAGACACTTAGGATCTGAATTTTAAACCCTGTGAGAAGAACCCAAAAATTACACAGTGCCGGTGCTTAGCTTGCTTGAAGAAGGTCAGATCAAAAGATGAAGGGTTGAATGGAGATTGGTTGAGGATGGACTTGGCGCATAGATTTGATAGACTTAAAGGAGCACCTTGATGACAAGAACGTAGGGTGTCATGCTGTCAATAATTTACCTTACAGAGAAACCTTTTGGAGCATTGCTAGAACACTTAAAGTGTGAAAATCCTCACAGTAGATATAAGAGATGATGTATACCTCACAAGAGTAATTATGATTAAGCAGGAAGATTAAAGGAGAGTGGTCAATGCAGTGTAATGAGCAACATAATAATAATACAGTAGAACTCGGATAGAAGCAAAAATACTTCACACACACTAATTAATTAATCACAATATGGACAAATAAGTAGTACAATGCATCAGGATTCGAATGCCAAGGTGGCAATTTGAATTAGCCTTCATTGAGTGATCAAAATATCACTGGAGTGTCATCGGAGCACAACTAGAAGTCATCATCATCATCAATGGAGTCATCAATGCACAAGTAACTGTCAACCATCAGTCAAAATGAGTCTAACTGAGTGTAACTGGCACTAACTGAATGAAGGAGGCTCAGTGGAGGGTGCATGAGGAGCTAACTGGAGTCATAATGGGCAGTCAAGTCTCACTGGAGGTCCATCGGGGTGATACAATCAGTTGAGAGTCAGTCTAGCCTTAAATCAAGGAAGGAACTGAAGATAACTGAATGGTAGGTAAGGAAGGGCACCTTTCTCATGCAGTAGGTAAAAGGAGGGGGCACTAAGCACTAGGAGGGCTGAAACTGAGTGGAAAGAAGCTCCGGGGGCTAGGTGTTGGGATTGATGACTGGGATGCATGCAAATGCATGCAAATCCTAAATAATGCATGCAAACCCTAAAAATGCATACATTACCTAAAATGCAAACAATGGAAATGCTGATAGGTCTAGGATGGAGTATAGGAATATCCTAACACCCCCCCTTAATCCATCCTGGGCCTTGGTAACTGAGACCAAAGGTCACCCAATACAATGAATAATAATAACAGTCAATAAACCGAGGAAATGGGGAAAACCTCATGGGAAAAATACCCCCCCCTCAAAATAGACTGTAAGGCACACACAAAAATAAATGCTCCAAACTCAAGCAGGTGTGATGCTTGGTCATATGTTTGGAGGTATCTTCTTCTTGGGAAGAAGTGGATCATGCTCAGAAAGCATGTGCTTGTACTTGCTCTTCAGATCGAATGTGATGAGAACAAATCCAAAAGTATGAGGATGATCCTTGAACCTGTGATTCGAATCAGCTGAGGTAGGATCAAATCTATGAATGTGCAGATAGTCTTTTGTCTTCTCCTTCGAACCATCATGGTTGAGATTATGCCAAAAAGAACCATCACATGATTGCTTGAAATCCAAATTAGATTTAAGACTTGAAGAATAGTTTCTTGAGATCTCCTTTGAATCAGCATGGCTGAGATCAAAACTATCATATGCATGAGAAATTATCCCAAGTAGTGATTGCTTAGAATCCAAATTAGATCCAAGACTTGAATCATGGTTTCTTGAGATCTCCTTTGAACCATAAGAGGTGAGATCAAAACCAGTAAATGCATGAGAATTTATCCCAAGCGAATGGCAATGGTTTCTTGAGATCTCATTTGAACCAGCAGGGGTGAGATCAAAACCATGATATGCATGAGAAATTATCCCAAGCAAATGGCAATGGCCATAGTCTTCAATAACCTTCTGAAAGCATGAGATAATGATCACATAATAGTAAATAAGAGGTGATTGATCAAGGAGAGCGAATGCATTACCTCCAATGGTTGATTTTACCTCCGAAACATTCATGTGATCATGATGCACACCAACAAACTCTGGTGCAAGAGAGGATTTAGGACCTTCTGCAATTTCTAGAGTGTGAGCTGGCACATAATTCTAAATAGAAGAAATTTGGAGCATGGGTGTAGAATCTGCAAGTTCTTCTTCTTTGTGGACAACTTCAATATGAGATATGTTCGATACCGATTCATGATCAATGAGATCATCAAGGAGGGCGAATGCATCACTTTGCTTGCTCTTGAAGGGGTTTGGACCAATCCCTTCATTCTATTTGCCAAAATTTTCATCCAGGTGGGCCCATAGCTCTTTTGGAGATTCAACATCAATGTATTGGTATATTATGTATTCAGGCAAAGCAAACATCATTGTTGCATAAACTCTGTCACCTTTATTTAACCAGTCAATCTCTTCTTCAGAGGATTCGAACTCTCTTTCGAAACAATGATCAAAGATATCATTTTTCTTCAAATATGCTATCATTTTTGGTTTCTGTTCATCATAGTTGAATGGAGAAAGAAGATCATAGTTGAATGGAGGAAGAGGAGGGATTTCTTCTGAATACATGGAAGCTGTAGAAGACCTGCAAAAATAATAAAAAAGACTGCAATTGCTACTGCTGCAAAAGATGCAGAAACTGCTGCACTCGAAATCTTGATAATAACCTGCAAAAAACTCTCAGGAATGGAGATAAACAATACTCTCAACATGCTCTGATACCATGTGAAAATCCTCACAACAGATCTAAGAGATGATGTATACCTCACAAGAGTAATTATGATTAAGCAGGAAGATAGAAGAAGAGTGGTCAATGCAGTGTAATGAACAACAGAATAATAATACAATAGAACTCGGATAGAAGCAAAAATACTTCACACACACTAATTAATTAATCACAATATGGATAAATAAGTAGTACAATGCATGAGGATTCGAATGCCAAGGTGGCAATTCGAATTAGCCTTCATGGAGTGATCAAAAGATCACTAGAGTGTCATCAGAGCACAACTAGAAGTCATCATCATCATCAGTGGACTCATCAATGCACAAGTAACTGTCAACCATCAGTCAAACTGAGTCAAACTGAGTGTGGTAGGTGTAACTGAGTGTAACTGGCACTAACTAAATGAAGGAGGCTCAGTGGAGGGTGCATGAGGAGCTAACTGGAGTCAGAATGGGCAGTCAAGTCTCACTGGAGGTCCATTGGAGTGATATAGTCAGTTGAGAGTCAGTCTAGCCTTAAATCAAGGAAGGAACTGAAGATAACATAAGATAACTGAATTGTAGTTAAGGAAGGGTGCCTTTCTCATGCAGTAGGTGAAAGGAGGGCGCACTAAGCACTAAGAGGGATGAAACTGAGTGGAAAGAAGCTCCGGGGGCTAGCTAACTGAGGGCTAGGTGCTGGGATTGATGATTGGGATGCATGCAAACCCTAAATAATGCATGCAAACCCTAAAAATGCATGCATGACCTGAAATGCAAACAATGGAAATGCTTATAGGTCTAGGATGGAGTATTGGAATATCCTAACATAAAGACTGTTGAAAGACTACTCAAGTAGATCTTTATGTTGGAAATCCACATGATTGAAAATCTTGTTTAGAATTATTGTGGAAAATATTAGTAAAGGTGATTTGATCAGACAAAAGCATCCAAACCAACAGTAAACTTTTGACAAAGATGGCAAATAGAAATCTACATGAAAGGGGGAGTGTGTTTATGGAAAACTAGAAGATGAGCAGACTTACAAGCTAGTGGACAAGTTAAAGGTCTGAAGTATGATGATGATGCATGATTACCTTTTATGAATTTACTAGACAAGATCTTGATGAATTTTGAAGTAGCATATCAGATAAGGGGAGTTTGTTGATTTATGAAGATGGCAAGTGATGAGCAAATATGATGAATTACTCAAAGTTTTTTTTGGGCATTGTGAAGCCTTTAATGGCTGATCAACCCTTTGTCATTAATGTCAAAGGGAGAGAAGAAGAAGTTGGGTGGTTGCCATCAATGACAAAGGGGGAGATTGATGAATATGATTGTCTATGGTTGTAATTGATGACAACATTAATGACAAAGGTGAAGTGTGTGTATGGATTGAAGTGATACCCTAGACAAAGATGAAGTGGAAAAGGTTAATGACATGAAGCAGCATGGTGACTTGGTGAAGTGGGTATTAGAACCTATTGGAACCTAATAATTCAAATGACTCATACTGTGGTCATTTGGAGATGACTTGGAGAAGACAAAGAGCAATAACATGACATAGCATGAAGAACCTTGGATGTGGGCATTGGAGCCATTGGCACACCTAATGAGTCAAAAGCCAAATGACCCATTATGTGGTCATTTGGAGATGGTCCTAATACCCTAGATGATGAGGTGGACAATGAATGAATGGAAAAGAAACAATGACAAAGGTTAAGGC
Source organism: Larix kaempferi (assembly GCA_027924585.1). Lineage (NCBI taxonomy): Eukaryota > Viridiplantae > Streptophyta > Pinopsida > Pinales > Pinaceae > Larix > Larix kaempferi. Next base: position 10,278,000 of record BSBM01000767.1, on the reverse strand, counting down.
ATGAAGACATGGTATAAGAAGGGCTAGTGGCATGGACAAAGGCAAACAAGGAGAAGAGGCTGCAGGCATTGCTGAATAATGTTGCGGGCATCCTTGGTGAAGTCGACAAATATGAAGTGTGTGCATGGTCATGGAAGACATGGATAGCATGGATGGAGAAGACATATGCCAAGCAAGCATGAGCTTGCGGGCATGCTTCATGAGACATATGCGGGATTGAAGAAAGGACAGTGCGGGCATAAGAAGGCACATTTGATGGCTACCATAATGCACCTGCAAGCATGAGTTACAAGCTAGTGTAGGCATGCTAGAAGCAAAAGAAAATGGTGAACCACTTATACTATGAAACGAGAACTATATACTATGAACGAGAACTCTAGCCATAAAAACTCATATTTTTGCATAAAAAACACCGAAAACAACCCCCAAATCAAAAAGTGTTGATACCAGTATCATGTTTTCATAAAAAACACCAAAAACAACCCCCAAATCGAAAAGTGTTGATACTAGTATCAACGTTTTTTTTCTCTGGGTTAAAAATATAGCCATGGCTTAAAAATCTCATATTGTTGTTTACGAAAGCCTTAAAATCAACCCCTAAATTGAAATTTTCTGTTTTCAACAAATAAGTTCCTAACCCTAACCCCCAACAAACTATTACAAAAGTTTAAAAAAAAATTATAATCAGCCCCTCCTACCCTAACCCCCCTAACAAACTATTAATAATTTTTTAAAAATTTTACATTTAAAAAAAAATTACATATCTGACCCTAACCCCCCAACGAACCATTAATAAATGTTTGAAAAATTTACATTTTGAAAAACAAAGTACATTTCCTAATTCCCTAGCCCCCTACATTACCCCCTACCTTAACCCCTACCTTAACCGCCCAAAAATTACATTTCCTAATGCCCTACCCACTACGTTAACCCCCCAATGTTACCCCATTGCCCCTCACACATTGTTTTAAAAAAAAAAAATTAAAACCCAACTTAAAAAAATTAAACAATTAAAATAAAAACCTAAACTTAAAAAATAAAAAATAAAACCTAAACTTTACAAAAAAAAATAACAAAAGGGCAAACTAGACTTTACAAAAATACAAATTAAAAATTAAAAAAAAAAACTTTACAAAAAATAAAAAAAAAACAAATTAAAAATTAAAAAAAAAACTTTACAAAAAAAAAATTAAAAATTAAAAAAAAAAACTAAACTTTACAACAAAAAAAAAAAATCAAAATCAAAATTAAACAAAATCAAACTTTAAAAAAAAAAAATTTAAATTAAACAAAACTAAACTTAAAAATAAAAATAAAAATACAAACAAAAAAAAAACAAATTCCCCCCTCCCCCCAGCCCGCTCCATCCTCCCCTACCCCGCCACTCCCCTCCCCTCTCCTCCGCTCCACCTCCTCCCGCCCCCTCCACCTCCTCCTCCCTTTCCCTCCACCTCCTCCTCCCTTTCTCTTCCCCTTCCACCCTCCCCCTCCACCTCCTCCTCCCTTTCTCTTCCCCTTCCACCCTCCCCCTCCACCTCCTCCTCCCTTTCCCCTCCCCCTTCCCCCTCCTCCTCCCTTCCCCTTCCCCCAGCCCACTCCCTCCTCCCCCATCTCTCCCCTCCCCTCTTCTGTGCTATCCTGGGCGCAAAAAAGACCGCCCCAAAGAGGTGGGCGGATGCTGGCTCCGCCAACTTGGGTGCCCAAAGGGCTGCTCCTGTGGGGGGGCCCTTTGGGCACCCAAGTGGGCGGAGCATCGAGCTGCTCCTGTGGAGCGGCCCTTTGGGCGCCCAAGTGGGCGGAGCCAGCATCCGCCGCCCACTTTTGGGCGAGCGGATGCTGGCTCCGCCCACTTGGGCGCCCAAAGGGATGCTCCTGTGGGGCGGCCCTTTGGGCGCCCAAGTGGGCGGAGTCAGCATCCACCCACCCAACAATGGCGGCCTTTTTTGTTTAATTTATAAATATATTTTTTTTGGTTTTTTTTTAAAGTTTGGTTTTGTTTAATTTTGATTTTGATTTTTTGTTTTTTTTTTATAAAGTTTATTTTTTAAATTTTAAATTTATTTATTTATTTATTTTTTAAAGTCTAGGTTTTTTTGTTAATTTTTTTTGTAAAGTTTAGGTTTTGTTTTTTTGTTTTTTAAGTTTAGGTTTTTATTTTAATTTTTTAATTTTTTTAAGCTGGGTTTTAAATTGTTTTTAATTAAAACAATGTGTGAGGGGTAATGGGGTAACATCGGGAGTTAACGTAGTGGGTAGGGCATTAGGAAATGTAATTTTCGGGGGTTAAGGTAGGGGATAATGTAGGGGGCTAAGGCATTAGGAAATGTACTTTGTTTTTTTAAATGTTTATTAATGGTTGGTTGGGGGGTTAGGGTAGGATCTGTAATTATTTTTTTAAATGTAAATTTTTTTAAAAATTATTAATAGTTTGTTAGGGGGTTAGGGTAGAAGGGACGCATTATAATTATTTTTTTAATTTTTATAATAGTTTGTGGGGGGGGTAGGGATAGGGTTAGGGTAGAAGAGGGCAATGTAATTTTTTTAAATATTTTTTTTTAATTTTAATAATAATTGGTTAGGTGGTTAAATATTATGAAAAATAATGTGAAATAGTATCATTTTTATACAAAATGACTAAAAATCTGTTAAAAATGGGTTTAAATGTCTTCTTTTTCTCAATTTGTTTACTATTTTTTCCATAAAATATATATTATTTATGATTAAATTTTAAAGATAAATTTCGAAAATGTATGTGTTTTTCATTATAGCTAGCTTCTAAATGTATGTTTTTTTGTTAAATTTCTAAAAAACACACTTGAAAATAGAAATTAAAAATACTTTACAATAAAGATGTGTCAAAGGCCCAAAAAAATGCCTCAAAATGAAAATGTGTGATACTAGCATCAACCCTTTTTGAAACGGAGGTAAAAATAGCTACTAAAATTAGGAGAGAGAAAAACGAGAACTATGTCGAGTTCTCGTTTCATACTATAAGTGGTTGGTGATGATGTGGGTATGAAGACCACGTTTAGGTGGGAAAAATAAATTCTAAATAAATATATATTTATATATATTTATAACTATTGAGGAGAACATGGAAACCAAAATTAATTTGATGTTGGACAAGTCAGCTTCCAAAAAGTTAAGAAAATAAAATGGATATTAATTGAACAAGTCGGCCTCCATATATTATGAAAATGAAGAGATAACATATTATTTGTTTGTCAAGTCAGCTCCCATAATCTATGGAGAAGAACAAGTATAAATATAAGACAAATTCATTTGTTTGAAGTGGTTTTTTGTGAGACAATTCGGTGGAGCAGTGAAGTGTGAATTCGGAGAGGACAGTGTCTCTGTTTTTCGAGGTCATGGTCAACTTGAGGACAGTTCGGTGAGGAGAAGAGAAGCAGCATCATGATAAAGTTATCCATTCTTACTGGGCTACTAAATGCTGAAGTTGAATTCTTGATGACATGATGATGTTGATATGAACTGTGCTCATGACAGAATGAAACGATGGAGAGATGAAGATAGGGCAGCCAACATAATTTATCTTTTATCTTCTATCTTTATTTCTGGGTTTGTCCGAGACAGAAAATTGATGAGATGATGATACTGGGCAGCTGACTGACAACGAAGAGTTGATGATATGCTTAAATAATGATATTTGTATGATAGTGATGAGGTTATAAAACATGGACGGAATTGTAATATGATGAACAATGTTGATGATGTGTATGGACAGACTGATCAATGATGACTTGATATGGACAGCAGTAAAAAAATATTGCTTATTTCTAGGCTGACTGAAATGATGATAGAATGATGAATGTATGAATTGAAAAAAGACTAGATATTGGCTGAAGACATTAATGATATGCTTAATATACTAGTGATGTTGATGTTGTAGTTGTGAATAAAATGATTGATGTAATCTTGATGGTATGAAGTGTATATTGTAATGTAAATGCAAGTAATTCTTACATCTGAGGTTAGGATACCTCAAACCCTTCTTGGTAGGGACCAAGAAACCTAGACAGGGTCCTAGATAAGGAGTTGGTACTCTTTTATTTCAGTTGGTGTTGAATTGCCTTACGGTTGTAGCCGTTGAACCAAATGCAAAAGATTACAAAACTATATCTTGTGTCTCTTGTGCAATGTGTGGATGATAATGTGTTTTTAATTGATGAGTGACTTGTTTTTAGTTGATATAGTTTATGGATGAATATGATATTGAAGTGAGTAAGAAATGATGATTTAAATATTTACTGATATGAGATAGATATTGAAGTTGAAATTTGGATTAAGTGTATGCTCATTGATTCACCCCCCCTCTAGTGAGCCATTGTGTCTAACAATGCATATGGGGTCTCAACATCATACATATCATCTCACTAGTGGGTACAGCCTTATCGTCCCTTCGTACCTTATGGGTCTCAACTTCCTTTCGTACCTTATGTCATTACAGGACTTCATCTAGTTCACACAAAACTAGGCATCTATCTCACACAAAACTAGAAAACCATACAGCTCACACAGAATCTGGATAACTAGCCTGAAAGTTATCCCTTCTGGTTGGCACCACCAGGCATCCAACTCACACTGACTAGGAATCTAACCAAAAGGGTTAGTCAATCCAGTGCACACACACCATCCATATATCCCAAGACTAGGAATCCTCCAACCCACACAGGTTGGCCCACCATCCTGAAGGTCGGGCATCCACCAGTCCACATGACCTGGTCTTCCAACCCTAAAGACTAGGTATCCTAACCATGTGCGAGGTTATGCTGACTTGTGCCTCAATTGGTAATGTGTCCATGAATGACTACCTATTGTTGCGACACTTTGTATGATACTACCCCTAGAATTGCATCTGTAACTCCACACTTCCTCTCAAGGAGGGAAGTTGTTATGCACCACGCCAAGCTTGTCCCTAAAATCCTCAAAATTTATCTTTGACAGAGGCTTGGTCAACACATTGGCTATCTGCTCATCTGTCGCAATATACTGGAGCTTCACAACTCCCTTCAACACCATGTCTCGGATATAATGGTACTTGATCTCGATATGCTTGGACTTGTCATGAAACACGAGGTTCTCGAACAACTTTACACAACTCTGGTTGTCATAGAAAATACAAGTCACCTCCAACTAGAGATTAAACAGTCTTGTAAGCAACTTTTGAAGCCACACAGCTTCGCTACTAGCTAAACATGTTGCTATATACTCTGCCTCGGCTGTACTAAGTGCGACACTAGTATGCTTCCTGCTAAGCCACAAGATCATAACTGATCCCAAATTGAAGCAACATCCTAATGTACTCTTCCAATCTGTGATGCTACTGGCCCAATCTGAATCAGTATAGCCTTGCAGTCTCATCTTATGATCTGAAACATATCTGAGTCCATAGTCCACTGTACCTTTCAAGTACCTCATCACATGCTTTGTCGCAATCAAGTGAACACGTCTTGGCTCAACCATATACTAACTCAATGTGTTCACCGCAAAGCATATGTCTGGTCCTGTGTTCGTCAAATGCATCAACAAGCCAATCATTTGTCTGTACTTGGTGGCATCCACTGTCTATCAAGAAGTATCACTCAATAAATTCAAGTTCGTTACCATCGGTGTAGGCATGGGTTTAAAATCGATCATCTCGAATCTCTTCAGGATTTCTATAGCATATTTTCCTTGGCTAAGGAAAATATCGTTCTATCTTTGCCATACCTCTAGACCCAAGAAATAGTGCATCATAACAAGTGGTCTTTCATCTCGAACTCTACAGTGAGCTCCCTCTTTCACCCTGCGATGAGTTTCTCATCTCTTGTTAGAAACATACCATTCACAACCTTGTAGAAAAGGTTGGAATCTACTTTACTCTTAGTAAATCCCAAGCTCATCAGAAAACTGTCAATTCTGCCATACCACATCCTGAGTTCCTGCTTTAATCCATACAAGGCCATCACCAACCTGTACGCTTGTGTCTGCCTATCATGTGTCTCGAATCCTTGTGGTTGCTCCACGTACACTTCCTCTTCCACTACACCATTCAAAAATGTTTTCTTTACATCCATCTGATGTAGCTTCCTTTTCATCACTGCAACTATCACAAGTATAACTCTAATTGAAGTGTATCTTGCCACAGGAGAAAATGTCTCATAATATATTCCTTCTTTCTGGGAGAAACCACGAGCCACGAACCTTGCTTTGTACTTCTCAATACTACCATTTTCTCCATGCTTCGTCTTGTAGATCCATTTGGAAGTCACCACTGACCTCCCTTTCGGTCTCAAAACCACATCCCGGACATCATTATTCATAATGGACTCGTATTCCTCGATTATGGCATCCTTCCATACTTTCTTATCAACTGCTTCTTCATAACTAAAAGGCTTTGCATCAATGATGTCGCATAGTAATGCCACGTAGCTGGAATGTGGTTGAGGCCTCTTGCTCTCTTTGAAATAATGAATATCAATGAAATTTGTATCTTGGCTGACTTCGCATCCATCACTTGTTCTTCGGAACAAGTTTCATCATCCTTCTCTTGTAGGTCATGGCATATGGTATTTCCAACAAGTCAAATTTAGTCAGATAGTTATCAACATTGCATACTAATCAATCAATGCAATGCAATGACAACTTCTTATGCATAATGCTCACATTCATGTAACCAATGCATCTTAACCAATGCTTCAGCACAACACCCATCCATTTCCCAAACACACACAGTAACCATTTGGGTGCCTTCCATCTTAACTAGAACACACTATCCAGAGCATGCACTACTCTCAGTATGTTAGAAAAGAGGTTTCATCCTAGACTAGCTCCATCAAGGGCTCATGGGATGTTGTGCAGCACTATAGGATACTTACCCAATATATACATAACATGCACTACGTGAGCCTACTGCTAGTCAATCTCAATCATATATAAATGCATAAAATAAAATTGTATCGCATATCTACATATAACTATTATAAGCAATATCCTTCAAGGAATAGCTCAAATGATAGTAAATACTTATCTTTCATGTGTTTTGTAGGCTCCTTATTGATTTCTACCTCCTTGCAGAAGTCACTGGAGCTTCCAGAAGTGTACTCTGCTCCATCATCTGATTCTGAAGACCTTGATCATCTTCATTGTCTAATATGAAACTTGCTGAAGTCTTCATCCTTGGTCCTCATGCACTGGATCCAAGATGTCATTTTGCTTTGTTGTCACTACTTGGAAACAGACTCTTCACATTCTTTCCTTGTGCACATCCCTTGCATATACCATCATGATTCACCTGAATCTATGGTAGACCTATAACCATCTTGCTTATGATCGGCAATGCTTTGTAATGTATGTGAGCAAGTGTTACACCTAAATCTTGCCACCTTAAGACCCAGTGTAAACATCCCTAAAGTTCCAATGACTAAGAAATCAAGTTTTAAGAGATACTAACCTATTTCCATAGGGTTTAGTGAGGTCGTCGCATATCACCTTAATGCAGCATGCGATGGCGCAGGTTGTCCTAATGCAGCCTGCAACGATGTTAGTTAAATGGATAAAAGGGCATCTTCGAGCCATTTCTCGAAGGTGTGTGATGTGGATCTCTATCCCTTGCCTATAGGGGAGCTGGCATTCGATTCCCTAGCCCTTTGGGAGGATCCCTTAGTCCTCTCCCACTATATCTCAACCTACCCTATCCTCTTAGTCCTATATATATGAGGCTCATTCCCATTCCAAAAGGAGGAAGTCTATAGTACTTGCATGCTAGTGAAATTAGCTTAGGATATCTCTACTCATCTCTTGGGAGACCTATACTTCCTTTGGAGGCTTTGGAATTGGCTTGTTGGAGGAGGATTGCGACGTTAAGCTTTGGTTGTAATCATCTCTCTCTTTGTACTTCCCTTCTTTAATACAGTAATATAAACTCTTTCCACCAAATGTTGTTGTGTTAATGATGTTTGTGTAGTTTACTTGCTTAACCGTTTACTTAGATCTGTTATAGTTTAGATATTGTTTTACTGCTTGTATTGTTATGTTTGTCTTGACAGGTTTTGCAGCTGAAATATGAATACCGTGGAGCTCAGAGCAACATCAAGGAGAAAGGATCTACAATGCTAAAGGTAAGACATCTAATCACTTGATCTTTAACTAGATCTAGGAAAGCAGTTTCATATGTTGTCCCGCTTGTTCTAGATTCACGTTGAACTAGGTAGATCACGCCTTAAGTCCGCTTTCAGTAGATTGTTTGGTAACAATTTTGGCGACCATACTGGGAATTTACATTGCATTGTTTTAATTTTTCAATTTGAAAGTCATTTTCTCTGATTTATTTGTGAGCCATTTCATTTGTGTCCTTAGCCTCTTTTACCACTAGATCTTTTTTCTGTAGGATCTATTGACTTCCTTGAGTCTGTATGTTTGATTGTCAAGCCTTTTGATTGTTCATATTTGGATATCTATTCATCCTAGCATAGGGATCTCGCCCGTCACACCTGGGTAGTATAGCTAGAGCGACATTCCCCTGTCAGGCGCAGTCTGCTGCCTTGCAACCTACAACATTGTCGCTCAACACAGTTTGACATCCTGCGTCATCGGCACAGTTCACTTGTTGTCGACCTGCGACGAGCACCCTGAGCCTAACCAAAGACTGCGTCGATCAGTCTATCCTTGTGCTTGGTTTCTCTCCTCTCCAACCTTTGAGTTTGGTTTGTCTTACAGACCTCCTCTGCACTGCACCTTCCAGTCAGAGACCCTTTTGATCTTGCATTGACAGTGTTTGGTTTTGTTTGGTTTGATTTGGATTGGTTTTGGGTTCCATTTTGGACAAGTTTGAGACTCGATAGTGGTGGACACTTTGGTCTCCCCCACCTTCATCCACTTGACCTTGCATTCCCTCCTCTCCTCACCTGATCTAGTCTTTGTATTGGATCCAATCCCATAGCTCTTTTTGCACATGTTACTTAGCTTTGCTTGCATCCGGTTGTTTTTTGAGTGCTTTTGTATGTTTTTAGTTCATATGAGTGCTTGTCATTTTCTTGAGAATTTCTAATTGTTTAGAGTGTTGCAAATAATCTCTCTTTTCGGCCATTCACGCTTAAAAACATCATTTTTATCAAATTGTAGTCTTGCCATGTCATTGAAAAATTAAAAGTGCTTCATTTTTACCGTTTTCAAATGCATTTGAAAATTGTTGTAGAAGTTGGTTCATGCATTTGAAATCGTTCATAAGTCTTTTGGAAAGTTTGAAAGAAAATTTAATCATTTTTGTTTTTCAGGAATTATGAACCATTCATTTTCTTGAAAAAAATCAAGTGAGATCAAGTTTTTGCAAAAGTGATTCCATGCTTCAAAAAATTATATGCATTTTTTTTTCAATGTTTTTAAGCCATCATAGTGAAATTTGAAAAGTTAGTGTGCTCCAGATAGGAATTCTCTCTTTTCGTCACTCAATTTCATTTTTTATCTGAAAGGATAAAAAGAAAATGCTTAGATTTGGTTTTGATGCTTGTTGACTTTCATGTTTTGCTTGAAAAAACGAAAATAGTACTTTCATTGTCAAATTTGGTAGAATTGAGATTTGTTTTGTTGTTTTGGAAAAAACCACTTGAAAAGATTTCTCCTTCTCATACATAGATTTCATCAAAAGGAAAAGTGCATTTCTTCATGTAGTTAGGGCTTGCATTATGTTTACATTTATGTACTCACCTCATGCATTCACCTAACCGTCTAGATAAAATTAACGGTAGAAATAGGGTAAAATATTTGGTAACTTGTGTGTTAAGTTAGAGACATGTTCCGATGTCTTAAAACATGGCAGCTGTCGTTATTTGCCTGCACTGCATCCCGGGGGTATTGTAGTCTTCCAAGTACCAACCGGTATATTGAATCTCTTTCACGTACTAACTAGTATATCGAATGCTCTTTCACGTACCTTAGTGTATATCGAAAGGCACTTCACGTACTTGGCGTATATCAAAAGGTGTTTCACATACTCGGTAGTATATAGGAAGGTCTCGTGCCGTACGGTTGTGCATTAGACAGCACCAACACGCATTTGAGCTCCCACATACCTTGCGTATATCGGGAGACACTCTTAGGATTCCTGAAACCAACTGAGCAAACCTTTTGGCCGTCTTGGCAAAGCAATACACCTAGAACAGCACTCGGGGAGATTACTATGCACGTGTCTTCCAGGTAGTCATGTATTCAGGCAAGGGTACTGTCCCAATCCTCCTTGTCGTGTTTTACTATTGGACCCTGCAGTATATACCAAGTTGTGAAGCCTTGACAATCCTGTGAGGTTCCAAACCTTTTAATCCACACATATCACATAAGTTTGCTTGTGGCCTTAGTTTTTGTAGATTTTTCTGGATTGCTTTTTCTTTTGTTTAGAATACCCTTAGGAGAAACTCTGGTTCAGTCACTCTGGCTGAATTTCCTTGGAGAAGGTCCCGCAGAATTTTGAACTTACCACCCAAATATCCCCTTAATCGGGAGGTGATTTCGAGGGTAAGGATGGACCCACCTGTTACGGTCATGTCACCTGAAGTAGAAAACCCTACTCTGAATATTGGAGCACACATGTTCCCTACAGACTCATCCACCTCTAACCCCTCAAGGGGTGAAGAGGCAAAAACTTCTACTTCACAAGACGAAACTCTCCCTCTCGTTTTACCGGGAAAGCCTAGATCTGCGGAATGGTTAAATCCCTCCCAGGACAACCCTGTATCAACTGCGTTTAGTCAAGCTGTATCCTTTTCGACAACATCTCTAGGCCACCAAGTGGCTCATTTTTCCATTTCATCCCCACCCAGTTGGGCTACCCCTGATGAGCTTCTGGCACCCTATCGTGATCGTATGGACAGATTACGTGCTATGGGAAATGAATTTTGAAGACAGAGTCTTTTACGAAGAGCTGAAGACACAAAGGTACCAGCCATATTTCAACATATCTCGATTCGTTCTTTATCTTATGATTCACCAGAATCATCCACTCCCAACATGACCACTTATGAACCTAGTCAATCCTCATTTCCTGCAAGTATGCCCCTTAGACAGGAGACCAGTTCTATACCCCACATGACTCAACTGGTTGAAGGACAACAATCCAACATGCCTCTTACTACGATGTTTACATTACCTACCCCTCCCCCACCCCAAAGCTCGCGGGGAGGCTACTCTTTACCCCCTACTTTTCTTACAAGTAATGTTCCTCCCGTAGCAAGTAATCAACCACTCATTATGGGTCAACCATTGATTATTGGTCAACACGTTGTTTCTGGGGGGAAACCCCCGTCTCCTCACCATAACATGAGTGGAGAGCTTCCTATCGGTCATTCTGTTGGAACTTCCTTACCCGCTGGAGAATGCACCATGGATTCATCTCATGTCAGGGGACCATCCAATTTAACACAACCACCATGGATTCAAGCGTATCCAGGTTATCTTAACCCTGTGTTGGGACAATTCAATCCCGGAAACGCACTCCACGGGATACCTTATCCCGGTAATCCATACACTCTATGGGGGGACCAATTTTTTTTACAAACTGGACCCCCACGAACCGCCCCTCAAGTACCACCACCCCCGTTTGGTCTACCTCCACCTCCCTCTGGAGGCAACGGGCCCCCACACAATTTCGGGGGAGGCATACCTCCACCTTCTAGTGGAGGAACACCTCATTCTAGAAGCAATGGCCCACCCCCTCCTAGCGGTGGAGGCAGAGGCCCTCCCCCTCCTGGCGGAGGCGGTGGACCCCCATGTTACACCTAAAATCTAGCCATCATGAGATTCAATCTATACACCCCTGAAGATATCTTTATTGAGTAATTAACCTGGGAGGATTTGTACCCAGTTGGATCAGGTTTTAAGAGGTCGTCGCAGGTTGCACTCATGCAACATGCGACATCGCAGCTTGCTTCATTGCAGAGTGCGACGAAGTCAATTAATGGGAAAAAATAGCTTCTTCGAGGTTCTTCTCGAAACTTGCTAACTTGGGGACTTATCCCTGACCTCTAGGGGAGTTGGTACTCGATTCCTAATACCTTGGGAGGATCCCCTATCTCTCTCCTACCATATCTCAACCTATCCTATCCATACCCTATCCACTTAGTCCTATATAAGAGAAGCTCTACCTCTCTCCAAAGGGAGGAAGTCTATGGTGTCTACATGCTGGTGAATCACTCTTGAGATATCTCTATTCATCCTTGAGAGACTCAAGCTTCCTTAGGATGAAATGGAAAATGGCTTTGTTGGAGAAGGGCTGCAGCGTTAAGCCTTGGTTGTAGTTCTATATCTCTGCTATGTACTTCCCTATTTTTACAGTAATACAGATGCTTTCCACCAATATTGTTCATGTGTGTAATGATATTGAGTAGTTTACCTGGTTAACTGTTCACTTAGATCTCTTATTGTATAGATGCCCTTTACTTGTTTCTCTTGTTTCTTGTTTCGATAGGTCTTGCAGCTTAGATCTGACGACCGTGAGACGTGGAGTAGCATTCAGGAGAAAGGATAGTGAAGTGAAAGGTAAGACGTCTAGTACTCGATCCTTAAGTAGATCTAGGAAATGCATTCATAGCCTATCTTATTTGTTCTAGACTCACATTGAGCTAGGGAGATCTGGCTCGCGTCCGTTCGAGTGGATTGTCCAATAAACAAATCTGGCGACCATACTGGGGAAATACATGTCTAATTCTGTAATTTCCTGAGAGTCATTTTCAGTTGATTTCTTGACACAAGCCTTCCATTTCCCATTTGCTTTGTGATTTGATTTCACTATCAGATCTTCATATTGAAGATTCTGATCTGCTTCCTCTGAGTTTATACAACTCATTTTCAAACCATTCCATAGTTCATTGCTTGGAGATCTGATTCATTTTTGGACTTAGATCTTACCCATCGCACCTGGTTAGTGGAAACAGAGTGACACTGTGCCATTCCTGGCCTCTGTTATTTACCTGTTAGTCACTCGTCGCATCCTTTTCATTGGTATACTGCGGCGGTGTCGCACTTCCCGCATTGGTGAACTACGACGTCGCACTGTGTACAAGCATAGAGTGCGCCGATTTGTCAAAATTTGGCATATAGGAATCCCCTCTCCATTTGCCAGTCTGAACTTTGGTTTGCTGTATGAACTCCCTCTGTGTTGCAAGATCCAGCCAGAGATCCCACCTTTTATTTGTGTGTTGAGTGTTTGTTTTGTTTGGATTGATTTTGGGTTCCGTTTTGGTCAAGTCTGAGGACTGGTAGTGGTGGGTACTCTTGTCTCCTCCACCTTCATCCGCTCACCCTTTCTTTCCCTTCCTTCCATTCCTGATCTGATCATTACATTAGATCAACTTCCAGACCTCGTCTACATTATTTTATGAGCTTTGCTTGCTTGGTTTGCTTGCTACTGCTTGATTTTGAGTTAAGTGTGTCTTTCAGCTTGATTGAGTGCTTGTCTTTTCTTGAGTTTTCTGAGTGCACCGAGTGTTGCAAGTAGTGTTTTATTTTCGTTCATTTAGATCTGAAAGCTCAATTGTTATCAAGTTTATTCTTTGATGCATCTATCGAAAAGTTAAAAAGTGCCTCTTTCCCATCATTTCCTGAGTGTTTTTGAAAGAAAAACGTTCTTGCATTGGAATGTTTCGTTTATCAATCTTTTGGAAAATTGAATGAATGTATGATCATGTGTGTTTTTCTCGAAATATGAATCGTTCATCTTCTTGAAAGACTCAAGCTACACTTCCGATTTTGCAAAAGTATTTCCATGATAGGGAAAGATAGGTGCATTTTTTATTTTTCATTGCTTTTAGGCCATTGAAAGTGAAATTGAAAAGCTTGCATACTCCATCTTAGAATTCTCTTTTTTCATTACCTAGTATCATTTTCATTTTGAAAAGAAAAACAAAAAAAAATGTTGTGATTTGGATAGTAGTGTTGTAATTTTTTGTGTTTCGTTGAAAAAGGAAAAGATTGTTTTCATAGTCAGGTTTGATTGAATTGGGATTGTCATTACGTTGCATTGCTTTGGCAAAGTCATTGGAAAGAAAAAGAAGATTTCTCCTTCCCATAGGTAGCATTCATCGAAAGAAAAGAATATTCCGTGCATGTAGCTAGGGCTTGCATTATGTTTCCGATTATGTACTCACCTCATGCATTCACCTAACTGTCCAAGATAAAATTAATGGTAGAACTAGGTAAAATTTTTAGCAACTTGTGTGTAAGTTAGAGACGTGTTCCAACATCGTTAAGCGTGGCAGCTGTCATTATTTGCTAGCACTATATCTCGGGGGTATTGTAGTATTCCACGTACTTATCGGTATATCGAGCTCCTTCACATACCCACCAAGTACCATAATCCATACTTGACATATATCGAAGGGTGTATCACGTACTCAGTAGTATATCGGAAGGTCTCTTGCCGAACGGTTGTGCATTAGACAACACCACTATAGATTTGAGCTCCCACGTACCTTGTGTATATCGAGAGACACCACTAGGATTCCTGAAACCAACTGAGTTAACCAATTGGCCATCTTGGCAAATCAATACACCGAGAACGGCACTTGGGGAGATTAGCATGCACGTACTGTTCAAGTAATCGGGTATGCAGGAAAGGGTACGTTCCCAATCCTCCTTGTCACATCATATTGTTGGACCCTGCAGTATATCGCGGTTTGCAATGCCTTGATAATCTCGTGAGGTTGCAGACTTTGAATCCACTCTGTCACATAAGTCTGCTTGTTGCCTTAGTTTGAGTAGGTTTTTTTGGACTGCTTTTCTTTTTAGCTTACCCTTAGGAGAAACGTTGTTTTAGCCACTCTGGCTGACTTTCCTAATGCTCTGGAGGATTTTCCCTGGAGAAGATCCCATAGGATCTTAAGCTTATCACCCGAATATCCCCTTAATCCGGAGGTTATTTCGAGTGTAAGAATGGATCGGTGTAACAAGGTCATAGTCACTGAAGTGGAAAACCCCACTCTGAACGTTGGAGGACTTTTGTTTCCACAAAATACTCCAGATTCACCTGCCTCTCGTCCCCCGTAGGATGAGGAAGCACAAGTTTCCACTTCCCAAGACCTCTCTCCTGTTATGCCAGGAGAACCTGGATCGTTGGAATGGATAAACCAACCCCAGGATGACCCTACAGCGGCTGTTGGTCCTTCAGCAGCTTATTGGACATCTTCTACTGGTCACCCAGTGGCTCATTTTGCCAACGCATCACCGCCCAACTGGACTACTCCAAAGCTCTCTAGACCCTCCTACATGCTCGACCCCACCGAAATATTTGCACCTATTCAAGAATGCTTGGATTGGTTACATGTTAAGGGTAATGAACTTTGAAGACAAAGTCTCGAGCAAAGACCCGGGTATAGAGATACCTCAGTTCATCCGATATCTTTTAGATCATCAAAACAACCTTCCCACAACCAGACCATTAATGAGACTGGTCAACCCTCGCAAGAGTCCAGTCCTGCACTTCAAGTGAATCAACTGGTTGAAGGACAAGAGTCCAACACATCGGTCACTACCACAGTCACTTTACCAATTCCTCCCCCACCTCAAAATTCAAGGGGAGGATATTCCATTCCCGCGGATTATCTCATTGGTAACGTCATTACTACGGTAGCTAATCAACAACCTACATTGGTTCAACCTGTTAATAGTGGTCAACTTGTTGTGGCTGGGGCGCAACCCCCGTTTTCTGACCAAAACGTAGGCGGTGGAATCCCTAACGGACCTCCCATTGGCCCTCCCCAACCCACCAGACCATCCACCATGGGATTATCTCATGTTGGGGGGTCGTCCAATGTAACCCTACGCTCATGGAGTCAAGCGTATCCAGGTTCTGTTAACCCTGGGCCGGGCCAATCTAATCCCAGAAACGCACCATACGGGATACGTTATCCCGGGAATCCATACACTCTATGGGCGAAACAGCCTATGTTGCAACACGGACCCCAACCAACTATCCCTCAAGCACCACCACCCACGATCGGTCCTCCCCCACCTCCTACTGGAGGCGGCGGACCCCCACCTAAATTTGGTGGAGGCCCACCTCATTTTACCAATAATGTCCCTCACCCTTCCGGCGATGGTGGGAATGGTCCACCACCCCCTCCAAGCGGAGGTGGCGGGGGACCACCCTATTATGGTGGAGGAGGACATTTCCCTTCGGGTGGTGGAGGTGGTCCACCACCCCCTCCAAGCGGAGGCGGTGGAGGAATTAATTACTATGGTGGCAGTGGTGGTGGTGGAGACCCTCATCCTTCAGGCGACAGAGGTGGTGGGGGCCCCCATCCTTCTGGAAACGGAGGTGGTCCACCACCCCCTCCAGGCAGAGGTGATGGTGGATCACCTTATTACGGTTATGGACCCCCACCTCCTCCCATTGGCGGCGGTAGACCTCCACCTCCTCCCGGTGGTGGAGGTGGACCCCCACCTTATTGGAATGGACCACCTTATGGTGGCGGACCCCCTTACGGCCCGGGCGGCACACCCCCCTATGGCCAGTTTCCTCCTGGTACACCTTACGGTCATACTGGTCCTTACACGCCTTATCTATATTTTCAATACGTGCAGCCAAGTCCACAACTTCCCTTTTTGGCTACCTTGGACCTACCTGACCTATCTTGTTTAACCAATGACCCCATTTACCATGGAACTAATTGGCCACCTATTCCGGTGAAACTTCCATCTTATATCCTGAAATTTGACGGCAAGCCAGGTGAAGATCCTAAAAACCACGTGATGACTTATCATTTATGGTGTTCATCTAATTCCTTAATGGATGACTCGATTCATCTTAGATTGTTTCAAAGGACTCACACCGGTTCGGCTGCCAAGTGGTACATTGAGTTGCCACCCCACTCTTTTCCTGATTTTGGCTCTCTTGCAATTAACTTTTTGACTCATTTTCAGCTGCCTATACGGTATGAAACTGGTACCGAGCTTTTAACCTCGCTCTGTCAAAATACCGCTACTCATATTTCTGATCATATCCATGAGTGGCGAAGGAGACATCGTCTCATCAAATCTCCCATTCCAGATAAAATCCTAACAGACTGGTTTACGAAGTCACTCATCCCTGTCATAGCAAGAGATGTTGCCATGTGAGGTGCTGTAACCGAAGCATAAGCCATTGCGAGTGCCCATGTACTAGACCTAGTCTACACTCAATCTGGCACTTTGTTTGATATTCTTCCTAACGCACCCCGTGACACTAACGATCCTGCGAAACCACTTAAGGGACCCCAAGCCGATGGCATCATCAGATCCCTTCACACCCATCCTCCTCATCAAACTGTTGGTTCTTCGAACCCCCAGGGTTCGTCCCCATTACCAACACAGGCTAGTCTCAACACCACCAAGTCATCCGCTCCTACTGCTACTGAAGAAGTGAATTCTGTCTCATCAACTTCACCTCATAAGTCTGGCAATAAGAAGAAAAACAAGGGAAAACCTAAGAAATCTTCTTCCCGGCAGGAATAAAAGAGCACTCCTGAGGACGCCAAACATAAACGGAAGCTAAAATATCCTTATTTATTGTGTGGAGATGATCATTTCTCTAAAGAGTGTCCCCATAGAGATGAAGTCCAAAAGTTTCTTAGGGGTAAACCCACTCCCGTAGTCCTTAATGACCCGTTTCCCTCTCAAAACCAACAGATGATTGCTCAACCTCCCCCATCCCAGGGGGAATCATCCAATACCGCGCATGTTCTCATGGTGCGAAATGAGATGATCAATTTGAACACTCGCTCGCGATCATACGACACGGTCCCTTCGAAAGAACCTGTTGGGAGTAATGCTGAAAAAGCTTCCAAATCCTTACCTGATGCCACTGTACCATCAACTTCTCTCACCATTGAGAAGCCATCCTTTGATTCAATATTGCGACCGACCAAAGGCACGATTAGAAAAGTTGTTTTTAATCCTAATGCTCGGGTGGCGCAAAATTACAATATCGTAGAAGACTTGGCACAAGCCCCTTGCACCATGTCCACACTGGAAGTTTTGAGGAATTGTCCCAATCAACGCAAAACTCTCCTCGCATCAATCGGTGCAGTTGACCTTGATTCTTCGAATACCATCATGTTTCGACTTGACCATTTCAAGCTGAGGCTTTCCCATCAGCTCGCATTTCAAGTAGCTGCAAACCTCGCTGGGAAAATTGTCCATCGTACCCTTCTGGATGAAGGTGCCTATACGTCTGTCATGTCGATCGCCTGTTGGAGAGCCATAGGCTCTCCCGAATTGAATTGTTCTCCCACCACATTGAAAGCATTCAACGGGCGTTTCTTTCAACCTCATGGGCTCTTACAATCTCTCGGAGTCGAGCTAGGCGGAAAGACCGTAACCATCAATGTGGAAGTGGTCTCTGCCCGAATAGACTATAATCTCTTGCTTGGTCGCAATTGGTTGTACGCCATGCAGGCGGTAGCTTCTTCAGTCTTTCGCATGGTGCAATTCCCCCACCAAGGACGAATTGTTACCATCGACCAATTAGATTTTTGCACACTGGACACTACTACTCATCCTGGTGACCATGTTCCTTCCACTGGACAAACGTCAAAACAGTATGAGAGTATAGGGGTTGGCCTTTTGAAAGATTCATCTCTCATGGGCGTTTTTCCCATTTCAGACCCCCCTAATCATGTTTCCTCGGTAAACATGATCTCCGTAGAGATTTCATCTCGCTCTACTGATACTTGGCTTGTCCCGGACAAAGCCACAACACCCCTGATTGGAGACGCAATGCCTTTTTCACCCGCTGAACGTATTTACGAGGTTATCCAATCAGCACCAGAGGACCATCTAACCATGGCCTCCCTATCATGTTCTCTACAACGAGCATCATCCCTACCTGACCTCTTACTTCAGACTTTTCATTCAGATGAGTCCATCATGGAAGTTATGAATGTTGATGATGGCCCGTGGGATGACCTTCACCATAGGTCCTCTTTTCTTCCATCATTAGAGTACATAGAGAACAACATTCACACCATATTTTTCCCGGATATCTACCTGTTCCCTCATTCTCCCATACTTACATGTCTTTCAAACACGGAGGGTAACTTGGCCAACATCGATCCTACCACCCCAGTAGACATCTTGGTAAAACCTAGTGTAGTGGAACACATTCGTATAGGCCAGAAGTGTTCCCCTGAAGAAATAGCTACGGGAACAGCCTTATTCAAGCGATTTTGAGACGTATTCGCTTGGTCCTATGAGGAGATGCCTGGGATAGACCCCGCGATTGTTTCTCACGAAATAAAAACCTATCCCGACATCAAACCTGTAAGTCAAAAGTTGTGACCGGTACACCCCTGGAAGACTGCAGCGATCAAGGCAGAAATTGAAAAGCTCTTAAAGGCTGGTTTCATTTATCCTGTCCCGTTGACGGATTGGGTCTCAAACGTCGTCCTTGTGAAAAAAAAATCAGGGCACCATTCGCGTCTGTGTCGATTATCAGGACCTTAACAAGGCTTGTCCAAAGGACAATTACCCAACCCCATTCATTGACCATATTATCAACAATTGTTCTGGGAGCATCATCTTTTCATTCATGGAGGGATTCTCTGGTTACAACCAGATTGATATCAACCTAGATGACCAACATAAGATGGCTTTCATCTATCCTTGGGGGACGTTTGCATATTGCAAACTCCCGTTTGGCCTTAAAAACACTGACGCCACGTTCCAGCAAGCCATGTTGTATGCCTTCCATGACATTAAGGACTTTGTGGAACCTTACCTGGATGATCTCCCTGCTCATTCAAAGTAGCGTGAGTTCCACATGGATCATCTGACGGCCATTTTCCTCAGATGCAGACGGTACAATATCCGTTTGAATCCTCACAAGTGTATCTTTTGCGTTGAGTCCAGACGCCTCTTAGGATTTATAGTCTCGAAAGATGGGATCCGCATTGATCCCTTAAAGGTTGAGGCCATTGTCAACCTCCCACCTCCCACCACTATGACGGAACTTCAAAGTCTCCAAGGGAATGCGACTTATCTCAGACGTTTTGTTTGTAATTTCGCGGAAAAGACTAAGGGGTACATGAGGTTGCTTAAGAAGGACGTCCTGTTCATTTGGGACGATCAAGCTCAAAAATCCTTCAACAGCATCAAACATGCCAGCATGCATGCCCCCGTAATCCAACCACCGAATTATTTCCGAGATTACATCTTATATCTCGTTGCTTCTACTACCACTATCGCCATGGTTTTGGTATAGGAGGATCAAAACTCCCAGGAACATGTAATATACTATGCAAGTAAGGGTCTCACTGACACTGAAACTAGATATTCACATGTCAAAAAACTTGCTTTCACGGCGGTCATCGCCATCCAAAAGTTCTGACACTACATCCTGCTCCGCACCACCACGATCATTGCAAACTCGAACCCCGTGTACCACGTACTGACACGTCAAGTGCTTGGGGGCAAGTATTCACGCTGGATCGTGATACTGCAAGAATTTGATCTTCTTTTCGAGAAAGCCAAGTCCAAAAAGTCCTTGGTGTTTGCTTAGTTGATTTGTGACTTTCCCTGTGCTAATGTAGAAGTTGAGCACAATGACTCCTTTCCAGATGAGTCACTGTTTCTCATCAGTACGACCAATCCGTGGTATGGAGATATTTCTTTATATCTTCAAACCCAATGTTTCA
The DNA here is from genome assembly GCA_027924585.1 of Larix kaempferi. Taxonomy (NCBI): domain Eukaryota; kingdom Viridiplantae; phylum Streptophyta; class Pinopsida; order Pinales; family Pinaceae; genus Larix; species Larix kaempferi. The sequence goes on along the minus strand of BSBM01000767.1, from coordinate 10,257,343 downwards.
ACCCTCAACTCTCTCACGATGACCGTCGTCAAATTCATCACCATGCAACGTATAATCTGATCATGAGTGATATTTTGTACCATTGTGGCATCGATTCCATTCTTCGACATTGTCTAACTCACGATGAGGCTGAATACGTTCTGAATGACTATCACGCTGGGGCGTGTGGCGGTCACCTCTCTAGGATGGCTACAACCCAGAAGATTTTGCGCGCAGGATATTAATAGCCTACTATCTTCAAATATTGTATTGAGGCCGTGAAAAGATGTCCTCCATGCCAACACTTCCATACGAAGAAGCGCACCCATCTCGCCCCGTTACACCCGGTTATTGTCGTGGGCCCCTTTGCAAAATGGGGCATCGATTTTATGCATTGGAAGCCTACCTCAATCGGGGGGGCATAGTTACATCATCGCAGCTGTCGATTACTTCACAAAGTGGGCCGAGCCAATGCCTACATACCAAAATGATGGCAGAACCACCGCACTCTTCATGTTCAATCATGTAATAGCGCGGTTTGGAGTTCCTCAGGCTATAGTTACCGATCACGGTTCTCACTTTCAGAACCATATGGTTGATGAACTGAGCGATAGATTGGGTTTCCGACATGAAAACTCAACACCTTACTACCCGCAGTCCAATGGACAGGTCTAGGCCATTAACAAGGTCTTGAAAACTATGGTCCAATGGATGGTAGGTACGCACAAGTCCAACTGGCATAATATGCTCTTTTCAGCATTATGGGCCTACAGAAACTCCGTTAAAACCGCCACAGGTTTCACTCCTTTCCAAACTGGTGTATGGATTGGAAGTTGTCCTGCCTATAAAGTGCAAAATCCCGTCTCTGCAACTCGCTGTCGAACTTCTTCCTAACACTACTGCCGAGGAAGAACGTTTCCTGTACTTAGCGAAACTTGACGAGTATCGCCGAGATGCTGCTCTTGCTAATGAAGCACACAAGAAATGCATCAAAGCTCAATACGACAAGTCAGTTGAACCCCGTATCTTCAACGAGGGTGACCTAGTCCTCACATATGACCAGAAGCATGACAAACTAGGAGCAGGAAAGTTCGAGTCCATGTGGCACGGACCTTACATCGTCAAACGTGTTTTGAAAAAGGGAGCTTACGAGCTTGAAGATTATGACGGAATATCTTTGGGTGAACCCCGTAATGGGCTTTACCTGAAGAGGTACTATGCCTGACCCTCTCATGCAGATATTTTCTTGTATATACTGTACATGGCGTGCTTGTGTGTTTTTGTGTGGTGTGACGCACTTTTTTTTAGTGTCTTTAGATCTTGTTTTCGCTTCTCATACCATGTTCTGTCTATGTGTGCAGATGGCAACGTGCTATGGATTCGTGGACGGCGCCAGCCGGCATACCCGTAACCTTGCCTCAGCAGCCTAGGTACTGTATTCCCCAACAGGTGAGCTCATCAGTTCAAGAGGAATATTCCTTGGATTCGCAACCAATAACGTCGTAGAGTATCTGTCGGTAGTTGGAACCTTAACCGATTCAATTTCCTTGGGTATGAACCACATTGTCATCCACATGGATTCTCAACTGGTGGTTTCCCATCTTAACCAGGTTTACGCTATCTGTGATCCTACCCTACTCCGTCTCTTGGAAAGGTCATTTGAAACCATTCAATACCTGCACATTCCACGATATTTAAACACAATTGTTGACTCGATGGCCAACTTCATTCTAGATTGGTACATCGCACACACATGATACTCATAACATGTAAAAGCATTCACAACATGTAAATAATGCGTTGTATAGAAGCAAGCATATAAACAAGATCAAATCATTATTTTTTTGAAATACATAATGTATAAATCGTCGGACTGTCTGTATATAGATATAATCTCAAAAAGGTAGTGCTGATACAAAAATTTGAATCCTGCTAGCTTTTAGTAAGTCCCTACAAAATCTGAAGCTTCGCAGCTTTCAGTAGTACAAAATCTGAGGCCTCTAAGCTCTCAGTACACACACAATGACAACATGTGGCCTATCGCCTGGCCCGTACAATGCTAGGTAGTCTAACAACCCTAGCCAGCTGAGTCTAGAAACAGTCCACTGCTCTCGCAACCTTGCGAAGCAGTGTGTTGAAGCGCGCATTCGCTCCAACTGTGTGCACCTGCATGGGCCGCGGCACCTCATCTACCATCGGCTCAGGAACAGCCAGTGTCAACCCACTCAGGTTGGTGTAAACTCTGTCCATCTCCACGATGGTAGCATGCACAACTGGATCCACCATCGCTCCCTCTCCCCTATCTCTCCTAGCCAGAAGAGAGGTCCCCACTGGTCATATAGGCCCCACATCTGCACACACATGTTGTTCACCTGTCAGCACTATATCAAAAAAATCATAAATGCACAAAACTTAAAAAGTTCAAGGGGCATTTGTTCTTACCGAGGTCTCCCCATGTTGCTCCCTCGAGCAGCGGCAAGTCTGGGTCATCTTTGAAGTCGGTGCCACTATATGGAAAGTCCTCCACCATCAGTAACTGGCCTGCTAGCCAAGTGAAGAACTCAGGAGGGAATCCGATGATAGGACCCCCACCATGCCAAGCCATCACATCGGTCCACCTAGCCATGTGTGGATCTCTGAGGTCCCTATCCTCTAGTGGTACCTGAGGATGCAAAAGGGGAACCCATTCCAACAAGAACGAGATCACTATAGAACCATAGCTGAACTGCTTGAGCTCTCTGCACCGACACTTTGTCAGCTGAGCTCACACATTTGCGAGGACCCCCTCGCACCAGTTGAAGATATTCAGAGACAAACAGTCCTCCGCATAAAGAATTTGTGCTCTAGTGGCTAGGTGAGGAGCTTGACTCCCCGCCATCGTCGTAATGGTGAATAAAATTGCCCGCAATGGGCGCTCCCATACATCTTTAATGCAAATCTTCCCGCTAGATGCATGAGCGTTGGGACCACAATGTTGTCGGATCAAATCTTCCAAGTTTCGATCACTCCCACGTGATCCAGTGAGTGTCACATTGTTCCCCCTTCGGGACAAACCAGTCAAAAAATAGATGTCCTTGACATTTATGTGAAGCTCATGCTCACCAATCAGGAAGTACTACTAGGTCGCATCCCAACATTGGAGCATAGGGTTCAGTAGTGGAAGTTGGGATCTCATCCCCTGAATGCGGAAGAACTTGAGAAGCCCACAGTTTCTCAAAGCTTCCACACAATGTGGATCGTTTGCAGCTTGTTCATCATCTAATTCATGTTCCCTTTCCCACCATTCCAAAACCATTTTTGATGCTTGGAACCTATCAACAGGAAGCTTTTAAAAATATTAGAACTTGCTTCACCCACTGGAAGTCCCTCTTTTGAGTTTTGTTTGAGTTTGGGGATGGGCGTCGCCGTCGTCGCACCCCATTTTTGTAAACAGGACGACGTCGTCGCAGTCCATGTATATTCCATTTGCAATGACTCGGTCTCCTCGCAGTTCCCAAAAGGGCCAACTGCGACGAGCCGAGGGCGCAATGGCCCTTCCCAAATCAATCCAAAACAAAAACAAAAAATGACTGAAAATCAAAATTGTAAACCACTACGATTTTGTTGGCTGAAGTTTAGGGTTACCTGTTCCTGACGACAGGAGAAATGGCTGATCGTAGCTCCTGGAATCGACAAGTGAAGATCTAGCAACAAATGGCACTATTCCTCCCAAATTTGGAAAATAGAACAATGGTGACTATATTTGGTTTTTATTTCTATTTATAGAACAAATGGAATATTCCTTTTTCAAATATTTGATGTCGTTATGCTATTTGCTATAGTTTGGATCAGTTTTATTATATTTTAACGTTCAATTGACTATTTGACCTAGTTTCCGAGTGTGTAGGAGTTGTGAAGTGCCTTTCTACGCCATTTTCATATTGGAACGATCATCTTAGGTATGAACACCCCTTGTGAGTTTTTGTCGTTTACCAATTTTTTCATAGATTGCAATTAATGAGCTTGCTCTTTGTTCTTTCTCATGCTCTTGAAACTATGAGAATACGTTACCGAGTTACGATTTATCACTTTTCCGAGCTCGTTAAACTCCTACGGAAAAGGAACCCCCCGTAGTCTATCTTTAAGCTCTTTTCAGGCTCTCGAAATACGAAAAGATTGCCAAGCGAACTTGTCGCGTTCACACTTGTAAAAGAATTTGAATGGTCGTCTTCCTGGTGATAGTTTACCCCTTTTTCGGACCAGGGGGCACTAGTTACAAAAAAGGTATACTCCAGCCAATCATGACTGGAAGAGTCCTCTCCCGCGTTGTTTTACCCTTTTTCGAGCGATGAGGCTAACTTTACGAAAAAGGACCATTGGAGTCTTCTTTAGATCTTTTCAGACTCTCTAAACATGAAATGACGACCGAGTTTACCTTCTATGGACTCATTAAACTCTTACATTGAAGGGCCCACCATAGGACGAACCCCTCCTATCCCAGGTTCAAAAAATATTTGTGATTGGACTCATCTATGAGATGAGCTATACCGAGCATCTGGTTACCCTCATCAAGCTCGTAAAAAACACATGAGGCACTCATCATTCATGATGGGGAAAAAGGAAAGCTTTTGTGTTACGTACCTTGTCAGTGGAAGTATGTAGTCGTTCTTGAACATGGCACTCATCTGCATTTGCATACAGCACTTGGATCATTTGTTTGTTCTCGAGTTCCACTTATTGCCTGATTCTAGTTACTCTTTTGAATCATTCAAAGAAAGCTTCCATCATCAGTCGCCTGAGGAATTTGTGTCGCACTTGTCAGGTCAATACTGCCAAGTCATCCCATGCCCATGTTCAAGAATATGTCCATCATTTATCACCTGCAGTCAGTACACCCGCCATCGTGTCAGTCTCATATGAGTCAGTCTTGCATGTTACTATACCATCCGATCTACTCTATACATTTTTGTCGTGTTTCGTGTCGATTGATGGGGGATTCATCATGGCCCTCCTTCGACGGATTCATCCTTGTCGACTTCAACTCATCATCCGACGATTGAATCTAGAAACCAATCAAGTACCTTGGCCCTGCATGCCTCAATGGCAGGTTACCTCGCTCTCAACATGAGTTTACATCATTGACTCTTGATTGAAATATTTCATCTTGCGTTCGACTTCAACTCATTTATTCACGCTTGATGATATGTACTGTGATACCTTGGGAATCATTGACATCGATGGTGATCTTCCTCGCACTTGTTAACGGTTTATATCAATGGTCGATAATCAAGTGGTTTCTACCATGTTTGACATCAAGACATTTGTAATCACATGGATAGATTCGTATCATTGTGGGTTCAGCTTGAAGACCCTGGGAAGTCATATTTTACCCAGGTTGCGATGGAGTTTGTATTGAGTTATATCACACGGATCCACATTTGTATTGGTCGTGGCTGTGTTATCATCTCATCATGGATCCACGCTTGTGTCTAGTAGCCATGATTGTCTTCAATCGGTCGTTACTACTATGGATCTGCATTGTATTGGTCGGAATCCATGTTGTACTTCATATGATATTGTCAGTTCACAGTCAGTTGTACTACAGCAGTGTCCTTCGTCCGACAAGTCTATTTCCATTTCTTCTATCAAAGCACTTCACCTATCTATCTTCAACAACTTCATGCTTTGGGGGGAATTCTGTTACACCTAAAATCTACCCATCATGAGATTCAGTGTATACACCCCTGGAGATATCTTGACTGAGTAATTAACTTGGGAGGATTTGTACCCAGTTGTATCAGGTTTTAAGAGGTCGTCGCAGGTTGCACTCATGCAACATGCGACGTCGCAGCTTGCTTCATTGCAGGGTGCGACGAAGTTAGTTAATGGGAAAAAATAACTTCTTCGAGGTTCTTCTCGAAACTTGTTGACTTGGGGACTTATCCCTGACCTCTAGGGGAGTTAGTACTCGATTCCTAATACCTTGGGAGGATCCCCTATCTCTCTCCTACCATATCTCAACCTATCCTATCCACTTAGTCTTATATAAGAGAAGCTCTACCTCTCTCCAAAGGGAGGAAGTCTATGGTGTCTACATGCTGGTGAAATCACTCTTGAGAGATCTCTATTCATCCTTGAGAGACTCAAGCTTCCTTAGGAGGAATGGCAAATGAATTTGTTGGAGAAGGGCTGCAGCGTTAAGCCTTGGTTGTAGTTCTATATCTCTGCTATGTACTTCCCTATTTTTACAGTAATACAAATGCTTTCCACCAATATTGTTCATGTGTGTAATGATATTGAGTAGTTTACCTGGTTAACTGTTCACTTAGATCTCTTGTTGTATAGATTCCCTTTACTTGTTTCTCTTGTTTCTTGTTTCGACAGGTCTTGCAGCTTGGATCTGACGACTGTGAGATGTGGAGCAGCATTCAGGAGAAAGGATAGCGAAGTGAAAGGTAAGACATCTAGTACTCGATCCTTAAGTAGCTCTAGGAAATTCATTCGTATCCTGTCTTATTTGTTCTAGACTAACATTGAGCTAGGGAGATCTGGCTCGTGTCCGCTCAAGTGGATTGTCCGATAAACACCCCACCATATGGTGGAGGCCCACCCTATCCTGGTGGCGGTGGTGGAGGACCACCCTATTATGGTGGAGGTGGCGAGGACCCCCCCCTTCCAGTGGAGGTGGTGGAAGCAGCCCCCATCCTTCCGGCGGAGGAGGTGGACCACCACCCCCTCTCGGCGGAGGCGGTGGAGGACCACCTTATCCCGGTGGCGGCAGCGGACCTCCACCATATGGAGGAGGCTCACCCCCTCCCGGTGGCGGCAACGGACCCCCACCTTATGGTTATGGACCACCCTATTACGGTGTCGAGCCACCATATGGTCCGAGCAATACACCCCCTTACGGTCAGTTTCCTCCTAGGACACCCTACAACTAGTAAATATAAGGTCCCACTGGTTCATATATGTCGTATCAGTACTGCCAGTACCCGCAGCTGCATCAACAGCTGTCATTTTTTGCTACTTTGGACCTACCCGACCTGTCTCGTCTAACTAATGATCCCATCTTCCACGGACATAATTGGCCATCCATTCTGGTGAAACTACCATCAGATATTCCCAAATTTGATGGCAAACCCGGTGAGGATCCAAAAAATCACGTGATGACATACCACTTATGGTGTTCATCCAACTCCTTGATGGACGACTCGATCCATCTTAGGTTATTTCAATGGACTCTCACCGGCCCCACTGCCAAGTGGCATATCGAATTACCACCAAATCCTTTTCCAAATTTCCATTCTCTTGCTATGTCATTTTCGACCCACTTCCAATTGCCCATTCGCTATGAGACTGGTATGGACTTATTGACCTCTCTTCACCAGAATACTGCAACTCACATCTCGGATCACATCCATGAGTGGCGGCGAAGATGACGTCTCATTAAGGCTCACATTCCATACCAACTCTTAGATGACTAGTTGACAAAGTCACTTTTACCTGTCATAGCTCGAGATGTAGCTATGAGAGGGGCCATCACAGAGGAACAGGCTATTTCCCGTGCCCAATACTTAGAACTGGTTTATGCTCAATCGGGCACTTTATACGAAATTGTTCATGATGCACCCCACCCTACCTACGACCCAGCGAAACCACCTAAGGGACCTCACGACGATGGAATCATTGGTTCCCTTACCTCCCAGCCTCCTACTCAAACTGGTGGACTGTCGAACCCCCAGGGTTCTTCCCCATCCCCACCACAGGATGGCAGTGTCACCACCAAATCACCCACCCCTGCCTCCACCAAAGAGGTGAATTTTGTTCAATCAGATTCGTCTCAAAAATATGGTGGTAAGAAGAAAAACAAAGGGAAACCTAAGAAATCCTCTAATCAGCAGGAGCCCAATCCCACCCCCGAAGACACCAAACAAAAGAGGAATTTGAAGTATCCTTGTTTACTGTGTGGTGGTGACCATTTCTCAAAGGAATTCCCTCACCACGATGAAGTGCAAAAGTTTCTCAAGGGAAACCCTACTCCCGCATTTCTCAATGATCCCTTCCCCACTCAGAACCAATAACTGATCGCTCACACCTCTCCCTCACAAGGAGAGGCACCCTCCACTGCACATGTTCTCATGATGCGTAGTGAGACGGTTAACTTGAACACACGTTCACGTTTGTACGACTCAGTCCCTCAAAAGGAACCCGTTGGAAGTAATACTGAAAAAGCTTCCACTTCTATTCCCAACATCACCATACCACACGCCTCTCTCGCCATTGAGAAGCCTTCACTAGAGTCAGTGTTGCATCCACCCAAGAGCATGATTCGAAAAGCAGTTTTCAATCCCAATGCTCGGGCAGCTCAAAACTACAATATTGTAGAGGACTTGGCACAAGCTCCTTGTGCTATGTTGATGCTAGAGGTCTTGTAGAACTGTCCTAAACAGTGCAAGACTCTTCTCGCTACCATTGGCGCGATTTATCTGGATTCTTCTAATACAATCATGTTCCGACTTGAGTACTTTAAACCGAGGATTTCCAGTCAGTTGGCATTTCAAGTTGCCACAAAGATTGCTGGGAAGACCATCCATCGTACCGTTTTGGACGAGGGGGCCTCTACTTCGGTCATGTTGATCTTGTGTTGGAGATCCATTGGTTCTCCTGAGTTAAACTGTTCTCCCACCACCTTGAAAGCATTCAACGGTCGTGGCTTCCAACCTCATGGGCTATTACAAGCCTTAGCTGTAGAGTTGGGGGGTAAGACCACAACCATTAACGTGGAAGTGGTTGCAGCCCCTTTAGATTATAACATCTTACTTGGTCTTAATTGGTTTTATGCCATGACTGCGGTCACGTCCTCTATTTTCCGCATTGTGCAATTCCCCCACCAAGGCCAAATTGTCACAGTCGACTAACTGGATTTCTGTACACCAAACACCGCTACTCATCCTGGTGATAATGTACCATTACTGGGGCACTCTTCGCAACCATATGAGAGTGTAGGGGTCAGCCTCATAAAAGACTCATCTCTTATGGGCGTTTTTCCAACATCGGATCCCCCTAACCATGTTGCCACGGTGAACATGATCTCCTCTTTTCCCAACTCTGTCAATCCTTGGCTCATACCAGACGAAGCCACTATGCACTTGATTGGAGATACTATGCCTCTTTCACCCCTCGAACTCACTTATGAGGCTATCCAGTCAGCACCAGAAGACCACTTGGTTGTGGCCTCTACATCCTATTCTCTACAATGGAAATCATCCTTACCCGATCCTGTGCTCCCGACTTTTCATTCCAACGAGTCCATTATGGAGATTATGAGCACTGATGACCCTCTGTAGGAAGACCTCCATCATCGATCGTCTTTCCTTCCCCCTTTGGATATTGTCGAGAATATCATTTCCACCATATTCACACCGGATGTCTACCCTTGCCTCTAGTCTCCGATACTCACATGTCATACAGACATTGAGGGCAATTTGGCCAACATCGAACCTACCATTTCGGTAAACATATAAGTTACCCCTGGTGTAGTGGAACACATTTGTATAGGCCAGAAGTGTGTTAAATTTTCAGAATTTACTTCAATCTGATCTAGGATCTTAACTGAGAGAACAACATGTACAACATATCTACAGCATATCAATCATGGAGACAATAATGCAAGCACACAAGAGACACAAAGATTTACTTGGGGAAAACCATAAAGGTGAAAAACCCCAATAACTTCCTCAGAGATAGATAGAGCAATGATACAACCAACCATGAGAGATAGACATAACCTAGCAGCAGATCCTCCTCCTCCATAAGTGCGCCACTCCTCCTTGAGTGCATGTGTGGGAAGTGAGTGAGTAAATAGAGTGCCTCCCGCACTCTATTTATACTTGACTTGACTTGCCTTTTTACCTAACCCATGTAGGCTCGAACTTAACCACATAACATAATGCAGACTGGGCCGACCCCCAATAGGGTGGTCTAATAACCCTTTGACCCACATGGCCGACCCCCAATAGGGTGGTCTAATAACCCTTTGACCCACATGACTTATACAGGTCCGACCCCCAAACAAGGTGGTCTAATAACCCATCAAGTATAAGTTACGACACTTACAATATAAATGACGACACTTCCGTATAGAGGAATAATAAAATCTCTATAGGGATACAATATACATATATGTGAAATACATTCCGAATTTAAATATACATCAACACTCCCTCTTAACTAGGAAGGTATTTCTCAGCACAGTTCTTCTAGCACAAGTCATCTTCTCTGGATCATCGTCACTGGATAATCGTCATCGAGTCATCATCATCGTCACTGCTACTGCTATCTCAATCAGTCTCTGAATCTACTCATCATAGGAAGTTCTACAGAGCCAGTCCTTTTTCATACTGGATGTAGGCCCACCACCTGTAGGTCTTCATCATCACTGGCCATACTGTGGAATCCTCAGGACTTATTACGTGCGTCACAAAACCTGGCTGCAGCATCCGAGGCTATTACGATCACACAGCTCTACCTATAGGATCTCCCAGGAGCACATTACATGTGACCCATCACAAAACCTGGCTGAAGCATCCCAGGCTGTTACGAGCATGCGGCTCTACCTGTCGGATCTCCCAGGAGCACATTACATGTGATCTCACCACAAAACCTGGCTGAAGCATCCCAGGCTATTACGAGCACACAGCTCTACCTGTCGGATCTCCCAGGAGCACATTACATGTGGTCCACCACAAAACCTGGTTGAAGCATCTGAGGCCTTTTTCATCCTGTCCAGATCTCCCAGGAGCAAATTACATGTGGTCATGGAAAAACCTGGCTGAAGCATCTGAGGCCTTTTTCATCCTGTCCAGATCTCCCAGGAGCAAATTACATGCCATAGGACAAAACCTCGCAAGAGCATCTGCCAGATATCCCAGGGCACCGAATTACATGCCATAGGAAAAACCTCAAAAGACTATCTGCAGATCTCCCAAGGCACAAATTACATGTCCTTCCAAGCAAAACCTCGCAAGAGCATTTGCCAGATGTTCCAGGGCACCGAATTACATGCCATAGGCAAAACCTCGAAAGACCATCTGCAAATCTCCCAGGGCACAAATTACATGCTTACCTGCACAACCTGATCCACGGCCACAAAGTATCATCTGATACTCATCAAACATCATCCTGATGTACACATGATCATCCTGATGTACACATGATCATCCTGATCATCATCACTGCAACATCCTGCTGCATGTCATCTGGAGAAGCTCGTCATCCACGATCATCCTGATCATACAATGCATCCATCTGATGCACACCAAGTATCCACCTGATACATACATAGATACATGATCCACACAATGTATCCATCAATCATACATGATCTACCTGATCATACAAAGATACATGATCCACACAATGTATCCATCAGCATACATGATCTACCTGATCATACAAAGATACATGATCCACACAATGTATCCATCAGCATACATGATCTACCTGATCATACAAAGATACATTATCCACACAATGTATCCATCAGCATCTAACATGATGTGTACATACATAAATGATCCAACTGATCATATCCAAGCATAAACCAGAACATCATCCTGATGCCCATTATCCAGCACTTACATCCACAGCCATGTGAAGGATCCTCCTTCCAACATGCTTGGAATGGCTTCATCAAATGTGTCCATCACTTCTTCCTCGAAGTGTCCTCGATCTGAAGAACGCCCAACCTCTCTCTGAAGTACTCGAAATTCACTCTGGCTAGTGGCTTCGTCAGCACATCTGCAATCTGCTCGTCTGTCGCAACATATAGGAGCTTCACAGCTCCTCTCTGCACCATATCCCTGATATAGTGATATTTGATCTCTATGTGTTTCGACCTGTCATGAAACACTGGGTTCTCGGACAGCTTCACACAACTCTGGTTATCACAGAATATACCAGTAGCCTCCAAAGGGAGATCAAATAACCCATACAGTAGCTTCCTTATCCATACTGTCTCACAACTAGCTGAACAGGCTACAACATACTCTGCCCCAGCTGTACTCAGTGCTACACAGGACTTCTTCCTGCTAAACCAAGAGATCACACCTGATCCCATACTGAAGCAACACCCAGATGTGCTCTTCCTATCTGCAGCACTGCCAGCCCAATCTGAATCAACATAACCCTGCAGGTTAAACTTTTGATTCTCCTCATACCTGATCCCATAATCCACTGTACCCTTCAGGTACCTCAGAACATGCTTTACAGCAACCAGGTGAACACTCCTTGGATCCGTCAGGAACTGGCTCAATGTGTTCACAGCAAAGCAAATGTCTGGTCTCATGTTCATCAGGTACATCAAGGACCCAATCATCTGACAATACAAAGAGACATCAACCGGCTCAGAAGAAGCATCACATAGAAGCTTCAGATTCGATGCCATAGGTGTGGCCATATCCTTGCAGTCCATCATCCCGAACCTCTTGAGGATCTCTACTACATACTTCCCTTGTCCAAGGAAGATTCCATATGCACTCTGCCACACCTCCATGCCAAAAACAAATAGTGCATCATCCCCAAGTTCTTTATCTCGAACTTGGCAAAAAGCTTCCGCTGCGTGTCGGCAGTCAATCTATCTTTACCTGTAACAAACAGGTTATCTGCATACAAAAGTAGTATCAATGGATTTCCTTCTTCAACCTTGTAGAAAAGGTTGGAATCTTCTTTACTCTTGGTAACGCCCAAACTGGATAGAAAGCTGTCTATCCTACCATACCAAGTTCTGCACACATATCTGACTACACCATGCTATCTTGAAATCCATCTGGTGCATCTTCTATTTCATCACTTTTATATTTCTCAATGCTGCCATCTGCAATATGCTTGATCTGATAGTTCCATTTGGAAGTCATAACAAACTTCCCTTCACGTCTTGGGACTGCAACCCAAACATCATTCTTCATGATCGACGGATCATGGCATTCCATTTCTTCATCCCAGATCCCGGGAACTTCAATATCTTCAATAGATATATTTGTTGCTGGAACAAATGTTGTAGTCCTTTTGTAGGTGAAGATATACGGTCTTTCCTACAAAACAGGTTAAATTGCATGATTAGAAACATCTCATAATTTTCAGAACAAATTCTTACACATAAAGAAATATGTCATACAGTCATGCAATTATCTTAGCCAATGCTTCAATACAACATTTATCCATATCCCGTAACTTTCTAGATGCCTTCCAATCTCTACCAGAACATTGTTAAGAGTGTGCACAACTCCCAACATGTCAGCAAATAGGTTTCATTCTAGATAAGTAGCAATGGAATGTTGTACAGTGCCATAGGCCACTTACCCATGTATATTAGTAGTATACTGTTCATCAATGCAACTATTCTAATATGCACAATACATATCCTAAGTCTAGGAACATGAGCATATACATCATTGAACAATTTTATTTAAACAAACACATATGCAAGAAATGATGATTAAAATACTTATCTTTCTTTGTTCGTTGGGTGGATTCCCTCTGAGTCTTCACTTCCTTGCAGGAGCTGCTGGAGTTCTAATTTGAAGTCGCTTCTTCTACACCTTTCTGTTGTGGAGTGTAGAGAGATGGTCAACTCCCTCTGAATATCTGCATCCTTGCATAAACCACTGGAGTGTACTCCCTCTTGATTTTTTGCTTCCTGAATTACCTATCCTTGAACTTATATTCATTTTCGATCCCTATGCATGCTTGTTAGTATCATCATTGTGTTATCCTCTAGGTCTCATTCATAATAAAAAATTCATTAGAATAATCTTAATATTATCAAAACACAATAATCTAAAGCATGTATAGTTAGGATCATTTCAAACACAGATAATAAACATTAGTATTCAAGGTTTCAGGGAAGTCTTCTTTTACTCATGCATATTCTTATTTGATCGTACGACTCTTCTGGTTAGTTAAATCATTAATCAAGATAAGAGATATAATATGCATAAAACCTGTGATTACTCAAACCTATACGTTCATGATTCTTCTGGTTAGTCAAATCATAAGAAACATAACATGTCTAAACCTATAATTACTCAAACATATGACTCTTCGGGTTAGTCATATCATTATTGCATATACCCATGATTATTCAAACTTATGACTTCATGAATAATCATTATCAACAACACAATAGTATAAGATCCTAACCCAAGGTTGGATTCTAGCTTGATATAGGAAAAACATACCTGGATTAACATGCTAGCTAATTATGTCTAACATACTCACATGATGTCTTCTTGTTCTTCTTCAATGACTTGTGCTAGTAACCTGTATATCTCATAGATTAGCCATTATAAAACCAAGTTATACATACCTCGTAAATGGATCTTCTATGAGATCCATGACAATGGATGAGTCTTTATCCTCATGTCATCATGATCATATTTTCTTGAACTGGAACATGATTTGTCTTACTTGGTGTACCTTTCATGTTAGTAGAAAACATAAACTTCATACAACACCATAATGCATTAGTACAATCATAAGTGTCAACACCCTAACCAATGAATATCTTCTATCATGCATTCATAATTTTGTTAAGGTGATACGACAAATCTAAAATCAAGGTTGTACTAACCGTAATAACATGAAGACAAACATACCATAAACTTAATCATGAACAAATCTCAAAACATACCTTGATGAGTCATACCTGTCGAGATCGCTTGTAATCTCCTTATGTAAAGCCTTAGCCTCATCTCCCTCTCAAACAGGAACATCTTCACTTATGCAGGTGACCAATCCATCTTCTTCTAGGATTAACCCAATCCACTTGATTTGCAAGAACTGGACCTTGATGAGCTTATCAAGCTAGTATATTTAGAATTTGAAAACTGCAAGGTTTTACTCCTCAATTTTGCCTTTGAAACTTTCGGATTCACTGGACGTGACCCTGAAATGGGGTTTGATGAATCCCACTCTTCTGCCCAATCAAAAGGTTTGATCCAAAGCTCTAAGCTTCTATTTTTCTGAGGAGCTTCCAGTCGTGGTCATAGATTTCAAAAATTCTCATTTTTACAGAAGCCCTAATTTTCCACTTTCCTGATCAAAGTCCCGAACTAGGGTCTGATCAAGCCCGGCCTTCTTCCCAACCAAAAATTCTGATATTGGTCTCTAAATTTTTATTTTTATGAGTAGCATTCAGCCGTGGTCTCTGATTACAAAAATTCCAACTTTCTCCAAAGCCCTAAATTCCAGAATCCATGAATGAAGGTACCAAAAAATAATTTTGTTTTGACATAAATATGTACCTGATTGTTTCTGGTGTAACTCTGAAATTTTTGATCCACAGGGTCTGAAAAAGTTTCCTGAGATATCCTGACCTGTTAGCTTTCCATCCTAACAAGTCTGACCTCAATTGGATTTTCTGATCGAGAGTTATGCCAAATGTCGCAATGTGACCTGTTTTGGGATAATACAGGAGAGCGAACTTGTACGGCATGCCACGTGTCACTGTTTCAACTTCGGCCTCTGAAAATATTTCCTGAGATAGATCGACCTGTTATCTTTCCATCCTGATAGGTCTGACCTCAATTGGATTCTCTGAGAGAGAGTAATGCCAAGTGTCGTAACGTGACCTGTTTATGGGATAATACAGGAGAGCGAACTTGTACGGTGTGCCACGTGTTATTGGTTCACCTTCGGCCTCTGAAAACGTTTTTTGAGATAGTACAGTCTGTGTACTACCTGTCACTTCTTACGAAATTTTATTTGGAGCTTCCTAGCCCAAGTTATGACCTTTTTCCCAAGGTCACCTGATTTTAACTCAGATCTGGAAGAGGCAGAAACCCTATATTGTACAGATCATAAATCACAAAGTACAACGAATTAGAGGTTTTCCTTTGGACACAAGGTACCTGGGGACTTAATATCCGTCCTGTAACAATTTCAGATCCTAAAAATTCGCCAAAACGGATTTATAGTGAAAGTTCTACGATGACTGGTTTTTGCTATATCAAGCCCTAGCATCGTAAGTGCAACAAGTGTCATACATGCCATATCATGCCTTCTTTCAGGCTAGCTCTGATACCATGTTAAATTTTCAGAATTTACTTCAATCTGATCTAGGATCTTAACTGAGAGAACAACATGTACAACATATCTACAGCATATCAATCATGGAGACAATAATGCAAGCACACAAGAGACACAAAGATTTACTTGGGGAAAACCATAAAGGTGAAAAACCCCAATAACTTCCTCAGAGATAGATAGAGCAATGATACAACCAACCATGAGAGATAGACATAACCTAGCAGCAGATCCTCCTCCTCCATAAGTGCGCCACTCCTCCTTGAGTGCATGTGTGAGAAGTGAGTGAGTAAATAGAGTGCCTCCCGCACTCTATTTATACTTGACTTGACTTGCCTTTTTACCTAACTCATGTAGGCTCGAACTTAACCACATAACATAATGCAGACTGGGCCGACCCCCAATAGGGTGGTCTAATAACCCTTTGACCCACATGACTTATACAGGGCCGACCCCCAAACAAGGTGGTCTAATAACCCATCAAGTATAAGTTACGACACTTACAATATAAATGACGACACTTCCGTATAGAGGAATAATAAAATCTCTATAGGGATACAATATACATATATGTGAAATACATTCCGAAGTTAAATATACATCAACAAAGTGTTCCCCTGAAGAGATTACTACTTTCACGGCCTTGTTCAAGCAATTTCGATATGTGTTTGCTTGGACCTACGAGGAAATGCCTGGGATAGACCCTGCTATTGTTTCGCACAAGATTCAAACCATGCTAAACCATTCCGGCAAAAGCTCCGACCGGTACACCCTAGGAAAACTGCAGCGATTAAGGAAGAAATTGAAAAGCTCTTGAAGGTCGGGTTGATTATCTGTTGCATTAGCATAATGGGTCTCAAATTTCATCCCTATAGCTAAGAAGCAGGGCACCATTCGTGTCTGTGTCGATTATCGGGATTTTAATAAAGCTTGTGCTAAGGACAACTATCCCACTCCCTTTATCGACCAGATCATCGACAATTGTGCTGGAAGTGTCATCTTCTCATTCATGGATGGATTTTTCGGTTACAACCAAATTGAGATCCACCCGGATGATCAACACAAGCCAGATTTCATCTACCCTTGGGGCACGTTTTCTTATCGCAAGCTCCCTATTGGTCTTAAAAATGTTGGTGCCACATTCCAGCGGGCCATGTCGTATGCTTTTCATGACGTGAAGGACTTTGTGGAACATTATCTCAACGATCTCCCTGCTCATTCATGGCAACACAACTTACACATTGATCATCTGATGGCGGTATTCCTCAAATGCAGACGGTATAGCATCCATATGAACCCTCACATGTGTATTTTTTTCGTCAAGTCAGGACGCCTCCTCAGTTTCATTGTCTCAAAAGATGGGATCCGCATTGATCCCTTGAAGGTGGAAGCCATCGTCGCTCTCCCACCTCCTACTGATATCACGGAACTTCAAAGTTTGCAAGCGAAGGAAACTTACCTATGGCATTTTGTCTGTAATTTCACGAAAAAGACATAGGGTTACATGAGACTACTCAAGAAGGACATCCCGTTCATTTGGGACGATTAAGCCCAACAATCCTTAGATAGTCTGAAACATGCCATTATGCATGCCCCTGTGCTCCAACTGCCCAATTAATACAAGGATTATATCCTTTACCTCACTGCTTCTGCCACCACGATCGCCATGGTGTTGGTACAAGAGGACAACAACGCCTAGGAGCATGTGATCTACTATCTAAGTAAGGTTCTTATTGACTCTGAAACTCGTTATTCACATGTCGAGAAGCTCGCTCTCACGGCAGTCATTGTCGTCCAAAAGTTCCGTCACTACATACTGCTCTGCACCACCACCATCATTGTCGACTCGAACCCCATGTACCACCTCTTAACACGTCAAGTACTTGGGGGCAAGTACTCACGCTGGATCGTGATACTTCAGGAGTTCGATCTCCTCTTTGAGAAAGCTAAGTCTAAGAAGTCTTTGGTGTTCGTCGAGCTCATTTGCGATCTTCCCCGTGTTGATTTAGGGTTTGAGCCCAATGATTCTCTTTCGGACGAATCATTGTTCCTTATCAGCACGTCTAACCCATGGTATGGGGATATTACCTTATATCTATAGACCCAGCATTTCAACCCCCAACTGTATCATGACGGCTGTCGTCGTATACGCTACCATGCCAAGTATTACTTGATCGTTAGTGATACCATGTATTGTCATGGTATATATTATGCCCTTCGACGTTGTCTGACACATGAGGAGGTTGAACATGTCTTTAATGACTGTCACTCTGGGGCTTGTGGTGGTCATCTCTCTAGGATGGCTACGGCCCAGAAGATATTGCACGCGGGATATTACTAGCCATCTATCTTTAAATATTGTATTGAGGTCGTTAAAAAATGTCCCCCATGCCAGCATTTTCAAACAAAAAAGCACACCCATCCATCCCCGTTATACCTGGTTATTCTCGCTGGCCCCTTTGCAAAATGGGGCATCGACTTCATGCACTGTAAGCCTACCTCGATCGAGGGGCATGCTTACATCATTGTAGCCATGGATTACTTTACAAAATGGGCCGAGGATATGCCTACGTACATTGACGACAACAAAACCGCCGCACTCTTCATGTTTAATCATGTTATTTCACAGTTCGGAGTCCTCTCACTTTCAGAACCATATGGTCGATGAGATGAGCGCCAGATTGGGTTTTCATCATGAAAACTCAACCCCTTACTACCCACAGTCCAACGGACAAGTAGAGGCCATCAACAAGGTCTTGAAAACCATGATTCAATGCATGGTGGGTACCCACAAGTCTAACTGGAACAACATGATTTTCTCCGCACTATGGGCATACCGGACCTCCGTTAAGACTGCCACTGGATCTACACCATTCCAGTTAGTTTGCGGATTGGAGGCAGTCCTACCAATAGAGTGCAATATTCGATCACTCAAACTCTCAGTCGAACTTCTTCCAAACACCACTATCAAGGAAGAGCGTTTCCTTTACCTTGCAAAACTTGACGAGACCCACTGCAATGCTACTCTTTCCAATGAGGCACATAAGAAGCACATCAAGGCACAATATGACAAGTCGTTCAAACCCCGTGTCTTTAATGAAGGTGATTTGGTCCTCACATACGACCAAAATCACGATAAGCTGGAGGCAGGTAAGTTCGATTCCATGTGGCACGGACCATAAATAGTGAAACGTGTTCTGGAAAAAGGAGCCTACAAACTAGAGGACTATGATGGGATATCTTTAGGTGAGCCCCGCAATGGGATCTACTTGAAGAGGTACTATTCCTGAGTTTTTCACACATAGACATCTTGTATATACTGTACATGGCATGTGTGTTTTGTCTAGTGTGACGCTTTTGTTTTAATGTGTCTACGTCTTGTTTCGTTTCTTATACCATGTTCTGTTTGCATGTACAGATGGAAACTTGCTACAGATTCGAGGACGGCGCCATCTGGCATACCCGTAACCTTGCTTCGGCAGCCTGGGTACTCTATGCTCTCACCGGCGAGCTTATCAACTCAGGAGGAAGTTGTCTAGGATACGCAACCAATAACACTGCAGAATATCAGGCAGTCATTGGAATCCTAACTGACGCTCTTTCCTAGGGTATGGAACACGTTGTTATCTATTTGGATTCACAACTAGTGGTTTCTCATCTCAACCGGATCTACTCTATCTGCGACCCTACTCTACTCCGTCTCTTTAGACGAGTCCATCTTCTGGAAAGGTCCTTTGAATCTATTCAATACCTACACATTCCACGAGACATGAACACAGTTGCCGACTCGATGGCCAAGTTCATTCTAGATTGGTACATTGCACACACATAACATATTCATAAAGTATAAAAGCACACATAACATGTAAATCATCCATTGTATAAGCAAACATGTAAACAAGACCACATTAATCATCCATAATGTATAAAGCCGCCAAAAATTTCTGTTTATATATAAATCAAAATGATGGTGCTGATACAAAATCTGAAGCATGCTATCTTTCAGTAAGTCTCTACAAAATCTGAAGCTCATAAGCTTTCAGTATACATAGGTACTACAGGATCCTAAGCCTCAGGTCATGCAACCCTAGGCCTCGAAGCTCCCGACTGCTGCCCATGAAAGCAGACTACGGCCCTCGCCACTTTGGCCAGTAGCGCGCCAAAACGAGTAGACACCCCAACGGTGTACTTCTGGTAGCCCCGAGGTAGATCACGAACACCCGGCTCTGGGATACCCAGTGTCAACCTCCTCCACCTCCTCGGTGGCATCTCGCACCGCGAGACCCACAACGGGAACCTCTCCTCTCCTCGCAATGAAAGACACTCCAACTAGTCGCAACGGACCCACATTTGCACACAACATCAAGTTATCAGCACTACTCTAAAAAAATATCATAAAATATATAAAATGAAAAACACAAAAGTTGTTGTTCTTATCGATATCACTCCATTGTGCTCCCTCGGGAAGCACCAGGTAGGGATCACCTCTGAATTTTGTCCCGCTGTAAGGGTAATCCTCTATCATGAGGAGTTGTCCCTCCAGCCAGGTGAAGAACCTTGTACCGCAACCTATGATGGGATCTATTATCACTAGAGTTGAACCTAGACTACTGGGATTCAAGCCTAGAGAAATATTAACAGTAAATAAAAGATAAATGGAAAATAACTTCATGGAATTTGATGGTAGGTAGACAATCACTACAGAAATCAAGCTAGGTTTAAATATTGAACAACAAGAAATGTATCTCTATCATGGATATTAATAAGACAGAGCTACGAGTGTAACTTTATGAAATAGATGAATCGGTTATGCATCAAGCATCTAAATATAATTGCATATTAATCATAAGAATCTTGTCATGGATTAATGAGACCACATACAAGACAAAATCATGACAACATGTAATTCATTTATTAAAGCAAAACAAGCTCATATGATCATAATCCATTCAAAGCAGCTATTTCATATTAACACAAAGCAAAGTGCATACATGCCTGCCATTCGTGATTAAATTCTGACTTCCATAATATGTTCCAACCTCTATCACATCTCATCACTATCTATTATATACAAAAGTTTCCAACATTTGAAACAATCTTGAGATCCTATTTTCATGGACCTCGATCTTCTCAAAATAGTAACTTGTTTTTATCAAACTAATTCAAAGGTCATCTTACCTTTAAACTTGACAAGTGTAACAAAAATAAGACAAGTCTATATATTGCTAACTATCAAATCTTAATCATCTATCCACATAATAACCTGGCTGCATCAAAAGGTAGTAGTATCTTCTCCATCGGGATCTTTTTGTCTCCAAAATTTGAAGTCGGTTTTGCAATTCTTCATTTTGTTGTTGTGTCACCCTTTTCTTTGTCATGATCTGTTTGGATATTTTAAGAACTTCTTGATACTTTGCATATCTTTCCTGTAAATCTTCCTGGAGTATTTTATTTTCCATCATTAACTCTTCATTTGATTTCTGAAGACGTAGCTTATGTTCCTTAAGAAATTGCAAAGACCTTTTATCTTCATCCAACTCCAAAATCAATTTTATTTTCTCCATTTGCACAGGGGCTTCATAAGTCTCTGAAATTTTTGAACTTGCACTAACTTCATACTCAGTAATTCTTTTTTTATCCCAACAAAACCCCTCTGGTATCTGCTCAACATCATCCCTTTGGATTTCCATCATCATCTATTCTATCCTGAGACACTCATGTTCTGAAAGCTGCGCCTTTTCTTTAGTAGAAGACCCTTTTATGATCATAACCTCACTTTTCTTCGATTTTGTTTCCATTTCAAATTTGCTTCTAGATCTGGTTCTGTACTTTGAAATCGGATCCTTTACTTTTAAGATTTTACCATGTTTTTCATCTTCTAAGCATGAAATCTTTATAAATGTGCTAAGCATATAAGGATCTTTTAAATCTTCCTATGCATACTCAATCAATGTTTCTCCTGTCATTTTTGTGACTGATGCTTCTGAAAACTGATCATTTGCAACATTTGACTCCTTTGCAAGCTCCTTACCCCGCTCCTTTGTTGGTTTCATTGCATCCTCCGTTTGCTTGCATGAACTTTTTGACTTGTTTCCTTTTCCCTTCTCTTTAACCAGCTTTTGCTTTTCTGCTTCAAACTCTGATTCAAGGAGGAAACCATTCCAAGTCTACCCATTCTTATTCAAGTGAGAAATTATCAACAATTTTATTAAACCATGATGGAAAATAGAACAGGCAGTGTACTCTGGATGGCCCTGAACCCATGCAACCATTTTTTGTAGACTTTTAAATAAATAAAATGGTAAATTGAGCTTCAGACTTCCATTAAGGTGCATTAGCAGTCGTAAATGACACCTAAGCACTCTGTCATAACGACCCTCACAAGTTATATAAGTTTGCACCATTTCTAATGGAATCTACCAATTTGGCTTAAGCTTGCTTATATGAATACCATTTTTCCAATTTAACTTCTCAAACCCTGGTAACAGAAACTCACCATAATCACCTTCAAACTCTTGTTGTTTAAACTATTTTTCTCCCTGCGCCGAGACACCGATGGCTTCTGAAATAAACTCCTCGTCAACCATAACCTTCAAGATTTTAAAATTTACACCTCCATCTCTGTAATTTTCTATAAAGGATTTGGTCATTTGAAGGCTGTAACCTTGCAATCTCTCACAAAGAGGGAACCATCCAACATCTTTCATTAGTTGTGCTGATCTTGGAAACTAGGTAATCCATTGTATATTGTTTGGCTCGAGCCTGCAAATCAAACCTTTGGGCTTTTTCTTCGCCATGTTGTGTGAGCTTTCATCCATATTTACCCTAAATATTTCAGAGACTCCATACAACGCAAGCTAAAACAGGGTCAAATTACAAAATGACAAAACATTACAGGATTAAATTAAAATCTTAACAATCCCTGTCCATCATGTGTGATAATGTTGATCCCTGTGGATACGACTTTGAAATGAACGTTTCATACTTAGAAACTGCCATGATTCAAATGGTCCATGAATGTACTGTCTATGTTTTAATGAATAAGCATGGTTCATTAAAGTCATAGTACAAGGTCTTTCCCCCTGTATCCATCAATGAGTGTGCACATTTTATCACTGGTAGCGTTATTACCCTTAATATTTATATGCTTCCAGGCTACAATTCATTAATCAAATGAATAATATCAATGTTCTAAGCATGATAACATTATTTGAAATAGCATTTAATTAAGAAATAAGACCCCTTTTGAAAATCAATATGAGCAATGAGCGTTGTTTTATTTTAATAAGTGAAACATTTAAATAAAAAACAAACTAGGGTAAAAATAAAAAGAAGGAAAACAAGGATTCTAAAGCAAAACTAAGTTGGAAAAAGAAAAGTTACTATACAAGGTTTGACATTCTAAAGTAAATCTAGAAAACAACCCTAGAGATAACATCTGGCTCCGATTGGGGATAAATTCTCCGTGTGAGACTTTAAGAACACTTTGACTTGTGCCTTCTGAAATATGCTATAATCACATTTATGTCTTATTGGGATGGAGTCTATTCAACACCTGAAATGATATGTACAATGAATATGTACAGTGAACTTCTCCACCTTAATATGTATGAAACATTTTTACAAATCGTCCATTTACTGGACTTGCAAGTTCATCAGCATTGAAGGTTTGTAAAACAAAAGTATTATCCCCCAAAATCTTAACAACTATGAATGGTCCCAACCATAAATTGTCAAACATCCCATGTTTACCTTTCTCCTCATTTCTGGAATCCCACCTTAGCACTACATCACCAATTGAGAAAACATATGTTTTGATCTTCTTATCAAAGCTCTCTTTCACCTTTTTTCTGTGCATTTCATCTTTTTTCCATAATGGCTTCTCTTTCTTGTTGCAACTGGATTATCTAAAACATTCTTCTTCTTTTTTCTTCAGGTTCATCCTCAGTTTCCTGCACAAATTTAATTACTAGAGAGGCTAATTGAACATGAAATAATGCATCCACTCCATATACCAACTGAAAAGGGGAAGTTCCAATTGATTTTTTTATGGTGACCCTGTCAGCCCATAGAGCAACTCTTAATTTGGTGTCCCAATTTCTTTTATTTTCCAATAACATTTTCTTGATACTAGTCACAATACTTTTATTACTGGATTCTGCTAATCCATTACCTTGGGGGTAATAAGGTGTAGACTGTCTCAATTTAATATTATTTTCTTCAAAAAAATTTATCATTTTTCTAGATTTAAATGCTAGAGCATTATCGGTGATTAACTTTCTTGGACATCCAAATCGACTAAGAATATTGTCTTGAAGAAAATTAATGATAACTTGGTCTATTGCTTTCCTTGTTGGGATTGCCTCTATCCATTTGGTAAAAAAGTTTGTTGCAGTTAAAATCCATTTTTGTTGGCCACTAGATGCAGGATGGATCTCACCTATGAAGTCTAAACGCCACTATTGAAATAGAGCATTTACTGCTATAGGTTTTAAGGGTAAAGACTGTAACTTATGCCTACCTGCAAATTTTTGGCACTGCATACATGCTTTGACCTGATGATACACATCTGTGAAAAGGGTGGGCCAATAATACCTAGCTCTCAATATTTTAAATGCAATTGCTTTCCAATACTTATGTCCCCCACAAACACCACCATGTAACTCTGCAGTGACAGCATCAGCTTCTGCTTTATCAAACATTTAAGCAATATACCTCCAGGATCTTTCCAGTATAAAACTTGATCCATTAAAACATATTTGAGAGCTTTCAGTTTCAAAGACCTACACTCATTTTTATTTAAATATGGAGGACATTGTAAATGAAACAAGAAATATACAATCTTTTCATACCATGAAGGATCACGATACCTGTTGTAAATCTGTTCCTCATTTTTCTCTATTGACACATCTTGCTCTGAATTTTCAGCCATGAGATGAAGATGTAATACCTGACAATTTGATTCTGCTAGAAGCTTGGCTAAACCCTACCCATTCACCAGCTTGGTAGGTTTAATTTCCACATCATACTCCATAACTTTGGCTATCCATCTGCCTCTTTTGCCTTCACTGTCAAGCTGTACTAATATTTCCTTAACTGCTGAACTTGGAACGTAAGCTACAATTTTTTAATGCAAAACATAAATTCTAAAAAATTTGAGAGCTTTCACCAGTGCATATGCTTGCTTTTCCATTGTACTATATTTAAGCTCTGAGTCTCTTAATGTTTTGCTGAAGAAAGATATTGGTTGTTATAATCCATCTGAATTCTTTTGGAGTAAAACAACGGCTATGATATCTTTAGATGCAAATGAGAAAATTGCAAAATCCTTGGTATAATCAGGAGTTGTTAAAACTGGTGCTTCTATGAGTGCCTGCTTTATCCTTTCAAATGTCTGTCTAGCTTGATCTAACCACTTAAACTCCCTATCCCTTTTAAGCATCTCGGTGATATGTTTAATAATCTCTGCAAATTTTGGAATAAACCATCTTAAGAAATTGTTTTTCCCAATAAAAGATTGAATTTCCTTTTTATTTCTGGGGATGGTGATTTTCAAGATAGCCTTTACTCATTATGGATCTATCTTTATTCCTTCAGCATAAACTATATGGCCCAAGAGCCTACCCTCTGTCATGGCAAAATAAGACTTTTTTGGGTTTAGTGATAAACGAAATTTTCTGCACTTAATGAAAGTTTGTTTTAAATGCTTCAAATGCTCATCATCAGACTTAGAAAAAACTGTAATATCATCTTGATATATCACTACAAACTTTTCATTTTCCCCCAAAAAGGCTATGTCCATAGCCCTTTGAAATGTTGCACCTGTGTTCATGAGCCCAAAAGGCATCTTATCATACATAAATGTACCCCAAGGGGTTGTGAATGTTGTCTTCTCTCTATCCTCTGGATGTACTGCAATCTGGTTATAACCAGAAAACCCATCAATCATTGAAATCCTCTGGGAACCTACCACTCTTTGCAGAATCTGATCAATTTTAGGCAATGCATAATTATCTTATCTTTAAGGAAGCATCTGTTCAAGTTGCAGAAATCCACGCAGAGCCTTATCTCTCCATTTTTCTTGCGCACTGGCACAAGATTTGCTACCCAAGATGAATACCTGAGAGGTACAATAATTTTTGCATCCAACAATTTTTTCACTTCTTTTTCAATAACTGGCAATAATGTTGGATTAAGCCTTCGAAGTTTCTGTTTAAAAGGCTTAGTGTTTGGTTTCAATGGGATCTTATGCTGGATAATGCTAGTATCATAAGTTCTAAGATCCTCATATGACCAAGCAAAAATGTCCACAAATTCTTTCAACAAACTGATATATTTTTTACTTTCTCTTTCTGAAAGTGTCTTAGATATTCTGATCATTTTGGGTTCAGCTTCAGAACCAATATTGCAACTTAAAACATCTTCTTTAGTGATCTGCAATGTAGTTTTCAACAATGTGTCATCCTTTGAGAACAACCTTTCCAGTGGGACAAGTCCCTTAGGAATGAAGTTTCTTTTTAACTCAACAATTTTATGGTCAGCAATTAAATATTTTGCATAGGAAACTTTTTCAGCCAAGTCAACATCTTGATCTTGGTCAATTGAATCATCTGCAAATTCAGCCGTTAATTCCAAAAACTCTTTTATCTCTTGATCATCATGAAATACCTTCCAGTGTTTGATGTCATCTGGAATAGATGGCCTGTATCTTACATCAATGGGATACTTCAAATGTGTTAATTTTTGAACTTTGAAATAAGTTGCTGCCAAGGCTAGTGAATCTGCTGTCTGATTATAATCTCTTGGGATATAAGTTATATTAAAATCCAAGAAGAAATTATCTATCAAAACCCAAACTTCATTTCTATAGACTTTCAACAATTTCTGTTTTACCTAATAAACATTCTTGACTTGCTGAACAATCAATTCGGAGTCGCCAAATACAGCAAGCTTTTGAATATTTAAATCTTTTGCAGCTCTCATCCCATAACCAATGCCTCATATCCAACAATATTATTAGTTGTTTGAAATTCCAGCTTATACATGAGAGAAATAATTTCACCTCCAGCAGAAATGAGCACAACACCTGCTCCTGCTCCTTCCTTACTTGATGCTCCATCAAAATGCATTTTCCATATACTTTCCTGCTCTTCCTTCTTTTGTTGAACAGGATTATCTTTCTGCACTTGCAAAACCTTTGTAGAATCATCATTCTGAACTTGTAATACACCTGTAACATCATCATTCAAATGTAACATGAAAGAACCCATATATCCCTGTACTAAGTAAATAGGATGGTTTGTAGGGTTCTTATCATCACTTACCAAGAATGCCAGCTTCACTTCTCTATACAGCCTTCTATATTCTCCTCCAAATATAGGTACTGAAGCATAAGACAAATCCATCTGAAGGGTTACTCCTACCCTTTTTTCCCATGACCGTGATAACAACATACCAAATATAGGAGCTACATCAACTACAACAACATCCATAAGTATACTTTTCATGGGCAGCTATGCAAGGTTGACAACCAGATCTTTGATGACCCCTAGACATTTCACTGCTCTAGAATCAAAGGTATACAAGTCATGATAAGGTTTAGTAACAGAAATCCCTAAAGCTTCCATGATTGCCTTAGGAATGAGATTATGTGAAGCACCTGAATCTAGGAGACAGTTATGTAACATTTTATCATGAATAGTAAGTGTGATATAAAATGGAGGATAAACAGATTTAGCATCTAGATGATCAGTTGTTTTTGAGCCAGTCAATACTAATAGTTGGATTCTCTTCTTGTAAATTAATCACATCTGAAGGAATAGAAGCAACTGAAGAATTCAAAAGTTTAAGAGTAGGCTCTCTGTATGATTTGTTCTTAACCAACTTAGTCAGTGGAATAGGAATCTTAATTTTGTTGATTTCATGTTCTAGATTAAAATTAACAAGCTTGCCTAACTCTTCTATTTCTGTGACTTTATTCTTATCCTTTTGTGTCTCTTGCTTTTTCTCAAAAGGCAAATTTTCTTTAGTAGGAAAGGTCCTTACCTTCTTTTTGCCAATTGTTGTTTGCTTCACTCTTGATCTAAGACCATATGACTTCTGCTGGGCTTCTTGATAAATTTATGTTTCCTACTTAAAACAATCTGACTCATAATAATCTGCCAACTTTGCATCATGATAATTAGCCTTAGTTACAAAATTACAAGAAGGAAAATCATCTAATTGATTAATATCAGGTTCTAAATCTTCAACTTCTCCTTCATCTAATTCATAAGACTCATCATCCCTTATCAAATCATTTTGGAAAGGTGGGTGTACCCTTTGATCCTCATTATCTCTTCTCTCCCTTTGAATATCATTATTCCTTCTTTCTCTTGGAATAAACCTGGGGTGAAAGGGTCGTCTAAACTGATTTGGGTTTCTATTATCATTGTCTTGAACATGCCTATTTTGACTTTTATTTTCTGTTTCCAGCCTACTAACCTTTGCAGATAAATTTTTGATAATCTTACTCATTTCATCCATCTTACTATCTGAGGCCTTTCCTGTAGGAATAGATGGAACCATTTCCTTCTTTCCTTTTCTATCAACCATTTGACATTCTGCCTCTTCTTTAAGTTTATTTGAAGCAAGCATGTTGGATTCGACTTTTAAGGCCGCTTCCTGCATATTCAATAGAGACAAAGATTTTCTTTCCCTTAACCATAAAGAAAACTGATAATCAAAAGCATTTGCATAGGTTAACTTTGCTGATGTTTTAGTAGGTTTTATTTCAGTTGGAATCCTACTGTACATTTTGTTGAAATGTTTAGAAAAATCTCCAACAGACTCATCGTTCTTTCTTTTCAGTGCTCAAAACTCTGTGATGTAATATAGGTAATCTTTAGTATCTCCCCATTGTTTCATGAGCACTTCTTCTAAAGCATCAATACCATCTATAGAGTTTGGTGGTAGTTCTCTAAACCATTTTCGTACTTCACCATCTAGAATTTGAACAAAAACCCTCATCCACACATCTTGATGTTCAAATTTATGATTATCAGCATAACTAAGGTATGTATTCCAATGCTCCTCTGCTGTAACACCTCCCTTACCATTGAATATTGGGAGATATTTCTGATAGTATCCACCTGGGAGAGCATTTAAACGCTGAGGTAATACTAAAGGGGCATATATGGCTACTACCATAGCAGCCATCTTATATGGGGGTTTACCAACCATATTTAGTGGATTAGATATCTGTGAGGAAGATGGTTGATTTTGTGGAGATGGTGGTTTAGTATGTGGAGGAGATGGCACTTCAATTTTCAATTGGCTAATAAGAATTCTGCTAGTGGTATATAAGGTGTTGTCAAAGACTTTAAAGTAAAGGTGTTCTCTGGTATATGTTTATGTTCAAAAGTCAAAGGATTTGAATAAACCTCAAAATCATCAATCTGAGTAAAGTCTTCGAATTCATGAATGCACACAGATAAAGCTAATTTTCTTTCTTCTTGAGTATCCAACAATTCAGAAGGTATAGTTATAGCTGAAGAATACTGAGGGTTACTGGATGATGGGAAATCAATTTTCTTTTTTCTAGCTTCTCTTAGAATCCTTTCTGGATCAGAAACCCCTGAGTGCATAGGAGATAAAGGATTTCCTCGAGTCCCTATCTGTCTTGAAGCCACTGTAACTTTCTGTAATACAAGGTGAATGTGTAGTCTGCAAACAAATTATCCTGCTCTTGTTCACCCTCCAAAATCATATGTAAAGATGTAAAATACCTAGGGAAGATGTACTTTCGTTTCTCAGTTCCCCGGCAATGGCGCCAAAAGATGTTATCACTAGAGTTGAACCTAGACTACTGGGGTTCAAGCCTAGAGAAATCTTAACAGTAAATAAAAGATAACTGAAAAATAACTTTATGGAATTTGGTGGTAGGTAGAAAATAACTACATAAATCAAGCTAGGTTTAAATATTGAACAGCAGGAAATGTATCACTAGTATCATGGATATTAATAAGACAGAGTTACGAGCATAACTTTATGAAAGAGATGAATCGGTTCTACATCAAGCATCTAAATATAATTGCATATTGATCATAAGAATCTTGTCATGGATTAATGAGACCACATACAAGACAAAATCATTACAACATGTAATTCATTTATTAAAGCAAAACAAGCTCATATGATCATAATCCATTCAAAGCAGCTATTTCATATTAACACAAAGCAAAGTGCATACATGCCTACCATTCATGATTAAAGTCTGACTTCCATAATATGTTCCAACCTCTATCACATCTCATCACTGTCTATTATATACAAAATTTTCCAACATTTGAAACAATCTTGAGATCTTATTTTCATGGACCTCGACCTTCTCAAAATAGTAACATGTTTTTATCAAAATAATTCGAAGGTCATTTTAACTTTAAACTTGACAAGTGTAACAAAAATGAGACAAGTCTATATATTGCTAACTATCAAATCTTAATCATCTATCCACATAATAACCTAGCTGCATCAAAAGGTAGTAGTATCTTCTCCATCGGGATCCTTTTGTCTCCAAAATTTGAAGTCGGTTTTGGAATTATTCATTTTGCTGTTGTGTCACCCTTTTCTTTGTCATGATCTGTTTGGATATTTTGAGAAATTCTTGATACTTTGCATCTCTTTCCTATAAATATTCCCGGATTCTTTTATTTTCCATCACTAACTCTTCATTTGATTTCTAAAGACGTAGGTTCTGTTCCTTAAGAAATTGCAAAGACCTTTTATCTTCATCCAACTCCAAAATCAATTTTATTTTCTCCATTTGCACAGGGGCTTCATAATTCTTTGAAATTTTTGAACTTGCACTGACTTCATACTCAGTAATTCTTTGTTTATCCCAACAAAACCCATTTGGTATCTGCTCAGCATCATCCCTTTGGATTTCCATCATCATATGTTATATCCTGAGACACTCTTGTTCTGAAAGCTACGCCTTTTCTTCAGTAGAAGACCCTTTTATGACCATAACCTCACTTTTCTTCGATTTCATTTCCATTTCAAATTTGCTTCTAGATCTGGTTCTGGACTTTGAACTCAGATCCTTTACTTTTAATATTTTACCCTGTTTTTCATCTTCTGAGCTTGAAATCTTTATAAATGTGCTAAGCATATCAGGATCTTTTAAATATTCCTCTGCATGCTCAATCAATGTTTCTCCTATCATTTTCGTGACTGATGCTTCTGAAAACTGATCATTTGCAACATTTGACTCCTCTGCAAGCTCCTTACCCTGCTCCTTTGTTGGTTTCATTGCATCCTCTGTTTGCTTGCATGAAATTTTTGACTTGTTTCCTTTTCCCTTCTCTTTAAACAGCTTTCGCTTTTCTGCTTCAAACCCTGATTCAAGGAGGAAACCATTCCAAGTCTGCCCATTCTTATTCAAGTGAGAAATTATCAACAATTTTATTAAACCCTGATGGAAAATAGAACAGGCAGTGTGCTCTGGATGGCCCTAAACCCATGCAACCATTTTTTGCGGACTTTTAAATAAATAAAATGGTAAATTGAGCTTCAGACTTCCATTAAGGTGCATTAGCAGTCATAAATGACACCTAAGCACTCTGTCATAACGACCCTCGCAAGTTATATAATTTTGCACCATTTCTAATGGAATATGCCAATTTGGCTTAAGCTTGCTTATATGAATACCATTTTTCCAATTTAACTTCTCAAACCCTGGTAATAGAAACTCACCATAATCACCTTCAAACTCTTGTTGTTTAAACCATTTTTCTCCCTGTGTCGGGACACCGATGGCTTCTGAAATAGACTCCTCGTCAACTATAAACTTCAAGCTTTTAAAATTTATAACTACATCTTTGTAATTTTCTCTAAAGGCTTTGGTCATTTGAAGGTTGTAACCTTGCAATCTCTCACAGAAAGGGAACCATCCAACATCTTTCATCAGCTGCGTTAAGCTTGGAAACTGGGTAATCCATTGTATATTGTCTGGCTTGAGCCTGCAAATCAAACCTCCGGGATTTTTCTTCGCCATGTTGTGTGAGCTTTCATCCATATTTACCCTAAATATTTCGAAGACTCCATACAACGCAGGCTAAAACAGGGTCAAATTACAAAATGACAAAACATTACAGGGTTAAATTAAAATCTTAACAATCCATGTCCATCATGTGTGATAATGTCGATCCCTGTGGATACGACTTTGAAATGAACGTTTCATACTTAGAAACTGCCACGATCAGATGGTCCATGAATGTACTGTCTATGCTTTAATGAATAAACATGGTTCATTAAAATCATAGTACAAGGTCTTGCCACCCGTATCCATCAATGAGTGTGCACATTTTATCACTAGCAGCATTATTACCCTTAGTATTTATATGCTGCCAGGCTACAATTCATTAATCAAATGAATGATATCAATGTTCTAAGCATGATAACATTATTTGAAATAGCATTTAATTAAGAAATAAGACCCATTTTGAAACTCAATATGAACAATGAGCCTTGTTTTATTTTAATAAGTGAAACATTTAAATAAAAAACAAACTAGGGTAAAAATAAAAAGAAGGCAAACAAGGATTCTAAAGGAAAACTAAGTTGGAAAAAGAAAATTTACTATACAAGGTTGGACATTCTAAAGTAAATCTAGAAAACAACCCTAGAGATAACAGGACCCCCGCCACCATGGCGGGCCATCACCTCTGCCCATCGGGTCATGTGTGGATCCCTGGCATCTCAGTCATGTAAGTCCACCTATGGATGCAGATGAGGTACCCGCTCTAGTAGAAAAGATATCACCAAGGACCCATATCCAAACTGTTTCAGCGCCCCGCGCTGACAATTGGTAAGTTGACTCTGGAGGTTGGTAACTCACACTAGTTGAATACCCTGGGAGCCATGCACTCCTCTACGTATATCAATTGTGACTTGCTCGCAAGGTGAGCAGACCGACTCCTCGCCACCCTGACTAGGGTGAAGAGCACGACACGTAAAGGACGGTCTCGAATCTCCTTGATGGGAATCTTCCCACCAATGGTCGTAGTGCCTCCAGTATAGTACTGAGTAATCATGTCATCTGCGGTCCGATCACCTCCTCGTGATCCAGTAAGAGATATAGATTCTCCCCTCCGGGATAATCCTCTCAAGAAATATATGTCCTCGACATCTATACTCAGTATGTGCACCCCGATCTTGAAGTGTTGTTGCTCCGGATCCCAAAATCGGATCATGTGTGTCAACAATGGAACTTGGGCCCTCATGCCCGGCACTCAAAAGTATTTGAGCAACCTGTCGTTCCTCAATGCAGCAATGCATTGAGGGTCATTTTCAAACTAAGCATCATCCACCTCGTGCTCTCGTTCTCTCCACTCAATGACCATGTTTATCACCGTGAACCTGTCAAAGAGAACAAATAAGCACCATTAGAACTCCATACATCAAAACATTTTCTTTTGGGTTTGGCAATGAGTTGTAGTTGGACGTTTGTGCCGCCGCAGGACGTCCTTGTAGATAGTGCGATGTCATCGCAAACGGCCCTTTCTTGTAAGGAGGGCTTGCGCCGACCTGTGGGCGCATTTCCCCCAAGCAAAACAACTCAAAACCTTGAAAATCAAGCAAAAAACATAAAACTAATCCACTGAAAAGTTGCATAGATGAGTTTAGGCCTACCTGCTTCTGACGGCTCGCGGAATGGTGGACCGTAGCTCCCGGAATCAGCAGTTGAAATTTGGCTCCAAATGGCTCTTCACACTCTCCAAACTTGGTAAAAAACAATTGTAATTTCTTTTCACTTTTTCACCCATTTTATAACAAAAAATGGAATATTCCTTTTATAATTTGATGCTTTAGTGGGTTTTTTTTACTATAGTTTGGGTCATTTAATGCGTTTAAATACTTGGTTAACTGTTTTTTACTTAGTCTTTGAGCTGCAGGATACGCTAAGTGCCTAATTAATGCCATGTTTCATCGTGATGATTATCTCGTAAGTATTATCAGGTATGAACAACTTCTCCGAGCGTCTTTTGTCATTATTTCGCTCATTAAATTCAATTACTAATGACATCGAACTTACTCTTTGTTCTTTCTCGTGCTCATAAAACAATGAGAATAAGTCACCGAGTTATAGTTTATCACTTTTTTCAGGCTCATTAAACTCCTACGAAAAAGGAAACCCCCCGGAGTCTCTCTTTAAGCTCTTTTCAGGCTCTCTAAATACAAAAATATCACCAAGTGAACTTGATGCGTTCACGCTTGTAAAAGCATTTGAATGATCGTCTCCCTGGTGATATTTTACCCTTTTTTTGGACCAGGGGGCACTACATACGAAAAATGAATACTCCAGCCAATCATGACTGGAAGAGTCCTCTCTCGCGTTGTTTTACCCTTTTCCGGGCGAAGAGGCTAACTTTACAAAAAAGGACCTTTGGAGTCTTCTTTAGTTCTTTTCAAACTCTCTAAACATGAAATGACGCCGACTTTACCTTCTATGGACTCATTAAAATTCAACATTGAAGGGACCTCCATGGGACGAGCCCCTCCTTTCCCAAGTTCGGAAAATATTTGGGATTGGACTCATCTATGAGATGAGCTATACCAAGCATCTGGTTACCCTCATCAAGCTCGTCAAAAACACATGAGGCACTCATTGGTCGTGATGGGGAAAAAGGAAAGTTTTTATGTTACACCTTTACCAATGGTAGTACTTAGTCGTTCTTGAACATGGCACTCATTTGCATTTGCATACAGTACTTGGGTCATCCGTTTTTCCTCGAGTTTTTCCCACTACCTGAGTCTTGTTACTCCTGTGGGTCATCCGAAGTATACTTCCATCATCGGTTGTATTAGGGGTTGGCGTCGTTCTCGTCATGTCAATACTGCCAAGTCATTGCATGCCCATGTTCAAGAATACATTCACCACTCATCATTTGCAGTCAGTACACCCTCCACCATGTTGGTCTACTCTGAGTCAGTCTTGCATGTTACTGTACCATCCGATTTAATCCAAACATCTGTTGTCAAGTTTTGTGTCATTGATGGGGGATTCATTATGGCCCTCCTTAGACAAATTAATCCTTGTCGACCTCAACACATCATCCGAGGATTGAATCTAGAAACCAACCAAGTACCTTGGGCCTGCATGCCTCAATGGCAAGTTACCTCGCTTTCGACATGAGTTCACATCATTGACTCTTGATTGAAAGATTTCATCCAGCGTTCGACTTCAACTCATTTATTCACGCTTGATGATATGAACTTTGATACCTTGGGACTCATCGACATTAATGGTGATTTCCCTCGTGCTTGTTAACGGTATACATCAATGATCGGTAATCAAGTGGTTTCTACCATGTTCGACGTCAAGACATTTGTAATCACATGGATAGATTCGTATCATTGCGGGTTCGGCTTGAAGACCCTGGGAGTCATATTTTACCCAGGTTGCGATGGAGATTTTTTCGAGTCATATTACACGGATCCACTTTTGTATTAGTCGTGGCTGTGTTATCATCTCATCATGGATCTACGCTTGTGACTAGTAGCCATGATTGTGTTTAGTCGGTCATTACTACCATGGATCTGCAGTGTATTGGTCGACAGCCATGTTGTGAGTCATACGAGACTATGTTCTCAGATTCAGTTGTACTGCAGCGGCATCCTCCTTCCGACAAGTGCTTGCCAAATCTTTCTATCAAAGAATTTCACCTGTCAAGTTCCAATAGCTTCATGCTTTGGGGGCATTCTATTACACCTAAATCTTGCCACCTTAAGACCCAGTGTAAACATCCTTGAAGTTCCAATGACTAAGAAATCAAGTTGGAAGAGATACTGACCTATTTCCATAGGGTTTAGTGAGGTCGTCGCAGATCACCTTAATGCAGCATGCAACGGCGCAAGTTGTCCTATTGCAGCCTACGACGATGTCAGTTAAATGGATAAAAGGGCACTTCTTCAGCCATTTCTCAAAGGTGTGTAATGTGGATCTCTATCCCTAGCCTATAGGGGAGCTGGCATTTGGTTCCCTATCCCTTTGGGAGGATCCCTTAGTCCTCTCCCACTATATCTCAACCTACCCTATCCTCTTAGTCCTATATATATGAGGCTCATTCCCATTCCAAACGGAGGAAGTCTATAGTACTTGCATGATGGTGAAATTAGCTTAGGATATCTCTACTCATCTCTTGGGAGACCTATACTTCCTTTGGAGGCTTTGGCATTGGCTTGTTGGAGGAGGATTGCGACGTTAAGCTTTGGTTGTAATCATCTCTCTCTTTGTACTTCCCTTCTTCAATACAGTAATATAAACTTTTTCCACCAAATTTTGTTGTGTTAATGATGTTTGTGTAGTTTACTTGCTTAACCATTTACTTAGATCTGTTACTGTTTAGATATTGTTTTACTGCTTGTATTGTTCTGTATGTCTTGACAGGTTTTGTAGCTGAGATCTGAAGACCGTGGAGCTCGGAGCAACATCAAGGAGAAAGGATCTACAATTCTAAAGGTAAGACATCTAATCACTTGATATTTAACTAGATCTAGGAAAGCAGTTCCATATTCTGTCCCACTTGTTCTAGATTCACGTTGAACTAGGGAGATCACTCCTTAAGTTCACTTTCGGTAGATTGTCCGGTAACAGCAAGTCTTATATGACATAGCTCACTCGGATTCATAGTGCTATGTACCAATTCTTGATCTTCATCATCACCCAACTTTTCTTCTCTTACTACCAATCTAGCTTCTTCTTGTGTGCACTCTTCCCATAGCCTGTTGAACTTTGTTAGCTTCCTTCTAGAACAAATTCCCTGAATAAATGATTCCCAAGACCTTGGGAGACCATTCAATGTAGTCATCATTATCTCAGCTTCATCAATTGTTTATCCAATGGTTTCAAGTTATTCTTTGATTTGAGATTCCCTTGTGAAGTAGGATTGAATGGTTTTTGAATTATGTATTTTCACATTCTTGAGTTGTGTCCTCAATGTCATCTTTCAGTTGATATTCTTACCTTCAAACAATCGGGACAAGGCATCAAACGTCTTCTTTGGAGTCTTCAATGATGAGACATGAGGAATCAAGTGATCCTTGATAGAATATACAACAATTCTCTTTTCCCTAATCATGTTCTTTTTGTGCCTTGCCTTAGCTCCATCTCCCTCTACCTCATCAACCTCTTCAACATATTTTTCCAAATCATTGTCTTCTAGGATGAGAAGCACCCTATACTTCCATGCTCGGAATTTATCAACCCCTTCAAGCTTCTCATCAGGCTTGGTGTTGCTCATCATTTTTCCCAAGCTTAAAAATATGACAGAGATGAAATTTTCAGAAATGGAATTTGGACTTACCAATCAACCCGCTATGCCATGGTGATCTCCACAAGCCAAAATCAGCTCCAATGTCAACCTAAAAACTACTTAATGTCCAGCCTAGGGTTTTATGAGGAGACCCTAATTTTTTCAAACTTTGAATATGGAGAATCTGATCCAGGAAGAATATGCATCGTCCCAAGGCGAGTTGAGAAAAACTTTTTTTCAGTCATATCTATGGACACAACATGCAAAAACTAAAAAGCCCTAGTTTCCAACTTTCGACAGTTCCAACTATTGCAATGACTTCTTTCTGCATTGCTCTGATACCATGTTGAGATTTTACTTAAGCAGTTATGTTATTCGGAATTCCTTAGACTTTAATTCAATTTATATCATATCATACTAATTGCATGCATAAGGATCACTAAAAGAAAGACATTCACAACATACACAAATATTTACCCTAGGAAACCCTCTTGGGGAAGAAAACCCAACAGAACTTCTTCGTTATATATTCATCAACAAAGTACAATGTCAATACAATGAAGAGCTAAAGCTCTCTCATAGAAAGATATGCATTATACAAAGATAAGACAAAACCAGAGATATTAGTCTTCCTCCAGCTGCTGCTTATCTCTCTTGCGCACTTGTCTCATTGACTTGATGCGAACTTGCTTGATGTACAAATGAGGAGGGTGGCACCCTCTATTTATACCTTGATTTTCTATTTCCATGCTTTCTGAGGCTTTCTAGAACTTTTTTGGGGTTTCCTTTCTAGAACTTTTCGAGGGGTACATGGTCGACATAAGAATATCTTCCGAAGTTACTTAAAATATCAACATTCTTTGCCCAAAATTTCCATTGCATCGAAAAGGCATCTTCTAGTAATCTAAAACCCGAATCATCATTGAATCTCCCCTTTGAATTTTTGTTTCAGCTGGAAAACCATCCTGCATGTCCACTTCATTCAGAACCCTTGCCATTTTTTTCTCGAAATATCCCAAAAAAATTCCTCCAATGCTATAAATCTATCAATCTTACTTCCTATTGCACTTAACACATCCTCTTACTTGTACTCAAGCAATAAACTTGGTAATAACACCTAAATGTGTTGTAAGTTCATCGGTTCTTTCCGAGGGTTAAACTCCAGTTTCCATCGATCTAACACCAATCTAGAAGGTCCCCACAACCAGTCACACTTCATTATATGCTTTGCATCCGCTGCTCTCTTCAATTCAAAGCATATACATCCCCTAATCAGAAGATGGAAATGTGGTATATTCCAAAACCTTACTTCAACTGACCTCTATATTTATCACTTTACCTATGAATCTACCAACTAGGGCCAGAGACATTAAACCCTCCACCATCTCCAATCCTAGCACATCAAGCCCTAGCACCATCTTCACTTTGTCTTTCTTGGGTCGAATCCATTTTTAACTTCGCCTGGCCTAGAACCTCCCTAAATTTCCTTCGGGTTCAATAGAATGGTCTACAAAAGATTTGGATTAATGTCTTTTGATACCTCAAGTTTTTCTTTGTTTTATGTAAAAACCTCCTATACTTACCTAAAGATCACGGACCCAAGCTTCCCTAACTACCTCTGTGAAAATGATAATGAAAACCATCCTCTTCGAATCCTCCAAAAATCAAGATATATTCCTCCCTCTACCTATGCCCGACATTCGTCTCAAAATCACCAAAACCCAAAAAATGTATAGGATGAGATGTTTCTTCCCTAAATGCACTGATGTTTCTTCCCTAAATGCACTCGATCTTCCATAAATCCACCAGCTCATCACGAGAATGAAAATTTGATTTCGGATTGGTGAGGTTATTCTCACGTTCATCAAGCTTAGGATCTATAATGTTATATACCTAGGGATCGAGGTAATCATATCATTACTACGGAATTCCTTTACGGTTGGACCACCCACTCGCCTGCACC
Organism: Larix kaempferi; assembly: GCA_027924585.1. Taxonomy (NCBI): domain Eukaryota; kingdom Viridiplantae; phylum Streptophyta; class Pinopsida; order Pinales; family Pinaceae; genus Larix; species Larix kaempferi. The sequence goes on along the minus strand of BSBM01000767.1, from coordinate 10,218,043 downwards.
ATCTACTAAGTTTGGACTATACATGAGTCGTCATGACCTCCTTCATAGAGTTCGGGGTGCTAGTTGTCGATTTTACAAAGTACTTGTCATCAAATGAATATATTTATCTCAAATCAATTGATTTTTATATATATATATATGAATTTATTTGTGGAGTAGATGGAAAAAGCTTGTATCCACTATTTATTGTTTCATTTAGACTTCATCATAAATGTACACGAAAGTAATATATTGGATGTATAGAAGCTTTGATATATGTGATGATTTGCAATGTGAAAGAGAAGGGATGTAACCCTTCATATGAATGTAATATTTAGTAATTAATATATTTTTTTTAAGGAAACGATCACTTAATAAAACCTAAGGTCGCTTCCCCACATTTATGGACAGCATCTAGAGTATGCCCATCCTCATAGACTAGTATACCTCACCTTGTAATTACAGCCACAAACTTTCATCCCCACCACCACCTACCCCTAAACCTATCGAACCTTACTACATGGATAGATAGATAGGTTGTTAATTTCATTCTTGGACTATATTACAAGTCACCACTACATAAATACTTCAACATTGAAGCATTGAAACTTTTAATTTGGAGAAAATTTTGGTCATCAAAGAGAAGAAATCACATAAACACCTTTTGTGGAGGATGGGGAAATCTTCAGTCTTTCTTTGTTTAGGGAAGTGATTAGAGTTGGAAAAAGAGGTGCATGACACAGAAAATAAAATCATTGGTCGTTTAATGAGAACTTAATAAATTGATGTTGTATACTCATTGTAAAAATTTCCAATGTATCCAACCAGTATCTAACCATTGGGCACTTAAGATGACATCAAGCCCATTTAAGGAAAATGTACCCAATGATTTCATCCATGGCGATTCCAAAATTATATTGACATTATGCCTTATAGATAAGAATTTAAATGGAGATTTTAAAACATAATAACAAAATTATCTTCAATTGTAAAGTGTAGATTTCATTTTTCACTAGTTTTCGTGTTTTCAATGATGATGTTTGTCTGGAGTTGTAATTGATTGGCTAATTGAATGATAATATAATTGTTAGTTCAAATGGAATACAATGAGTAAATCTTTTTAATTTAAATGGTCACTTGTAGTCAATTCCTACTAGCTCATTTGGTTAAGGTGTGGGTCTTGTCAGCAAGGCGATCTGAGTTCAATTCCTCTTAGGGGTGAGCTAGTTGGGAGGAGACACCCAAAAAATCTCTTAGGGGTGAGCTAGTTGGGAGGAGACACCCAAAATCCAACCAGTTGAGGGTTGGTGTGGCCCAGGTCGAGTGCGATCTCCGAGTAATTTTGATGGCTTAGATGCCCCTAGGTCAGGGTTTCTTAGACCAAAGGCCACTTTCGCAAGTCAAGGATATTCTACCAAACAAACAAACAAAAATAATCACTTGTAAGTTTGAATAAATAAAGCTTAAAATTTCTTAATTACAATATAAAAAAACCTTACTATTTTGTTATTGCAAATTAGAACGCATTTATTTTGTTTAAAAAAAATCATTTCCCATAATTTCTTAATTTAATTACTTTTTGATATAAAATTTATCTTTCAACCTTGGATATTATTTATCTCCATTTTGTGTATTCAATTCTCCTCAAAGTGAAGGATTACACATAAATGATATATTTCAATTGTAATTTCAGGTCTTACCCTACATCCTTTCCAGGTTAAATATTAATACTCTATTCTTAATAAACTCTCCACTTTCCATATCTTAAATGTACTTTTGTTAAATATAAATGTGATTCACATCATGGGATGTTAGACACGAAGTGATGATCTAAAGAAGAATTGTTGCAAATTTGTATGAAATTCAGGTGTTTGCCTTACACAAACATTAATGACTATTGCTAGTATTTTTCTTTTAGTGGTAGATGCTTTTGGCATATTAAAAAGAGGTTGTGCTACTTCACGGAAAGGATAAACACGCTTAGATGATTGCATGAACTAAAAAAGAAAGTGATATATTTTGGGAAATGAGCATGGAAAAGACCATTGTTTAGTTAATTACGTGAACTAAAAAAGAAAGTGATATATTTTGAAAAATGAACACGGAAAAGACAATTGTTTAGAATACAACAAATGGTGGTCAATCAATCAGTTTTTACATTAGTTCTTTGACCATTAGTTAATTAAAATACATTTCTTTTCTTTATCCCAAAACTTTCCCACAATCTGATTGATATTTATTTATATGTTTCTTCCATGTTGGCAGCAAAAGTTTTGTTAAGAGTGTTTATTTGCTTCACAACTATTTAATTAAAACACATTTTTTTCTTTATTGGCCTTTCCCACAACTTTCCCACAATCTGATTGATATTTATTTATATGTTTCTTCCATGTTGGCAGCAAAAGTTTTGTTAAGAGTATTTATTCGCTTCAATGGATTTTTAAAATCAATAGCGTTGATTTGAAAATTGTAGCACTTGTGTTTCATTGTTTTGTTTTCAAATTATAATAGCACACTCAATTGTTTCATTGTTTTGTTTTCAAATTATAAGACTCAATTTTCTATTTTCTTTTAAAATTATAATAGTAAATTGTTTTTTTCTTTTTTTCTTTTCAAAATACAATAGAAAATATATGCATTGATTTTTTTACTAAGAACACGAGATGTATCTTTTAAGAAAGAAAGAAAGAAAATGGAAAGCATCCGTAAGATTGAGAGAAGATATGCAACTATTGGATGGTGGCTACTTTATGAGATAATAGAGAAAGTAAATGGGCAAAATATGTAAGAGTAGAATACCAAAGATGATTGGGGATGCTAAATAGAGTAGTCAGGTAGAAATGTAGCAATAGAAGGGCAATGGAAGTGAAGAAAAGAAAGTGGCTTTGACACCACTTAGTACAAGATCGAAGTTTGTATCCATAGTTTATTGTGATTTAGACTTCATCACATATTCACATGATGATAAGATATTGAATGCATAAAATATTTGATATAGGTTGGGATGATTTTCAATTTGAATTATGCAATATATATACAAATGTAGAATGGGAATCCTTCATAGATACATAATATTTAATCATTAATAACATTTTTATCCAATAAAAAATTTGCAAGAGTACCCTATTCCTAGGGTTATCTAGATGAAGGGTAGCCAACAATAAACACAAGGGACATTATTGGATTTGAACAAGTAACCTATGGTCCCCCAATTGGCAACATGCCTTAGGAAGATGGTGCAACCAATTGAGCTAACCCTTGGGGATTTTTAATAATTAATATCTATATGTGAAGATTAAAAGTATTATATAATATTATTGATATTAATTCTACTATTTTTGGGTGCATTACAGTAAACTTCATGGAATTTACATACTTAAAGTTTATATTGTAAGACAAACAAAAGGTGCATGATTGGTTGCTTGAGCTAGGGTTTTTATCCTAATTATTGTAAGTTTTAAACCTTAACAGTGAAGTACAAACTTATATGATTCTTAAGCATTAACAGAAAATACACAATGGCACACACATTACACAGAGATTTTCACCTGGAAACCCTTGACCGGGAAAAAACCAGCAAAACTTAGAGCCGCATAGCTCCTTTTTCATTATATGTTTTATTTAACCATGTACAATACAATAAATGGTATTCCGCAGCATCTAAAACCCTAATTCGTTTACCCGGATTAGGTTACAACCCTAATTCCTTTTACCGGAATTAGATAGAGTACAATGGGTCGAAAATCGCGAAAAAGCAAAAAGCAACCCAAAAAATTTTGCGCTCCGCGCGGACTCCGGGGCCTAACGGCCCCCTCCGTGTCGTTTTGGAACCTAACGGTATGAAACGAAGGGGGTGGGCCCTGTCGGACTACCCCCCCCCCTCCGGACGCGCCCGCCGCAGGCGAATCACTAGTGCCGTAGGGATCGTGTTGTACACGCAGAGACCATGTGAAGAGATATAACATACCCAACAATTATTATGCAAGGCTGCTAGGGTTTATGGGTATGGGAATGGGAATGTCATTTTGAAATTTGGGATCATAAAGATGCAGGGTACATTACACATGCATGTGGAATATGTAAAATTTGAAAATAAAATGATTTGATAAAACAAAACGGACAAAACATATGATTATAATATCATCTCCGTAAGACCCTGCAATGACATCCCAAAATTAAAACATAATGAAAAGGGTTATTATGTTGAATTATAGTTTCTAAATGTTGTAAAAGTTCAAATTATGCAAAACAAAAATAGATTGTGTAATGCTCATGGGATATCTATGTAAATGCGTCTTCCAAATCCTTGATTAAGTGATCTATAGATAGTCGTCTCTTTAAATATTTAGCTCATTTGCAGGGTTTGTAATTGCATGCAAGCTCAATAAGGTCATCTAGTTCAATATCATCATCTACATATAAAACATCATCTATAAATAGGTATTGTTTCTTAAAAATACTTCCTTTGTACCTTGGTTCTTTGTTAGAAACAAGTCAAAGTGTATTGTGAATGTAAAATAATTTTTCTACCTTATTGATCCTAGTCAACTTCTCTTCATTGAATGACTAAAGCATATGTACTCAAATTCCTCTCAAAGGTTAAAGAAATGTTCTTCGAAGCATGTCTATCATGAAGTGACCAACAATATATCTAATTTTTGTGGACACATCTATTATACGAAGCCTCGCCTATGCCAAACTCACTTTGCCCAAGTGAAAATTCAATAAATTGAGTATATTTGATGGATGCCTCACCTCATGGACCATAATTCTTTTTCATTGTAGGCAATTGCTAAAAGCATTCATCTGTCGAACTTAAAAATGATAATAGATCCATGAAATTAACAAGAGACACAAACGATTAACTAAGATTCATAAAACTAGGTTGATCTACTCAAATACTCAATAGTGCATTTAAATAATCGATTCATTACCACACTAATTATACTAGCAATTTGTCAAATTATTGTCACCAATAAGGGGTTGAGCATTCATGCCAGTCCACATTTTAAGGAATGAATTGATAAACAATTCATAATATGGCTAATGACAATAAGTGCACATTAATCACTTTAACATCTACCCTAATGGTTATCTCCTTGCATTTTAAGGACTGAATTGACTGCACCAAGAGTAGCGAGGTGCTCTACAACCTAGTATGGGGGAGATGTTGTAACGTGTAACGTTGTGTAATGTTATGTAACATGCCATTCCCATAAAAAGAAAAAAATACAAATGCAAATGATGTCAGCTTAAAAAAAATAAAAATAAAAATTATATTGATTTTATCTTAAACTTGGATATATCAAGCACAGGATCAAATATCTTAAGGTGTAAATTTTTGCTTAATGGGTAAAAATTTTAAGATAAAAAAAAAAAATTAAACCTCAAGGAATTGGATCCCTCTAGTTGCTTCATAAATCCAGGTTTAAGATGGATTTAAACTAGTAAATCATTCATAATGTGGCTAATGACTATAAGTGGGCATTATGTTGGACACATCGAGCACACTGAGAGGGGGGGGTGAACAGTGTGTATAGATTTTATTACTTTTTCAACTTTAACAATCATCAGCAGATTATCCAATATTATGCAGAGTGCATTATTATCATTATATCAACAATTATATATCATCGTCACATGTCATCACATAGAAAGCACAACAAAACACAATACACAATATTTTTAGGTGGAAACCCAAGTACTGAGGGAAAACCACGAAAGCCTTTATAATAATAGTTTTCCAGCAACAACTGGAAGGAGGCAACAACCCCCTTATTACAATGACTTCAATTCTCCAGCTACAATTGGAAGGAGGCTACAACCCCCTGGTTTACAGGCTACAACCTAAAGGAATCCCTAGCTCCCTAGATTTTCTTGCCTCGTCCTGCCACCCTGATATGAAGGAACTACTGAACCACAACCGCACTGATCCTGTGGACCTGTTGACCAATACATGTACCACACTGCACAACAACTGTCATTGTTGACTATTGCTCATCAATTGTCACTCTGACTACTGCCCATCAACTGTCACTGCTGATCACTGACTACTGCTCATCAACTGTCACTACTACTCGTATAATTGTGCCACACTGCTCATCAACCTCTACAATCGATCTATCCAAACTGGTTGTATCAATCAAGTTGTACAACTCAAGTTTCACACATCATTCGACTCAGTCAATCTGAGACTTATTCCACCTGAGTCAAACCAACTACTCATATAACTCATTCAATCTGAGTTAAGGAATCTGCCCATGTAACCTAATCGATTGAATCAATGCACTCGCTACTCATTACCATTGTTTATAATTTCATCATTGCCATCATTGCATCATTGTTTCTATATATGTGAGCATATATAATCATGTGTGCATCACTGAGCATATAACATTGTGTATCATCATACACTACTAAGCATACCACTGTGTAAGTATTTCACAGTGTTTCATCATGCATTATTGAGCATATATCACTGTGTAGACTAAGCATACATACTGTGTAAATCATTGAGTAGACTAAGCATATATACTGTGTAAATCATTGTATAGACTGAGCATATATATTGTCACATCATTGTGTAAATAATACTTACTATTGCTTGTGTAAACTGGGCATACATACCATTACTTAGCATGTCACTATATAATCATCATATCACTATGCAATCATTACTGAGCATAGTGTAAACATAATCAAGCATCTGTGTATCATTGATCATTTCTGTGTTACAACTGGTTATATATATATATATATATACTGATCATATTGTGTAATCATTTTTGTACTGCTGGTTTAGCATATTACTGAGCATGCATATTGTCATTGTGTAAACAAGTTGAGGATACATACTTGTGTAAACATTATTGGCTCATCATTTCATCGTTGTCATATATATATCATTGAACAGGATGCTTAAAGACTTGAATTTTAATGCTTGGAAGGATGCTTCAACAGATTCTTTGACTATCTTCAACCTTCAAGAGATCCAACGTTCTGATAGTAGCATGATTTATGTGTATTTGTGTTTCAACCTTCCAGATCATGCTCCAAAATTCAGATTGTACCTTTTCACATCAGAAAATTTCAAACTTCATCGAGCCTGTGTCATCATATTCAATTGTTTACTAGCTGCTCGAAAAAATTACAGATGGAGAAATAGTCCTAAAACCCTGAAGATGCCAAAAAAAAATTATGTCTAACCACTGAAAATTTCCTCAGTAAAAAATTCGAATTTCAGATCTCATATACCACCGAAATTTCCATCTTTCAAATGAGGTTAAGCTTATATGTATACACATTTTCCAAATAATAATTTTTCTGGGCCGACCTAGCAAGGTTTTGTTTTTTTTTATTTTTAATTCAAAAATATTTCTTTTATTGTTGGACCGACTTGTTTGGTGGTTTAAAAATTTTAATTTTAATTTTAAAAAAATCTTTTAGAGGTTGGCCTACTCATATTCATCTTCTTCAAAGGTGCCACCATGTATATCATATTTAAGGGCTTCTTTGATTCAAGGAGCCACATTAAAAATGTTGCCACGTCAAAGGGTGTCAAGTGAGGTTTTGTTACCACTTACATGAGGTTTTATGGTCATACAAAAGGTTCCAAGATCTTCTTCAATAGCACTATGTCATCTATGCAACCATAAGGGCATCTTCAACATGGTAAATGACCACAGTATGGGTCATTTACATTCTTAATTTGTGGGGGTTTCTTAAATAGTCATTTTCAAATCTATTTGTACAATGAGTATCTTCATAACATATGCCATTACCATAGGCTTCATGGATGACAAGATTGATTCAACCATGTGCAAGGGTTATGGACATAAAGACATCTTCAATGTTCTTGTAGGCTAAAGACATGCTTCAAGGGTATCATGTCAACCTTGCTTAACAATCCAAGGATTCCAATCAAGGTCGTCATATGCAAGAAGGATTCTTCAAGGGTATTGTGACCAACTCCATCAACGTGGTTTCAGGGACCAAGCTTACAGGTATAAGGGCACAAGTCAACTGTGTATGGGCTTCAAGGACTCATAGATCATCAATTGGATTTAAATGGGACCAAGATACATCTTAGGGTTACTCAACAAAGTCAATGGGAAACCAGGGATTTTTCCAATGTCCATAGGCCTCCAAGGGATTCAATCTTGGGCTTGGACAAGGTCAAAAGGTCTCCTCTAACACAGAAAACCACAAGCTAAACACTAACCCTCAGGGGCTCCACAAGGGGCACCAATACTCAACTGTTGGCATCAATGACCAAGCATTGTTGGCATCAATGAAAACTTAATCAACAATCTCCCCCTTTGTCATTGATGACAACACTCAAGCTCCCTCTGAGAACGGGATCCCCATGTTCACAAATTCTCTCCCCCTTTGGCATCAATGGAAAAGGGCACTTCTTTTGACAATATTGTTCCCCCTCAGGGCATGCTCCCTTTGTCATCAACTTCTCTTACTTTTTGCAGGAACCTCCTCTGGAAATACTGCTCCCCCTATCACTGGGCACTACTGGTACTTTGATGGACTAGGATACTACTTGAACAACTGCTTATAGGATATTTTTTATCTTAAATATGATAATGAGGTACATAGATCCTTTTAACACATTCTTTGTACTTCAATTCACTGATTGATAGTCTTCAAAAATGGTATTAGGTTCTTCTCATTTTTTCTCAATGGAGCAATCTATTGACTTTCTTTTCCATACTTTGGTAGATTGATTGTTATTCATGACATTTGATTGAACTTGCTTTCTTCTCCACACTTTAACTTCTCCCTGCATCCTGCAATGTTTTTCAAAATGACCATAATGATGATAGTTATAACATTGAATAGAAAATGTACCTTGATTTCTTTCTGGAGTGATTATGTCATGAGCTCTGCAATGAATGGATTTGTGCCCATATTTTTTACACTTGTAGCAGTGACCATGGAACATTAAAGGATATCTATGAGCAAAGGATTTTTGTGATGTAGCTTCTCTTGATTCTGTATAATTGTTAGCCTTTTCTTCTTTTTCCATGGAGATTTCACTTTCTTCGGTGTTCTTCTCCATCTTTGAGTTTGTTTTCAACTGAACAGTTGTTTTGTTCAGATCTTCCTTCAGAGAGAGGATCTTCAATTCTTGCCTTTGACAAATTTCGATCTTTACTTGGAGTTGTCTTGTTAGGTCTTCTTCAATTTTCTTCACTTCTTCTACCTGTCTTTTCAGATCAACGACATTGTCTTCCATTTGTCCTTTTGAGTTATGATCTTCCTCATGATATTTTTGCAGTTGTTCTTTTAGTACTTGATTTTCTTTTCTGATCTCTGAGAGTTCCTTTTCAAATTCAAAATTCGTCAAACATAACTTTTGTAATTCTGTTTTCAAGGATTTGATTTCAGAATCTTGTTTTCTTCTTAGTTTCTCTTCAATCTCATGATTGAACTGAATTCCCATTTTGTCACTTGAATCTTCTTTCTGACTCGTGTTACTCTCCTTCTGTAATTTTTTAAGTAAGATATTGATCTCACTATCTTTGTCTTGAAGTTTGTGAGTCAATTCTTTCTCCTTATCTTCTAGTTGTCTTCTAAGCTTGTCAATTGGTTCCGATCGTCTTTTATTTTCAGCAACAGACTTCTCAAGTTTATCTTTCACAGAGTTGGATATGGTTTCCTTGATTCTGGTAGCTTCTTCGACTTGGAGATTTGGATCAATTATAGTCTGTGTCGCCTTCTCATATTATTCTTGATTCCTCTTATTAGATTTGTCCAATTGCTCTTGCAATACCTGGTTTTGTTCACAAAGTTTCTCAACCTCTTGCAAAGCATTAGTAATATCATTGTCTAAACATTCATATCTATCATTTATCAAGGAGCAATGAGATTCATCACATTTTGAAGTATTACATTCTATGAATTCAAAATGGATCTTATCTTCCATACCTGATAAACATATTTATTTAAAAGCATTACAAGCATAATGTTCATAGGACTTACCTTCATACTTACCTGGATCTTGTACTGTCCTTTTGATGGATTTGTCTTTTGCTTCGTGTTCTTCATCTGAGTTTAGCCTATTTATTTTGAAAGACAGTTCTTCAACTGAGTTTCACTTTCCTGTTTTCTCCTTAGTGGAGTAAAGTTGTTCTAATTTGACCCATAATCCCTTAGATGTGTTGCACTTCCCTATTTTCACGGGATCTTACAAGCATTCTAGAATGGCTTCCATAGCCATTGAGTTTTTTTATTTACTTCCTTTTGATCTATTGTTTTCACTTTCTTAGGATGATTGTAACCTGTAAGCACTGACTGCCATATCCCAATACCTTCTGCTTCAAGATAAGCTTGCATTCTTAATTTCCAGATCAAGTAATCTGTACCACAAAACAATGGTACTCCATTCACTGAGAACCCCATGGTGTGTAAAATATCTGCTTCAAGCTGATAAGGATTTCTGTAAAGGACCCGCTCTGATACCAATTGTTGGACACACCGAGCACACTGAGAGGGGGGTGAACAGTGTGTATAGCTTTTATTACTTTTTCAACTTTAACAATCATCAGCAGCTTATCCAATATTATGCAGAGTGTGTTATTATCATTATATCAACAATTATATCTCATCATCACATGTCATCACATAGAAAGCACAGCAAAACACGGTACACAATATTTTTACGTGGAAACCCAAGTCCTGGGGGAAAAACCACAGAAGCCTTTATAATAATAGTTTTCCAGCAACAACTAGAAGGAGGCAACAACCCCCTTGTTACAATGACTTCAATTCTCCAGCTACAATTGGAAGGAGGCTACAACCCCCTAGTTTACAGGCTACAACCTGAAGGAATCACTAGCTCCCTAGATTTCCTTGCCTTGTCATGTCACCCTGATATGAAGAAGGAACTACTGAACCACAACCGCACTGATCCTACAGACCTCCTGACCAATACCTGTACCACACTGCACAACAACTGTCATTGCTGACCATTGCTCATCAATTTTTACTCTGACTACTACTCATCAACTGTCACTGTTGATCACTGACTACTGCTCATCAACTATCACTATTGCTCGTATAACCATGCCACACTACTCATCAACATGTACAATCAATCTGTCCAATCTCGATGCATCAATCAAGCTGTACCAATCAAGTTGCGCACATCATCCGACTCATTTAATCTGAGACTTAGTCCACCTAAGTCAAAACAACTACTCATACAACTCATCCAATCTGAGTTAAGGAATCTTTTCATGTAACCTACTCGACTGAATCAATTTACTCATTGCTCATTACCACTGTTTATCATTTCATCATTGTTTCTATATATATATGAGCATATATAATCTTGTGTACATCACTGAGCATATAACATTATGTAGCATCATACACTACTGAGCATATCACTATGTAAGTATTTCACTGTGTTTCATCGTGCATTACTAAGTATATATCACTGTGTAAATATCATGCATCACTGAGTATATATCATTGTTTAGACTAAGCATACATAATGTTTAAATCACTGTGTAGACTGAGCATATATACTGTGTAAATAATTGTATAGACTAAGCATATATACTATCACATCAATGTGTAAATAATACTTACAATTACTTGTGTAAACTAGGCATACATATCGTTACTTAGCATGTCACTATATAATCATCATATCATTGTGCAATCATTACTAGGCATAGTGTAAAAATCATCAAGCATCTGTGTATCACTGATCATTTATGTGTTACAACTGGTTATATATATATCATTACTGATCGTGACTATGTAATCGTTTTTGTACTGTTGGTTTAGCATATTACTGAGCATACATACTGTCACTGTGTAAACAAGTTGAGCATACATACTTGTGTAAACATTATTGGCTCATCATTTCATCATTGTCATCTATATATCATTGAATAGGATGCTTGAAGACTTCAATTTAAATGCTTGGAAGGATGCTTCAATAGATTCTTTGACTATCTTCAACCTTCAATAGATCCAACGTTCTGATAGTAGCATGATTTTTGTGTATCTGTGTTTCAACCTTCCATTTCATGCTCCAGAATTCAGACTGTACCTTTTCACATCAGAAAATTTCAGACTTCACCGAGCCTGTGTCATCATATTCAACTGCTTACTGGCTGCCCGAAAAAATTACAGATGGGAAAACAGTCCTAAAACCCTGAAGGTGCCAAAAACAAAATTTTTTCTAACCACCGAAAATTGCCTCGGTAAAAAATCCAAATTTCAGATCTCATATACCACCGAAATTTCCAGCTTTCAAATGAGGTTAAGCTTATATGTATACACATTTTCCAAAAAATAATTTTTCTGGGCCGACCTAGCAAGGTTTTGTTTTTATTATTTTTAATTCAAAAATATTTCATTTATTGTTGGGCCGACTTATTTGGTGGTTTAAAAATTTTTAAATTTAAAAAAAATCTTTTAGAGGATGGCTGACTTGTATTCATCTTCTTCAAAGGTGCCACCATGTATATCAGATTTAAGGGCTTCTTTGATTCAAGGAGCCACATCAAAGAGGCTTACACGTCAAAGGGTGTCAAGTGAGTGTTTGTTACCACTTACATGAGGGTTTATGGTCATACAAAAAGTTCCAAGATCTTCTTCAATAGCACTATGTTATCTATGTAACCACAAGGGCATCTTCAACATGGTAAATGACCACAGCATGGGTCATTTACATTCTTAATTTGTGGGGTTTTCTTAAATAGTCATTTTCAAATCTATTTGTACAATGAGTATCTTCACAACATATGTCATTACCATAGGCTTCATGGATGACAAGAATGATTCAACCACGTGCAAGGGTTATGGACATAAAGACATCTTCAACGTTCTTGTAGGCTAAAGACATGCTTCGAGGGTATCACGTCAACCTTGCTTAACAATCTAAGTATTCCAATCAAGGTCATCCTATGCAAGAAGGATTCTTCAAGGGTATTCTGACCAACTCCATCAACGTGGGTTCAGGGACCAAGCTTCCAGGTATAAGGGCACAAGTCAACTGTGTATGGGCTTCAAGGACTCAGAGATCATCAATTGGATTTAAATGAGACCAAGATACAGCTTAGGGGTACTCAACAAATTCAATGGGTAACCAGAGCTTTTTCCAATGTCCATAGGCCTCCAAGGGCTTCAATCTTGGGCTTGGACAAGGTCAAAAGGGCTCCTCTAACACAAACAACCACAAACTAAACACTAGCCCTCAGGGGCTCCACAAGGGCCACCAAGACTCAACTATTGGCATCAATGACCAAGCGTTGTTGGCATCAATGAAAATGTAATCAACAGATTAATCTCTTTAACATCTACCCTAATGGTTATCTCCTTGATCATAAATTAAAGTGTTGATCTGAATCTCATGAGCTTGACCTTTTCTAATGGATTTGTAAGGATATATGTTTGTTGCTCAAACAAACAATATCTTAGCTCAATATCATTTGCTACCTACCCTCTAATATAGTGATAGTATTCTTCAATATGTTTGGTACACATGTATAGAGTACTGTACTTGACTAGTAGAAATAATTAATATTGAGCAATTATTCAATAAATATGTGCTATATTAAAGTGAATAAGACAGACAATGATGTAGAACTTGCATAATATAACCATTGTATTGAATAATCCAGAAAAGAGACAATAATGTTCACGGCCCTCTTTGAATTGTTAGCCTCCTTTGAGAAAATCTCCAATACAATAACAACACTTGGAAAAACATTCCATTGTCTAATAGCTCTATAAGTAGTTTCTCCCTAACTACTTATGGTCCAATCACTAATGAGTACTAACCACTTAGTGGGCCTTATTTAATAAAGAGGACCTTTTTACATTGAGTAAATACCAACTACCAAATGGGCCTTATTCAAAGAAGATGGCCTCGTGCATTGATTACTAACTCCTCAGTAACCCCAAAATAGGAAGGTTGGTGTAGGGTCCTAACATGTGATATTGCATTCTTAATAATCTTTATCACTTTTATTATTATAATCAATTCTGATTTGATAATTTCGCCTTCAATGCAAATGCTCAAATAACCTTTGAAACCATACAAAAGTAACTTAATTTTACTTCTTACGCATTTGTGGCATTTCCCTTAATCCTATATTGAGCATATACCTTGAAGTGTATATCATGTCCTCCATTGAACCTACCCAATCAACATATGTGTACCCTATACACTGAAATCCATCATTTATGGTGTGCTTGTTATCATCATTGATGGTTCCCTTCATGTATATGAGGGTCTTATTTACAACATTCCAATTTGTTGTCTTGGATGAACACATGGAACTTGGCACCATGGCAAGTGAAGTCAATTTTGGTTCGGTTTTGGTCAAGTATATCAAAGTTTAACCAAGTTGTCATTAGAACAACTCATTTATTGGCTTGGATGCATACTCCATTAATAAATAATGTACTTATCTCAATGGTTGTTGAATATGTCTTATAATCCATTATCCAAAATATTTGAGGCATCTCTTAGTAGACTTGCTTCAAGAAGTGAAGATATTGTTTTATTATACCACATTTCAATCCTTGGGAAACAATGCATAAACTGACATACCAATTATTGTGACTATTTACCTTACTTTCTTTGATTTTATCTTACAATGTATCATTCATTGGCTTGGATGAATCATCCATTAAAAAACGATAATTCTATCTATGTGGTTGTAGAATATGTCTTGATATCCATCATCCAAAATCTTTGCGGTATCTCTCTAGTGGAATTTCTTTGAGATGTCAAGTTAGTGTTTTCATTATGCCATGCCTTTAGGCCCAAGAAACAATGTGTAAGGCCCAAATATATCATATCAAGTATTTTGAATATTTTCCTTAATTGTTTTGATTTTATATTCACAATTGATTGGTCAATTCACGCTAGCTCACTCAATTAAGGTATGGGCTTCATTTTCAAGGTGACCCGAGTTCAATACCCTTAGGGGTGACTTAGTTGGGAGGAGACTCGCCAAAAAATACAACCATGTTAAGGGTTGGTGTGGCCCAATCCGGGCACGATCCCTAAGTAATTTTGACGGCTTAGATGCCCTTGGGTTGCGATTTCTTAGCCAATGGTTGAAATGCACTGGCCCCGAGTGACGGGCATTTCTATTCACAATTGATTGTAGTAATTAATGGATACACAAACAACAAGTATCACCATGCAATCCCCTTTGGTTTCATATACAATTTGGAATCCAATGGGACTCTTCATGTCTGAGATGCTTATCAATGTTTGTGTACCAATCCCTAGGTGCTTCCTTCAATCCATGCAACGCAACCAATTTTTGTACAAAAATTTCCTTTCCATTAACCTTATAAACTTGAGGTTGCTCCCTGTAAACCTATGAATCAAGAATTGCATTAAGGAAGTTACCCAAGCCTTGTTGCCAAGGCTACAAGTATTTCCTTGAGATTGGTCACATTTATTGTAGGGGAAGAGGTTTAGACTTTTTATTTTGAACATACCCCTTAGCCATAGGTCTAGTCTAGTTGTATCTAAGTCTTATAAATGCATTAACATCTTAAATTTTCCACCTCTAGGTGCTTCCTTCAGTGCATACAATGCCTTTGTTGATTTATGTGCATTAGGATATTTATCCAACTGAGATTTTCAATTATTTTGCTTAGTTATATTAATGTCATGCATGAAGGACTCAAATTAATATCATGTTCACCTTGACTATCACTAGTGTGACATGAATCTTGCAATTCTTTCTCAACATCATCAACTCTTTGTTATCCTTTTATCATAAGGGAAGTCTTAGTTTGATTCACCTTGAGATACTAATAAAACACATCCCTACATATCAAGAGCTTCTTTAACTCTTGGTCATATCATTCATGGAACTTATTTGTATATCTAGATAGGATGGATTTCCTTATCTTCAAACTTTTCATCTAAAATTTTGACATAGGCAATACTTCCAAGTATCTTATAAGATTGATCATTGACTTGTTTTGACTACAAACCTTATCAAAGGTCATAGTCCTTATTTTGATGGGATTCATATCTAACAAATATATTATTATATGATTTGATTTATTCCACAGGGAATTTTGAGTCTTTTTCCTTTGAACATGTTCATAGTCATCTCTTTTACAAGTCTATTTTTCTTTTCAATAACTCATTTTTGTTTATGAGTATATTTGTAGTAAGTTTCCTATTGATTCCATGTTCTTCCAAGAATATTGGAATTCAATGGAACAAACTCCGCCCCACCTTGCTATATGGTCTTGGTTCCTTCAACTTCTTTTCAATTTTGTCTTTCAACTAAGTCTTTCAAAGACAATAAATTTTCAAACTTAAGGATGTGTCTTGATCCTTCCAAATGTAGTCCTTGCATTGGTGTAGAGATATTTCTATGGACAAAATATTGTGGACATTGTTGTCGAAGCTCTCTCTCAAATTTGTTTTATATTACTTCCCAACAAGACAAGCCTAGAAAATATACTTACCCACAAGAATATTTTTTGAACCTTCCACCATTTTCAACTTTATTGTGAGACCAATGTAATGACTACTTAACTGTAAAAATCTCTTATGTCATAATTTCCTTTCATTAATAACGTGTTCACTTAACTTGTATTAGTTGTCCAATAAAGTGTCAAGCTTATACATCCCATTCTCTTCATATTCTTAAGTACCCTAATTGCAATTTGTTTTCATGTTCTTTTCCAAATACTTCATGGCCTTAAGCTAAACCATCAACTCCATTCTCCTTAGTAAGTTGACTGATTGAGAAATTATTTATTCCCAATCCTAGAGTGTAGAGAACATTATCAACTTTACATGTACTAACTTCCATCTTGATCATAAAAAATTCTACTAGTTTTATTCTTCATTCAATTACCGGGACTACATCCTTTTCATGACTTCATTTATGATCTTGGATGACCATTTCTTATTGGAAGTCGCATGTCATGAGAACCTAGAATTAAGGATAAAATTATCCGTGTCGTATATATTCTCACTTGCTATGAAAAAGTGTTCAAACTTATGGTGCTTCTTTTGCTTGTATTGAATTCAATTTATTTACTCGTGTCAATGTAAGAAATCAGAGGTGCAAAATATGCTTCCTACACTAATCAAAGAGAGAAGAATGTGCATAGATTTAACCAAACAAAATTACAATAAGGAACAACACAAAAACATACAACCAGTAGACAAATATTTCCAAGGGAAACCCTTCCACGAGAAAAAAAACCCACATTCCAAAGCGCACTCAAATGTATTAATCAACAACTAACAAATGGTTACATTACATAGTCTCTATGCTCTCAACATGAGTGTTCAACAACATAAGAATTTTGGATATTTCGACAGCATAACAACAAGTTAAAAACTCACACACTCTTTTTCCACCAACCTTAGCACTCAATATATAGGCATAGAAAAACCATAAACCATCTTTTAATTTTCCAATTCTACATACTCAAAGCCACAAACAATTAATTGGCAACTACTACTGCTTAGGATTCATTACTTGCTAGTGATCTGCATTTATTCTATGCCACTACTCAGCATTTATTACCTACCATTGTATAGCATGTATTCTCTACTGCAACTCATAAATCACTACCTACTATATTACAGGATCACAAGGTGTATGACACACTTCCCCCAACATTATCCCATTTTCCATATACCTTGCAAGAGTATAAGGGAGAATGCATCAAACTATGAAGCTAACTACTAAAAGACATAAGACCCATAGACTCACAACACCACTTCAATTTACCTATGGTCATTAGTTTTGTCAACGCATCTGCAACATTTTGCAAAGTAACAACTTTTCCTAGTATCACCTTTCCATCCTATACCATGTCTCAAACAAAATGGTAATAGATGTCAATATGCTTAATTTGTATTTGCATGAAAGGATGGATTCTTAGCCAAAAAAGTGGCACTATTACGATCACATTGAACTATAACATCTGAACACGGTTTCATAATTCAAATGGCCTCCTTACATGCATGAGTATACTTTACCTCTATAGTGGACAAAGAAACCATATATTGTCACTTGCTTGTTCAACTCACTACTCCACCAAACAATAAAGGCTCATTTCCACTTGTATATATCCTTCTATATACATCCCCTTCCCAATCAAAATCCCCATAACCATGTATTCCCACTGAGTGTGGGTCTCATACAAAAGAACTATAGCACAAAGTTCAAGTACTTACTTTGGATCAACCAAATATTTTTGTCTATTGTATCTCTCCTAATATTCATTCCTAATATATATTTTGTAGCTCCAGGTCCATAATGTCAAATTGTGTTGAAACATAAGACTTCAAATTATGAATAACATCTATGTTGTTACCAAGAAATAACATATCATCTACATAAAAGGTGATAACAAGAAAATGAATGCAACACACCAGTTTCCCTAGTTTGGTAGTGCAAGTAAATATATAATTGTAACAATCAATAGAAACAGCAAATAACCGTTGGTTGCAGTTAAGGAAGCACCGAAAAGAAGGGGGGAATATGAAACCTCTAGGGGGAGAAGGTAAGGGGTGGTATGGAGCCTTAAGAACCCTAATCCTTGTTAACCGAAGGTGGCTCACATGGGTGGAAGTGGGTGGCACATGTTGCCAATTATCCATACAATAAAAACCATGATATCTTGGGCAATAGGGAATTCCTTAATCATGGGAGATGGTACAACCCAGAGGGTACACAAGGCGGGAATGTTGAATTACAAAAAAAACAACAGTTTGCAATTACAATTCTGAATGTTGAATTAATAAATGCTATACTTGAGTTCTTGTGTGATGACTATCTACTTTTGCAACTTCTTCTTTTGGAGCAGTTGTGACAACAGAACCAAACCAATCCCAAATTTTCCTCGAAAGCTCAATACGATCAACCAGCCTGCAACTTTCACAATGAGATATAGTGTGCTTATGTAAAACCAAGAAATAATGCAACTACATACAACAGTCCATAACACCTCAATCAAATCTGCAATGGTTTGGCTATTGTTTTAACTATGTAGCATACACTTAAAAACTCTAAGCAAGGTATTTATACATGCTATAATTACCATCAATCAACAATAAAACCATAAAAGGCTGCATAAAAGGCTGCATGGCTATTAAATGCATTGTCTGACCAATGACCCGATGGTAACGTTTGACTATATAAAGAATATAAATTTTGGACATATAAGCCTGAATTGAAGTTGTGCTCCAAGTTCCAACCACTTGCATTGCACAGTTCTGCTTCTCCACAATATAACAGGGATTTAATTTGTACAGGTTCACCGAGTCCTTCATAGAGAACTATGTAAAAAGTAAAAGTAAGTTCTTTTGAAAAATAAAGTTACAAGGCCTTCATAAAGCTGCTCCTGAGTTTAAGGCCCGCATATTAGTCAACAATCATTAACATACATCCATCCTTTTAAAAGTGTTGACTGTTCAAATTAACAAAAAGCCTTCTTTTTTATTGTGAAAATATCTGACACCATAGTCCCACCCGCTGGAGAGTCAGCTTCACCCGAAGAGAAAAGAACAGAGGTCAAGGTGGGATCATAAGTTGTATCATATAAAAAGAGGCTAAGGCATTGGAATAAATTGCAGGAGTTGGAGTTTATCTCGCAAAGTCATAACTAGTTTCAATCAATTCAGTTCCAATCTAGTTCCAATTGATTGAGTCTAAAACATGTTAACAGTGTTTGGGAGACAGATTGAAAGTACAAGTCTATGTCTCTACCCCCTTATGTACAATTCAATCAGATTTTCTTTTCTGCACACTTTGCATACTTTGCACACTTTATACTATTTCTGCACGATATATAATATTTCTGTAGACTATATGAGATTTCTGCATACAGTATACAATTTCTGCAAACATTATACTCTTTCTGCAGTCACTAATCTATTCTGCAAACACAATGTTATTTCTGCAACACAGTCTTCGATTTACAAACGATTTACAAAAATGTGCTATCCAATATAGTCGTAAGCATGAGTTTGCAGTCACACATGGGGAGAAATATTATTAAAAATAAAAACACATGGGACTGGAGCACAAAACCCCAATGGTAATGAAAGGTTAACCCTCCAAGCTTATTAGTATCCAAATACTAGTTCAATACCAATAAAACCTTTGGAAACAAAATGTCAGCTGTCAAATTAGGGTTTCGTATCTCTCACCCGCATGAAATTAGGGTATCGCTTTGTAGCTTCAACTCAAATACGCAGCAATCAATTTCAATACGAAGCTTCACTTTCTCACGGAGCTTCAACCCAATATGTAGATACACCAATGAAGTTCAATATGCAGCAGTTTATGATCTCAGCTCCCAAAGAAATGCAGCTCCAGGGGTGTTACGCACAACTTAGGAAAGAAATGAAAAACGTAGCAGGCGCATCACAATAGCTTCACTTGGAATGAGAGACTCCAAAAATCAGTTATGGTCTCAGTGTTCACACGATGCAGTCTTCAAGCACTCACACATAGTCTTCAAGCAATAATCCATTCATTCGCAGTTTCAGCTCCACGATAGTGAATACTCAACGAAGCACTCAACTATACTAGCAGCATTCAACGATACCGACACAATAGTCATTCACATAAGCGAAGCAAGCTTCATGTTCAACACAGCTTCACTTTCTACATCGTCTTGACAGCTCCTCTCCACTCTAGATAAAAATGCAGCTTCAATGGATGCACCAAGAGAGCTTGTATTAGGGTTTAACACCATCAGTAGAGAGCGTACTACACACGTATGCAACCATCAAATACTCCAACATAGAAGAATCTCAATTTGCGTGAAGCAACTAAAGCCATAAGCGAGATCAAGTCCACCACTCGGTTGTTGTATCCCCACTCGTTGTCATACCGAGAGACAAGTTTCACAAATCCACAAATCAAAGCTATACCAACCTTGGCATCAAAGATACTCGACCTTGCATCACCAACGAAATCATTCGAGACAACATCATCTTCCTTGTATCCAAGGATGCTTTTTAGGCTTTTAGTGACCCTTCAGATGCAACCTTTATTGCTGCTTTCACTTAATCGTAAGATGTTGGTTTCGCTAGGAGACATGTCAGATCCACAACTGAAATGTTAGGTGTTGGAACATGGAAAGCCAATCTAGTTAGCTTCCCATTTAACCTTTCCAACAACCTTTGCAGCACCAGCTGAGCTCGGAATAATATTTTGTCCAGCACCATGAACTCCACACCATTCCTTCATAGATGGACCATCTATTGTCTTCTGTGTAGCTGTAGTTGCAGGAACAGTTGTCATAAGACCCTCGGCAATACCAAATTCTTCATTCACCACCTTTGCAAGGGGAGCAAGACAATTAGTTGTGCAGCGTGCATTTGAAACAATAGTCATTTCAGGCTTATATGATCCTTCATTCACTCTAACCACAAACACAGGTGCATAGACTGATGGAGCAGAAATTACGAACTTCTCGGCTCCTCCCTTATTATGTGCATATGCTTTCCCAGTTGTGAAAACTCCAAATGATTCTACAACATACTCAGCTCAAGTGGAAATTCTTCATGTGCAGGTAACTTAGTCGAGAGTCCATTCCACTCTCAGTCCTCATAACACTAGACAGAGGTCGATACCACAAAACATAATCCCCTGGGAATAATAGCTAGAAACCAAACTTTCACCCCATGACTCCAGTCCAAGCGATTGTCATTGCAACAAAGTAACATGCAAGACATAAAACAGTGCCTAGCCAGGTGGAAACAATAGTATACTGCAAACGCTGCATATGAGTAGGTATCTCCTTCGATTCACGACCAGTCCTCATCCAGAGGTGAATACTAATTGCATGATACACGATGGATAGCAGAGATGAGTATCTGCAGAGGTAGCAGGTAGAAAATATCTAGACACGTAATAGGGTTTCCACAGAAGCTTGTAGAGGTAACGGTTGTCAGGTGATGGCATGCAGAGGTGAATCCGCAGGACTGAGGACAGAAATCGCAGGTCTGGCAGAGCTGAGACGGAGCTGACAAGTGGGCATAACACTCCCTAGTATATTTAATTATGGAACCCCCAATGTATAGACACAAATAGCAATCCAGAGACAGTTTACAAGTGAACAGTCACAGAGGGAGAAGGCGCAGCTCACATAATAATCTAATTAGTCTGGTAGAATATAGAAGGGTAACCAAGAATAGCTCTGATACTCTAGGTGTCCAATAGGGTAAATAGGCAGTTACATACAAGTTACATACATAAAGCACAAATTTTCATTAATGAAATGTACAATATATACATGAGAATGACCCTTGGTTTCAATTTCCAAGTGGTCTTTTGAACTGGTTTTAACTTTTTCTATTCACATATTTTTGACTTTTCCTATTCACATGTGACTTTTGGTCTTCTTCTCACATAAATAAAAATATAATAACATAATAATATTCCTAACACCAAGGATTAGATTTCCAACATTATGTCACATGAATAGAAATATAATAACATAATAATATTCCTAACACCAAGGATTAGGTTTCCAACATTATGTCAATATCATAAGTGAGAATATAATGGATAATACAAAACCATGTGCAAAAAGCATGTGCACGTCCACAACAATTGGCAAATATGTGAATAAGCTAATAGCATGAACAATCTCCAAAACCATGAGCAAAAACCAGCGGAGTCAAACCAAAAGTGTGCCCCTCTTGAGAAAATGCTCGTCCCTAGAGAGTCAACAATGTACATGTGTGAAGGAAAATCAAGTATGCCTCTCTAGGATGAATATCCCTCACACATGAAGAATAAAACAAAGGATAGGTGCCACTTGTCAATAATGTCATAAATTCTCTCTACACCAAATGATATATGTACATGAATGTGCGATGTCATAAAAAAGATCCAACATAATCCCCATAAGTTAATCATCATGTTAAATTTTCATTCAGAATTCTCACAATGACTTAATTATTAATAAATTAAAACTTAGGAAAAAAAATTAATTAAATGCCATTAATCCAAAAATTCATATAGCCATGTGAAATGGAAGGGGAAACTATATGTGGTGAGTCTAAACATATCATGTGAAGACTATATGTACCCATACCTATGCTTAGATCACCCCAAAAAATTTCTTTGTAGCTCTACTTCAACTAATGTAAATCAAAAGTTTTAATTAAAATCCTATTAATCCATAACTAACATGAAACCAAGGCGAAATGGATCACAATAACTTCCAAAGTCAATAACACTGCTCATTGATGTCGGCACCTATCTCTCACATGCTTCTTTGATGGGTTGACCGTGTCAAACTTGGTCAAACTAACTAATCTCGAGAAGTACTCTACAATACAACTCACTAGGCTCATAGAATAGCCAAATGGGTATCAAAATCCATTAATAGACTTGGAAAAGAATGTGTGCATGAAATCCATGCACAACCATGAACATTTGAATGCATAACATTATGCAGTGGGTCCACCACCCTACAGTAATGACTAGTCTACAGAAGTAGTGACCAAATAGGTGGCATATACATAAATAAATGGCCAAATGGGTAATGAATATGTTCTCAAAATGCACGGATTCCATGTACAACAGAAGATGGCCAGCATGTCCCTCAGTGTCAAGACTAGCCACTATATAAAACTAACCAACTGGCACTGAATACAAAAAGAAGTGAAGAAGGCATGATGG
Organism: Larix kaempferi; assembly: GCA_027924585.1. NCBI lineage: Eukaryota > Viridiplantae > Streptophyta > Pinopsida > Pinales > Pinaceae > Larix > Larix kaempferi. The sequence goes on along the minus strand of BSBM01000767.1, from coordinate 10,194,380 downwards.
TATCCATGTAGCAATAAGATGTTGTTGTACTATAATCAAAAGGTAACCCAAATGGACTAATAGTAATGATGTACATGTGCATAATCAATGTACATAGTAATCATGATGCATTTAATTGTTTATTGTGAGTCATCATATAGCATAGTCATAAAAAACATGATAATATACCCCATAAGTATCTTCAATGAATTCATCAGATTAATGATTTAGGAACCTATCATTACCATGTTGACATCAAAGCATTTACAAGGACCAATTCTTTTTCAGGGTGGATACAGATGATGAACTAGGTTAGACTATGAATTGGCTTACACTAACTAAATGACTCATGATAAAGAAGTAGGGGATCCTTTGTAGTTTAATCAACCATGCAAGTACCAGAGAACAATAAGTGTCGTATGAGAGGGAGTGTGTTATGAAATGCATTTCCCATTTGATCCCAATAGTAATATTTCCCTTTCTTTTTCTTTTGATTTTTATTTTCATCACTTTTTCTATTTAGAGAATTAACGGTTTGAAGTATATCGGCCATGATTTATACCTTTTGGATACCAATGATGACATGGCCTTATCTCCACTTCCAGCAAGAGTCCATAGCCTCGACGAAGTTGCCTCAATAAAACATTTTCATGCAAATAGGCCTTGCCTTTCTGCTAGTCAAGCATCCATAGACCCAACAAGGATTACCTATTCCTTCAACCATTAACCATTTTATTTTTTATATCAAGGGGAATTTTTGGATCTCAAGAGAAAGGCATTTCTCATTTTTAGAATTTCCTTATTATGACAGTTATCCTCGGGGAGCATACTTGAGAACCTTCTTCATTAGGATTCTCTACTTGTAGTTCTTCCTGACTATTGACAGTTGGCCACGGGAATCTACACAAAAGCTTCATGTATTGAGGATTCACTACAACACAACAACTCAAGATTCATAGGAGAGAAACACAAAGCAATGAAGGTGACATATCCAACAAAGGGGAAGAATAAGAGCCAAACAAGTCAACTTCAAACCAATGGGATGCAAACGTGAAGTGAAATGATGTGGGTGATGTGGAGAAGGACAAAATTGAAACTGGAGAAGGGGGGATAGTTCTTGCAAATCCAAGATTCATCTTGGTCATGGCATGTAAAAATCAAAAACCACTTTATCCTCGTCAACCCATGACGGTTACTACTAGCTATACTCATCAAAAGACAATCAAATGCATTATACAGTAGCAATGAAATATAACATCATCCATGAGTATATCATCATCAATAAGGCATGGAATCATAGTAATATCATCTCATCACCCATATCATATGAAGTATCTTAGCAGAAAAGAAGGAAGATCACTAAGAATTTGGTATCCGTCAACAAAAGTGAAGCAAAAATAAGTAGAAGTATGCCAATATAGTATGTGGCATAACAGTGCCCACATAAACATTCATAGATATGCATATATGGGGATCTACCCAAAAGCGTCATGTGTTGAGGATTCACTACAACACAACAACTCAAGATGCATAGGAGAGAAACACAAATCAATGAAGGTGACATATCCAACAAAGGGGGAGAGCAAGAGCCAAACAAGTCAACTTCAAACCAATGGGATGCAGATGTGAAGTGAAATGATGTGGATGATGTGGAGAAGTACAAAAGTGAAACTGAAGAAGGGGGGGTAGTTCTTGCAAATCCAATATTCATCTTGGTCATGGCATGTAAAAATAAAAAACCACCTGACCCTCGTCAACCTATGACGATTACTACTAGCTATACTCATCAAACGACAATCAAATGCATTATACAGTAGCATTGACATATAACATCATCCATGAGTATATCATCATCAATAAGGATGGAATCATAGTTGTTGATTTCTGTACCTAGGAAAGTGTTCCCCTAGGTGACTTTTGCCTAAGTCACTTAAAAGGGGAAATAAAGTGACCCTTGCATTAAATGACTTGAGATGAGCATTTAATGTAACTTTAGAGATTAAAGTCAATTTTTTATAAATTTAAGTGGGTGAGTGAATTTAATATTTATGACAATTAAATGAGAGCATTTAATCTCATCCACACATCTAGTCTAATCTCAGCCATTGGATTAGATGGTCCCTCACCTACCTAGGGTTTAGACAAAAAGCAAGGGAAAGTCAATTTTGGCTCATTCTTGAGAAGAGAGTGAAGAGAAGAGAGAATAGAGAGGGCACAGAAATCGAGGAGATTCATGAGCAAGTTTTCTCGGTAACACACATTTCGAGGAAGAGAACTTTAGTTAGGCACATTTCCCGAGGCACCGTATAGCACTATTTTGGGCAAAGAAATCAAGGATTGTCCTGGGCACATTTCCCGAGAATAGTAGCACAGAAATCGAGGGAAGTTTTGGGAACATTTCCCGAGAACAGCAACACACATTTCAAGGGAGTTCTGGGCACATTTTCCAAGACAAGCACATTTTTTTAGGCAGGAAAACTGGGCACATTTCCCAAGGCAGTATTTATTGCAGGCACAGATACCGAGACTGTACTATGGCACAAATCTCAAGGCAGTTGACCGTACAACATAGAAATCGGTGCAGATTTGGCACAGATTTCGAGACAGGGTACAGCACAAATTTTGAGGTTAATTTGGCACATATTTTGAGGCAAGGCACAACACTGAAATCGAGGCTGATTTGGCACAGAAATCGAGGCAGTCTTCTGGGTGAAAAAATTGCTGGTTGAGATAAGTGGTTTTGACTGGAAATTTTTGTACTGAATTTTTTCTGAAGAAATAATATACTCTCTCTCTCTGACTGGTTTTCCCCTAGTGGGTTTTTCCAAGGCTATTGGCCACAAATTTCTGAGTCTAAAATATTTTATGGCGTGCATAAGTATTTAATTTTCTGCCTGTTATATTGATTTTTAACTGTGTTTTTAAAGTCTGAAAATAACATGTCATTTCCAGCCATGATGAAAAACTGGGTTGGGCATTAAACAATGGCAAGTTGACTTGGAAACCGGGTTGGGTTAAAATATCAGAAAACTTACATGGTATCAGAGCTTGGAGGCAGAAAACTAAACTTATTTCAGACATTCAGTGATTTCTTCTATTAATGGGAAGCACCTTGTTGAGATGGCTACATGACTTAGGTTGGAGGATAGGCTAGATGGGACATGAAATTTTGTTCCATGGAAAGCTAGGATAATGCTGATTTTGGAAGAGAATGAGTTATGGTATGAAGTGGTAAACAGTACTACAGCTCACCCTATTCAGATTCCCGATTTTATAGACACAGCTGCATTGTCAACCTTCAACAAGAAAGACTGTAAGGCTAGAAGAATTATCTTAGATGCAGTTAAATACCACATCATTCCCACATTTCAGGTAAGGACCATGCATTTAAAATGTGGGCAACCTTGACTAGTTTATACCAGAGCACTAATGAGAACCGAAAGATGGTTCTAAGAGAGAAGTTGAAGGGTAAAAATATGAATGGTGGAGAGGGAGTGACATCTTACCTTACCGGGATATCTTAGGTGAGATATGAGCTAGTAGCAGTTGGGGAGGTAGTTTCTGACTCTGAGCTTGTGCGGATAGCAGTGAATGGGGCTTCCAAGCCTTGGGGTGCTTTTGTGCATGCCATAGTGGGCAGGGAGAACTTACCTTCTTGGGATAGACTGTGGGATGATTTTGTACAAGAGGAGACCAGGAGAGGTCTTGTACAGGGTATCTCTTTACAGGGTAGGGAGGATGAGGAGAATGTGGCATTGACTACAAAGGGAAAGAAGAAGAAGAAGAAGAAGGGCCCCAAGCAGGGTGGGGTCAAGCAGCAGCAGGGTAGGCAGAAGAAATATTTGAGCAAATTCAAGTGCTTTGCTTGTAAGGGATTTGGGCACTATGCTTCACAGTGTCCAAAGAAGAAGAAGAAGAAGCAGACCATAGCCTCAACGGAAGTTGATGATTTTGGAGAGAGATTTCAGAGAGATTTTTATCTGTGTGATGGACATGTTGAGAGAGAGAGAGCCTCTATAGTTACTAGAACTGACTTGGATATGGAGATGGAGTATTATTTGTTGATTGTCCATCAGATGGGTGCATCCACTACTAGCACTTGGTATATTGACAGTGGAGCTTCGAGTCACATGACAGGTGCTTGAGAGATGTTCTCTAAGCTTTCACAGATAGGTACAGATGTGGAGGTTGTACTGGGAGATGACACCATTGTCAAAGCAGTTGGTCGTGGGACCATTACCTTTCAGAGGGATTCTATGAGTCCTATGATTCTAAGGGATGTGTTGTTTGTCCCTGGGCTGGAAAAGAACTTGGTATCAGTTTCCACCATTGAGGATAATGGTCTTGGGATTTGTTTCTTGGATGGACGAGTGCAGGTATTCCTCAAGACTACAGGACTATCTACCTCCATGGACATTGGGGTTAGAAGTGGAAAGCTATACAAGCTCTTATTTCAGCCGTAGCATGCTTTGGCACACAGCAACAGCAGTGAGCTATGGCATCGAAGGATGGCCCATTTGCATCACCCAGCTTTGAGATTGTTGAGGAGTATGGTTACAGGTTTACCATAGTTCAGCACATAGCAGAGTGATGTTTGCAGGGGGTTTGCTTTGGGAAATTACACCAAGACTGCTTTTCCGAGGATCAGCAAGAGTACTTGACTTGATCCATACAGATATATGTGGTCCTATGTCATCAATTTCCTTGACTGGATTTGAGTATTATATCTCTTTCATCGATGACTACTTCAGGAAGACCTGGATCTACTTCTTGAGGATCAAGAAGTCATCCTTAGTATTGAGGATCTTCCAAGAGTTCAAATATCTTGTGGAGAATCAGACAGGGAGGAGGATTCAGGTCCTGAGATCGGACAATGGAGGTGAGTATACCTCCAATGAGTTCGATGAGTTTTGCAGACAGGAGGGCATACAGAGACAGTTGATAGTTCCATACACTCCTGAGCAGAATGGAGTAGAGGAAAGGAAGAACAGGGCTATTCTGGGAGCAACGAGAGCTATGCTTCATGATCAGAGTCTTCCTTTCTTTCTTTGGGCAGAGGCTTGCAGTACTGCAGTTTACCTGCAGAATAGGAGTCCCCACCGTGCCTTGGGGAGGAAGACTCTTGAGGAGATGTTCACATGAAAGAAGCCTGAGGTTGGCCATTTTCGCATATTTGGTTGCTTGACTTACACTCATGTCCCTTCTGAGAAGAGGACAAAGTTTGATCCCACTGCAAAGAGAGTCATCTTTGTGGGATATGATGAGACTTCGAAGGCTTACCACATTTATCTTCCTGGCCAGAAAAAGGTTGTTGTGAGGCGGGAAGTGAGATTTGAGGAGGAGAGAGCCTTTAGGAAGTCTAGAGAGTTGGAGCATGGGGAGCCATCGGCTTCCACACCTTAGGTGACACAGGCATCTTCAGTACAGATCACAGGTCCACATGTTTCCGGAGTGACTGGGTCACAGGTTACAGGAACAGGTTCTACAGGTTCAGTAGTTCATCCAGCAGGTACTCCAGGGACAGGTTCTAGTTATCAGGTTACAGGTTCACCAGTGACTAGTTCACGGGATACTGGTCCACAGGTTGCTGGACCATCTGCTTCTGGCAGTTCTTTAGATGAGGAGAGACCAGTTTGGGAGGATCCTTCAAGGAAGAGGAATCCTAAATGGCTTCGTGATACCTTGGAGGAAGCAGAGGCAATTGGTAGGCCCCAGGAGGAGGTCAGGACAGTAGTGATGTCGGATAGATTGGGCATGGCTCCAGTTGCGAGTCTTCATGATTCAGAGCCTTCCACATTTGAGGAGGCCTCTCAGCATCAGGTTTGGAGAGATTCCATGATGGAAGAGTACCATTCCATCATGAAGAATGATGCATGGGAGATAGTACTAAGACCAGAGGGGAAGTCGGTTGTGACTTCCAAGTGGATTTACAAGGTGAAGCATGTTGCAGATGGCAGTGTGGAGAAGTAAAAGGCTCATTTTGTGGCATGAGGGTTTTCACAGATAGAGGGAGTTGATTATGATGAGACCTTTGCGTCGGTTGCTCGTTATTCTTCCATCAGAACAGTGATTTCTATAGCAACAAAGATGGGTTGGAAGATCCACCAGATGGATGTGAAGACCGCATTTCTCAATGGTCTTCTGCAAGAGGAGGTTTACTTAGAGCAGCCACAGGGCTTTGAGATTCATGGGAGAGATTCTCATGTGTGCAAGCTGAAGAAAGCCTTGTATGGACTGAAGCAAGCTCCTAGAGGATTGATGCGTGTTTTACATCGATGGGTTTTCAGGAGAGTTAGGGTAATCCCAACCTTTACTACATTGTGGTTGGTGGAGATCCTTTCATTATTTTGTTATATGTTGATGATTTGTTTATCACTCACTAGGGAGGAGCATCTCATTGCACATTGCAAGAGAGGCTTTGCTACAGAGTATGAGATGGCATACATTGGGTTGATGCACTATTATCTGGGGATGGAGGTTTGGCAGGATCCTGGTCATATTTTCCTGGGACAGGGAAAGTATGCAGTAGACATTCTAAGGAGATTTCGGATGGAGGATTGCAAGTCGATTTCCACACCTATGATCACCAACTGGAGGAAGCTTCATGCTTCTGAGGGTAAGTTGGTGGATCCTACACTATACCATCAGCTCATTGGGTCATTGATGTATCTGGTCAACACCAGGCCAGACTTATGTTTTGCGGTGAACACTCTTATTCAGTTCATGGTGGAGCCTAGGAGTGTGCACTGGGTAGCTGCAAAACATGTGTTGAGATATCTTGCAGGGATAGTGGACTATCATTTGGAATACAAGGGTTCGGGTGGAGTCAGTTTGGTTGGTTTCACAAATTCAGAATGGGCAGGCAGTGTGATGGATCGGAAGAGCACTTCCGGTTGTTGTTTCAGTTTGGGCTCAACAGCAGTGTCGTGGTTCAATTGGAAGCAAAATTCCGTTGCTTTGAGTTCTGTTGATGATGAGTATATGGCAACCAGTCAGGATACTTACGAGGCACTATGGCTTCGTAAGTTGTTGGTTGATTTATTTGATCAGGATTTGAGACCTACGGTGATTTACTATGACAATCAGAGTTGCATCAAGCTCTCTGAGAATCCAGTTTTCCATGACAAGTCTAAGCACATAGAGATCGGATACCACTTTATCCGAGATTATGCTCAGAGAGGAGCTATGGAGTTACAATACATTTCCATTGATGAGCAGGTTGCAGATATTCTGACGAAATCTTTGGGGAGGGGCAAGTTTGTCTTATTTAGAGATAAGTTGGGAGTGGTGCAGAATACCTTCCTTAGTAAGAGGGAGTGTTGATTTTTGTACCTAGGAAAGTGTTCCCCTACGGTGACTTTTGCCTAAGTCACTTAAAAGGGGAAATAAAGTGACCCTTGCATTAAATGACTTGAGATGAGAATTCAATGTGACTTTAGAGATTAAAGTCAATTTTTGATAAATTTAAGTGGGTGAGTGAATTTAATATTTATGAGAATTAAATGAGAGAATTTAATCTCATCCACACATCTAGTCTAATCTCAGCCATTGGATTAGATGGCCCCTCACCTACCTAGGGTTTAAACAAAAAGCAAGTGAAAGGCAATTTTGGCTCATTCTTGAGAAAAGAGTGAAGAGAAGAGAGAATAGAGAGGGCACAGAAATCGAGGAGCTTCATGAGAAAGTTTTCTGGGAAGCACACATTTCGAGGAAGAGAACTTTAGTTGGGCACATTTCTCGAGGCACCGTATAGCACTATTCTTGGCATAGAAATTGAGGACTGTCTTGGGCACACTTCACGAGAACATTAGCATAGAAATAGAGGGCATTTCTAGGCACATTTCCTGAGAACAACAGCACACATTTCGAGGGAGTTCTGGGCACATTTCCCGAGACAGAAGCACAGTTTCTGAGGTAGGAAAACTGGGCACACTTCTCGAGGTAGCATTTATTGCAGGCACAGATACTGAAACTGTACTGTGGCACAAATCCTGAGGAAGCAAACCATACAACATAGAAATCGATGCAGATTTGGCACATATTTCGAGACAGGGTACAACACAGATTTTGAGGTTGATTTGGCATAGATTTCGAGGCAAGGTACAACACTGAAATCGATGTTGATTTGGCACATAAATCGAGGCAATCTTCTGGGTGAAAATTTTGCTAGTTGAGATAAGTGATTTTGACTGTAAATTTTTGTACTGAATTTTTTCTGAAGAAATAATATACTCTCTCTCTCTCTCTGACTGGTTTTCCCCTAGTGGGTTTTTTCCAGGGCTATTGGCCAAAAATTTATGAGTCTGAAATATTTTATGGCGTGCATAAATATTTAATTTTCTACCTATTATATTGATTTTTAACTGTGTTTTTAAAGTATGAAAATAACATGTCATTTCCATCCATGATGAAAAACTGGGTTGGGCATTAAACAATGGCAAGTTGACTTGGAAACCGGGTTCGGTTAAAATATCAGAAAACTTGCATAGTAATATCATCTCGTCACCCATATCATATGAAGTATCTCAACAGAAAAGAAGGGAGATCACTAAGAATCTGGTATACGCCATTCCAACTTTCCCCACTCCACCTCCCATCACACCTGTGAACCTCCCCATACCCCTAGCCTCTACCACCTTCACACTCACTCCACTCCCGCGGCTACACTTATCTCACACCACCAACTATGCACACCCCTCCATTCCACCTCACTCTCCTCTTCATTCTCTGCTCACCTTCTCACTCACACTTCTCCCTCCTTCTATGCGCTCTCCAACAGTGGATTCTCCACATTGTTGCCTCATCTTCTTTCCTGATCGCATCCTATCCAGTGCATTCTCCCTCCACACACAGTCCATTCACCCTCCACACCCTCCACCTGCACCATCACCTACCTTACCACACCACCACTCCTCTCCTACACCTGCTCCACCCTCCTCTCCCGTGCCTGCGCCTAATTCCCTAACCCACATCGGCTCCTCCATGTGTGTCCATCTATCTCCCTCCTCAACCTGCAACTTCCCATCGCATCCCCCTTCTACGTTTCCAGCCTCCCGCGCACTCATCTTCTACACCTCCCTTTCCAACTGCATGCGCCACAACTCCCCACGCTGTGCCCTCCTTCCTCCTTCCTTTCCCTCGTGGCTCCTCACACCCCAACTCTCCTCTTTTTCCCCACCTCCCTTCCAAAATTCCCTTAGCCTATGCCCTTCCCACGCTGCACCACTCCCACACATTCCCCCTACGCCATCTCCACTCAGCTTCCTTCCCTCGCTGATCTCTCCTTTGCGACCACGCCAACTCCAACTCTTCTACCTATTTCCACATGCCAAGTCATCCCTCCCTTCATGCATTCCCTCAATGCATTCTTCCATTCACCTGCTCTCCTCTCTGCACCAGCCTCCTCACCCATTATGCCTCTCCCTCACCATCTACACCCATGCATGCTTCCCATTTGTGCCACTGTTCCTTGCACCACCTTCCAGCGACCTCGCACCACGCCCGCGACCCTCTCCCATACTCCACGCACTACCTCCCTACACTGCATCTCACCTTAACTTTTGTGCCTGTCCCATACGAGAACTCCTCCAATCGCTTCTCATCCTACGTGAGCCACCCTTCTCCTCCATTACCCTATCCGATTGCACTCTCGCACTGTAACGCCCCATATTTTGATAGTCTTTAATTAAAAACTCTAATGTGAATTAGCTTAGGAATGCATTTGCTTATTATCTGTTTGACGAAGATATATTGATTAAGATGATTATCAGGTGCACATGTGGACTCCCTTGAGGTGTGTATGGTAAATGTAATTTACTGTTTAAATTATTAATGGCAATGAATGCGTTACTTCATATGGAACACACAAATTGAATATAGAATATCCATATGTGGAATGTTAATTTAGTTTGTTTGCAAAAGAACTTACATAATTATATGTAAATATCGTTTTAGTGATATGTATTAACACTTGAAAGAGTTGGGTATGTCTATATATATGTTTCATGTTAATGATGAACTATTCCACATGTTGATTGGCTTTGAGATAGGCATATTCCTATAGTGCCAAGGGGCACAAGATGTCTTGGAAATTAGGAGGATAATGGTGTTATATCAATTTTATGTTATTTGATTTTGAATTCAAATATTTCTATGACTTGTGGGTGAGTGTGGGTTTTGACAGGAACTACAACTTGCCCAAAGTGGTTGTTTGATGACGACACCCCTTAGATCAGTGATGGTGCAGTATGGTTGATGTAGGTCGTTGACCCTAGTACTATCAAGAGGGGTGGAGGCATTTCCCACCGTCGAACCTCTGAAACCCAGAGTCGTGGGAAGGCTGTGCTGAGCACGCTCCCGTGGATGTGGGATGAGGACTAGTGGGTGCCTGCTGGGGAAGCTTGGTCGATGTGGTCGATCAACACTTCTGCTCACGGGTTCTATACATGGTCATACGCGTAGTAGAGATTCCATGGTATATTCCAGCAGAGGATGGGATGGTGAGGTCAGGAGCTGGAAGTAGTGGTGATTAGGTGGTTGGAGTACTGATGGGATGGATGGGACCAATTATGGATGGATGGTGTTCTTGATTGTTATTAACCATCGTGATTATATGCTCAATTTCATCATTATGTTTACCTAATTCTATTTTATTGCTTATGATCATGAATGATGAATGATGCATTGTTTAATTGTCCTTCTATATGTTGTTTGCAAACAATGTAATAATGATATATTAGGAGCATTAAAAGTGATTATTAGTACCCACGCTTAAGACATGTGCACTAGCCATGCATACACCAATTCGTGAGTACATTACTCTGATTGGTCGATCGATGAATACATTAATATAATTATATTAGCTATTAGTAACTTGGTTGATGAATTGTTGAAAGCATTACTTGTGTGTTGAAAGTATGAGTTTGTTGACTTGTTTAAATATGTTTTAGATTTATATAAATTGATTGGATTATTGAATTCCATATATAATTATATACATATAATATATGTCATAGTATAATATAGTATATGAAAAATACCTTATTTGACTTATGTATAAGAGGATAATATAAATAAATGCATATAAATAGGATTGCACAATTTTTTAGGAAATAGATGTCATAGTTGCATTTAAGATAGAAGCATGACAAGTGAGACTTTGCAACCATGTTTATTAATATTTTATTTATTCAAATCAAATTGCTATTTTTTTTAGAAAATGAATTTATTGATTGTTGACTATTATTTTATGGGAAATTATTGATGGATGAGGAGGATGAGGACTTTGGATATAAATAGGAGACTTGAGATGGAGAAGGGGAGTCTTTTATCTTGAAGGATATTTTGGTAAGAGTTTTGATAGGAAGAGGTATTTTGGATAATTTGGGGTATGAGAAGTTGGGAAGAGTTGGAAGAGTTTGAGAACTCTTGGAAGATTTGGTACATAGCCTACTAGTGCATCACTGTTCTATTCTTTGGGGGTCTTGGGAACAGAGGGCCAGGAGGCCATTTGGATGGGACCATTCAATGGTTTCCTGGGGCTAGGGAGCTGGCTAGGCCCCTAGTTGGCTGGGAGGTAAAACCGTGGTCCTTCTTTGGGAAATGAAGATGGAAGCAACTCGAGGAGAAGAGGGAATCTTGCTCAGTTTAAACTCTGTCACCATTCTTATAACGAGGTATTTTTATTGTGATTTTAAATTGTCATATGATGTTATTGCTACATGATTTATGATGTTAATTTATGTTTTGTGAATCACCAATGAAGTTTTAAAAATTCTAAGTTATTTGATGCTATTACAAAATGCTTATATGTTGTTTATGTGTTGTTATGATTACACATTGATTATATGTTGCTTAGTCATAAAATCTATGTTTAATTAAATTAAAATTTATAATGCCAATGGGGGGCATTACACGCACTATTCACCCTTTCTTCATCACTCTACACCAAAACCCTAAAACCCTACGTCCACTTGAAATTATTTTATAATAATAATATTATTATTTATAACAATTTGTATTATTATATTTTAAAACCCTAAGCCAATCTACGTCCCAAAAAAATTATTATAAATAATATTTATTATTATTGTTAATAATTATTATTATTTCAATACTTTAATTATTAATAGTATATAATAATAGAACTATTATTTTATAATAGTAGATATTATTTATTGTTAATAATTAATTTTCTATAAAATATGAATTATCTTCTTCTCGTAAAGGAGAAAAAAATAAAGAAGGTTATTTAACCTAATAAGAAGAAGACCAATTATTGTCGAAGGAAGGAAGACAAAAATCAAACAAGATATTAAAAAGAACAGAAAACAAGTCTCAAAAGATATTGAAGAAAGTATGGATTCCATATATAAATCCAAATTTTGGACTAAGTGTCCTTATTGCGAAATGGAATTCCAATATACGACAGTTTTTAAGAATTGCAATCACTCCTGTCCAATATGTAGTAAAAACTTGTTTGTGAAGGACAATCAAGGTCAATCACAATTTGCAATCACAAATACAGAATTGGAAGGTGAATTAGGATACTACAAGGAAAACAATAAAAATATACAATTTGAGATAAGTAAGCGGAGCATTCTTGATCAATTGACATAACAAGATAATCATCGCTTAAAAGATCAAAATCAAAAGCTGGAAAAAGCTAATAAGGATATCGAGAAAATGTTATTAGCTAAGAATGAAGAAATAATGAACTGGTGCAAGTACAGAGCAGGTTAGAAAAGCGATAATCAGAAATATGTCGACATCAGCAACAAAAGGAAGAACTCCAGCAAAGGTATGACGACACTAAAAAGGTGCACAAGTTGGAAATTAAGAAAATCAATGACATATTAGCTAGAAATACCGAAGAACTATTTCGACTAAGAATTCATAACAAAACATTACTTACGAAAATCAAGAAGTTGAAACATAGTCGGAAGACGGGACATTCCAATGAAGACCTCGAAGGAAGAATACTAGAAAAGCAAGAAGAAAACCAACGCCTGAGAAATTTTAATCAAGGACTAGATGAACAAATCAAGAAGTTAAAAGAGGAAAAAAATTCACAAGATGAAAGGTCCGAGAAGAGTCAGAGTAATAATAATCAATTAGAGAACAAGTTAGCGCAAATCCAGAAGGAAGCATCCAGACTCTCTGGAAAAAAAAATCAAGTTGAGGAAGAAGAAATAAATACAAATTCAGTCCTCGTCACAGTTCAAAAAGAAGTCAATCCAGCAGAAAAACAAACAACAAGAAATCATTATCGACACTCAAATTATAAACGTCATTTTGACCAACGACAGGATCAAAATGAACACATGCAAAGGAGTTATGATGTCAGACAAGCAAGAACATCAAATCAACAAAGCATCAAACGAGAAGATCCATACCACAAAGCAATTAATTAGCTCCGATGAAGATAGATCTCAGATGGACCACATCAGAGACGATGCGACATTTTTTCTTTGGAATTTGTAATTCGTATCGTCTCATTTCATCAAGTGTCGCACGCACTAAAAGAAAGGATCTAGAGATGACTTTTCAAGCAAGAAATCAAACATAACCCTTGTCTTCAATAAGCTTTGAGAACAAAGCTTCTTTTAAGGGGAAGGAAATGTTATATAAAAAATATATATAAAATAATGTAACTTAATAATATTAAATATGAGTATTAATTATTAATATTAATATATATTAATATTAATAATTAATAATTAATAAAGTATAATTAATTATAATTAATAAAAAAATAAAAGATGTGCCCCTCCATTTGAAAAGGCACGATAAGGCTTATAAAAATCCTTGCCAATGTACTTGTAATCATCATAAAATATATTATCAATTATATTTTCCATTCATGGAGTTTTTTTCATACTTGTGTTGGTTATTTCTTTAAAGAAACAGATTTATCCATTTCAGGGGGTAACCCATGAGTATAATTTCTTAAATCTTTCGTAGAGTTGGTAACAATCCAAGTAGGACTTTGTGCTAGTATGTCATTGAATGTATGCTTTTTCTACTTTAAATGATCGATGCATAGGAGGATGAATGCTTAGCAGTTACAATTTGTGTCTATAGTTAGAAGGGTATTCATGTAAGGAGCATGTGATTGAGCATATGGCATTTAACATTTTGATTTCATTGATTGTATGTTTATGACTATCTGAGACATAGATGTAAATGGATTCATCCTGAGCCAGTATGGTGTGTTTGCAAATTTCCAAGGGCATGCCTAGATAACATTCATGGCTTTTAGATAATATAATTTGAGTGTGAAAATCATTGTCATTATTGGCAGTCATATTTATGACATTTTTAACTAGGCAAACTCATTTAGAAAGAAAATTCATTGTCCATGGCTCCTAACCTTGTCAATGCATTTGTAATTGGTAAAATTCCTTGGCTAGGTATCATAGATTGCACCTCTATTTATGACATTACGTGTGGGTAATATGTTTTGGGATGCACTAAACGTTTCCCATTGTTGATACTTATATTTGGCATATTTGTTTTTTATTGATCTATTTGGAAAGGGCATTAGTGTTTCCCATATTTAACTCTATTTTTCCATTTAATTATGGATATGTAAAACACATTGGGCAAGGATATCATTGTTCAGTTCTGGAGTATACCATTGATATGTTGAATATGATATGTATACATTGTGTTTGTATGAAGTTAATTCCCATCTTGGTTGATGTCCTTGGCTTTAGAATTTGTGATAAGAAAATAGTTAAATAAAACCTAAACTATGTCCAACATGGGTATCCACTAGCTCTTTAAGTATGAATTGTTATTGGATACTTTTGAGTAATTTATACAAATATAGATCTGATACGTATGTTGTTGACAAAGTGTGTGAAAATGGCTCAAGGTTTTTAGTAGCAACAATATATATTGCAAGTGTTCATTGGTTATCAAAGTGTTTATGGAAATTAATCAAAGAATGTTGGTAAGAATGTAACCATCCTTTTGCATACAATTCATTGGTTTTGAGTTTACAATTGATATGTGAAATATCAGATTGAGATCTTGATGGAAACAATGGATTGGTTGAACAAAACTCCAACAAGGAAAAACAAAACACAACAATACATTGGCCTCCTAGACCGTACTAGCCTTTCCCCCTCTTTTCACAAGGATTTCCCACCATGCATACCCCAGGTCTGTACCAACTCCCATGATTAATTAATTCCCTATTTTCAAGGTACCATGGTTTTTATTGCATGGAGAATATGCACCATGTTCCACCAAATTCCATTCATGTGACTCACCTTGGAAACCCTCATCACATCACCACATAAACCATTATAATATAAGGTCTAGAAGCTAATGTTTAAAATAAAATATTAATAGAATCATGCAAGGTTCCAACACTAAATGTTAATGAGGATTAGGGTCTTTAAGGATCCATACCCCGTTACCTTCTCCCCCTCGTGGTTTCATGAATCATAGCACCCTTTTTTTCAGCATTTCCTCAACCATAGGCGACAGTTATTTGTTGTTAATATTAATTGTTACAATTACATCTTTACTTGTGCTACTAAAATTGGGAAACAAGGGTGTTACATTCATTTCCTTTGTATCATTTTTTATGTAAATGATATGTTGTTTTTTGGTAACAATAGGGATGTGATTTGTAAATTTCAACACAATTTTACATTAAGGACTTGGGAGCTAGAAAATATATATTAGGAATGAAGATTAGGAGAGATACGATGAATAAAATGATTTGGTTGAGCAAAAGTAAGTATGTGAATTATGTACTATAGTGTTTTTGTATGAGATCCACACTCAGTGGACATACAGGGTTATGGGGATTCTTGGGAAAGGGATGTAGATAGAAGGAGATCTACAAGTGGACATGTTCCTTTACTATTTGGTGGAGTAGTGAGTTGGATGAGAAAGTGACAGGATATTGTTTCTTTGTCCACTATAGAGGCAGAGTAATGGAATTTACGCGTGCCTATAAGGATGCCATTTAACTTATGAAACTGCATTTAGGTGTTATAGTTTAGTGCGCTAGTAATAGTTATATTTTTTGGGTAAGAATGCGACCCTTCATGAAAATACAAACAATATTGACATATAGTACCATTTCATTTGGGACATGGTAGAGGATGTAAAGGTGATAATGGAAGAGTTGACACTTTGCAAAATGTTGCAAATGTGTTGACAAAACTAGTGAGCCTTATGTCCCTTAGAGATTAGCTTCACAGTTTGATGCATTCTCCCTTATACTCTTGCGAGGTATATGACAAGTGGGAGAATGTTGGGGAAAGTGTGTCATACACCTTGTGGCTATAATAGAGTAGATAATGATTGTTGAGTTGTAGTAGAGAATAAATGACATGTAGTGGTAGGGAATAAATGTTGAGAAGTGGTAGAGAATAAATGCAAATCACTAGTAGGTAATGAATGGTAAGCAATAGCAGTTGCCAATTAATTGTTGGTGGTCTCCAATATGTAGAATTGGAAAATTGTAAATGGTTTATGGTATTGCTATGGCTATTTATTGAGTGCTAAGGTTGGAGGAAAAATAGTGCATGAATTTTTAACTTCTTGTTATGATGTCGAAATATCCAAAATCCTTATGCTACTAAACACTAATGTTGAGACCACAGAGACTCTATAATGTATTATAACCATTTGTTAGTTGTTGATTAATACATTTGAGTGTGATTTGGAGTGTGCGGTTTTTCTCACAGAAGGGTTTCCCCTGGAAATATTTGTCTCATAGTTGTATGTTTTTGTGTTGTTCATTATTGTAATTTTTTTTATTTAAATATCTTTACATTCTTCTCTCTTTGATTTGTGTAGGAAGCATATTCCACACCCTTGATTTCTTACATTGACATGAATAAATAAATTCAATTCAATACAAGAAGAAGAAGCACCTAAAGGTTAAATTTTTTTAATAGCAATGTGAGAAGATCTAAGACAAGGATACTTTTATCCTTAGTTCCAGGTTCTCATGGCATATGACTTACAATAAGAAATGGTTCTCCAAGATTGGAAATGGTGTACTTCGTGATAGAATGAAGAATAAAAGTAATAGAATTATCATGATCAAGATGGATGTTAGTACATGTAAATGTAAGTTGATATTGTTCTCTACACTCTAAGATTGAGAATAAATATTTTCTCAATCAATCAAATTACTAAGGAGAATGGAGTTGATGGTTGAGCTTAAGGCCAAGAAGTATTTGTAAAAGAACATGAAAAAAATTTCAAATAGGGTGCTTAAGAATGTGAAGAGATTGGGATGTATATTCTTGACACTTTATTGGAAAACTAATATAAGTTAAGTGTACATGTTGTTAATGGAAGGAAATTGACGTGATATTTTGACATATAAAAAATCATTACATTTGTCTCATAACCAGCATAGATCCATCTTAAACCCGTATCTATCAAGCACCGAGAGGGATCCAATTTCTTCAGGTGTATTTCTTTTTTTAAATTTAAACTCAAGAAATTTGATCTCTCTTGATTGATAGATCCAGGTTTAAGTTTTAAATTTTTATTTTAGAAACGAACGTCTATTTTTTAATTACTTTTCATAATATTTTATTTTATGAACCAACATGGATTTTTTTAAAATACTTTCCATAATTTTTTATTTTATGAGATGACATGAATTTTTTTAATTATTTTTTAATTATTTTGTTAGTAACAAACATTACATCACAAACCTTACACATCTCCCCCATACTTACGTTACTTTACTTTACTTCTTTTTACTTTAATGTTACAAATGTTACTAATGTTACATCACATTACAAGATCTCTCCCATAATATTCACTATCAATATTACTTTACTTCTTTTTACTTTAATGTTACAAACGTTACTAATGTTACATCACGTTACAAGATCTCTCCCATAATATTCACTATCACTATTATTTTTGGCCGACATGTTGCTAAAGTTATAATGTTACATCTGTTACATCACGTTACAAGATATCCCCCATACTGGGCTGTAGAGCGCCTCTCGACACAATAAAGTTGAAAATGGTGGAAGGTTCGACAAATATTCATGTGGATAGGTCTATTTTCTAGGCTTGTCTTATTGGGAAGTAATATAAAACAAGTTTGAGAGAGAGCTTAGGTAGCAATGTCCACTAGATTGTGGATATAGCAATATCTCTACACCGTTCCAAGGATTAAATTTGGAAGGATCAAGATACATCCTTGAATTTGAAAAAATATTGTCTTTGAAAACCTTAATTGAAAAGAAGTTGAAGGAACCAAGACGGTATAGCAAGGTGGGCCATAGTTTACTCCAATGAATTCCAAGATTATTGAAAGAACAAGGAATCAATAAGAAAATTATTGTAACTTATTAAAAATAAATTGTTGAAAAGAAAAGTAGAATCGTAAAGGAGATCATTATGAGCATGTTCAAAGGAAAAAGACTCAAAATCATTATGGAATAAATCAAATCATATAATAGTATATTTATTAGATATGAATCCCCTCAAAGTTAAAAGGAATACGACCTTTGATAAGGTTTGTCGTCAAAACAAATCAAAGATCAATCTTATAAGATACTTGGAAGTATTGCCTATGTCAACGTTTTATATGAAAAATTCGAAGATAGGTTAAGGAAATCCATCCTATTTAGATATACAAAGAAGGCCCATCACCGATATGATGGAGAGTCAAAGAAGCTCTTGATAAGCAGGGATTTGTTTGATTAGTATCCCAAGGTGAATGAAAATAAGGCTATAAATAAACTGTAGTGTATGCTTATAAATCAAATGAGCATTTGAGTAGTATTATTGGTCTAGAGTGACCACAAATGGCTTATTATTGACATAATATTTAATATGGTTATTGATTTTTATGTATCTAGAATTGATTATATGGATAATGCTACCACCATGATGGACAATTCCATAAGGAAATGCTTGTTAGTATAATTTACGAAGGGGTTGTGTGAGTTCCTAGGAGGCATCCACTACCAAGTAACATCAAGGGAATGGATTCCCTTGATGGAAATCATAAGTGGTACATTTCACCCCGCTTGTGATTACATAAGTGTTTAAGGAATTAGGTAAGAATTCATTTTCAGGTATGAAGTAGTGCCATGCATGATTATTTGAAGTATTGAATGCAATTGTGTGCATATCATTAGAATGGTTGTGTATGTATGTGTATGAGGTAGTAGGCCTCATGGTTATGTTAATGCATATCTATTCAAGGTCCTGTTTGCTAGTTATGGTATGTCACAAAATGATTGATGGTTGTGAAAAAATGCTAATGTTAATAAAAACAAAATTAATATATATATATATATATATATATATATATATCATGTTGGGATTTTAATGTTGGTGTGGTTGGATGGTGGAGCCACACCGATATCCTAGTGACCTCCCTATTTGTATTGGAATCTAATACTATATCCCTCTTGCCAACCCTAAAAGCACCATTGAGGAGGAAAGGGTTCTCAAGGGACTGTGTTACAAAGAAGGGAATCACTTTCTAGTACGCCTAAGGAACTATTTAGTAGTGAAAGGGTATATCCCCAATGTTGTGTTGGTAGAGGGAGAATGTGGAAAAACTATGAAAAGGAAAAAAGTGGGAGCATAATCAAGTTTTAAAAAAATGAATGAATTAAGTAAATAAATTAAACGGAAAAAAATAATAAAGTGAATAACTAATCTAATTAATAAATCTCCCTCTTTGTAATAAAATAAGCAGGAGGGACAGTGAGGCCCCCTGTAAAATCAATGAACCTAATCAAATCCAAACATTGTAAAATCAATGAACCTAATCAAATCCAAACATTATTAAGATTAACAAATGATAATATATCCATAAAATCAACAAGAGACACAATTGATCAACTAAGATTCATAGCACTAGCTTGATCTACTCAAATACTCAATAATGCACTTCATAGCACTATTGAGTTGCTTATAGTGGTTCATGATATCTCAGTTTATATCAAAGTTACTGAGATGATATCTTACGATGTTAACTTTGTCTTTATAACGGTTTAAATAAGCATGTAATTCTTCGTTCTTGAGCCACTTCTTTTAAAAAAACTTGAAAAGTAACCCTTTAAAAAAACAAATTAATGTTTTAATTTAATTTTAACCAAGGGTTTAAAATTTTAATAGATTTGGTTTTAATAAACTTTTTAAATTGTGAATTTAGAAATGATTGAGGGGCGTGACTTTAGCAAAAGGTCACTTAGGAAATAAAAAAGTGGTGGTGTACAGAAATTATGTGAGGAAGTACAGTAGGACAGTGCAGAATGTGTGTGTATTGCAGTGGATTTGTATGGACAACAGTGATCAAATTTGAAGGGTGGGTCTTAATTTCAATTTGAAGGGCATATATTCTTTGAGCCCTTCGAAGATGAAGGGCTACATAAATAATTGTACTTCAATTGACAAGCATAAATTAACTAAACCCTTAAAAAAATGTAAGAAAAAAATTGTCCTTTCAAATTTTTACAATCTTAATCAATTGAATGTTCTTTACATGAGAAAATGATAAATTTTCAATAAAAACTAAGAAATAAACAAAATTTTATTTGAAAATAGTAAAGTCCACAAAATTATTATTAGGTTACATAAATTAACACATTCCAACAAAAAAAACATATTGTTCTTCAATTCATTTGATATTCTTCAAAAGTATTTGAGCTTACAACACTGAAAACATCAATCTATGCCAAATGGAAGAGGATTTCTAGTTTTCATTTGTTTCCATGCATCATAAATTGCATTCCGATCTATCTCATTTGGAGCATGAGGTGCACTAAGGGAGAGAAACATAACATATCCAATCTCTCCAATGAAATCCTTAATCTATCATATTTTGTATCCTATTTAATTTTGAGAAGCCTCTTTCACACATTGTTGTACTTGTTGGAATTACAAGAATAGCTTGCCATAATTACATCAAACAAGTAAATCCTTCAAACCATTCAGTTTTATCTCCACATAGATCACATGCTCCAAACATATGATTTTTAGGGTATGATTTATAAATAGTACAAATAAATTCATCCATTTCACCCAAACATTTAGCAGCATCCACAATAGGCGAGTCCCCAACACTAAACTTTTCACATAAACATTGCAACCATCTTTTTGTTTGAGATTCTCTATCATCCATTTCTTCATAATAATGCTGAGGACTAAAAAAATTAGCAGCGTTAAATATAGGAATATATGTGAGCCTCTTATATAGAGATTCAATTTCCTTCATCACAAAACATTTTCTTAAAAGAATGCAATCATCTAGTGTCCTTGGTCTTTGTATATTTGGAAAAATTTCAAACCTCAATGGATGTAAATGTACCATACCTATCCTATTTGCACACTCAAGGGTTCCTCCTTGTGCTCTAACTAAAAAAGAGGATATGTGCATTGTACCTACGCCAAATATGTCCCCCCAAAGACCATTTAAGAACCATGTTAATAGTAACATCTAAAGTAGTGCTCATAAAGGTAATATCAACATGGTCCTCTTGGAACTTATGATTCAACTTATGTAACTCAATGAGCACATATGCAAGCAAATGGATGCAAAATTGCACTTGAAATATTATTTCCAACTCATACATATTTATCTCCCACAAATCCTATTTTTTTAATAAAGCGAGCATGATTTTGACGAGTCTTTCAATGACCTTTCCTCTAGAGAGCCACCTAATTTGATTGATTTGAAAAACCTCTAACTTAGTGATTTGAAAGGATTCCATTAGCTCTTTAAGTTCCCCGTGTCTTTTAGTAGATTTTCTGAGCCATGAATAAAATTTGTTTGCAAATTTATCAATATACCACAACTCTGGAAAATGAAATGAAGCATAATTTGTTGATAATGCTTTTCTATCAGCTATGGAATAGATATCTAATAAATGATGAGCATCTCGACATATATTAGAAGATAAACATTCACAACTACGCCTCATGGAAGATTCCCCATCAGAGCCAAATCCAACTAACTTCATCAAAGATAGATCCATCTCTATTAGAAGAGATATCACTACATCATACATAGATTGAGTTGTTCCATATTTTATTTGAAATAAGCGTATGAATTTTGTTACACATTGACCTCTTCCTTCATTTGTCAAATATGTAATATAAATAATCAAACGGTGTTTCATAGTTAGATCAATGCTTTCATAAACTACAATTGAGTAAAATGGACTATGGAAAATCTCATCTTTTAACTTTTCCACGGGTATTGCATCGCAAATTCGCAATGTGCATGGAATTCATGATCTTTCCCAATTCCAATATTTTGGATAATGAGCGTAATTTTTTAAGGTCATCCGATGTCATGGTTCCTGCAAGCTGTGTCACACATTTTTTATTTGTACCAGAGGATTTTTAATGGTATTGTATTATGTAATTATTTTAGCAAATCATAACGTTTATTTAAAATTTAGTTCACAATTATATATCCATATATCCTTGGAAACTTTATAGCTTATGAATTTAATAACACTATGAAATTATATTGACAAGTAATTTATAATATTACCCTTATTTTTAAATGTTGTTATAAATTGTGTCATTCTTAATTGGAAGGGTAAAAATAATATTTTGAATTTCTTTTGAAGGGAAATTTTAACTTTGCACTTCTGGGAAGGGCCAGAACCCTCTGGAAGGGCTAGGAAGGGTTAAATTTTGAAGGTTGATGGACAAATAAGAGAGTGGTTGTCAAAGTACAAACGTGAATTTGTACAATGGATGGAACGACGGTTGCATTACGAATGGTACAGAAGTTGGTGGCTAAGTGTTGTGATCGGTGGTACGACCGAGAGTGATACTGTACAACATACGGAATTAACAACAACAGAGGAGTGTATGGAAATCATATGGATGAGAGTGTAATTGGCAGTTGGAGATGCGGACTAGGACATTATTGCACGACAGTATGTTAATTTCGTAGATTCAACCTGGAACTACCGCTTTGATACCAATGTAGCAGTGGAAGTGTTGAAATAACAGAAGTGTTCTGAAATTGAATATATAAATATGTTTTTAATTAAATGAATGATGATACAATGATCCTCATGACGATATTGTTTTATAAGCATTAACTAGTCATGAGGCCAATAGTGTCTACATTGAATTTTCATTTAATGTTAATTAATCATAATTTATTAAATAATTAATCTTAATTTATTAACTATTTAATTATTTCTAATTATTTATATTTATGTTTACCCTTTGTTGAGTTGATCGCCTCCTTTACCAACTTGGGATCATCTTCAATGGAAAATAATACAAAAGTAGAGTGAAAGTCTGGTGGACTATACCTTTCAGGTTGTTTCTTTGCTCAACTTGATGACCAAATTCTTTTGTTCCACCACTTCATTGGATTCGATCGACTCATCTGAACCCAATTTTTCATCGTTCATTTCAAAATATTGATTTTTTGGTTCCTTTCTCTTCTGACCTCTTCAACCCTGGAAGTAACTCTGACTTCTCAGAATATCACATCTCTACTATAAAGTGTCTTCCATGTGACTATATTCCACAGCTTAAACCCCTTCACTCCATCCTTATACCCAATGAAGATGCATTTCTCAGACTTGTTGTCAAGTTTGCTTATTTTCTCCTTTGTAACACCCCCAGAGACTCTGAGATGTGCAAGAGAGGACTACTTACCAACCCATGCTTCATATGGAGTCTTGTCAACTAGAGTCATCGACAAGACCTATCCACTAGGTAACATTCCATGTTGAATGCTTCTACCTAAAATTCTTATACAGTACCTACACAACTGAGCATGCTCCTCACTTTCTCCATCAACGTTCTATTCATTCTTTCAACAACTTCGTTTTGTTGAGTCATGTATGGAGTTGTGTTTTTTCGAGCTATTTCATGTTGTTTGCAGAACTGGTCGAACGCATTACCACATAATTCTCCTTCGTTATCAGTTCTCAGCACCTTGATCTTTTTGCCAGTCTGTTTTTCTACAACATATTTAAACTCTTGAAATTTCTCAAAACCCTCAGGTTTCTTCCTCAAAAAATACAACCATGTCATTATGTAGAAATCATCTATGAAAGAGACGTAGTATTGTGATCCTCCTAGTGATGGGACTAGTACTGACCTACAAACTCCTATATTTCCTTGGCCCTAGTGACCTTAGATGAAAAACTTACACAACTATGTTTACCATAAATGCAATGTTCATGGGAGTCTACTTCTTCAGGACAGTTAGGGAGACCTTCAACCCTACCTTTATTGTGCATATCACGAAGTCCTTTCTCACTACTTTGTCCCATCTGGTGATTCCAAAACATGGTCAATTCGACTAGACAAGAGGATATATCGTCAGATTTAGGAAATATTGTAGTTGCACATCCATTGGTGTATGTTCTTTTCAAAATCATGGATAGTGTTCCAGTTCGGACTCCTCTCATTAGTACCATCACTCCTCACACCATCTTGCACATATCTTTCTCAAATAAATATTGCACACATGAATTCCCCATCTTACTAACAGATATCAAGTTTTGATCCAAAGTTGGGATATGCAGCATACTTGGAAGAGTTCCTCTCCTTCCATCTTTTAATATCAGTCAAACATTATATCATCCAACAACCCTGGTCTGTGAATCATCTCTTATAAGAACATCACCATCATCGAACTTCTCATATTCACAGAACCATCCTCTGTGTGGTGTCATATGAAATTATGCATCAGAGTTGATCAACCAAGAATCATGCTCTGATTGTGTGCATGTTGAATCCAAATACACATCCCCTTTGACTTCAGTCAAATGCTTACTTCCAATTGATTGTCCTTCCTCAAATCCTTTTCTCTTTTAAACTTCCATCGACTTATAGTCTTGATTATAATGCCTGAACTTTCTGTATTGTCGTCATTTCTCATTGTCAAACTAGGGGATTTAGATATGGTCTTCTATATTCCCCTTGACTTTGATATTCTATAAGAGGATTTTCCTTTTCCTCTGTTGATCGGCCAACCTCTGACCATTAGGTCATTGTGGGTCGATCCTTTTGTGTTCTTTCATCTCATCTCCCATGACAACAGATATGCAACCACATCATTGATCTTCAATGTGGTATTATTTCTTCCAATAGCCACGACTAGCCTATCCCATGAGTCTGGAAAATAACACAACAGATTGATACATTTCTCCTCCTTTGTGATTTTAATATCCATGGACAACAACTAACTAATCATAGTTTTGAATGCATTCAAGTTCTTTGTAATTGAGTCACTCACATTCATCCTCAGAAGATATAGTTTATTCCAAAGAAACAATTTGTTAACCCGAGATTTTGATTAGTACAAGTTCCCCAACTTTTCCCATAGCTTGTTTGGAGTATCTTCTTCTAAGACATTCGACAATACAAAGTCTTCTAAAAAAATTCAAATTATGCCCCTTGCTTTCTTGTCAATTTTTTGCCAATCTTCATTCAACATATCTATTGGAGTAATTTCGAGGTCGACGACAACCCATTGTTCTTGATCCACAAGGATATACTCCATTTTAAGCTTCCAAACCTCAAAATTATGTCCATTAAGCTTTTCAATTTTTTATCCTTGAACTGTTGTCCATTCTCAACTATGAATCAGTCGTTCTAGAACTCCCACTGAAATTGAGTATTCTCCATATCCGGGAGCAATCCAAACCCTTAGCAACAAAGGCATCCCCTTGAAATGAAATATAGCTCTTGTACCAACTATTGGGTTCTAATACCTATTAGAATGATCATGCATGAAGATTCTTATAGTTAAACATATAACATAATTAACAATGGCACAAAACACAGTCACACATAGTACACAAAAATCACCCTAGAAACCCCTCTACTAGGGAAAACCAACAAACTAGTGATATTTACCACTCTTCTATTAACAACACTCCTAAACCAATGTTTACAACAACGATTTACAATATCGGTATAGCTCAAGCATGAAACCACTACACTTGTATAGTACTGACATAGTCCATTCGGTACACTACAATACTTCTCATCTTCTTGTGTTTCATACATAGCATTCTACCTTACATCATATTCATAGATGCAACACATACACTAGCTCGTGGTACCCAAGTTAGTTATAGCTAATTGCTCTTTAATGGAAATGCATAACTTCCTAATTGAATGTATTTATTATGTTACAGTTGACTTAACTAATTCAACCATAGTCGATCACCCATTGAGCCTCTTGTCGTCCAAGTGTTTGTTGAATGCACTCAAGTGTGTGCTCGTTGACCAGTTAAGATTAACGACCAGTCGATTATAATAGTTGGCACATCGACCAAACTTCTACCGTCTGTTGAATTTGATTCCAGTCTACCTGTACCGGTCGACTATATACGTTTACCATCTATTCACATGTAAATACTACACACCCAATAGCAGAAATCCAATGCCAAGTATAAGCAGTGACATGACCAACATCGAGTTCCACATAAGTTTCACGTTGGCAATAAGGTTTGGTTACATTTACAGAAAGAGAACCTACAGGACCCCATTGGAAGCTCCACCCACTTACATATGGTCCTTACACCATCACCAAGGCTATGGGTGAGAATGTTTTGAGTTAAGTATTCCCCCTTTACTTAGATTGCACCCTATCTTTAATTTGGAGAGACTTTGACCATATTTTCCACCTCTCTTGGATGCCTCAGAGGTAGTCGAGCACTTGGACCCTACATAACTCAATCATGACTACATTGAGAATGATATATTTGAATGGATCATGGGCATTTATATGAATGGAAATCGACAGCAGAACATCCAATTGTATTGGGTCATTAAAGCATGGTAGCTTGTTCACTAGGGAAAGTGGCTCATCAAGAGTAAGATTCAACAAAATCTTCCTTATATGATGGAGGAATTTGACGTAATCATGAAAGTTTCTCACTAATGGGGAGGGATTGATCCAGGTGGATAATGGTGGCCACCCACCTATTCCACCAAGTTACATCCATTCTCCATCTTCTAAGCAATTTTTACTAGTTTTTGGGTCCCAAATTTTTGGGGTCGTTTTAAGGCGTTAAATGATGTTTTTTGGCCAATCGAGGGGACAAGGGTTGCCATGGAATTCCCTGGACGCATATAAAGGTTGTAATTATCTATTATTTCTTTCCAACAGCTATTGATTTCCTTAAACAAAATATTGTATACAAAAGTTGCACTCCCAAAAAGTTGACATATCAACTAGCCACCTCAGGGCCCACAAATCATTTTGGTGCTTCATCTCATAGGGTTAGGTTTTTGGATGTTAGGGGTTTTTCCTCTTTCTGCTTATGATAAAAATTCCCTTTATGGTCTCTTTGTAATCAGCTCTTGTGAATGAGTGTAGCAGACACATGTCTCTTCAGAGATAAGCTACCACCATCTAAGCTAGTTTGTATTGCTTTGTAGGTTGCAGTGCATTCCATTCCATTCATTAATAGAATTTGGGTTTTACTAAACAACTGTGTTTCTACAAAATATTTGTGTGTTTCCATTTTATATTGTTTCCTTCATTTCATTCTCCAAATAATCCAAATCAATAAGGGAGATAAATTACACACAAAACCAAATTGAATGTTTAAGGCTAAAGGTATTCAAGTCAATGCAAGAGTAAAATATTAAAGAGAGGTTCTTCCCTATTTTTTTTCTTACTTGTTGTATACTCCCATATATTATTTTCCACTTAACCTCCAACACTTTTCAATCTTTTTTTGCACAAAATGGATCTAGATTATCCCTACATTGAGTAAATAAATTTAAGTCAAGAAAGCTACTGAATGCAACTATGGTAAAATAAAGCTATTAAATTCAAGACCTGACCATTGGGGAACTTTGATTCCTTCTCCCCTTCACAGTGGAAAACCCTAATTGAATCCAAATAGAAACAACGGAAAGGGAAACAATTGACAACTCTAGTTCATTCTCCCCTTCTCAATGAAATCCTAATATTAGAGGCAATTTCACCCTCTATGTTTTTAGAACCTCCTCGACAAATATGCCAAAAAGTGGCGAGCTAAAGAATTACAACAATATGAAACCATTGAATCCCCTAAACATCACTTAAATTATTGACCTAAGTGCATAAGATTTCAAGGTTTTTTGCATTGTATATGCAACCATAAATGATTCATATTTTGTTGAAATTTGATTTCTCTTAATATATGAATTCCATGGAATACTAATGTAATTAATTACTAAAAAGCAAGTCACACAGATACATCAAGTAAAAATAATATAATGAAAGCAAGTGAATTGATTCCTTAGCTAGCAACATAATCGTGGCATTCTAGAAGAGGAATCACACACCACTCAAAGTAGGAAATCTATTCTATCAAAAGGAAGAAATCTATTATATAGTTCTCTATTGAAACTAATACATTGATTCCTCAGACAACCACATGGTTTTCGGATGATAGAAGATAAATCCATCAATAATTGTAGCTATCGAATGAATGCAAAACACAAATGTATACATGACAATGAATTATTTAGCAATGAAACATGCCATTGGTTGGTTGGTGAATCCATGAATTCATAGATATACAACTATAAAACAAAATAAAGATGATTGAGGAATATACAACAAAACATTGAAATAAAGCTACAACCATTAATAAAATAAATCACAAGAAGTAAATGATGAATTTCACCACCTATTGGAGCTTCGAAGTGGGAATTTTTTTAGAAGTAAGCAATGGGATTAAATCCTTCTGCAACACTATTCACATAATAGAAAACCCAATTTGAAAACACTACAAGGAAAACACCCTCTAGTGGATATTTTGTGGAAGCTCCTATAAAAAAGATCCCAAATATATGTTCATAGTGGAGGTCTCTAGCAACGGCGAGTGGGTGGAGGTTTCAGCATTTTTTTTTTACGGTGCTTTTATACATACAAACCACAATAGTGAGCCTTCAATATAAATTCACCAGTGTGTAATACAAAACAATGCACCAATGTCAAAAAGCCCCATTCAATGCAGAGAAAAATATTTCTTTTATATTTCAACCGCCAACAAAAACCGGTGCATTCGATACATACATGTGCATCAATGTGTAATGATACTTAATGCACTATTGTTAGCCAAAAATCATTTTCCTAGAAAAATATGTTTTAAAAAAAACAACAAATATGATGCATTCAGGTGTCACAACCACATTGGTGCTTCCTGTAATTAAGTGCAATAATGAAGGGTGAAATTAAAACCCATTTCCGGGTGAAAAGGTTTTTTATATTTTTATATTCAACAATGGTGCATTTATATCTTCCAAACGGATTGGTGCATTTGATACTTGAAAGCACCGCACTACGTTAAAATTTTTAAAAGCCAGCAATTTTTTTAAATAATTTAATATTTACGGACGGTGCGTTGATTTAACAATAATGCACCGATGTGTTTTATAGTAGAGAGCACTGTTATCGGGTTAAATTAAAAATTATGGGCCGAAATTTTTTCTATATTGAAAAAAAGTGCGGTTAGGACTTCCAAATGCATCGGTGCACCATGTTGTCGGGCGCACCGGAATAGGGTAAAATATAAATATAAATATAAAAAAAAAAATATCGGGAGCTAAAACCATTTTTACCTTCCTTCACTGCTCTAGACCACCTAAGCATTGGTGCTATCATTGACTACCTAAGCGCCCTGACATTGGTGCTCCTCGTGGTTGGATTTCTTGTTCCCGTTGCTTGCTATGCGACGTTCAAATTTTGCAAAACAATGGACAAATTTGATTTTTTGGTATACATGAAACCATGACTCCTCGGCACATAAATGTCCGGGAAATGTCTTTGTTACCTTCACCTTAAAATTACCCACTTTCAAAAAAAAAAGAATTTTTTGCACGATGTGTTTGACCTATTCAGTTCACATCGCGGTAACAGTGCACCCTGTAAATTTATGGGGTGCACTAGGAGAGTGGAAACCAAACCTTGTAAACTATAGTGCATTGTTGTTATGGTGCGCTATATGTTTAATAATGCATTGCATAAACTAAATAAAAATTTACAATAATGTTGTTGGTGCGTCAATATAAACTGGTTCACTGGTGCCGATAGGAATATAAAGCATCGTCTGTCTGGTGCTTTCCATATTCATAGACACACCGGTGCATGATAATATTGTAAACACACTGGTTAAACCACAAGCAAAAAAAATGTTATATTTCACAACACACCGGTGCGTTTTATTAATACAAATGCACCGTAGATGGTGTGCTTATTGTTGGGTCAGTGCACCATCATGACAGTGTGGACAGGTTTGTATAAAGCACTGATGCACCTTGATTTGCGACGCACCATTACAAGAATTATAAAAACAATTTGAACACTGCGTATTAGAATCATATACGCACCATCCCAAATCTTGTATTATTATAAACGCACCGATGCGTCGCTTTTATAAAGTGCATTGTGTAGAGTTATTTTTAAAAATATTTGTTTTGTTTCTTCAATGCATTCATGATCTAATGGTGAACTGTACACAGTGCGTTGTATATACAAAAGCACCATTGGTGGTGCTTGACTATTTTGTAGGCACACCAACATGTAAATTCATACTTTTTGAAAAAAAAAATATGTTTTCATGTTAATAAATAAAATGATCATTTAATGAAAAAAAAAATATGTTTTATATATACATGTATGTGTCTATGTATAAGACTAATGGAATTTATATGTGAATCAGATACGTCAACGATGAGAACAATAGCAACAACAGTAGATGAGAGTGGACCTATATAATGTTGTAAGGGAGTGGGAGGCTAGAGAGAGGGAGAGAGATTTGTACCCATGCCCCATTACTGCACAGACACAAGCCATCTTAAGGAGTGTAGGCCTTCGCAAGTTCTATGAGGAGGCTACATCCCTAAAAGGGGACTCAACCTTGTTGATGTAGTTTATCCATCTCTAGGATCACCACAGACAATCCTTTCGTATTGGTCCGGATCAGTGGTTCTG
Source organism: Larix kaempferi (assembly GCA_027924585.1). Classification (NCBI taxonomy): domain Eukaryota; kingdom Viridiplantae; phylum Streptophyta; class Pinopsida; order Pinales; family Pinaceae; genus Larix; species Larix kaempferi. Next base: position 10,163,452 of record BSBM01000767.1, on the reverse strand, counting down.
GCCCACAGAGGAGGACATCCACTTCATCATTGGGCTATCCAAGAGAGGAAAGGATTTTCGCCAACTCCCTAATGTCCTAGTTGATGTTGTAGCAAAGAGTCATTTATCTTACTCTCGGAGATATATCAATGAGGGAATCATTGATCTTGTTGATTTTTAGGTTTTCGATGGACAGATAAGGGTTTATTCTTTTGGTGTAGAGGAAGTTAGGTGCCTCTCACTATTGGTGATGACCATGGCGCACCTCACCACTGATGACATCGCATTAGTTTCCCTCTTTTATTTTATGTATATTCTTTAGTGCAAACACCTAGGTGTAGTAGGTGGTCTGCCATTTTTTTGTGGCAATTTTATTTTTCTCTTGATAGATGACATGCACAATTCGAGGGAAGGGTCAACTTCCCTTTTGATTCAGAGTTGTTTTGTTTTGTTTTTGAGATTTTTATGGTCGTAAGGACGTCATTTGAACACCTCCCTACTAAGAAAATGACTAAGGTGTGGATGCATATGTGGGGATATATGTTTCCCAAGAGGGGCTAGTCGGACCTCCTAGAAAGGATCACTGCATATACACTAGAGCTACTATCCAGTGAGGATGATCATAGTTTAGATATTGTGTCGTGTCCTTACGTGGGGTTGGACTGGCGAGGATGTTCGAACATCCTCTTCACCTAGGATGAGCCACCAGATGCCAAAGGTAATATTAGTGTTTTGTTTAAATTAATGTATAAGTTGCATTTTATTGTCTTACTCAATGTGAATAAAATGTATTCTATCATTTTTTTTAAATTATTTTATTAATTTGTTTAATGAAATTGTATAATTATTGTTGTGTACTATATATTTTGCAAACATTGCGCCTATGTTTGGGAGGAGCCTCCCCAAGTTGATGATGATGATATGGATGAGTCAGATGATTAGGTGTTTGAGTTGCATGGACTCATCCTGCAATGTATCTCTGATGCTAGATTTAGGAACTAGTTGGGTGACCAGTTATTAGCACTACTATCTCTACAGGGAGCCTGCCCTATACAATTTTAGGAGATCATGCAATACCATGTTCTTGTAGAGATATAGAGTATTCTTCCATGCGATATGATGCTTCTTAGGAATCATATCACTATTTCATCCAGCCTTCTAGCAGAGAGGAGCGATGATGATGATAGTGGGTCTTCAGCTGATGAGGGTTGTGATCCTCCTCTTCCACCTCCACCTCCTCCTTCACCGATCCAAGCATACCAACCACCATCTCCTCCACATTTTTCTTCTCCTCACTGATCCAACCAGATACCATCTCCTCTACCTTTTGCTTCTCCTCACCGAGTCGACTAGCCACCATCTCCTCCTCCACTGGTTGGTCGACCACCCTCTCCTCCACATGCAGCCAACCCACCACCATATCTAGATCCATGTAATACCCTTTGGTTTATCCCCTGGATATATTATTATTGTTGATATGTTGGACATAGTGGCACAAGGTTCCTGGACTATGGTATGCACATTATTATTATTTTTATTATGTTGAACTTGTAAAATAATTAATTAAATAAAAACAATCAGACGACTGATGCCACAAAAGAGAGTATGTTACCTATGTGTGTTGAGCCTATGTTGATGTTGTACACCCTTCTTATGTACTTGATGGACCCTCTTGTTTATGCACCCTGATGTTTTATGTCACTCCTTGGTTTTATTTACCCTAAGATTAATTTTTTATTTGAGGATTGGAGTCCCTCTCTCACCTAGTGCGCCCTCATGAGTGGGATTAGTGTGTCTCTTGGTGTAGCCACCTGATGTGTAACTCCAGTTTACTATTCTGGGAATGTAACTTTCATGCTTGTGTCCCTCTCTCTCCCAATTAGAATTGCTCATGAAGTAATTCGATTTGATTGTATTGGCTAGTCACAATTGTGTGTCGGTTCATGCTTTTTCTCTTGTGCTTGTGTTTGGAACTTGTGCTTCAATTTTTCTGCTCTTGGTAAGAGATCCATGTTGGTCATTGATCCCTTGTGTATCTTGTGCTCAAGATGAGTTACTCTGGAGCCACTGGTGTATGTCTTGGAATTTCCTCTAGATATCTTGGATTGGCAGCAGGGGTGAGGTCCACTACCATTGGATTTGAGGTTGGACGGAGCTGGGTATTTCCTCTGGAGATCCTGTTTTGGCAGCAAGGGTGAGTTCCACTGATTTGGATTTGAGTTTTTCCTGGAACCACTAGAATTTCCCTAGATTGGAAGTGTTACTTGCCATTGGGTTGTGGTTGGACTTATTTCTTGATAGAATGTGGTTGAGTGCGCTCTTGATTGTGGAATCATGGTTCTAGATCGAGGGTGGCCATTGCAAAGTGAGTTTTGACTTGCATTGTGTCTACGACTGGGTGAAACGTGGCACGGTCAATTCCGGTTGCGTATTTGGAAAAGATAAGTGCTTTATATCATGTTTATTTTATTTATTTGGATCTGATCTGATTTATTTATGGATTCACATGAAATGTATGATCTATTTGTGGAATAAATTTCTCGTGGAATTCAATCTATTTATGCAAGTAAATTTTGTGAAGGAATTGGAAACTAGTGTTTTGGGATTTTGTGCACAAATTGTTTGAGGAAATTATTCCTTGGAACCTTTGCTATAGAACTGATATTTATACCCTTGTTCATTATATAATTTGTATTTTTATGGTACAGTAGACTCATAATGGTTTAAGACACTTCTCTTTGATGCTTCTACCTTTTATTCGAAAACTAGTTCTTTGATTGGATTGTTTTGCATGGTTTGGAGACTTGGCACATGAAGTGTTTGTAAAAATTATTGAGTGTTATTTTTATTCTTATGTATGATAAATAAAATTGAAATTTTTGTGAGAATGTGAGTGGAAATCTTCTTGATAGTGTTTCGTAAATGTCTACCGAAATTCTAGATCAATTTCCAATTTCTAGCTCCTTCAATGGAATTGTTTTGAGTACATTTGTGACTTTGCATATGAAGTGTTTGATGGAATGTTAGAATTAGATATACCTCCATTATGAATGATAAAACATGTTATTTATATTTGGAATTGCATTTGAATGATTCTATGATCTATGAATTTAATTATTCTAGCGATTCCTAGAATTACTAGTCAATTCAAATGAGTAGAATTAGCTAGTTTTGTGAATTATTTAATGGAATTTGTATGGGAAGAAAGCTACATCCATATGACTATAGGTGACCCCTGCTACGCTTTCCATGAGATATAGTATTCATATATTTCTCTTTATTTTTCATTTGGAAAGTTAAATTGGAAACTAGGTACATTGCGGTGAAAATTGATAACTAGTTGTGGATTGAAATATATGTTTTCATAAAAACGGAATGCTACAGCCGTGTTCTATATTTCTAACATGTTATTGTATTGTAGGTGGATACTTATCAGGTTTTATCATTTACTTATGGATGCATTTCATTTTGGTTCGGTTATTTAGACATAATTCCTTGCGGTGAATGTTAACTAGTTTCATTGGAATTGATGGAAAAGATCACCTTATGTGCAATTGGAATGATCTACAAATAAGACTTTAATTGACTGTAGGTGCATGCTAAAATATGTTGTTAATTTTTGTAGGATTTATTTTGGGTTTAATGGCATGGTTACAAGTTGATTTTTTGCAAGACAAGCTGCTTATATTGGAAAACTAGTTAACTAGTCTTGTGGACTGTCTTTCAAAATTACCATGATTAATTATTGTAATTTTGGTAATTAGGCCTTATTTACATGTAATTAGATGTTATTAAGCCATTGGGATTGATAATATATGGTTATTTGTTAAACAATTGGATTTGTGATAAGTGTCGTCATTTGCACACTAAGTGTCGTAATTAACACCTTAATTACTAGTTAACTGTGATTAAGAATAATTAGCCTTTAGAAGTTGTTATAATATCTTAAATGGCTTGTATTGAAGGTTTTATGATGTTATATGATGTTAATATTCCTTCCCATCCCTTATATTAGATGTTGGATGTGTTAATGAATTTATATTAAATTATTGTTAATTATTGGATTTGTGTCGCAATTAATTTTGGAAAAATAGAAATTAAATGTTTATGGTTTATATGTTTCACTAAAAATCAAGTAATTAGCCTCATAGAGCTAATGATATGTCCCTTAGACACTCTGTTATCCCCGAGGTACATTACATTCACTACATGTCGACCGACCTGTTAGTTTTTCATCATTTAATTCAATATGATCTAGCATCTTAACTGAGAGAACAACATGTACAGCATATCAAACACAAGAGACAAGAGACACAAATCATTTCACCGAGGAAAACCAAGAAGGTGAAAAACCCCGCAACTTCCTCAGAGATAGAATGAGCACCAATACAAAGATCACAAAGATGAAACCCCAAAACAAGATATAGTCTCCTAGCAGCTGCTCCTCCTCCACTTGTACGCACTCCTCCTCTCTCTTACTAATGCGAAGTGAGTGAGTGAATGAATGAATAGAATGAGAGAGACACACTCGAAATTTATACAATGACTTGACTTTTCTTTTACTCTAACTGGTCCGACCTCCCTTAGGAGAGTCTAATAACCCATTACCACTTGTCACTGGGCCGACCCCACTAGGGTGGTCTAATAACCCTTTGACCCACACTGGGTCGAACCCTCTAAGGTGGTCTAATAACCCATCAAATATAAGTTGCGACACTTACAATATAACTTGCGACACTTGCAAATACAAATGACGACACTTCCAATTGGAGGAATAATACATCTCTGTTGGGGATACAATAAAGTACAAATGTAATACATACAATATACAAGTGAATATCTTCCGAAGTTACAAATACATCAACATTCCCTCTTAACTAGGAAGGTATTCTCTTGACACAGGTCATCAATACATATAGGCACAAGTCTTCAATTTTGGAGCTGGATCATCGTCACTGGATCACGGAGCATCATTGTCACTGTTGTTGTACTCGTCATCTCGATCATTGGTTCTATCTCTCAATTCTTCTCGTCATAGGAAGTTCTACAGAGCCAGCCCTTTTTCATGATGGTTGTAGGCCTATCCTCCTCTAGGTCTTCATCATATCTATCCATCATATGGAATCCTCAGGGTTGATTACATGCATCAACAAAACCTCAAAAGAGCATCCCAGGACTTTTACGAGCTTACTGCTCAACCTATCGGATCTCCCATGATATTTTACATGTGACCTTCACAAAACCTTAAAAGAGTGTCTTGCGACCTGCAAGATCTCTAAAAAGAATCCCAAGATCTTTTATGTGCCTAGCATAACCTGTCTGGATCTCCAGAACTGATTACATGTGAACTCGCAAAACCTTAAAAGAGTGTCTTGCAACCTGCAAGATCTCTAAATAGAATCCCAAGATCTTTTACATGCCTAGAAAAACATGTCCACGGCCATGGAGTATCATCCTGATACTCATGATCATATTGATCATCATCATATAGTACATCATCCTGATGCACATCATCATCACATGATCATCCTGATCGTCATCATAGCATAGCATTGTCCTGATGCACATCATCACATATGATCATCCTGATCATCATAGCATCATCCTGATGCATATCATCACATATGATCATCCTGATCATCATAGCATCATCCTAATGCATATCATCACATATGATCATCCTGATAATCATGTAGAACATCATCCAGAGCATCGTCCTGATGCTCATAACACATCACTTATATCCATATCCATGGGAAGGATCCTCCTACCACCATGCTTGGAATGGCTCCTGTAAATGTGTCCCATCAATTCCTCCTCGAAGTATCTTTTATCTGAAGAACACCAAGCCTCTCACTTAAGTACTCAAACTTCACCCTGGCTAGTGGTTTGGTCAACACATCTGCAATCTTCTCATCTGTCGCAACATACTGGAGCTTCACTACTCCTCTCTGCACCATATCCCTAATATAGTGATATTTGATCTCGATGTGCTTCGACTTGTCATGGAACACAGGGTTCTCTTACAACTTCAGACAACTCTAGTTGTCACAATAGATGCAAGTAGCATCCAACTGGAGATCAAATAAATCAGACAATAGCTTCCTTAGCCATACTGCCTCACAACTAGTCAAACAAGATGCAACATACTCTACTTTGGTTGTACTCAGTGCTATGCAAGATTTTCTTCCTGCTAAACCAAGAGATCACACCTGATCATCCCATACTGAAGCAGCACCCCGAAGTGCTCTTCCAACCTGTAGCACTTCCTTCCCAATCTGAATCAACATAACCCTCCAGGTTTAACATTTGATTCGCATCATACTTGAGCACATAATCAATCGTACCCTTTAAGTACCTCAGAATATGCTTTACAGCAATCAGGTGAGCATGTCTAGGATCCGTCAGGAACTGGCTCAAGGTTTTCACCGCAAATCAAATATCCGATCTCGTATTCGTCAGATACATCAAAGACCCAATCATCTGATGATACATCGTGGCATCAGCTGACTCTGATGAAGCATCACTCAATAGCTTCAGGTTCGATGCCATAGGTGTGGCCATGGCCTTGCAGTCCATCATCCCGAACCGCTTCAGGATCTCTACTGCATACTTCCCTTGTCCAAGGAAGATTCCATCTTCACTCTGTCACACCTCCATACCTAGAAAGTAATGCATCATACCCAAGTCCTTCATCTCGAACTCGGCAACAAGCTTCCTCTTTGTGTCAGCAGTCAACCTATCCTCACCTGTCACAAACAGGTCATCCACATACAATAGAAGTATCACTGAATTTCCTTCCTCAACCTTGTAGTAAAGGTTGGAATCTGCTTTACTCTTGGTAAATCCCAAACTGGACAGGAAGCTTTCTATCCTGCCGTACCATGTCTTGGGTGCTTGCTTCAAGCCATACAAGGATTTCTTTAACTTGCACACATATGACTCCCTGTCATGTGTCTCAAAAACGAGTGGTTGCTCCACATACACTTCCTCTTTGACTACACCATTCAAGAAAGATGTCTTGACATCCATATGGTGTATCTTCCACTTCATTACTACAGCCAGAGCAAGTACTATTCTGATGGAAGTGTATCTGGCTACAGGTGCAAAAATTTCTTCATAGTCTATCCCTTCTTTCTGGGAGAAGCCACGAGCCACAAACCTTGCCTTGTATTCTCTATGCTTCCATCTGCAGCATGCTTGATCTAGTAGATCCTCTTGGAAGTCATAATAGACTTCCATTCTGGTCTTAGGAGCACATCCCAAACATCATTCTTCATGATTGACTGGTAGCCCTTGATCATTGCATCCTTCCATTACTGCATCCCAGATCCTGGGAACTTCAGATTCTTCAATATCTCTAATAGGTAGTTTTATTGAACTTCGTTGCTGGAACAAATGTCGTTGTTGAGTCTTCGTTGCTTGTTCTTCGAAACAAATGTCATTGTCCTTCTTTTGTAGGTGATTGTACACGATCTTTTCTACAATTCAAAGTCAATTGCATGATTAGAAACTTCTCATAGTTTTCAGAACAAAATCTTACACATCATAATATATGTCATACAGTCATGCAATTATCTTAGCCAATGATTCAATACAATGTTCATCCATATCCTGTATTCATACGGTAACTTTCTAGATGCCTTCCATATCTACTAGAACATTGTTAAGAGTGTGCACTACTCCCAACATGTCAGCAAATAGGTTTCATTCTAGATAAGTAGCAATGGAATGTTGTACAGTACCATAGGCCACTTACCCATTACTTGCATATTAGTAGTATCTTGTTCATTAATGCAAATTTTCTAAAAATGCATAATATACATCCTAAATCTAGGAACATAAGTATGTACATGACTAAACAACATCATTTAAGTAATCATATATACAAGAAATGACAATTCAAATACTTATCTTTGTTTGGTTGTTGGGTGGACTCCCTCTCGATCTTTGCTTCCTTACAGGAACTACTGGAGTGTGCTCCCTCTTGATCTTTGCTTCCTTGCAGGAACTACTAGAGTGTGCTCCCTCTTGATATTTGCTTCCTGGATTATCTTTCCTTGAACTTATATCTATCCTGGACCACTATGCATGCTTAAGTGTGCACTAGTGTCATCATTGTGTCATCCTCAATATCTCATACATAATCATACATTCATTAGTATAATCTCAATACTATCAAAACATCATGATTCTAAATAATCTTAAACATGTATGGTCATGGTCATTTCATACACAGGTAATTTATCACAAGCGTTAGTATTTCAATGTTTCAGGAAGGACTTCTTTTACTCATGCATATTCTTATTTGACCATAGGACTCTTCTGGTTTGTTATATCATTAATCAAAGTAAGAAGCATAATATGCATAAACCCATGATTATTCAAACCTATAACTTCATGAATAATCATTATCAATCATACAAAAGTATACTTATCTAAGATCCTAACACAAGGTAGGATTCTAACTTGATATAGGAAAAAACATACCTAGATTATCATGTTTGCGAGTTATGTCTAACATACCCAAAAATGTCTTCTTTCTCTTCAATGATTTAGAGACATTGTGATAGTAACCTGCATATCTCATAAGCATTGTAGAACCAAATTATACATACCTTGTAAGTAGAGATTTTATGTGATCGATGACTATGGATGATTCTTTGTCTTCATGTAACCATGGTCATATGTTCTTGATCTAGAACGTGATTTGTCTTTCTGGATGTATGTTTCATGTTAGTGGACAATATCATCCTCATACAACACCACAATGCATTAGTACAATCATAAGTGTCATAACCCTAATCAATGAATGTCTTCTATCATTCACATGCATTCATACTTTTACTAAGGTGATAAGACAAGTCTAAAATTAATCAATATTGTACTAACCTCAATAATATGAAGATAAATATATCATGAACTTAATCATGAAACAGATTTCAAAACATACTTGTATATCCTCAATTCATACCTGTCGGGATTGCTTGTAGTATTATTTTGTAAGGCCTTAGCCTCATCTCCCTCTGGGACTGGAAATTCTGTAGGTGTCCAAATCATTCTCTTCTAGGATTAACCCAATCCACTTGATTTGTTGAATCTAGATCTAGAGTTGGCTAGGGTTTGTCATAAAACCCTAAAAATCCAAACTTGGAATTTCAAACTTATGTCTGAACAGGGAGATACAGATGACTGGGGCGAGCAAGATGGTGTGCTTAGATTTTGAAAACTCCAAAAATTGACACCTCAAAACTGACCTGCGAGTTTCGGATCTGCAGCTTCTGTCAAATTTTGGTTTTCTGGTCAAAATCCTGAACTAGGGTTTGATAGAGCCCGGGGTTCTACCCAACCAAAAAATTCGATCTTGGTCTCTAAATTTTGATTTTGATGAGGAGCATCCATCCGTGGTCTCAGATTCCAAAAGTCCCAACTTTTGCAGAAACCCTAATTTCCCGCAGGAGTGACAAACCAAAAATGAAAGTGCTCGGAATCCAATTCTGTTTGGACAGAAATATATGCCATATTGTTTCTGATGTATCTATTAAATTTCAGATCCTTGGGATCTGAAACTTTGGCTTGTGGTAGACTAACCTGTCATCTTTCCAACCCCACAAATATGAGCTTTAATGGATTCTCTGTGAGAGAGATATGCCAAGTGTCGCAACGTGAGTGCAACGTGACCTGTTTATGGGATGAAACAACATAGAAAATTTGTACGGAGTGCCACATGTCACTGTTTCAACTTCAGCATCTAAAACCTGGACTTTTGAAACTACAGTCTGTTCCCTAACTTCCATGTTTTACGGAATTCTATTTGGAGCTTCCTAGCCCAAGATATGGCCTTTGTTCCTAGGTCACCTGTTTAGGGCTGCATTCTGGAAGAGGCAGAAACCCTAACTTGTACGGATCATATCTCACAAAGTACAATGAATATGAGGCTGAACTTCGGACACAAGGTACATGAACATTTCATATTCAGCCTGTAAACATTTCAGATCCTGAACCTTCGCCAAAACGGATTTATAGCGAAAGTTCCACGATGACTGGTTTTTTCTATACCAAGCCCTAGCTTACAATTTGTCGCAAGTGCAACAAGTGTCATAAATGTCATACAATGCCTTCCTTCAGGCTAGCTCTGATACCATGTTAGTTTTTCATCATTTAATTCAATATGATCTAGGATCTTAACTGAGAGAACAACATGTACAGCATATCAAACACAAGAGACAAGAGACACAAAGCATTTCACCGGGGAAAACCAAGAAGGTGAAAAACCCCCAACTTCCTCAGAGATAGAATGAGCACCAATACAAAGATCACAAAGATGAAACCCAAAAACAAGAGATAGTCTCCTAGCAGTTGCTCCTCCTCCACTTGTGCGCACTCCTCCTCTCTCTTACTAATGCGAAGTGAGTGAGTGAATGAATGAATAGAATGAGAGAGACACACTCTCTATTTATACAATGACTTGACTTGTCTTTTACTCTAACTAGGATGACCTCCCTTAGGAGAGTCTAATAACCCATTACCACTTGTCACTGGGCCAACCCCACTAGGGTGTTCTAATAACCCTTTGACCCACACTAGGCCGACCCCTCTAAGGTGGTCTAATAACCCATCAAATATAAGTTACGACACTTACAATATAACTTGCGACACTTGCAAATACAAATGACGACACTTCCAATTGGAGGAATAATACATCTCCATTGGGGATACAATAAAGTACAAATGTAATACATACAGTATACAAGTGAATATCTTCTGAAGTTACAAATACATCAACACAACCACCCTCTCCTCCTCAACCAACCGACCATCCACCATCTCATACTTTAGGCCCCTTCGCAGTTCTAGATAGGATGGTCACATTGGATGAGGTCAATCCTCATGGAGAGATTTTTGTTATGCTTCAGTCTACATTGTTTCCTGACAAAGGTACTAATTCCTATGGCTATACTGTCGAAGGTACTGATGCCTCTAGTTCTAGAGGTGGACCAGATATGATATAGCAGTTATTTGACTTGAGATGTATGTTTGACATGTATCGTGAGTTTGATATTATTGTTCATATATATATATATATATAGATGTTGCATTTTTCATGTTGATGTTGATGTTGATGTTTATTTATATGTTGATGTTGATGTGTATATCATTAGTTCAAGTTAGATATGTTTTCTAGATGTGCTTGATATATGTTTATGTTAAATTATGATTGCTTGTTAGATATGTGTGATGATGATGTTAGACAATGCTTGTGTTTTGTTAGATGTGATTATTAGATTTGTTTGCTAGATGATGTTTATATGTGTTAGATGTATATGTTAGATAATGTTAGGTATGTTTAGATGTGCATGTTAGGTGATGTTTGATGTGTATGCTACATGATGTTGTTAGATCATGCTTGTGTTTTTTTAGATGTGTATGTTAATTGTGATTGATGTATTTTATGTTAGATTTTGTTTGCTAATTTTTTATGTGTATGTTAGATGGTGCTTATGTTTGATAGGTGATGATAGATGTGTATGTTAGATGGTGTTAGCTAATTTTAGATGTGTATTTTAGATGATGTTTATGTTTGTTAGGTGGTGGTGGTGATGATGAGGGTACGTTAGATGATGTTAGGTGATTTTAGATGTAATTATTGGATGTGTATGTTAGATGATGTTAGCTAATTTTAGATGTGTATTTTAGATTATTTTTATGTTTGTTAGGTGGTGGTGGTGATGATGATGGTACATTAGATGATGTTAGGTGATAATGCATTTAAATTAATTTCAAATTATAAGTTATATTTTGAATTAAAATAGTATTTAAATTAATTTTCAAAGTTATTTTAATAATATAATGCATTTCATTTCCCTATAACAAATATTTATTCATAATAATTTATCATCAACTTCTAATTTACAATTGCATCTAAATTTTACATGTAATTAAGAGAAAATCATAGTTAAAAATCATAAATGGATTGTTGATTACACCCTTGAAACATGTTTTAATTAAATCATTATTAATAATAATGTCACTTCTATAACAATAAAACGACACAACAAAAGGCTATTATAATGCAAACTGAAAACAAATGATGTAAAGTCGACTAAAACAATGATAAACATGATACACATTGACTTACATTTTTCAAATATCAACACACATATGATGCCATGATAATGTAGATATGACACTTAATTATAGGGAAATAATGTCACATAAAAAATGGATTGTATATATAAAAAGTGTATATTCCTAAATATAATTATAATTGTCTATTCCCAAATATAATTAGATGTTCTATATTTTATATTGTTACAACATGTTTAAATTTTTGTGTTGGAACCTCAAATCATTAACCTTATAACTAGTTGTTATTTGGTGAGAAACAAAAGAGCCAACAAATAAATATGCAAAATGCATTAAAATTTAAATATTGATTATTGTTTTGAAATATTAAGAATAATGTATCACTTTTGTGCTATTGATATTGAAAACTTATATATAATTATAATTCAGTAATGTTAAAGTTGTAATTTTGAGAGCATATAATCTCAAAATAAATTATGTTTTTTTACCAATATTAAGAACCATTTATTATTTATATTTTTTTTGTATATAATATAAATTTTATTGATATACTTTTATATTCGTTAATGTCAATTTTGTTTTTACAGAAGTGGATATTTTGTATTGATATAAAAATGTCGAAAACTTATATATAATTATAATTCAATAATGTTAAAGTTGTAATTTTGAGAGCATATAATCTCAAAAATCATGTTTTTTTACCAATATTAAGAACCATTTATTATTTATATTTTTTCTATATAATATAAATTTTATTGATATACTTTTATATTCGTTAATGTCAAAATTTTTTTACAGAAGTGGATATTTTGTATTAGTATAAAAAATGTCTAGAGAAAACTCAACAATTCAAAATGGGGTCTGTAAGAGAGAGTATGCCCATATTACAATCTTTCCTACTATAAAGGCTCTGTAAACTTCTTTACATAATTTTCTAGTTCCAAAAAAAACAAAAGGGACTACAATATATTCGACAGTATGTGTCACACAACAGTAAACACTTAAAGAACATAAACTAATAGAAGGGAAGCTTGAAATTAGCATCAAATATAACTCTTCAATCGGACTCTCCTAATTGAATCTGAGATCTGAAGGAGTACCAAAAGGTCGTGCTGGAACCAGGAACTGACTGAACGCTTGAACCAACCATTGATTTATTAAAATACACCAAAATAAGAGCCTTGATTTTCTCTTCTACATTAAACCAAGACTCTAGTTTCTGCTAAGGACACAACTTGACTAGGGGAGGCATTGTCAAGAACTTGAAGTGCATAGCAAACAAATCAGCATTAGTGACAACGATCCATTGAGACAGAATGCATACTTTATCCACTTCTTCAAATTCTAATGTCATAAATCGAGAAGCACAAATCCTAGGATGAACCATTATGACACTATCGAGATGGATCGAGAGACTCGTCATTCCAAAATTCTCTTGATTAAATTCACACACCGCAATATTTATGTATATGGTATGGAGGAAGGGGAACTCATGTTAATACAAATGACTACCATCTGTCCCTTAAATCTGGTGATATTTGGTGCCAAGCTACTCCTCTTGTTGGCCTGGATTCCAGATAGGGGCATTAATCTTTTGAAATGTGTTCTCATGGTGGATAGCATAAATTCTATTGACAACTACTTGTAACTAAATATCCAAAAGGTAAAGAGACCCCTATGTTGGCTTGAGTATACACTTCAAAATTCAGTGCACAAAGTGCATGGTAAAAAGACATAGAAGAGAATCAAGCACTCAAATGTTTGATTATGCCCATGTGCAGAATTGACGCTTCCTTGGGGACATTGACGAAGTTTTGAGATAGTTAAAAGAGAATCGCCCACTACCTGAATTGATCAACTTCCTTTTTTCTTAAGAAGAAAGAGGCCCATCCACAGATCTAATTGTTCATCCTGGTTATGTGTGGCATCTCCTAGCCCCTAACCATAAGATTATTTGGTTCCACCGAGCTAGAAGAACACCCCTCTAGCTCCTAGAGCCCCTATATTTCCCTTAGAAGCTCCATCAAAGAATAGAGTTGTGGTCTGTTGAGAGTTGAGTTAAGGAGATAGGTCTTGAATAGCCATAAGCGATTTCCATTTCTCTTCTTTGATTAGTCTTCGATTACTATGAAAAGAGGAAGATTTCTCTTTGATTCCAAGGATCCATCATTGCTCATAATCACTAAGAGAACAAATATTGGTCTATGGAAAGCCTCTTGATGAAAGCACTTCAAAGAGGAGACTTTGATCTTCTAAAGAAACCTTAGCTGGGGCAAGGAATTCATCTTTGAAAATGGCTCGATTACCTACTAGAGAAATCTCCCAACATAAATACTTATGGAGAGAAGAGCATAAATGCCACAAAATGGATTTGGATCAAAGGGAGCTCAAAAGAAAATGATTCTAAGTGACAAACATGGAGCGCCAACTTTGAGGAAGGTGAGAGATGAATCCAATCTCATCAAAAGCATGCCGCCACACTACAAGAGAAAAGGAGCATTCCTTGAAAAGATGGAATATATATTCCTCGGCTTTCTTACATAGAAGACACCAAGAGGGACCATGAACACCCCTCTTTCTCAAATTCTTCACAATGAGAATATTTCCATGGACTAGAGTCCAACAAAAAACATTTATTTTGGAAATCCCTCTAAATTCCAAACTGATTTCCAAAGAGGAGATCTGGGAGGTTATGGGAGCTTATCAAGTAATTTATGATACCCTTGTTTTATTGTATACCTAGTTTCATTCCAAGTCCAGCCACGAATATTACCATCTTGTATATTAGTTGGGGTCGCTCCTCTGATAGACGAGCAAAAGATATATTTTTCATTATATGGAGCTGCTGGAGTCTCATCTATATGAAAACCTATCCATTCCCCAGAAGAAGAGTCCCAGCTAGAAATACGAAATAGAGTCTACTGACCTTTGGATAAAAACCAACTTTGAAAATTTACGAGTTGTTGTTTCATTTCTATTGTCAGACTAGGGGAAAACTTGTCAGACCAAATATTAATAGTTTTTCCATTCCCATCCACCAAATTTAAATGATCAACAATGAGATTCGTTGATGCTTTACATAAACTCCAAATTCTTGAGCCTTTTCTAGACCAATTAGCTTTATCCAACCGCAAAGGATTGGGAGAGGGAAAATATTTATTTCAAAATGATTTCTTCCACTAGGTGTCCTCTACACTAAAGGACCTCCAAATGATTTTGGATCCTAATGATTGATTAAATATTATTGGATCATGAGTTCCAACTCCTCCATTCCATTTTGGGGCATGCATTATATTCCAATTAACTAAATGATAATATTTTTCATTGGTTTTTCCACCATCCCAAAGAAATTTTCGAAGGAGGACACCTATTTGATATAGAATTCCTTTGGGGGTAAGTAAACCTGAACATTGAATCTTGATAGATAGGGAGTGAAGAGAGCACTAATTTTAGCAAAATGATATGGCCAACTGGGTTTAACCATCGCGAACTCTAAGAGGAGTTTTTTTTCCTTAATTTTTGAAACATGCCTTCCCAATCTTTGATTGGAATATGACCAAATGAGAGAGGGAGACCCAAGTACTTGAAATATTTTCATGTGGAGAAGAATGGAAACTCTAAAATGTGCAAGATGGCATGAAGCACATGTTTAGGGTAGTTCCAACCAAAGATTTGACATTTCCTATTGTTAATATTAGCCCCTGAAACTTCTAGATAAAAATACAAAATTCATTTGTTCGCGATAGCGAGAGACCAAAAGTAATAACTCTAATAGTTAATTAAAGTGGTAGTGAGTCACGATAGCGAGAGAATAGTCCTTTAGAGGGAAATAGGTACCAAGGGGGCAGAATCAGAGATTCAATCAGATATGGATATAGATGAACAACAACAAGCGCACCACTCGCTTTTGCGTGCATTGTAATTACGTATAAAACATATAAATATGCATGCAACTCTTTCGGGGGCTCCTTATGGGATGGTCCACCTTTCCCCCCTCTGCCACTAGTACGAGGGTTAGCTGGGGCTTCTTCTTGGGTCCTGCCACAATCACTTTATGAAGGACCTTTACAAGCGTAACAATTGAGCGATAGAGACTAAATCGAGAGTAATAATAAATAACGTCATCAAAGCCTCGCTACCTTTTTTACACATGGGCAGTTCTTTTATTTGCAGATTTATCCCCAATGAAACTTTATGCGAGCCTATTCTTTTGGCTCTCCCTGCTTTGTTACTGAATCTTATTGCAATTATTTTGGATTCCCCTCTGAGCAACAGAGTATCATCTTCAAACTTGGAATGATTTATGGATTTTACATACATGTGATGTGTAATCCAACCAACCTTCCCATCACTCTTTCTTGCTCAATTCTTCAACTAAAACTGTCTGTCATCAAGATGTAAAGAATTGGGGAAAGGGGACAGCCTTGGTGAATACCATGAGAGTCTTGAAAAAAATCAATTGGCCTTCCATTGACTAAAGGAGCTATCCACGGAATTCCAATGAAATCCTGCACCCAATGGATCAAGCGATGATTGAAACCAAAGTTCTTCAAAACTTGAAAAAGATAGGAGTGCCTTACCTGATCAAAGGATGTTGCCATGACCAGCTTGATCACCATGCCTTTTTAACCAATTGAACTGCTTGTATGCAAAGGTTCTTGAACCAATATAAAATTGTCCATGATATGATGATTGGGCATTGATCCCCCATTATTTTCTGAAATAAGATTGGAAAGGAGAGGCTTGAATATTTTAGTGAGGATCTTCGTAAGAATTTTGTAGGAAGCGTTGCATAAAGAAATGGGCCAAAATATGTTGAAAGAGCTGGGATTTATCTCTTTTGGAACTAGTACAAGAAAGGTGGAATTCGTGATCCCCCCAAGCTTGTATTTGAATTTGGACCCATTGAGCATTTTGCATAAATCGAATTTGATGATTTCCAAACAAGCTCTATAAAAGTGAATTGTTAAACCATCTGGGCTTGGGGCTTTATCAGCCTCCAAACTCCAAATTTTTGCAATGACTCCATCTTTCGAGATGTATTTTCAAAGTGTTGTATTATCCTCTTCTATTACTAGATTTGGGATTGCTTGGAGGAAGGAGTGCATTAAGTTATCATCAATGATGCCATCCTTCATATAGAGGGTTTGAAAGTGATCATTGGAAATTGTTTTAATATCAACAAAATTTTCAAATGTGGCTCCATTTTCTACAATTATTTCTTTGACCCTATTATGATGAACCTGAGAGCGAGACTAATTTTGAAAATAGTTAGTGTTTCTATCTCCTGATTTCAACCAAAGAATATTAGACTTGAGCCTCCAATGCTCTTCCTCACTACGAAGGATGTTGAATAACTCTACATTCAGTTGTTTTTGTTTCGAAAGGAGAAGGGGATTAACCTCAACTATATCCATATCTTCTAGTAGATGTTGTAATTAATGAAGAGTCTCATTCTTATGAATTTCTAGAGATTTGAAGGTGTTCTTGGCTCAATATTTTAGTGCATGTTTAACCATCCTTAATTTTGATTCTCAAACAGAGGATGAAGAGCCTAAAATATAGGTATTCCAATTACCTATAATTTCAAATACTTCCTTCTCTTGGAGCCAAATCGGATTGAAACGAAATGGCAGTGGACCGTAATTTTCCATATCTTCAAAAGAGAGAATTTTGATGGTGATCTGAATCACTATGAGAAAGAATTGTGGACGATACTATCTTTTCTTGAAAAGTGATATCATTGCTAACTAAGAATCGATCTATTCGAGAAGCAAATATGACTTTTCCCTATCTTCCTATTTATCTAGGTAATGTTAAAAAGGTCCCATCCTTAAATGAGATCCTCCAAACATTCATTGCATGGATCTCTAGCATAGTTGCCTCATCTTGTTTTGAAGCATTAAGGATTTTGTTGAAGTCACCTCCCACAATGCACCAACTTAAGAATCATTTGAGTGTTAATTGAGAAAGATAATTCCATAACACCATTTTTTCACTATAAAACACCGGAGAATATACATTGATGGTTGTTACCAATTGACCGATGATTGAAAGGGAGAGAGGATAAAGGATTGATTCTCCTCACTAATTAGTAGCTCCAATCTATTATGATTCCAAATTATGCAAAGACCCCCCAAGGATCCCTTAGAGATAAAAACAAGGGAATGACTGCTTTTCCAAATTTTACTGCTTAATTCTAGCATAGCCTACTTCTCCATTTTCATCTCTTGGATGCAAAGAACAAATGGATTTTTTAATAGGAATTTTTTTTCATAGCTAAATATTTTTTAGAACTACCCAAGCCACTGTAATTCCACGAGATTACCTTCATTACTCAACATTGTGAGGGTGAGACTCAACTCCTCTTGTTTCTGAAGGTTTTTAGATAGTTGTACCTCCTCCTACTCTGTATTTGTCCAAGCTGGATTGAAAACCCTACCTTAAATCTTGGGTTGCCTTGGCCTCGTGGTTTTCCTTATTAGAGTGACTTCCTCGATGTTTTTGATGTTTCCCCTCTACATCTTCATTTTTTTCTTTCTCATTTTTATGAATGGTCCTACTACGAGTGAAGATGCCAGCATTCTTATCTGAAATCGATAGGTCATATGGAGGACCCTCGGGGGAACTCGAGGCTCTATTTGATCCCAACCCCAAATTTACATGAGGATCTTGAGCTTCCTCTGACTGAACTTTTGGAAATTCCTGAATTTGACAAAGCACGGGATCTATGTCCACCCTAGCCTCTTTGTAGCTTATTATAGAGATTAGTGAAGAAATATTTGCTTCTTTTTTTGTTTATCCAATTCAGCTATAGTGGGAAGACGGTCTTCAGGATCTTACGAAGGGATTTCTTCCTGTAAAGAGGCTATAACATCGTATTTGTTTGCCGCTTGGTTTCCTTGGATTATAGAGGCCACTGAGGGTTTGGGCGCCGAGTTAGTTGCTTTTTGAGCCATTTTCTCCTTTTGGATCAGCCATTTCTCCTCGGTAGGATTTTCTTGATTTTCAACCAGCTTTACTTGCTTGTAATCTCTTTCCAAATATCCATATTTGTGACAGAATTTACACTTGAATGGGAGTTGCTCATATTCTAATTACTGATGATGAGACCAAGAAATATGAGTTAAAAATATCTTAGTTGGTAGACTTTTTCCAAATGAACTTCTATGTAGATCCTTGCACAAGCAAATTGTTTACCCTTTGGAACAGATCAATCTATATATTTGCCGAGAGAGTTCCCAATGGATCTTAAATAGTCATCTCCCCAGCAAGAAAGGGGAAGTTGGATTAGTTTCACCCAAACAGGGATAGTCGAGGATATATTATCATTTAAATCAAAAATCAAGATCTATCGATTGAGATATAACCCTCGAGTTCCAAAACAATATGGTCCACTTCGAAAAATTAAATCTCTACCTTCAATATACTAGAAATGAAACATGAAAAAAACTTTACCACGAGAATAAAGCACAAAAAGTTCCTTGATGAGAAGCCTCCAAGATCTATCCATCCATTGTTCCATTGAATTCGAGGAAGGCCACATGCCAGTAAATTGTCCAACGAGACCTCTCTCAGTCAGGGCATAGGTCATGCTTCGAAACGAAGTTGGAGACATTTATGCTTTCATAATTTCTTCAACCTTTCGAACAAAACTCGTGGGGGCTTTCTTTAGGAAAGGAATAGATGATACGGAGGACAATAAGGCTTGGAAATCCATTTTTTCTACAGGGGACGGAAGGGGAGGATCCCCTCCAAAGTCATGGAAAAAGGATGCAAGATCATACCAGTCAACATAAGAGAACCCTTACTATTTCTATTTATTTACGATTTGGTGGAACAAGTTGAGGGCCGAAGCGATTTTAGCAGTGAAGTTGCAGCGAGATTATTGAAATTTCCTCTGATATCAAACTATACTAATTCATGTCAATTGATTTGAAAATTTGTTTTAATTAAAATTCATTAATGAAAAAATTATTTACATTTAATTTTAAAATGAATTATTTTTTCTATTTAATATTAAAAGTTGTTTGATTTGGAAACTTATATTAATCATAATTCATCATTGATAAAGATGTCCTTTTTAATTGTAATGAATTTGTAAATGAACTATACATTTCTAATTAATATTAAATATTTCTAATTAATATTAAAAGTCATTTATTAGTTAATATTATAATTCATTTATTACTTATTTACTTTGTTATTGTATATTTTAAGATTATTTACATATTAATGCACATAGTATTTGTTATGCTCATTAGATATGCATAGATCATTTAACTTTTAAAACTAGTCAATCTACATAATTATTATAAAATGAGTGAGTTCCTTATTGTTATAAATTCATATTAAATATAGACACAAGTATGATACACGGTGACCTATTTTTTCCAATATTAACACACATATGATGTTGTAATAATGATGCCACAATAATTCAAAAAAATTATACTAAATATGCAATGAGATATAAATACCTTCAAGTAAAACAAAATTATTTTCCAATCAATCTTTCCATACAATCACAAATTACTAGATAGACAAACACATTACGAATCAAATTGATTGTTGACCAACTAAAATTGTTTAAAAACATCTCGTTATTAACTTTCCATTTCCATCGTCATAATATGAGAAAAAACAATATAATCAACAAATCAAAGATGAAAATAATAAAATGATACATCAACATTGTAAATGATGAAATAAAACATGTACATATCACTCTCCATTGGATTATTTTCCTTGCTTAGCATAATAACATTCTTGTTCTCAAAAATATGTTTTGATCTAGGGTCGTGTCTTAATACAAACCACCAATCCATATCCAACACATCCAAGTAAAAATAAACTCGGTTGTAGTGTTTAGGGAAAACATAAGGCTCCTTAGTTTCATCCCACATCTTTCTAGAGTTGATACACATCATCCCATTATTACTTTTACATTATTCTAGTCGAAGGTGCCCCACCACTTGCACCTAAAAATAATACATTGGAAAGATGATAAGTCCACTTGAATGATCTCTTGTATCTTTCCAATGTAACCTAACTCCCCCCCTATTAGGTTTTGATCACAATGATCGGCACGACTAGATTGGTCGAACTCGACTTCCACTCCAGAGTCTTGTGTGGCACAACCATCATCGGCATCCTCAATGCAAAAATGATACCCATATGCCCACATAGATGGGAACAAATGCACCTATAAAAAAGGGAATAGATGATGGTGTCATATGTCTAATAACTTGACCATTAATATATAAAATATATATTTTATAATTCAAATGTGCATTATGAAGTTAAAAAAGTACAAAAAGAGATTATGACTGAGTTGGTGCACTCGATTTCTATGTTTAGTGCATCCTCTTCAGCAAACAGGTAACGACCAAACGCACCATATTTCTCTCTGACTTGGTCAATAACCCAATTATTGGGACAGATCATTGGAATATTTTATTTTAAATGATCAAGATAAGGCATGCTTCTATCGTTCAACCATCTGATTTATTTCCTTTCAATGTCTCATTTCCTCCTCTTCTCTTCATACAATACAAACCATGGCTATGTTTCCTCCGCATTGTAAAGAATGAATTTATTGATGGCATAAATTTATAAATTCATTGTTGCATTCATGAAATAAAATACATATAGTACGTGTGATATCAAATATAGATTATGAAGTTCAATGTGAATAGTTACTCTGTAGAAATGTGACAAAAGATAAGTGACATGCTCTTTATCATGCACATTTTTACGTTCGTTTGGAGTATTTCCTCTTCCCTTTATTCCTCATCCCTTTGGTCATCCCAAATCAATGTACCTGGTGTGTGGTCAATTTGTTTGATGTACTAACTAGCGTAATAGAATGACTCATATACTATGAACCCCTATTACATAGACCCCTCAGGTTTTGTCCTTTGTCGAACAAATCTCTTCAATTTTTTCATGTACATCTCTAAGAAGAACATCCAACGATATGAGACCACCCCGACGAATTCAACCTCATCAAATAGGTGAATTAGAAGATGAACCTACAAGTCCATGAAACTCGTTGGTAGTTCCTTCCCAAACATACAACCAATCTCAGCTATCTCTTGATGCCACCTTACCAATGTAGATAATTTAGATGTGGCATGTCGCAGGTCCTCGGGGAAGTCGTGGTTCACACACCCACGTACAATAAAAGGACAATGACACTACAAAGTAAACACATAAAAATTTAATTGTGTTTTAACTTGTGGGGTAAAAGATAAAAATAAAAAACAAAAACAATATTTTGACATATGTACCCTTAAAAGGTTTAGATGGTCATGTGATTTCAACCTTGACCAATGTTTGTCTACAATGAAGCAGTGTCGTAGATTAGTCCCAGATAAAGAAGGCACCTTGACACCCAATATTACTTCCTTTCCCAAAGAAAGATCATATTTCCTCAAAACCATGGGAAACCACCTTCTTTAAAATACCAAGAGGTGCCAATGTGTCCTCTATTTTCTTGTCTTGTCCAATGCTTCTTTTTAGCATTTGAAGAAATAAGATCTCTCTTAACATCGAATGTGTCACTTTTTTTCAATGATATGTGCCTTAGCAAAGAAGATGAAACATTTTTAAATATATGCATGGGATCTAGTAAGTGGACAATCTTAAGATGCTTCCAATATGGAAGCTCATTAAATATCAATTTCCTTTTCATCCCAATGGGAATTTTCTCAACATAGGTGTCAAAGAATTCAGGATCATCAAACATAGGTCCACATTTGAATTTGACATTTCTACAATTTCCCTCTCCTTCTCTCTGTCATATGCCCTATGCCAGTGAGTCAATGTCATTATTTTAGGCCTTTGGGTTCTCTCTGGTTTACCATTGAAAGCATATGTTTCTCTTCTATAAGGGTGGTCTTCTTGGAGGAATACCCTTGAGCAGTCCTACATCGTCTTTTGTAGATGGTTGGACCACCTAGCCTTCATAGAAGATCTACAACATTTACATCCATGATACCATTTTATTAGAAGACCTGGGATGTTATTATATACATAGCACATTAGTGTTGAAGATAAATATAGTCGCACTGAGTTAACTATGCCAAAAAATATTGTTACGAATTTAAACAAATCAATCAACATGTTTACCAGAGAAAAATCCTAATCCCTAATAATCATGTGTGGTGTACACACATGCCATATAACGTTAAAATCTTTTGTGTTGGTATCGGTCTTGATACATTGTATACCAATAGCCCTTCCCATAATTCCTTCAATTCATCGATCAATGGTTGTAGGTAAACATTCATATTCTTCACTTGTCTTCTACTAGGAACTATAAGAGCCAGCATAAGATGTTCATTCTTCATGGAAAACCATGGGAGGGTATTGTTATTGATTACTATTACAAGCCAAAAAGAATAATTGGTGTTTTGGGGGAATATGGATTGATGCCATCCATGTCTATGCTCAATCAAAAGCTCCATACTTCATCCTTGAATTTATTGAGCCATGTATCCTCTATATGCTTCATGGCTATTGAATCTGTTGGGATTTGCATAGCTCTTGAATCACTTCAGTGCAAGGCACGCCATCCCTGCGAAATAGCTAATTCTTTTCAACGAAAGAGCCTTTGAATCCTTGGTATTATAGACATGTGCCTCAATATATTATGAGGAGGACCATGTTCTTTACCCTTGTTTCTTGATTTATGGTACCTGTCATGCCCACATTTTAGACATATATCTTCGTCTTCATATTCGCCTCTATATAGAATACAAGCATTCAGACACACATGATATGATATGTACTCAACACCCAACATTTTCAACATTTGCTTTGCCTCTTAATAGCTGATGGGAAAGACATTATCACTCGGGAGTACCTTATATTTGAATAACTTGTAGTTAGTGGGAAATATAAATGTACATTGGCATTTAACGTTCATAAAATCAACCACTTTCAATGTTGATTGTGTGACAAGATTCCTCAAAATATAAGGGACTTGATGGTCAGTTTCAAAAGTGTCGAGAAACACGCATTTGACATGCCATACATTACTTTTAAGTTGTATAGTAACATTGTTGTCCATGTCTGGGTAGACATCGACCAACTAGGTCCAAAGATAGGGGTGGTGGAAGTTGATTTAAGGATTTCGAAGAAGGTATTGGTGACATGAGCATCATCCCCTAGCTCATCGTCCTAGAATTCATCTAACAACATTGCGTCCATGGCACCCGTATCTCGTAAGAAGTCACCCATACCAACCTCTATTTCATTGCCTCCATTGCCATCATGTGAAGAACTATTGTTATTGTAGGCATTCCTAAATGGTGAGACTAGATGTAGTGGGAATTGAATAGATGGTTGATTCAACCATGCTTGATATGCTTCCTCTCTGAGTTCTGCTCTTTTTGCAACCTTCTCTCGATTTGACATTGTAGTGCGGTGCAAAAAAATATGGTAGATAGGTATCTCATCATCATATTCCTGATTCCAAAAATATTGAACTTTACATCGATGATATTAGTAAGCATAATGTAATTGATTTGTTCAAACATTATACCAAACAATTATTATAGAAGAGTGGGAATTTTTTGCAATCGTACATGTCCAACCGCAAGCAATTTATAAAACAAAAGTTCAAATTGAGCAATACATTATTACCACTGAAAATAAAAATAAAAATAAAAATACAATTAATCAATTATTTTTTTCTTACACTCCAAGGGGACATCTAAAAATATTCCCAATGCAAGGCATCCTTGATGAGCAGTTGGTGGTCTATGAAAGCTATAGTCTATTTGTTAGGGTTAACCTTGACTCGAGAATGAGGAAAAGGTGGTTTAGGTCTAGCACATGGTTTCTTGTAGCCCATGGTATTGGCCCAAGGTATTCATGTAAAAAAATCCTTTATAAGGCTTGAGGAGGCTCCATTGTAAAGTGGCCTGGAGGTGAGTGATGGCTAGCTCACTTGGCTCGGATGGCTAGTTTTGGCCATGTAATGAAGATATTCATTGGCTAATTTTTCCCTGCATGGGGTTTTCCAGGGTAAACTATTTGTCTCTACGAATGGTTGCTTTTCTATTTTATTTCTCTTGCAAGTTATTATATTTTAATGCTCGTTAAATCCTAATAAGTGGTATCAGATCCTAGTCATTGTGCTCATTGAGAATGTTGGTGTAAGTGTGCAGATTTGAGTGGCCTTCCAAGGATGAAAAGACTCTATTGGTTTCCATTTCAATCAAAGGAATGAAGAGGTATTGAGATTTGGAGTCATGTGGTAAACAGTTGCAACGTAGCCACGTAAATATTGAAGAGGACTGTCATTGGGAATACCAAGAGATTCTGAGCCCGTTGAGACGATCTACACTTGATCTTGTTATCTGCGTGAAAGAGAGGGCCACACTCCAAAGTGGGTAGATCCCACGTAAGTTACTACCACTGGTGAATCCAAGCAAAAGAAATAAGTCACCCATCACATCTGCAGGAGAGAGGCTCGTAGCAATCACCAGATGTTTGTTGGAGAATAAAATGAATTCAATCTAATGTCCCCCTATGGGAAAAGATCCGGAAGTGAAGAAAGAAGCCACTTTTTTTGTGAGAAGCAATGATGTTGCTTGCAGAGGAGAGCATTGGGAAATCCCCATGAAGAGTCCAATGGAATATTTTTTTATTGGTGTGGCCATGGAAAATAGGAGAACGTGACCATACAAGAGGATAAATCATTGCAAGGATTGGAGGAGGTGATCCATCGAGATGGAGAAAAGGTAGTTGCATGTGGATTCTCTTTCCTACTAGATCAAAGTCGTGATCCGTTGAGGAATGAACAAATGTGGAGGTAATGTTCGGAGGCTTCCTATGAGCTGTAAAAGTTTGTTGTGCTTGGTTTTTTGAATTTATTGTGGGGTGCATGTTCGGTGGTACCCGACACACCAGTAGTATTTTTTGGTCCTTATGAAACTTACTCGTAGGCAATTTTTTATTTCCCAGGGTTCTAGAAGCATAGAAAAATGTATCTCTGTTATGCGCAAAGAAGGGATGTTGCATCAAGTGTGGAATGAACCACTGGTAGGTACGAGGGTGGCAGGTGTACTCATAGCCTAGCTTGATGTGAATCAGAGAGGTTGAGTCTTCGATTGCAGGAGGAATGTGAGATGGTTTAATCTCAGTTTTGGGGCCAAGATTGATGAATCATGTATGTGAATAGAATTCCTTTAGAACTGGCGGTAGGACCCATGTAATCCGGTAGATGGATTCTTCTTTATAAGGACGTCAATGATAGGGTTGGATGTAGGTACAAAAGGAGCATGGCAGAAAACAAGAAATTCGACGAGCAAGAAGGCAGGAATGGAAAAGCAAGAGGATGAAGCAATGGATGGTGATGGTGAAGTCACCATGAAGACACATGAAAAAAATTAATGGAGTAGTTTTCATGTAAATAGGCATATGGTTGTAATACCTGGTAAGGCATACATACCCATGGTAACTCACTATTAAAGTCGGGACATAGACCTAGGTGATAGGGGGGTGTATGTGAGATCCCCAAGTCAAGCTTAAAGGGGGGATTGTTAGGGTTAACCTTGACTCGGGAATGAATCAAATGTGGTTTAGGTCTAGCACATGGTTTCTCATATCCCATGGTACTGGCCCAAGGTATTGCATGTAAAGAATCATTTATAAGGCTTGAGGAGGATCCATTTTAAAGTGGCCTGGAGGTGAGTGGTGGCTATCTCACTTGGACTAGATGGCCAGTTTTGGCCATGTAATGAAGATCTTCATTGGTTGTTTTTTCCCTGCCTGGGGTTTTCCAAGGTAAACTATGTGTCTCTATGAATGGTTGCTTGTCTATTTTATTTCTCTTGCAAGTTATTATATTTTAATGCTCGTTAAATCCTAATACTATTAACAACTCGTCTCCAAGAGACAAATTACGTATTGCATGCACAACAAACCTGGACGCTTTCCTTTTCATAAAGAACTCCTAGCCATTGGAGTGTTCCTCAAATGAACAATTTGCATAAAATAAAGAGCACCCAGAACTATTTATGAACCCTACAATGTTTCTATGAGTGTGTGGACGACCATCAATATACAACAGGTTCTTCTTGTTAAAGTTTCCATAAACATAACCATTCATGCACATACTATACAAGGAAATCCTATATTTGTATTTAACAATATTCAAGTACTTTGTACGACAATAATTAGGAACATAAAATGGCATAAGTGCTACAGACTGTTTGGGAGGAATGAGTACATGTGAAAGGATAAACAACCCAAGATTTGCAGCATCTATCTTAGACTTGCAAATCATAAAATTATTATCACAAAATGAGAATCCGGTTCCAACATCGGGAACAGGAAGAGAATACATCCAAGCTCCATACAAAGTGTGGTTGTAACAAGTTTGGTATTTACTTTACAAATTCACAAAAAGAGATAAGTCATCGCTTCCCTCCGACAATTGAACCGACCTTGGTGTTGTAACGTCCCCGGTCCCCTCGGTGCCCTTTAGAGGTGATGGGGGAGATCCTTAGAAACAACCCCTCCACAATGCCTACGGATGAGGGAAAACGTCCCCCCATGAGGTAGGGTGACTTATGGGTCAAGCAAACCAATCCCATACCCTTCCTTACGAATTTCAGGGCTTCCCTGATAATAGATGAAGTTGTTTGCATGTAAGGAGTTAGATCTGCAACATATCAATCTATCTTACTAACAAATGGTGAGTTCCTATGTCAGCAACATGAAAAGATTATCACACGTTTACAAAGATCTATATTCATTAATCAAAATTCATTAAGATCTAGATTCATTTAAGAATTAAATTCATGCATGATAAGCCAAATTCAAACTCTTAGATGGTAGAAACTTGAATCCATTCATATTAAAACTAAGAGGAAGTACATCCTTACCAATGATCTTGGTGTGAATCCCTCTTCCATTGTCATGAGCTTCCTTTCCTTCACCCTTGCTTTTGAAGAATTTGAGCTCCTTCTCCTCCTTCAGAATCTCCTCAGCATGCCTTTGCTCTTCCTTCTGTGTACTCTACAATGCCTCCCATGCCTTTCTTATATAGCATTGGGAAATGAGCTCTCATGTTTCTCTTTTCAATGTGGGATTATCCCTTTTCATCTTTTTTTAGTATTTTAGCTCAAAACCCCACTTTTCCATAGGTTTTAAGCTTTTTGCACAACTTTAACATACTTTAAGTACAATTAATGCACTTTAATGCGTTCATCTTCACCTATTGATTGGTGTAGCTTAGTTTTAGACCTTTTATGAGCGGTTCAATTACTGAACTTGGTATTCTTAGGTTCTTACTGTCTTCACCTAATCCTTCCATTTATGGGAGAAGTGATTAGATCAGAGAGTACGTGTCTCTGAATGTACTTATGTTTATGTCTTCATATTGCGGGCACATGGTAAAAATGTGCTTCTTCTGTCACATGACTAGGGTGTTAATTTGATTGTTAACATGCCCATACTCCATCACTCTCATGGACTGATTTCTGAAGTACTTCCTTACAACAACATTAAATGACAGTTAGGACAGTCAAAGGGGGTTCCCAAGGTGACATTTGGAAGCCTAGGGTTCAATCCCACAACCCCCTCACCTCTCCCTAGTGGATACACATATCCCCCTCATTTAGTTGCATCCATAGCCAGCCCCTTGGTATTTTATTTTCATTATAATCATTTACATCATTTTTACAATTTCCCCGTGGCTTACTAGCACATGGATAGCACAACATAAAATACCATCCCTTCAAGGCTGAGCATTCACTAGGGGGGCCTTTTCCTTGATCTCCATGCTAGGAATCATACATCACATATATACGACATTTACATTAAAAGCCAATACATCCAAAGGGTCAAAATGGCGGTATTACAGGTGTGTACTTGGACATTTTTGGTCTCAACTCATGCAACTTTTTGGATCTCCTAGTAGAAATGTTTTGGGTGGTATTTATATCATACTTTGTATCACTAGAAATTTTAGTTGATTGAAAAGAAGCATAGGGGTTGGTCAATTTAGGACGAAACATAGTTGTTTTGGCTTCCAAATTTTCAAAAAATGAGCATAGTGAAGTGTTCCTACGTGAATTTCCTATATCACCTATCATATTTTTTATTGTAGTAGGAGGTGTTAGACCATCAATATTGGGTTTTCGATCATTAGTATAATGGGTGAGTGTGACATGTTGAGGGTTCTCCTTCAACCCTTGACATTTTGAACAACCACATACTACTGGGGTGTCATAAAAGAGATCCAACTCATGAAAAATTATCGTCGATGACCCAGTATTTTGGCTAGAAGATGGCATGTTACAATTGGCGGGGTAAAGCCACTATCCATTTTCATATACCAATTTCTTGCGGTATCTTGCTCCTGATAATAGCTTATGACATTTTGCAACTAGTGGAATATCTTGTGCATCCGAACTCGATCCTGAATCAGGATCCTGCAAAATTGAATACATTGTTATTCAAATTGGCATGGATAAATAACATAAATTCAATTAGATAAACAAAATATAAATCAAATATGAACTTACTACAGATGGATAAGGAGAACTTGATTAACTTTGAACAATATGGAATGAGCTGGAATGTGAAGAATTGGCCATTTGATATTATAACCTTTTCTCCCTGCATTTGATCCAAATCAACAATCAATATGTGTCTACAGTCCTAAAATACATTTTGAGAACTATGTCAAAATATAACTTCCATTATAGTTTTGCAACCATTTTTTAAGAAAAATGTGAGTTTAAGCAACATATGTATACTATGAAGTATTGTAATTTATGTGGTTGAATCCTAAAAGAACACTTGAGATAAATATATCATTTTAAGTTCAAACATGCAATCATAGGGATTTTTAATTACTCTGGTGCGCTTTAAAAATACAACCACACTGGTGTGTCTATAGCACGCCCGCACCATTGTGAAACATCTGCAAAAATGTACACAAAACAAAATATCCACTATATTTTATAGCGGATATTTAACTCTGCATTTTTCAATATAATTGACATAGGCGCACTTAGTATATATAAGCACACTAGTGTGATCATATTTATCATACGCACTGGTAACTACTAATTCTAATTTTATTTTTCTATTGTATGCCAATTCGGTGGGTTATAAAAATTATAGCACATTGATGCATGCATATATTGCTTGTGCACCGATTTTCCGCACAAATGAAAATGAAAATATAAATGAATGGTGCTTTGCCTATTAAGTCACACCGGTGCACTTATATACACTAGCACACTGATGCCCGGAAAATAAAAAATAATAAACCCACCAATTTTTTCCCATAAACTGAAAAAGGAGCGGAAAATTCTTTTTCAAAAAACTAATTTCATAAAGTGAAAAAAAAAAACTAATCACCATTTCATTGTTTTGCTGAAATTTCGAGAGGAGAGTTTTGCAAGAGAGACTTACTAGGGAGGAGTTTGGAGAAACCATATTTGTCTGAAAAACGGAATTTGTAAGGTATGGTGAATCACATAAAACCCTACATAGTAGAAATTTCAAGTATTTAAATTATTACTATTGATCTCAATGCATGATTTATTTATTTTCCTATTAATATTTAAAATTAATTCAGAAAAAATAAAGTTTTTATAATTACCTTCAATGCTCAAACCCTTGTTTTCTTGTTGCTTCCTTTAGTTCTATACGGCTACAAATTTTCACATTAGGGTATAACTCCCTCCATTGTTTCACAATTAGGATTTTTCTTTTTATGAATTTTAGATTGAGTGGGTTTATGGTTTTATATATAAGGCATTGGATGCAATGGGACCACTTATTGCATCAGATCCAAAACCTTGTCGGCCTTGTTAGTTTTTTTCTTCAAAAAATGCTTTCACAGTTTTCGTTGCAGTCATTTTCATATAACGCGTCGATGCATTTGGAATAAAAGTCCACCGGTAATCACCAGTGCTTTAGATTAAATATATCACAACGAAAAAGACGTATGTCATATTATTAATTTATTTTTCGTTAATGGTGCGTTCAACTTTGATGCATCGATGCGTGCACGACGTGGACGCACCGGGGCGTTTTAATTCTTGAAGTGCACTGAGATGGAAAACTATTTTTTTTATCTGAAAGTTATGTAATTTATTTGTATAATATATTTAATAGCTTATCTATTTAATGGTCTAGGTTTTTATTAATAGAAAATGTGCGATGAGAGTTCAATGAGAAATTATTATAATCGGCATGATGGGAACACATCCAAAAATGTGAGAAGGCAAGTTCTTTCTAATTTCTATATTAAATCAATGTGTTTGAATTATATGTAAGTTGAACTAATATGTATTGGTTATCGTCTATTGTGCAAAGCCAAAAAATGAGGAATCTCGATAAGTTTTTTTTCAATCTAAGTGCAGAAGAGCGTAAAACCTTGGAAAAGTTGTAGATGGATGAATCAAGTGAATCAAAAATTACTAAATATGAATTTTTTCTTAAATTCCAGTAATATTGCACTTAAGAATATTCGCTAACATTTTTCAAAAAAAAAATCACATATGTTGAATGTTCTGCAGGGATTGACAGTAACGGAAGGGGACGTCATCATAAAAACAAAATAACAAATTATGGAAGATGTAAATGATGAAGAATTGGTCCTTATCTCATCTAGAGTGGTGCTAAAAGTTAATGAAAGAGGGAAAAACTTTTAGAAAACTATGAGGGATATAGTGGAAAGAGCTTATAGATGTACTTTCCATTTACAGTACAAAAATCAATCTGATGATTTGAAGAATCAGGTTATATCTAAACTACAGGAGGTATTTCCAGAGTAATGGCTAATGAGCCTTGTCAAACTTGCAATAGAAAAAACGTACATAAACTAAAAATAATCATTCAAAAAGTAATATTCCTAAACATGTTTTTATAGAACATGTACTTACTACTACAAAGCATTCCTTTATTAATATTAATTCTTCTATATTTACATTTCATGCCAGTATAAAAATAGCTTAATGTCATTTTAAATTTTCAGGAATATTATGAAAATTCTAAAGGATGAGTGATGTGATATCTGAAATATGCCTGTAGGAATGTCCAAAAAAGTGTACAAGGAAATGGTCAAGGAAATGGACATAATTGCATCGCAAGAGGAGCCATCCCAACAACAATGTGCTTCAAATGTATTAAATCGTTGAATTTTCTATTATGTACATATAATTAATTAATTTATCATTAAATATTAATTTTCAATTGTTTTATTGCAGAAAAGAAAACAAAATGGAACCCATTCGACACATAAGACAAGACGACAAGGAAAAAAAGGGTTGATAGGAAAGTTTGTGAGTAGTTGTGATTTTCTTATAACAACTTAAGATCTCATATTGGTTGTGAACACCAGCCATCCTTGGATGTCTTCAAACAGGTGTTAACATACAAAGAAGAACCATCAGAAGAATTGTTTAACATTGGGTTAACTATGGATTGTGAGTATATGTTGGCGTATCAAAAATTAATTGTGGAATTTGTAAGCATGTATGTTTTTACTTCTCTTGTTTTATAATTAATGGAATAAAAAAAATATTTTATATTAAATCTATGATGTGCTAGACGAACATGGGGCTAGATGTGCTCAAGATAATCTTGCTTCGAGGGATCAGGGATGATTGTTTAGACATGTTAAATCTGTTAGGAAAGGGAGATATCTCCAAAGAACCTTTTGAGACAATTGTGGAATTATGTAAGAGATACTCCAGGGGATCTTCCAGGCATAATAAGCGGGACAAACGAGATAAGCTGGAACGTGATGTCTTCGACAGAACTCAGAAGTCATCCAATGGGGGAGCTACACGTGCAGAGATAGGCAATCTTCTTGAAAATTTTAAAACAGAAATGATGAGCTCTATCTCTTCGTAGATTGATGTCCTGAAGGCCAAGCAAAGACAGGCAGTGGAGGATCTCACACTAGGTGTGTTCTGTCCCCGATGTAGAAAGAATCATCCACTGAAAGAATGCCCTCTTGACAAAATACAAGTATGCCAGCTGTGCGAGCTGAACCATGATATGAAAGAATGTCCCACACTTCCCCAAGTGAAGGCTATTCTGTAGGCATCAACTCCAGAAGTGGAATCAACCTATTTCATTGCACAGAAGAAACCCTGGCAGCCTTGAAATCAAGGTATGTCTCCAGATTCATTTCCATTTTTGAATAATTTGAACAATTGGAATAATAACATGCAAAATATGAATACACAATTCCCTTCAAATTATGCTCAGTGGAATCCTTCTCAACCTACAGTACAAAGTTATAACTCATGGAGTCCTTGGACACAGCCACCACATCAACCTACGTCATGGTCTCCTGTATGGAGGAACTTCCATCCTGGGAACCAGTTTCCTCAACCACCTCCACCTCAGCAGTTACCATATTCTCCTCCATATCCTCAATTTCATCAATATCCTCAATACCCACCTCAGCAGTCGCAGTTGCAGCTGCAGAATAATCTTGTTCCTAATATACCAATACGGCCTCAGCTGCCTGCCCAACCTAATCCTAACCCAAATAATAAAACAGTCCATCAATTGGAAGCTCTCAATATGCCAGCCTACTCTCTCTCCCCTGTACCTTGTAATGATATTCGCCTACGGTCTGGGAAGATAATAGAACGTGTAATTTCATAAGATATTCCACCTTCTGTGCATGACAAAGGAGAGAGTTCCCAGCATCCATTTGATCCGGTTCCTATCACTGAAGGTGCTGAGCATCCCTCAGATGGGACGGCTGAAACATTAAACGAGAAATCAGATAATACACAGCCTACCCAGCTGGTAAGGCAACCACCATAACCTGAGAGACTAATGCTGCCAAAAATAGGGGGGAAACCTCAGTTCAATCTCCTAAGAGAGTTGAAGAATCTTTATGTTAAGATCCCCCTTTTGCAAGCTCTTCAAGACGTACCTATTTATGCTAGAACTGTTCGGGACCTGTGCACTAAAAGACCGGGAAGGAAGCCCAGAGATCCTCCCACTGTTCATGTCATAGGGAATTTATATGCTTTAATGACAGGAAAAACCCCTATGACCAAGTATGACGACCCTGGAAATCCTACTGTCACTGTACATATAGGACAGACGCAGATACCCAACGTGCTAGTAGATTTAGGAGCAGCGATCAATGTTATAACAATTGAGACTGTAAAGAAGCTTGGATTCACCAATATTAGACCGACCCCTACCATTTTAGAATTGGCAGACAGATCCACCATCAAACCCGAAGGGATTTTGGACGATCTTGTCATCTCAGTAGACTCATGGGAATACCCTACCGAATTTCTGGTATTACAACCAAAATCACAGCTGGGGGGACACCCATTGATCTTGGGGAGGCCTTGGTTGGCTACAGTTGATGCTTGCATCAGCTGTCGATCGGGGTCCATGACTATATCTGATGGTATGGAAACCAAAAACCTCACCCTGTATCCTCCAGCATGGTCGAGTCTAGAAACTGAAACTTCCCTTTGGATAGAACAGGAAGAGGAGGAGGATGTTCAGCCATTATTAACAATAGGGAAGGCCCTAACTTTCAAAAATGAAACAGAAGACGATGCCATTAGTAATTTCATTAGCGAACCTGCTTCAGTGGATAAAGAAGTTTATCAACTCCTGAACATTACCCTTGGTAAGGAAGAACAAGAACAGCTTACGGAGGAAGCACTAGTCGATGACGCAAACATAATCCCAGTTTTGAAAAACTCGAGAAGCATTCCTATTGAGGTAGAGCCTGGAAGAACTTTGAACATCAACCCTGGTCTCGCCTCAGAAAAACAGATGCGCCTAACCAATCTCTTGAAGGAACGTAAGGGGGCATTCGCCTGGGAGTATACAGACATGAAGGGTGTCCCTTCCAATCTGTGCACTCATCATATTTATATTAAAAATGACTCCCGGCCTGTATGTCAACCCCAACGACGCATGAACCCCAATTTGAGGGATATAGTGAAGGAGGAAATCCAGAAACTTTTGGAAGCAGGATTTATCTATCCTATTTCAAATAGTGAGTGGGTTTCCCCACTTGTAATTGTGCCCAAGAAAAATGGTAAATGGAGAGTCTGTGTTGATTATAGGGAGCTGAACAAAGCTACACAAAAGGATCATTTTCCTCTGCCCTTTATTGACCAAGTACTTGATACCCTATTAGGGAAGAAGTTCTTCTCCTTCTTGGATGGGTTCAGTGGGTACAATCAAATTCAGATTGCTCCGGAGGATCAGGATAAGACCACCTTCACTTGCCCCTGGGGAACGTTTTCCTACAGGGTGCTTCCCTTTGGCTTGTGCAATGCACCTGCAACGTTCCAAAGAGCTGTAATTGGCATATTTTCTGAATTGGTTAATGATAGTATGGAAGTCTTTATGGATGATTTTACTCCCTATGGCAAGGATTTTGAGGAAGCACTGGAAAATTTAAAGAAAGTTTTAATTCGTTGTGAACAGGCTCGCTCTCATTAAGCACTGAAAAATGCCATATGATAATGAGTGAGGGGGTGGTATTAGGACATTTCATCTCTACCGACAGTATTCAAGTGGATCCTTCAAAAATTAAGGTGATAAAAAATATACCAACTCCTTCAACTCAGAAAGAGGTGCGAAGTTTTCTGGGACATGCTGGATATTACAGGAGATTTATAGAAAACTTCTCCAAACTTGCTTCTCCTTTGTTTTCATTGTTAATGAAGGACGCACAGTTTGTGTGGAGTACAGCATGCCAGACAGCATTTGATAAGCTTAAAGAGAAGCTGTCCACAGCCCCTATTCTAAGGGGACCTAATTGGACCATACCTTTCCACATTTCTTCAGATGCTTCTGATACTGCCATTGGAGCAGTACTAGGACAGCAGGATGGTCAAGTACCTTATGCTATCTATTATGTTAGTAAAAACTTAGCCCATGCTGAACTAAATTATACTGTCACTGAAAAAGAATTCCTAGCTATTGTTTATTCTATTAATAAGTTTCGACATTACATTACTGGGTATCCTACATTTGTGCACACTGACCACTCTGCCATTAAGTATTTGATGAACAAACCTGTCACCAATGCCAGAGTAACCAGGTGGCTATTATTATTACAGGAATTTGATATTACCATTATAGATAAACCTGGAAAAGAAAATGTTGTTACTGATTTTTTATCACGATTTACTAACAGTGATGACAGTTCGCCTGTTGAGGATTCTTTCCCAGATGAACATCTATTCGCACTCTCAGCTCATTCGCCCTAGTATGCAGACATTGCTAATTATTTGGTTGAAGGAAAGATTCCGCCACATATGTCTAAATGAGAGAAAAGAAAAATTATCCAGCAAAGTGCCAGGTATTGTTGGCTCAATGGTCATCTCTTTTACACAGGACCCGATCTTGAGATTAGGAGATGTGTAAGGGAAGATGAGATATTTCATATACTGAAGGCTTGTCATGATGAACCTTGTGGAGGACACTTTGCAGACAGAAGAACAGGGCATAAAGCGCTGCGGATGGGCTACTATTGGCCGACACTGTTCAGGGACGCTAAAAGATATGTTCAGTCCTGTGACAGCTGCCAAAGGATGGGCCAACCTAATAAGACAGATCAGATGCCTTTACAGCCCCAAGTGGTACTAGAGCCGTTTGATAGATGGGCATTGGACTTTGTTGGCCCTATCAACCCTCCTTCCAGACAGAAGGTTTACATTCTAGTGTGTACAGATTACATGACCAAGTGGGTA
Organism: Larix kaempferi; assembly: GCA_027924585.1. Classification (NCBI taxonomy): domain Eukaryota; kingdom Viridiplantae; phylum Streptophyta; class Pinopsida; order Pinales; family Pinaceae; genus Larix; species Larix kaempferi. Next base: position 10,126,646 of record BSBM01000767.1, on the reverse strand, counting down.
GAAGTTGTAGCTTTGGCTAAGGATAATGACCAGGCGGTGATTGATTTTCTGTACAGTGAAATTTTTACCCGCTTTGGGGTACCAAAGGAAGTAGTTACCGATGGGGGACCGCAATTCATCTCACACCAATTTGAATCCTTGCTCCGGAAGTATCATGTGCAGCATAGGATAGCTTCACCTTATCATCCCCAGGCCAATGGTCAGGTGGAAAGTACTAATAAAGTTATTGAAGCAATCCTTACTAAAACAGTTAAAAGCCATCGAAGGGATTGGGCTGACAGGCTTCCAGAAGCACTGTGGGCATATCGCACAACTTGGCGCAACACCACAGGGTTTTCTCCCTATGATCTGGTGTATGGGAAGAGTGCCATCTTTCCAATTGAATTTGAGATCAAGACCCTGAAAACAGCCACCGAAATGAATCTGGATGTAATAGAAGCCCAGAAGAGAAGACTGAATCAATTAAATGAACTGGATGAGAAACGGTTAGCTGCAGTAGACCAGACTGTGCTGCTTCAGCAACAAAGATCTAACTGGCATGACCGATTCATCAAAAAGAAAATCTTCCGTGAAGGAGACTGGGCACTATTATACGACTCCAGATTCAAGAAGGATTTTAAAGGAAAATTACGTACAAGATGGTTGGGTCCATATTTGGTCGACAGGGTATTTGACAACGGCACTGTTCGCCTGGTGACCATTGATGAAAACCGTATACCATTACTTGCTAACGGCCACAGACTGCGACTATATTGTAAGCCCATTTCGAAAGATGCATTCATTTCACAAATTGCTGCCGATCCAGATTATCAATTGGCACCAGAGAAGGAACTTTTCTCTGCCTTTGCCAAACCTTAAACTGAAAATTGTATTTGCTGTACATAAATAATTTCCTGCTGTAGCGTATAACTGTTGTTTTTTTTTTCCTCTTTACATTTGATCTTTTTGTTTGCTGTCATTTTTCAAAAAAAAATCAGGGAAGCGCCAGGAGAACGACCAGTTTGGGCCCGTTAGACGAAAATCTCCCTGTGCCGTCCTTGTTTAAAAAAATAAAATAAAAAATTCGGCAGCTGCGACATATTTTCCGGCAGCTGCAACATATTTTCTAGCGACTGTATATCTTTTCCGGCAGCTATATATCTTTTTCCGGCAACCACATTACCCTTTTCCCCAGCAGCCGTATTATCCTTTTTTCCATCGGTCGTCAATCCTTTCTGGCGGCTGCAACATCGGCAGCTGCAACATCTTTTTCCGCAGCTGCCACCTCATTTTCCAGTGGCTGCCACCTCATTTCCCCGCGGCTGCCATCTCATTTCCCAGCGACTGCCACCTCATTTCCAGCAGCCGTATTATCCTTTTTTCCGTCGGTCGTCAATCCTTTCTGGCGGCTGCAACATCGGCAGCTGCAACATCTTTTTCCGCAGCTACCACCTCATTTTCCAGCGGCTGCCACCTCATTTCCCCGCGGCTGCCATCTCATTTCCCAGCGACTGCCACCTCATTTCCAGCAGCCGTATTATCCTTTTTCCGTCGGTCGTCAATCCTTTCTGGCAGCTGCAACATCGGCGGCTTCAACATCGGCAGCTGCAACATTCTGTTTTTTTTCTGCAGCTGCCAGCACCTCCGTTATTGTTTTCCATCTACCGTAAAATCCTTTCTCCTGGCAGCTGTAAGTCATCCCCGGCAGCCGCGACTTCAATCTAGCGGCTGCAACATCACGTCACAGCGCTGCAACAACTTTTCCCACCAGCTGTAATTTTTCCCGCTACCGTAAAACTTTTCCGTGACAACTGTAATTTTCTCCGATAATTGTAAATTCTTTTTTCGGCTGCCGTGAATTCTTTTCTGGTGGCTGCAACTTCTTTCCCGGTGGCCGCAACATATATTTTTTTTGACAACTGCAACATCTTTTTCGTCGGCTGTGCTATCATTTTTTTGGCAACTTGCAGTGGTAACTCCCGTGTTAACAGAAGAATTGTTTCAAACCTGCTAATCATGGTGCTGATTCACCTCAGTCGTGCCGGCGAACTCATCATTCCGACCCCGAGGAAGCGATGGTTTGTGTTTCACCGGCGGAAGAACTTATTGCCTTATCCGAGTCATCATGATCACACATCCGACTGTGCACGAATTCGGCTCCGTGACGTCACCAACTGCATGCTCCACCATTTTCCGCAGCTTTTCGACGCACAGTTTTATGAGGTATGGCTTTCATTTATCACGTGATTAAGCATTGATATCATTTAAACGATATTGGTCGTACCTTCACTCGTACCACCATTATACCTGATTAAACCTTTCCCTCGTACGACGTAAACGCTAATAACTGCCACCTTCCCCAATTCGGCATGAAAATTTCAAACACTGTTATGTGCTCAACTTTCCAACTTTGGTCATTCTCTCAACGTCTCCGCTCAGCGATTCGTGCATCCTCTGTGCTGCAACTTCCATTCTGGGATCCTGTAATCTGTGGAATAGTAGTTTCAGTTTGCAGCCAGGACCATGGGGATTCCAGTTTTCCATGAACCTTTCAATACCTGGGAACTCAGACGGAATCCTCAAGTTCTTGCCATTTTTCAAGCTGCTGGCTGGCTCGAATTCTTTGAGCGATTGGACGGATTCGATCGGGACGCAGCCCTGCAATTTGCCTTGAATCTTACCAAAACTCACTCCACGGTGTGGGGGCTGTGTATAGACGTCTCCGAGGTCATTATATCCGAGGTTACAGCCATCCCGATGGTGGGAAAACCATGGTTTAATCGACGAGTCCCAGCAACGGTTGCACGAGAAGAATTTTTACTTCCAGGGGAGCAAGTTGAAGCATCCAGGAGAGGGATTGCACTGAACTCACTTCCGCGGCCATGGGACCAGGTTGTTGTCTTCCTCAAGAAATACATTACTTGTGAAGGTAGATATCAAACTGTGTATAACTCTGAACTTCCTTTGCTTTCTCATCTCCGCCATGGCATTTTATTGAACATTCCATTTTATTTACTGTACGACTTGCGTCATATGGAAACATTTGTTCAGTCTGCGAAGCACCCACTTTCTTCTCTCACCCACCATGGCCTTATCAAATTAATTATTGTGAGAACCCTTTCCCAATATAATATAACTTGGGAACAATTTATAACCCGACCACAGCAACCTGTTCCCTTGAGGGTCATCCCATTACAGCAATTACAGGTTCCACCACAACAGGAGGACCGGAGTTCCTCCAGTGAAGTTGGGGGGAGGGATGAAATGAGAGAAGAACAACAATCAGGGGCACAGGCAGGAACATCTGGGGTGGGTGAAACTACAGTAGAAGAGCAACAACCAGGGGCACAATCAGAGCCATGTGGGAGAGATGAATCTCCAGCACAAGCAGAACCAGTGGGGGATGACACTGCATTTGAAGGAGAGCAAGGGGAAGCACAAACAGAGCCATTAGGTGACAGAGTAGATGAAACCTTTGTGGAAGACCTAGATAACAGGACAGCTCCGACAGCAGAAGGTGAAATTGGAGCAGCATCAAATGCTGCGACAATGGAACCTGAAGATGACGGAGCTAGGGCAATGGAAGAAGACATTGAGCTGGTAACAATTGAGTCTTCACCTGAGTGGGTAGGAGGAGGAGCTGTGATTGAAGAAGAACAGCATGAGGGGCAAAGAAATATTCCTTTTACCTCAGTTTTGGCTCCCTATATCCCAGCTCCACAGGAGGAAACACCACAAAAGGAAAAATCACAAAAGAAAATGCCACATAATAAGAGAAAGAGAGCCACCAATGAATATGACCTAATAGCACCAATCAGAAAGAAACGAACTCGATCTTCCACAGCAGCAGAGGCGGCGAGGAAAAAATGGACAACCTTGGAGACATAGGTTGAGCCCCCAATCCTTGCACCAAGACCGATGGATGCTCCACAAAGGCCAGTGGAGGAAGAACCTGGAATTGAAGGACTTCTGTATGAGAATGCAATGCTAAAAGAGGACCTCCAAGTACTTAGAAGGGAGCTGGAAACTTGGAAGGAAACCTGCAGAAAGCAGGGTGAAAGAAAAATGTACACACTAATAGAGGCTGCAGACCAAGTGGAGGAATCAGTTTCTGCTGGAGCTGGAGAAAAGGATGAACGAATACTCTGCCCCACCTGTGGAGAAATATTTGAGGAAGCAGGCCATAAAATTCTACTTAGCACTTATTCAGCACAACATCCTGTGGCCACAATGGGGAAAGCAGTGGAAAAAGAAGGTGCTGCCACACAAGAACCAGCACTTTTAAACATCCTTGCTGCAGCTGCCACTTCCCACGATGCAAAAATTATGGAATAGGTAGGAGAAGAACATGGGATGGGGGACGCTCTGGAGATTAATAAGGAATATATTGTAACCCCAGAATGTTTCCACGACACAGAGATCATAGAACAGATAGGAGAAGAACTTGGAATGAAGGATGCTCTGGAGCTTATAAAGGAATATGATGAAACCCCATAATGCTCCCAGGACACAAAAATTTTAGAAGAAGAGATACAAAGGCAGGACAGTGATAAATTGGAACAGGAAGCTGCAACACAAGAACCAGCAAACCTGAATATACTTGTCCAATTGGCCAAACAGATGGGGGAAGAACCTGGGACAGAGGAGATTCTGGAGTTTAATGATGAACTCTGGGTTGTAACCCCAAAGGACTCCCATGACACAGAACTCATAGGAGAAGAGTTGCAGCAAAAGAAGGATGAAGAGGTAAGCCAGGATGTTGCTACACAAGAACCAACACCCTTGGAAGCTGCAGCAGGAACTCCTGAATTGCAGTTAGAAGATAACCCTGGAGTGGATATCATTCCCGATATACAGTGGAGTGAAGATGAACAGGTACAGACACCATGCTCAGGTGACACCGAAATCTTGGAGGAAGGGTTGCACGATGAGAAGGATATCTTATCTCAGCAGCAGAAGGACAAAGAAGACACTGCTACACAAGAACCAGTGTCTCCAAAATCAATAAAGGTAGCTGCTGAAGAAGGTTTAAAGGATGTTGTTGTTACACAAGAACCAGCAACTCTCTTGTTAAAACTAGATGCGCTGGAAGACACTGTCCCACAAGAACCAGTGCTTCCACCTCCTAGAGATGTCATTGAGTTGGATTCAGATTGAGGATTTCCTTTCAACTCCCCCAGGCACAGCATAATGAGACTGCAGGAAGATTCCCACTACACCAATTGCATTCCCAGACACCAGCAAGTAGCAGTGGAAGGGAAACAGTGAGGTTGGAAGATACTGGGTTACTCACAGAGGCCTTTCAAAAGATAGATAAGGTGCCTGAGTTTCCTACACTTCTTCCTCTCTCCTTGGATAGAGCTCAGTACACGATTCAGATGCAGGTTGTTGCATGAGGACATGCAACAGGGTAGTTGGGGGGAGATGTTGAGCCCAGAATTGGCCCTTTTTAATCATCATTAATCATATTTCCTGCCCTTGTCCTACACCATTTCTCATGGCAATTAGACCTATTGTCCTTACCTTATTCCCCAAATTACCAAGGTATGGCTGATCATTGTTTTATTTTATTAATGCTTATGATTGTGATAATTAAAGCTGTGCATCTCTCAAATTGTGCTAACATGTTGCGATTTATGAAGGTAGTTGAGACAAATGGATTGCAGGAAGATCGGGGTTGAACAAGTCATGAAGAAAGGGATGTCCGTTGCTTGTAGAAGGATCCTTGGAGCTCGAATCATCAATCAAAGCACAGCCGTGACAGGGCAGCTGTAACAGAATTCGCTATTTTAAGTATGTTGCTGCTCGAGTCTAGCTGTGAGCTATAAGGACCGCCACTCTTGGGTCAATTAACAACTCTCTCATGTTTGGATGTTTATGTTCTGCCACGCATTGTAACAGCTAGTTATTTAGGGCGCCTGAAGATCAGAGATCTTCATGGCTGCCCAATTATAGGATTAGATGTTACGATTTGTATGTATAAATATGGGGAGTTGCCTCGACCAAGGGGTTGAACAGCAAACAATTAATTCATTGTATTAGCAGCCGAGCAGAACTGTGTACTCATTCTTCTGTTAATATAAGGGGTTACTTCTGAGCTAAAGAATTGTGTTGTTCAACCAGCGTCTCTGTGTGAAGACTGGGCCCGTCTTCCACAGAGATTGCTGAGTTAAAATAGGATTTTATCTTTCTTGTTGTGTGATGCTTTGTTCTTTCCTTTTGTACGCAGCAGCAATATTTATTGTGTGGATTTTTCAGTAAAAGCTTATATTTCTGTGAGATTGGTGAATGGTGTAGAATAACAGTCGACTGAGTAAGGTTTGCTTTATGCATTTCAATTGCTGTCATACGCAGCCGTGTTCATCTTACAGCTAAGTCGTGATCCCATGAGTCTTTACAATTTATCTTTCCTGTTGTGTGTTGCTTGATTTCCATTCTGCAATTCAATTTCTTAGAACAGTTGACTCAATCTTTTGCAATTGGATTTCTAGATTAATGTTCAGTTTATGTTTTATGATTTCCAGATTGATTAGATCAGACAAGTGATTGTTCTAGAATACGAATGAGATTTCTTTTCTGCAATTGTTGATTAGATCTGATACCATTTCTTATTGATGCATGATAGAGAAGAATTGAAGTATAGTAGTTAGAAGGAAATTGGGACTGCATAGATTCTTGGGATGAACATGGATGATAGAAGATAAAAGTATTCACTTCTAATGGTTTGGTGTTTAAGCATATATTGTGTACTTATCCTTTGAAATAAAAAGACTTTCTCGGGTTGAAAATAAATTTCATATGCTCTGTGTGTTTGGTAACAATTTATCTGCATATAGAGTGCTTGACAGAGTGGTAGTACATACTCACAACAGGTGGAAGTTACCCTTTTATATTAAGTGATTCTTATGCGCATCATTGGATCTCGTATGAAACCTTTATATGTAAAAGACCAATGTGTTTTGTATACTATGTTTACAAAAATTATCACTTCAACCATAGAGATCTTCCAAGCGTGGATAACATGCTAGCACATATTTAAATACTACCATTCTAAATTGAAGATTTACAAACTGGAGTCAGAATAATACTTACATCTTTATGGTCCTCATTTGAACACATGAAATATCCTTTAACAACATTTAACATGAAATATCTTTTAACAAGATACATTCAACAAGTGTGTTATAAACATCAACTTATTAAGATAACTGATATGGAGGAGAATCATACAATCACCGTGAAGGCATATACACATATAATAAAAACCATAAATAAACACGCGAGACCAAAAATAACGTGGTTCACCCGTACACGGGCTAGTCCACAAAGTGTGTGCATCATTTATTTATTCTGAAAACATAGTGTTTACAAGTTGCAACTTTAGTTGTTGCCATAGCAGTTCCTCTCATTGAGGAGATCTCTTACAAGATAAACAAATACCAGCCACTCCCATAGTTACAATAATCTAGCTTACATATTGAAATAGTCATCAAGGTTCTTTTGATACTAAAAGAAGTAATGTCCATGATCTATAAAAAAAAAAATATCATCCCTATGAAGATCTGTCTTTGCCCTTTTATTTATCTTACATAAGAAATAAGATCCACTAGTTTCTTAAAGTTACACTTCTTTTTAAGATGAAAGGTGTTCACAACAATTCTTAGTTTCTTAAAGTTACACTTCTTTTTAAGATGAAAGGTGTTCACAACAATTCTTGATTTCTTAAAGTAATAATTCACTTAATCTATATATTTCATATATTTTCTAAATTTCCACTTAAGTTATAAAGTACTTTGGTTCTTTCAACCTAACTATAACTTTATATATTAAGCAAGTATATGACATGCAAACGCTAGGGTTACACAAAGATTACACTTCCTATGAATCAAACTTCGGTTTACCATCATTTATAGTTATAATTTCGAGACAATAAAAGTTATTGTAGTATATAAGAAGGGTTTTCAAAAGAACTCCAATATTTAAGAGTTAAATTGGCTTGTGAGTATGAGACAAATCGTAACGCATACAAGTTACTGTAAGGAAGGACCAGTCCTTCACTTTCTACAACAAAGTATATATAATTTAATCTAGATATCTCATATGATAACATTTTATATATATACGATAGGTCACTTTATTTTCCTTTTTCGTACTAGGATCAATTAAGGAAACTACATCATAAGGTAATACTTATAAAATGTAAGTAATGTACTTCAACAAGGTAGGGACGTTCTTTAAGATCGGTTATTGGCTATCAAGTAGTGAATTTTAACAGAGTTCTATTTTATCATTTAGTCGTCTATTACAGTTACTACCGTTACTAGCATTGTGGGATGGTCGACATTTATTGTATTCATAAATTTCCTCGTTAATAAAGGCTTAGCATAATATAGAGGTTAATGGTCTTGCTCCACGACATGCAGGTATTTACACATGGAAAGGAAATTCATTTCAAGTTTTAAATGATATCTGCTACAGAATATAACACGTCGAGTAATGACTTGGTGATATAAACCCAACGTAAATTCTAGAGGCTTCATCCATATGTCGAGATCTTTCTAAGATGGCAGCATAAAAAAAATACGGAAACATCGAGATCGAAATGCAGCATGCAACCTACATAGTGATTCGATACTATTAAGCTTACAAACATGCTATCAGTGTGATAAGGAGAATAGTGCCAACCAAGAAGTGGTCGCCGTTTAGAGTGCTCCTGCATCTATAATCTTCAATGGTTTGCATGGATAAACAGTTTGAGGGTTCACTTAGCTTATGAAAGATAAAGGTACGAGTGTAAAGTCTCACCTCCAATCGCTAAGCAGAGAAAGGACTTAGATCAGCTTAACCCTAAGTTTCATTTAGAGATTTAACATATATAATAGTGTTCAACAATAACTTAATTCAAAAAGCTTTTGCAGTGATCGAACCGAGACACATGAAACCAGTGAGGTATAAAACGCATTCAGGAGTGAGAACAGGTCAGACAGAGATTGACTCTGTAATTTAAACACCCGATCAAGAATGTGACCACGGGCTACATCCTTAATGGAAGGTTACTCTACTGGCTGCAGATTTACAATAGCAACGACTGGTCATCTTTGGAACAAGGTTTTTAAGGCAGACAAAGGAAATACAAACCCATTAGCTTGACTATCAAATGAATATGTTGAAAATAGGAAATCAAGCTCTCAAACGGCGATCCTCTCCAGCTTGATCAAAAGAAACAATGATGCTGAAGTTTAATGAAATCGGGTTGGCTCAAGGTAGAGACACGTAACTCTAGGAATCTGATCAAAATTTGAAGACTGTACTTCACCGAAGGTCGAGAGTTATGCGGAGATTTATATAAAATAAAACTACAATTTACCTCCAGTCCGCGCAAATGGAAACCCTCGGTTCTGAACTTATCTGCTGAAGGTATGGAAGGACGCTGCCTCCCATCACAAACCAACCCGTATTTCGAACGCAGTATCGACCTTTAGTTTTTCCCTGACGTGATGTCCTTCCCCTCGCATGTAGTCCGATTCAGGGATCAAAAGGCAGATCCCCCTTTTCACACCCTTAGATTTAAAAACAATTGTTCTTATCTCCAGTTCTTCGCTAACTGAATCGCCCATCCCCAGCCCCTACCCCCCTCATGATAAATGATAGAACTGAATTTTATTCCGTGCACAACCCTACAGCCAGTGTGTCTCTTCTTTCTCTGCGAGAGTTTCCCACGATCTCCACCATTCGCTCGAGATGGGGTGGCAAGATTGAAAAAGGGTTGAAAAGGATCTCCAGCCGTTAGCTTAGTGGAATTCCCTTGCCCCGTGTCATCCTAATGGTTATAAATGGAGAGAAAAGGGAGGGACGGGTTAGGTAGCCTTTATATCACATAACCATCATGGTCTAGTCTTATTCCCAAAGTTTCCACTAAGGAGACAACCTCCTTAGGTCCCACTACCTCAACGAATTCATAGTTACATATAAAAAGAATCATCTACATGTATAAACATATATAATATATAATAAGTTATAACAAGAGCCACGAGGTGGCGATGTCCCCGACAAAAGCATATGATTGGGGAAGAAAGCATATGATGTGAAGTCACATTGTTTTGGCTAGTACATGAGAAAGCAATTTGTATTGCTTGCAAGGAACGATAGTTTCATTTGCTTAGATTGATCCATTTTAGCGAATGAAAGTCCAATACCAAAAGCTTAATAGCAATTGAACAAGGAATTAGGAACAATGCAACAAATAGTGTTCTTAAATAGATTGCTACAGTAAGCATAGTTTCAGTTGTGTAGATTTATCCATGTCAGGTATATAGACATCATTATCTGAAGCTTATGCATAAGGAATTAAGAGCAATTTAGCAAATAGATTTATCAATTGGAGTGCTATAGTAACTATAGTTTCAATAACTTATATTTAGTGATGTCATTGTCAGTAGCTGAAATATGTGATAAGTGAAATCTTTAGACATAAGTGATATCAATTATGGGATTTTAGGCATATAGAAATTCATTTTCTTCTTGAGATGCTTTTGAGCTATGTTCATAATATGTCTTACCATAAATTTAAATAGAATTAGGCGGAGGATGTAAGGCTTAAAGCGGGTTATAAGATAGGAAACAACTGCAATAGATACAGCACAATTGGATTTCTATAACATAAACTAGTAGTAGAAGAAATATAAATAAATTGTACAATGTGTCGGGCAATGTGTTTAATAATTGTTCATATTGTGGATATAAAAAGATATGAAAGCGGAGCTTGAAGAGTGACAGATTGTACAGTGGAAGATTGATTACAATAGTTTTAATATTGAATATTGATTGAGAAAGAAATAAAATTTGATGTAAATTGGTATTTGTATAGACAATTGTAACACACAAAATATTTTATGGAGGATTGTTTATTGCTTTAATAGATGTTGTATCATTGGCAATAGTAGGATGTGATTATAAGTCATGAACGCTATCTTCCACTATTGTTAACTCTTTAGTGGTTTCTATGTTGAAGCTTTTTTCTTTTTGCTTGACATTGTCAATGCCAAAATCATAATCATGTTGGAATTAGCATAAAATCTATGAATTTTTGTTGTTACTGAATAGAAGAAATCATCTTTGGCCAGAGTCTTAAAAGGATTGCATTGTAATAATCAAACTTGATTTCAATGGAGTGGTGATAGTTTAAAAAGTTTCTCTTTCTAAAACAAATAGAGGAGAAGATTTTAATTGACAAAGTCGTTGGGTTTGGTTTTTGTGATTTTGGCAATGACCTATTGGAAATATGATTAAATTTATTTATTATCTGTAATGAGAATTTTTTTTTTTATCTTTAGTTAATGCTTGTTGTAGATGTCCTGCAAATTTTATCAATTTTAAAATCTTGAACAATTTCAAGTTTGTTAAAGTTTGAATGGGATATCAAATTATGTTCTTCATATGAGGTTCATTGATATTGGAACCATTTTCAACCATTCTACGGCAATTAGAAGAGATTTTTATTGGCTTCATTGATCAAAATTCAAGGAAGCGAAAGCCTAAAACAATGGCACAAGTTATGTCATTTTGCCTTTAACCTAGCATCGAAAAATGTTAATGAATTGTTCTTTAAGTGAAGTTTTGTAACTTGTTTATTTTATCATGGTATGGGTTGTTGTAGAGTATTGATAAGCATATGAGGTGCTAAGATTTTGGCAGGTGATATTGTACAGTGTGGGATGTTCTTTTGCATGATAATATGCAAGGAAATTGACACTATCAAGGGATTAACATCAGAATTGATGTTGTTTTGTAATGACTTTAGTCAGGTTAAAATTTTGGAGTATGAAAAATTGGAATTGCATTGGAAAAGTTGCTATGAAATTGTTGATGACATTTTGTCCTTTTCAAATAGCAAAAAAGCAGGCTTGAAGGAAGGGAAAAGCAAAGAGACATTAAGAAGATCAAAGTAAATTAGAGAATAAAAAAGAACGCAATTTTGTCAGCAGATGAACTATACAATGGAGAAAAAGAAACAAGGTTCGATCTTATGACATAGAACTAGTGCAAGAGTCGGAATCCGGGGAAAAAAAAGAGCGTTTGCAAAAAATGTGTTTGATAAATTTAGATGAAAAAGCCATTTCAATACCTTTGGACACAATCAAAGAAAGGTGAATAACCAGTTCTAGTTATTGAAGAATGACAAGTAGTGGGGGCAAAAAGCTAGTATCATTGAAAAAGAACATGTAACAGGTAAAGCAAATGCTTATTTTGAAAAAAAGCATTAGTATCTATACATGATTCTGATGAAGAACATCAGTGATTGTTGAAGTAGAATAGATCTATGTCAATGTAGAATCTGTTAAACTTGATCAAGGATTAAAACTGCTTAAGTGTTAGGATAATTCTATGCTCTTTGTTTATAAGCATGCATTGTTTCTTTAATTATTTTTTTTGACATTAAACATGCGATATTATTTTATTTTTTATCTTATTTTATTAGCATTGGACGAAGAGAAATTTTTTTTCACCTTGGGCTATTACAGTATTGTATTTCTTTCAATAATAATAGAGTCTTTAACAATGTCATAGAGGATTAAATATTTAAGAAATTTGCTACAACTCTTACATTGGCAGGTAGACAAATGACTATTTTTTTATAATTGTGTCATGTTATGTATTCTTGGAAAAGAAAACATTTGCATTTGTCCTAGTAATATAAGCATCATTTTTCTAAAGTATAATAATAAAAAATAATAATTTAGTCATTGTTTAGATGCATATTTTACAAATAACAGAAAATGCTACTATATTCATTTTAAAAAACCATTTCATTGAATATTTGTTGAAAAATGAATAAAAGTCAAGTCCAATAAGCATTGCATTTCAATAATTTTTAGCAACAATTTTTGTTTTGATATGATTTCAATTCAGCTTAGTTTTTTTTCATTTTGGAGCTTCATGAAAAATCTAGCATGATATCGTAGCTGTCTCAGAATTCTATATCATTATAAAGAAATGACAAAGAGATAGGTGTCAATATGCTGACGTATGGTTTAAAAAAAACTAAATTTCTAGGGAAATTCACTATGAGCTTTCTAATTTTTTAATGCATTGTTCTCTATAGACAATAGAAATGACAAAGAGATAGTTGTCAATATTCTGACGTATGGCTTAAAAAAAAAACCACCAACAATATCAAAATGTATTTGTCATATGTAGCATACTAAAAAAGCAATGGAAGAATTATTGGACCGTTGTAGATTTAGCTGGAGGGATCATTGCAAATGATTGAAAAGCAATGAAAGCATTTAAAAAATATCTGTGATATTGAGCTTTCTGAATATGAAAAATGTACAAGTATTAAATAGGTAGTGATAGTTGTTTTTAACATTCAAAACTATTCAAATCAATCTACTGCTCCTAAAACTTTACCATTGTCTCATTAGGCAATTTAAGTTTCAAAAGATGGGTATCCTCTAGCTTCTTTGATTGGAATTGTTGCAATAGAATTTTTCTATGCAACGGTTACAGTTATATGTTTACAGAAACATGAATTAGTAGTACTTTTACCAGCATTGGACATTTTCATTTTGGGTCTCTTGAATAACAAATGCACTTTGCACATGCCTATGCTTTATGCGTTTAATTGCCTACATCTCCAGCTCATAATAAATCCATCTGCTAGAGAATAATACATGGACATCTATTTTTATTTCTTATGTTTTGTTTGGCATCTTTCTGGTGTGTTTCCTTTGTGTGATCATTTTACCATGGAGAGTTATTCTCTCATGATCCAATTCTTGGTTGTGAGAAATTCCAGTTGCATTAACATTGATTGAAGTCAGTAATGGTTCAGTGAGATTAACCTCAACACAGATCTTGCTTAAGGCTGAATCTTCTCAATCGCATGAGCCAAAGGTCATTGCTAAGAACAAACTTGAAATTGAAATTAATGTCAGGAAAGAATTCAAACTTAAGTTTAAGAGATTAATTTAAGTTTAAGTTTAACAAATTAAATTAATCTCAGGAAAAAGCATTAAGTTAATTTATGTTTTGTTCTAATCAAATTGTGTGAAGGATGATATTGGTAGAATGTATCAATTCAAAATTAAATTATAGATTTTATAACATCATAGATTTTAACTTCTTCAAGAGAAGAATCTATTCCAATGATAATGTTTCGTACGACGTCAACTGTCTTAGAAATATCAATACACATGGTCTTCGAAATGTTGGCCATGTTTCCTTCTATATACACTTAGTAGACAATAGAAAATTTCAATAGCAATAGAAGTATCGAGACATAAACAAATTATTTTTCTTAGTTTCCAACTTATTTAATTTGCTAAAGGAGGAAATATGATATATGATGCACATTCTTGTATGGCCTCTGAAATATATTCATGGGTTTAAAAAATGCCAGGTTAAAGGGAAAGAGCATATCCAGGCAGTCTTAGGAGGCTGGAGAGCTAAAGGCGCAATTGGACAAGGTAAATTGGTTCAGTTCTCCCCAGGAAGGAGCGACTTGATCATGCTCTTAAGTAGGTAATTAAATTCATTGATAAGTAATCTGATCTAAAAACAATAGCATTGTTTCTCCAACATATTCTTGTCTTTTAACAAAGCACAAAAATTGGGTAAGATTCAGGAATTGTTGTTCAAATATGTCATTTTAAATAAAACTGAGCATGGTGTCTTGAAACTCTTACATGATGACAAATCACTAGAATCTATTGCGATTATGAAAATCAGATATGATGGACTAGATTCAATAAAAGATACAAGCAAACGGAGAGCAAAGGTTCACGTCGATATGGAATACAGTTCTACATCAATATTTTTATGCGCCATTGCAGAATTGTCCAACATTAGAAGATTTGATCGTCAGATGGCAGCTAGATCGGACCAACAATATGATAGTTGGTTGATGATGACGATTTGTCCCTAGTGAGGGAAGAAAATGGATTGAAAGACCAAGCAGAACACGATGAACGTGGGATATGTACAATTGCATGGTAATAGAACATTGTAGTATAAACTAACATCAATAACTTTGACTTCTACTAAGACTGTATTACGTTCAGTTCAATAGGAAATGAGAGTATGGTTGGATAAGGTCTAAAGAATCAATGGTCAAATGCAGTTAACATGGTGGGAGATGAAGCAATTTCTGGAGAACCTAAATTTCTCCAACGTGAGGGGGTCATGGCTTATGATTCTCTACATTGAAATTAGTAAAGTGTGCATTAGACTAAATCAAACATGCTTGTGACTAAGGTAAAAGCTTTGCATTTGATAGGGAAAGTATAAAAAAGCTCTAAAGTAGACATGGGTCATAGTTCCATAGCTAAATCCTCAACAATACTATTGTTGTGGGCAGCCTTGGAATTAGGATTATGCATGGATCTTTGTAACACACTCTTGGGAGAGAGAGGCAATGCATCTAAAATTGTTTTTCATATATGAAGGGAAAGCGTTGACTACGACACAGAAATTTCTTTGTTCTTAGAATCTGAGTCGAAAGCATCATAGTCGTGTGCCATAGTTTCAAAATTTATTTCATATTCAGACATGTAAATGTTATACAATCTGCATGGAATGGGAGCCTGAAGCTGTATCAATTCAATGCATGTTGAAAAGTAAAATGCAAAGCGCATAAAATGCAGTAACAGACATTCAGCAGAGATTGCAGTGTCATTTTGCAAATGAAATGATTCCAACCTACTTATATTTGACCAAAGAAACAATGACATTAACGCAGTTCAAATCCGCTGGCATATACACTGTTGAGCTAAAAAATAAAAGCAAATGTCAGTATCATTTCAAAAATGCAAGAGAATTTGTATTGATTTTTTCAAGAGAAGGTCAATTTAAGTAACAGGTGCTGTGTATTTGAACATAAAGCATTCAAAAGCAATTGTTTGTGTGGTGTGAGTGCATTTTGAATGTTAGAAACAATATAAACCATGTTTTAGCATATGGAAGTACTGAAAACAATTACAATGCTTTTATTGAAACAACAAAGGCAGTAAAAATCAAACATAATTTGAAAACCAATTCTACAAAAACGAAGTGTGTTGCAAGGTTATTGAACTTGAAAACAGGAAACAACAGAGCATAAACCAGACCAATCAGAATCATCTGCAAAGACTGTAGCTAGACACCGCACAGATTACTGATATATTGCAATTTGAAATGTTGGAAAGTCGTGTATCTAATGATACTTGCAAGTTATAAATAAGATTACAAAAGCTTATAGGTGGATTGTTTTCAAATATTCAAAAGGAAACATCAGTTGCGAAAGCATGAAAACTATCTATGTATTTTAGCTTTCAATGACCATGGCCTTGCAATTGCAAATGAAAAAGATAGTGACATTTGCAAAAAATGCTATGAAGCTATTGTGACGGATGTAGTAAATGACATCTAAAAAATGAAGAATATATATAAGTGTTTTGTGTTTGTTTGTGTTTCAACAGGAAACAGTGCAAAAAAGATGAACATCATTCACATTTGTAAGAGCTCTGTACATATATTGATATCTATGCCTAGGAAAGGACATTGAGTTTAATAGAATATAATTTTATACAATATCAAAAAACATAACTCGGATTCTAAAACTTTTGCAAAATATATGAGTGCAGTAATCAAATGCCTGGAAAATATATAATATGAAAGAGCAGAATTGTAATCTTAAGACAAGTATGTAGACCTGAACGAGAACTCAAATAAACTTATGTCTCTGTATATATATTTATAGTTTTTTATCAAAATGATGACAACAGAAGTTGTCAATATATCAGACGCATAGACTGTTGTTCTATATATATAAGTACAAAAGCATGGCAGTCAATCATGATGCGTGTATAATTACATCGATTCGATCAAAAGAAACAAAATTTCAATAAAGTTTTTTCTTCAATAAAGGTTTTTTGCAAATGTACATAAATATTTTTGAAAACTGCATATGTTCTTTGCAAGGTATCGGTTGAAATGATCATGATCATTGTAATGACAAGCGTGCTGAATCTTGTTTCCTGTACATTGAAAAAAGGAAAATATTAACATCAAAAGCAATTGATAAATGAAACTAAAACATGTTACAAAAAATTAAAAGCCGAGAGTGATGTCAATGAGTAGAAAGACTGAGAACCAGCAGAGAAGGAAAGTAAGAACATAAGTATTATGCAGAAGACGGCGATCTTGGTTGGTGTAGAAGACAAAGATTTGTGACTGGTTTTTGCAAGAGACAGCTCCATTGCAAAAGAGAATTAAATTATCATATTCTAGTATCATTTATGAATTTTTTGCAAAGATCTTTTGTTGCACCCTGGGTCTTTCTAAGCAAGAGTCACAACTTTAGTCTGAATTTAGACCATATTCAAAGCCTTCTTAGATTCCAAGCAGTTTCTTTTGATTGTATCAGTAAAAGGAACCGCTATAGTTTCTTTAAAGAGGCAAGGAGGTATACAGAATCTTTGATAATCGTTTTAGGTCAAGTCAATTATCACAGTCAGATTATTTTTGTATTTTTATGATATAGTCGAGGACGCTGATTGAGACATGAAGATTGATAGAGGGACTGATTTCAATGCCTCTAATTTTGAAACTCAGGTTAAGCGGCTTAGAGCTATGGGCATGTTGCATAAAGTTCTTTTTTGGTAAATAGAAGGTAGTCTCCTTTTAGCTGTCATATATTCAATGAATGGATGAGCTGCAAAAAAAGAGCAGATTGTATTTATTTCTAGTCAGACATGTATAGCCAATCTATGCATATGGATATTGTAAATACAATGGTTTGTGTGGAAGCAGAAATGCCTATTCCTTTTTCTATTGTCTAAGCTTTAACTCCTTGGACCTTCTCTATATTGATACAAAATAATATTTTATAACTATTCAAAGAAAAAGTTTTTTAAGTTCGGAAGGAGAATCACGGTAGGAAATCGTGTGCTTTTCATCCTTTTTGGAAGCACCGATTCATTTTCTTTATTTAATTTTCTAAAACAGAAACCTGGTTGTGTATGCTTTGGGCCAATGACAATGATTTTCACCTAATTTTAGTTATCAAATCCATGTTTCTTCAAGGTAAGAGGATAAGAGAATCTGTTTAGTGAATTTGCTATGGGCAATTTTTGAGGGGACAATAGAACATGGAACATGAGACAATATGAGACATGAGTTGTCGTCTAGGATCTCATGGAGATGCCAAGATGCTAAATTCTTCTTGCACTCTTCTCTCAGCTTCATGTTTGCAAGTGTCAAGGTAGCGTTAGGATGGGATCTATCAACAGGGTTTAGGGTTTCAAATGTAGCAGGGCCTGTTGTTTGGTTTCTTCTAGTTAGGGTTTTTTTTATTTCGAAGACATGATAAATGATTTTGCTGCATCTGGGTTGAATTTTGCGTTTGCAAAGCAATGGTCGTCTTTAGTTGTAGACGATTGCTATCGGCATTGATGTTTAATCAAATAAGTTAATTAGGATTTTTGGTGGTTTCATCAGCGTTTTCGCTTCAGCCTCCTGTATCGTATTCGGTTCTGTTATTGTCTACTTGGTTTGGACAATATCTGCAGCTGTTGCTTTTCTCCGGTTTGAAGTCTCTTTACTGGTTTGCTGGACCAAGTATGCCTTTGCATATCTTTGTGCAATTTTTAAGTGAAAAGAAAAGACAGGGTTTAGGGTTTTAAATGTAACAGAGCCTATTGATTGGTTTCTTCTAGTTAGGGTTTTTTTATTTCGAAGACACGATAAATGATTTTCTGCATCTGGGTTGAATTTTGCGTTTGCAAAGGAATGGTTGTTTTTAGTTGTAGGCGGCTGCTATCGGGATTGATGTTTAAGCAAATAAGTTGAGTAAAAACAGGGTTTAGGGTTTCAAATGTAATAGAGCCTAAACAGGGTTGATTTATACTCATCCTCCAGGCAAGGAGTAGTGTATCAATGGGTTTTAGCAGTTGCAAGGTTTTTGTGGGTTGTCCTTCCGCTCCTGTAGTTGTCAGTGTGGAAAGAAGTTGGCTGTGGGAATAGTGTCATTTTGCAGTCCACCTCTTCTGCTAGTATGTATATACTCAGAGTTCATTTTGAACAATGCACCAGGGAAGCCATGATGATAACCTTGAAACTGTTAGTTATGTTCATTGGGGAAACAATAATAAAAATATAATGAAACAACTAAGAATCATTATGGACAAGCACCAACATAATTTTCAAAGGAACATTTACAAGATTAGAGTACGGAGTTAGAGACATGCGGTTTTAACTAATTATAACAAAACTTCAATACTATTTGCTACCTTGAACACATAAACCTCAATATTTTTAATTAAAATCTTGCAGCTGTTAGACCCACAATGACAGAACATGCGCATATGAAGTACAACGCAGCCAACATCGCACTAAACACCTGAAACAAAGCACAGGAAAAGCAGCTTCAAAACAAAAAACCATCCCAGTCACAGCATCCGAGGACAAATCACACCCTGCGTTGTGACACCATCATGCTACCGTCTACTGTGTGACAGCATCCAGGGCATGTGCCACTGCAGACGGCCACAATCAAAAGCCAACAAAATAATTCATTAACAATTAAAAAAAAAGTATTTGTCCAAATCTAAATTTAAACTTTGTGTCCAACCTGTATTCATGAACAGGAACCTGGACCAATGCCCCCAACCGAAGAATTGTTACAAGGGCTAGAATAACTTGGTAAAAGCATTAAACATGCAAGGTCTGAATGCAATTTTCATCTAGTGGTTTGCAAAACCTTGTGAGAAGGTTTGGCGAGGTTCAATATATGAATTTGATGCTAAACTCTGATTACATTGATGAATATGTTAAATCTATGGATAATTCCTGTTATCCCTGCTATTAGATCAAGAGAAATGAGTATAAATGCACAAAGACATTACATCGTAATAAAAAGCTATTGCATTGACAGTCAGATGAGATGCATAGTTTAAATTGCAAAAAAATCTGCATCTGAATCAAAGGATTTGAGAGAAGGGCAACAGCTTTGGGTCACAAACACAGTGGCATTATTAGATAAGTTGTATTCTAGAACATGATTAAATAAACTGTATACTAACAAAGTGAACACATGTTAACTTTAGCCTGTCATCATTGAATGTGAAGACTGTAGCTATTGATCATTGATAGTAAAAAAAAGTAATATTTGAAGCAATCGAAAGTTACACATAGCAAGTGTGATTAAACTATCAACAAAAATTAAGAAACCTTATTGTTTTATTGTTTCAAGAATTCAAAAAACTATGGTTGTGTGCTAGTGATGAAATCTAGTATTTAGTTTATTAATCATGGTGCATTGTTAAAGATCAAATTGCAATGTTTTTATAAAAAAAAATTGTAGTTCTTTGTTTAAGTCATTTGAAAGTGAACATGTTTTTGTTTCAAACATGATCTATATACAGACAAGGTATGAAATACAAAGTTGAAAAAGTTGAAAAAGTTGTGTTTATTTTCACATTAACAGTTGCTTGTGCATACCTTGTGCCTAGAGTTTTTTGCAATTGATTATTCTGTTGTTCATTGCAAGAGTAAAAAGGCCTTGTTGATTGAATTTGTGCAAATGACGAATTGTTGTTGTAACAGCCTGGGAATATTGTTCATATGAGATAGCTGCAACAAGTGGACAATATTCTTTTAGCTGTGCACCTTGAAGACTACATTCGAGGATTCCTTGGTCTGTTTCCAGTTTACATTGCAAGATATGCTCATAGGCTGGAGCTCTTTCTTCATTACAAAAAGAATAGAATGTTGTGCTTTGGATCATCGGAAGCTTGCATTCTGCGCATGTACATTGGAATGGTGGCGCAAAAGCATTTTTAATTTTGAGCAATCCATATATCTATTGCAATTTTCAAAATAGAAAATATACAGAGTATGAGATAAATACAAGTGTATAGAAATGATGCACGAGAAAGTACAAGTTGTAAAGAACAAATGGAGGGAAAAAAATAGACCTGTTACTAAAAGTATTCGAAAGAAAAGGTGGGAAAAAAAGAAACAATATCTTGTCTTTTTAAATATTGTAACAGTACAAATGCAAATAGGATTTTGCAAAAGACATGGACCCATGCAATTGTTCTGGGACAGTGTTCAACTAGGCATTTTTCTAGCTAGAACATATTTGATTTCATTGATATGGATTGGATAGATAATCTTGTTAGTAAAACAGTTGATATGGATTGTTTCTTGTTTATGATAAAATATAATCAACAGGTAACTTTTAAAACAGTGGATGATAATTGAAAAGATAGAACATATGTGAAAAGACAAATAAAGTATGTTGTTTTTTCTTTTTTCTATTTTGTGTTATGAATTAGAAGAATTCTTACAGTGATTTCAGAGTTTAACAAAGAACAATGGAATGTGTCTCTAACTTGTGTCTTAGCTTCAACAATCACAAGCAAATCTTGAATTGCAAACTCATCATTGAGTGGATCAATAAACGTGGCCTGCGAGGCCTTTACCAGGTGACTGCCTTTTGGACCTGGACGAACAATGTTTTTGAATCAATAGAATGGTGGCTCGTCCTGTGCAAGTTGTTGTTGCACTTGTAGAAAGAAATTTTTATAATTGTCATTCACTTGGAACTGTGAAAATGAAAAAGAAAAAGTCAGAATAAAATGTATAAATAATTTGCAATTGAAAAAAACATATAAACTGAGATGGAGATGCAATTGTATGAGCAATCAACAATGAAATCAGAAAAAAAATAAAATTTATTTGGGCTTTGGAAAGAACAAAAGCAAGTTGACAGTACAGTTGCATAGTCATTTGGAGTTTCACCATCCCTGATGTGGAAATCCAATTGCTTGTTTTTGTATTCACATGCAACTACTGTGGCAGCAACTGAACCAACAACATATGCTTCATCAGATGAAACCAGCTCAGTAATTGTAGTGTCTGGAGGTAGACAACGTGTCTTGCACACTTGATCTATTGTTTCAATGTGGCTGGAAGGCAATACTGCTATGGAATTTATAGCATCTCCACGATCATATTGGCCTCTTTTCTTCCAATAATTCGAACACTTTTTCCAGGTAACAAGAAGTTGCCAAATCTATTGATGAGGCTATCATTCATTGTAATAGTAATTGTCATGAAACCATGTTTGTCTACAAGGTCCGCATGCAGAATCTTTGTCTTCACAGGTGAATTTTGCATTCGATTCTGTGCAGGGCCATAGACAGTTAAAATATCTCCCTCAAAAACATTTGCATGAGACATAGTACATAATTCTACAATAGATGATGCCTGAACAAGTGCTTGCTTTAATCTGTGAACATAAGAAGATGAACATAGAAAGCAGCAATTAGATTTTACAATTGTCTGTTGTTGATAGCTATGTACATAAAATTACATTACTTTTAGGAAATGACATGAAAAAGAATATAGATTATGTACAAGTAAACTGGTAAAATGAATTAACTTAGATTTCAGTAGAAGAGAAAAAAGTTAAGAAACAGAAATCTAAGACAAGAAAAACGACTAGGTTCGATGCAAAGTAACATCACCTCTTTGGACTGGTTGTTTTTGTATTGGAGATGGGCAATGACCCTGTTGCAATTGATCCTGTCTCTGCAACGTCTTCTGAAGAAGAAATATTTGCCTCAGCAGGTGGGATCTTCAATGTAGATGTCATTGGAACTATGCTGTGCTTCTGGAAAGTTTCTTTCTCTTGTCTATATCTTCTGAATATGTTTTTTTTTTTTACCAATTCTGAAAAATGATCTAGGTCGTAAACCATTAGTGCTGACACGGAAAACATAAATTTTTATAGATATAGACTAAAGCAAATTGGACTATAAAGAATTTTGGAAGGGGATATTGCATTGGATTTTGGCATATAAAAAAGAAGAAACAAATGTGTTGATGTCAACAACTATAATTTGAATATCTATGAATAAAAGTACATAACATTGGAGTTTGTTTGAGTAATGTTTCTGATTAGACAGTAGCCAATGAATAAAATAAGAAAATTGTAAAAAGTTTAGGTAAGTGCATTTGAAACATGATCCTACAAAAGAACAAAACATTGATTGTGGTCTATAGAATTAGACAAAAATCTATTGTTTGATGTTTATAGCTAAAGCAACAGTGTGTTTTTTCTCTTGTTTTGTTTTGTTTATTTTTTTTTTCCAAATTATTGTGCATAGATAATAGTCAATGCATATTAGCCAATGATAGTTACAAAATAACGGGTGGCATGTCAGAGCACGCATGAGGAAAAAGAAAATTGGAGGTTGAAAAAGCAAGGCAATTGGCGAATACTTTGTTCATTGCAATAGAAAAGAAAGAAGTTAATTGCCAAATGTTGGTTTGCTTTTTTATATAAAATTTTGCTTCTAGTTTTAAAAAATGAGAATCAAGGTTGTTGAAATTTCAAAAACTCAAATAAAACAAGGCAAGGACGATATCATGTATATATTCTTTGAAATATGCAATGCAGGTAGATTATATTGAATCAAAAGGAATTGATAAAAAACAGCTAAAATGGTCAGACCAATATGCATCTGAGATAGTAAATGAAATTGTATCAAGATCTAAATTTGTCCAAAAATGATCAATCATGGAATCATAGCTAGTTGTGATATGATTTGTTTTCAACTTGAGTTTTTTTGCCTACATATATGACTGGATCAATTTTTTAGTCATTGTTTCCTTCAACATGTCAATGTTGAAGTCACCAGCAAGGACAATAGGCATTTCCATATTATTGTTTTCTGACAAAATGCAATTGAGTGCACAATTGACTTTGTCAAATACAGTATTTGGTTTGATGTATATATTTATAATCTTCATGGTGTTGTTACGAAGTTTAAGATCAACGACAATTGCTTCAACAAATTTTTCATTGTATGTTGCGGTCTGCAAGATCGAAATCCCTTTTTTGACAGCTATTACGAGACCATGTACTGAATAAGTTGCAATGCACGTGTATTGGTTTGCAAATATTGTGTGCATGGGAGGCGAATGCAAATGAGTTTCTTGCAGGCATAGAATGTGTGATTCTAATAGTTCAGTGTCATGTGCAATGTCTTCAATGTGCAGGACCATACTACGTGTATTAAGCGAACATATAATAAGATGTTGATTACAAGGAATTGACTTTAGACCATATTGAAATTGCAATGATGCATCTTTTATTAATCTAGTTGATTCGACAAGTACTTTTGATGAAACACTAAAGTTTTTTTGTTCTAATTTGTTTACAAGATAGAGACATTCAATGGTTTTTACACGAGAAAGTGCAGTGTAAACAAGGCCATGCCTTGTAACCCCTTTTGGATCAAATGCAACTTTTTCAAGTGTCAAACCTTGTGCTCTATGGATTGTTCTAGCACATGCCAATTGAACTGGAAATTGTATCCTAATAAAATTTCTTTTATTGCCAACCAAGATTTGTGTTGATATTCTTTTGATAGGTGTCCAAGTATGGTTTATTGAATTGCTGTATAGACAATGCATATTAGCACGTGTAATTGCACCTATCTTTGGACTGGGAAACTCAAGCCAGATAACGTCTGAGGAGGTTTTGTCATAGTGCCGGAAAATAGCTTCCGTTCCATTTACAAGTCCATCTTCAATGAGATAGTTTCCACCAATCAATTCAACAAGCATGTTTTTTTTCAATACAATTGATTGGGGAAGTTGATTTGTTTTTTGCCATTCATAATTGACGTCAGCTTCATCAATTTTGTTGTCGTATGCTATGAATGTGAATGCTTCTATTTCTACATGTGACAACATTTTTGAATTATGGAAATTGACATCTTTGTTTCGATAATACAAGTATGGAAATGTCGGATCAATAGGTGCTGGTCTATGGCAATGTGCATTTAAATATTGAATGTCACTAGCCAATTGTAGGCCTTTTCTGATTCTATTTAAAATTGATATGAAAATGTCATTTTCTTGTCTAACAACTTTTGTAAGTTCATAATATTTTATGTTGTCATGCCAAAAACTATATGGGAAATTTTCTCGTTGGAAAGTTGGAAATTCAAAAATCCAAGAATCATGTACAGGCTCAGCTTGAAATAAATCACCACAGAAAATGACATCAACATTTCCAAATGGATTTGTTGGAGAATGCTTGATTTCGCGCATACGTTTGTCTATGTTATAAAGCATATGCGAACCTATTAAAGACACTTCATCAAGCAACAACACTTGAAGTTGATCAAAGTCTTTTGCAAGAATATCTAATGTATTTGAACTTAATGGGAGCAAGTTGCCAGAATTCAGGGGAAGTTTAAAAGCCGAATGGATAGTGATGCCGTCAACATTGTATGTTGCTTTTCCAGTAAGTGCTGCAATGAGCCCTTTCCTTTTCAATGGGTCACTTCCAAGTGCTTTATCATACAACAAAACAAGAGCATTGAAAAGGGATTTTGCAGTGTGTGTTTTCCCTGTACCAGCACTTCCTGTTAGGAATAAGTATATTGGCTTGGTAGGATTGGTTTTTTTTCTAGTAACAATTTCTTTTACTATAGACTGTTGTTCGTTGTTTAGGTTTCTTCTTGTTGCAATATATTGTTCCATGTTAGGGACAAAAGGTTTTTCTTTGAAATTGCAAAGGTTTAGGTCTTGTTGCAAAGTAGTTTTTTTTTTATGGACAAGATCATTATGGATATCAATTTTTTGAAAAGCCATCGTATCATGAATGGATTCCGACGTTGCTTTAGACGAACTAGCAAGTTCCAATTGTGTTTCAACAATATCCTTTGCAATGTCAAGGTCACCCCATTTGCTTGTTGCCTTAGGGAAGAATTTTTGCTCGACAATTGATATCTGTAACTTGTATTGCTCATATGCTTGTGTCCAAGTTCGGAGTGAATGAGTTAGAAAATTGTCCAAGTGTCTAAAATGGACAAAAAGCAATAGCTTCTCCCGGGCAAAGTTTTCTAGATCTTTTTCTTGTCTATATCGAATATATCGAATAATGCATGGTCTATTTCTTTTGATTGTTTTTCCGTCTATGAAGCAATAAAAGGAAGCATATTCAGCAAGACTCGGAGTTTCAAGTTCATTAGGACGTTCAATGTATCTATCTATTATTGAAGGACAAAGTATGTCTTCAGATTCATCTGATTCTTTTTTCAATAGAGATGGTTTTTTCAACGCAACAACTCGTTTATCGTCAGGAGCAGTGTTGATGAAAATTGTTTTTCTTGATGATGAGTGCAAAGGCAAAGAGAGAATGATATGGACCGCTTGTCTAATTGACATTTGTTGCATGTTTAAGAGTGTGTTTCCTAATTTGCGTATTGTTTTGAGTTGTCCGGATTTGTTTGCAATCGACTCTTCCTTGATCTTTTCTAATGACTTTGTCATAGGTCTGTCTAATTTTGTAATATATGAAGTTACATATGTTGTTGTAGCATAAGCATCTAAAATGAATTGAGCATCAGTATTTGCTTGCCACAATTTTGGAATGTTCTTTGCAAATGGATTTATCCAAATATCGGCTGGATGTCTTTTTAACAGTAGAGTGGGTTGGCTAATCAAGGACCGTAATAGCAGAGTGTAGTTGTCTTTGTCCAAATTCAACATTTCAAGAAATGATTCAAAGCATATGGTTTTCTCATATTGCTTAGATTCAAGAGCAAAAGTAAGGAGTTTTGTTTTTTCATCAAGATTGTTTAGTTCATTGTCAATGGGCTCTAAAATTGTTGTGGCATCGATCAGAAACATAGGAAATCGGAATCTGCATCTAGACTGTTGATGTTTTCTACATGCACGTGTGTGTCGATGGGTTTGAATCTTTTTTAATTCTTCAGTAAGCAAAGAAGAATCTGTTGAAATATATTTGTCAACAAAAGTTGTTATTTCATGGTCAGTATTTTTACCATATACTGGTGCATTCTCAATCCAAAGAAGACCATGATCATGTTCATTTCCTCTTTGTTGAAATTCAGTTGTGAAAAAGTAATCATTCACGGTTCCAAAGAGAGAGTTGTCTTTCAATATCAATGACTTCAGCGAGTTCATTTTGTGTCTATAATAGCGACTGCAAATGACAGGATGGTTTCTAATCAAAGCATCGATATCATTTTGCGAGGGAAATAATGTGGAGTTGCAATCGTTTTTTGTTTGAAGATGTTGTAAAGCATTGCACAATGGTTTCCATATATGTTCTGCAGAAGTGAAACTAACAAAGAAAGTTGGTGGGCCTAGTTGCCTAACCATTGAAAAAATATCTTTTCTCATGTTTTCAAAATAGTCTGGAGATGTTCGAATAGTTCTCAAAGTACGAAATGCAATTGGAGACTTTACAATGTTTTCAAGATTGCTTTGTGACTTGACATCTTTTGCTTTCAGTTTTTTTCCTTTCAATTCACCTATGCGAATGGATATCCATGCAGCATTAGAAATTTGTTGTATTAGTACTTTGACTATCTTAAAGAACAAGTTTGTAGAATGAGCTTCAAAAGCCATACTTTCATGTTCTAGCTCCCATTGGAATATTTGTTGATGTCGATACCGCTTGTAGATGTCATCTGGGCGACTACATCCATAGAAAAGTGTTGGGAAATTAAGCTCTTCAGAGAATTTGTCCTGGAAAATGCCTAGAGGCTTCTGGTCTTCAGCAGGTGCAATTTCTAGAAGCTTGCTGCTCAAATCATCAATAACATGTGTCTCGGCATAGCCATGGACCAATGTTTCTGTCATTGGATCAAACTCTGCATCGAAAATATTCTTATTGATTTTATCTGAACTTGTGGAGCTGTTTTCGTCATCAGTGCAATTGTCAAATGGAAAGTCAATAGCCTCTTTCATTGCTAGCTCTGTGAACTTTGCCTCCCAATCAGAAACGATACAAATTTTTTCTAATTTATAAAGATCTCTAGTACAAAGACTTTTCAATGCAACCATGACAATATTAGGACGCACATTTCCAGAGATGTAAGCATTTTTGTATTCCAATCTTCGTTTCAACATAATTCCAATAGTCATGTCATCATCAAGGTTTCTTGGCAAAACCTTTTGTATGTTGTCCAAAGACGAGGGGGCGTTTATAATTGCACCAGTCAAGCCTAATTGAGCCCGTTTGTAACCAAGTTGACATATTTGAGAAAATGCAATTCTTGGAGACACAAGGCGTTCTTCCAATGGCGTTAACATATCTACAGATGCCAATGGAGTGTTACGTCGAATATTTAATGGAACTGCAAATACAAGAATCTCTCTATTGGATACATTTTTTTTGCAAAATTTGCAAATGTATAGGTCAAGTGCAAAAGAAGCTGGGACACCCATCCAAGTCAATGAGTTCAATGAAAATAGCGTTTTCTCATTGATGCGACGTATGTCTTTTCTAAAATGCAAGCGTTTGCATATGCAACATGCATTCGTAGGTGTATCTTCAATTGCTTTTAAATATTGAATAGTGGCTTGTTCTGCTTTTTGTTTTTCTTTTTGTTTTTTGAAAGCTTCCATTGCTGCAAGACGCATATCGCTTTTTGTTGAGCGAAGGTTCTTGAATGGTTGGTTTGCACTATGCCGAAGTATATTGATATTTGCATTGCACCAATCTACATTGATGCTAGTCATAGCTATTTTTGTGTCGAATGTCTTTGTTACCTCTATCATTTGTTTTTTCATTTGACAATGTTTTTGTAGATTGTCATTTGTTTTTTTTTTTGGTTGTCTTTGTATATCTACTGGATATGTTCTATTCACACTATGACTAGGAAGAAAATTTGATTGGTTGATATTGGCTTGTTCTGGTTTTTGTTTCTGTTTTTGTTTTTTGGACTTTTCCATTGTTGCAAAACACATATGACTTTTTATTGAGCGAAGGTTCTTGAATACTTGCTTCACATTTTGTCCAAGTACGTCGATATTTTCATTGACCCAGTCTACATTGATATTAGACATACTTTTTTGTATGTCCAATGTCTTTGTATTCTGTATCATTTGTTTTTTCATTTGACAATGTTTTTGTAAATTGTCATATGTTTTTCTTTTGTGTTGTGTTTGTGTATCTGTTGAATATGTTGTATTGATATTATGAGTGGAAGGAATTTTTGATTGATTGATATTGTTGTTATTATTTGCATCAATGTACAAGTCATTTGACATTGTTCTTTCCTTGTTGGAAGAACCTTTGTGAAAAAAAATTTTAACTAGTGGATGGAAATGCAAATGACCTTTGCATCTTGCATGTTGCAACAGCAAAATGTCTTTCGTAGATCTTTTTGTTGATTGATATTTATCCTGAATGTTGCAAGAACATGTGTCCCAAATGGAAATATTTATTTTCAACATCTCACACATCCATTGAATTGCAAATTTACAACCTTCTATATGCCCAATGCTAAAAGGCTCAGCCAGATTTAAGACAAATGTTTGCCAACTAGAAATAGTACAAGTTTCATTTACCATAGACAATGGCAAGTATGTAAACAAACATCTCAATGCTGTATTGTCATTGGATTGTATGCAATTGAAGAAGGTTTGGGCTATTGTCTTTCGAAGACTACTTGTGTCAAAGATGTTAGACAACTTTGCGACTGATTCAAACAAAGAGTCTGCACAATGGCCTTAAATGGTTGAGAAGATGTCAAGATCCTGTTGTGCAAGTATTTGTCTAAAACATTGAATCTCTGTCCAAGTTTCCGGACAAGATTTGTTGAATATGTCAATTGATAATTCCTGAGCTGCAATATTTTCAATGACACATGATTTGCACGCTAACAATGGTTCAAAGTGACCAGCAGAAGGTATATGATCATGAAATAAAATGTTATAGCAATAACCAGGAACAGTGGAATTGAAGTATAGATATCTTCTTTTTGTTGAGAAAGACCAAACAACGACAGGTGCATTCAACCAATTTGCAAACCATTTTATGCAAAATATATCACCCCATAATCCACAGGCATTGTTATTATCTGAAATGCACGCTGATTGAGACATCAGTTGTAGATAAAGATTTTTGTCTTTTAAACCATGTAGCTGGAACAAATAATCAGGTGAAAGCTCCAAGTTTGATGAAGATATTGCAAGAGGATCTCCTTGAGCCAGTTGATGAGAGAAATGGTTAACAACTGCTTCTCTTATCTCTATTGATGTGTATCGAAAATGCAAAAGAACGGCAAATGAATCGAACAAGCAATCTCCATTTTGGAAATGGAAAGCTTCCAATCGTAGCAAATGATTTTTTGACAATGCAACATCAATTGCATCATCAACTTTGTCTTTTGTTGATAGGACTTCTGAAGCACCAGGTTGCAAGTGCATGGATCTTAACATATTGACTAATCAACTAGATTTAGTCACGTGAACTGCAAGTAAGAACATGCAATAGAAAAGAAGAACAAGTCAATTAAAGTCTTTGAAATCGAAAATGAAAAATGTAGCATTTCATAAGAACAACAATTTAAGAAGAGACATGCACTAGTGCATAGAATTGTCAATTTTCACAATTTCATAAATGCATTTAGTTATTGCATAAAATATGTCTTTACATCAGTTTGAAAATTTCAAAAAGTCACTAGCAATTATGGATTGCAATAGCAATAGAAGCTTGCAATTGACATTGGCGTCTATTGGAATAAAGGGAAGGATTAATGATTAAGAATTGCTTCTCTTATCACTATTGATGTGTATTGAAAATGCAAAAGAATGGCAATTGGGGCCGTCCGCGGTGATGCCCGCCTCGGATGGTGTGGCCCAGGAGGCGGCGGCGCGATGGCGCCATGCCTCGTTGTTCGGGATGTCCTCGGATGTTGTGACCAAGGTGGTTTTGGGTGTGACCGAGGCGATTTTTGTTCAAGGTCTTAAATGTGAGCAGTGTTCAAGGTTGGTCGTTTTATTGTTTCGTCCTTCCGCTCTATTGCTGTAGCTGGAGAGGTGTCGTCGATTGAGCTCCGATATAGCAAATGATTTTTTGCTCTATTGCTGTAGCTGGAGAGGTGTCGTCGTTTGAGCTCCGATATAGCAAATGATTTTTTGAGAATGCAACATCAATTGCATCACCAACTTTGTCTTTTGTTGATGAGACTTTTGAAGTACCAGGTTGCAAGTGCATGGATCTTAACATATTGACCAATCAACTAGATTTAGTGACTTGAACTACAAGCAAGAACATGCAACAGAAGGGGAAAACAAGTGAATTAAAGTCTTTGAAATCGAAAATGAAAAATGTAGCATTTCATAAGAACAACAACTTAAAAAGAGACATGGGCTAGTGCATAGAATTGTCAATTTTCACAACTCCATAAATGCACCTAGTTATTGCATAAAATATGTCTTCACATGAGTTTGAAAACTTCAAAAATCCACTAGCAATGATGAAATGCAATGGCAATAGAAGGCTGCAATTGACACTGACATCTATTGGAATAAAAGCAAGGGTTCGAAAACCAGGGTTTTAAAAATGTTTGCAATTCGCAATAACAATTTTTCCACAATGATTTAAAGTATAATAATAATGGGCTATGATTGTTCGGGATGTCCTCGGATGTCGTGACCGAGGTGCTTTTGGGTGTGGCCGAGGCGGTTTTTGTTCAAGGTCTTAAATGCGAGCAGTGTTCGAGGTTGGTCGTTTTGTTGTTCTGTCCTTCTGCTCTATTGCTGTAGCTGGAGAGGTGTCGTCGTTTGAGCTCTGATATAGCAAATGATTTTTTGACAATGCAACATCAATTGCATCACCAACTTTGTCTTTTGTTCATAAGACTTTTGAAGTACCAAGTTGCAAGTGCATGGATCTTAACATATTGACTAATCAACTAGATTTAGTGACTTGAACTACAAGCAAGAACATGCAATAGAAGGGAAAAACAAGTGAATTAAAGTTTTTGAAATCAAAAATGAAAAATGTAGCATTTCATAAGAACAAGAACATAAAAAGAGACATGGGCTAGTGCATAGAATTGTCAATTTTCACAACTCCATAAATGCGCTTAGTTATTGCATAAAATATGTCTTCACATGAGTTTGAAAATTTCAAAAAGCCACTAGCAATGATGAAATGCAGTGGCAATAGAAGGCTGCAATTGACACTGACATCTATTGGAATAAAAGCAAGGGTTCAAAAACCAGGGTTTTAAAAAAGTTTGCAATCCGCAATAACAATTTTTTCACAATGATTTAAAGTATAATAATAATGTGCTATGAAAAAAAATTTACTATGTCCAGCTTCACTATAATTTTATATGAAACAATTGTTGACGCTTAAACTTCATTTGCAATGTGTTTATCAATAGCATAATGCATTTACATGCAACTTTGTATCGATACATCTAGTGGATTGGCACACTAATTATAACTCCATATATGCCTATTGTTTATAATATATGGTTATCGTTCAAGAAATGTGGTGCACCAATAACGCAATAGCATAAAAGGTTGCAATCACTTCGAAGATAAATATATAATATCAAATTTGGTTGTCATGGTTGCAATGGATCTATGACAATGCAACAGTGATTGATAATGGAATGGATATATAATGCATCAACAATGGTTCTAGATTTGTAATGGACCAAGATCTGCATATGAATTTGCAACAGGGCTAGATCTGGATTTGAGTATTGATTTGGAGATAGATAAATGTAATTTGCCTTTTTTTAGTTGGGAAAAGAAATGGACCCCAAGTATGCATGGCTTCCTAATGGTTCATGAAATCCACTCACATACCAATGCTGTCTGACGGCTTGCATGTTGGGGAAGCACCCCTCACTTCACGGCGCAGGTAAAACTGACAACCGCTTTGCCATGAACGACAGCTCTTGGCTCACCTCACGGGTGGGAACTAGTCAATCAGGCAGGGGTCGTTGCCCATTTCACTGGCAAGTCCTCTCAATGAGCCAGTTACTCTAGGGTTCCTGTGGTACTCCTCACAATGAGTTTTAGGGCTATGCCCAAGTACTTCCCACAGTTAAGTAACCAGGAATTATTCCTGGATCTGAAGATGTAATTGAAACGAACAATAGAAATGCAAGGAAAGAATTGTAGAAATTTGGCCCAATTTAGCATTTGGAAGTTCTATCATGTCAGATACAAGGAACATGTAACAAGTAACTATGTAAATGACAAAATAATAGAACACTTAGCATTTAATCAATGCATGTTTCTAAACTTTAAAAGCAATCAATATTTATGGAATGTTTTATAATTTAATGCACAAGTTAAATCATATTTTTATACAGAGTCAATTTCAAGTTTCTTCTTGTTAGTTTTTCTCATGTCATTGAAATTCAATTGATGAGAAAGCAAATTGCGATCAAAATATTTTAGCCGCTTAATCCGCATCAACTGATCGCCACCACTAGGTCAATAGTTACAAGCTATTTGCTATATATTATGGGAAGATGACTAGTAAATTTGTATTAAAACATATTTTTGCATACCATATGTAGTATCTAATATATATGGGCTTAATGAATGTAGTTTACACAAAGCCTATAGCCAGGTTGATATGTATTTCTCTAATATTGTGTATGCATTTTATTTAACAATAAGCATAGTAATTGCAATAGCAATGCTAATTACAACCATTATAACAATAAGCCCATGTATTGTTCCCAATTACCAAGTTGTTTTCATATAGGACAGATTACAAATACCCTATTGGTTGCTAAAGATATGGCAATTTGATGTGTGAAAGCAAAAGAGCTATTTACACAAGCCATTTTGACAAATAAAGAGGGAATGCACTGACATATACAACTACTAGTAGCTAGACCTTATAGTTAAGATAATAGAGGTAAAAATTAGTACAAGATAAAGACCATAGGTTGTTTACTACATATATGTTGTATAGAAGTTGCATATGTTGTACACATCATTACAAATGTCAACAAAAATGTTGTGTTCAATCATTCATCTATGACATAGGTTGAATGGAAAACCTAAATCCATAGTTATCTTTTTTTTGTTTTCAAGGTGGTTTCCCTATGCTTCGTTCAATGTGTTTAATGCAAGGTATCGGCTGGTTCTGATTCATATGCACAGGTTTTGTAGCTATGCTCTTAGCAACTGTGAGATTCATGTGGATTGTCCATCTGCTTCTGGACATGTCAATGTCGAAAGACGCTGGCTATGGCAATATTGCATTTTTGCAATCCAACTGTCACTCTCTTAGTTTAGATGTCAAGTTCAGCGACAATGGCGGATTTCCTCTAGTCCAATTTCAAGGTGGTTCTTCTATGTTTACTTCAAGATGTTTAATACGAAGTATGGATTGGGTTATGCTTCATATGCTCAGAATATGAAGCTGAAGGCAGAATATGAAGCTATATCAAAAGTTGGTTGTAAATTCAAATTATTGGCAATGCACTTTACCAATGTTGAAGTTGAATAGATGCGACTCATGCGCATACTTTGTTACAATTACAAAGCACTAAATATAGTAGAATATGATTTGCTAAAGAACCATGATTTGCTAAAGAACCATGGAACCCAAGCACCAACCAGCTTGATCCATGTACACATGAAGTGAACAAAAGAAAAATAAAAATGATCAAAAAAATGTGTGGACTCATAGATCAGCCCCGTTTGAAGACAATAAAATAAAAAATATACATATATATATTAATGGATCAGATTCAATTGAATTATTGAAAACAAAATTGATTAATAAAACCCCCAGCCATTGCAAATCATGGCCAACGCAAGTGCAATGTCGACGACGTTGCCACCTAGTGGTTTTTTAATGTGTTTTCTGTTCCATGAAATCAGAATATGCAGCTGTAACAGAAATCGCTTGTAAATTCAAATGATTGACAATGAGCTTTACCAATTTTGTAGTTGAATAAATGTGATTCACAATCACATTTTGTCACAATTAGAAAGTACTGAAGATACTAAAGGATAATTTATTGACAAAGGATGGAACCCAAGAACCAATTGCCTTGATCTATGTATTCACAAAATGAAAAAAAGAAACTAAAAACAATGAAAAAAATATCTGAAGTCATAGGTCGGTTCCATTTGAAGAAAATAGAAAAAAAGAATATATATATATATATATTGATGGATCAGTCTCAGTAAAATTATTCAAAGCAAATAAATATCTAAAATCAAAATAAGAAATAAAATTTCTTATTTTTTATCCATCAATTGGGTCTGCTCCCAAAAATTCAGTTCATGGTATCTTCTGGTCCTAGCTCAGTTCATGGCAGATTTTTTGGCACACTTTTTCTCTTAAAATAACTGATTCATATTCCTTGAAAAAGTTAAAATTGCCCTAAGTTAGCTGCGCTCTCTTCTTGGGCTTGAGCAAGCCTATTAAACATGGTCACAGGTTACAGCAACTTTCAGCAGCCCTATTGAAAACACCCTATAGCTACAGCAGTCCGCAGAAGGTTCTCTTTTATGCACATGTTTTTCTATACAGAATCTGTCCCAGAGTTTGTAGACAACAACAGCTTACAACAGATTTGGAAAAGGCATCTAGAAGTCACTATAACTCAACGGAAGATCATGGCACTGCCAACTGTATATACAATAGTGAATAGTAACATCAGATGCATTTACAAGTTGACAGTGAACATCCAGTGTCATCTAGTGGCAGCTTGGAGCACTAACTAACTTTGAGAGAAGCAACAATTACAAATATTTAAACATTTAAATATAGTCTAAAGATCAGCAAACAAGCATCCCATTACGAAGACTGAAACTGAAATGACAACGCAAATAGTGTACATTAAAAGAGATTACACAAATGAATAAATTTGCAACTCTAAACTCTGAATTCTGTATGAGTGTAGATGAGATGATTTCAATTTTCATCAGCAATGTATCATATTCATTTCATGATGGTAGATATTTGATAATTAGCCAATCTTCAAAGGCCGATCTATTTACTTCCATCAATGTAAATGAGATAGATATGATATATGTGGCTTGCCTTATGCTTATTTATCTGCAATCAACGATAATAAATCGCCAGTTATTTATATCTTCTAAATTTTTGTGGGCATGTGTTCTGTCATGTCCCATCTTCTGCTGCCAAATTTTAAAATTTTAACACCCAGCATCTCCCAGGTTTTGAATATGAAACCTGGTGACATGTTAGGGATGTTCCATATCATTTGCAATCTACAAATAGCAATGCACCAAGATTCCCAAAAAGGAAAGGTTCTCAAGAAGTGCATTATTGCAAGGCACCATTTTGCACATGGCTCAGAATCCAATGGCAGCACCCAAGAATCTTCTCACACTCATGATACCGCAAAAAAAAAATCAAAATAGAAAAAAACTGTTTTTTTATTTGCTCCTTTTGATCAAACAATGACCTTCGCAATAGACTTTTCAAATAGCTATTGACATTTATCACACCTATTCATAAACAATTCCTGAATACAAAAGGCCAAACTTTTGCATATTCTAAAGATTTTGGAAGCTAATATATCATCCTTAACTTTGATAGTAGGAACAACTACAAATATTCAAACATTTGAACACAGTCTAAAGTTCAGCAAACAAGCATCCCATCACAAGGACTGAAACTGAGGCCAGATGGCAGATAGTTTAGCGATAAAGACATTACACAAATGATTAAACTATCCACTATAAACTCTGAAATCTATATCAGAGTAGAACAGATGATTTCAATTTTCATAGGTAATATATCATATTCATTTCATGATCCTAGATAATTGATAACCAGTCAATCTTCAAAGCTTCATCTATTCACTTCGATCAATGTAAATGACAAGGGTATCAGATCTGTGCATTACCCTATGTTTATTTATGTTTAATCAGCAATAATAAATTACTATTTATTTATAATTTTGTAAATTTGTGGGGGCATTGGTTCAAGATTCAAGTATCTGAAGACTACTATCAACACTTGCTACTGCAAGACTAAATTAGAGACTAAATATGCAATCATTGTTTTGAATCATCTTTCTGCAATATTCAAGTTTTTTGAAATTATTTTCTATAACATTCTCCTATTTACAAAGGGATACACTGCTCCTTGCCCAGAGGATCACTTTTCTAATCTATTCCACTATGAATTAATTTTAACGAATATATAAGTATTCCTCCCATGAGATAAATATCATCCTAAGGCTACCTTGACCCTTGGGAGCATGAGGTCGATGGGAGAATGCAGGATCTTAGTTTCTTGCCATTGCAAGTAGATCTTAGGAGAAAACTCATGTCCCATCTTCTGCTGTTTCCCGAAAATTGGCCACAGCTAGTCCCCTAAGGAAAGTCTCCTATCCTCTTAGTTTGAAGAAACATGAATTTGATAACTACAGTTAAACAGAAAGCATCGTCATTGGCCCGAGCATACACAATCAGGTTTCTGTTTTAGAAAATCAAATAAAGCAAAATGAATCTGTACTTTCCAAAAAGGATGAAAAGCGGATGCTTTCCTCCCTATCTTAATAAGAGAAAAAGAAAATGTTTTGTACTTCCAAACATATATAGAGAAGTTAGATTCCAGTTGTTTGATCAGAAAAAATTTTATCCTTCCAGCCATATAGACAGCACTTAGACTTCAATAGTTTGATCAGAAAAATGTATGTTGCAAAACTGAACCATCTACAAACCAAATGAAATTCCTTTGTCTTTGCAAGCTGCCTCAACAAAACATAAGCACACTCAAACTGTCGATATGCTACGCACAACTCTATACGAGAACCAAGATTTACATTTGACAAAAAATATCTTGCAAATCTCAAAATAAATTACTATGGGGATGTGACTTCGACAACACTACAGTTAAAAGGAACTAAGGACTTACGTTGCCCAGAACTTAGCATATATTTAAAAAGGGTAATTAAAAGTTTGACACTTCCCTTCTCTATAATAACCATTTACTGTCAGACACAGTTAGTTAAATTTGTATCCTAGCTTGCAGCACAATTTAAGGTATATGCCGACCTAACATGGATGTCTAAAAATTTATAAATGCCATATACAGTTAAATTTTATATCCCACCTCAGTCCATACATGGGTTAAAAATGACTTGTTTTTAATATATTGCGCTATGAATTAGCCAATAAATAAGCCATTTAATATTTTAGATGGCTTGCAGCGAAATTTAAGGTATATGTCAAATAGTGAAGATCAGAACCAGATAACTATCATACTACATATGCAGTCGAGAAGATTAGAAGCAGATGTTCTCAAGGAAAATTCTGGTAACATTTTTTGGGAGTATTAAAAAGCTTCAAAACAAAAACAAAATCATTGGAAAACACTTTGATGTATAAAATGCACTAATGTAAAAGATAATGTTTTATCATTGCAGATGCCTCGTGGAGATATTGGTCTATGTAGTTGATAAAGAAGCATTATTTCCCATAATCTGCACAAAACCATATATATATATATATATATATATATATATAACTAGTGCATACTACTAAACCTATGTATGTAAATCATACCTCAATAAAGCCCCAATAGAGTTACTTTTGTCTCTGCAAAAATTTCGTTCATGACAATACACAAAAAAAATTTCAAATGAAAATATGCAAATTGAATATTGATGGCAAGTATTAAAACCTCTATTTGTATATTGAGTAGACCCTCCTAAAGGGTTTGATATTATGATCACCTTATCTTGGAGCACAGAGCAAATCAAAACAAACAGAAAATTAAGCATTGTAGAAAGAAAAACAAAACATAGACCCATCAACATCAGCAAATCAAGCTAGTGTATCCTTGCTACTGCAATAATGCCAACGGATTATGAAGAATGGCTCGATATCAGGTCGATGAACCATTTCTTCTTCTTTGCATTTGATGGGAACTGATCCATTTATATTTTAATCTCCTAAATGTCCTTTTGAAAATTATGTTAATGCTTGTGCATAATGATTCTTAGTTGTTTCATTATATTTTTACTATTGTTTTCCCAATGAACATAACTGACAGTTTCAAGGGTATTATCATGACTTCCCTAGCGCATTGTTCTAAATGGACTTTGAATATATACATACTAGCAGCTACAAGGCCAATTACCTAGACCATTCCTAATTCTCAAAAGACCCTAGCTAGATACAATTAAAAAACCCCATCAACAATTTAAAAAAAACAAATTTTTCCAAGCCTAAAGTTAAACATTGCGTCCACCATATATTTATCAACAGCAACCCAAACTAATGTCCCTGACCGATAAGGTGATGTTATGATCACCTTATCTTGGAGCACAGACCAAATCAAAACAAACAGAAAACTAAGCATTGCAGAAAGAAAAAGAAAACATAGACCCCTCAAGGTGCAACGCCAATTACCTAGAGCATTCCTAATTCTCAAAAGACCCTAGCTAGCAACAATTAAAAAAACCCATCAACAATTAAAAAAAAAAAAAACTTTTCCAAGTCTAAAGTCAAACATTGCATCCACCATATATTTATCAACAGCAACCCAAACTAATGTCCCTGACCAAAAAATAGATGTGAGGAACATAATAAATGATACTTGTGTTAAGGACACAATATTCGAATAATAGGGCTCATTAAATCCGGATGTAAGACCCGAAACTTTCACAAAAACGCATATATATTTGTTGTGGTGCCATATCTTGACATTTAGATGTTTTGTTAATTTTGACATGTAGAATTAAGATTACAATGGTCGGGTTCATTTAACAGGTAAGACTTTGATGAATTGAAATAGGATCTGAAAAGACATTTAATACAGAAGACTTGCATGAATCAAAGAAGAATCTAAAAAGTACAAATTAAATATGATGCTGTTAAAATATTTTATCCAGGATCTGAAAGTCACAAGTTAAATATGTTAAATACAGTTGGGATCTGTAGGATCTATAATGCAACCGTTTACTGCCACATACAGCTACTTAAATTTGCATCTTAGTTTGCAGCATGATATAAGGTCTATGCCAAGCTAACAATATTGCTTGAGAATTTAAAAATGTCATATAGCGTCAAATTATATATGGCATCTCAGTCCATACATGGCTTAAAAATGAGTTATTTTTAATAACAAAAACACAGTCATTGAAAAACATTCTGAAGTATAAAATCTAGTGATGTAAAAGAAAATGTTTCATGATTGCAGATACCTCCTAGACCTATTGCCCTATGCAATTGATAAACAAGCATTATTTCCCATAATCTGTACAAAAGCATATATATATAACTAGTGCATACCACTGAACCTATGTATGTAAACCATACCCCAACGAAGACCCTATAGAGTTACTTTTGTGTCTGCAAAAATTTCGTTCATGACACTATGCAAAAAAAATCTCAAATGGAAACATGCAAATTGGGTATTGATGGGAAGTATCAAATCCCCTGTTTTTTATATTGAGTGAACCCTCCTAAAGGGTTTGATATTATGACAATTATTATCCTTCATTAATAATGATCACCCTGCTAATATATCCATTAATTTCATGAAATATTAATAAATATGCAATATATTAATATTATTATATTTAATTCTTATTACATTTTTATTGATTTATAAATGTTATATAATATTATATTAAGATTATGATTAATTACTTATAATGATTGCAAAGTAACAGTGAACATCCTCTGGCAAACACAATCGTTGAGCATGCCACAAAATTGAAAAACGAAGCAGACTCAAACAAATCCAATTTCTTTGAAGCACAAGATTTTTAAACTGTGACAGGCCAGGGGATCAAGGCTGCGGTCAACAGCAAGAAGCAGTGGTTCGCAACAGGCAGACAATGCTAGGATCAAGAATTTCTATGCCAGCAGATGTTGATAAATATCTTCAAGTTATTGAACAACAAACCGGAACAGGACTACTAGTTGCACTTGCAGCTATTCCCATATCAAATCCAATGAAGCCAAAAGCAATGGACATTGTGAATATTTTGGGCACCTGGTGATTGAAAAACATTATATAACTAGTGTATACCACTGAACTTATGTATGTAAATCATACCCCAACGATGCCCCAATAAAATTACTTTTGTCTCTGTAAAAATTTCGGTCATGACAATATCCAAAAAAAAAACCTCAAATGGAAACATGCAAATTGGGTATTGATGGCAAGTATTAAAACCCCTGTTTTTTATATTGAGTAAACCCTCCCAAAGGATTTGATATAATGACAATTATTACCGTTCATTAATAATGATCACCCTGCTAATATATTCATTAATTTCATAAAATATTAATAAATATGCAACGTATTAATATTATTATATTTAATTGTTACTACATTTATATTAATTTATAAATGCTATATAATATTATATTAAGATTATGATTAATTATTTATAATGATTGCAGAGTAACAGTGAACATCCTCTGGCAAAGCCAATCGTTGAGCATGCCACAAAATTGAAAAACGAAACAGACTCAAACAAATGCAATTTCTTCGAAGCACAAGATTTTCAAAGTGTGACAGGCCAGGCCATCAAGCCTGTGGTCAACAGCAAGAAATAGTGGCTGGAAACAGGCAGATGATCCTAGGATCAAGAATTTCTATGGCAACAGATGTTGATAAATATCTTCAAATGGTTGAACAACAAGCCAAAACAAAAGTATTAGTTGCACTTGCAGTTATTCCCATATCAAATCCAGTGAAGCCAAAACCAACGGACGTTGTGAATATTCTGGCCACCTTGTCATTGAAAGACATTATGGCCACAGGCGATAACCGGGGCACAGCTAAAGCCATTGCAAACGAAAATGACATTGAAACAGTCATAGCAAAAGTGCTGCCCGATGGAAAAGCAGTAAAACTTAAACAATTGCAGGTAGCAATTGTGTTTTCTGTCCGTTTGGATTTTAACTTGCCAATGCTTGCAAAGTAAGATTATATAATGCAAAAAGACACTTGCACTAATTACTTCAAGAAGAACCACTCTTTTCAATTTAATTACTAAGCAGCACCCATATGTGGAATTCACTACCATGAACGTGGGCGTAGTGGCTGAATCAACTTGTGCACTTGACCACACCACCACCCTGGCACAACATTATTTAACACTATCAAAGCTGATTTCCAATATATCAGCATTCTGGTAACGAGTGGTGCCAATATTTTTTTGTCCTCGTAACATGAAATCAAAATTCTCTGAAGTTTAGTCCTGATTACTGTGTATAACATGCATGCAGAAGGAAGGACTAGCAGGGATGGGATGAACCACTCGCCACTTCTGGTGGCTGCAGACCTAGAAGCGGAAATTGCTACAAGAACAGGCATTTCTATCAAGGTCGCTCACATTGTGCCCGTGAAGCAGCAACTTGAAACAAAACTAATCAAAGCAAAGCAACAGTACTCTATAGAAAAACTAATCAAAAACAAAGAAAACCACGTCGAAAAAGCCACTAGAAACCAACTTCATATGTTAAAGATGGCTACCTCCTATGTGAGGCTCCTCTTCAAACACATATCTTCATAAACATATTGTTTCCAGACCCTACTCGAGCTTCAATGCATTGCCCCTTTGAACCAATTTTCCATAACTGAATTGCTTCCGTTTGCTGGAAAATGGTCCATCTTAACTTAATTGATGGGCTAATTAACTTATTTGCTTAAACACCAATGCCGATAGCAGCCGCCTACAACTAAAAACAACCATTCCTTTGCAAATGCAAAATCCAACCCAGACGCAGAAAATCATTTACCCTGTCTTTGAAATAAATAAATAAACCTAACTAGAAGAAACCAATCAACGGGCTCTGTTACATTTGAAACCCTAAACCCTATTTTTAATTAACTTATTTGCTTAAACATCAATGCCGATAGCAGCCCCCTACAACTAAAAACAACCATTCCTTTGCAAACGCAAAATTCAACCAAGATGCAGAAAATCATTTATCGTGTCTTCGAAATAAAAAAACCCTAACTAGAAGAAACCAATCAACAGGCTCTGTTACATTTAAAACCCTAAACCCTGTCTTTTCTTTTCACTTAAAAATTGCACAAACAAATGCAAACGCATACCTGGTCCAGCGGACCAGTAAAGAGACTTCAAACCGGCCAAAAGCAAGGAAACGCAAAATTCAACCCAGATACAGAAAATCATTTATCGTGTCTTCGAAATTAAAAAAAAAACCCTAACTAGAAGAAACCAATCAACAGGCTCTGTAACATTTAAAACCCTAAACCTTGTCTTTTCTTTCCACTTAAAAATTGCACAAAGAAATGCAAAGGCATACCTGGTCCAGCGAACCAGTAAACAAAC
Source organism: Larix kaempferi (assembly GCA_027924585.1). Lineage (NCBI taxonomy): Eukaryota > Viridiplantae > Streptophyta > Pinopsida > Pinales > Pinaceae > Larix > Larix kaempferi. The sequence goes on along the minus strand of BSBM01000767.1, from coordinate 10,083,552 downwards.
TTCAAACCGGCGAAAAGCAACAGCCGCAGATATCGTCCAAACCAAGTAGACAATAACAGAACCGAATACGATACAGGAGGTTGAAGCGAGAACGCTGATAAAACCACCAAAAATCCTAATTAAGTTATTTGATTAAACGTCAATGACGATAGCAACCGTCTACAACTAAAGACAACCATTCCTTTGCAAACGTAAAATTCAACCCAGATGCAGCAAAATCATTTATCATGTCTTCGAAATAAAAAAAACCCTAAGTACAAGAAGCCAACGAACAGGCCCTGCTACATTTGAAACCCTAAACCCTGTCTTTTGTTTTCATTTTAAAATTGCACAAAAGAAGGAAAACGCATACCTGAACCAGCGAACCAGCAATGAGACTTCAAACCGGCAGAAAGCAACAGCTGCATATATTGCCCAAGCCGAGAAGGCAACAACACAACTGAAAATGGTAGAGGAGACTGAAGCGAGAACGCTAATAAAACCACCAAAAACCCGCCATAAATTACAGCCCGCCATAGCGAAATAAATGCGCAACATAAATTCGCCATCGCATCCAACCATTTTATTTGCTCACCCATTTTCTGGACCGCCAACACAGTGCATATGAAACCATGACCTCACAACTACCGAAACCACAACCACACGAAACCCCCAACCCTCACATTAAACACAAAAAAGATCACGTCGAAATTGCAGCAGAGGAACTACGCCATTGCCGCCGAATTTGCAGGTGAAGGACATCAGGACCGGAAGGACGACCCACACGCAACGTCTTTCCACACTGCAGCAGAAGGAAAACCCACACAAAACCCCGCGGAACACCTCGAACAATGCACACAAAACCACACACCTCACATTAAACACAAAAAAAAACCACGTCGAAACTGAACTAGACGAACTGCTGCATTGCCACCGAATTTGCAAGTGAAAAACCTCAGGGGAAGAACAACCCACAGCCAGCTTCTTTCCACACCGCAGCCGAAGAACAACACATCTCAACCTGGAACAATGGCAAACGACGACCCACAGCCAGCTCCTTTCCACACCGGAGCTGGAACGACGACAGATCTCCAGCCACAGCAATAGAGCGGAAGGACGGAACAATAAAACGACCAACCTCCACCACTGCTCGCATTTAAGACCTCCAAGCCACAGCCAGCTTCTTTCCACACCGAATCTGCAACGACGACACATCTCCAGCCACAGCATTTGAGCGGAAGGATGGAACAATAAAACGACCAACCTCCAACACTGCTCGCATTTAAGACCTCGAACCCACAGCCAACTTCTTTCCACACTGGAGCTCAAACGACGACACATCTCCAGCTACAGCAACAGAGCGGAAGGACGGAACAATAAAACGACCAACCTCGAACACTGCTCGCATTTAATACCTCCAACAAAAACCGCCTCAGTCACACCCAAAACCACCTCGGTCACAACATCCGAGGACATCCCGAGCAACGAGGCGTGACGCCATCGCGCCGCCGCCTCCTGTGTCATGTCCCAAATTTGGTATGGGGTCACAATGGCCTAATCACATTGACCCTATTCATTAGAGTTTGTCAAATTGATGCTAAAGGTCAAATAATTGCCAAGGAGGAAAATTACTAGTTTCCTAGGTTTGGGGTGGAAGCTTTGGGATTTAGAATAATGGAGATAATAAATGATGTTTGAACATTAGAATGGCATAAATATTTAATAAAGGAGCTAAATAAATATATACAAGTGAAAATCAAAGTGGCATTTCATCATGAAGACACATGGAGGAAGTGGGACCCACATATGGCTAGATTTCCCCACTACACTTGGCATCATTCTCTCACCAATTCGAATTCAAGGTGAATGGTAACCTACTTGGGGGAGTCCAAAAGGTATTATTCATTGCATGACTCATCCAAGGTCGAAATATAGAGGAAGAGTAACTCCCATGGAAGAGGAAGAGGCAATTTGGAGCTAGTGAGACACTTGGGCTAGATTCCCTAGCTCTATGACAACAATGATGAAGATGCTATGACACCTATGACACAAATCAGACCTGAAGGCTGACATATGACATATATGACATGTCAGAGCTAAAAATAGACTCCAAGAGGGCGCTCAAGGGTGTTAGGGCAGCTAAGATGCTTCCACATGTGATTTGGTGGAAGTGGGAGACTAGGAATTGTTGTACAAGTGGCGTTCTTTGGAATCTCTTCCCAACATGAGTTGGCATGAGTCTCTTGGAATGAATTCGACCCATGGAGGACATTAGAAGTTTATAAATGTCAATAACAAAGAATGAAACCAGCTTTTGATCATTTGTAGAATTTGCAATTGCATTTGTGAAGAGGGAGAGCTAGTGGATGACTAGTTTCTTGCCTTAGCCAATTTCGAGGGTGAAAGATTCCCATCCAAGTTGGTAATTGGAAAGGCCATTCAGACCTTTCATTTGGAGCTTTAATGGAGTCTTTATTTGCAGGTGTAAGCTACAGGGCAGCTCATGGTTTCTTCTATTGCAGCTCACTCCTTCAACCATTTCCATTTTTGATGGCATATTCTTGATCCTTGAGGGAGGGCGTTTTTGGTGAGCTATTGTACTCTTTGGGGAAGATTTTAATGCCCCATTTCTTTTGTAATATGAATTAAATACTCTGTTCTTCATCTCCAAAAAGTTTCAGGTCAAAATTCCAAGTAGAAATGTATAAATCTCATTTTTAATGGAAGAACAATGCCGTTTCCCCACTACCTTGTTGTGAGCCAATGTGTTGATGATGATTTCGAATGAATGGATGATTCTCTGATATATTTGTGATCAATATACTACCATGGATGTCTTCTACAAGTTTCATGTACTGTACTTGAGCATTTGAAGCATTTTTACTCAATTTAGTTGCATTGGGAGGTGAAATAGTGCCATTTCCCCAAGGGTCGAATTGGGGATTTTTGCAGTTGAATGGGAGAGGGTGAGAACAGTTGTAATGATCCATTAATGGTGCATATGAGAATTTAATAACATAATTAACACATTACATACCTCTGTTCATAAATTTGAGTGGGTTTGGAGGCATTTGGGAAGCCATTTTCATTGTTTACCCCAGGGGGATTTGAACCCCAAATTACTAGTAAAATTGCATAATTGGTCCAGAATATTAAGAGAGTTTGCAGAGGTCTTTTGGTGGCCATATGTCATCCATAAACATCATATTCAAGTTCTAATATCATTCATACACCTTCCTTGAATATTTGAAGGCATTTGGAGTCAATTTGAAACCTAGAGACCAATACTAGTCAAAGGAAAATCACTAGTAAAGTTACCTACATTGATCAGAATTGAAAGAGGATTTGCAGAAGTATTTTAAAGGTCCAAAGGCATCCCTGAAACATATATTTATGTTCTAACATCATTCATACACCTTCTCAGAAGATTTGGGATCATTTGGGGCAAATTTGGGACCTAAAGATCAAAACTAATCAAAGGTCGAACAAGGGAAAAAAAGTGGAAAATTGCCATTTTAATAAAATCCCTAATAAGGGTCATTACAGTGGTATCAGAGCATGATCTTGGCACCTGATGTGGTATAATATCTATGAGGAAAAGAATTTAGGTACCACCATTATATATTGAAACCAAAAGTGCTTTTGTTGAAGAGGAAAAAAAAAAAGTAGGAGAAGAAGAGCAAATTTTTTGAGGGAACTATGACTAGGGATGAAAAGGGAGCCTCATATGATGGTGAGGAGCATATAAAAATTATGAAAACAATATTTGAAGATATGACCAAGCAAATTAAGGAAGGATTCGAATTGTTTTCTATCGAACTTGTGGAAAAAATTATTGATTTTAAGGAAACCAAGGGGCAAAATGCAACAGCTTGCTTGAAGGAGCAAAAGGAAGAGACATCACAAGATAGTGAAGAATATTCTATTGAAAATATGGAAGATCATTTCGAGACACCTTCTAGCTTAGACATGAACCAAAGAGCATCTACTGATGGATGCTTAAACTATGAAGGAGTACCTATTGATGGGTGCTCACACCTCTATGTTGGTGACATAGAGATCACTTTTGAAAATGTTGCTGCAAGCCCAAGTTCCATTAAGCATGATAATGAAGACCTTGCAGCAGTTGAAGAAGAACCAAGATCAACTTCCCCATCACCACTTGAGCTTCATGAAGTTGGTCCAAGAAAAAATGAAGAAGATGAGGAGGTTCATTTGCAAGAGCCTCATTTTCTTGAAGGGTCCTTAAAGATGAATGAAAAGAAGATCCAAGAGTCCCTCAGCATTCTCCATGACACTCAAGCATTGGTGTCAAATTCTTGTTGGAGAGCTACTTCATTGGAGGAAACATCCTTCCTTGAAGACATGGAGAAGATTCAAAGAGCAATGTGCCACATCAAAGGTAATTTCATGTCTTTGCTTTTTGATAGAAACCATTTGTTTGAGCTTAATGAATTGTTACATGATGCATACTTGAAGAATAATGAGGATATTCATAAGCTCACAATTCAAAATGAGCAACTTCTTGAAAAGTTGCAAGATACTTGTTTTTCCTCCTATGTTTCAGATTGTCAAATGGTAGATTGTTTGGAGGATTCTCATGACATGGTGGATCATGAGAAATGTGAAAATTTGAATGTTCTTGATGTGTTTGAAGATGAACTTGAAGAGATCCAAACACTTGATGTGGTGGAAGAGGAATTTGAATTGCCTCTTGATGAAGGTTATGCAATTTTTAAAGAAGAGCATGATTCCTCTACATTGGAACCAAACTATGACAAAGAGTTCACACTTTTGAAGGAGCTGCATGATACTACCCATATGGATCCTTCCCATGATGAAACTTCTGCACTTTTTGATCATTTGGGTGAGTTAGTTCATTCTCCTACTTCCTACAATTCCATGTTTTGCAACATTAGTCTCAATGAAGTATGGGTGAAAGGGTTCTTTTTGATGGTGCCACATGAGGAGCATGGAACTCCTAGATTTAACTTTTATGATGACATGGTTGGAGCACATTCTTATTCACATTTGCAGCAGCATCATTTGTCACTTTATGATGATTCACATCTACATGGATGTACCTATGATATGGATTTGAGTCACTTGAAGACTCATGGTTTTTCTTGCTCAACACTGGGTTCATTTTATGTTAGAGGAACTTCATCCAACACTTGGGTGAATAGATTTATGATGGGAGAACATTTTTGTTGGCAGCCACATACTTTGTTACATCTTTATGATTCTCACATTCATGGATGTATGGGTGAGACTTCTTTGAGTCATTTGAAGTCTCCTTGTTTTTTCTGCTCATTATTTGGTTCAGATTTTAGTGGAGATTCTTCATTCACTTCTTGGATGAAAGAATACATGGTTGAATATTTTGATGCATATCACATCCTTTTGGAGCAGCATTATAGGACATGGGATCCTCACCTATGTCATTGGAGCAGATTTGATTGGTCACTTGAAGCTTGTATGCACTTGGAAAATGGTGGTCTACTTGCTTGGAGGTATAAGCACCTTCATGACTCTTTGATTAAGCATATCCTTGATGTACATTTTCATTATGTTGTTATGTACTTTGATGATATATATTTGGTACTCATGATGTTTGGAAGGATGCATACAAGAAAATGGGATCCAGGAATCCTCTTAACTAATGGTGTGGGTTGGAGAGCACTCTTAATTATTGGGGTGCAATACAAGCAATGGGACCCTGGAATAATTTTTATCTCATTGGTTTCAAATTTTTTGGGGAAACAAGCAGTATGGGATATGGATTTCCCCACTTAATAAAGTGATTTTTATCAGAGTAGTGCAGCAGCAAGCATGGTGGTTCCTCTCTAAAATCTTCATGGAAACTCAAAGACTCAAGGTTGGGCAATTCAATGGCAACTTCAAAGAATTATACAGAAAGCAGGTTCTTCAACACCCATGTTTAAAATTGCTTGAGGACAAGCAATATTGGGAAGGGAGGATTTGTCATGTCCCAAATTTGGTATGGGGTCACAATGGCCTAATCACATTGACCCTATTCATTAGAGTTTGTCAAATTGATGCTAAAGGTCAAATAATTGCCAAGGAGGAAAATTACTAGTTTCCTAGGTTTGGGGTGGAAGCTTTGGGATTTGGAATAATGGAGATAATAAATGATGTTTGAACATTAGAATGGCATAAATATTTAATAAAGGAGCTAAATAAATATATACAAGTGAAAATCAAAGTGGCATTTCATCATGAAGACACATGGAGGAAGTGGGACCCACATATGGCTAGATTTCCCCACTACACTTGGCATCATTCTCTCACCAATTCGAATTCAAGGTGAATGGTAACCTACTTGGGGGAGTCCAAAAGGTATTATTCATTGCATGACTCATCCAAGGTCGAAATATAGAGGAAGAGTAACTCCCATGGAAGAGGAAGAGGCAATTTGGAGCTAGTGAGACACTTGGGCTAGATTCCCTAGCTCTATGACAACAATGATGAAGATGCTATGACACCTATGACACAAATCAGACCTGAAGGCTGACATATGACATATATGACATGTCAGAGCTAAAAATAGACTCCAAGAGGGCGCTCAAGGGTGTTAGGGCAGCTAAGATGCTTCCACATGTGATTTGGTGGAAGTGGGAGACTAGGAATTGTTGTACAAGTGGCGTTCTTTGGAATCTCTTCCCAACATGAGTTGGCATGAGTCTCTTGGAATGAATTCGACCCATGGAGGACATTAGAAGTTTATAAATGTCAATAACAAAGAATGAAACCAGCTTTTGATCATTTGTAGAATTTGCAATTGCATTTGTGAAGAGGGAGAGCTAGTGGATGACTAGTTTCTTGCCTTAGCCAATTTCGAGGGTGAAAGATTCCCATCCAAGTTGGTAATTGGAAAGGCCATTCAGACCTTTCATTTGGAGCTTTAATGGAGTCTTTATTTGCAGGTGTAAGCTACAGGGCAGCTCATGGTTTCTTCTATTGCAGCTCACTCCTTCAACCATTTCCATTTTTGATGGCATATTCTTGATCCTTGAGGGAGGGCGTTTTTGGTGAGCTATTGTACTCTTTGGGGAAGATTTTAATGCCCCATTTATTTTGTAATATGAAGTAAATACTCTGTTCTTCATCTCCAAAAAGTTTCAGGTCAAAATTCCAAGTAGAAATGTATAAATCTCATTTTTAATGGAAGAACAATGCCGTTTCCCCACTACCTTGTTGTGAGCCAATGTGTTGATGATGATTTCGAATGAATGGATGATTCTCTGATATATTTGTGATCAATATACTACCATGGATGTCTTCTACAAGTTTCATGTACTGTACTTGAGCATTTGAAGCATTTTTACTCAATTTAGTTGCATTGGGAGGTGAAATAGTGCCATTTCCCCAAGGGTCGAATTGGGGATTTTTGCAGTTGAATGGGAGAGGGTGAGAACAGTTGTAATGATCCATTAATGGTGCATATGAGACTTTAATAACATACTTAACACATTACATACCTCTGTTCATAAATTTGAGTGGGTTTGGAGGCATTTGGGAAGCCATTTTCATTGTTTACCCCAGGGGGATTTGAACCCCAAATTACTAGTAAAATTGCATAATTGGTCCAGAATATTAAGAGAGTTTGCAGAGGTCTTTTGGTGGCCATATGTCATCCATAAACATCATATTCAAGTTCTAATATCATTCATACACCTTCCTTGAAGATTTGAAGGCATTTGGAGTCAATTTGAAACCTAGAGACCAATACTAGTCAAAGGAAAATCACTAGTAAAGTTACCTACATTGATCAGAATTGAAAGAGGATTTGCAGAAGTATTTTAAAGGTCCAAAGGCATCCCTGAAACATATATTTATGTTCTAACATCATTCATACACCTTCTCAGAAGATTTGGGATCATTTGGGGCAAATTTGGGACCTAAAGATCAAAACTAATCAAAGGTCGAACAAGGGAAAAAAAGTGGAAAATTGCCATTTTAATAAAATCCCTAATAAGGGTCATTACATCCTGGGCCACACCATCCTAGGCGGGCGTCACCGCGGACGGCCCCAATCACAAGCCAACAAATCAACCAATTTACAATTAACAAAAAAAATAAAAATAACCAACTCTAAAGTTAAACATTGCCTCCAGCAAATATTTATCAACAGCAACCCAGACTAATGCCCCCAACCGATTCATATATGTCGGGGACATAATAATCCTTTTTACTTTGATAATCCATTTCAAGTGGATGCTTTTATAAGTATCTTCCTACATTCACTTTATATCAATCTATTTATTTAGATAAATTTATTCCTCCCCCAAAATGATAAAATGATCTAGGATTTATAAAAAGAAGAAAGCATCTTTATTTATGGGAATTTTGGTCCTTTAATAAATATTAAAATGACAATTTTAATTATTGATGCCTCAATTAAATTATATATATATATATCAACTTCACAATTTTCAGATGTGATTGTAACACAACTTCTTAGTATATATATGTGAGCTACTATTGTTCTCCTCCCAACATGGGATTACCCTTTATAGTAATAATTAGGAACATTGTTTGGATATTTATCTTTCATGATAAATATAAGTCATAGCTTTCCAAAATATTAAATATATATTTAGGGGTTCACTAATTGTACTAAGCAATTACTTAGTTTGTATAATTAGATTTGTTAGCTTAAGCTAAATACTCGATCCCTTATCTTTTCTTGTAAATTCGGTTGTACGTTATTTATGCCATCTTTTAATCTCCCACCATTTATGACTAGGAAAATTAAAGTAACAATACTCACAAAGTCCACTGGTGGGGCCTTGGCCTTGAGCTCCTCACCAGGGCCATTACATATTTACAATTATTTTACAAAAATAATAATAATAATTAGGGTCAAATTGGAGGGATGTTACAGCTATAGTGATGCAACTCACGGGTACGCCCACTGTAATGATGCAGCTAGCATACAAGGGAAAACTAGTGTCTAAAGGATATAAAGTGGTTCTGAGTCAGTGAAATGGATCCTCTAGGCCAAAGAATGTTGATTCTCACAAGGTGGAAAATTACGTTGTAACAATCATAGCATGGTCCTTTCACGTGTTCATTAATATCATACATTGAATAATACTTTGCAGCCATGTCTTTCTATTATGATGAATCCTATGAGTACAATTCTTATGAGCAATATGAAGAAGAATGTGCATGGTATGAGGACGAGGTGCCATCATGCAGCACTTCTTACAATTTCATAAGGAATGAGGGTTATTCTTATGACCTTGAATATGGTGAAGATGAGTGTGTCACACTACCAAAGGATAATTATATGAATTAATTACAAATATTGAGAGCAACATGTAAAACCTTGCCTCAACAGTATCAAGCATATCTTGCTTTGAAGGAAGATATTCAAAAGTCCATTCCTTTTGAAGACTTTGTTGATTGGGTGTTTGAAAATAGGCCCAAAAATGAAGATGTGGAGTTAGTTAAGAAATGTCTATGCCCTTCTTTCAAAATACTTTGGAGAGAAAATCATATATGTTGGAGTGAAAAGGAGGACACCCATGAGCCACCTAGTTCTAAAATATGTAAAGCAAAAGGATCCTTACATGAAGAGGGTCGAAAGTCACTCCCAAGTGACTCTGAAAAATATGAAGAGACATCACAGGAGAATGAAGAAGACTCTATTGAAAATATTGAATATCATTTCGAGACGCATTCTACCTTGGACATGAATCAAAGAGCATCTATTGATGGATGCTTGAACTATGAAGGAGTACCTATTGATGGGTGCTCACACCTCTATGTTAGTGACATAGAGATCACTTTTGAAAGTGTTGCTGCAAGCCAAAATTCCATTAAGCATGAAAATGAAGGCCTTGTAGCAGTTGAAGAAGAACCAAGATCAACTTCCCCATCACCACTTGAGCTTCATGAAGTTGGTCCAAGTAAGAAGGAAGAAGATGAGGAGGTTCATTTGCAAGAGCCTCATTTTCTTGAAGGGTCATTAAAGATGAATGAAAAGAAGATCCAAGAGACCATTAGCATACTCCATGACACTCAAGCATTGGTGTCAAATTCTTGTTGGAGAGTTTCTTCATTGAAGGATTCATCCTTCCTTGAAGACATGGAGAAGATTCAAAGAGCAATGTGCAACATCGAAGGTAATTTCATGTCCTTGTTTTTTGATAGAAACAATCTAGTTGATTCCTCCTATGTTTCGGATTGTTAAATGGTAGATTGCTTGGAGGATTCTCATGACATGATGGATGATGAGAAACATGGAAAATTGAAGGTGCTTGATGTGTTTGAAGATGAGCTTGATGAGAACCAAGCACTTGTTGTGAAACTCCTATCTCTCTTTTTGATGATGACATGACTAGAGAACATTATTATTTACATTTGCAGCAGCATCTTTTTTTACCTTATGATGATACATATCTCCATGGATGCCCTTATGATATTCACTTGAGTCACGTGAAGACTCATGATTTTCCTTGCTCCTTGCTTAGTTCAAAAGATGTTGGAGGAACTTCATAAACTACTTGGGTGAAGAGATATATGATTGGAGCAAATTTTTATTGGCAGCAACACCCTTTGTTATTTATTGATGATACACATATCCATGGATGCATAAATGGTACTTATGTGAGGCCCTTGAAGGCTCATTGTTTTCTTTGCTCCCAAATTGGTTCAGATTTTAGTGGAGGGTCTTCATTCACTTCTTGGATGAAAGAACACATGGTTGATTATTTTGTTGCATCTTACATTATTTTGGAGCGGCATGAACATATTTTCTTGTGGGATGATTCCTACTCTTTTGGTGATGAGACATGGGACTTTCACCCTTGTCCTTTGAGCTTCAATGGTCTCACTCTCGATTCTTGTGTGCATTTGGCACATGAGGACTATCTGGTTGATTGGGGGAGACTTGTTTGCATTCAACCCCACTTTGAGGATATGCATTTCATGATGGAGAGTCTCTCTTGGTCTTGTACCAACCTTGAAGAAGTTCATATTTTGATGCAGGGGCCCTCAAGGTTTCAATTGTGCATTGGAAATGTTGAACTTCCAGTGTGGTGGTATGATCTTTACATCCTTCCTTGCATTTTTCATAGTGATGAATTTTTATTGTTGTTACTGATGTTTGGAAAGATGTAGATGAGACAATGGGATCCTGGCATTCTTTGGAATGTTAGTTTTCCACATGTGACATTGCCACTCAAAGATTTGAAACTAAGGCAGTGGGATTTGGGAAATATTTTTCCTGTAATTTTTTGTGGCAGAGCGTGCCTATATTTTGGAATGCAATACAAGTAATGGGATCGTGGTGTTGCTTGGTTTCAGCTCACTTGGATCAGCAGTTCGATTGTTGGTTTGAGAGAGCAAGCCAACCTTTAGTTGTTTGAGTTCATCTTTACAGAACAGTGTTCCAGTTTCCTATGTGGGAGACCTTTTGAGAGATGGATTCAATCTTCACATGCTTGGTGTTCATGGCATTTCATACTAGACATTTCACACCATACTTTTATCAGGATCATTTGGGACCCTGGGATCATTTTTCAGTTGAAAAATTCAGAAAGGGTTTCCAAAATATGAAAGAGTACATGAGTGCCACTACTCAAAGTTTTGGAAAGAAAGCAGGTTCTTCAACACCCATGTTTGAAATTTCTTGAGGACAAGCAATATTGGGAAGGGAGGATTTTTCATGTCCCCAAATTTTGTATTGGGTCACAATGGCCTAAGCCCCTTGGCCATATTCATGATAATTGTCAAATTGATGCTAAGGGCCAAATAATTGCCAAGAATGATGTCCAAGTTAGTAATAATGTAAGGTGGTTCACATTAAGAGAAAAAATCCCAATTCAAAGTTCTAATATTCCCATCCAAATGAACTATCATGGAGGAAAATTACTAGTTCCCTAGGTTGGGGGTGGAAGCATTAAAATTTGGAGTAAAGGAGCGACAAGACCCAAAATTACCTTAGACTTACAAATTCACATTAAATGGTTCAATTAAATAATAATACAAATAAAATAAGGTGGCATTGGATCATGAGGGGACATAAGGGGTTGTGGGACCCACATGTGGCAAGATTCCCCACTACACTTGGCATGATTCTCTCACCAATTCGAGTTCAATATGAAGGGTAACATACTTGGGGGAGTTTAACAAGTATTATTCATGGCATGAGTCATGTAAGGTCGAATTGGAGTGAAAGAATAACTCCCATGGAAGAGGAAGAGACATCTTAGAAGAATTGTGACACTTGGAGCTAGATTCCCTAACTCCTATGACAACAATGATGAATATTCTATGACACCTATGACAAAGTTCAAACCCAATTCTTGACATATGACATATATGACATGTCAGGGCTAAAAATATACTCCAAGTGGGCGCACAAGATATTCATGGAAGCCAAGAAGCTTCCCCATTCGAATTGAGGGAAGATGGAGACTATGAATTGTTGGACAAGTGGCACACATTGGAATCTCTTCCCAACTTGAGTTGGCATGAGGTTTTTGGAAGGAATTCGAACCATGGAGTACTTGAGAAGTTTATAAAATACAAGAACAAAGAAGGAAAGGATATTTTGATCATTTCTCATTTTGCAAGTTAGAGAGCATAGCTTGTCCATGCTAGTGGAGTGTTTACTCTACTTGCCTTAATACCAATTTCGAGGGTGAAAGATTCCCATCCTAATTGGAAATTGGAGAGGCCATTCAGACCTTTCATTTGGAGCTACAATGGATTACTTTGTTGCATGTTGAATCTACAAGGCAGCTCGTGATATTTTCTTCTTCAACTTGTTCCCATCTCTCTCTCACATTTCTCTCCACATTTTGGCTCTTGGAGGAAGGGCGCACATGGTGAGATGTTGATATATTCGGGAGAGTCCAAGATACAAAATTTATTTGTATGCTGATATATTTACTCTGTATTTGATTCTCATAATATCCTCAGGTCGAAATACCAAGTGAAACTATGTAAAAATACCAAACAATGTATAAACGGTGCCATTTTCCCTGTATATTGTTGTGAGAGCTTGATGTTGCTTTATTTCGATTTGTATCAATCAATATATGCGATTTTTTTATGTATGGATATACATTAATATCCTGAAGAATTTTCATACACATTGCATAAGTATTTGGAACATAAATATCAAAATTCAGAACAAGTGGTGGAGTTTCCTAGCTTTTCCCCCTATGTGAAGACATGTCTACAAACCTCTGATTTATGGGAGTTGCGGTAGCCTTTAGGAGATGATTAATGATTCATTTTGGTTCCCATTTAATTCATTTAACTAATCCATTCCTATGTTCTGAAATTTTGGAGGTTTGTACTACATTTGGGAAGCAATTACTGACCTCTACCCTTAGGGGTTTGAACCTCGAATTTGTTAGTAAAATTCCCCAATTTCTCCTAAAGTTAAATGAATGTTGCAGAAGTATTTTGAGAGTTTCCAAGCATCCATCAGCTTCATTTTTATGTCTCAATACCTTTCAAACACTCTCAGTCCCAATCCGAAATCCTTGGGATTCTTTTGGAGCCATCTACCCTTGGGGGTTTCAACATCGATTTTCCTAGTAATTATGCCTTTCATTCTCTAATTCTCAATACAAGCTGTTGAAGTATTTATAAAGTGTCCAGGCATATAATAGCTACTTTAGTGTGTCCAAATACACCTCAATCCCCTCTGGACATAATTCAAAAATATTTGGGATCATTTGGGACAGTTTGGGACTTCACTAGTCCAAGTTTCGAAAATGGACTAAATTGGAAAAAATTTCAAATTAGGGACATTACAAGCTACCTCCCCACGGATGAATACACCATGATGGGATTTCTATTTGGGAAACATAAATGTAGGCGCCTTCACATATATGGTTTGGATAGTGTCTTCAGAGGAAGAACTTCTTTTTATTTTTGTAATTGGGTGGCTATGTTGCTTAACCCATGCATTCACATTGAACGATTCTCGGTCTAGAACTCACTCGACCCCCTATATGCAATGGTGTGCAGCAAGGTGAATCAGAAAAAGACTGTTGCAGGTCCCCGACGGACACATATGACTTAGGCCATAAAGGACATGAAGAATGCCCAGGGTTACTTCGAACATAAGGTGAAGCCGGGGAACCAGAGAATGAGTTTCCAAAATGGAAAATTGACTTCGCAGCATGTGGAAAAATATGACTTCAGAGAAGTTAGTGGAATCTCTAGGTGGCATGGTAGAGAACTCGAGCTCCACCAGAACCCGAGAAACCCGTTATACTCGAACCATGGTCATGTTGTGGAACATGAAGGCCATGTTCAGTCTAGCACTAGAAGATTTTGTGGAAGGAAATTTTCAATAAGAACCCAATGGAATTCCTTTGGAAACTCAGATTGCTAGTCTGGAGGAGGGATTACATAGACTGGCTCACAACCAATTAGTTGCTGATGAAAGAATTAATGCCAAAATTAATGCTTTGGCGAGAGAATTGAATGGAAAAACATTCATTTGTGCACCCACAACAAGCACCATGTCCTCGCAGTTGATCTTCCATTGTTGTCCTCATGCTTGTCAACATGGTGCTCCTTAGTCAGTCAAGATCAATCCTCTAGGTGTTAACCGCCCAATCTCTTCTCCTATCCTTATATCTAATGATGATTAGCTATGATATTGAATTCTTTGGTGCTAAAATAGGGCTTCTCTCTATTCTAGACAATCTTATTTTGGTTATTTTGGTCATAACCCCCAGCCTATGGGGGGGATTTTGAAAAAAATCTTCAAAATGCTAGTCCCCATACTTTTAGTTTTTCTTCATAGACAGTTTCAAAGTAGGGATGACAGTCAAAATAACATCATATGGACTCATGATGCAGCTCTTTTAAAAAATCTTAGCTCTGTATTTTTTTCTTGGTTTAATATAATTTCAAACCTTACAAAAAAAAGAGTCAAAACTATTCAAATAAATGTGAATATGATACTTTAACCTTTTATTTTACAATTTAGGTGAATAAAATGCATAAATTTATTTTAAAATAAAAAACTTGAAAGTTAACTTAATCAAAAGTGTAAATTTATGTAAAAATAAACTTGAAACTTAACTTAATAAATTTTGAAAGACTTTTTAAAAATAAAATTAATTATAAAATCTCTAAATCTAATCCAAACAAAGTTTATATCTAATTAAATACCCAACCAATTACAATTAAAAAAAAAATTATCGCAAAACTTTCATTTAAAAAATACTTAAAAACATAACACACTTGCCTCTTATTATTATTACATACTCTACCACATCGAGATTTGAACCTATGACCTCCTAGGAGAAAACACATGTTCTTAACCATTAGACCTACTAAAGCTACACTATTATCATTTAAAAAAAAAATCCCATCAATAGAATAGTCATTTCTATTTATGAATGCTTTTATGCTAATTTCTCATGACAAAAAATATATGTGCTCATTATAAATATCACAACTAAAACACACCCTGCGTGGTGTCATCTCACTATTATTACAGTATATTATCCGCCTCCTCTTGTGGAGATGGTGTTGGATTCTTAATCTAGTTGTAGTATTTTCTCCATTGCGTATCTCTTCTATCAATGTTTCTATTTGGTCCCTTTCTTGTTATTGTTTTCCAAAGGGGTAATGATCATAGTATATTGTCTTTTTTATTGTTATAAATCCATGTTAAAAAAAATTGTTCAATTGAACCATACTAACATGGCATCAACCTTTAATATTGTATTCATTACCTTCCTAGTTATTCATTCTTCTACAGAGTTTCTGCATCGATGAGTTTATGGCGTAGAAAGTGTGCTACAGTTGGGGGTGCGTGGCAATGGAGAATATGGGTTTTGCGTACAAGGGCATTGCTCCCTTCCGGCATCCTTTTGCCTTCTATTTAAATAAGGTGTTAGTTGCTTCATATGTCACTTATTAACACACGCACACACACACATACACACATTGAATGCTTCAGTTCATTTTTATGAATCTATGGTTGTTATTTTTAGTCGGCAATACTTACAATTGCATTGGACTTGCCTCTTATATACATTCCCAACACACATTGGTTGCTAAATCTATTAGTGATTCCATGGCCATCCCTTCCTCCCAACTCATCTATTCTAATTCATTTGGGAAACCAACGGGTTCAGTTCACTCTTCACTAGTCAAACATAGTATTCTCCATTTGTGAGGTCTTTATCTTGGAATACTTTGCAGATATTTAGTGCATTAAAGTAACGAATAAGATACATAGAAAATGAATTAAAATGGTCTTACATGAATTGATTGTTGCTCTGGTAGTATAACCTATGTACACTATACACTAAGATTCGATGGTCGGAGATACAAGAAAATTGGAGTGGCAAAACGCATCAGAGACATGTGGAAACAACCCCCAAATTTGTTGAAATTCTTCACCACATGGTAACAGTCCCAATTTGATTTCTAATCTACCTACTTAGGAAAACATAAAAAATAAATTTCTATAAAAATTGCAATTTGATTTTAATGGGAACTAAAACATATCAAACATAAGAAAGTAACAGCAAGTGCACATATATGAAACTCAAATCACATCATTGTTTATTACTCTTGAAGACAAGAATTACTCTTAAAGCTTCAAACTCTACCATTTTCCCATTGCTTCCCACTTTGAAAAATGAATTAATCAAACCTATACTACTACATTCTCCTTTATAGACTAGAAGGTACAAATAATCTAGACCCATGCACATCAATACCTTCACTGAAATAAACCTAAATAAACCTAAAACCTAGATCTATTCTTGACCTTTGGATTCACACCCTAAATCTAGACACGAAAGATATATTCATGGAGAATGTGCCTACTATAAGAGAGTGTGAGTATGCATGCATGCATCTCTCTTTTGTAGGGGTTTGCACCCCATCTATAATTGGAACCTTTCGACTTGCAAAGCACTCCAATTAATTGTGCATGAAACTACTATCTAAAGCGAAACTCAAAATAGAATCGAATTGCCAAATATGAAACAACATTTAAACTAAAACTTAAGTTGCCTAGTTTGAGTTCGTGTTAAACTACGACAACCTTGAAGTTTGACAAAAAATTCGGATAGTGAAATTTAGGTAATAAAATTCGACATAAAATTAGGCATCAAGTTCAAGAGAATATAAATTTTCAAAATTATGTAATAAAATTCAACATGGTCTAGTGTCACATTGACAACTCTTAGTCCATGGTTTGAGTCTTCGACAAAATCTCTTAGCAATGTGTAGGAGAAACCTGAGTTGCCACCACTGAAGTTCAAAGTTCAAACATTGTGGGTTGTGAGAGAGGGCCCGAGGGTCTATGAGCTTGTGTCCACTGACCAATGACATCTCAGGTTTGTGAGAGAGAGCTTGATGAGATGTTTTGACTCATGAGCTTGTGATGGATTGGGACTTGGGTATGTGACATTATATCCTTTGATGCCATCGAGTCAAGGCCATCACTTGTAGACTATGAGAGAGGGGCTTTTCACCTATGAGAGAAAGGAAGGAAATAATCGAAATTAATGGAAATGGTATGGGTTTTTGTGAGAGGAAACAATGGAATGTCATACGAGAGAGGAAAGAATGGAATGAACCTTACGTTAGAACTTAGACTTATTTTTTTACTTCTTATTTATTTTTTAACCCCAAAAAATGAACTTCAACGAATTAAAGACGAACCCAAATGAATTTATTCAAGAACACATTCAAATTTCAGTTCACCTTCAAGTTCAGTGAACCTACATGAATTTATTTGAATTTTTTAGAAATTCAACGAATTTCAAATTTAAAACTTGAAATTTGTTGAACTCGGTGACTTAGACTAGAATTAAACCAATGATGGCACATCCCGCCCCACCTTGAGAGGACTAGGATGATCGACACTTATTTTATCGTTGACTAGCCATATCGAAACAACAAGCGCCAGGAAAAGCTCTAGAGTACCTTCGATAGTAGAGTAGTGATACCAAGAGTCCCCCCTAGACTCCCCCTTCTGAGAGATAAATTGATCTTATGAAGACCAGTTAGGAGTTGTCTAACCACACATCATTCCATTCATTCTCAGATCGTTAGAGGAATCAGGCCCAACCGGATCCAGGGAAAGGCACCTCTCGCTCATCAGGTTCCCTCACAGCCTCAGCAGAGTCACTAACAATATATCTAGAGTTTGTTTCCTTCGACCTCAAATTCTAGGAGCATTCCACGATTCTACATCCCCCCCCCATTTCATACAGGAAGACACCCTGATGGCTTTGGAGAGACCCAACAGCGAGTAGGCACTCTGTTCGCCCCTCTCACCCTCGACCATTAGACCCAGGAGATCTTGACATCACTGGACTCATCTTCGAATCCCTCATGCGATATTCCTCCCTTGAAAGGATATTAAGAATCCAATTTGTTTGAGTTCTCCATTCTTGGACAAACTAAATATTTATTTAACATTTCTGCATTTCACACTTTTTTCCCTTATTACTATTGTACTAAATTGCTAAAGGAGGGCATAATTTTGTTGTTGTCATTAAGGCTATTGTACAGACCATTGTATGGAACTTTGTTAGAATACCTGCCACTGTATTTCTCTACATGTGCCCATATCTTTGCTTGCTTCTACCATTGATGGTGCTCCATTGGACACCTACTAAGCCATTAAAATTCCAACACTCCCTCCTATTGATTAAATATTTGTTTTCCAAACACAAGATACTCCCTATTATGCCTCACATTGTTTGTAGTGTGTCCTTCAAAGATACTAGAGTGAAGGGGTCTTTTTCCATTATAAAAGGCCAAGTATGGGCTTTCTTATGTAAAAGTATTGGTCTAGCGAGGCTTAAGACCCTTGGTATACTCATGCAAGGTTCTCTTTGTTCCCATTTCAAGGAGTATTGGCCTCGTGGCTTTGTTGACTACCCCTTGATGGGAAGATGTCTTGCATCATGTTGGGGATTTGTGCCCTACACGGGTGATATGATGCTTCTTGGGATGGATCCATTAGGACACATGGCTCAGGGGATTCTAGCCACACTTATGTTGATGATTTGTAGAGTTGATTGCGTGTGTAAAGGTTGCCATACCACCTTTAGCACACCTCATGTATGCCCACTTGGACCTCTATTTTGATATATTACCCCTCCTCTTGGTATCCATGTGCAAGAATGAAGATGACGTCATCCTATCAAGAAAACCTTGACTTTTTAAAAATGAGGACGTTGAGGGGCAAGCACATCATTAGGGTTAGTTGGGCGATGACATCCTCCTTTAGGATGAACATTCCACTTGGTTGAAGCCATTTGCATCACTTTATCATTATTTTTAGTCTTTTTGTGGTTTAGTCCCAGACTTGTGGCTGACAAACCCTAATTTTGAGTTATTTTATCTTTTATTCAGATAGGCTCAAAAAGACTAGTGCACCACATATAAATAAGGTGCTCCTACTCTCATTTTGTAACAAGATAAGGGTTCAAATATGTTTTTTTACTTTTTCTCTTGGTCTATTACAGCTTCTAAGGCATGCAAACCTCTCTCTTTGGCATATTTTTCTTGTGATGAAGGTTGGATGATGGAATTTCTAGGGTTTTTCTATCTCTCAAGGTTGATCCATTGAATGGTTGTTATAACTTAAGTCTAAGGGAAGACCTAAGGCCTCTCTCTTGCTCTTTTCTGGGTGGATGTGGTAATATCTTTTAATTTTCTTGTTTAAAGTTGCTATTGTGCACCTTAAGTAAGGCAAGTTAAGGTTTTGCTTGCATCTTTTCAATCTTGTTTGAGGAGACTCTCCTCTTGATGGAGCTAGCTATAGTTGGGCCTTCAGGTTCATTGTTTTCCCTAATTAGGCTAAGGCTACTTTGACCTATCTAGTGTTACTAGTCTTTTCCCTAACTGGTAAATCTTAAATAGCCAAATTCAGTAGGGACATTAACTTTGACCTCTTACTACCCTAGGGTTAAGGACTAAGGTCCAACCCCTTTTCTTCTTCAACTTTTTTTATCAAATTTTTATTGTATATGTTACAAAATTACAAAAAAATTATAATATTTGGAAAAAACCCT
Organism: Larix kaempferi; assembly: GCA_027924585.1. NCBI lineage: Eukaryota > Viridiplantae > Streptophyta > Pinopsida > Pinales > Pinaceae > Larix > Larix kaempferi. The sequence goes on along the minus strand of BSBM01000767.1, from coordinate 10,063,513 downwards.
AAAAATATAGAAAATTCATATCTAAAAAAAATATTGTGAATTTTGGAATTGTGCTCCGCTGGAAAAGTGCACCCTAGTAGGTTTCCTAGTGGATACTCAATGGCATCCCTTTCTTGTGGTTGGATTGAGAATTATATGTGTTTTGTGTTATTTAGGGAATTTTTGAGATCTAGTACAACATGTACATCAGTCAAATCAACAAGCTTTGACGGCCTAAAAAAGCAAGGAAAAGCCCTAGGATTGACCCTTGGGGGGCTGGACATCTGTTGGACAAGTTTTTCCACCATCTATTTAAGGGATGGTTGGGGCTTGAACCAAATTTGGTTAAGCTCTTTCAAATCTAATTTAAGGCTTCCTTTCACCCTCTTAAGGCATGTTACTTTCCCTAACCCTCAAGGTACACCTTATATGGTATGTTGGCATTGTTTCGTTTGGTCTTCATCCATTTTTTGAAGTGTTATTGATTGTTGTAATTTCATAAAAATAATTAAATATCGAGGTTATCTATCTTAAAATTCATATTATAGTGTTGTAACTCCTTCTTCTCACCTAGTGTCATTTTATGCTTCATTTTCTTAACTCCATAAGGCACTAGTCTTAGCTAATAGGTTTCTTGTGAAGGGTATTTGTGTGTTGTTGGAGTGATTGTATATATATTTCACCAATATTAGGGACTCCCCCTTGGCCTTAGTATTCAACCTAAAGTGTTGAGAAGGTGGGTTGTGGTGACATTGTGCACTACCTTCGCCTATGCTTACCTCTCATAGCACTGGGATCCATAATCTTGACCAATGGTGCTAATTTGAGCGGTAACACTACCTTTGCTTTTGAAATCTCCCCTTTGCTAAGGGCTTGGTCAAATAGTTGACCATCAAAAAACTTGAAGAAACATCAATTTGGATCACTATTTATTTTAGTACTTTGAACTCTGTTCAAAATATTTAAGGTGAAAACCTTATGTACAAAGAGCACTAAATAAATAACTTTCCAACCTCCTTTGTCTTTCATGCAATCTTCAGTATTCAAAATACACTCACACCACATCATGAACTATTCAGGACTTCTTTCTATAATGAACTCAATTGTGTATAGGTCCAAGACAAGTGTATTAGATTTATCAAATATCGAATTTAAATTTACACTTGACTCGTAATAACCCAACATGAGCACAATATCAGTGATGCTAAAATCCAAAACTAGTGGTGCATGCATCAACCCATCCAGAGCAACTCCCTCTTCTTGGGAAAATCCTTTGGCGATTGGAGTAAGAGTCTCATTAAGGTCAGGGACCTCTTACTAAGAGAATCCTTTTGTAACAAACTTTTCAATGTTGGAGAAACCCTTTTCCATCATGGCATCTTGCCATACCTTCTCAATTGGATCTACAAGTAGTATGTAAAGGCCACCTTTTCAGACTCCTTTGGCCAAAATTTTACCATATCAATGGTTGATATTTTTGATGTTGACTTGTTGACCATTGAACTCATTGAAACAATGTAAATCTATCCCGCAAGAAACTAAAAGTAAACTCTTCATTAAATTAGGAACGTGCAAGATATAATCTAACTCAAGAACTTCACTTGAAGGAATTTGGAAATATATGGAGCCCAATCGCTTCACTAGATATGCATCATCATCATATATGTGTCATCATCACCCAATTCCACAAGCATTCCTCCCTCGTGTTTTTGAACCTTGTTGAATATATTTTTTCATAAGTCACATGTATCGAAGCTTCCATGTCTACATACCATCCAACCCCTAAAATTGTGTACATGGAAATATTGGACATTATGGAAAAGTGGGTATCTAGATTTGTAGCCAAATTGTCCACACTGGAAGAATTTGCACTGCCTACAAACTCTTGTTGATTTTGTTGTTGCTTACCCTCTCCCTTTTTCCTCTTAAAATTAGATGAGATAATTGTATTAATGTCGACTAGATGATCAAAAAATTAGGTCAATGGGACTAGAGGATACAACCAGTAAGAGTACAATGTGGGAGTACGAAGTCAACTCTTGGAGAATGATGAAAGCAAGATAAAGAAATATAATGAAGTAAAAGTACCACATACATGAAGTAAAAGGACCACCTAGATAAGTATTTGACTAAGTTAATCATTAGGCCTAGCCAACACTGATACAAAAATGTATATAACAATATCATTTGTGTCGTAGTACAAAGTGAGTGTCCCAGAATAAACTGGATAACTCGATTCCAATTAATAGAGGGAGAGAGAAAGATATAAAGATGGAGATGAGGCCAGTTATGTCAAGGTCTCCTGGGTTTGATGATCGAGGGCGATGGGGGCAACTGGGTCACTAGCTTGTTGTTGGAGTCCTCAGGTACCATAGGGGGATCCGTTTGTACAATCCTAGGGCAGATGTAGAAGCGAGGAAGCATTATCCTACCATCCAAGGTCGAAGGGAAGAAGCTTCAAATAGATCTTTGGTTGCTCTATTTGGGTTGGGATTAAATCTAACAGGAGGTGGATGCCATATTATGAATCTACCTAGAGCTCATCCCTTTCCCATTGTGAGAATGTGTGATTAGATGTATGGTTCGACATCTTTGAACCAGACTCAGTGATATTTGTTGATCTCCCTTGGGGAGAGGCTGAGGGGAGACTCGAGGTATCACTACTCTACTACATGAAGTACTCTGGAATTTTGCTTAATGCTTGTTGTTTCGATCTGACAGATCAATATGAAAGTATGAGGTGATCCTCTTAGTCATCCCAAGGTGGGGTGATGTGTGTAAGAGATGAGAATTGTAATTGAATATCTCCTTGATGAAGAGGGCTAGGCATATATGATAATGATATTGGAAGAAAGTAGAGAGAGACCTCCCTAAGTCCCTGTATAGGTAGTAGTAACGTCCTCTCATCTCATAGTATAAGGGGCACCTAAAAATGAGGTGCATCTCTATTTTTCGTCTCTTGTGTGTGGCACATCTGATATATCCTATCATATCGGGGTTTATGATGATTTGTCTCTACCTGGAGTCGATGAGAACCGACTTAGAGATGTCCCGGAGGGATCCTGAGAAAATGAATCCAATGTCTACACATGTATGGGGGGTGGACAATGATACCATCCTGCAACTCCAAAAAGTTCTCTAAGCTGAAATACATCTTCATACCCAGGCTCGTCGGAGGTGATATTCAAGTGACTTGAATGTACAATCTGCATATGTCCTCTTTGATGTCCCAGTTTAGCATTTGTTTAGTCGACATCATATAGTCCGACACATTTAAGGAGTACATGAGGGGGGAAGTCGCTCTGGGGAGATGGTCATCGAGCGGAGAAGTCGAGATGCCTCCTCAAACCAACCTTGTGCACGACTTGTGGGGTGATGTGAGGTAAGGGCCTCTGACGAGCAAAGTGCAAGGTAAGGGTACTTCTCTCTCTTAGTGATAGAGACTCCAAGAGATATGACTCTATATAAGAAAGAGACCAAGCGAAAGATAGCCTTCGGGGTGAAATGGTTGGACACCAAACTTTTCCTGAATAATGGGATATAGAACTATACGCTTGCATCGGATGATGCACTTGAGAAGCAAGGTATGAACTCTCTCCATATGAGCCCAATCTATTTGTAACAAGCTTGGTTCGTAGATCTCAAAGCCAAAGAGTATTATGGGTCTGATAATTGCTTCCATGAGATACAGTTTAGATTAGATGTCCTGAAATTGACTTTGAAAGCACTATCTCTCATTAAGGGCTAGGGAAAAATACCCTTTATTGATTCAAGGATGCAGGGACTGCCTCATACCAAAGTGAGGTCTCGTGAACTAGACCCCTAATCACTTCATCAAGGAAGTAGAAATGTCAGTTTGTGAGGAATCTCTTCGATGCATTGTAGATCATAGCCTTGGTTTTACCCAGGTTGAACATCAATTGTCAAAGGTCACAAAAACTAGTCAGGGCATCAATCTGTCTCTGTAGGCCATCAGGAGTAGAGGTCAACAAGATCACACCATCAAAAAAAAGGAGCAAGGAGATCAATGTCTGATGGCGAAGGTATCCATATCCCTCTGATATGTGCTCATGGAGGAAAGACTCTATCTCATCAATATGGATCCCAAAGAGGGTTGACGAGAGAGTGCATCCTTGTTTTACCCTAATGGTACTTTGAATGAAGTTGAAAAGGCCATGTGTCATCTCGAGGCATCCAAAAACTGACTCATACAATCTCATGATGCAAGGAAGATCTCAGATATGCCAATGTTGCAAAGTCTCTAGAATAAGGCATCCCTCAGACAATGTTGAATTCTTTCTGAAATTCTACACAGCAACTGTAAAATTTTGAAGAGTAATGGTGAGCCTCCTCAATTATGGCTCGAAGTGTGAATATGTCATCGATCATTTGGTACACTTGTTGAAATATTGTCTACCCTCTAGCCTTGAGATGTCGACTCTCTAGCTTATATGACAACCACTAATGCAATACTATGGCATAAAGCTTGGAGAATGTATGTCCCACCATGATAGTCGGATATTTTTTTGGATCTGAACTCTTCCATAATTTGTGAATAGGGTGAATGATGTGTCTTGTCCAATATTGGGGGAAAGTAGAACATACCACATTTCTAAATAAATCAGCAATATGTGAGTCAAGAGATCGTATTCCATGCTTCAAGAATTCGTCCTGGAGGACTTCCTCATCTGCTGCTCTATTGGTGCTCATAACTTTGGCTACACTCCTAATGTCCCGCTCTGAGAAAGAGTGTCATGGGGGGGAGGGGATGCGGGTGGGAGTTTGTTCGAGAATGTTTAAAGGGATGTTGTGTGGGAGAACATGTCCTGAGTGGTCTAGCCCTAGTGGGGTGGCACCATGTTTAGGAAAAAGAGCACAAGGAAAGGCTTTAAGGTCCGAGTGGTGTAGGGTTTCACAAAGTTCATCTCTCTTCCAAGATAGGAACATTCAATTTCTGTGATGAAGGAGTTTATGATAAGTTTTTTGGAGGTGAGGGAAGGACGTGGGGTCACGTGTGAGGGTGAAATGAAAATGATTGTGGATGTATTTGCATTCTTCATCAAACCAACAATTCATGGGGTAGGAGACAAGAGTGAGCTTATGGGTGTGTTGATGAGGCATAGTGATCGTTATTTTTGCTCTTGAAACATTTGATATGACACAATTCTTTCATCTCTTGAAATGAAGAATCTAATTCTTCCTCCTTGATTCCTCGTATCTCATCATTTCCTACCTCCCCTCACCACACTGGTGAGGTCTAGGTGCGGTCCATCATCCTTATCATTACAATTGGTTGAGAGTTGTTCTAGTGTCATTTCATCTCCAATGAAAGCATCCCACAAATTCTTAAAGTTAGGTTGCTTCCCTCGGCCCCAAATAACTTGGATAAAGTTGTGCCAAGATTAATTGAAGCCATATAGAGGGATGTGATTTAGCCAATAATATTTTAATTTGTCATCAATTGCACCAATATGGTCTCTTAGGTTTTCTAGCTTCATTAGATAAGTAGCAATTGTATCTATTTTGCACATGCGAGTCATGGTGAGCTCCTTCCTCATGAGCATATTCCTGAATATATTCACACTAGGTTTCCCAAGATATGAGGGAGTCAACTCTCCTTTAGCAAATATAATAGGATTCTCTTTGCACTCGTTGAATCCTTGTTGTACTCTCTCATATCTTTGGCATTTGTAGGAGGCTTTACCTCCTCCACAAGGTATTAAATGTTCACTGCTTCTAGGAGGATTTGTAGTTTCCATTTCTAAGGAACAAAGTTAGAGGGACCCTCTAATAAATGATTCTCTTGCACATGGTAACAATCCTAGTCTAATTTTTAACCTACCTACATGGGAAAACAAAAATTGAAATATCTATCAAAATTGCTATCTAATTTTTACTAGGATCTAAAACACATCAAACTGAAGAAAGCAACAATAAGTAAAGAAGTCTAAAAATCAAATCCCCTCACTATTTCTTATACTTTAAATAAGAAATAAATCAAAAGCTTCAAACACTATCCTTCCCACTGCTTTATACTCTAAAAAGTAAATGAATAAAACCTATATCACTGCCTTCTCCTTTATATACTATAAGGTACAATGAATGTTGACGTATGCACATCAATGCCTTAATTTAAATAAACCTAAATCCTAGATCTACTCTTGGCCTTGGGATTAGCGCCATCAATTTGCATGAAAGATCTATTCCCACAAAAGTGGGCCCACTAGAAGAGAGTGCAAGAATGCATGCATGCATCTCTTTCTTCCGAGAATCTTATACATAGGAATGTAACAATAACATATATCATTACATGAAACATAATAAATCATAAATAACACGTGTAATGATGTAACATATTATAATCACGTTTCACAAATCATCTATCACCATTCTATTTCTCTTTATATCTAGAAAATTCAGAAGATATAGATCTAAGTCTTAAGAAAACTCATCTAATAATAGGTAAATTGACAAATAATCATCACTACTCAAGCCAATGCCCCACTAATCTCTGTGTGCAGCTAATCCAAGAAGGAATAAGGACCAACCTCGAGAAAGTTGCTATATGAATAAAAAAAAATTGCATTCTCTACAAACCTTAATGGCACACCAATAAACCCAAGTTGTGCCTCATCAAATCCCTCCTCCTTAGCTACCTGTGCATTAGTCTTGCAATCTATATATTTTTTCCTTGAAACAATGGACTTTGTTCAAAAGGGAGTGCGGTAGCATCTCAATTTTTGAGGACTTTCTTCCCCTTGTGTTCTGCCCCAAAAGGGGATGTGGGGAACATCTCCCTTGGAGTATCCACGTCCCAATATCATGGCGAGTGCATTAGCTACCCTTAGGAATGTGCCCCTATGTAAATCGCTAAACATAAACACCTAAGCACAAAATGGACATTAACCATTAACAAGTTGAAAAATCGATGTTTGCATGCTTGGCATAAATCATAAATTGTAGAAGGCCAACATATGACAATAATTGAGTACCTTTGCAAGTGAGGAATGAGGACATGTTCTTCATTAAGATGTAATTGTTATAAATGCTCATGTCGATCACATCAACCTGCCTTATTGGTGTGTTGGGCCATAGGAGGGGCATATCTCACTAGAATATGCAGGAAGATGGTTTATGGAAGCATTGTTGCCTAAAATATATAAGAAGGGTAAGGGTGGTTCCATTGACATCATGGGATTTTTATAAATAATATCAATGCACAAAAATAAGCACATAAGTGGAACAAGTGTTTTTACCATGGAAACCCTATATAGGGAAAACCACTACCAATTAGATATCTATTAGTTTGGGGCCACTTCAGCCAACATTGACCATTTTTTGGCATTTTGTAATGGATTTACTCAAGCCTTTAAGTAGGATTCATGACATTCTAAAAGTTGTTGACGTATGTTGGCAATATGGCAGATGGCTTTGTTGGCATTGATGTCAATATATGAGATGATGGAGATTTGGTGAACTAATGATTGTGGACAGACACATCCAAGTGATGTTCATTGATGGAAAAATAAGATGAGACGCATGTCCTTGTTGACAGAACCATGGATGAGGCTGAAAGCTCTGTCAGAGCAAATGATAAAACTATGGTATAAGAGGTTTTGGCCTGACAAAGAGGAACTATAATAACCTATGCTCACTTATACATACTGACAGCTCTGAAGAAGGCTCAAGTTAAAGTTACGATTGCAGATATGTTGCCATTTTGGTGACTAATGACAAATAGCAGAGAGGAAGTTAGAAATGATACAGAGGAAAATGAAACAAATAATAGTTATCCATACGAAGTTATCCATATTGGCACCAGTAACCCTTTAGAGGAATTAGTGAATAGAAATCCTAATATAGAAGACGAAGATGAAACTAAGAGCAGTGATACAGAAGATGGAGACTGTCGGTGTGCTCTGAAATTGCATATGAGATTGTGCTGTTAGTGTTTGCAGGTTGAGCACAAGGGATCGAAGAACCCAGAGTTTGATTGTAGATGAAGATTCTCTTCATATTTGAATCCAGATCGCAAACTGAATTTGTGCAAATCGTAGTTTTCCCTCTTGCTTATTCACCGAGATAGTAGTTGTATCTCTGCATGTGGATTTTAGGGCATATTCATGTTGAACCTAATCTCATCTGTAGCCAGCTCATCTATGTGAGAAAATGTGCATTAGTGTGTTGGTACCCGTGACTTAAAAGGACATGTGGAACGAATGTTTACCAAAGATTGCAGAGAGAAACGAACTGAGGATTGAGTAAACCATACATTGAGCAGTAATAATACTCATGAAGAGCTGCAAACTTGGATTGATGAAATAGGCGCTAATTTTGACGGAGACAAAGAATAAATGTGGCATCTACAGAACTGATAAAAGTGAATTCGTTGTGAGGGATTCAAGGAAGGTTGTGGTTCGTGAACTTCTTAATCTGCAAGAAATGGTAGACGCCATAACCGCTGGCAAATCGATAGAAGAGGGAGTGTTGATGGATGCAGGAGCTACAGAGGATGATAATCATAGCGATGAAATGACTGCTCTGCAGAAAGAGAATGGTGAAGCATGCTTGGAGAGGAGTCCTGACAAAGAAGAAATTAGAGGTAATGAGAAGATTCATTAGACAATGAGAAATCTACAAATGGTGCTTCAAGTTGTGAAGAGCGGACAGGTAAAGATGCTTGGATTTCGGATTCAGGAATTATGAATCCCGCAATTTTCAAAACCGTATTCTTTCCGAGCTCCGAACCCGAGCAGGTGAGCAGGTGTTAGTGTGAGAGGTTGGTCGCGAAATTTGACGGTCGTGGTCGATCACCGAAGGGATCAACGACCCATATAGTATTTCGCCGATAAACATGCACGATGGATTAAAACCAAGACTGGATGTGTGCGGAGGATAGCCAAAGTCAAGGTCGTGGATTTGGAGATGACCGCCAATTGTTAAGACTCACCAAAGAGGACAGAGAATGCACGCCATGACTGAGAATAAGTCACCAGAGGTTATGAGATGACTCCAGGAGCATTGAGGAAACTTATTAGGGTTTGGTGAAGCCAGAGACCAAAATTAATGAAGCCTGCAGGCTAGTAAAGTGGTAGTTTTGATAAAAAGAATCTGCTACAGGAATGAATGACTGTGTGTTAAATATAAGACAGAGTTTGTATAAAGAGTGTACATCTAAAAGATGAGGGTGATAACAGAGTAAATAAAATGGTTATTAAGACAGAGTTAATAAGTGCGTTTTAGTGAAAGAACATGGCTGTTAAATGTTAAAAGGAGTTTATTAGAGAACATAAACAAATTCAGCATTTAAGATGTGACTAACAAAAATAAAACAGAGATTCGAAGGGGTGTGATGATAAAAGGTATGAAGTCTGTTTTGAAAAGGTGTGATGGTTTGAACAGAGATATGAAGAGTCACAAAGCTGAAAGGCCGTGAGCATGGTTTGAAGAGATGTTTGAAGACATATATAATCAGAAGTTCAAAGCATATGAAGAGTGTCTATGTGCAATAAAATATGTAGATCTAAAGTGCAGAGAACCTAGAGAATGAAGGACAGAGCATGAAGGTGAAAATCCTTGTAAAGCAAAAGACCGAGAAAAGAGAGTAAGAAGACAAAATTTGAAGAAAACAAGGAATAGGGTATCCCATCAGTTACAGCTGATAAAACCTAGGGTGGTAGGGTGGTGCTAGGGCAGGCTACTTTCCTGCTAGGAGGATTTAGCCTCCTTCCAATAGTGGCTGGAAAACAGGGTATAAAAATAGCCTTGTCTATGGGTGCAGGCAGAAACCAGGGTGTGGGTGCATCCTTCAGTGGTGGCTGAGAAACTTATTGTAAACATAATTTTGCAGTATAGAAAGAGTTGGTGGTTTTCCCAATTGGGCTTCCACGATAAAAATCTGTGTTATGTGTTTATTGTTGATTCCATGTTTTGATTAAAAGTTTAATTAAAGTGGTTTAAATTGAAAAAGTTAACAAATACTGATTCACCCCCCCCTCTCAGTATTTGACCAATATTCCATCAATGTATTTGTAACTTCGGAAGATATTCACTTGTATATTGTATGCATTACATTTGTACTTTATTGTATCCCCAGTGGAGATGTATTATTCCTCCGATTGGAAGTGTCGTCATTTGTATTTGCAAGTGTCGCAAGTTATATTGTATGTGTCGTAACTTATATTTGATGGGTTATTAGACCACCTTAGAGGGGTCGGCCCAGTATGGGTTAAAGGGTTATTAGACCACCCTAGTGGGGTCGGCCCAGTGACAAGTGGTAATGGGTTATTAGACTCTCCTAAGGGAGGTTGGCCCAATTAGAGTAAAAGGCAAGTAAAGGTAAAGTATAAATAGAGAGGAGCACCTCTCTATTTATTGATTCACACACTCACTCACTTCGCATTAGTGAGAGAGAGGAGGAGTGTGCACAAGTGGAGGAGGAGAAGCTTCTAGGAGACTATCTCTTGTTTTGGGGTTTTGTATTGGTTCTCATTCTATCTCTGAGGAAGTTGCGGGGCTTTTCACCTTCTTGGTTTTCCCCGGTGAAATGCTTTGTGTCTCTTGTCTTCTATGTTTGATATGTTGTACATGTTGTTCTCTCAGTTAAGATCCTAGATCATTTTGAATTAAATCATGAAAAACTAACATGGTATCAGAGCTATCTTGAAGGAAGGCATTGTATGGCATTTACAACACTTGTTGCACTTGCGACAAATTGGAAGCTAGGGCTTGGTATACTAAACACTAGTCATCGTGGAACTTTCGCTATAAATCAATTTTGGCGAAGGTTCAGGATCTGAAACTTTTACAGGACGAATATGAAATGTTCATGTACCTTGTGTCCAAAGATCAACCTCATATTCGTTGTACTTTGTGAGATATGATTCGTACAAGTTAGGGTTTCTACCTCTTCCAGAATGCAGCCCTAAACAGGTGACCTAGGCACAAAGTTCATATCTCGAGCTAGGAAGCTACAAATGGAATTGTGTAAAAAGTGGCAGTTAGGGCACGGACTGCAGTTTCACGGGTCTGGGTTTCAAAGGCTGAAGTTGAAACAGTGACATGTGGCACTCTGTACAAGTTCGCTATGTTGTTTCATCCCATAAACAGGTCATGTTGTGACACTTAGCATATCTCTCTCATGGAGAATCCATTGGAGATCCAATCTATGGGGTTGGAAATATGGAAGGTCATTCTACCACATGCCAAAGTTTCAGACCCTGAGGATCTGAAATTTCATATATACATCAGAAACAATATGGCATATATTTCTGTCCAAACAGAATTGGATTATGAGCACTTTCATTTTTGGTTTGTCACTGCTGCGGGAAATTAGGGTTTCTGCAAAAGTTGGAATTTTTGGATTATGAGACCACGGTTGGATGCTCCTCATCAAAATCAAAATTTAGAGACCAAGATCAAAGCTTTTGGTTGGGTAGAACCCCGAGCTCTATCAAACCCTAGTTCGGGATTTTGACCAGAAAACCAGAATTTGACAGAAGCTGCAGATCCGAAACTCGCAGGTCAATTTTGAGGGGCCAATTTTTGGAGTTTTCAAAATCTGAGCACACCAGCTTACTCTCCTTAGTCATCTGCATCTCCCTATCCAGCAGAAGTTTGAAATTCCAAGTTTGGTTTTTTAGGGTTTTTCTGTCAAACCCTAGCCAGCTCCAGATCCAGTTTCAGCAAATCAAAATGGATTGGGTTAATCCTAGAAGAGAATGATTTGTAAACCTACATAAGTGAAGAAGTTATAGTGCCAGAGGGAGATGACGCTAATGCCTTACAAAAGAAGACTACAAGCAATCCCGACATGTATGACTTGAGGAGATACAGGTATGTTTTGAAATATGTTCATGATTAAGTTTATGATATGTTTGTCTTCATATTATTGAGGTTAGCACAATCATGATTAATTTTAGATTGTATGATCACCTTAGTAAAACTATGAATGCATGTGGATAATAGAAGACATTCATTGATTAGGGTTATGACACTTATGATTGTACTAATGCACTTGTGGTGTTGTATGAGGATGATGTTGTCTACTAACATGAAAGGTACATCAAGAAAGACAAATCCATATGACCATGATGACATGAAGACAGAGACTCATCCATAGTCATTGATCTCATAGAAGCTCTACTTACAAGGTATGTATAATTTGGTTCTACAATGCTTAACTTATGAGATATGCAGGTTACTAGCACAAGGTCTCTAAATCATTGGAGGGAACAAAGAAGACATTGTTTGGGTATGTTAGACAAGCATGATAATCTAGGTATGTTTTCCTATATCAAGTTAGAATCCTACCTTGTGTTAGGATTTCATATAAGTATACTTTCGTATTACTGATAATGATTACTCATGAAGTTATAGGTTTGAATAATCATGGGTTTATGCATATTACGCTTCTTAGTTTGATTAATGATATGACAAACTAGAAGAGCCCTATGGTCATATAAGAATATGCATTAAAGTATTCCTTGAAACCTTGAATACTAACGCTTGTGATAAATTACCTATATATGAAATAATCATGACCATACATGTTTAAGATTATTTAGAATAATAATGTTTTGATAGTATTGAGATTAGACTAATGCATGTATGATTATGTATGAGATCTTGAGGATGACATAATGATGACACTAATGCACACTTAAGCATGCATAGTGGTCCAGGATGGATATAAGTTCAAAGACAAATAATCCAGGAAGCAAATATCAAGAGGGAGAACACTCCAGTAGTTCCTGCAAGGAAGCAAAGATCAAGAGGGAGCACACTCCAGTAATTCCTGTAAGGAAGCAAAGATTGAGAGGGAGTCCACCCAACAACCAAACAAAGATAAGTATTTGAATTGTTATTTCCTGTATATATGATTACTTAAATGATGTTGTTCAGTCATGTACATACTTATGTTCCTAGAGTTAGGATGTATATTATGCATTTTAGAAAAGTTGCATTAATGAACAAGATACTACTAATATGCAAGTAATGGGTAAGTGGCCTATGGTATTGTACAACATTCCATTGCTATTTATCTAAGAATGAAACCTATTTGCTGACATGTTTGAGTAGTGCACACTCTTAACAATGTTCTGGTAGAGATGGAAGGCATCTAGAAAGTTACCATATGAATACGGGATATGGATAAATGTTGTATTGAAGCATTGGCTAAGATAATTGCATGACTGTACGACATATGTCTTTATGCATAAGAATTTGTTCTAAAAACTATGAGATGTTTCTAATCATGCAATTGAATTTGACTTGTAGGAAAGATCGTGTACAATTACCTACAAAAAACAACAACATTTGTTCCAGCAACCAAATTCAAGAAAACTACCTATTGAAGATATTGAAGAATCTGAAGTTCCCAGGATCCGGGATGCAGTAATGGAAGGATGCCATGATCAAGGAGTACCAGTCGATCATGAAGAATGATGTCTGGGATGTGGTCCCGAGACCAGAAGGGAATTCTGTTGTGACTTCCAAATGGATCTACAAGATCAAGCATGTTGCAGATGGTAGCATAGAGAAATACAAGGCAAGATTTGTGGCTCATGGCTTCTCCCAGAAAGAAGGGATAGATTATGAAGAGACTTTTGCACCTGTAGCCAGATACACTTCCATCAGAACAATACTTGCTCTGGCTGCAGTGATGAAGTGGAAGATACACCAGATGGATTTCAAGACAACTTTCTTGAATGGTGTAGTCAAAGAGGAAGTGTATGTGGAGTAGCCACTCGGTTTTGAGACACATGACCGAGAGTCATATGTGTTCATATTGAAGAAAGCCTTGTATGGCTTAAAGCAAGCACCCAAGACATGGTACGGCAGGATAGACAGCTTCCTGTCCAGTTTGGGATTTACCAAGAGTAAAGCGGATTCCAACCTTTACTACAAGGTTGAGGAAGGCAATCCAATGATACTCCTACTGTATGTGGATGGCTTGTTTGTGACAGGTGAGGATAGATTGATTTCCGACATGAAGAGGAAGCTTACTGCCGAGTTCGAGATGAAGGACTTGGGTATGATGCATTAATTTCTAGGTATGGAGGTGTGGCAGAGTGTAGATGGAATCTTCCTTGGACAAGGGAAGTATGCAGTAGAGATCCTGAAGTGGTTCGGGATGATGGTATGCAAGGCCATGGCCACACCTATGGAATCGAACATGAAGTTATTGAGTGATGCTTCATCAGAGTCGGTTGATGCCACGATGTATCATCAGATGATTGGGTCCTTGATGTACTTGACGAACATGAGACCATATATTTGCTTTGCGGTCAACACCTTGAGCCAGTTCCTGACAGATCCTAGACATGTTCACCTGATTGGTGTAAAGCATATTCTGAGGTACCTGAAGGGTACGGTTGATTATGGGCTCAAGTTTGATGCGAATCAAAAGTTTAACTTGGAGGGTTATGTTGATTCATATTGGGCAGGAAATCCTGCAGATAGGAAGAGCACTTCGGGGTGTTGCTTCAGTATGGGATCAAGTGTGATCTCTTGGTTTAGCAGGAAGCAATCCTGCGTAGCACTGAGTACAGTCGAAGCAGAGTATGTCGCAGCTTGTTGGGCTAGTTGTGAGGTAGTATGGCTAAGGAAGCTACTATCAAATTTATTTGATCTCTAGTTGGATGCTACTTGTATCTTCTGTGACAACCAAAGTTGTGTGAAGTTGTCTGAGAACCCGATGTTCCATGACAAGTCGAAGAACATCGAGATCAAGTATCACTATATCAGGGATATGGTGCAGAGAGGAGCAGTGAAGCTGCTTCTGTATGTTGCGATGGACGAGCATATTGCAGATGTGTTGACCAAACCACTAGTTAGAGTGAAGTTCGAGTACTTCAGAGAGAGGCTTGGTGTTCTTCAGATAGAAGATAGTTCGAGGAGGAAGTGATGGGACACATTTGCAGGAGCCATTCCAAGCATGGTGGTAGGAGGATCCTTCCCATGGCTGTGGATGTAAGCACTGTGTGATGAGCATTAGGACGATTCTATGATGATGATTAGGATGATCGTGTGATGATGATGTGCAATAGGATGATGTATTGTATGATGATGATCAGTATGATCATGAGCATCAGGATGATGCTCCGTGCGAGGATGATCAGGAGGATCATGAGTATCAGGATGATACTCCGTGATCGTGGACAGGTTGTGCGATAAGCATATAATAACACCTTGGGAGATTTGCAGATACTCTTGCGAGGCTTTTCCTATGGCATATAATAACTCCCTGGGAGATTTGGAAAATGCTCTTTCGAGGTTTTGCTTGGAGGGACATATAATAGCACCCCGGGAGATTTGCAAATACTCTTGCGAGGTTTTTCCTATGGCATATAATAGCTCCCTGGGATATCTGGAAAATGCTCTTTCAAGGTTTTGTCCATGGCATATAATTTTTCCATGGGAGATCCGATAGGTTGATCAGTAAGCTCATAATCAGTCCTGGGATGCTCTTTCGAGGTTTTGCTAGACCGCATGTAATCAGTCCTGGAGATTCTATAGGTTGAGAAGTAAGCTCGTAATCAGTCCTGGGATGCTCTTTAGAGATCTTGCAGATAGCAAGACACTCTTTTAAGTTTTTTTCGAGGTCACATGTAATAGCTCCCTGGGAGATCCTATAGGTTGAGAAGTAAGCTCGTAATCAGTCCTGGGATGCTCTTGCGAGGTTTTGTTGACGCACGTAATCAGTCCTGAGATTCCACCGGATGGAAGCTCACAGAGATGATGAAGACCTACAGGAGGCTAGGCCTACATCCAGCATGAAAAAGGGTTGGCTCTATAGAACTTCCTTTGACGAGAAGAATTGAGAGATAGCCCAGTGATCGAGATGACGAGTACAACAGAAGTGACGATGATGCTCCGTGATCCAATGACGATGATCCAGCTCTAGAATTGAAGACTTGTTCCTATGTGTATTGATGACCTGTGTCAAGAGAATACCTTCCTAGTTAAGAGGGAGTGTTGATGTATTTGTAACTTTGGAAGATATTCACTTGTATATTGTATGCATTACATTTGTACTTTATTGTATCCCCAATGGAGATGTATTATTCCTTCGATTGGAAGTGTCGTCATTTGTATTTGCAAGTGCCGCAAGTTATATTGTAAGTGTCGTAACTTATATTTGATGGGTTATTAGACCACCTTAGAGGGGTCGGCCCAGTATGGGTTAGAGGGTTATTAAACCACCCTAGTGGGGTCGGCCCAATGACAAGTGGTAATGGGTTATTAGACTCTCCTAAGGGAGGTCGGCCCAGTTAGAGTAAAAGGCAGGTAAAGGTAAAGTATAAATAGAGAGGAGCACCTCTCTATTTATTGATTCACACACTCACTCACTTCGCATTAGTGAGAGAGAGGAGGAGTGCACAAAAGTGGAGGAGGAGAAGCTTCTAGGAGATTATCTCTTGTTTTGGGGTTTTGTATTGGTTCTCATTATCTCTGAGGAAGTTGCGGGGTTTTTCACCTTCTTGGTTTTCCCCAGTGAAATGCTTTGTGTCTCTTATCTTCTATGTTTGATATGTTGTACATGTTGTTCCCTTAGTTAAGATCCTATATCATATTGAATTAAATGATGAAAAACTAACAAAAGCATGGGAAAATACCATGGGTTATCCAAAACCACGGGCCCATGTTGGGGGAGCCTAAGTTGGCATGTTGACTAGGCCCTCCGCTCAACTACTTGTAAAACATGTCGACGGTTTGAGTCGACCAGTTCATGTCGGGTCAGTGTCGGTGATTTGAACCAACAATCAGTTATGTAACTGTCTATCAAAACATATATATAGGCCGGTGAGTCGAATCATAAAGTTAAGTTGATCTGTTCATATATGTAACTATTCTGTGTATCTTGCTTGGTAATATAAAGGCTTGTGCTTCCTCTCCATCTCTTGTCTATTGTATCTATATATTTGTGTTCACTTGCTTATATTATAATATGTGTCACTGGTAACAATGCAACCCCCTCAACTACAAAATTGGTTCCGTTGTCGGGACGAAGAAATATATTGTGGTGGGGGAGAAGTTGGGGGGGCCTAAGTCGGCTTGTCGACTAGGCCCTCCGCCCGAATACTTGTAAAACATGTCAACGGTTTGAGTCGACCAGTTCATGTCGGGTTGGTCAGTTGAACCGACAATCAGTTATGTAACTGTCTGTCAAAACATATATATAGGCTGGTGAGCAGACTCATAGAGTTAAGTTATGTTCATATATGTAACTATTTTTTGTATCTTGCTTGGTAATATAAATGCTTATGCTTCCTCTCCATCTCTTGTCTATTGTATCTATATATTTGTGTTTGCTTGCTTATATTATAATATGTGTCACGGGTAACAATGCAACCCCCTCAACTACAACAACCTGCAAACCACCAATGATAAACCTATTATTTTCCAAGCCAAGGTTATCTTTAATCACTTTGTAGCCAAGTCAAGATTAAACTAACATTATGCCCTTTAAACTTGACTTGGGGTAAGCACCAACCCCTCTCAAAGTTTTTAACCAATTATCGAGAATAACAACATGCCCCCCTCTTTAGTCTACCTAAATCTACATTATATTTTACATAAGAGACCCATCAATCCAGGGGTATGCTTGCCTAAATAGGCCTTATAGTTGTATTCCCATTTACATTATGATTAATTCCAACTCCATTAAAAATGCCTACAAGAGTATGTGATGCAAGAAACATCGACGTGCTTCTTCACCTGCAACCATCTCTAATACAGTGAACCGAATCAAGAACCACTTAATTGGGTACTTCATCAATTATATTCCTTGTGCTTCTTCAATCAATGCTACATATACTCCATATAACTTCTATGACATTAGAACCCTAACCACTCTCATGAAGACTATAGGCTAATCTAGCTCAGATCTCGCATGTTAGAAATAATAATGCACAAAAACAAGAGAATAAGAGGAACAAGTGTTTTTACCATGGAAACCCTATATAGGGAAAAGCACCACCAATTCGATATTTATTAGTCTTGGACACTATGACCAACATCGACCACTTTAGGCATCATACAATGGAGTTACTCATGCCCTTATACAGGCTTCCTCACATGATAAAAAATGGGCAAATACCATGGGTTACCCAAAACCATGGGCCTGTAAACCATCAATAGTAAACCCATTAACAAATGAATCAAGGCTATATTAAATCCATTTTTAACCAAGTCAAGATTAATCTAACATTCCCCCTTTAAACTTCACTTGGTGTAGTCATCAACCCCCCTGCAAATTTGATAACCACATATAAGGAATAACAACACGCCCCCCTCTTTAGTATACCAAAATCTACATTAGACTTTACATAGGTGATCGACTAAGCCAAGGCTACGAGTGCCTAAATGGGTTTGACAATTGTATGCCCATTTACATTGTGATGAATTCCAAGTCCATAAAAAATTGATTACAAGAGTATGTGATGCAAGAAATATCCATTTCTTCTTCACCTGCATCCATCTCTACTACAGTAAGTCGAATCAAGCATTCCTTAATTGGGTATTTCTTCATCCATTACATTCCATGTGCTTCTTTAGTCAATGTTGCATATAAATTACATACTTCTCCAATATTAGAACCCTAGCCACTATCGCGAGGATTCTAGGCTAAACTCACTTTGATACCACATGTTAGAAAATGATAATAATACACAAAAACAAGCTCATAAGAGAAACAAGTGTTTTTACCATGGAAACCTTATATAGGGAAAACTACCACCAATTAGATATATGTTAGTATAGGCCACTTTGACCAACATCAACCACTTTTTGGCAATTTACACTAGAGTTACTCAAGCCTTTCAATAGGTTTGATCACATGCTAAAACCAAGGATAAATACCATGGGTTGCCCAAAACCATGGGCCTGTAAACCACCAACAGTAAACCCATTGTTGACCAAATTAAGGTTATCTTTAACCACCTTATAACCAATTCAATATTAACCTAACAAGAATGAATTGGTTATTCGACCCCTCGTCTTGGAGACAAAGGATATGTCAAAGGCATGAATAAATCCCCATTAGCATCAATGAAGATATCGACCAACGATTTCATGTTGCAAGTGTATGGCAAAATAATACTAGAATGATTAAGTAATTGGAGGGAAAGAGCAAGGATAAAAAAGTGGTTTGGTACTAGCGCCTAAGGACATACTTCCACAAATTGTCCACAAAGCTAAAATATAGAGGGAGGAAAAGAGGGTCCACTTAAGGAGAGTAGTGGAGAAGAGAAATCAATATGAAGGAACTAATGGGAAATTTGAGAATCCTCAATCAAGCACACAAATCAAGGAATTAAATTGGAATTCGATAGCATGGGAAAATACACTATGTAGTGAAGTGTAATGAAAGGATATCTGCCAATTATCACTAATTTGGATGGTCAAGTAAACAATTACTATGGAAGTTGTGAATTGTGATAGATAATGGAGAGGGTAATTGTTTGTAGGATGCAACTAGAAATTAGATCCCTTTCAAGCATAAGTTGACAAGAACTCCTTTGCTAATATAAGAAGAAATTCCAAGAAATTAATATATCACCTAAATTTAGAGGTGTAAAGATAGGTATTCGAAGCCAAGATGGCATTAAAATAAATTGTGGATATGATTAACATCCCCTTAACAAAAGATATTAGTAGTAATAGAAAGGAAGTCATGAAGCAAATAAATAGTTTGAATTCTCTTATAGGAGTGTCAATAGTTGAGATTCTAATAAAGGTCGAGACACTTGCAAATTATTTTAGAGTTTACTAAAGTTTGTGTAGACAGTTGAATTATATGAGAATGTAGAGTTCACATTGATGGAAAAACCACTTGACCTAACTAATGTGATGGCTAACTTGTGTGAAGAACAACTATTTTCCATTCAAGAATATATAATGCCAATGATTAGTGTGGAGACTAATGGGACCACTTTAGATAATGTGACTATGGGTAATGGGTCTAGAGTAAATTTTATGTTTCATTCATGGTGTCACTTTGGGACTATTAAGCCCCAAATTCACCCATTGGCAATTTGGAGGGTTAAGGGCCGGTGCATTCCATTAGGTTGGTATTCAGATAGTATTTCTTGAGATAATTGCTCGAGCTAGGGTTGGTTTCCATTGAGTTTAGGTATATGATTGGTTCAGTGATGTTTTCTTGATTCAAATACAAATAGTTCATAGGTTTTCGTCAGATTTATGAGAGTTGCTATTTTTGGTAGTACTCATATATTTTAGGAGACAAGATTCATAGGTTTGCATGTCAGAGATAATCATATTTTTTGCCATCCGCGAGCTCATAATTCCAATGAGACTTTTTAAGTTGACATGCACGACACTTCTATATTTTTGGCAATTAGAGTTTGACTTGCATGGCATTGCATGGTACTATCAGGGGCATGCATGGACATGCAAGTTTTTGCATGCCAAATATTCAATCGTGCAAGCAATTTTCTATTTTTAGCAATAGGCCATGAATGTGTGACATATGGTAGGATTAGGGGATGACGCATGGAAGCTTTTGGTTGTGGCATGTGGCAGGGTCAAGTGACGACACTTGGCAGTTGTCGATCGTGACATGTGGTAATATTTGGGAGCCTAATGAGTAAATAGTGATATGGAAAGTGCTTGAGTTCACTAAAGAGTTTCATGATTTATTAGAGTGCATGCCTTGGTCAACTGGAGACAACTAGGTCACCTGCATGGATAGTGGAGTGAGGTGGCGTCAAGGTGAGTTAACTGGATGTCTATGTTATCTGATTAAAGTGTCCTCCTTAGTAGGATGAAGTAAGGAGTACTTTACATCAATTTGTATGCAATTACTCTTGGTTTACCTTTACTTCTCCAGTGTGCATGGGCTTCTATCACTTTACTCAATATATAAATCAAAGTATCTTCGCTTAACTCAGCGCTTTGACACCCCACCTCGATCAATCCTCAATATAACTAAAGCACACGATCCTCTATCTCCAATTATTTGCCACTCAACTCAAAGATAGTCCTAGAAAGACTAATTCACATTAATTTCGGGACTACACTCTCTACTAGTCTAACTAGACCGCATCCTTGGTTCACTCTCCACTTCACATTAGTTTGGTTCAATTTCATCTCCACTCCATTAATTCTCACGACATATCCACCTCAGTCTTTCATTAAGTTAACTAAAGCGCATGAGGAAAGACTTCACATGGACTTAGTAGATGGCTTACTTCACTCAAAATCTCACCTAGTCAATAAGGCGCCTACTTATCATCACTCAATTTCGTCATTGCTTCACTCTAGTGCATCTCTAGAGGATTAGGGCTTGTTGTTTCTTCATAGCGGTTCGTTGGTAATCAAATCACAGGTGTCTCTACTTGACTATAGCGCATCCTCACCTAGGTCAATTAATGCGCATTAGATTACTCTTTAAAACGAAGGGGTTGCTATGGTCTAAGGGTCATATTTTCTTTATAAAGAGCACACTTTTCACGTTCTCTCCTTTCTCTTCTAGCTTATACTTTCTTGTGTAGGAAACATCATTGTACCAATTCCGTATTTGTCGCTTTGGTACAATCAATCTTTTGGTTTATGCATAATAAAGCTTTGTTATGCTTGTATCTCATAGTTTGATGGTATCTTGATTGATTTTTGTGATATGATTTAGAAGTTTTCAACCTTTTCTTTGGGTATAGTATACCATTTATAATTTCTTTCCATTTGTTTGAATTTAATGTTGAAGGGAATTCCACCAACATTTATAAAATCAAGTATAGTAACCCGTTTGGCTATTCAATCGCAGACCAAAGATATTTTCTTGCTATTGTTTTATTGTAGATTTATAAGTTGAAGGCAGGGTATGAAGAGTTAGGGATGCCCCCTAAGGTTGGCATTCACCATCCCAAATGGAGAGGAGTTCTAACAGTGACACAGTGGGCAATTTTCTCCTAAAAGTTACACATATTTATGATTGTTGATCCGCAAAATTATTCATATTTCATATGTGCGGAAATTTATGCTAATAGGGACATGATAATTTGGTTGTTTGAGGTTCTACCTAAAATGATGACCTAGAGTCATGTGGAGCTTATGGGCTTTTTTGCATCAAGATACTAGGAACATAAGTAAAAATTTGTTCAAATCATCATCAATGCCAACATCATTGGCATCATGCATCATTAGCATCATCGTCATATTGTTAAGGTCATTGAAGTTACAATAGGGTCACTCAAAGGTTGTTAGGGACAATTAGATGCCATTAGGGTCATTTAGGTGCCATTAGGGTCACTCATATGCCATTAGGGTCATTTAGGTGCCATTAGGGTCACTCATATGCCATTAGGGTCATTTAGGTGCCATTAGGGTCACTCATATGCCATTAGGTTCATTTAGGTGCCATTAAGATCAATAATGTCAAATAGTGCCATAATCACATGCATCATCATTATTGACTTCGACATCGTCATCGTCATTATCATCCTAGTCATCATCGCCAACATCATGAAAATCAACAATATCATCATAATCATCATTGTCATCATCCTCGACATCATAATATTCATCTTCATTGTCCTCATCGTTGATGTAGTGCTCACTGTCATCATTATCATCTTGTAATAAAATCATCATCAACTCCAACATCATTGGCATCATGCATCATTAACATCATCTTCTTGTTGTTAGGGTCACTCAAGTTTCATTAGGGTCACTTGAATGTTTCTAGGGACAATTGTATTCCTTTAGGGCCATTTAGGTGCTGTTAGGGTCACTCAGATGCCATTTGGGTCATTTAGGTGCCATTGGGATCAATCAAGATCAAATAGTGTTATGATCGAGTGCATCATCATCATTGACATCAACATCGTTGTCATCATCATCGTCCTAGTCATCATCATCAACATCATATAAATAAACAATATCATCATCATTGTCATCGTCCTCATCATCATAATTTTCATCATCATCGTCTTCATTGTTGATGTAGTGCTCATTGTCATCGTTATCATCTTGTGGTCAAATCATCATCAATGCCAACATCATTGTCATGCATCATTCACATAATCATCATGTTGTTTGGGTCACTCAAGTTCCATTAGGGTCACTTTAATGTTGTTAGGGACAACTAGATGCCATTAGGGTCACTTAGATGCCATTTAGGTAATTTAGGTGCCACTAGGATAAACCGAGATCAAATAGTGCTATAATCACATGCATCATCATCATTGACATTGACGTCATATTTGTCATCGTTGTCCTAGTCATCATTGTCAACATCATACAATTAAACAATATCATTGTTGTCATCACCATTATCATCATCCTCCTCATCATAATTTCCATCGTCATCATCCTCATCGTCAATGCAATGCTCATTGTCATCGTTATCATCTTGTAGTCAAATAATCATCAACGTAAAAATCATTGTTACAATGCATCATTGGCATCATTGTCATGTTGTTAAGGTCACTCAAGGTCCATTAGCGTTAATCGAATGTTGTCAGGGACAATTGGATGGCATTTATGTGCCATTAGGGTCACTCAAATGACATTTCGGTCATTTAGGTCCCACCAGGATCAATCAAGATCAAATAGTGTTGTAATCACATGCATCATCATCATCATCGACATTAACATCATCGTCGTAATCATCATTTTAGTCATCATCATCAACAACATACAAATAAACAATATCATCATTGTCATCATCATTATCATCATCCTCATCATCATAATTTTCATCTTCATCGTCCTCATCATCGATGTAGTGCTCATTGTAGTCATTATAATCTTGTAGTCAAATCATCATCAATGCCAACATCATTGTCATCTTGCATCATTAGCATCATCTTCATGCTATTAGGGTCACTCAAATGTTGTTAGGGACAATTAGATTCCATTAGGATCATTTAGGTGCCATTAGGGTCACTCTGATGCCATTAGGGTCATTTAGGTGCCATTAGGATCAATCAAGATCAAATAATAGTGCCACAATCAAATGTATAACCATCATTGACATTGACATCATCATTATCATCGTCATCCTAGTCATCATCAACAACATCATATAAATAAACAATATAATCATCATCATCATTGTCATCATCCTCATCATCGATGTAATGCTCATTGTCATCGTTACCATCTTGTAATCCAATCATCATAAACGACAACATCATTGTCATCATGCATCATTAGCAGCATTATCATGATGTTAGGGTCACTCAAATGTTGTTAAGGAAAATTAGATGCCATTAGGTTCATTTAGGTGCCATTAGGGTCATTCAGATGCCATTATGATCATTTATTTTCCATTGTGATCAATCAAGATCAAATAGTGCTAGAATCACATGCATCATCAACATTGTCATTGTCATCTCATCCTACTTATTGTTGTCAACATCATACAAATCAACAATATCATCATTGTCATCTTCCTCATCATCATTGTTATCTTCCTCATCATCACAATTTTCATCGTCATCGTCCTCATCCTCGATGTAGTGCTCATTGTCATCGTTATCATCTTGTAATCAAATCATCATCAATGCCAACACCATTGTCATCATGCATCATTAATATCATCGTCATGCTGTTAGGGTCACTCGAGTTCCATTAGGGTCACTCAAATGTTGTTAGGGACTATTGGTTTCCATTAGGGTCATTTAGGTGCCATTAGGGTCACTCTGATACCATTTGGGTCATTTAGGTGCCATTAGGATCAATCAAGATCAAATAGTGCTATAATCACATGGATCATCATCATTGGCATTGACATTGTCGTCGTCATCATCATCCTAGTAATCGCCATCAACATCATTCAACTAAACAATATCATCGTCATCATCATCATTGTCATCGTTGTCATCATCATCATAATTTTCATCATCCTCATCCTCATTGTCTAAGTAGTGCTCATTGTCATCATTATCATCTTGTAGTCAAATCATCGTCAACACCAACATCATTGTAATCATGCATCATTAACATCATCACTATGCTATTAGGGTCACTCAAGTTGCAATGGGGTCACTCAAATATTGTTAGGGACAATCGAATTCCATTAGGGTAATTTAGGTGTTATTAGGGTCATTTAGGTGCCATTAGGGTAAATCAAATTCCATTAGGGTAAATCAAATTCCATTAGGGTAAATCAAATTCCATTAGGGTCATCTAGGTGCCATTAGGAACAATAAATATCAAATAATAGTGCTATAATCACATGCATCATCGTCATTGACATCGACATTGTCTTCGTTGTCATCGCCATAGTCATCAGTCAACATCATACAAATCAACAATATCATCATCATCCTCATCATCATAATTTTCATTGTCATCGTCCTCATTGTCAATGTTGCGCTCATTGTCATCGTTATCGTCTTGTAATCAAATCATCATCAATTCCAGCATCATTGTCATCATGATAATCATTCTGATGATGAAAAGGGCATCCAACTACCTAATTATAACATGAATTTGGTAAAGGAGCTTTGGACTTTGAGCAGGAATGCATGCACCATTAGCATGTTTTAGCACTGTGGATGGGTCTTAATTAGTAATTGTCCTCATCATTGATGTGATCATTGTAGTCATCGTTATCATCTTATAATCAAATCATCATCAATGCCATATTTTTCATTGTTAAGTTGCATCATCATATTTGTTGTCATTTCGTTAGGGTCACTCGGATGCCATTAGGGACACTTAGATGCCATTAGGGGAATTTAGGTTCGATTAGGGTCTTTTAGCTACCAAAAGGGCCATTTAGGTGCCATTAGGGTCACTCAGGGTCAAATAATGCAATAGCATACACCATCCTCATCATCATCATTGTCATTGACAACGTCATCATCATAATCATCTTTATCATCATTGTTATCATCATAGACATCAACATCAATGTTTAACATTACCCTCCAAAATCTAACCCTCAACTCCTATAACCAATAACCTCTATTGCATTTATTAAGTAACTCATATGCTGAACTAGGCTCAATTCTAGGAGCAAAACTCAACGCTATTTTGGGAGCAAATCTAAGACCAAAACAAGGCACAATACTAGGAGCAAAATGCTGTGCTACTTTGGGAGCAAAGCTAGATGCTACACTAGATGCTAATGTAGACGCAAACTTGGTGCTAAACCTATTGACAATTAGGAAGCTAAACTAGGCATTAAACATGGTGGTAGTCTTGGCTTCAATCTGAGCGCAACCTAGGGAGCCAAACGAGGTGCAATTCTTGGCTTAAAAACTGGTGCTATTCCTAGCATTAAAAAGGAAGCTAATTCTGGTGCTAACCCTTGCGCTATTCAAGACGTTATTTTTGGCGCTAAAGGTAGCAAGACTAGGCATTAAACTTGGAGTTTTGGATGGCGCTATGCCCGACGCTAAAGTGGATGCTAAATTGGACTCTAGTTAGTGTCCAATTTAACATCCACTTAAAAAAAAGGACAACAAATGCTTAGAGAAGCGTCATCCCATGAAATAACACTGACTTTTCCTATAAAATGAAGATAAATACTCTAAAAGAATTAGTAGATGTCAAAAAGGGATCTAAAAGAGACATTAATCACAGGGTTTTGTTGTAGTGCATTTCTCATAAAAAAGCATCATATTCCTCACAATCCACACACCCCACAAAGTTAGAAAAGGTGTCACTTGAAATCTTTTTACTCAAGCCGGGTAAACAAGACTTAGGTAGGAATCAATATTATCTTGATTCGGATCAATCTTGGGGGATGAGAATCGGAAGCCTTGAATGCCGAGAGAGGAGGAGAAGAAATAACCTCAAAGCTTACGTGGACTATGGATCAGCTGTGAGAAAGACACAACAACGAGATCTGGGTTATGAAAAGTCTAGACAAAGAAACATAGACTAAATATGCCACTTGGAGGGGTGAGGCTCAAAGAGGGTTCTTTGAGCCTCACCTCTCAAACTATACTAAGAAAGACACTCATAACCAATAACCCAATAATAACTTAATAAAATAAGAGAAAGGTAGGATACCAAAAATAATAGCTTGCTTTATTGAGAAGGCATAAAGCCCTTTATATAATATTATTACAATGTGTCTTGAAGCCATACCATGGAACAAAACCATGGGATACCAAATACCATGGATGGGTGTATTCTAAACTGTGGGCTGCATAGAAGATTCCAAAACCATGGATGAGAGAGGGTGGTCTCTCCATTTAATGTTTTTATGATGAATGGGAGAGGGTGGCATCTCCCTTTAATGATTTTATGTCTTATACATCCGAATTTAGACCATATGCCCCCTAAAATTTGGATCATATCTCCATCCCACAAGTTCCGAAGACTAAGCCTCCTTTCCAAATCACACCACACCTGTCTTATTTACGTACATTAGATGAAAAGATGGACAACATTCTCCTCGGCCAAATGACACAAACAATAAATGTTAGGACCTGGTACTCGTCTTTTCCAGGAAAAATCCCAAGTGATCACTTTATTCAACAAGATGACAACATAAAAATACGGCTCTCAAGAGAAGCCTTCACTTTCAAGATCTTAGACCACTACCATTGTCCAACTTGAAGACCTTCCGACGCAATAGTGGTATACCCAAGACAAATTGTGTAACTACTCCCAACATTGTTGTCAATTCATTACCGATTTATCCAAATTTGACTGAATCTTGATATGTGTCCTTCACAAAGAAAGAATGAACATATCCCATTCTTGAGCTAGTTCATCACCAAGATCCAAATCCTCCGTTGTGCGCTAGCCTTGACTCATTTTAAAAAATCCCACAAAACTTTTATTTTAAAAAATACTTAAAAACCATAACATAACCGCCTCTTATTGTTATTATCATTTAAAAAATACCCAATCCCATCTAGAGCCATTTGTATTAACGAATGCTTTTAGTGCAATTTCTCACGACGAAAAATCTATGTGCTCACTTATAAATATCACAAAAACTAAAACCCATTCTGTGTGGTGTCATCTCACTATTATTACAGTATGTTATCTGCCGCCTCCTCTAGAGATGGTGTTGGAATCTTAATCCGACTGCAGTATTTGCTTCATTGCATATCACTTCTCTCGCTCTTTTTTAGTTGGTCCCTTTCTTGTTATTGTTTGCCAACGGGGTAATGATCACAGTATAGTCTCTCTCTTTTCACATGCACAGTATAGTCTCTCTCTTATTGTCTATAAACCCGTGTTAAATGTTTTATGTTTTTTTAGTTGAACCATACTCACATGGCACCAGCCTTTAATACTGTATTCATTGCCTCCCTAGTTATTAATTCTTCTACAGAGTTTCTGTATCGATGAGTTTTATGGCATAGAATGTGAGCTACAGTTGGGGGCGCATGGCGATGGCGAATATGGGTTTTGCGTACAAGGGCATTTCTCCCTTTCGGCATCCTTTTGCCTTATATTTACATAAGGTGTCAGTCGCTTCTTATGTCACTTCTTCTCTCACACACACCGAATGCTTCAGTTCATTTTGCTGAATCTATGGTTGTTAGTTTTAGTCAGCAATACTTACAATTGCATTGGACTTGTCTCTTATATACAGTCCCAACGCACATTGGCTGCTGAAGCTGTTAGTGATGACGTGGCCATTCCTTCCTCCCAAGTCATCCGTTCTAATTCATGTGGGAAACCAGCGGGTTCAGTTCCCTCTTCACCAGCCGAACATGGTATTCTCTATCTGCGATGTCTCTTGGAATACTTGGGGATATTTAATGCATTCAAGTAATGAATAAGATTTATAGAAAATAAATTAAATTGGTCTTGCATGAATTGATGGCTGTTCTGGTAGTATAACCTATGTACACTATACGAGTGTATTCAATGGTCGGAGATGCGGGCACACTGGAGCGGCAAAATGCATCACAGAGACGTGTGGAAGCAACCCCCAAATGTGTTGAAATTCTTCACCACTTGGTGTTGAAATTCTTCACCACATGGTAACAGTCCGAGTCTGATTTCTAACCTACCTACTTAGAAAACATAAAACTTAAATTTCTGTCAAAATTACAATTTGATTTTTACTGAGAACTAAAACATATCAAACAGAAGAAAGTAACAGCAAGTGCACATATATGAAACTCAAATGGCATCACTGTTTATTACTCTTGAAAACAAGAAATACTCTTAAAGCTTCATACTCTACCCTTTGCCCACTGCTTCCCACTTTGAAAATTGAATGAATAAAACTTATACTGCTGCCTTCTCCTCTATAGACTAGAAGGTACAATGAATCTGAACCCATGCACATCATTACCTTAAATGAAATAAATCAATAAAAACCTAAACCCTAGTTCTATTCTTGACCTTCGGATTAGCGCCCTGAATCTATATGAAATATCTATTCCTAGGAGAATGTGCCTGCTATAAGAGAGTACAAATATGCATGCATGCATCTCTCTTTTTTAGGGATTTGCACCCTGTTACGTGGTACCAGTACCAGCGCACATTTAGATGTCTGCCCAAGGAGAGGGGTCACATTTTTTTTTTCAGGGCCATGATGGGGTGTTATTAGTATTTTCTAAGAGGTGGTTATGGCCAGACCCTAGGAGTACTATGGCTTAGTGGCATTGCTGACTACCTCATGTAGGGGCTTGTAGCCCTGAGGTTGGTGTCCAGGGCAACTCACTGGGTCACATGACCCCCTACTTGTTTTCTACACTGGTGACAATATTTCAACTTTGAGGCACTTGCCTCCTCCATCCAAAAACTCTTCAAGATTTCAATTGCATACTTACCCTCCCCAAAGAAAATATTCCCTTGTCTCTACCAAACCTCCAACTCCAATAAATTATGCATCATGCCAATGTCCTTCGTCTTGAACTCAATTGCCATATCTGCTTTGCACCCGACACTGAGCTTCTTTGAACCTGAAAGAAACAAGTCATCTGCATACAAAACCAAAACAAGCAAATTAGTCCCAACAAATATATAATTAAAGCTATGATTACTTCGCTTTTGGTGAAGCCCGTGCTTAACAAATACCTATCATTCCTGGAAGACCATGCTCTTGGTTCCTACTTGGGTCCAGACTCCATACAAGGCCTTTTTCAGCTAACAAACATGGGATTCTTTCCCATTGACCTCAAAGCCTCGAGATTGCTCTATGTACACTTCTTCCTTAATTATCCCATTGAGGAAAGCTGTTTTCACATCCATCCAATGTATCCTCCATCCCATAACGAAAACTAAAGACATAACTGCTCTAATTGAAGTGTACCTAGCCACTGGAGCAAAAGTCTTCTCGCAGTTCACTCCCTCTTTTTAGGAAAACCCTCTTGCCACAAACCTCACTTTGTACTTCTCTATGCTGCCATCTGCTACATGCTTGATCTTGTAGAGCCATCTGGAACTCACTGCTGATTTCCACTCTGGTCTTGGCACCATGTCCCATACATCATTCTTCATGATGGAGGTGTACTCCTCCACCATGACATCCCTCCAAACCTAGTTTGTTGCCTTCTGAAAATTGGAAGGCTCAAAATCTATGATGTTGGCATGTTGCTCATCAATGCCATGTAGTTTGGAAACTGCTCTGGAGATCTGCTCTCCCTAAATGTGCTCCTAGGAGCTTCAACATACTCTTGAGCATCCCTCAATGTCTAAGTGAACCATCGAGGTCTCATGACATAATGGTAGGGGCTGAGGGCTCCTTCTCTACACTTGAAGGTTGCTGCCCCAAATTGGAAGTCATTGGTGACCTTGGCTCAGCCTTCGAAGCTTCTTGCCCCTCATCCTCTGTTACTGGAACGAGCTCACAAGACTTCTTGGATTCAACTCTTCCTCAAAATTTACATCCTTGTTTACGACTGTCTTTCTCTGCTATGGAATAAAGATCCTTTAGGCCTTTGAAGTCTCACTCTAACCAACAAACAAACTCTTCCTGGTGGAATGCTCCAACTTGGTCCTTTTCTCTACTAGTACATAGATATACATTGGACCTATGCTGCGGGGAAGTGCCCTCCCCCCTACCGCTTCACTCCCGAAGCGCGTTCCTAGAGGGAGCGATTAGGAATCGCTCCCGGGAGTGCGATTCTGGATTGCTCCCTTTTGGGAGGGATTTTAGGGAGTGCACTCCCTGATGAAAAAAAACGCTCCCTGTTTTTTCAGGGAGCGACCAGGGAGCAATGAGGGAGCATCGCTCCCAGAGCGCTCCCTGGAGCTAAAACAACACTCCCTAATCGCTCCCAGCAATTGAGGCCAATTTTTGTTTCTTTTTTTGGTTTTTGGAACCAAGACATAGTTCCACTTGGATTTTTGGGCATGGCTAGGGTTCATTTTGGGGATTTATTGAATGGTAATGTGATATTCTCCTTATCTTTCATTTTCTATCCTTTTACTTAAATTTTTAACATTACCATTAATTGTTTCAGGATGTTTGAGAGTGGTTCCAACCTCATCGGACTTCATATGCAAAAAGTAGAATTTTAGATCCCATCCAAATTTCAGCAGACTTAATAGTTTTCAGGATTTTAGGATTGCAACATATCCATTGGATTATAACATGTATGAGGGTAAGGGATTGGAATTTAATCAAGCACATCAACCTCTCTATGTACCTTGATGTTGGCGGTGTTGATGCTTAATTGTTGAAGTTGATTGAACTCCTCTGTCATCACCTTAATAAAAATGTACCCTTCAATCAACAAAAATCACTTATTAAGCATGGGAAGCTTTTTCTATCTGAATGTTCCACTCCATGCCCTAGCATATGTCCTTACACCAAAATATTATTCTCCATATTGGTTGGCTCAACTAGCACCTGGGGGTGGTGTTAGAAAAAAACCACACACATATCCAGAGGTGTAGAATGGTTATATGCTTGCATTAGACAAGTTGGTCCCTAATGAGGAGGAGTGTGCTCAAGTACGAAGTGAATTTTTTAGCAAATACATCAATGAACATGAAGTCTTTGGTAACCTACATACAACCAAAGATCGAGATAGGTTGAGTCATATCGAATGGTGGAACATGTATTGCTCCTCTAACACATATCTGCATAAATTGATGGTGAGGGTGCTTTCATAGGTTAACATTTCTTCTGTAGAACAATGTTGGAGCACCTACAACTTCATCCACAACGTGAAGAGAAATAGTTTGAATGTAGATCAAGCAGAGGAGTGTGCTCAAGTACGAAGTGAATTGAGCAAATACATTGGTGAACACGGAGTCTTTGGTAACCTACATGCAACCAAAGATCGAGATAGGTTGGGTCCTATTAAATGGTGGAACATGTACTGCTCCTCTACCATATATCTACATAAATTGGCGGTGAGGGTGCTTTCATAGGTTGTTAACACTTCTTCTGCAAAGAGGTGTTGGAGCACCTACAACTTCATCCACAATGTGAAGAGAAGTAGTTTGAATGTAGATCGAGCATTATGTGTACTACAACTTGACGTTGTTGTCCCATTATTGTGATGCGACCAAGAATGATGGAACATATTTGATTTGGGACAAGAACCCAGAGGAGGGTAATTTGGAGGATGGAGCCATAGCATTAGAGCGCTTGGAGGCTGAACTATTGGGTGATCAGATCAGGATGGTGATCAAATTCATACATTAGAGATGCCACACCCCCAACCACCAATAGGTTTTCATATGTAGGAGCTTTGCCTTTATCTTACAACTCTTTGGTAATGAATATGATGCTTTGTTTCATTTCATGGTTGATGTTATCTATTAGAGTTTGTTGATTGCAAATATTATATGTTGAAACTTGAAGGTTAATGTTTTTGATAATTGATCATTTGATGGCAATGTTATAAGTTATAGCTCCTAGATGATTGATGTTATATGTGTACTAAATGATTGTATCTATGCTTTCATGTTTTCTATAGCGAATTTGGCATTCTACATGTTTTTTTAAAATATATGTATCAAAATATATTAAAATATGTATTATATAAAAAACGCTCCCAAAATAGAAGCTTTCGAAAATTTCGCTTTTCGCTCCCGCTCCCCGCTCTCAATAGCCTTGCATTGGACAATCAAAGGTGCATAAATAACTCATGTTTGGCTTCACACCAGTGAATGCCTCCTGGTATCTTGTCCTCCAAGATCCTATGAGGACATCTCTTTTGAATGTAAACTACTGTGTTGAATGTTTATGCCCAAAGGAACATCGATAAGTTCTAGCCATGTATCATGGTCTTAGTAGCTCCTATGATGGATCGATCCTTCTATTCTGCAACTTTGTGTTGTTATGGGTTGTACGAAATAATTAGCTCCCTCTTGATTCCAACATTCTTGCAGAAACCCTTGAATTCCTTGGAGGTATACTCACCCCCATTACTCGATCTCAAAACTTTGATCATCTTCCTTTTTTGGTTTTTGACTAGAGCTTTGAACTCCTGAAATTTGCTAAAGACCTCATCCTTGGTCTTTAGGAAGTAGATCCAAGTTTTGTGAGAGAAGTCATCAATGACGGAAACATAGTACATGCTTCCTAAGATTGATACTAATGACATCGGTCCACATACATCCAAATGCACTAGGTCTAGAATCTCCTTAGACCTATGCTCGCTTCTTGGGAAAGCAACCTTGGCATGCTTGCCAAGCGCACACCCTCTACATCCTCCCTTTTACTCAAAGTTGAACTCTGGAAGACCTATGACTATTTCCCTCATAATAGGCAGTGCACTATGATGCAGGTACCTGATCCTCTTGTGCCACAACCTACACAAGTTGTTCATGTTATGAACTAGGACATGAACAAGTTCATTGTGTAACTTGTATAAGTTGTCTTCTGTAACCCTGATTGCCTGTGTTGATTTTGGGATAGACTCCTCTAATTTTTTAAGGACTTGTTGGTTGTTGAACTTTACTGCAAAGCCCTTATCTTTCCTAACCAAAATTGAAAGCAATTTTTTCGTAAGAATTGGAACAAAGAACACATTGTTTAAAGTCTAAAGAGTTATTTGATTGGTGCTGGAAGAGAATGGTGCCAACTCCTGCTACATGATACTTTGCATCATCACCAAGCTCGACCTGAACTCCTAAGTTGTGCTTTTTTAGACTTGAAGATAACTCCTTGGTTGATGTCATATGCCTAGATGCTACACTATCCACAGACCAAGCGCTCCTTAGGATTGTGCTGGTAGAAATGCAAGATACCATCAAGGAATTCTTCTCGAAGTTGGAGGCAAACTCTTTAATCCGAGTTTTAGAGTTTCTACCTGATTCTGCCGTTGCTTTCCTTTCCCCTTCTTCTTGTCTGGACACTGTGATGCATAATGTCCATGCTTATGACATATGAAGCACTTGATTTTACTCAAGTCCTTCCCTGGCTGCGAGGTTGACTCCTCACCCTTGCTGGGTCCTTTACCTTTGCGCTTCTTCATTTGACCAAATAAGGCATGGTCACCGTCACCTCCCTCCTTGTTGGCTTATGACTCCATTCAAGTCTCGTCCTGGATATAGTCATCCCATAGCCTTTCAAAGGAGAGAAGATTCTCTCGAGCACAAACACCTTGGACAAATGTTTCTCATTGAGATGAGAACCCATTCAGTGTATTATTCACTAGCTCTTTATGTTCATTCTTCTCTCCAACTGCTACAATCTGATCACTAATTTGTGTGACCTTCATTATGTAAGTGGTAACTGTGTTTGATCTAGTCATCTCTATAGATCTAAGTCCTTTATGTAATATCATCTACTTGTTTATGTTCTCGCTTTGGTAAAGGCTAACCAGGGCATCAAACATATCTTTCGTTGTTTTTTTCTTGGATATATGATGGATAAAAGGATCCTTTATAGCATCCATGATCATCTAGTTGGCTTTCACTTCTTTATTCTTGTGAACTCCCAAATCCCGTGGATATGTTAGTAGATTCATTAAAGTTTGGACAATATCCAAGTGATCATTGTCTTCCAATAGGATAGTTACCCTGACTTTCCATGATAGGAAATTTGGGGCACCTTCCAGTCTGTCCTCGAACCTAATGCTAGTTGACGCCATCTCTAAGCTCTAACATACAAACTCTTAGTTCTAATAGGTAAGTAAGCACTGCCTCTGAAACCCTCTAACTGCTGGTTTTGGTTCTTGATAGTTGCTTTTGGTGGTTCACTCTTTAGATCTTCAATCAGAGAAGCTTTGATACCATGTGGAAATTCCAAACCCTAGTTGACGTTCTCAATCATACAAGTCTGTTATTCAATTGCAGAAATAGAACTTCTTCACATAGCAACAATCACAATAGCTGGAAAGTAAATAATGGAAGTGTAAAACAATCACACACATACACAGGGAATTTCTCCTTCAAATAGGCTTATCCTTCAACTAATCAAAGTTTACAAGGTAACCTCCATAGTCTGCTTAAAACCAACAGCTGCATGTGTAAATATTTGATCCAGAGTTCACTACTCCCTCTGGATCGCAAGGAGATCTCAAGCAGTATGAGTCTCGATATCAATACAACATTAATATGAACTCAAACAATTAGATCCGCATTTACCAACTGAACAATATAAATGCAATCATACATAAACAACAAATATACCCTAGAACCCTTTCGGGAGAAACCAACAAACTATGGGGCTATCTTCTTTCTCGAGCCCAGAGCATATAGGAAAAGAGACAAGTACAATACAGGGTTACCTCAGTAATCTTTTCTGGCCAACTCAAGATTTGCATGCATCCAACTAATGCATGCACGGAAGAGATAAGCCCTAACTGGAAAACTGGATCTGAATGTCCCTGTATCCGCCTTTGCCTGATCTATCTGTCTCTATCCTCAGCTCTGCTCTGCTCGCTCTGAAGACTGCCCTGTGACTGAAAACGTCCTCTTCTTGCATGCACAAGTGTGCCCTCCCTCCAACCATGAAAGACTCGTACTGAATCAGATCTCAGCAGATCTGAGCTCTAATCGTCACTGATCTTTTTCAATCTCTGAGACAAAGATACTCTGTAAGTTACAGATACTCAAATGCTCTACTGGATGCGGTACGAGCTTCTCCCTCCTTGAAGAATGCGCCCTCCTTCACATGTGAAGTCGTCCTCCTCTCTCTTGATCTATCTCAGATCAATGATTTCACTAATGAAGACAGTCACCTCCTGTCTTCCTTATAACATCTCATCATCAAGTTAGGTTTACCAAAAACCTAAAATGGCTGCATGCAAAACTCACTTTTGCATGCATGCATGCAAACCTTTGCATGCATTTCTCTCCAATCATTTTCCTGGTTAATATTTTAACAGCATGCTAAACAAATCGCCCTAGAACTGAGTTGTAAGGCTTGCTTAGAAGGTATGGCTTGCATAGAAAATGAATAGTAGCTATATGGCTTGCACGTCCTGCTGTACGACTACTATATAGGTCTGTACGGACTATATGGATATGTATCATGCAAACTGTACCATAAGGACTGTACTTCAACCTACTTGTTGCTGGTTGATCCTCTTGCACTTGTTCAATTGTCCAATAGAAACTGTGTAGGAACTCTCTATCTTGTCTTGTCTTTATACTTGAGCTGAAACCCTAATCTCTTAGTGATATGTACGATTGAGATTAAATCTAAGTCACTAATGTATTAAATACAATTTATTAGACTCAACAATTATATATAAGATTGTTCACTTTTTCCTAAAAGTGAATAACAAAATAGAATTATGTTGAACTACTTCCAGCATGTTCACACTGAACCTATGTGGAAGTTCTTGTTTGAGCTATATTCTTCAATTGACTGTATGGCAACTACTGTATGATCTATACAACCTCCTCTTCCTGCTTGAATCGATTTTCTCTCTCTCTAGTTGCTTCCTTGCTTGACTGTGAACTGTGTCCGAGTCTTTATATCTTCTTTGTATTTATCTAAGCTACCACGATTTGGATATGGATCTGCAAGATTTCTGAAAAGCCAGGATTTGAATACGGTGGGGAAACGACACATACAAGCAATATAAATATATTTTTATAATTTTTAAAAATAAATTTAATATAGTACATTGACTATTTTATACA
Organism: Larix kaempferi; assembly: GCA_027924585.1. NCBI lineage: Eukaryota > Viridiplantae > Streptophyta > Pinopsida > Pinales > Pinaceae > Larix > Larix kaempferi. The sequence goes on along the minus strand of BSBM01000767.1, from coordinate 10,026,583 downwards.
AGTTGAATTTTTTTCATGTGGTTCACAGCCCCGGAAGATGGAGGGCTTGCTACATCCACAGTAATAATTCTCAGGGGGCCCACCTGAAGGACCCAGATATTTGAAGGGGGCCCACACTATCGGCTCCAGTTTCAGGAGCCTAACCCTGAAGGACCTAGGGATTTGAACCTCCGACCTCGACTGCTTCGGTCTTGGACTCGAAAGCTCCAACCAACTGAGCTACCCCTCGGGGCTTATACAAGTTGAATTATAATCTTAGTATATACATTTTTTAATTAAAAATAATAATTAAAGTTTAAATTATACTTATAAATAATAATTAATAGAGTACATCAATTATTTTATATAAATTAAATTATAAACTTATAATATATAAATAATAATTAAATTATAAATAATACTTATAAATATAACCAATTTAGTACATTAATTATTACATATAAGTTAATTGAATCATAAACTTATACTATAACTTTTCAATGCATATACTATGACTTATAAGCTAATTATTAATGTCCTAATGCATTTATAAACTCAACACCCTTGATGCACTATAAACAAATCTGCAACATGGGACAATGGCCAACGGATGAAAGTGTATGTCCATGCAGGAGGATGGTCAATTCAATAAGAGAATGGTCATGCAACTTCACTATTCCAAATTTCATCCTTGGGATACATTTCAGTTTAAAGAGGTACGTTATTGAGCAGATCCTAGGTGAATCTGGATCCGATCCAGGGATCCATGGATCTCTCCCTAGGACAGACAGATTCAATAACACAGTTATTTATGTTTTGTCTAAAAACCTAAACTGCTAAAACCCTAATCTCATATTGAGATAGACAGTTGAGATTAAATACTGGTCTAAGTGATTAATGTATTAAATATACTTTATTAGACTCAACTATGAAACATAACACTTTTTCCTAAAGCAAATTACAAAATAGAATTAATTATGCACTTTTCCTAAGTGGGTACTGTTGCCACACAAACTGATGCCCCTAAAGTGCAAGGTTCTCACAAGGGTTAAGCTGGGAGCAACTATTAGAAGTGTTGCCACTGTCACCTAGACAACAACTTCTCTTCACTTTAGTGATTTGGATGAAGATCCAATCACAAGGGGGGGAATTCCCCAAGCCAACTTTGTCATAAATGATCTAACAATATTTTAGAGTTAATTAGATTGCAAAACATCAACTATGAAGGATGTGAAATGTGTTTGTAATTGATTTGACATATGCTGGAAAAGATAAATAAATCATGCAAATGCTTTTAAGGAAACTCATGAAAGTAAAGACTTGCTTATGCGAACATTGCATATTGATTCCAGATTTGTAAAGAGAGCTGTAATAACCAAATGCAAGTAAATCCTTAAATTATTAACGAAGTTATTTTAATTGAATTACTTTAACCAAAGGTATTAATAGTGCTTGAACTTCCAAATCTGAAATAGCACATTCAAATAAAAGATTGCTTAAACCCTTAAAAATATGTGAAAGTGAAAAGTGGATGAAAGCAATTGATTGCCAATAATTAGATCTAATTCTGAATTATGTAAGCACTGACATGAAAATGTTAAGAATGCTCAATAATGAATTGTTCCCATGTAATCCTGAGATCTTAAAGTGCAAAATGGAGTGCTGGTATAATTTGAGTAAAAGTGCTTATGTTGCAACCAATAACTTAATTATATTTTAACCCATTGAAAATTGTGAAATTGGAGTGAAAAGAATTTAAAGCATAAATTAAAATTGCATGCCAATTCTGAAATAACATCCCACAAAATGTGCTTTAGTTAACCGATTTTAACTCTTGTTATAAAGCTGATTTTGCCAATAGAACAAGGCCAAATTACTTGAGGCAATTCCAAATTAAGAAGCAATTTGGTAGCTGTTTATAACCATAAAAGAAAGATGTATTCTTTAAGTTAAACAAAATGTTTATAACAACAGCAAGTAAAAGTTGCCTTTAAATCTGAATTATTAACCCATAAATAGACTAAAAAAGAGAAATGATCTAGGCTAAAACAATGAAAAAATCTAAAAATAAAAGTTGCCTTTAAATCTGAATTATTAACCCATAAATTTGTCCTAAAAATGAATGAAAATTTTGTTTTAGAGCAGAAAATTAAATAAACAAGACAGAATTGTATAAGATATTATTATTATATGAATTACAACAAATTAAAGATTAATTAGCCTTGTGAAAGCTGTTGGAAATAGTGCAACTTCGGAAGCTATTCTTATTATATTATCGTTGTAGCTCCTACGGGAGAAGATATTGATGTATTTGATCATGTAAATCCTTGAAAGAATCAATGTAAACCTCGGGGTGAAAACACACAAAAAAAGTATCTTTAAATGTTATTTTATCTTCCCCCAAGACAAGTCGGCCTTGTCAGTTAGACATGTTGACCCTGTGGGTAAACTGCCCCAAAACAGTGGGCAGTCTGCCTCAGACAATGGGTAGAACTGCCCCAATCAAGTTGGCCCAGTTAGGGAAAGTCAGGTCGGCCCAGTAAGGGAAAAAGTCACTTTTGATGTGTATAAATAGAGAGGTTGAACTTCTCATTTGGACATTCACTCAAGCAAGTTCGCACTAGTGAGAGAGAAGTTCGCATCTGCAGCTAGATAAGTGATTTTTGGGGTTCTTCACTATTGGAGAAGTTTCTCTATTATTTTTCTTGGGTTTTCGCTCCTATTATCCGGATGTACATCGTTCTCTATTGGAAGGTGTGAGCTCGGGGGAGACAAATAGCTTTGTCTATGGTTGGGAGATGATTGTTCTTATCATTGTGGTTAAACGAGTGCTACACTCATTTTGTTTCTGTGCTTTGCCATTCTTTTAGTGATCCTAGTTATGCTGCTATAAAAACTAACATGGTTTCAGAGCAGTACTAAAAGAAGCCATTGCCGGAAACTAGGGTTTCAATTTTCAGGGTCTTCCCTTATCAGTTTGGATTGAAAAGAGCATTGGAATCTTCGCCCTAGGGAAGGTGCATCTTTTGGTGAAGGAAAAATCTAGTTTTGAGAAGTTTCATTTTTGACCTAATTCTACAGCTGTGGCAGTTACTGCAGAAATTAATGTTTCAAGTTTTGGACTGTCCGGTCCACAGTTTTTGCCCAATCTTACCTTCTCTCAACTCGCCTTGATAGGGCGCATCTATCTGTGGAATTAGTTTTGCATGAATCCAAACTTCATTTTTTACCTAGCTCCTGCTAGGGTTTTTGGTCTAGATCTGCAGTCAAGATGATTGGAATGAAGGTTGAAGATCGACTTGATGGGCTTCCAACTTCATTTCTTGGAAGTCTAGGGTTCTTCTCATATTAGAAGAAAATGATCTTTTGAAGTTTGTCAACGAGAACGTTCTAGAACCAGAAGTAGAAGATGACAAGTCTCATTGGAGAAAGAATGATGCAAGAGCAAGAAGAATCTTGGTGGACTCAGTCAAAGATCATTTGGTTCCTCAGATCTCACAAAAGAAGACAGCTAGGAAGATGTTCAAAACCCTAAAGAATTTATTTGAACATAGTAGCATCAATGTTACTCTCACATTGAGGAATCAACTATCGAATCTGAAGATGTCAAAGTCAGAATCGATTGCTGAGTACTTCATGAGGATCTCATAACTAAGGGACAAGCTAAGTTCTAGTGGAGAATCCCTTGATGATAAGGAGCTTGTCATAACCACTTTAAATGGTCTCCCACCCTCTTGGGAATCATTTATCCAAAGTATAAGTGGACGAACCAAGTTGCCCAAATTTGACAGGTTATGGGCAGATTGTACTCTGGAAGAGACGAGGATTGCAACAAGGCAGGAACTTCATGGCCCTCAATCCGAAGAAAATCAAGCATTTACAACTCATGTCAAGAAAGGCAGAGGAAAAGGAAGAAAGTTTCATAACCATAAGAATCAAGAGAGGAGATCAAGTCCTCCTCCAGACCTGAAGAAGAAGAAGAAGGATCTCTCGCATATTCAATGCTTCTAGTGCAAGACATATGGCCATTACGCCAGTAATTGTCGAAGTTCAAACAAAATGAAACATGAAGCCTCAACTGCTGATATCGATGAAGATACTCCACATAAGAAGTCAAGGAACGATGATTCTAAAGAAAGTGCAGAAGATCGTCGAAAGGAGTTCTTCTTCTAGTACTCCCCATATTGAGGTGATGATATGAAGATCCATACTGTGATGATCTTCCAACAAGAAAAAGAAGAGCATATGTCTCTCATGGTTCCCATAAGAAGGTAGTGGGAGCCCACACACAAAACAATAAGTATTTGGATTTATTGCTCTTGTAGATTAGATCTGTTGATTTTGAATATGCTTCCATAACAAGTTGTATGCAGATCTATATTCCTAGAATTAGGAAGGATGTAGAGCAATGTGATCTAGTTCCTTTATTGATGAATAGTAGGCTCATATAGTATTTGTTATGTATATGATTGTTTAAATAGCAGTAATGCTGCACAACTTTTATGAACCATCTTGGATGATATCTCCTTCTAACATGCTTAGAGTAGTACACACTCTTGATAGTATGTTCTAACGGAGATAGCAGACATCCAAATAGTTATCATATATGTGTTGTGCCGAAACATTAGTTAAGATGCCTACATACCTGTATAAACTATTGCCATTGCATTAAAATAGAAATTGGTAAAATTTGATTATGTATTGTCGCTAATCATCTGACAGGGTTTTGACTTGTAGGGAAAAGACCATATGATATGGCCTACAAGAGAAGGATGATGAGACTTGTTCTGATGAACAAGTGATGGACATGTGAATCCTGTTGATGTTCAGATCAATCAAAAGCAAGAAGCTTCTAGGAGCATGACTCTCAGCATAGAAGGACGACTCCTAGATAAAGCAGTTAGATGGTAGTCATGACTATACAACAGCGGACAGATGAGGACCTAATACATCCAGATATATACCCACAGGCCTAGAGGATCTCATATAGAGATTGGTGTTTGGGAGAAGAAGGCTCCAACGGATGTCGGTCTCTCTCTACTATAGATGTTTGATTCTTCAATGATTATGGAAAGCAATTGGTTTCCAGTCAGAGTCATGATAGAAGAATTAGAGTATGCTAGTCTTGGAGGACGTGAGTTACTCAGTTGGTTTCTGAGGAGGAACACATCCATTCAGTTAGAATTGTGCCTCAGGATTCATAACATATTACTAATGATGATCCCCTATTTGTGATACTGTATACTGGTGATCTATTCCTCACCGAGACAGAGATATTGATTGTCAGATATAGAGGGAGTTAGAGGATCTTGGCTTATTGCATCACTGATTGATGGTGTGGCAGAAGCTTGATGAGGTTTTCCTAGGATAAGGAAGAACACAATTGAGATCCTGAACAAATCTAGCATGATGACTGTGATTACATAGCTACACTGATGATGATGCTATTGACAGTCGAGAGGATATTTGATGTACTTGGTCATCATCGGGAAGAATACTTATGCTCCAGAGAGGAAGCAGGATGCTCAACTACAGAGGGAGCAGGATGCTCAGATGCAGAGGGAGCAGAGCGCTCCAGCACAGAGGGAGATGTGATGAACATGATTGTAATATCGGACAATATTAGCCATGTGTCTTGGCTAAGGGCGAGTGGTCCGATGGTAGTACCACATCTTCTCCCAGACACCCTGTGATGGGTGGGGAGACTAGTCCCTTGATATTCTCCCATACAGGTGCATGAATTTTGATTTGTTATTATTTATTGGCATTTCATGTTTAGAATAGGGCAGGACATAAATGTCTGCCCCGATATATTTGATGCCTCTGTTAGCTGATATATTTGCAGGTCTCATAAGATTCTACGAGAGAACAAAATGGGACCGTACTTTTCTCCCGGACACCCTATGATTGGGTGGGGAAATAAACCCTTGATGAGTAGTGATGATGTATTGAGCAGGTGTTCCCCCAGTATTAGCCACGAGATTTGGCTAGGGGTGAATGGCTCAGGGTGGAACAGTGCCTTCTCCCAGTCATCCTAAGATGGGATGGGGAGATTGGTTCCTAGTTGCACACACTATCCTCCTAGAGGTTGAGCATCGGGCATTCTTTCAGTATTGGCCTCTGTAACTTGGCTAGAAGTGAATGACCCAGGGTGGGACAATGCCTCCTTCTCCCAGTCATTTTGAGATAGGATGGGGAGATTAGTCCTTGGTTGCTCACTCATCAGAATGGGGTTGTGTCCTATCCCAACCATCCCGTGAAGGGATGGCGAGATTGATCCCATGATTGATTCCCTCGGTAAGAGGGAAGGATGACTTTACTCCCTGACACTCTGTGATGGAGTGGGGAGAGTGATTACATGATTATATCTCTTGCTAAGAGGGAAGAAAAGATGATATAGAGATGGACATTTACCTTGCTTCTACACAAGTACCTCTGCTCGTCCATGTTCTCAGCCAGGCATGGGAGGATCCCATTGGCAGTAGAGACGGACAGTTAGTAGATGGTCGTGTGAAGCTTATGAGAAATCTCTTGGACATCCAGGTTGAATGGAGAGGCCATTGCATTCTCCGGATCACTCTAGGATAGAGTGAGGAGATCTCTCGGACATCCTGATAGGATGGAGAGGCCAACGCACACTCCCGGACACTCAGTAGAGTGGGGAGATCTCTCGGACATCATGGACTTGATGGAGAGAATTAGTGCATTCTCTATATCACTTTGAAAAGAGTGAGGAGATCTCTCAGACATCTTGAGATGGGATGGAGAGGCTGGTGCACACTTGCGCACACTGGTACTCTTGGACTCACCGAAGGACTGGTTGAGTTGGTGCATGTTCCCCGAAGGATTGGGCTGAGTGGATGCACATTGTGTTGACTCATTGAAGGATTGGTTGAGTTGGTGCATGTTCCCCGAAGGACTGGGCTGAGCGAATGCACACTGTGTTGACTCACCGAAGGACTGGTTGAGTTGGTGCATGTTCCCCAAAGGACTGGGTTGAGCTGAGGCACATTGTATTGATGCATGATTCCCGATGGACTGGGATGATGGGCTCTTCGATGGACTGTGCATAGTTGTTGAGCTGATGCATGATTACCAATGGACTATGATGATGGACTCTCCGATGGACTGTGCAGAGTCGTGGAGCTAGTGCATGTTCTCCGATGGACTGGATTGAGCTGATGCACGGAGATTGATTTGTTGACACTTCTCGACGGATTGAGATTGTGTTGGAAGACCTTCCTTATGATATAGAGAGGTTAGAGATAACTGTGATGTACAGATGATATCCAGATACTAATGATGCCTCCTTGGCTAAGAGGGAGTGTTGGAGTAGTAGCCACGTGAGGAATCACCTCATAGGTCGACCCAAGAAAGAATAAAATTAGAATACTTTCCTTATTGAGAGGGAGTCTTGGAAATAGTGCAACTTCGGAAGCTATTCTTATTATATTATTGTTGTACCTTCTACGGGAGAAGATATTGATGTATTTGATCATGTAAACCCTTGAAAGAATCAATGTAAACCTTGGGGTGAAAACACACAAAGAAAAGTATCTTTAAATGTTATTTTATCTTTCCTAGGACAAGTCGGCCCTGTTAGTTAGAGAGGTCACTCCAGTGGGTAAACTGCCCCAAAACAGTGGGCAGTCTGCTCCAGACAATGGGTAGAACTGCCCCAGTTAGGGAAAGTCAGGTCGGCCCAGTAATGGAAAAAGTCACTTTTGATGTGTATAGATAGAGAGGTCGAACTTCTCATTTGAACATTCACTCAAGCAAGTTCGCACTAGTGAGAGAGAAGTTCGCATCTGCAGCTAGAGAAGTGATTTTTGGGGTTCTTCACTATTGGAGAAGTTTCTCTATTATTTTTCTTGGGTTTGCGCTACTATTATCTGGATGTACATCGTTCTCTATTGGAAGGTGTGAGATCGGGGGAGACAAATAGCTTTGTCTATGGTTGGGAGATGATTGTTCTTATCATCGTGGTTAAACGAGCTCCACACTCATTTTGTTTCTATGCTTTTCCATTCTTTTAGTGATCTTAGTTATGCTGCTATAAAAACTAACAAAAGCAACTAAATTTTTAGGTTGTAAAAGTAGAAAATTAAAGATAAATTAAAAATTTAAGTGCCTTGTGAATTCTGACTAGTGCCTAATTAATTAGTTTGGGCAAATGCGGTCCAAAGGAAACTCAAGAGAAGTTGTGATCAAAGAGTGGAAGGGGTTGAAAAACTCAACCCTACTCTAGTCTTTGATAGCTAAATCAACTTCAGCATTCATCCAAGGAGAATCCAAGAGTTGTGATATCCAATGATCTTGCATTCATAGAGAGATGCCACTAGAAAAACCAGAAGTAACATACATCAAGTGTAGATTGGGATGCTAACTAATGATAATCCATTGACAAACCTTTTAAAGAAAGGTAAAGAATTTACCAAATTATTACCCAAGATCAACAATTGGGGAGAGCATCCATGATCATAGCACCAAGCATCAAATTCTGAAATGAACATCTTCAATAAACACTGACAAGTTTCATGCTAAGAGAACTAAGCAAAATAGTAAAATAGTAAAATACTTTACTCTCCACAAGTTCTAGCAAGTTTTACAATGAGAGGAGGGTCTCTTATATAGGGAGTGTTACTACGCAAACTAGCAAGTGTAGTTAAAGCCCCAAAGATCGCTACTAGTCCACGGTAGCTTGAGAGGTGTTACGCACTGTCACCTCAATAACCACCTCTATGCACTTCTGATTGGCTCTTTTCCAACTTGAGGGGGTGTCCCTAGGATAGGATTGCTAGGCTATGGCAATGAGGGAACAAGGTGATTTGGAAGAGATAGCCTTAACAAAACAGAGTTGTAGTTTTTAGGGTTTTTGAATAGGTGATGGAGAGACCCAAATATTAGTGCCAATATCTGACTAGGGCAATGGAGTCAAGGTGAATCAAATGGCAAGTGAGGCCAAGAAGAATACCCTTCAAGAGTTGGTCTACTTCTTTCAAAGGTTAGGGGTCAGGACTATGGAAATTAGTCACTTACCCAATGAGGATAAACAATGGATTTCAAGGTCCACAAGGGGGAGCTCCAACGGAAGAAAGTCCCTAGCCACCCAAAAAAACCATTCAAATGCATAATCAAGACAAGGCCAAAACACTTACCCCAACCAACAAAAGAGAATGTGTGAACCAAAAGCCCTAGAGGCCCTCCTTCCAAGAATTATCAACAACTATTTTTTGGATCGATCTTGAGAGGTTTGTACAAGACTTGAACTTTCCAGCATTAATCCTTGTGCGTAAACATAGGACCAAGAAGAAAAAGTTTCAAAATGACAACACTTCACCACATAAAAGAGATTAAATCTAGTATATCAATCAAAAGAGATTAGAAGGGCAATAGTATAATCGACTACATGTGTTGCTCCTAGATCTCTAAGTAATTAAATATACATAAGCAAAACAAAGACAATGAATGTTTACTTTATAAGACTCAAAGAGCCTTGCCAAGCTAGATCAATCCACAATTACAACATAAGAACCAAATTGAAATTATACAAGTATACCTCAACCAAATGCATGCATGAGAATGGAACAATAGCCACCAAATTTGACCTCCAAAGTCTTCATATCTTATTACTCAACAAAAGTTTGCACATTACAGGAGCAAAGGTTCTATGCTTTCCATCATGAAGAATGGAGCAAGAGATACCTCGCTTTTATAGCACAAGAGAGAGGGAGGGGCGCATTAGCTCCAAAAGGAGAGAGGGCGCATCATGTGAGAGATACGAGGGATTGAATCCCATTGATGTAGGATGATGAGGGAGTTAGAGTAAATGAGGGAGGCGCCACCTCACAAGAGGTGCGCCCCCTCTACATTGGGATCTCCACCCTCTAACAAGATGGCGCCACCTCATTTGATTCGGTCTTTACATGAGATATGCGCTCCACTAATCCTCACATGGAGTATGGCGCATCCCAAACTTTAGCTATTCGCCATCCATGCCATATGACTATTAAAACACATGCTTTATTCACTTACTTAAGTCGCCCTCCACATGTGATGAGTTTCCACCTCATTCATCATGTTTAAAACATGCCTTTTTGATTTTCACAATTTGTCCTTTGGTGCATTTTGTGTCATTCTTAGCATTTATTTGTCATTTTGTCGCCTCTTTAGGAAAAAATGCTCCGAGTGATGATTTAATCACTCAAAACATAGGAGAAGTGGGTCCTAGGGTAAAGAGGATGCTCTGAGTGTGAAAACGAACATCGCCACGCCAAATTCCGCTTGCAGATCATACTTTTATTACAATTTGAAAATTTCCAATTAAACCATTAAAAAATGGTCTTAATTTTACGGAAAAAATCATTTTTACCGGAATGAACTCAAACTCCTAGGGGACCTCATGCATGTCCATACGAATCATTATTGATGGCTAGCACGTTAAAAATACATAGACACTTAGGCTTTAATAACCTCCTAAGGTTCGACCACCATGGAAAATAGTAAATACTCCAGCTTTGGAGGTGTGAGTGAAAAACTCAGGAATTATACGCCATTGAAGCGTAACGCATAATTCCCAAGGAAAAACCACTCTAGGGTATCCCCTTGATAGCTAAACCTAAGGTAGGCCAAGCCTTTTACAAAAATACCATGCTTAGACCAACTTATTACAATACCCCCAAGGGGGTCTGGACATGCAAATTTTACAAAGGGCCAAAAATTTGGCCTGATGAACTTCTGAACTCTGGTAGTGAACAAGGTGAGTTGTTCAAGTCTTTTAAGGTTCACAAGGAGTCCACCCAAGTGCAACTTAGTGGAGAAAAGGTCCACCAAGGACAAATGTGATCCTAGGACATCTTGTTCAGTGCTACAAAGAATTCATCAAGTCTTCTCCAAAATTTCAGAGTTTGCATAGTCAATGTATCAGTTTCTTTGGGGGTCAAAAGGTGGAAAATCCATATCTTGAGTTCTAGAAGGTATCCTGAAGATGTAAAACCATATTTGGATACTCATTTGGCCACTTACCTAGGTATATGAAGTTAGACTGTTCATTACTGCCCTAGATCAATTATTTCCAAAAATGTGGTGGGCCTCTCTCTAGAAATTGAAGTGCTGAATTTTATAAACGTGCATGGTGATGATTTATTCAGTATTTTGAAGATCTGATGGTAGATTTGGGAACCCAATTGGCCCTTGTACAACCTCCAACCCTTGCATGTCAAAACACTCTTCCAGATTGACCAGATTCAACAGGGCCTTATTTTCAATGTCAGTGGGCAACTTGAAAACTTCATGAATGTGCATGGGAGTGAATCAACCACTTCCAGGACAACAAATTGGTATATTTGCATACCCAATTGCCCCAACTACTCAATTCATCAGTCTCCTTGCAAGGCGTTGTCCATCTAGGCCTTCTTCCAGGTACAGGGCGGTATGCAGGCTTATTTCAGGCTAATAATGGATTGATTGATGGCACACCTAAGGTTTTTCATTAAAAAACCCTAAGTTGGTGTCTAATTATTTATTAAGATGTCATAAAGTGCACTTATGTTCTAATTTTCAATTGAGGATGCACTTTTTAATTTATTGAGATAAATTAGCCCAAATTGCCTAAGTCGATTTGGCCAAATTGACTAATGGCACACATGTTGAGGCAAATTTGGATGATGTGGCACTTTGCCACACATGTGGAGGTGTTTTAAAGGCATCTAAAGCAAATCTCAATGGAAGATTAAGTCCCATCCCTTTATTTGGCTCCCTAGCACATGGATCAACCCTCCTTGAGCAAATCGTGGGCCTCCAGTGACTTCATCTTGAAGAGTGGTTTTGGTCAGTGCTCAAAGTGAGGAAAACAACACATGGTTTTGTAAACAATATATGGTATTTTCCTCTTGTATTGAAGAGACCCGTGGTATTTGGAAAATATTTTAATATTTTTGATAATTAAACCACGGAGGGCACCTTCTAGGCCCAACGACTTGGCAATATTTGACAAATTTTATTGTAAGAGGGTTGGATCTAGACCCTAGATCTAGCAACCACCCTCCTAGAGATCGTTAAAGTGTAACTACTCATTGTAACAATCTTGTAACAAACCCTAATCTCATCTAAAATGAAAATTGACCCTTAGCTATTTAAATGAGGCTGATTTCTCCTCTAGGGGCAGAAATTTTGGCAATGCAATAAAATTTTCTTGCTTTTACTCTTGCTTGGTGTACTCGGGGCTCTTCTTGTGGAAGCTTATGGTGAGATCTTGATGTGATGGTGGATCTTGTCTTCACTAACTTGAGGTAATCTTGTATTGATGCTACTTGGGTCTAGTAAAGTAATCGGTATTTGCTACAACCTTGTCTATTATGTTGAAGTTTACTTATGTTTCAATAGATTGCTGCAACCTCTTTTGATCATGTTTGAACTTCATTCGCTAGATCTTTAACCAATGATTTGTGGTTCTTGTGTATTAGATGGATTGTTTTACTTCTTTATGATCACAGGTTTTCTATGAATTATTTGGAGTAGGGGATCTACTTGACTCCCTCAACTAGAAAAGGAGAGGGATGGTGTTATCCTCCACTCTCCCTTGATGATCTTCATTCACCTATTATTTAATTTTTGACTCCATTTGCCCAACTTGTTGTTTCCCTCAAGGCACTAGTCCAGGTTTTTGTTAAGATTAATTTTGTTGCATTTAACAATTTTTTCCATTTATCAAATCTTCTTACTGTTGCCCGCCGAGATGCACACCAACAACAAAAATCCTTCGAAAGTTGTTTCCTCACTACAAGTGGGAAAGGTGTGGCCTTGGGGGCAAGCAATGAGCCAGGTATTGTCACCTGAATCCCAGCTCCTCCGTTTAGGCAAACTCCTAACGAAGCCAAGGGGGGTTGTCCCTAACAAAGAGTTGTCTAAGGCTCTGTGTTTTTTTAGATGTTTTTATGGTGATGATGATGCAAATGGGTGTTATTTAGGAGTTTTTGTGTGATCACAGATTTACAATAATAACTTATATAATCGGAAACAACAATTGCAAGATAATTGAGATGCACAATCCACTTGATAATTTAAGTACAAGACACTCACAATATAAATATGAAATTGAAACTTAAGACAAATGCTTCAGATGGATAATAAGCAAATGAAATGATGTCAAGGACTAGTGCCTTATGGAGTCAAATGTCTTGAGTGCTTGGGTTGCTTGATACAAGAGTTCAGATGTGCTTGAGATCATTTTGCAATTGTTCTTGGTAAATTTTATTGTGTATTTTAGGGGTGATCTTGATTATTATGGCTAGGGAATTTCCAACTGATACGCAAGGTACTGGAAATCTTTCCGGGAAATATTCTAAATGGCTCGGTTCGAAAACATGACGGACCACCTAATTCTCTAGCTAGGTGCTCAATAGCTAACCAGCAACTAAAGTCTGAACGTGGCTGCCCGATGCCCCCACTTGGAATTTCCCCACTTAGATTATTTATCGATCAACGTTGGATTCGTTGGTTATGGGGGTGGTGAATTTATTATGGTTTGAAATTGAGAGATTAAGCAACCAATACCGTTTCTGAGTATTCCAACCTTTTTCAAGGTTGGCCAGAGCATATGCGGTATGGAGAAACGAATAAATTCCAATTTTAAGAGAGAATGAGTTGTGAGTGTTTTAGTTAGAGCATAAAAGACAAACCTCTTCGACAAAGAGTGCTCTTGATCCACCTTGTGGTGAGATTCAAGAGTCTTATCTAATCTATATGCAAATGCACAATGCAAACAATGCTCTCCGATAGAGAGTGCTCTTGACTTGTCTTATGGCAAGTTCAAGAGACTTTTGTGTTCTTTTTAAGGTTGAGAAATTATAAATGACAAGAACACAACAAATAGCTCAATTGAAATGAGAGACTAATCTAACAATTAGTATTCTAGAAATGCAAAAAGAACTAAACTAACAACTAGTGTTCAAAAAGTGAAACTAAGCTAGCAATCAAACCAATCAAGAAACAAAACACTACAAACTTCCCCAAATGGGGAAGTTGGGTGTGGGAGCCTTAAATCCCACTTGCGCTCTTTTATTAGATATTACAATGCTTGGGATTTTAACCCTTGAAGAGGAATGAAACTAGAAATAAAATGGAAGAAGCTCTTTACAAAAAGGAGAATGATTATGATCTTTGTATTCAAATCTCTTCCTCTTCTTGGTTTTGATTTCTCTTCTCGGTTTATTCTTCAAGAACCTACAACACAAATCAACTCAAACATCCATTATTATTAATCAAATCAAACTTGATAGTACACTAATCTATGATGAAATGCAAATTCAAATGAGATCTAATGCAAAATTAAATGAGATCTAGAATGCAAAGCTAGATAAAATGCAAACTTTTAAATGAGCTAAGAACTAAGAATAAGATCTAATGCAAACTTAACAACAATGAAATCTAAACTTAACCAAGAAGGGATAAATGGAAGAAACAAATGGAAGGTGAGAAGAGAGGATGGAGAGGGCTGCAAAAAATGAAGAAATAAGGCAGCAAACAAAAAGGAAAGGGCAGCGAGCAGAAAAAAAAGGCAAGGGCAGTGAGCAAAAAAGCAAGGAAAAAGGAGAGGACGAAGGTGAGGAAAAGAGACTTTGGGGAGTGCAAAAAGGGCAGCAAACTAACGGGACAGCAGCAAGCAAAAGTAGACTGTAATGGCATGGATGGGACAGCAGCAAAGCAAGGAGGAGCAGCGAAGAGATAGGAAGGGACAAGGAGGACGAGATGGCAAAGATCAAAGGAGAAAAAGAAAGCCAAACAAGGCAAGGGGAGTGGAAAAGCCAAAGAATGAAAAAAATGGAGTTTAGGGCTTCTTATAGTAACTAGTAACCAAGATGAAGTTGATTTTGTTTCAAGGATGGAACTTGGATCAAAAGAAAACTCTTTGTGCTTCTTTCTCTTGGATCAACCCCAACGCTTGTAGATCCTGAAAAGACAACAATGTTAAAACAAACCACTTGTGATAATGAAGATGAGCTAGATGCAACTGAGCTCACACCCTTCTCCAAATGGAAAGACCTATCCAAAACAAACAACTTAAAACCCATTGAGATCAAATATATATACTAGTATGCAAAGAACATCAAGATTTTATCAACATTGGTACAACTGAATACTTCTTGTTCACATAATCTTTGATAAAAATTGCATATTAAACCAAATTGACAACTGCAAATGATAGATCTTATGTTCTATAAAATAGACTTCTAAAGCTAGTTATTTGATCATTCACATAAGCATTAAACTGAAAGTATGGAAAGAAATCACCTCACAAGAGAGTATTCACCAATGTAGCACAAATCGCATGGACCTCCAAAGTCGAAATCTTTATTCAATACTTGAGCAAAAGCTATTACAAAATTCTCCAGAGTAATCTTATATCCAAAATCCATCCTAAGAGAGCCAAAGGGTCCTCTCTTTATACAAAACTAATGACCAAATACCTAATTCGAATTTGGCTTGATAGAGAGCCAAATGGCAATAGACATGAAGTCGAATCCCAATCTAGAGCAAGCTTGGAGTGATAATTGAATGACAACTCGAGTTCTTGGTAGTTGGGAGTGGGGAGGTGGCCTCCACCTTGGCAAGGTGCCCCCCACTCCTCCATAGTAAACATCACCATCCCAATTCGTGAATGCCATGTGGAAGACGTGAGCATGTGAAGGAATGCGTGAATCCCATGAGATAAGCTTGGAGCATGATGCATGTGTTAACTCGAGCTTGTTGGTGTTAAGCTTTGAGATGTGGCCTCAATCTATGGAAAGCGCCCACCATTTAATTAATACACCATCAACAAACCATTCAACACTTGCTAATGTGAGGAGGCCCACGTGAAGGATGTTCACGTCATCTCCCAAATCAAATTCGCTTATCCAAACTTTTATTTGACATGTGACTAATCTCTCTTAAGTGGTTGTACACCTTAACTAAATCATATGCCCCACTTTCCAAATCAATTTTTAATGATTTTTGACTTATTTGATTTTTTGTCAAAAGTGCATTTTGTGTTTTTTCTGGCAATTAAATGCCAAAATGATGCATTTTTAGCCAAAACTCCCCTAGAGATGACATAATCGCCCAGAATCTGACGAATGAGGGTGCTAGGGTAAAGAGGACACTCTGAGCGTCAAAACGAGTCTCCCCATGCTAAATTCCGCCTCCGGATGAGGTTTTTATCATAATTTATTTATTTTTAATTAAACCATTAAAAATGGTCTAATTTATGGAAAAAATTATTTTTCTCGGAATCAAACGAAACTCCTAGGGGACCTAGTGCATGTTCATACGACTCAATCGAGATGGCTAACACGTAAAAAATCCTAGACACAAGACTCTAATAACCACCTTAGGTTTTGACCACCATGGTAAATACTCCAGCTTTGGAGGTATGGGTGAAAAACTCAGGGATTATACGCCACTAATGAGTAGCACATAATTCCTAAGGAAAAAACACTCTAGAGTATCCCCCAAATGGCTAAACCTAAGGATAGCCAAGTCTTTTATAAAAGGACCCCGTTTAGACCAACTTTTTACAAATTCCCCATGGGGGTATGAACATGCAGTTATTACAAATGGGGCAAAATTGCCCTGAAAATGACTTCTGAACTTCTGAACTTCTGAACACTGATGATGAACATGAATCATGTTCAATAAACTAGCGGCTCACAAAAAATTCAGCTATTGTACAAAATAGCTGGTAACATTTACTAATCTTTGTTTTTTAGGTACTTGGAATTAAATCAAAGGAAGAGGCTCTAAGGGAATCGATTTCCCCTCCTTGTTTATCCAAATATCACTACTAAACCCTCAGAATTTGATTAATGACACCATAATTAAGAAAATAAACCAGCACTCAATTAATCAATTCATGTTGTGATTTGAGCTGCTTAACTCTTAAGACATCCAATTACTAGCTAATAAGGGTTTTAATCTTCCTTACATCCTTATTATCTTGTTAGCTTAATGCTGGTTTTTCATGACTGTTCTAACCCCTATCTGCAGATCTATAGTAACGTTCACTTTAGTGTTGATGATTTTGTGGAAGGCCAGCTAGCCTTGTGCTTTGGTTTGTTCTCCTAGAATAGATGTCAAGCATGTTTACTATGGTTAGTTTCAATATTAAACTCAACACTAAATCTTTCTAACTTGTCTTCTATTTAGCTATTTATTGTCAACCTAAGTTGCTAGGAAACTTGGGTACAGGGGCAAGGACGCCACTTTTTGAAACAGGGGACTTGAGTACATTGGGGTTACTATATATTTATATTTAAATTCTTATAATTATAAATTTCTAAATTATAATACATATGAAATTTAAATAATTTTCATTGTACATATATATTCATGTGCATCCATGTGAATCCAAACCATTATATAGAAGTATGCAAAGTTTCTCATGTATATAAAAAGGGTGCATACATCTAAAAAAACGTTAAGTGCAATCCATATCTAACCCAAAATCAATGTTAGAAAAACCAAACCGATGGTCGAATCGACTGACCCTGACTATACCGGTATGGATTGCACTCAGGAAAAAAACCGGATCACAAAACCGGTCCATCAAAAATACATAAAATATTCAAATTTTGAAAAATTATATATATTCATGTGCATCCATGTGAATTCAAACCATTATATGCAAAATATGAAAAGTATCTCATTTATATAGCAAATAAGAGTGCATAGAACCAAAATAGCAGTTAGCATTGAGTGCAATACATGTTTGAATGAAAATACATCATCAAAAAGGCTCTAAATGGCCTATAAAAAATACTAGAGTCAAAGACTAAACAATCTAAGCATTATAATCATCTGAATCCTTAGGCTCAGAGGCCTCCGACTCAGACTTTGAGCCATCATCTACATCCTGATCCTCAATATGGGGAGTCTGGGCTTGGGCCACCTGACTTGGCTCCCCTGGTCCAGAGGGCACCTGTCCAACATCACCTTCCACATCCTGTTGTTGTGGAAGTGGGTCCAAATCCATCCATGAAAGGTCTTCATTGTTAGTGTCAAATGCTGGTGGCTGAGTCTCCACAACCCAATCTGCTGAGGCATCACCATCATCCAGGAATATGGAAGACGATCAGGGGTCCTGTTCTGCAATTGGTTGCGCCTCAACCTAAGGTTGTACTGAACAAATACCATGTCATTTAACTGTTTTTTCTCTAAACGGTTATGCTTCTTGGTGTGTATATGCTAAAAAACACTCCAATTGCGTTCACAATTAGAAGCACTACATGTTTGGCTCAATATTCGAACTGTAAACTTTTGCAAATCATGGCATTGGCTACCAAATTGTTGCCAGCATGTACATTGTAAAGATAGAAAAATTAGCAAATGAATTTAAAAGTTTTACTCATATTCTAAACTTTAAAGAATTTCTAAATTCTATTATTACCTGGAGGATCTTTAGATCTAGACCGTATAGCTGTAGCCATGCCAAAGATACCAAGACTCTCATTGAAATGCAAGAGCTTGTTGTGGATGTCGTCTTGTTTACCGGGATCAGAGACCATGCACTCAATGCATTTGTACAATCCTTCCTTTACCTACCCATCTGCTTCAAAATATTTTGTGTAATGGTACCTTTAGAAGAGTTAAGACAAAGCAGATGATCAATTTAAGAAGATGATAAACTTTTGCAATTAAAATTTAATAAAATAACTTAAAAACTTTGAAATTAGTTACTTTGGATTCAAGTAATAGCCTGCAGCATGTAAAGGCCGATGGAGTTGTTTGTTCTAGCATTCATCAATTATTTTCCACAAAGGAAGATACTTTTGTCTTTTGCCGTCATATGCATCCTTTATTGCCTCCTTGGCCTGATCCATGGCCTCATAAATAAACCCCATCGCTGCTTTATCACCATCCACCATTCTCAGAACTTTCACAAGAGGTTGACTAAAAAGTACAATCTCCTCTGCCTTTTTCCAGAATCCTTTCTCATAGACTTGTCAACAATGTCTTTTCCTTCAGCCTTCTTGCTATATTGAGAAGCATTCCACTCATCATAGGAGAACATCTTCCTCAAGTTGGCCTTTTGCTCAATCAAGGACTGCAATGTAAGAAAGTTTGTTGCAAATCTTGTGATAGCTGGCCCGACAAGCTCTTTTCCACCAATGCATTTTCTCATAAGGGTCAAAACCCATGTGTGGTTGTAAATGTATCTTGTTATGGATTTTGCTTGTTCCACACACTTTTTCACCCACTCCATTTTCCCAATATCCTCAAGCATGAGGTCCAAACAATGGGCTATGCATGGAGTCCACCAAATGGTGGGATGTTTGTCCTCTAACATCCTTTCGGTTGCAACATAGTTGGAGGCATTATCTGTGATAATCTGTACTACATTTTCCACCCCCACCTCCAGAACTACATCATCCAAAAGACGAAATAGTAAATGTGCATCCTTCACTTGATCAGATGCATCCACTGAAAAAAGGAACATAGTTCCTTTTGGGCAAGCAACAAGGAAGTTCACAATAGTGCGACCCCTTGTATCGGTCCATCCATAGGACACGATCGTGCACCCTGTTTTACTCCATGAGTTTTTGAACTCTAATAGGTATTTTTGTACTCTTTCCACTTCATTTTTTAAAAGTGCCCCCCTAATATCCTCATAACTGGGGCCCTTGAACCCTGGACCACATGAAGCTACAACATCCAACACAGGCTGATAATAAACAGATCTTGCAACATTGAAAGGTATGTCTGGATCATACCACCATCTAGCAATGCATTCCCAAGCAACCTCCTTTTCCACCTCCTTCCATTTGGCATTAATGGTGGGCTGAGCACCAGGTGTAGTGCGGGGCTAAAAGAAAGACTCAAGGTTTCCACGGGGCCTTTTAAATTGGGATGTACTTGTTATCACCTAAACTGTAGTTACCCCTATGGATGTATCCAGTCATGGATGGCAATAGGGAAGGACAACTCAAAAGGTGCAACTACAATCACCTCGACCTCCAATATATGGTTGTCACGCCAGTCGAGGCAACCTTCGCTTTATGTTATCTAGCCCAGACAACAAAGGGGGAGACTCGATCTACTCCCGATAGGAGAGATCAAAACCAAGACACCAAATTAGGGTATTTCTAAGTGAAGTTAGGTGTATGGTTTATCCTAGACCTTAGGATGAAGTCACAAGCCAAGTGAGGGGTTCAATGGGTATAACTTTGGTCCATAGTTGATGTGAGAGTGACTTATAATGTTTGAAGTGAGATCTAGGATTAATGTACTAGTTCAATGTTGGAAGATCCACTGCCTTGGGAACCGTGTCCAATGCAGGGTAGTTAAGGGTTTAATTGGGGCTAACTAGTACAAGTGACAAGCTTGACCATAATGCATGATGGCATCAAGGGTTTGGTTCACCACACTAAGGTCAAACCACAAGTTAATCCAACAATCTAGGAAAGTCGAATTGACTTGGAGAGTAACCAGTGCCTTGGGAATTGGGATAATGGAGTCAAAGTAGGGTTGACTTGTGGTTAAGGACTCCTATAACATGAGACAAGTGGGCAATAAAGGTCTTGATGGATAAGTAGGTCTAGATCTAGGTTTAACCCAAGTGGACCACAATCCCTTAAAACAAGGAATGCTATCCCCAAGGCAAGATCTGACAAAGTGACACACTAGACCTAGGTTTTGAATTATTCCCGTTCCGAATCCTCAAGAATCTCAAGTACCCACGTCCTAGAAGTGAGTTAACTCACTTCTCCAAGGTGGTGCGACTTTACCCAAGGAGGCTGAAAAGGTGGGTTAGGCAGGTCAAGACAAGTCCGATGGCATCCAAACTTTAGATCCGGGTAGGTTAGTCAAGTAGGAGTATGGATCTATAATTTCACGGCAATCCGACGGCTAGATCTTACTAGATCTGAGTTTAAGTACACCTAATGGTCCAAAATGGGGATTAAATCCCTTAAAATGTGGAATAGGGCCCACAAGGTGAATTTCAGAAAAGTAACAATCTGGGTGTATGTTATTTGATGTGTAGATTATGGATCAAGCGGGATCTCAAACACCCACCACCTAGATCTAGGTCAACTCACAACCACCAGGAAGTGTGCCTTGCTTGGGAGAAGCTAAGTTGGCTTGGGAAGGGGATCAAACGGAAGCCAATCCTCACCAAACTATAGATCTGGGATGCCGTGGATGCTATAGAGGTGGGTTTTCAATATTATGCCCAACAACCCACTAGATCTAAGTAGATCTGAGAAAATGTAAAATGGGGGTTTTGAAATATTTAGGGTTTTAACAATTTATGAGCTATGTCAATGGATTGGATAAAGGAAAGAGAAACAAACCTGTGGATCTTACCTAGGTAACCTTGTAGATGCCTTGATGATGATGATCTATGCAAACCCGATCAATTTGAGAAGCTTTGAGGTAGTTTTCTATGCAAGTCGATTTGATCCAAGAAGCCAATGCGCCCTCTCTCCTGCACAACAAACGTCAACAATATCAGATTTGATGCATCAAGAGATAAGACTAATGCCACAAGAGAAGTAACAGAAAGATAACATAGATCACAATGAAGCTAATGATAACCCCCTGATACAAGCGAATGCCAAGAAAGTCGATTTGAAGAAGCCTTGCAAAATCGCCCTTGTTGAAGTCGCCCTCCTGTAGACAAACAATGATTTCCAAAAAGATAGATCTTACCACAATTTCCAAATGCTAGGTTGCAATAGACTTTCCAATCACCATCTAAGAACACCAGATGCAAAGGAGACCACAAGAATTTCCACAAGAATATTTTCCTATACCAATAATCCAAGAGCCAAAGACCCCTTACAATGAGAGGCTCTCTCCTTTAAATAGGAAGGAGAGGCACCAAAACCCTAACCACTTTTTGAATGAGTGGCTAAGATTAAAAGATACAAATGTCTAATCAATGGTTGAGATGAGCTCAACAATAAAATACATGGATAACAAATAAAATATTATGTAAGTGGACAAAATCGCCCTAGAAGAGGGGAATCCCACCAAATCATGATGACATAATATCATAGGAGGCTTATGGTGGGTCCAAGGGGTAATTTTATCCCTCCTTGGTCAATCCCCATAGCACAATAATCAATAAATAATCATCAATGTACCAAATCGTGCCACCATAGTCAAATCGTAGGCCTCAAAAAGACCTCAGAAATCCACAGAAAGTGCCATAAGTGATGGATGCGGGCCCCGATGAAGCTGAAACTACTGGAGAAGGTGTGGAGGACCCCGATCTATCATCACTGATCATCCCATGCCATAACTTTGCCTCAGTAGCCCAAATCGATTTCCTAAATAGCCATTTCTACCAATCCTGACATGCCTTGGGAAGCGTGAAACTGCCCAAAACAGCCTCCTGGAGTGCCTGCACTGTCAAGGTGAGGGCACCAGTGTGTCCGGGAGGGGGGTAATATGGTAAAAACAAGTGGTTGGACCACCCCCTCCATCATCAGCGCCCTAGGTCAACCGGATAAAAATCACATCTGCTCCGACAGGGCCTCTGATAGACCAAAACTGCACTAGGACAGCCTACTGAGGCAAATCATCACTGTAAGTGCTCGGAACTGAAAACAAACTGTCCCATTGGACTCAGAAGGTCCAAATCTATCCAAGATGTGTACTCATACACCATATGAATCTCTGCATGATCAAAATAAATATCCAATGTACCCGAACAGGGCCAATAATAATAATCTGTAAATGCCCAAACACTGCTGTAAACCAAGAATCATCATCATAACCCTGTAGCTGCTGCATAGAATCATCCTGTATGTATACATAGACCCTATATCATCTATCCATATCATCATAAGGTCCAACATCTAATGTCCCATGGTCCTCCATGGTCAAACTGGGTCTAACCAAGACCAAATATAACTCAGACCATCATCGGAAGCTGCTGCAAGGTGTCAAGGTTAATGCATGCTCTACAACTTATTCAAATAACAATTATAACACAAAGTAGTCACTTCTTGCGATCTAAATCCAAATATATAATGTCGTTAATTATTATTATTACTCAGACTAGACTTTCAAGATCATACTCACTTCACAGCCGTGATCAATTTGCTAGTGATGGGTGAAGGCTAAATTAACTGGCTAGGCTAAGGGATGACTTGACTGACTTGACTTTGTGACACTTTGGCAAGGGAAAGGGAATACACACCATAGTATATACTGAATGAGCAATAACACAGGGAATGGTGGTGTCTCACAAATGGATGAGTTGTTTAAAGAGGGTTTATTCACCTTCACAGATGCGCACAATCCATAATACAAATAAGGCCAGCAATTATTTAGATATAGCATTTAAGTTCCATTGCTTTTTGGGCCTGAAGTTTCCATAGCCTTGATCTATGTGTGTTTACAAACACATTGCATAGATTTACATTTTTCTTTAGGCTTTCTGCTGCAGGTGTGTTTTTAAGGCACTTGTTTACTTGAGCACTTCTAGGTGTGTCATGGACAGCTTGTTTACCTAGGTATTTATTTTCCAAAAGATATAACATTTTATTTTCATGGCCATTTTCATTTGGCATGCCTTTCATTCATGTGTGTTTAGAAACACATTGCATGAATGGGCTTTTCATACAAGATATAGCATTTCATTTTTTTCCAGATTTTGTATTCATGGCAGCACTAAAAGTTTCAGGTTTAACCAACACAACTTTAGTGACTAGGGGGAATTCCAAGGAACTCCAACTCACCATAGGTAAGTTTTGTCACCAACTCAGAGCCGAGACACAATAAACAGGGAAGCTCATCCAATACAGAGGCTACAGTGGGGAAAAGTCCTCCATGCCACTAGTCAAGTAGTAAGTCAGGGTGATAATCTAAAAGGTAGGTCATGGATGGATGAAGACAATGAAATGATGGAGCCAACACTAGCAAGCCAAAGTATGGTGGAATGATCACCTCTATTCTCCCTAAGGAGGGTACATACCAATGAGTATGAATAGTGAACTTCTAAGTCTGAGTAGGGACAATATAATATATATAATAGATCAACCAGGTCCACATATCTATATGATCGCCAGATCATGACACTAAGTGCTAAGACATGCTATAAGAATAAGTATAAAAACAATCTAACCATAATACCATAATATACCTGCTGAGTCATATACCTGAATGCTCATCAACCTGTACCATCCTCTATCCTCTGAAACTGCTGCTGCAACTCTGAGCACTACTGACTGCTCTGTACTAATGGTATAATGGCTATATCGGTCATCTCTCTGAGTGTCCTGAGACTCAGTCATGGCATGGGGAATACAACTGCTGTCCACAATCTGATAGTGATCCAATATAGATGCTCATCTCAGCATCTCAAATGTAGGGGAACTGGCTGAATAGTGTACTGGCATCAGAAAAATAATGTATGGTAGCCCGGCTACTATAAATGTGATAACAGTACTGCTACCAACACCACCAACAACAACATTTTCTTCCCTAGGTATGGTATAAGGATCATGGATAGGATTTGGAAAACTAGAGGATTCTTCAAAACTAGGGTTTCTCTCAGAAAAATCAGAGCTACATCTTCTCCCTGTCTCTTTTTGGACCCTCTCTTTTCTGGCTTTTTCGGCTTGGTAGGATTCAATATGAACAAGCATCTCAGTTCTCAAGTCATCAGAGACTTTCAGGCATGGTCTTACATTCCCCCTTGCACCTGCTAAATGTTGTTTCAGCGTATGTACCTCCCCCACCAACCTCCTTTTGACAATAGTTACATACCATTTTCCCCTCAACTAATTGACAATGTACCCATGCAGGATCCTTTCTATCTTTGGGAGCCATGGAAAGCAATATAAATCTGCAAATAAAAAGTAAAACCCTACTTTTTTAAATTCTATGAAAAAAAACGATTTCAAATTTTTAGAGACTAATCACTGCAGAACTAAAGGAATACATGGCTCATTTTACATACCTTGGAGAGACGCCTCCAAATCTGCCCAAGAAATTCAGCCTTTAGTGGACTCAAAATTTGCTCCAAATCTGCTGCAAATGTCTCCAAAACAAATCAGTCCATACACTCCGCAAAATACTCCTTCAATCCTCTCTTCAAATTAGCCTAACAATCAGCTCGAAGACCCTCAACAATCAACACTCAAAGAACCGAAGATTCAAGACCTCCATGCACAAACTCAGAATTCGAATTTTGGAAAGACTCCAATGAATAGTGTGAGTGAAAGAGAGGGTGTGGGGGTCTTTTTATAGCTTCGCGTGAGTGTTTAGGGTTGTCCACGTTCATCCCCCCAAAACCCACTACCTTTTTTCTTAAAAAAAAAAAAAAAATTGTTTTTGGCCGACTGTACGGTTGCTGTACGGACCGGCTGGTTTCTTCTTGAAAACCGGTTCCGATCGTAACCGACCGGTCAGTCGTACGGTCGGTCGGTTTCTTCTTGAAAACCGGTTCCGAGCGGAACCGACCGGTTCGGTGGTACGGAACCGGTAAAAAACAGTTCAGTGTGCTAGTTCGGACTAGAAAGGTGCCGGAACCGGTCTAACCGACCGGTTTTTGTAACCTTGCCCAAAATACATAAACAAAGAGGCTAATTAGCCTATAGAGTCCAAAATACTTAATGCTACAACAAATAATTACATATCAAAATCCTTGGCTATATTGGGATTGTTGCCACCGGGTTTGCACACCTGGTTAACGCAGCATAAATCTTTGCTACTGTTCGGTGTTCCCTTGGGGGCAAGTCTCGAGTCAAGGCTGTCACCTTATCTTGATTCCTCCCTTTAGGCAAACTCCCAACGAAGCCAAGGGGGGTAGTCCCTAAGGAATGCTTCTAAGGTTGTTAGAGCTTCCAGTGAAATGGTTAAAAGTGTTTATATTTTTAGGATTTTTTGGGTGTTGATTAGAAGGGTTCCAAGATAAATTTGCACAAATAACTTAAAGCTTGCTTTCACCAGCAAAATTGAAATTACTGCCAAAAAGATGCACGATACTGATATGATATTAAGCAAATAAAAAGTGCAAAGGACCAGTGCCTTATGGAGTCAATATAGTATATAAGTAGTGCTGAATGAAAGGGAAATTGTTGTGCAAATGTCTCTTGGTTAATTTTAAATTATTAAGATTTGACGTTGTTAGGGAAAAAAGGGGAACTCCCGAGATACCGTGAGGTACAGGGAGGAATGTTCGGAAATTTAGAAATCAGTGGCTCCGTACAAGGACATGTGGGCTGGAACGGAGTCTCAAGAGTAGTGTTCAACGCGTCCTTAGTCAGAATTTCCCCACACGAAATCCAATCGAAGTGTCGGATTTTCACTTATCTTAAAAGGAAGGTTGATTTTATTAATGAATATTATGTTAAGTGTGAAAAATTAAGTAGTGCTTCCAACTGCTTTTGGTATCCCACAACTCAGACGAACTGCTGGTGGGAAGAGCATATGCAGTGTAGGCAAATGATTTATTCCAATTGAAGAAAAAGGACCATTGACTCTCCGATAGAGAGCACTCTTGACCCGCTTTTCAGCGAGGGTCAAGAGATTTTAAGATTGTAAAAAAAAGTAAAATTGAAAATGAAAATGGAAAACTAAGTAATTAGATAAATTGTACTCTCCGATAGTGAGTGCTCTTGACCTACTTTTCAGCGAGGTTCAAGAGACTTTGGGTGAATTTTAGGTAGATTATATCCAACTTGAAAAAAAAAATCTAAGCAATTAGTAAAGATCTAAGTAATGAAAACTAATCTAGTGTATCAAAGAGACAACTCTAACTATCTATTCTACTTGCAGGTATGAAGCAAATGAAATGACAAGGTGATACAAGCTTTCCCCAAATGGGGGAAGAGGCTTTGCGGGAGCCGTAATCCCGCTTGCTCTTTTATTAAACTTTACAAAGCTTTGAAGAGGTTGATCTTTGAAGGCACAAAGAAAGAATATGGGATATGAAGAAGGGAGAAAAAGAGGGTTTGTGCCTTCAAGCCTTTGGGATTTTAGTGTTCTTTGCTTGCTTTTTGCCCTTTATGCTCTTCCTGAAAAGACAGAAAAAACTCAACAAAGGCTGGTTATAGTTAGGCTTTGTTAGTTTATAAACAAAATGATACAATCTTAGAGCTCGAAATACTAGATCTAAAAGCTAAAGCGAATAGAAAGAGAATGATAAACACTTGAAACTACAATCTATTCTACTGGAGCGAATAGGTTAGAAGATGAAGTTATGCTTTGCTTAAATCGCTCTTAGTAAACAGAAAGGGAAAGAGAGATAGTTGATGTAATTTTGAAGAGAGGGATGAAGCCCCTTTATGCCATAGCTTGCATTGGTGTTGCTCTTTTGAAGGAACCTAAAACAAAAGTGCAAGTAAAAGCTGCCCAAAGTGTAGAAGCTTCAACCGAGTTCTAGTCCTTATGGGCTTTGTGATCTGCAGCTTAATAAACAAACTCACAACAAAGATAAGTAGATCTAGTGTGTTAGCAATAAAAGAAAACTGAAGAGCCTAAATACAACCGAGTATTGTCGACTACTTCTAGATCTCTAAAACTCTTTCACAAATAGACAAGTTGACAACTGCAAATGTCTATTCAAATCAGTAAGCTATATCTACAAATAAATGTAAGCAAGAAAGAAATAAGTACGATATCACCTCATGCATATCACCACATTTGCTCAAGATGGACCTCCAAAGTCTTCAACAATATATTAAAAAATGATCAATACTTTACAAACTGGCAGAGGTTCTATGCATCCACACTACTTCTAAATAATAGAGCAAAGACCTGCTTATATAGCCTCTCAAGGGAGAGAGGTCGAATGCATGAGGGCATGCGAAGTTCCATGAGACGAGGGAGCCAATCCCATGATTCGTGGTGATTGGAGCTATTGGAGCGTTGAAACATGGAGTGGGTTGGTGTGATGGATGAGGTGGCTGCCACCTCATGAGAGGGGCGCCCCTCTCCATTGTAAACAATGCCCACCCTTTTGGAATATTTTCCCACTACTTGAACCTTCGAGTGGAGTGACGCCCATCACATGGAGTGGGGCGATCCATTAATTAAAAAAAATCAAACGTTTGACTTTTACCTCACTCTAAAGTGACGGTTCAATATTTTGATATATTCGCCCTCCGCATAATAATATAATGCCACCCTTCCAAAACGATTTTTTAATCAATTTTGTCTTTATTGATTTTTGTCTTTGGTGCAATTCGTAGAATGGTTAGCAATTAAATGCTAATTTGTAGCACCGTTAGTAAATAATGCTCCCAGAGGCAACGTAATCACCCGGAACATGAAGAAAGTGGGCACTAGGGTAAAGAGGGCGCTCCGAGTGTCAAAACAAGCCTCCCCACGCCAAATTCCGCCTCCAGACGACACTATTACACTTTGAATTTTTCCAATTAAACCATTAAAAAATGGTCTAATTTATGAAAAAAAATATTTTTGTCGGAATTGACCCAAACTCCTAGGGGACCTAGTGCATGTCCATACGACTTATTACTGATGGCTAGCATGTAAAAATACATAGACACATAGGCTTTAATAACCCCCCTAAGATCGACCACCATGGACAATACTCCAGCTTTGGAGGTATGAGTGAAAAACCCAGGAATTATACGCCATTGAAGAGTAGCACATAATTCCTAAGGAAAAAACACTCTAGAGTATCCCCTTGACGACAAACCCTAAGGTAGGCCAAGTCTTTTACAAAATAACAGTGTTCCACCAAGTTTCCGGGACGCTGGAGCGGGGAAATGCACATTGGGGGCATGTAGAGACATCCCCAAAATTTGGGGAAATTTTGGGGGCGGGGGGGCGTTGGGGTCCCTAACATAGGGGGCCATGTCTCTAAAATTATTAAAAAATTAAAAAATATGAATCCCAACATACTAACATATCAATTCCTCATCCCATCACCATTTACATATTAAATTGAAATTCATTAGTGTGCAATGTAAACATGATATTCAATTCATAATGGCTATTTTAATTTTTTAATACATGCATGTCTTCCATTATAAGTTATAACTTTGAAATTTGAATCATAGACATAAACAGTAGATAAATTTAAAATGATAAATGATAAATTTGAATTATAGACATGTCAGATAAACACCTACAAATAAAGAGTGATGAGTCAAAGACTCAATTTGAGTTCATCAATGACAATAAATAAAATTATAAAACTAAAAGTAGCAAAAAGAAATCATCAAAAGAGCATCAAGGAGATAGTTCCATGGACTGGTCCTGCTGATGCATCTGTTGCATGAAGTCACCATCTATGGGAGTGTCACCATCTAAGTTAGAGTCACTCTCAGTCTCAACCTCGAGACTGATTTATTTTTTAGGATTTTTTATAAAAAAATTTAAAAATTCAGGAGGGGAGCACCTGGGCGTCCCCCATTTTCGGGAGGGGGTGTCTACAAGCCCCCCTTTGCGGGAAACTCCACCTAGTGCGTTTCCCCAAGTTTCGCAGAAAAGAGGCCGCTGGGAAACGTTTCCCTTGGAGCCTCCCAGCCCCCGGGGCGTGGGAAGTGCAGGGGGCGAGCCCCCGACCTTGAGAGACGCGTCCCCGTGGAACACTGCAAAATAATCATGTTTAGACCAACTTATTACAATTCCCTCGTAGGGGTTTGGACATGCAAAAATTACAAAGGGCCAAAATTTTTTGGCCTGATGGCTCTTGGAACACTGATGATGAACAATTTGATTGTTCAAGTTTTCAACGGTTCACTCAGAATCCACTAAGTGCAATTTAGTGGATAACAGAGATCCTATTCATCAATAGCACCCTGTACCCCCTCCTCCAGGATCTAGCCCTTGATTCTACCTTGAATCTCGAAGTTGGTCCTACAAGGACATTAGTCAATACCCTACAGTTTTGATGAAACTTCCTAATCCAAGTGTTAAAATAAGGTAGAAAAGCTTCCCATGCTTAAGAAGTGATTTTGCTTGAGTGAAGGGTGCACATTTTTGTGAAGGTCATGATAGAATCCAGTGAAACGTTACAATTCTGAAATCCTGAAAACTGTAAAGTATGTTGAATTCTAAATGGGATCTAAAATTCTACTTTTTGCATATTAAGTCCAATGAGGTTGGATTCTTGGAACCACTCTCAAACATCTTGAAACAATTAATGGTACTGTTAAAAATTTAAGTAAAAGTGGCATTCTCCTTATCTTTCATTTTCTATATATAGAAAATGAAAGATAAGGAGAATGCCACTTTTACTTTCAGAATTTAATATTACCATTTAATATTACTGACTTTAATGTCACTTGTACAAAATTGGCTGGGCTCGTACCAAACTGGTCGCTAGGTGTCCCCTGGCATCCCCAAAACAGGGGTACACTATACAAAACTGGTCCTTGGGCATCCCCAGGCATCCCCAACACAGGGGTACCCCATCCCCTCTGCAATCAACGTCCTTTGAATCTGTGACAAACGTCTTGGGTACTTCAGCTAAGTCTTGTGTACGGTAGGGTATGTGGGTATAGGGTATCCAGTACGTGGTACGGGTATCTGTTACAGGTATATGCTACTATGCGTACCCTACCCCTGTGTATGGGTACCCATGCTACTTAGTTGTCAACTTTGCTAATCGACTTGTACTCTTATACTGATTTTAATATGTATTGAGTCAAGATTGGTACTGCTATAAAGACTACTTACACTTTCCATTTCTGAGATTATCATAGACATATTTGTGGATGATCATAGACAAGGGTTATTTGTGATTAATTATTATCTTGATTAAGGGTTTACAAACCTCATTTTATTGCTCATATTATAACCCTTAACTAATATTATAACATCTTGTGACAAATTGCACTCCTCATTTCAAATTGAAAGTGTTAGTTTAAATGCATATGAACTAAGTAAAGGTCAGTACTATAGGGCTGATTATACTCACTATTCTGAGATCTTATTACTGTATTGGTCAACAATTGATTGCTGATCCACTGTCATCACAATTACTTCAGAGCTTATTGTTCACTGTCAAATAGGCTGTCATATTGCCCATAACCAAGTCACTATCTTACTGGTATAGCACATGATAATCGTTGAGCAATCTGAGGAATCTAATCACTTGTTTGTGACACAAACTATCACTGATATTCCCTGTCATATTGGCTGTTAGTGCATTTCAAATTAGAGATAAATATAAGTGTATTCCAAGGATTTTATTGTGGTCATGGCCATCTCACTACTGCTGTTATAGTTCCTCTTTGGGTAGCCATTGAGCTTGATCTGATATAAACACTAAACAAATTGTGGATTAATCGATCAATACTCTTTACTGTCATATAGGCTGCTATAGATCTATCTTGCTAGAAAACTTGATTACTATCTTTATGGTACAATATTTGACAGTCCAATAATTAAATCAAAGTGCCATTTTTGTGTAACTCATTGAGGTGATTTTGATATCCTAATTCACTGTTTGTTTACATGTATTAGTGTTACAAAACTCATATTCATGAGTCACAAACTAAGTCACTTTTGAAAGTCAAGTTGAATCTTGTGCAAGTATTAAAACCTCAAGTCAATTCGCATTTCAAGGTAATATTATTGATTGGTATTTGCAAATTTCCTTGTGATTGATATTCGATCTTGTTGAAGCATCATTGATACTCAATACCTTAAATCTACTAAGAAGGACAAATTCGACATCTAGTAATATTGCTCAATAGTGTTGTAATTGCTCTAGTCGTTGGTTGATGGTATATTGTCTTGGAATACTAGTCGCTTGAGTAACTTGATTACTTGATTTAATCATAAGATTATAATGGTGCTAACAATTTGAACCTGGGAAATTGTCTTTTGGTTGATGCAAACTTATTGAACTAGTTATATTGTCCTATTTTATGAGGTAGTTGATGGTTGCTAATGTTATACATGTTTGACCTATAATTGCTACCTTGTAAATGAGTACGAGTTTCATTGATAATATGACCTCTTGTTAGTGTTGATTTTTTGTGTAGTTGCGAGACCCATTCTCAGAGAGGATGGTACCCTAGTCAGTTGACTAGGGTTCCTGGTCAAGTTAACCAGGCAGAGTATGAGTAAGACCCTAGAAGGTACCCTAGGGCCCCTAGGTGTCTCCTGGGGTTCTTGGTCGAGGACCAAGCAGGTTGATGCCATGGCAAAGTCCCTAGCATGTGGCTAGGGCCCCTATTTCTCTCTAGGGTATTCTGGTCTAGAACGAGACAGTTTCTTGGTCACGAGGACCAAGCAGATCCTGTTGGTTGAGACAGAGACATCCTAGGTCCTACAAATGGTTGATCAACATTCAGTCTAGGACTGAATGCTCAGCTTGAGGCTGAGGACCATTCTCTGGGAGAATGAAGAACCTGGTCATGGACCAGGTGGTTGATCAACATGTCCCAGTCTAGGACTGAGGCTCAGCCTTGGGCGGTGTTACCAACTTTTTGTACCATAGTTGGATTATCTGAAGAGCCGCCATTTGACAAACATGATGAATGTTTGTACTCCAATGTATCAGATGATCCAGCATTTGTGCCTAGCAAATTTTGGCTAGTCAGTTTTGTTTTTCAGTCAACATGACCATGGCCCCACGGGGTTTGTAATAAAGTGTGCTAGTAGGATTTTGAGTGGCTCGGTTCCCCATGACTTGGTTAAGCAACTAAGGTATTCCAGGGAGTTTTTTCCCTTGTCAATTATACTTTGCCTATAGCCGAGCTATAATCGATGAGGTTTTCTCCCGCTCCCTCCAAAGTTGGAATGCCCGATTTTGAAAATTTTAGCCATGGGGGGTTATTAGAGTCCAACTGATGTATATAAGCCTACTAGACACTATTAGAATAGGTTTTGGTCATGTCCTAGGTCCCTAGAACCCTCAAAAAAATTTTCAAAAATTTTTACCGGGTCCTCCGGTTTTGGGTTTTTAATTATTTTTTAAAATTTTAATAAATTTTTCCATAGTTTAAATGGAGAAATTTCATTTTGTAATATGTCAGTCATCCGGGATCCGAATTCAGTGATTGAAGGCATCAACCTTAAGCCAAAAATCATTCATGATCCCCAGACCAGTTTATCCTAAGTTTCGGATGTCGATTCAGCCTCATAATTAATAATTTCTCAAAAAAGCCATTTACAGAGAAATTATCAATTAAAATATTAAAAATTGAATATTTGGAGATAATCCAAATCTCTCCAAAATAGTCCAAATGGATTAAAATAAAAGGCTAATTGACATGGCACTGGGCATTAATGAAGATTTCAATCATCCCAGTCATCATTCAGTGAAGTATCCAGTCAGCACAAGAGATTAACTCCAAGAGAATTCGCCCTCCTTCATACAATCTGCGAATTTGGTGATGTGGAATGGTTATTTAATGGGATTTGGTTGGTGATTGAGTTGCATTTAATGGGAGTGAGGGCGCCTTGCCTAGGTGGAGGCCACCTCCCACTCTCAACCACCAGGATCTATGTCAAATATGAGTTGAGCTCCAAGCTCATCTACCTCAAAACTCATGAATCTCCAATGTGCTCACGTCATCTAAGCTTGGAGCTCGAGTTTTCCATGTGGCAATTGATTATTTGATAGGTGATGCTTCCAAAGTGAAGATGAGGGGCGCCTTGCCAAGGTGGAGGCCACCTCCTCATCTCATTCATTACAAACTCGACTTGTTGGTTGGAGTTAACTCCAAAACTCGACATTAGCTTGGATTTGACTAGATGTTGATTGGAATTCGATTTAGTGTTAGGTGCTATTGGTTCCCATCATGCCAATTCGAGTTAGGGTAGGCTAGCTCTTGTCTTTGTGTTATATAATGAGGCTCTCTTTCCTCATTCCTCATGGATTTTTAGCAAAGAAACTCTGGAGGAATTGTAACTTGATTCATATTTATTAAAATTGCGACTTTGGAGGTCAAATTCGTGGAGGCTCTTGGTGGCCATGCATCATCCCAATTCTGAGGTGATATTGTGTATTTCTCATATGCTTAGGAATATTAAGCTTTGATTTATATTTCTAGAAGGCTAACAATCTAGCACATGCATCTATAAATCTTCTCTTTTCGCTTGAGCATATTTGACTTGCAGGTGTCTTCCAAGGTTTTAAATATTTTTTGCAGGTTCTCCTTCACTCTACTTATGGCTAAAGGATTCTCAGTTTTATATGCATAAGAACAAGAGGATCTTGCTTCTCCCATCAAACAGTCAACGAACTTCTACTTTGATTACTGGTTCCTAAGGGTTTACTTCTTCAAACCTTCCACTTTCTCCTTGATTCTTTTACCTTGATTTGCTAACCTATTTTCCTCTCACCCTAGATCTATCCTTGTTTTCGTTTTTGCCACCCTATTAGCTCTCGTCCATCCCTTCTCTCTTTGCCATTTCTCCTCCCTTCTTCCCATTTGCTCATATTCCTCTCGTCCATATCCACTTAGGGATTATTCTACCTTTCGTTTGTTCCTTTGCTTTCTTCAAAGCTGCCCTCTCGTTTCCCATTGGGTTTTGCCCCTAGTCCCCCTTTCGTCCACCTTAGGCTCCCTCCTCTTTCCACTCCTTCATCCCTTTCGTTTTAGCATTCAAACCCCTTCAAGTCCTCTCCTTTCGTCCATCTCAAGGAGCCCTATTTTCATAACAAAACACAAAAAACGAATTCAATAATTTGTTAAAAGTTAGTTGTTAAGTGTTAAAGTTAGTAGTTTCCTTTGTCAAAGTTAAATAGTTAGATCTTTTCTCATCATTGTTTACATTTCATAGCTTAGATATAAGTAGTTTCAAATTCATTTTCATTTTCATTAACAATTAATGGGTGCTTGTTGAGATTTCGTTGAGCTTGTGTAGGTTGCTTTGAAAGAGAAGAAGTGCTTGTGAAGACAAGATCCAAGAGAGGATCAAAGTTACATTCAAGGAGAAGTTTTAAACCAAATCAGAAATCCAAAACCATTCTCCTTTGTAAAAGCCATTAAGGGCTTATAAATTTTGCTTCACTAAGTTGTTCTCTTCTTCAAAAAGACCTTTCAAGGATTTTTCCTAAGGCAATTGTAACCCAAGTAATAAAAAGGCTAGGTGGGATAGTGCCTCCCACACTTAGTTTCTCCTTCCCCATTTGGGGAAGTTTGTTCATGCATGCTTAGATTAGTTTTATTTTCAATTCTTAGATTAAAATCTGCTTTCTGTACTTAGATTAGTTCTCTTCCAAGTCTTGACTTGAGATAGTATCCTTGGGATTTCATCCCAAGGCCAGGGCCACATAGTTTTGTGGTTACTTCTCTTTCCCCGTTAGCATCCTTGCGGACATCCAACTAGCTGGAAGGTTTTCGGGACTAGCGGTTCTAGCGGTCGACCTTGATCGGAGGTTGATTCCACTTCATTATTTGTTTCTTAGCTAATTGTTAGATTTGGCCTAGTTTCTTTTATGCATCTTGTTTAGTGTTTCATTTTGCAAGTAGTTGTTCTTTCACTTCCTCAATTTATTTCATTTTTGTCATTTGTTGAGCTATTATATGAGTTCCCATTTATAACTACTTCTATCTTAACAATGAACAAAGTCTCTTGAACTTGAAATAACCCAAGTCAAGAGCACTCTCTATCGGAGAGCATAATAGTCTTGCATTCTCCTTGCATTAGGCATTTAGAGTAATTAAAGTCTCTTGACTTTGGTCTTAAGACTAAGTCAAGAGTGCTCTCTATCGGAGGGTGGAACTGTGTGTTTTCAATAATAATAAAAATTTCAACTCACACCCCCATTAATTAATTTATCTTGGTTGTTATTTGACACCCGTATGCTCTGCCAACCTGAAAAGGTTGGGCTAGTACTCAGAAATGTGTTAGATTTGATAAAACTCCTATCACATAATAAAATATTATCCCCACAACCAACGAACCAGCGTTGTCTTCGATTTATACTTGAAAGTGCTATTCTGGGAGGTGGAGCTGGAAACATACCGTTGTTCAGACTTCGGAGTAGTTAAGGCATTAGACACTTACTCCTTGATAACTGGACGGTCCATCAGATCACCGTGGATAGCTACTCAAAGTATACCTTTCCAAACTTTTGATTACCTTGTTGGTTATTAGCCTAATAATCAAGACCATTAAAATCTTTAATTTACCAAGATAAAATGCAAAACGATCTCACAAACATTACCACTTTGAACTCTTGTATCAAGCAACCCAGGCACTTAAGACTGTTTTGACTCCATAAGGCACTGGTCCTTGTCATTATTTTTATTTATCTATTTGGAGCATTTACATTATCATGGTTGTCTTGCTTTAATTTATCAAGTGGTTTTTTCTTCGATCTTGTAATCTTGTTTTGCAACGTGGATTGCTTTTTATCTTGTGTTCCATTTAAAGTATTTTGTGATCTATTCAAAAACTCCTAAACAACACCCATCCGCATCATAACACCAAAAAACATTTAAAACACATTGAGCCATAGTTAAACTCTTTGTAGGGACTACCCCCCTTGGCTTCGTCAGGAGTTAGCCTAAACGGAGGAGCTGGGATTCAGGTGATAGTACCTGGCTCATTGCTTGCCCCCAAGGCCATACCTCTCCCCACTTCCAGTGAGGGAGCTTTTGGAATATTTCTGTTGCTGGTGTGCATCTCGACGGACAACATTTTTGGTGCCGTTGGTGGGGACAAATCTTTTTGTTCCTGGACGACCTTAATTTTTCTAGTTTGTTTTACCTTTTTAATAGATTCTGAATCTATTTGGCGACTCCATTGCCCCTTTTTAGTTTTCTTTTTTGGTAGATTTTTTTAGTCAAATCACTCTCAGAACTTAGACTTGAATCCACCTGGCGACTCCATTGTCAGTAAACCCCTCAAGGTATTCAACTAGAAGGAATTCTGAAGGTTTACTCAATTTCATCCCCGAACTTGAAAAGGTTTACAGGAGGAGATTGAATAAACTTAATTCTCGTAGGATCCTTGAAGAGCTTGGATCTCAGTCCATTTCTAACATCCATAGTCTTTTTGAAGAAACTAACTTAGAAAATTTTGAAAACAATAATAATTGTCTTTCCGATACAATGGGTGATTTCTATTCTCCCCTCAACATTACTCAGATAGCAGGTCAACCACATGACATTCCAGACAAAGCTATCGACAAACTTCCCATTTTTACTGGCACTGATGCCATTACTGCTGCATATCATCTCAAAGCCTTCTCAAAGTGTATCAGTGGATATGTCAGAGATCCTGCCCACAAACATGATGATGTATACATGAAGCTGTTTGCTTTATCTTTAGATGGGGATGTTGGTGATTGGTTCATCGGCTTACCAAACAACTCTTTTGCAACCTTGACTGCTTTCAAGAATGCTTTCACCAACAAGTATGGTGAGAAAAAAGAACCTCGACATCACATTGCAGCTTTGACAAACATTAAAAGAAGGGAGATGGAAACCATGGACGAGTTCAACAAGAAATTCACTGACTTATCCAATGCAATCCCTACGGACTATAAGCCAACTCCACATACTATACTAGTCTATTACATTGAAGCCTTAAGTGGAGAAACGCAGTATGAGCTCAGAGATAAAGAGCCCACCACTTTGTTAGAAGCACAGGAAATGGCAACTAAGATAGATAAAAACATGGAGTCTTCTGGTAAATCAAATTTGCCTGGTTATTCAAGGGCTCAAACTCCGTTAAAATCAACTGAGCCTAAAGATAAAGATCCTGTGTCTGCTATAAAAGATTCATATGAGAAAAAGATGATGGATATGTGTGAAAGAATGGAAAAGGCTGAGCAGAAACATGTAGTTCAAATGAAAGAGATACAAAACAAAATTATAAACATAGAAAGAGCACATGTCCAACATGTTCAACAGATTCAACAAACTCAACCGGTTCAACGAAACTACCCTCCTAAGACCAATTGGTAGAAAAAGGCTCCTAACAATGAAAAGAGGCCTCCAAATCAAATAGAGGTTGCTAACATGACTGAGACCTACATACCATTTTGTAGAGCTTGCAAAGATTTTCACGAAGAATTTTCTTGTTACTTTGCAAACTATGTACAAGAAAATGGATTGCCAGAGGGTAGTACCAGTGAGCCAACATCAAGCGAGCCTGAATATATAAATGTGGTAGGAGACATCCACAACATTCCTAGAGAGAGTTGGAAACAGGCCAAGCAGGGAAATCCTGAATTGGATAATATGACTAAGAACTTTGGAGAGAGACCTTCCAATGAGCAAGTCCATAATATGAAAAAGTTTAAAGGGATTGGCTACCAAAGAAGAAGAAATCCTGCACCTGCCATATAGCCAACAAAGGTAATAATTCCAACTGAATCAGCTGACTCTAGTAAATTAAATTTTGATTGGAATAATTGGTTCAATACTACTAAGGTGCCTGTACCTATAAATGAGCTCTATAAAATTCCTGGTCAAAAGGAAAAACCATTGAAAGCGCTTGAAATACCCATCTGAAATTGTACTCCTACCCCTAGTCCTAGTTCGCCTACTCTTCTTGCTCCTCAAACCCCTAAGAAGGTCACTTTCTCATAAAATGTAGAGCAACCTTCAACCAACTATGGCAAAACTCATGAGGATCCTCCTATAATCCTGCATACTAGGGAAACAAGAAAAGAAGCTCACCCCCCTTTCTACATATCATTGATGATAGGTGACCTTCTTCTACATAATTGTATGCTCGATTCAGGATCTGGTGCAAGTCTAATGACTAAGAAAGTTATGCAACAACTTAATTTGAAAACCACCAAGCCTTACCAAAATGTGTGTGCCATGGATTCTAGACCTGTCAAAGATGAAGGGATGATAGAAAACCAACCTGTTAGATTGGCCAAATATCCGGATATCCATATTGCCATGGACATCCTTGTCATAGATGTATCGGATAAGTGGGGTATGCTACTTTCTAGGAAGTGGGGTGCAACTGTGGGTGGATCAATACAATTAGATTGGTCATATGCAACTGTTCTAGCATCTGAAGATTCACTGGTCAAACTGCACACTAAAAAGGAAAGAAGATACCATGTTGAGAACCCTCAAAGACCATCAAATGAATATGTATGCAATACTGGTGAAATAGGAACCTATCAAATCAACTCCATCTTTTTAGATCCAATTCAGGAAGAGATTAAGAATGAAAAAATAAATGAGTTATGGAAAATGAATTTTGATGGGGCGTATTCTAGAGCAGGAAAGGGGGCTGGGGTTGTCATTGTCTCACCAGAGGAGAAGGTTTTCAACTTTACTTTCAGATTAGAGTTTGAGGCAACCAACAATGTGGCAGAGTATGAGGCACTTCTACTAGGCATAGAGATTGCCAAGGACATGGGAATCAAACTGCTAACTATAAAAGGGGATTCAGATTTAATTGTCCAACAGATTAAGGGTCAGTTTGCATGTAAATGTCAGAGACTTAAAAAATACAGAAATGCAATCTGGGACACACTGGAATTTTTTGATGCCCTTAATATAGAAGCAATCCCTCGAGATCAGAATAGTGCCGCGGATAAACTTGCAGTTTCGGCTTCAACACTTCAACCGGTAGATGAGATGTTAGATGGGCATTGTCCTTTGGAAATAAATTTCAGACCTTCTGTTCCTGATAATATAGAGCATTGGCCGGTTTTCAGGGATGATGAACAAATACTAAAGTTCATAAATAACATTGATGAGTTCATAAATTATAAACCCAATGATCAAGAAGAAGGCAAAGAATATCAGGATGAGGGTAACCGTTTCAATCTTGTTCCACGAGGCTTTGCTGCTTTAGAAAACATTTTTGACAGACAGGACAGAAGAAATAATAGTGTTGACCAAATGAAGCTGGGTGCTTACATTGAAATCAATATCGGAATAGAAACATAACCAAAAATACTAAAAATTGGAAAAGGTACCTCTGAAAAAGAAAGGAATGCCCTTATAAACTTGCTAAAGGAATATAGGGATATATTTGTCTTCACTTATGACGAGCTTAAAGCATATAGGGAAGATGTCTTTCAACACACCTGTTCTCACATATATAGTAGCCGGGCTACCATACATTATTTTTCTGATGTCAGTACACTATTCAGCCAGTTCCCTTACATGTGAGATGCTGAGATGAGCATCTATGTTGGATCACTATCAGATTTTGGACAGTAGTTGTATTCCCCATGCCATGACTGAGTCTCAGGACACTCAGAGAGATGACCGATGTAGCCATTATACCATTGGTACAGAGCAGTCAGTAGTGCCCAGAGTTACAGCAGCAGTTTCAGAGGACAGATGATGGTACAGGTTGATGAGCATTTAGGTATATGACTCAGTAGGTATATCGTTGTGTTATGGTTATATTGCTTTTATACTTATTCTCATAGCATGTCTTAGCACCTAGTGTCATGATCTGGCGATCATATAGATATATGGACCTGGTTGAAGCTTATTATATATATTATATTGTCCCTACTCAGACTTAGAAGTTCACTATTCATACTCATTGGTTTTACCCTCCTTGGGGAGAATAGAGGTGATCATTCCACCATACCTTGGCTTGCTAGTGTTGGCTCCATTATTCATTGTCTTCATCTATCCATTGCCTACCTTTTAGTTTATCACCCTGACTTACTACTTGATTAGTGGCATGGAGGACTTTCCCCCACTGTAGCCTCTGTATTGGATGAGCTTCCCTGTTTATTGTGTCTCGGCTCTGAGTTGGTGACAAAACTTACCTATGGTGAGTTGGAGTTCCTTGGAATCCCCCCTAGTCACTAAAGTTGTGTTGGCTAAACCTGAAACTTTTAGTGCTGCCATGAATACAAAATCTGGAAAATGAAATGCTATATCTTGTATGAAAAGCCCATTCATGCAATGTGTTTCTAAACACACATGAATGAAAGGCATGCCAAATGAAAATGGCCATGAAAATAAAATGTTATATCTTTTGGAAATGTAAATACCTAGGTAAACAAGCTGTCCATGACACACCTAGAAGTGCTCAGGTAAACAAGTGCCTTAAAAACACACCTGTAGCAGAAAGCCTAAAATAAATGTAAATCTATGCAATGTGTTTATAAACACACATCGACCAAGGCTATGGAAACTTCAGGCCCAAAAAGCAATGGAACTTAAATGCTATATCAAAACAATTGCTGGCCTTATTTGTATTATGGATTGTGCGCATCTGTTAAAGGTGAATAAACCCTCTTTGAACAACTCATCCATTTGTGAGACACCGCCATTCCCTGTGTTGTTGCTCATTCAGTATATACTATGGTGTGTATTCCCTTTCCCTTTGCCAAAGTGTCACAACGTTAAGTCAGTCAAGTCACCCCTTAGCCTAGCCAGTTATTTTAGCCTTCACCCTTCACTAGCAAATTGATCACAGCTATGAAGTGAGTATGATCTTGAAAGTCTGGTCTGAGTAATAATAATAATTAATGAC
The DNA here is from genome assembly GCA_027924585.1 of Larix kaempferi. Taxonomy (NCBI): domain Eukaryota; kingdom Viridiplantae; phylum Streptophyta; class Pinopsida; order Pinales; family Pinaceae; genus Larix; species Larix kaempferi. The sequence goes on along the minus strand of BSBM01000767.1, from coordinate 9,985,252 downwards.
ATTATATATTTGGATTTAGATCGCCAGTAATGATTACTTTCTGCTATAATTGTTATTTGAATAAGTTGTAGAGCATGCATTAACCTTGGACACTTTGCAGCAGCTTTTGATGATGGTCTGAGTTATATTTGGTCATGTTGACTTGGTTAGACCTAGTTTGACCAAGGTCAACCAGAGGACATGAGATGGTTGGACCTTGTGATGATATGGATAGATGATATATGGTCTATGTACATGTACATGATGATTCTATGCAGCAGCTACAGGGTTATGATGATGATTCTTGGTTTACAGCAGTATTTGATCATTTATAGATTATTATTATTTGCCCTGTTCCGATATATTGGATATATATATTGATCATACAGAGATTCATATGGTGTATGAGTACATATCTTGGATGGATTTTGACATTTTGAGTCCAATGAGACAGTTTGTTTTCAGTTCCGGGCACTTACAGTGATGATTGAGCCTCAGTAGGCTATCCCAGTGCAGTTTTGGTCTGTCGGAGGCTCTGTCAGAGCAGATGTGATTTTTATCCGGTTGACCTAGGGTGCTGTGCTTGGAGGGGGTGGTCCAGCCACTTGTTTTTACCATATTACCCCCCTCCCGGACACACTGGTGCCCTCACCTTGACGGCGCAGGCACTCCAGGAGGCAGTTTGGGGCAGTTTCACGCTTCCCGAGGCATTTCAGGATTGGTAGAAATGGCTATTGAGGAAATCGATTTGGGCTACTGAGGCAATGTTATGGCATGGGATGATCAGTGATGATGGATCGATGTCTTCCACACCTCCTCCAGCAGTTTCAGCTTCATCGGGGACCGCATCCATCACTTATGGCACTTTCTGATGATTTCTGAGGTCTTTTGAGGCCTACGATTTGACCATAGAGACACGATTTGGTATATTGATGACTATTTTATTATTATTGTGCTATGGGGATTGACTAAGGGTGGCTAAAATTACCCCTTGGACCCACCATAAGCTTCTTATTATATTTTGTCATCATGATTTGGTGGGATTCCCCTCTTCTAGGGCGATTTTGTCCACTTATGTTATATTTTATGAGTGATCCATGTATTTTATTGTTGAGCTCATCTCAACCATTGATTAGACATTTGTATCTTTTAATCTTAGCCACTCATTCAAAAAGTGGTTAGGATTTTGATACCTCTCCTTCCTATTTAAAGGAGAGCTTCTCATTGTAAGGGGTCTTTGGCTCTTGGATTATTGGTATAGAAAAACTTTCTTGTGGAAATTCTTGTGGTCTCCTTTGCATCTGGTGTTCTTAGATGGTGATTGGAAAGTCTATTGCAACCTAGCATTTGGAATTTGTGGTAAGATCTATCTATTTTGGAAATCATTGTCTTGTCTACAGGAGGGCGACTTCAACAAGGGCAATTTTGCAAGGCTTCTTCAAATCGACTTTCTTGGCATTTGCTTGTATCAGGGGGTTATCATTAGTATCATTGTGATCTATGCTATCTTTCTGTTACTTCTCTTGTGGCATTAGTCTTATCTCTTGATTACATCAAATCTGATATTGTTGACGTTTGTTGTGCAGGAGAGAGGGCACATTGGCTTCTTGGACTAAATCGATTGCATAGAAAACTACCTCAAAGCTTCTCAAATTGATCGGGTTTGCATAGATCATCATCATCAAGGCATCTACAAGGTTACCCAGGTAAGATCCACAGGTTTGTTTCTCTTATCTTGATCCAATCCATTGACCTAGCTCATAAATTGATAAAACCCTTATTTCTTCAAACCCTCATTTTTACATTTTTTCAGATCTACTAAGATCTAGTGGCTTCTTGGGTAAGATATTGAAAACCCACCTCTATAGTATCCACGGCATCCCGGATCTATAGTTTGGTGAGGATTGGCCTCCATTTGACTCTCTTCCCAAGGCATTTAGCCTCTCCAAGCAAGGGCGCACTTCCTAGTTTGGTGGGTTGACCTAGATCTAGTATGTGGGTAGTTGAGATCCCGCTTGATTCATGATCTACATATCCAATAACCTACCCCTAGATTGTCACTTTTCTGATTTCTACCTTGTGGGCCCTATTCCACATTTTAAGGGATTTAATCCCCATTTTGGACCACTTGGTATCTTCAAACTCAGATCTAGTAAGATCTAGCCATTGGATTGCCTTGAAATTGTAGATCCACACTCCCTCTTGATCAACCTACTTGGATCTAAAGTTTGGATGCCATCGGACTTGTCTTGACCCACTTATCCCACATTTTAGCCTCCTTGGCTAAAGTCGCACCACCTTGGAGAAGGGAGTTGTCCCACTTCTAGGACGTGGGTACTCGAGATTTCATTGGATTTGAAACGGGAATAATTCAAAACCTAGGTCTAGTGTGTCACTTCATCAAATCTTGCCTTGGGGATAGTATTCCTTGTTTTAAGGGATTGTGGTCCACTTAGGTCAAACCTAGATCTAGACCTATTCATCCATCAAGACTTTAATTGCCCACTTGTCTCATGCAATAGGAGTCCTTAACCACAAGTTAACTTTACTTTGACTCCATTATCCCAATTCCCAAGGCACTGGTCTCTCTCCAAGTCAATTCGACTTTCCTAGATTGTTGGATTAACTTGTGGTTTGACCTTTGTGTGGTGAACTAAACCCTTTGATGTCATCATGTGTCATGATCAAGCTTGTCACTTGTACTAGTTAGCCCCAATTCAACCCTTAAATTACCCTGCATTGGACACGGTTCCCAAGGCGGTGGATTTTCTCACATTGAACTAGTACTTTAATCCTGGATCCTATTTCACAAATCATAAGTCACTCTCACATCAATAATGAACCAAAGCTATACTCATTAAACCCCTCACTTGTCTTGTGACTTCATCCTAAGGTCTAGGATAAACCATACACCTTACTTCACTTAGAATTAACTTGATTTGGTGTCTTGGTTTTGATCTCTCCTGTTGGGAGTAGATCGGGTCTCCCCCTTTGTTGTCTGGGCTAGATAACATAAAGTGAAGGTTACCTCGACTGGCGTGACAACCATCTATTGGAGGTCGAGGTGATCGTGGTTGCACCTTTTGAGTTGCCCTTCCCTATTGCCATCCATGAGTGGATACATCCATAGGGGTAACTACAGTTTAGGTGATAACAACACCATTCCCTTGAAACCTGAATGTTAAAAAAACAAACCTTTTCGACAAAAACTAAGGCAAATAAATCCTAAGTTGGCCCCTATTGACAAACAAGAATTAGAAAAGATGTTGGCAGCAGGCATTATAGCACCCACTCAACATACTTCATGGTGCTCCAACTTGGTTGTAGTCAGAAAGAAGAACGACAGTTTAAGAATATGTATAGACTTCAGAAATCTAAACATAGCATGTCAGAAAGACAATTACCCCCTTCCCAACATGGAGACCCTCCTCCAACGGGTCATTGGATCGAGCATGATGTCAATGCTGGATGGCTTTTCAGGGTACAATCAGGTAGTCATTAAAGAGGAAGATAGACACAAAACTGCCTTCACAACCCCTTGGGGAACCTTTGAATATCTAAGAATGCCTTTTGGTCTCACAAATGTTGGGGCCACTTTTCAGAGAGCCATGGATTATGCCTTCAAGGAATTGGTAGGCAAAATCATTGAGATATACCAAGATAACTTGACTGTATTCTCAAAAGAAAGATCTAGCCATGTTGGTCACCTTAGGAAGGTATTTGAAAGATGCAGAGAATATGGGATTTCTTTAAATCCGGTCAAATCAATTTTTGGCATTGAGGAAGGAAAGCTTTTAGGTCACATTGTTAACAAAGACGGGGTCAAAGTTGACCCTGAGAGAATTGAGGCTATACAGAAAATTCCCCTTCCAAGAAATGTTAAGGGTCTCCAATCTTTCAATGGTCATATCAAATTCATAAGAAGATTCATCCCAAATTTAGCCGAGTTGATGAAACCCATGCAACGGTTATTAAAAAAGGATGCTAAATTTGTATGGACTGATGAGGGGAGGGAAGCCTTTGCAACCATAAAAGATGCTATTACTAGATTGCCTGTATTGATTAGCCCTGATTACACAAAAGATTTCATGGTGTTCTCTTTTGCTCCAGAAGATACAATCGCCGGGGTGTTGCTCCAAAAGAACTTCGAAGGGTTCGAGCAACCAATTGCCTTCATGAGTAGAGCCCTACAGCATTCAGAATTGAAATATACTATCATGGAGAAACAAGCCTATGCGTTAGTAAAATCTCTAGAGCATTTTAGAACATACATTGGTTACTCAAAAGTTATAGGATATGTCCCCCATGCCGCGGTAAAAGACCTCCTATCCCAACAGGATTGCTTAGGAACAAGGGGCACATGGGTATCTAAAATCTAGGAGTATGATCTAGAGATTAGGCCCACTAAACTGATAAAGGGACAATGCCTAGCTAAATTGCTAACTCAAAAGAATGAAGAAGCTATTGAAATGAGTTGTGCAAACCTCTCATCTAATCCACACATGACACCAGCTTTGCAAGAACTTGACAATCATTGGTACTCAGACATCATATATTTTCTGCTACAATTAGATGTCCCCGATCATCTCAAGGGACATAAGAGAAGGGCTCTTAGATTAAAAACCGCTAGGTATTGCCTCACTTAGGAGGGTTTGGGTTTGAGAAACCCAGACGGTGTAATACTTAGATGTGTACATGAACAAGATTCCAAAAAGATCTTGACTGAGTTCCATTCAGGATTTTGTGGGGGCCATTATGCAGCAAATACAACTGCCCATAAAATCCTTAGTGCAGGATACTATTGGCCAACTATTTTTGCAGATGTTTATAAACATGTCAAGTATTGCCAGGAATGTCAACTTTTCACAGGAAAGCCTAAATTGGCTGCTTTACTGCTTACACCAGTAGTTGTCATTGCCCCCTTTCAGCAATGGGGTCTTGACTTTATCGGGAAGTTCAAAGATAACTCTAGCAATGGATTTTGCTCGATCCTTACTGCAACCGATTACTTCACTAAGTGGGTGGAAGCTATACCCACCAAAACGGCCACAAACAAGGTTATCATAGACTTCATTGAGGACAAGATCATCACCCGATTTGGCACTCCCTTGAAAATAACAACTGATAATGCCAAGGCTTTCAGCTCAGCAGAAATGAATGATCTTTGTTTCAAGTATGGCATTGTTCTATCACACTCTTCAGATTACTATCCTCAGGGTAATGGACTTGCAGAATCCTCAAACAAGATATTAATGACCATCCTTAAGAAAACTGTGGGTGATAACAAAAGATCTTGGGATAGCAAAATCAAGTATGCTCTGTGGGCAGATAGGATCACCAAGAAGAACTCCATGGGGAAGTCTCCCTTTGAACTTGTTTATGGCATCACGACAACCTTACCACTCAGCATGCAAATACCCATTTTTAGAATGCTAAGTGATTATTATGCGGAAAAATTGGAGTTGGAGGATAGGGCAAATCAGATCATTGAACTTGATGAAAGCAGAAGGACATCATTGGACAAAATGCTAAGACATCAGGAAAGTATGAAGACCACTTTTGATAAATCAGCTAAGCCTAGAGATTTCCAAGTAGGAGATAATGTTCTCTTGTGGGACAAGAGAGGGGAAAAGCCAGGGATGCATGGAAAATTCCACAGCCTTTGGAAAGGCCCTTTTATTATACGCTGTCAGGCTGGAACTAATTCTTTCTTTCTAAATACCATGGATGGGGAGATGATACCATTAGCCAGAAATGGGCAACAGCTGAAACCCTTTTATCGAAACAATATTCAAGATGACCAAGGGGTCATCTCAGGAAATCCCTAAACCTTATCTTGTTGTACTTTATGTATTTTACTTTTTGTACCATATTTATGTACCATAGCTTTTGTACATTAAAATGTTGTATCATATTTGCATCATACATGTTCGAAAAATAAAGATTTTTCATTTTACATTGATATATAAAAAGCAAAAAATATTTTATGTTGGTAGTTTCATTTTTGGCATTATTTATCATGAAAATGTTGGACTAAGACACTTCTATTTCCATGTAGGAAATTGATGTTCTGGGATTCTCGAACATTTTCTTTGACCCATAGATCAAGCAAGTGCCCGTCCCGTAGTTGGAGCCAGATGTTACCAACTTTTTGTACCATAGTTGGATTATTTGAAGAGCCGCCATTTGACAAACATGATGAATGTTTGTACTCCAGTGTATCAGATGATCCAACATTTGTGCCTAGCCAATTTTGCTAGTCAGTTTTGTTTTTCAGTCAACATGACCATGGCCCCACGGGGTTTGTAATAAAGTGTGCTAGTAGGATTTTGAGTGGCTCGGTTCCCCATGACTTAAGCAACTAAGGTATTCCAGGGAGTTTTTTCCCTTGTCAATTATACTTTGCCTATAGTCGAGCTATAATCGATGAGGTTTTCTCCCGCTCCCTCCAAAGTTGGAATGCCCGATTTTGAAAATTTTAGCCATGGGGGGTTATTAGAGTCCAACTGATGTATATAAGCCTACTAGACACTATTAGAATAGGCTTTGGTCATGTCCTAGGTCCCTAGAACCCTCAGAAAAATTTTCGAAATTTTTTTACCGGGTCCTCCGGTTTTGGGTTTTTAATTATTTTTTAAAATTTTAATAAATTTTTCCATAGTTTAAATGGAGAAATTTCATTTTGTAATATGTCAGTCCTCTGGGATCCGAATTCAGTGATTGAAGGCTTCAACCTTAAGCCAAAAATCATTCATGATCTCCGGACCAGTTTATCCTAAGTTTCAGATGTCGATTCAGCCTCAATTAATAATTTCTCAAAAAAGCCATTTACAGAGAAATTATCAATTAAAATATTAAAAATTGAATATTTGGAGATAATCCAAATCTCTCCAAAATAATCCAAATGGATTAAAATAAAAGGCTAATTGACATGGCACTGGGCATTAATGAAGATTCCAATCATCTCAGTCATCACTCAGTGAAGTATCCAGTCAGCACAAGAGATTAACTCCAAGAGAATTCACCCTCCTTCATGTAATCTGCGAATTTGGTGATGTGGAATGGTTATTTAATGGGATTTGGTTGGTGATTGAGTTGCATTTAATGGGAGTGAGGGCGCCTTGCCTAGGTGGAGGCCACCTCCCACTCTCAACCACCAGGATCTATGTCAAATACGAGTTGAGCTCCAAGCTCATCTACCTCAAAACTCATGAATCTCCAATGTGCTCACGTCATCTAAGCTTGGAGCTCGAGTTTTCCATGTGGCAATTGATTATTTGATAGGTGATGCTTCCAAAGTGAAGATGAGGGGCGCCTTGCCAAGGTGGAGGCCACCTCCTCATCTCATTCATTACAAACTCGACTTGTTGGTTGGAGTTAACTCCAAAACTCGGCATTAGCTTGGATTTTACTAGATGTTGATTGAAATTCGATTTAGTGTTAGGTGCTATTGGCTCCCATCATGCCAATTCAAGTTAGGGTAGGCTAGCTCTTGTCTTTTGTTATATAATGAGGCTCTCTTTCCTCATTCCTCATGGATTTTTAGCAAAGAAACTCTGGAGGAATTGTAACTTGATTCATATTTAATAAAATTGTGACTTTGGAGGTCAAATTCGTGGAGGCTCTTGGTGGCCATGCATCATCCCAATTCCGAGGTGATATTGTGTATTTCTCATATGCTTAGGAATATTAAGCTTTGATTTATATTTCTAGAAGGCTAACAATCTAGCACATGCATCTATAAATCTTCTCTTTTCGCTTGAGCATATTTGACTTGCAGGTGTCTTCCAAGGTTTTAAAGATTTTTTGCAGGTTCTCCTTCACTCTACTTATGGCCAAAGGATTCTCAGTTTTATAAGCATAAGAACAAGAGGATCTTGCTTCTCCCATCAAACAGTCAACAAACTTCTACTTTGATTACTGGTTCCTAAGGGTTTACTTCTTCAAACCTTCCACTTTCTCCTTGATTCTTTTACCTTGATTTGCTAACCTATTTTCCTCTCACCCTAGATCTATCCTTGTTTTCATTTTTGCCATTCTATTAGCTCTCGTCCATCCCCTCTCTCTTTGCCATTTCTCCTCCCTTCTTCCCATTCGTTCATCTTCCTCTCGTCCATATCCACTTAGGGCTTATTCTACCTTTCGTTTGTCCCTTTGCTTTCTTCAAAGCTGCCCTCTCGTTTCCCATTGGGTTTTGCCCCTAGTCCCCCTTTTGTCCACCTTAGGCTCCCTCCTCTTTCCACTCCTTCATCCCTTTTGTTTTAGCCTTCAAACCCCTTCAAGTCCTCTCCTTTCGTCCATCTCAAGGAGCCCTATTTTCATAACAAAACACAAAAAACGAATTCAATAATTTGTTAAAAGTTATTAGTTTCCTTTGTCAAAGTTAAATAGTTAGATCTTTTCTCACCATTGTTTACATTTCATAGCTTAGATATAAGTAGTTTCAAATTCATTTTCATTTTCATTAACACTTAATGGGTGCTTGTTGAGATTTCGTTGAGCTTGTGTAGGTTGCTTTGAAAGAGAAGAAGTGCTTGTGAAGACAAGATCCAAGAGAGGATCAAAGTTACATTCAAGGAGAAGTTTTAAACCAAATCATAAATCCAAAACCATTCTCCTTTGTAAAAGCCATTAAGGGCTTATAAATTTTGCTTCACTATGTTGTTCTCTTCTTCAAAAAGACCTTTCAAGGAGTTTTCCTAAGGCAATTGTAACCCAAGTAATAAAAAGGCTAGGTGGGATAGTGCCTCCCACACTTAGTTTCTCCTTCCCCATTTGGGGAAGTTTGTTCATGCATGCTTAGATTAGTTTTATTTTCAATTCTTAGATTAAAATCTGCTTTTTGTACTTAGATTAGTTCTCTTCCAAGTCTTGACTTGAGATAGTATCCTTGGGATTTCATCCCAAGGGCAGGGCCACATAGTTTTGTGGTTACTTCTCTTTCCCTGTTAGCATCCTTGCGGACATCCAGCTAGCTGGAAGGTTTTCGGGACTAGCGGTTCTAGCGGTCGACCTTGTTTGGAGGTTGATCCCACTTCGTTATTTGTTTCTTAGCTAATTTTTAGATTTGGCCTAGTTTCTTTTATGCATCTTGTTTAGTCTTTCATTTTGCAAGTAGTTGTTCTTTCACTTGTTCAATTTATTTCATTTTTGTCATTTGTTGAGCTATTATATGAGTTCCCATTTATAGTTGCTTCTATCTTAACAATGAACAAAGTCTCTTGAACTTGAAATAACCCAAGTCAAGAGCACTCTCTATCAGAAAACATAATAGTCTTGCATTCCCCTTGCATTAGGCATTTAGAGTAATTAAAGTCTCTTGAACTTTGGTCTTAAGACTATGTCAAGGGCGCTCTCTATCGAAGGGTGGAACTATGTGTTTTCAATAATAATAAAAATTTCAACTCACACCCCCATTAATTAATTTATCTTGGTTGTTATCTGACACTCGTATGCTCTGCCAACCTGAAAAGGTTGGGCTAGTACTCAGAAAGGTGTTAGGTTTGATAAAACTGCTATCACATAATAAAATATTATCCCCACAACCAACGAACCGGCTTGTCTTCGATTTATACTTAAAATTGCTATTCTGGGAGGTGGAGCCGGAAACATACCGTTGTTCAGACTTCGGAGTAGTTAAGGCATTAGACACTTAATCCTTGATAACTGGACGGTCCGTCAGATCACCGTGGATAGCTACTCAAAGTATACCTTTCCGGACTTTTGATTACCTTGTTGGTTCTTAGCTTAATAATCAAGACCATTAAAATCTTTAATTTACTAAGATAAACTGCAAAACGATCTCACAAACATTACTACTTTGAACTCTTGTATCAAGCAACCCAGGCACTTAAGACTGTTTTGACTCCATAAGGCACTGGTCCTTGTCATTATTTTTATTTATCTATTTGGAGCATTTACATTATCATGGTTGTCTTGCCTTAATTTATCAAGTGGTTTTTTCTTCGATCTTGTAATCTTGTTTCGCAACGTGGATTGCTTTTTATCTTGTGTTCCATTTAAAGTATTTTGTGATCTATTCAAAAACTCCTAAACAACACCCATCCGCATCATAACACCAAAAAACATTTAAAACACATTGAGCCATAATAAAACTCTTTGTAGGGACTACACCCCTTGGCTTCGTTAGGAGTTAGCCTAAACAGAGGAGTTGGGATTCAGGTGACAGTACCTGGCTCATTGCTTGCCCCCAAGGCCATACCTCTCCCCACTTCCAGTGAGGGAGACAGTTTTCGGAAGATTTCTGCTACTGGTGTGCATCTCGACGGACAACAAGTGGAGAAGCCATTCCTTGAGAATGGAGGCACTTGGTCAGTTACCAAGATTATGATGTGTGATGTCCTCTTCTCCTAGGTCTTCGAGATGGATGAGTTAGTTGGTCTTCTCAAGGGACTGGCCACCCCTTGTGGAAGCTATTAACATTTGACGTAAGGAGCAGTTTAGAGGACCACATGATCACATCATCTGTGTGAACCCTTCCTTATACAGTGATGATGAACTTTCAGATAGTTAATGGAACATTTGTACATTTGAGAAAGATGACTGGTTGTACCTTTACCCCATCCTGGTTGATTTACTTTTGGGTCCTTTTGATTTTTGGTCTTGTGGTACCTTGTACTTGACTTGTGGTCATTAGGGGCATTTACCCACCTTAAGTTTTTCTTTGACTTATTGTGTTTTGGTCTTATGGGTACTATGGTTGTTAGCCCATAGTTGTGGTACACCCTTGGTACTAAGGGCTATGGGCCATAACACCCATTCTTGTTTAATGGGATTTTATCTTGTACCACTTTATTTTTATAGTACCATTACCTATTTTGACTTGACCCTAATACCCACGTAAGTCAATTTACTTTTAATTAATTAATTAATTAATTATGTGACTTTATTTCACCTAAGTCACTTGACTTTATTTTTTATTAATTAATTATTAATTATGTGAGACTTTATTGTTCGGTACCTAATTCCACCTAAGTCAGTCTAGTTTATTTTTTATTTTTATTTATGACCATTAATATTTTTATCTTTACTTTTTATTTTATTTTATTTTTTATTTATCTTTTATTTTATTTTTTTACTTTTCTTTTATTTGGTCATACCCTATTTTGAGATCCTAAATTTATGGATCTCACCTTCTATAAATAAAAGTCATTTTCTTTTTATTTTTACTCTCTCACACACTTCTTTTCAGCTCAGTTTTTTACAGCTAGGGTTATTGCTGTTTTATATTCTCTGTTGCTGCTGTACGGATTTGTTTTCTCTCTCTTCTGGGCTGCCGTACGACCTATCCTCCTCTTCTCTGCTGGCTGCCCATGTGTCTGCTACGTGCTGTTGGAGCTGCTGAGGGTCTGCTTTGTGCAGTTGGCTGCCTCCTTTAAGGCTGCCGTGACCTTGTCTGCTGTTGGGTTGTCCTCCTTGCTGGGTTGTGACTCCTATCTGTTGTTGGGCTGTTCCCTTGCTGCTTCCGTGACCTTGTGTGTTGTTGCGACAACCATTACTCTGTCTACTGCTGGGTATATCTCTTTAGGGCTACCTTAAACCCAGTTTTGTGATGGGTATTTTTCATGTGGCTGCCATGAGACCCTATTGTGTTGTAGACTTCTCCTTTGGGCATGCTGTGAGTTTGTACAACCCAAATCTGTGTATTAAACTATGTTATGTGGGGGTGACAGTTTGTTAATCTGAGACTTGCATTTGCTCAGATCTGAACTTGGCTTTATGTGCTGAGTTTTGCACTTGCCCAGATCTGAGCCTTATATTGTGCTGAGTCTGACCTATGATCAGACCCACTGTTTTGTGATTCTTTGGGTAAATTTCTTTATGGTGAAGTTCTGTTCTTGTCTGTCTCTGTATTTCTGACTGTCCTTGACTTTTTGGTTTCACCTCAGCCTAGTCATCTCTCTCTGGTTTGTACTTACCCTTAATTGGGTTTTCTAGTTCCTAATGATTGACTGGCCTCTACGAGGCACAATCCTTTATCTGAAAGTAATAATTCTGAGTATAACACAGGAAGGGCTTCACACCCAGGTAAGTATCTTCAACTAAATCTTTGTTATCAATTGTTATTTTGCATTACATGTTATTGAAGATTAATTCAGCACAGTGACCTAGCTGGTAGTGTTAAAATCATTTTAACACGTTGACCTACTTGAGAGTGCAGAGGATGTGAAGTTGAAAGAAATGAAAATTATGTTAGATCAGAGTTTACTACTGCACTATCTTTAAATGCTTATTAAATGTATCCTATCTGCATTAAAGTATGTTGAATTTTAGTTCTTCTGCATAAAACCCTAACTTGTTAAAAAAATTTCACATGGTATCAGAGCTTAGGTTTTGTAGCTAACTTTGTTTTCCATGCTAACAGAATCTACATAGATCCTAAGGTAAGGGTTTGTGCCCTATTCAACTTGACTACAAGTTTACAGGTGTACTTGGCAAGTTGACTGTAAGGGTTTGAGATGGCTTCTAACTCAGTAAAGGCAAAAGATAGGCTTGAAGGAGCCTCAAACTTTAATGCATGGAAGGCTAGGGTCTTAAATATTTTGGAGGAGAGTGACTTGGATGAATTAGTCATTAATGTTGTGGAAGAACCCACAACAGCTCAAGGAAGAGCAACATTTAAGAAGAAGCAAGCTAAAGCAAAGAGGGTGATCTTTGACTCAGTCAAAGATAATTTGATGCCTATAATAGCTCCTCTAAGGACAACTAAGGAATGCTTTGATGCCCTAGCTAATCTCTATGAGAAGAAGGCACCTACTCAGAAGAGGGTCTTGAAGAAGCAACTTCGTTCATTAAAGATGGAGGATAAAGAATCAGTTGCTTCCTTCTTCTCTAAGATTGCTTAGTTAAAGGATCAACTCATGGCAATTGGAGTTGAAGTAGATGATGATGATCTTGTACAAAGAACAGTAGATGGTCTCCCTACATCTTGGGAGACATTCCTTTCAGCAGTAAATGGAAGAGAATCACAACCAAACTTTGATAGGTTGTGGCATGATTACCTAGAAGAAGAAGGTAGAATCCAGAGTAGATCTGGACCCCCAACTGAAAAGAACCTTGCTCTTACTGCCAAGACAAAGAAAGAAAGAAATCTCCCTCAACACCAGAACAAAGGTAGGAGACCTCAAGGTAAGCACTCTTTCAAGTCAAAAGTAAGATGTTTTAAATGTAACAAGATTGGTCATTATGCAAATGTTTGTAGGAATCCTCCTAACAAGAATTGGCATAAAGGGAAGCATCATGCTTCAACTGCTACAGATTCACAGAAGAAGAAGAGCCTCAACAAAAGAAATTTAAAGAGACCAAAGAAAAAGATCAAAGAGAGTACTACTTGATTTCAGCACTCTCCAGCTCCATCTCCCACTCATTAGACTCATGGTGGATTGACAATGGGGCCACCAAGCATATGACTGGATACAAACAGGCACTTGTAGGTTACAAGGCCAAGAAGTTTAATGCAAAAGTGGAGATGGGCAATAGAAGTACCTTTGAAATAAAAGGAGTTGGTTCAACTACCTTAAAGCTTGATTCAGGTATGTTACTTCATGTTGAGGAAATTTTATTTGTTCCTGGTTTAGAGAGGAACGTTCTTTCAGTGGCAATGTCAGAAGACAAGGGGTTCTCCGTAGCCTTCTCTGAAGGAAAGGTATTAGTATGGGCTAAAGGTGAAAATTTAAGCTCAGCTTTTGGGATTGGTATCCGTGAGGGGGACCTTTATAGAGTCCCATGATATGTTGTTAAATCTCTATTTAATCACCCTTGTCAAGTTTTAGAGATCAAGAGGGAGTCCTTCAATGGCTCAAATTTAGAAGCTCATAAGACTTGTCGTTCAGAGAAGCAGAGGGAGAAGGCCAAGATGCCTTCGTTTGATCTCACTATGGAACCTATTGAGAGGTTCCAAGATTGCTCCAGTAGGAGCCATGTCACTGATTCAAGTTCATCCACTAATGTGGAGTTAGCCAAACCTCAGGTTTGGAAAGATGCTATTCAATTGAAAATGGATAATGATATATGGAAAGTAATTCTCAGACAACAAGGAAATTCAGGTTTAGCTTCAAATTGGATCTATAAGATCAAAGTGTTTGCTGACATTCAAAGCTCCTTGAAGCTTTCAGAAAATCCTGTACTCTGACAGGTTGTTTCACCATGACAAGGACATGGTGCAATTGTCAGCTGTGTTGACTAAGCCTTTGTCTTTGACAAGCTTAGTATTGCTGAGAATGCCTCTCTTGCTGAGAGGGAGTGTTGATTTTTAGTGCAGCTGGGAGACCCATTCTCAGAGAGAATGGTACCCTAGTCAGTTGACTAGGGTTCTTGGTCAAGTTAACCAGGCAGAGTATGATTAAGACCCTAGAAGGTACCCTAGGCCCCCAGCTGTCTCCTGGGTTCTTGGTCGAGGACCAAGCAGGTTGATGCCATGGCAAAGTCCCTAGCATGTGGCTAGGGCCCCTATTTGTCTCTAGGGTATTCTGGTCTAGAACCAGACATTTTCTTGGTCACGAGGACCAAGCAGATCCTGTAGGTTGAGACAGAGACATCCTAGGTCCTGCAAATGGTTGATCAACATTCAGTCTAGGATTGAATGCTCAACTTGTGGCTGAGGACCATTCTCTGGGAGAATGAAGAACCTGGTCATGGACCAGGTGGTTGATCAACATGTCCCAGTCTAGGACTGAGGCTCAGCCTTGGGCAGAGAAGCCATTCCTTGAGAATGGAGGCACTTGGTAAGTTACCAAGATTATGATGTGTGATGTCCTCTTCTCCTAGGTCTTCGAGATGGATGAGTTAGTTGGTCTTCTCAAGGGATTGGCCACCCCTTGTGGAAGCTACTAACATTTGACCTAAGGAGCAGTTTAGAGGACCACATGATCACATCATCTGTGTGAACCCTTCCTTATATAGTGATGATGAACTTTCAGATAGTTAATGGAGCATTTGTACATTTGAGAGACAGTTTAGAGGACCACATGATCACATCATCTGTGTGAACCCTTCCTTATATACTGATGATGAACTTTCAGATAGTTAATGGAACATTTGTACATTTGAGAGAGATGACTGGTTGTACCTTTACCCCATCCTGGTTGATTTACTTTTGGGTCCTTTTGATTTTTGGTCTTGTGGTACCTTGTACTTGACTTGTGGTCATTAGGGTCATGTTATCACCTAAGCTGTAGTTACCCCTATGGATGGATCCAGTAATGGATGGCAATAGGGAAGGGCAACTCAAAAGGTGCAACCACGATCACCTCGACCTCCAATATGTATGGTTGTCACGCCAGTCGAGGCAACCTTCGCTTTATGTTATCTAGCCCAGACAACAAAGGGGGAGACCCGATCTACTCCCGACAGGAGAGATCAAAACCAAGACACCAAATCAGGGTATTTCTAAGTGAAAGTTAGGTGTATGGTTTATCCTAGACCTAAGGGTAAAGTCACAAGCCAAGTGAGGGGTTCAATAGGTATAGCTTTGGTTCATAATTGATGTGAAAGTGACTTACAATGTTTGAAGTGAGATCTAGGGCTAGTGTACTAGGTCAATGTCAAAAGATCCACTGCCTTGGGAACCGTGTCCAATGCAGGGTAGTTAAGGGTTGTATTGGGGCTAACTAGTACATGAGACAAGCTTGACCATGGTTCATGATGTCTTCAAAGGTATAGTCTACCATGCATAGGTCAATCCACAAGTCAATCCAACAATCTAGGAAGGTTGAACTAACTTGGAGAGAAACCAGTGCCTTGGGAATTGGGAAGTGGAGTCAAAGTAAGGTTGACTTGTGGTTTAGAACTCCAACAACATGAGATAAGTGGGCAATGTAGGTTTTGATGGTTGAATGTGTCTAGATCTAGGTTTAACCCAAGTGGACCACAATCCCTTAAAACAAGGAATGCAGTCCCCAAGGCAAGATTTGACAAAGTGACAGTCTAGACCTAGGTTTTGAATTATTCTGATTCCGGATCTGCAATAATCTCAAGTACCCAGTTCCTCGAAGTGAGTGAACTCACTTCTCCAAGGTGCTGCGACTTTCCCTAAGGAGGCTTCAATCGGGGTTTAGGTGGGTCAAATCATGTCGGATGGCATCCAAACTTTAGATCCGGGTAGATCAGTCAAGTAGGGATATGGATCTATAATTTCGTGGCAATCCATCGGTTAGATCTTTGTAGATCTGAGTTTAAGTGTTCCAAGTGGTCCAAAATGGGGATTAAATCCCTTAAAATGTGGAATGGGGCCCACAAGGTAAATTTCAAGAAAGGGACAACCTGGGTGTATGTTATTTGATGTGTAGATGTCAAATCAAGTGGAATCTCAAACACCCATCACCTAGATCTAGGTCAACCTGCTCAAACTAGGAAGTGCGCCTTGCTTGGGAGAGGCTAAGTTGGCCTGGGAAGGGGGTCAAACGGAGGTCAATCCTCACCAAACTATAGATTCGGGATGCCGTGGATGCTATAGAGGTGGGTTCTTAATATTACGCCCAACAACCCAATAGATCTAAGTAGATCTGAGAAAATGTAAAATGAGGGTTTTAAGATATTTAGGGTTTCAACAATTTATGAGCTATGTCAATGGATTGGATAAAGGAAAGAGAAACAAACCTATGGATCTTACCTGGGTAACCTTGTAGATGCCTTGATGATGATGATCTATGCAAACCCGATCAATTTGAGAAGCTTTGAGGTAGTTTCTATGCAAGTCGATTTGGTCCAAGAAGCCAATGCGCCCTCTCTCCTGCACAACAAACGTCAACAATATCAGATTTGATGCATCAAGAGATAAGACTAATGCCACAAAAGAAGTAACAGAAAGATAGCATAGATCACAATGATGCTAATGATAACCCCCTGATACAAGCGAATGCCAAGAAAGTCGATTTGAAGAAGCCTTGCAAAATCGCCCTTGTTGAAGTCGCCCTCCCGTAGACAAACAATGATTTCCAAAAAAGATAGATCTTGCCACAATTTCCAAATGCTAGGTTGCAATAGACTTTCCAATCACCATCTAAGAACACCAGATGCAAAGGAGACCACAAGAATTTCCACAAGAATATTTTTCTATACCAATAATCCAAGAGCCAAAGACCCTTTACAATGAGAGGCTCTCTCCTTTAAATAGGAAGGAGAGGCACCAAAACCCTAACCACTTTTTGAATGAGTGGCTAAGATTAAAAGATACAAATGTCTAATCAATGGTTGAGATGAGCTCAACAACATAATACATGGATCACACACAAAACATAACATAAGTGGACAAAGTCGCCCTAGGAGAGGGGAATCCCACCAAATCATGATGACAAAATATCATAAGAGGCTCATGGTGGGTCCAAGGGGTAATTTTATCCCTCCTTGGTCAATCCCCATGGCACAATAACCAATAAATAATCATGAAAGTACCAAATCGTGCCTCCAAGGTGAAGTCGTGGTCCTCAAAAGACCTCAAAAATCCACAGAAAGTGCCATAAGTGATGGATGCGGGCCCCAATGAAGCTGAAACTGCTGGTGGAGGTGTGGAAGGTCCCGATCTATCATCACTGATCATCCCATGCCATAACTTTGCCTCAGTAGCCCAAATCGATTTCCTCAATAGCCATTTCTACCAATCCTGAAATGCCTCGAGAAACGTGAAACTGCCCAAACTGCCTCCTGGAGTGATGGCGCTGTCAAGGTGAGGGTACCAATGTGTCCGGGAGGGGGGTAATATGGTAAAAACAAGTGGCTGGACCACCCCCTCCATCATCAGCGCCCTAGGTCAACCGGATAAAAGTAATCTCTGCTCCGACAGGGCCTCCAATAGACCAAAACTGCACTAGGACAGCCTACTGAGGCTAAATCATCACTGTAAGTGCCCGGAACTGAAAACAAACTGTCCCATTGGACTCAGAAGGTCCAAATCCATCCAAGATGTGTACTCATACACCATATGAATCTCTGCATGATCAAAATAAATATCCAATGTACCGGAACAAGGCCAATAATAATGATCTGTAAATGACCAAACACTGCTGTATCCCAAGAATCATCATCATAACCCTGTAGCTGCTGCATAGAATCATCCTGTATGTGTACATGGACCATATATAATCTATCCATATCATCATAAGGTCCAACATCTCATGTCCCATGGTCCTCCATGGTCAAACTAGGTCTAACCAAGACCAAATACAACTCAGACTATCATCCATAGCTGC
Organism: Larix kaempferi; assembly: GCA_027924585.1. NCBI lineage: Eukaryota > Viridiplantae > Streptophyta > Pinopsida > Pinales > Pinaceae > Larix > Larix kaempferi. The sequence goes on along the minus strand of BSBM01000767.1, from coordinate 9,967,067 downwards.
TGCAAGGTGTCAAGGTTAATACATGCTTTACAATTTATTCAAATAGCTTCTATAACACAGAGTAATCATGACTGGCGATCTAAATCCAAATATATAGTGTCGTTAGTTATTATTATTACTCAGACTAGACTTTCAGGACCATACTCACTTCATAGTTGTGATCAATTTGCTAGTGAAGGGTGAAGGCTGAAATAAATGGCTAGGCTAAGGGATGACTTGACTAACTTGATTTTGTGGCACTTTGGCAAGGGAAAGGGAATACACACCATAGTATATACTGAATGAGCAATAACACAGGGAATGGCGGTGTCTCACAAATGGATGAGTTGTTTAAAGAGGGTTTATTCACCTTCACAGATGCGCACAATCCATAATACAAACAAGGCCAGCAATTGTTTAGATATAACATTTAAGTTCCATTGCTTTTTGGGCCTGAGGTTTCCATAGCCTTGATCTATGTGTGTTTACAAACACATTGCATAGATTTACATTTATTTTTACGCTTTCTGCTGCAGGTGTGTTTTTAAGGCACTTGTTTACCTGAGCACTTCTAGGTGTGTCATGGACAACTTGTTTACCTAGGTATTTATTTTTCCAAAAGATATAACATTTTATTTTCATTGCCATGTTCATTTGGCATGCCTCTCATTCATGTGTGTTTAGAAACACATTGCATGAATGGGCTTTTCATACAAGATATAGCATTTCTTTTTCCAGATTTTGTATTGATGGCAGCACTAAAAGTTTCAGGTTTAGCCAACACAACTTTAGTGACTAGGGGGAATTCACAAGGAACTCCAACTCACCATAGGTAAGTTTTGTCACCAACTCAGAGCCGAGACACAATAAACAGGGAAGCTCATCCAATACAGAGACTACAGTGGGGAAAAGTCCTCCATGCCACTAGTCAAGTAGTAAGTCAGGGTGATAATCTAAAAGGTAGGCCATGGATGGATGAAGACAATGAAATAATGGAGCCAACACTAGCAAGCCATGGTATGGTGGAATGATCACCTCTATTCTCCCTAAGGAGGGTAAATACCAATGAGTATGAATAGTGAACTTCTAAGCCTGAGTAGGGACAGTAATATATATATATAATAAATCAACCAGGTCCATATATCTATATGATCGCCAGATCATGACACTAAGTGCTAAGACATGCTATAAGAATAAGTATAAAAGCAATCTAACCATAATACCATGATATACCTGCTGAGTCATATACCTGAAAGCTCATCAACCTGTACCATCATCTGTCCTCTGAGACTGCTGCTGTAACTCTGGGCACTACTGTCTGCTCTGTACCAATGGCATAATGGCTATATCGGGCATCTCTCTGAGTGTCCTGAAACTCAGTCATGGCATGGGGAATATAACTGCTGTCCACAATCTGATAGTAATCCAATATAGATGCTCATCTCGGCATCCCAAATGTAAGGGAACTGGCTGAATAGTGTACTGGAATGAGAAAAATAATGTATGGTAGCCCGGCTACTATATATGTGATAACAGGTCATTTACCCACCTTAAGTTTTTTTTTGACTTATTGTGTTTTGGTCTTATGGGTACTATGGTTGTTAGCCCATAGTTGTGGTACACCCTTTGGTACTAAGGGCTATGGGCCATAACACCCATTCTTGTTTAATGGGATTTTATCTTGTACCACGTTATTTTTATAGTACCATTACCTGTTTTGACTTGACCCTAATACCCACCTAAGTCAATTTACTTTTAATTAATTAATTAATTATGTGACTTTATTTCACCTAAGTCAATTTACTTTTAATTAATTAATTAATTAATTATGTGACTTTATTTCACCTAAGTCACTTGACTTTATTTTTTATTAATTAATTATTAATTATGTGAGACTTTATTGTTTGGTACTTAATTCCACCTAAGCCAGTCTACTTTATTTTTTATTTTTATTTATGACCATTAATATTTTTATTTTTACTTTTTATTTATTTTTTATTTCTTATCTTTTATTTTATTTTTTTACTTTTCTTTTATTTGGTCATACCCTATTTTGAGATCCTAAATTTATGGATCTCACCTTCTATAAATAAAAGTCATTTTCTTTTTATTTTTACTCTCTCACACACTTCTTTTCAGCTCAGTTTTTTACAGCTAGGGTTACTGTTGTTTTATATTCTCTGCTGTTGCTGTACGGATTTGTTTTCTCTCTCTTCTGGGCTGCCGTACGACCTATCCTCCTCTTCTCTGCTGGCTGCCCATGAGTCTGCTACCTATTGTGTGAGTTGTTGAGGGTCTGCTTTTTGCTGTTGGCTGCCTCCTTTAAGGCTGCCGTGGTCCTGTCTGCTGTTGGGTTGTCCTCCTTGCTGGGTTGTGACTCCTATCTGTTGTTGGGCTGTTCCCTTGCTGCTTCCGTGTCCCTGTGTGTTGTTGGGACAGCCATTACTCTGTCTACTGCTGGGTATATCCCTTTAGGGCTACTGTGTGTTGGGCATCTCTCTTAGGGCTGCCTTAAACCCAATTTTGTGATGGGTATTTTTCATGTGGCTGCCATGAAATCTATTGTGTTGTAGACTTCTCCTTTGGGCATGTTGTGAGTTTGTACAACCCAGATCTGTGTATTAAACTGTGTTATGTGGGGGTGACAATTTGTTAATCTGAGACTTGCATTTGCTCAGATCTGAACTTGGCTTTATGTGCTGAGTCTTGCACTTGCCCAGATCTGAGCCTTATATTGTGCTGAGTCTGACTTATGATCAGACCTACTGTTTTGTGATTCTTTGGGTAAATTTCTTTATGGTGAAGTTCTGTTCTTGTCTGTCTCTGTATTTCTGACTGTCCTTGACTTTTTGGTTTCACCTCAGCCTAGTCATCTCTCTCTGGTTTGCCCTTACCCTTAATTGGGTTTTCTAGTTCCTAGTGATTGACTGGCCTCTACGAGGCACAGTCCTTTATCTGAAATGACCTACCTGAGAGTGCAGAGGATGTGAAGTTGAAAGAAATGAAAATTATGTTACATCAGAGTTTACTACTTCACTATCTGTAAATGCTTATTAAATGTATCTTATCTGCATTAAAGTATGTTGAATTGTAGTTCTTCTGCATAAAACCCTAACTTGTTAAAAAAATTCACAGTTAGATGGCTTGATAAATATAAGCAATAGTAACTAAATCTATTGGATTTATTTGGGATCACATATTTTGATCTTTGCTTATATAGCTCATCTAGTATCTCATAACCATACCATAAGTATTGGTGTCTTATAGTTCATTGGATTGACCTCATACAAATGCTTGTGGTAAATTCCAAAGGATTTAATGCTTGGTTATTTCATTGTTGATTCATTAAGCTATTTACATTATCATAAGTGGTTATTATTTTCATATTGATATTGGCATTTCATTGATGTTGATTTATTGATGCCATGAGTTATTGATAAATGCAAATGATACATTTATACATTGTTCTTATTGGAAGTATTTCATGTTAATGCACAAATTTGGCTCAAAAGACATCTGGGATTCTTGGGTAGAAGGCGTGTGTCGATGTCTATAAAGATATTCAGGAGTTGTTGTTAGGTGGGTAAATCTGCGGTTGAAGGGAACTCTACTAGACATTGACCATTGTTGGGACACATCTCCTTGCATCCTCGTTAGGTGCAAGATGTTGGACATCCTCTTTGACTCCGGTCTAGTACCCTTCTTTGAGTAGTACCACATTAGACAACACTGAGCACAGACTTGGACCCCACATACCTTGCGTATATCATGGCCCCCTCTAGGCATCTTGAAACCAACCTATTGGCCGTATTGTTACTGTAGTGCATCGAACACAACATTTGGGAAGATTACTCTTCATGCATCTAAGAGGTTGGGTGGTGTGGCCAAGGGTACGGTCGATCCTCCTTGGTTGGTGCTTTGAAAGATTGGGCCGAACATCATCGTTGGATCTCGTGGGTGGATTGAAGGGCTACAGTAGCTTTACAATCCCTGTGACCATCAAGCCTTGTTGGGATTTGGGGTTTTTTCTCAACACTAAGCACGGACTTGGACCCCACATACCTTGCGTATATCAGGCCCCCCTCTAGGCATCTTGAAACCAACCTATTGGCCGTATTGTTACTATAGTGCATCGAACGCAACATTTGGGAAGAATACTCTTCATGCATCTAAGAGGTTGGGTTGTGTGGCCAAGGGTACAGTCGATTCTCCTTGGTTGTTGCTTTGAAAGATTGGGCCGAACATCATCGTTGGATCTCGTGGGTGGATTGAAGGGCTACAGTAGCTTGACAATCCCTGTGACTATCAAGCCTTGTTGGGATTTGGGGGTTTTTCTTTATTATTCAAGAATTCATATGGTTAATGGTTGATGTAAATGCTTCTATTTCATTTGTAGTATCGTTATAATTTAATTCTCATGGTTATGTTTTGTACATCATTGAAACACGAACTTGAAATGTGTCTTGTATTTAATTTGAATATGCTTGTTAGACACTTTGTTGAGCATGGTTGTCATTAATGACAAGCCATTAATGACAAAGGAGTAACAAGGTTGATGACATGGCAAGGAGAACTTGATAGCTTGGGCATTGAAACACTAGGTGGCCCAAATGGTCCAAATGACCCATTCTGTGGTCATTTGTGGCTTAATGGGATCATGAAGCCCACATACTTGGTTGTGGAGCCCATTGCACTTGAAGAAATATTTGATGAAGCCTTGATGGTCTTGATAGCCATGATGGACTTGCCCTTGAGCCCATATGCATGGGGATGCCCTTATAAAGTCTATTGTTCATACAAGTCAAGCCATGCTTGTGGACAGCCCTTGGGAAAAACAAGGAAGCCTTGGCTATGTTGTTGAAGCCCTTGGGAAAAACAAGGAAGCCTTGGCTATGTTGTTCACCCATATTTTATGGAAATAAAGGAAACAATTAATGTGGTGAAGTCTTACAAGGTCAACCCTAAATGACATGCCAAATGAAGACTTGAAACAAGGCAAATATTTGAATGTATGGTGTAGAAGCTTGAAGTCTGAGACTCTGAAAACAAGTCGGCCCAGTTATAGAAATAATTAATGAAAAGGTGCCCTAAAGACAGGTCGGCCCAGTCAATTTGGGTTGGAAAACAAAAAAATATTAAACTGATTTTTGGCAGGTCGGCTAGGTTAAATCCCTCCACGACCTCTATATATATACACTTGTCATTCACTCAAAAAAGAAATTGTAGCTCTGAAAATTCGGATCTGATCTGAGGCAGTTTTCTCTCTGTAATTTTCGGGTATATAGGGAGGCAGCAGCAGTGGAGAAAGTCGCAGTGAAGAGGTCTGATTTTTAGCTCCGAAAATTTTGGATCAGTTTGTGGGCAGTGATGCAAGATAGGCTTTGATTTCAGGCAGCTAAAGGAAATCTGAGGCAGCCGCAGGTGAAGAACTTCCTCTCTGAAATTCGGACCCTTCTGAGGATTTCGGTGGTCAAAGGAAGAGCAGTAGCTAACCTCTGTGTAATTTCAGACTGTCTTCTCTCTGAAATTCGGGCTGCTTCAGAATTCGGACTGTCTCCTCTCTATACACTTTAGCTGCTTCAAAACTTTGGACTACCTCTTATCTCAGGTTTGCAAAGTGAAACAAGTCGGTGATGATGCCTACACTCAGACATTGCACAGTTGTTTGACAATACACAGTGAAGATTACACAGTTGCTTAATACCCAGTGATGAGTTTACAGTAATATGATGTTTAATGATATGATAATGCTCAGCTGTGGTAGTTATATTTCATGATGTCTACACCTATATGTTGATATGATCAGAGATGTATGCTTAGCATACACAGTGATGACATGTAAGATTACACAGTGACTTGTTAGTACACAGTGAGATGATGTTTACACAGTAAGATGTTTAGCAATGCTCAGTGATGACAAATATGCTCAGTACACAGAACAATGAACTATGATCATACACAGTAATGATACTCATTGATGATGAGTAGTAGTTGGAGTTGATGACAGCTGTTGAATGAGTAGACATTGGGCATGAGCAGAAATTGAATGAGTTGTGATTATGACAGTGACATGGCAGTGATTGACAACATACAGTAACTCGGTAAGGAGTGATAGCTGAATTTGATATGACAGGTCTGATATTGACAACATCCTGATGTGACAGCAGTTGACAGTACAAGTAGATAGACTTGTTGATGACATGTGACATGATTGATGAATTGCAGAGTTGTGATGTAATTGCAAGCTAGTCTTGCAAACTGAGGTTTGGACACCTCACCACTTCTTAGTTGGTGCTAAGAAAACCAGGCTGGGCCTTGGAATAGAAGTTGGTGCTTCTCAATCAGTTGTAGCTGATTTAACCTAATGGTTGTGGCCAATTGAATTAAATATAAAAGTTTACAAAGCTTATTGTGTAATGTGTCTCCTATGATTTATGTTGATGACATGTTTAATTGATGTACTTAGTAGTTTAATGTGAATGATGAACTTGGTTTAAGTTTTGAAGTGAAATTGTTTAAAGTGCTACCACACTGATTCACCCCTCCCCTCTCAGTGTGCCATTGTGTCCAACACACCTTGCCTCTAAAAGATAGAGTTAGGTTGGTATTTGGGGTTAGCTAGGTCTTCTTAGTTAGCCTTAGAAAAAGCTTGCCTATTGTCTCTCCCTTGGTTTGTCTAGGTTCGTTTTCTATGAGACCTAGGATACCTAAAAGAGGAACTCCTTCCGGTAGTGACACATTGGAAATGAGGTCCATAGTTGTGCCAGTTTAGTGGTCGATTTCTTGGGTATCCATTGACCACTAGGTTGTGCATAAACATGTCCTTTTCAGAGATGGGACCAACACATAGAGGATGCTATATGTGTGGACGAGGAGCCACAATTAGATATGCCTTGTTGAGATATCTCTAGTTATTGTCGAAGAAGAGGAGCCTATGCTTCAGAGTGACGATTACTTGGAGAGCTTGTTGACTAAGGAACTAGCAGTGTTGGCTGGAGAAAGTTGAAGCACATATGTTATTCAATGGTTTTTCTACTCCAATTTGGAAATGCTATTAAGCAACTTTTGAATGTAGTATGTACTTGGATTAAGAGATCTTTTAATGTCAATTTCAAATGATAATGATGAATGATCAAGTTCACTGGTTTTTTAATCATTGTATGATTGTTCAATTATTCAATGTTGTGTGAGAATAATGTTTTTAAAATTCATTTATTTTTTATACTTTTTATATATATAACTTTTAGATGTATATCCTTGATGAATCCAAGTCCCTTGTTTCAAAATGTGTCATCCCCTGACCCTGTCCACGTCCTGGTCCCCGAACCCATGTACCTTGGCAACTTAGGTTCAAAGTCTTATTACATTGTCATTCTTATGATGTAGGAGATATACATTATGTTACTTAACACCCCAAACACCTAACCGCCTAATTAATGACTTAATATACAGAACTCAACATCAAATTATGACATGATTGCATCACAATGTAACTTTATACACAAATACACTACAAAAACTGCTAAGTAAAATTATGACCATTATAATATTTATGTAACGATCATCTGTTTATTGTTAACTTGATTATCACGGGCTAGATGTCAACCATGGGAACTTATTGCATGGGTATAAAGATTGTTGCCATATAAAGAAAGCTAAGGGAGAAAATGTCAAGCATGCTTTTAGTAACCTTTCAACATCATTTATTAAAAATGTTTTAGCTGTGATAATAATTGTTATTCACACCAACCAGCTGTGTTCATTTACATTTAGCTGTATTTTTCATTGTTGTAACTGATTTGCCACTGTTTTTCAACTTTCTGTAGGATATGCTGACACTTTTGAATGGAAGGCACTCAACTCAAATAATCTTGGACTTTCAACTTCAATGATAAATGAAGAAACATCAACTGTTTTAAAAAAACTTCGGAAGAAAGGTACATTTATGATTGAAATTTCTTTATGTATGGTAAACAGATTATTACCTTTCTCTGATAATAGATTATTTATATAAAAATATCATCCATGTAGTTTTTTAATCTTTTTCTAGGATTTATTGCATTCTAGAGTGATTAACAACTTTGCTTTAAAGTTTCTTTCAGAGATATGTGAGGACATGCATACTCAGGGGGTGTGGCCTTGTTCGTTGTGTTCCACAAGTCCACTATAATGTGAGAATGTCAACAAATGTTCTAGAAATGCATCGGGGATGCCCCAATGTATCTAATGTGTTCCTGAACATACCAGGTCTAGAGCACTCTTAGAAGCTAGAATGTTCTTAAAAAAGAAAAGATGCAACTGACATTAAAAGAGAGAGTAGCAGAATCTAGGTGCAGCAGAGGAGGAAAACCCTAAGAGGCCTGAGTGGCCCTAGATCAACATTAGTATCATAACTGGAAATAAAAGTGGAAGTAGAGGAGGAAGAGGGAGAAGATAACCCACCTTAACTACAAACGAACAAAAGTCTAACAAGAGGACATATGTTTGAGCAAAGTGTGTTAATGTTTAGCTTAGAAGTTAGAAGAGCACCTGTAGTATGGTTTTTTAGCAGTATCAACTATAACAGGGAGATTTTATGGGTTTTAGTTTGGGAGAGCATTTATTGCAGAGGGATTTTCATATTGGGAGAGCATTTATAGCAGAGGGATTTTCATATTGGGAGAGCAATCTTTATATTTTAAGAAGGATTTCATTTTAAGAGCCAATCTTGTCTTCTCTCTCCTTTTCACATAGTATTAAAAGAACCTTTTTCCTGTTATTTTCTTTTGTCCCCTTCAAAGGAAAATCTTTATTAGAAAAAAATTCCCAAGGGAAAATCATAAAAAGGGCATCATGGCAGACAAACCGATCTTGAACATGGCAACTATTGCTTGAAGCCAGGTATGTTGTAAAATTTTACCCCAAGCAACTTTTCCTTCAATCTGTGGCTAAAGTCGCAAAAGATGAGAATAAAATCAAAGGCTGCTAGGGCTCGTGGGTGCGAGTTTATAAGCAGGAACAGGGCTCCATTTATAAAATTAGTGTTTGGTGGAGTTTTGGGGTGGATCACCAATCATATATTTGTTGGGTGTCCTATTCAAAATTATTCATCTATGCTGTAGGGGGTTCTTGTCAATTTCTATTTGCACTGGATGATAGTAATAAATTATAATAGGATCAAATCTTGCACTGGATGATAGTAGTAAATTATAAGAGGATCAAATCTTGCACTGGATGATAGTAATAAATTGTAATAGGATCAAATCTCTACCTTTATTAATCAAGAACTAATAGCAAGTAGTAATCACTGAGAGTTGTGTTGCCGCCTTTCACACACCTTGGGGGTTAATGTGGCAGAAATCTTCAAGCCACTAAGTGTGTCCTTGGGGGCAAGCTTCGAGTCAAGTACTGTCACTTGATTCTTGACTCCTCCTCCGTTTAGGCAAACTCCTAACGAAGCCAAGGGGGGTGGACCCTAAAGTTGCTAAGACTAATTAAGCTAATTAGTTCAGGTAGATGTGTAAGTTGTTTAGGAGTTTTTTATGAAATAAATTGAAACAAGAGATTGCAATATAAATTTGTAGTCACAACAACATAAAGATTGCAAAGATCACAAAGTCACTTAATACATGATAGAAAAATAAATCTTGTAAAAAGTAATAGTAAATGACTAGTGCTGAAAATGGAGTCCAATAGAGTGCTGTTGTTGTGCTTGAAAAAGGGTTTTGTGAATGATCTTGATCAATTTTAAATTATTGTGGAAGATGAGTGGATTATTAGGGAGGGGGATTCCTGATATACCACGAAGGTACTAGGAATATGTCCAGACTCGCTAAGTGTGGCCACACGCGAGAAAATGTGGGCTAGATCGGAGTCATTGGGGTGTGTCCAACACTAGACCAAATGAGGGTGTAGTTTGACGGGGCCCCGCGGTCACTATCTAGTTGTTTCCGCTTTCTCTGTGAAATTTGCCCACACAGAAGAAAAATGGAGACACTGGATATTCGTCTATGGGAGGTTAATTAAAAGATGTGAAGACTAATTACTAGTCACTAAGTCCCTTTTTGGTATGATCAACTGTTCAGTCGAGGCGGCAGAGATCTAGAGCATACTTGGGAGATAGCCTTGTTAATTTTAAGGATTTTTGAACAAAGTTTTCTTATTTATTAACAACCCAAGAGTTTCTTTTCCGGCCAGTACTCGGGCAAGCCTTTATCCTGAAATCCGTAATTCGGGAAAGCAAGGGGTTTAATTGAGAAATAAAAGAAATATTGAACAAAGGTTATCTAATTACTACACTACCGAAGTAGTGGGTTAGTATCCAATTAGTTTTTGCAAAAAAAAATCAAACTTGTACTGTAAAAGTATACGGTCTGCAAAAAACAAAGTTAAAAATTCCTTCAATATCTTGAGTGAGTCTGAAGGCCTATATTTGGATCAAACACTTCAAACGTTAAATTTTAATTAATTTGCATTAATTTTAGCCAAATTAAACTAAGGTAAAGATTAGAAAGCCAAAGCAACCACAAAGAAAAAAAACGGACACCGACACCAATCCCCCTAGGGGGATGGGAAACAAGCTTTATGAGCTTACTTCCAAAACTGATTTTTATTACGCTTTTTTACATTGAGATATGAAAGAAAAAGTACTTCATTCTCCTTATAGTTCTAGATGTCTGAATTAGTGCAACTTCGGAAGTTATTCTTATTATTTTATTGTATTGATTTGTGTTAGATTTTCACTTTGTTTGGCATAATAACATTAAACAATCTATCACTGAAAGAAATACAAGCACAATGAACACAATATTTCTCTCGGGGAAACCACAAGGGAGAAAACCTCAACAAAACTTTCTCAATATAGATTTCACAAAGCACAAGATAAACCCCAAGACAAAATTAGCTTCTCTTCTTCTTGTGCGAGCTTCTCTCTCTCTCTTCTATGCGAACTTGTGTGAGTGAGATGAGTGAATACAAATGAGCAACTCATCCTTTATTTATATTCTTCCGTTAAGGTGACTTTTCCCCAACTGGGCTGACTTGTGCTAACTAACTGGGCCGACTTGTCAATTACATAATATAATAATATTTTTTTGGGTTATTCTAGACCGACACAAGACCCAGGGTTTACATTCACCCTTTCAATGACTCTTACATTATTAATTACATCAATGACATCTCTCGAAGGAGGAATACAACAATACAATAGAAAAATACATTTAGAATATCTTCCGCAGTTACATTTCTTTAACACCCCCTTTTAACTAGGAAGGTATTCTGCGGGCAACATCAACAACATCAACAACTACCCAATTGACTTGTGAATATCTATATGTCGTAGGAAGTTTTTGGATCATCATATGTCTGGGGTATCACATCATATGCTGGAACATCATCGTCAACATCATCATCGTCTGCTGGAACATGATCATCAACATCATCATCGTCTGCTGGAACATCATCATCAACATCATCATTGTCTGCTGGAACATCATCATCAACATCGTCATCGTCTGCTGGAACATCATCATTAGCATCATCATCGTTTGCTAGAACAACATCATCAATATCATCATCGTCTGCTGGAACATCATCATCATAATCATCGTCTGCTGGAACATCATCATCAACAAGTGAATACTGGAACAATAACAACAACCATCAGTAACTAAATACTAGAACACTATCAGTCAGCAAGTACTAATCTTCAGTCACCTTAGGACTGGCATCAGTCACCTAAGGATTGGAACTCTATCAGTCGGAAAGTACTGATCTTTAGTCACCTCAGGACTGGCATCGGTCACCTAAGGGCTGGAACTCTATTAGTCGGCAAGTACTGATCTTCAGTCACCTCAGGACTGGCATCAATCACCTAAGGACTGGAACACTATCAGTCGGCAAGTACTGATCTTCAATCACCTCAGGACTGGCATCAGTCACCTAAGGATTGGAACTCTATCAGTCGGCAAGTACCGATCTTCAGTCACCTCAGGACTGGCATCAGTCACCTAAGGACTGGAACTTTATCAGTCAGCAAGTACTGATCTTCAGTCATCTCAGGACTGGCATCAGTCACCTAAGGACTGGAACTCTATCAGTCAGCAAGTACCGATCTTCAGTCACCTCAGGATTGGCATCAGTCACCTAAGGACTGGAACTCTATCAGTCGGCAAGTACTGATCTTCAGTCACCTCAGGACTGGCATCAGTCACCTAAGGACTGGAACTCTATCAGTCGGCAAGTACTAATCTTCAGTCACCTCAGGACTGGCATCAGTCACCTAAGGACTGGAACTCTATCAGTCGACAAGTACTGATCTTCAGTCACCTCAGGATTGGCATTAATCACCTAAGGACTGGAACTCAATCAATCGGCAAGTACTGATCTTCAGTCACCTCAAGACTGGCATCAGTCACCTAAGGACTGGAACTCTATTAGTTCGACAAGTACTGATCTTCAGTCACCTAAGGACTGGAACTCTATCAGTCGGCAAGTACTGATCTTCAGTCACCTCAGGATTGGCATCAGTCACCTAAGGAATGGAATAACATCATCATCACTCCCTCTTTCGAGGGAGGTCCTTTCGGACCACACCAAGCTTGTCTCGAAAGTATTCAAACTTTATGCGAGATAGAGGCTTAGTCAACACATCAGCAACTTGTTCCTCTGTAGGAACATACTTGAGCTTTACAGCTCCCTTCTGCACCATATCCCAGATATAGTGAAACTTTATCTCGATGTGCTTCGATCTATCGTGGAACACTGGATTTTTTGTCATCTTGATGCAACTCTGGTTGTCACAAAGAATATCAGTCACATCTATCTTTGCATCGAACAATCTGACCAACATCTTGCGAAGCCACACTGCTTTGCTACAAGTTGAACATGCTGCTACGTATTCAGCTTCTGCTGTGCTGAGAGAAACACATGGCTGCTTTCTATTGAGCCATGAGATCATACCTGATCCCAAACTAAAGCAACATCCTGAAGTGCTTTTTCTATCTTCGGCACTTCCGGCCCAATCTGAGTCTGTGTATCCATACAGTCTGAACTCACTATTAGAAGCATATCTGAGTCCATAGTCTATTGTACCTTTTAGGTACCTCATCACATGTTTTGCTGCAATCAGGTGAACATGTTTGGGCTCCACCATATACTGGCTCAAGGTGTTCACAACAAAACATATGTCTAGTCTGGTATTAGTCAAGTACATCAATGACCCAATAATCTGTCTGTACATCATGACATCTACTGTCTCTGATGAAGTATCATCCAGGAGCTTCAAGTTTGTCACCATCGGAGTAGTCATGGCCTTACAATCCAACATCCCAAATCTTTTTAGGATCTCAACTATGTATTTTCCTTGACTCAGGAAAATCTCATCTGGAAATTGGCATACTTCAAGACCTTGAAAATAATGCATCATCCCAAGGTCTTTCCTCAAATTCTGCAGCAAGCTTCTTTTTACATTCAGTGATGGGCTTGTCTTCTCCTGTTAGGAACAAATCATCCACATACAATAGTAATATCATAGGTTCATCATTCATGATCTTATAATAAAGATTAGAATATGCTTTACTCTTGGTAAATCCTAAACTCCTCAGGAAGCCATCAATTCTTCCATACCATGCTCTGGGTGCTTGCTTCAACCCATACATTGCTTTCTTCAGTTTACATACATGTGTTTTTCTGTTTTCTGTTTCAAATCCTTCTGGTTGTTCGATGTATACTTCTTCTTCTATCTTTCCATTAAGAAAGTTGTCTTTACATCCATCTGATGTAACTTCCATTTCATCTTAGCTGCCAAGACAAGGATGGTTCTAATTGAGGTATATCTGGCCACAGGAGCAAAAGTCTCTTCATAATCAATTCCTTCCTTCTGAGAGAACCCCCAGGCTACGAACCTTGCCTTGTACTTTTCAATACTTTCGTCTGCTGAGTGTTTTGTTTTGAAGATCCATTTCGATGAGACAATTGACTTGTCCTTTGGTCTTGGTACTGTTGCCGCCTAATACACACCTGGGGGGGACGCAGCAGGAAACCTTCAAGCCGCTCGGTGTGTCCTTGGGGGCAAGTGAGAGTCAAGTGTTGTCACCTGATTACTCAACTCCTCCGTCTAGGCTTACTCCTAGCGAAGCCAAGGGGGGTGGTCCCTATGAAAAATAATCTAAGGCTTTTAATCTACAACAAAAGATAAAAAGTCTATTCTAGGAGTTAAAAGATGATGAGACGATAACATTAACAACTAAGCACTGGTTGCAAAGTAAATCAATTGATTAACCCAACACAAGATAGATAAGCATTCACGACATCTATGATTGAAACTTAAAACACATAAAATTAAAGGCCAGTGCCGAGAATGTAAAAATGCTTGCAATTGCTGCTGTGTAGGGTTGCTTGTATAGTCTCAGTGAAAGTATTGCAGTGTCTCAATTGGTAAATTTTATGATTATTAAATGAGTGGATTAAGGAGTGGGTTGATTCTTGGTTTGGCCCAAAAGAAACCTAAACTTCGAACTGAGTGCTCTAGCAACCTTACCAAGTGTCCAACCAGGCGAGGATGAACCCGCTTAAGAACCTGCTGACTCTGTGGATTCAGTCCATGCAACCTCCCGAGTTCTTAGGATTGGATTTTAATGGATTGTCCTATTAACACTAAGTACCTTGCACCCGTTTCTGATTGAGCCAACTGTTCCGACTAAGCTGCAGCAGTCAAGAGCATACTCCGGGTTTGGACGTTGTTCGTTTTATTAAAATGTGAGTGGATGATTAATCTACACTAAACCCCAAGCATATAACAAGGGGGGTTAATTTTAGGATTGAAATTTTAAGAACAGAATAATAATTGAATAAAACACAAAAGCATAAGCCAAAATGATGAGCGGGTCCTCGGAGGACGTTGTGTGCTTGAGTGAGTTGTTTAATTACTACTGCTCAAATGAAACTAATCCAAAACGAAAAATTAGAAAAAGTGCAAAAAACTGAAAAAAGTGTGGATCCCCCCTGGGGGGATTGGGGTTAGGCGCTGGAATTGCCTGCTGTGCTCTTTTTATTCTTGTGTTACAATATGAAACTCGAAATGAAACACTGCTTGCCTTTTATGATTAGGGAACAAGACAATTTACAAATTATTGCAAAAGTAAAACAGTGCTTGAGCAGCTGCTTCACAGGGTGGTTCTGGGAGCTTCATGATGACTTTTCTGTGAGTTTTTTAACTCCAACCTGCTAAGAACATGAAACAGACCACCGAGCTAAATTTGATTAGACATGTCAATCAAAACACTTTAAGAGTGTTCTGATAATACTACAAAGTGAAAAATTGATACTAGCTTAAACAAGTATGTGAAAGACTAGTTTATCAGCAATTTTTTGAGTCTTTAACTGAGTTTTAATTAACTTTTAAATGTAGGACTGTCATAAAATAGTACAAATTCCAGCGAACAAAAGTTTACTGAAAACTACCGAAACACATTGTAAGAGTATGTTCGGTTTAGATGCAAAAAATGGAAATTTTTTTAACTTAACTACTACAAAAAAATGAAATTAAATGACTAAGGAAAGTGAGCTAGAAAGCTACTTCCCTTAGGATCTTTTGCTTGCTTTTGGAAAAGCTAAGTGATTCAAAGCACTTAAATGCCAAATATACTGTTCAACCAAAACTACTTTTCTTATCAAGAACTCTAGATTTTATGATAAAACAAACTTGAACAAGAAAATTTGTAAAATTAGATCTACTTTCAGATTTGTTCGATAAAATGTAAATCTTAAGACAAGTAACAAGTAACCAAAGATAGTAGAAGAAAAATTGATCAGAGAAATGGAACCCTTGGGGGTTGAGTGTTTTGAAGAAACGACAATGGAGTCAAGCTCCCTGATGCACCGGTAGGACCAAGACTTTGTTCGAATTTACTGAATGAAGATACGATCTAACATGTTCGTGGACTTCTTCAGCTTAAGCTACCTGTAAACAGCTGCAAACAACTAGCAAGGCGATAAGAGCATATGTGTAAACGATTGAAAGAAAGCAATAAAGCAATGGATTCAAACAAGAAATCACACTACCATTAGCACCCTAACATCATTTACAAGAGTAAGCAACCTATAAAGCATTACTTACAGATCTTTAAGAAGATAACTTCCCTTTAAAAGACATACAATCCCGACAATACTAACTATGCAACACGATACAATTTACCTCAAATGTAACAAGCATGAAGATCCAACGAAAGACAATCACCAGATTGCCTCCAAAGCCTTCTTTATTAAACTCAGAAAAATATTACAATACACGAGCAGAGGTTCTTGTTATCACCTAAACTGTAGTTACCCCTATGGATGTATCCATTAATGGATGGCAATAGGGAAGGGCAACTCAAAAGGTGCAACCACGATCACCTCGACCTCCAATAGATGGTTGTCACGCTAGTCGAGGCAACCTTCGCTTTATGTTATTTAGCCCAGACAACAAAGGGGGAGACCCGATCTACTCCCGACAGGAGAGATCAAACCAAGACACCAAATCAAGTTAAGACTAAGTGAAAGAAGGTGTATGGTTTATCCTAGACCTAAGGATGAAGTCACAAGATAAGTGAGGGGTTCAATGAGTTTAGCTTTGGTTCATTGTTGATGTGTGAGTGACTTATAGTATTTGAAAATAAGATCCAGGATTATAGTACTAGTCAATGTGAGAAAATCCACTGCCTTGGGAACCGTGTCTAATGCAGGGTAGTTTAAGGGTTGAATTGGGGCTAACTAGTACAAGTGACAAGCTTGATCATGAAGTATGATGACATCAAAGGGTTTAGTCCACCAAACAAGGATCAAACCACAAGTTAATCCAACAATCTAGGAAAGTCGAATTGACTTGGAGAGAGACCAGTGCCTTGGGAATTGGGATAATGGAGTCAAATGAAATTAACTTGTGGTTGATGACTCCTATTCCATGAGACAAGTGGGCAATTAAAGGTTTGATGGATGAATAGGTCTTGATCTAGAGATTCAAGGTTTGACCTAAGTGGACCACAATCCCTTAAAACAAGGAATGCTATCCCCAAGGCAAGATTTGATGAAGTGACCAAGTAGACCTAGGTTTTGAATTATGCTCGTTCCAAATCTACTAAAATCTCATGTACCCACGTCCTAGAAGTGGACCAACTCCAATCTCCAAGGAAGTGCGACTTTGCCCAAGGAGGGTAAAATGTGGGATAAATGGGATCAAGACAAGTCCAATGACATCCAAATTTTAGATCCAAGTAGGTTGATCAAGTGAGAGTGTGGATCTACAATTTCAAAGCAATCCAATGGCTAAATCTTACTAGATCTGAGTTTGAAGATACCAAGTGGTCCAAAATGGGGATTAAATCCCTTAAAATGTGGAATAGGGCCCACAAGGTAGAAATTGCCAAAGTAAGAGTCTAGGGATAGGTTTTAGGATGTGTAGATCATGAATCAATTAAAATCTCAACTACCCATCAACTAGATCTAGGTCAACTCAACTCTCCAAGAAGTGCGCCTGTTATCACCTAAACTGTAGTTACCCCTATGGATGGATCCAGTCATGGATGGCAATAGGGAAGGGCAACTCAAAAGGTGCAACCACGATCACCTCGACCTCCAATATGTATTGTTGTCACGCCAGTCGAGGCAACCTTCGCTTTATGTTATCTAGCCCAGACAACAAAGGGGGAGACCCGATCTACTCCCGACAGGAGAGATCAAAACCAAGACACCAAATCAGGGTATTTCTAAGTGAAGTTAGGTGTATGGTTTATCCTAGACCTAAGGATGAAGTCACAAGCCAAATGAGGGGTTTAATAGGTATAGCTTTGGTTCATAGTTGAATGTAAGAGTGACTTATAATGTTTGTAGTGAGATCTAGGGCTAGTGTACTAGTTCAATGTTGGAAAATCCACTGCCTTGGGAACTGTGTCCAATGCAGGGTTGTTTAGGGGTCAGATTGGGGCTAACTAGTACATGAGACAAGCTTGACCATAGTTCATGATGTCTTCAAAGGTATAGTTTACCATGCATAGGTCAAACCACAAGTCAATCCAACAATCTAGGAAAGTTGAATTATCTTGGAGAGAAACCAGTGCCTTGGGAATTGGGAAGTGGAGTCAAAGTGGGGTTGACTTATGGTTTAGGACTCCTACAACATGAGACAAGTGGGCAATAGAGATCTTGATGGTTGAATGTGTCTAGATCTAGGTTTGACCCAAGTGGACCACAATCCCTTAAAACAAGGAATGCTATCCCCAAGGCAAGATTTGACAAAGTGATAGTCTAGACCTAGGTTTTGAATTATTCCGGTTTCAGATCTGCAATAATCTCAAGTACCCAGTTCCTAGAAGTGAGTGAACTCACTTCTCCAAGGTGGTGCGACTTTACCCAAGGAGGCTGAAAGTGGGGTTTAGGTGGGTCAAGACAAGTCGGATGGCACCCAAATTTTAGATCCGGGTAGATCAGTCAAGTAGGGGTATGGATCTATAGTTTCACAGTAATCCGATGGCTAGATCTTACTAGATCTGAGTTTAAGTGTTCCAAGTGGTCCAAAGTGGGGTTTAAATCCCTTGAAATGTGGAATAGGGCCCACAAGGTGAATTTCAGAAAAGTGACAACCTGGGTGTATGTTATTTGATGTGTAGATGTCAAATCAAGTGGAATCTCAAACACCCACCACCTAGATCTAGGTCAACTTGCTCAACTAGTGAAGTGCGCCTTGCTTGGGAGAGGCTAAGTTGGCCTGGGAAGGGGATCAAACGGAAGCCAATCCTCACCAAACTATAGATCCGGGATGCCTTGGATGCTATAGAGGTGGGTTTTCAGTATTATGCCCAACAACCCACTAGATCTAAGTAGATCTGAGAAAATGTAAAATGGGGGTTTTAAGATATTTAGGGTTTCAACAATTTATGAGCTATGTCAATGGATTGGATAAAGGAAAGAGAAACAAACCTGTGGATCTTACCTGGGTAACCTTGTAGATGCCTTGATGATGATGATCTATGCAAACCCGATCAATTTGAGAAGCTTTGAGGTAGTTTCTATGCAAGTCGATTTGGTCCAAGAAGCCAATGCGCCCTCTCTCCTGCACAACAAACGTCAACAATATCAGATTTGATGCATCAAGAGATAAGACTAATGCCACAAAAGAAGTAACAGAAAGATAGCATAGATCACAATGATGCTAATGATAACCCCCTGATACAAGCGAATGCCAAGAAAGTCGATTTGAAGAAGCCTTGCAAAATCGCCCTTGTTGAAGTCGCCCTCCTGTAGACAAACAATGATTTCCAAAAAAGATAGATCTTGCCACAATTTCCAAATGCTAGGTTGCAATAGACTTTCCAATCACCATCTAAGAACACCAGATGCAAAGGAGACCACAAGAATTTCCACAAGAATATTTTTCTATACCAATAATCCAAGAGCCAAAGACCCTTTACAATGAGAGGCTCTCTCCTTTAAATAGGAAGGAGAGGCACCAAAACCCTAACCACTTTTTGAATGAGTGGCTAAGATTAAAAGATACAAATGTCTAATCAATGGTTGAGATGAGCTCAACAACATAATACATGGATCACACATAAAATATAACATAAGTGGACAAAGTCGCCCTAGGAGAGGGGAATCCCACCAAATCATGATGACAAAATATCATAAGAGGCTCATGGTGGGTCCAAGGGGTAATTTTATCCCTCCTTGGTCAATCCCCATGGCACAATAACCAATAAATAATCATGAAAGTACCAAATCGTGCCTCCCTAGTGAAGTCGTGGTCCTCAAAAGACCTCAAAAATCCACAGAAAGTGCCATAA
The DNA here is from genome assembly GCA_027924585.1 of Larix kaempferi. Classification (NCBI taxonomy): domain Eukaryota; kingdom Viridiplantae; phylum Streptophyta; class Pinopsida; order Pinales; family Pinaceae; genus Larix; species Larix kaempferi. The sequence continues at coordinate 9,947,292 of BSBM01000767.1, read as the reverse complement.
GTGATGGATGCGGGCCCCGATGAAGCTGAAACTGCTGGAGAAGGTGTGGAAGACCCCGATCTATCATCACTGATCATCCCATGCCATAACTTTGCCTCAGTAGCCCAAATCGATTTCCTCAATAGCCATTTCTACCAATCCTGAAATGCCTCGGGAAGCGTGAAACTGCCCAAACAGCCTCCTGGAGTGATGGCGCTGTCAAGGTGAGGGCACCAATGTGTCCGGGAGGGGGGTAATATGGTAAAAACAAGTGGCTGGACCACCCCCTCCATCATCAGCGCCCTAGGTCAACCGGATAAAAGTCATCTCTGCTCCGACAGGGCCTCCAACAGACCAAAACTGCACTAGGACAGCCTACTGAGGCTAAATCATCACTGTAAATGCCCGGAACTGAAAACAAACTGTCCCATTGGACTCAGAAGGTCCAAATCCATCCAAGATGTGTACTCATACACCATATGAATCTCTGCATGATCAAAATAAATATCCAATGTACCGGAACAAGGCCAATAATAATGATCTGTAAATGACCAAACACTGCTGTATCCCAAGAATCATCATCATAACCCTGTAGCTGCTGCATAGAATCATCCTGTATGTGTACATAGACCATATATCATCTATCCATATCATCATAAGGTCCAACATCTCATGTCCCATGGTCCTCCATGGTCAAACTAGGTCTAACCAAGACCAAATACAACTCAGACCATCATCCATAGCTGCTGCAAGGTGTCAAGGTTAATACATGCTCTACAACTTATTCGAATAACAATTATAACACAGAGTAATCATGACTGGCGATCTAAATCCAAATATATAGTGTCGTTAATTATTATTATTACTCAGACTAGACTTTCAGGATCATACTCACTTCATAGTTGTGATCAATTTGCTAGTGAAGGGTGAAGGCTGAAATAACTGGCTAGGCTAAGGGATGACTTGACTGACTTGACTTTGTGACACTTTGGCAAGGGAAAGGGAATACACACCATAGTATATACTGAATGAGCAATAACACAGGGAATGGCGGTGTCTCACAAATGGATGAGTTGTTTAAAGAGGGTTTATTCACCTTCACAGATGCGCACAATCCAGAATACAAATAAGGCCAGCAATTGTTTAGATATAACATTTAAGTTCCATTGCTTTTTGGGCCTGAAGTTTCCATAGCCTTGATCTATGTGTGTTTACAAACACATTGCATAGATTTACATTTATTTTTAGGCTTTCTGCTGCAGGTGTGTTTTTAAGGCACTTGTTTACCTGAGCACTTCTAGGTGTGTCATGGACAACTTGTTTACCTAGGTATTTATTTTTCCAAAAGATATAACATTTTATTTTTCATGGCCATTTTCAATTGGCATTTCTTTCACATACAAGATATAGCATTTCATTTTTCAAGATTTTGTATTCATGGCAGCACTAAAAGTTTCAAATTTAGCCAACACAACTTTAGTGACTAGGGGGAATTCTCAAGGAACTCCAACTCACCATAGGTAAGTTTTGTCACCAACTCAGAGCCGAGACACAATGAACAGGGAGGCTCATCCAATACAGAGGCTACAGTGGGGAAAGGTCCTCCATGTCACTAGTCAAGTAGCAAATCAGGGTAATAATCTAAAAGGTAGGCCACGGATGGATGAAGACAATGAAATGATGGAGCCAACACTAGCAAGCCAGAGTATGGTGTAATGATCACCTCTATTCTCCCTAAGGAGGGTATGTACCAATGAGTATGAATAGTTAACTTCTAAGTCTGAGTAGGGACAATATAATATAAATAATAGGTCAACCAGGTCCATGTATCTATATGATCGCCAGATCATGATACTAAGTGCTAAGACATGCTATAAGAATAAGTATAAAGGCAATCTAACCATAACACAATAATATACCTGCTGAGTCATATACCTGAATGCACATCAACCTGTACCATCATCTGTCCTCTGGAACTGCTGCTGTAACTCTGGGCACTACTGACTACTCTGTACCAATGGTATAGTGGCTACATCGGTCATCTCTCTGAGTGTCCTGAAACTCAGTCATGGCATGGGGAATACAACTGCTGTCCACAATCTGATAGTGATCCAATCTAGATGCTCATCTCGGCATCTCTTATGCAAGGGAACTGGCTCAATAGTGTACTGGAATGAGAAAAATAATGTATGGTAGCCCGGCTACTATATATGTGATAACAGCGCCTTCACTTGGGGAAGCCAAGTTGGCTTGGGAAGGGGATTGAATGAAGGCCAATCCTCACCAAACTATAGATCCGGGATGCCGTGGATACTATAGAGGTGGGTTTTCAATATTATACCCAACAACCCACTAGATCTCAGTAGATCTAAGAAAATGTAACAATGGGGGTTTTGATTAATTAGGGTTTGAAATATTTAAGACAAGTGGATAGATCATGGAGATAGAAATTACCTTGAGATCATACCTGAGTGATGAAGAGAGATGCCTTGATGTTGAGGAAGATTCCCGCAGAGATCAAATGAGAGATGGTTGATTTTGCTTGCCAAATTGATGCCCTAGCCCACAAGTGCGACCTCCTCTACCTGTCAAACCAAGGAATAGCGATTCAATCAGTAAGACCAAATATGGAGGAAATACAAGCGAAATGCAATAGTAACATGAAAATAGAAGGTCCTGGGACAGTAATACTCCCTGTTACCAACGAAGAGATCCAAAGAAGAAGTAAGGAGAGTCTTCCCCTACCAATACTTCCTCCTCAAAGCAAATTGGCCTCCACCTGTAGATGCAAAAAAACGTGGTACAAAAGATATGGCAAAACAAGATCTCCAATAACTTAGTGCAAAGGAAGAACCAACGAACGAACACCAAAAACATTCACCACAACACTGGAGATAGATGCAATAATAATTTTCTATTCCAATAATCCAGAGCCACAAGTCCCCTTTACAATGAGAGGCTCTGTCCTTTAAATAGGAGGTAGAGAGTCCACAGTCTAACCACTTTTTGAATGAGTGGCTAAGATTAGAAGATCAAAAGATCCAATCAATGGTTGAGATGAGCTCAACAATAAAATACATGGATCACTAATAAAATATAACAATAAGTGGGCAAAATCGCCCTAGGAGAGGGGATCCCACCAAATCATGATGACAAAATATAACAACTGGCTCATGGTGGGTCCAAGGGGTAATTTTAGACACCCTTAGTCAATCCCCATAGCACAATAATAATAAAATAGTCATCAAAGTACCAAATCGTGCCTCTATGGACAAATCGTGAGCCTTAGGAGGCTCCAAAAATCATTAAAAAATGCCATAAGTGATGGATGTGGGTCCCGATGAAGCTGAAACTGCTGGAGAAGGTGTGGAAGACATCCCACTCATCATCACTGATCATCCCATGCCAAAACTTTGCCTCAGTAGCCCAAATCGAATTCCTCTGTAGCCATTTCTACCAATCCTGAACTGCCTCGGGAAGCGTGAAACTGTCCAAAGTCCAAACTGCCTCCTGGAGTGCCTACGCTGTCAAGGTGAGGGCACCAGTGTGTCTGGGAGAGGGGTAATATGGTAAAATCAAGTGGCTGGACCACCCCCTCCATGCACAGTGCCCTGGGTGAACCAAATAAAGTCCATCTCTGCTCTAATAGGGTCTCCGACAGAGCAAAATTGCACTAGGATAGCCTACTGAGGCTCAATCATCACTGTAACTGCCCGGAACTGAAAGTAGACTGTCTCATTGGACTCAGAGGGTCCAAATCTATCCAAGATGTGTACTCATACACCATATGGATCTCTGCATGATCATATAATATATCCAATGTGCCCGAACAAGTGAAATAATAATAATCTGTAAATGATCAAATAATGCTGAAAACCATAAATCATCATCATAACCCTGCATCTGATGCATAGAACCATCATGTACATGTACATAGACCATATATCATCTATTTGTGTCATCATAAGGTCTAACCATCTCATGTCCTGTGGCTGACCTTGGTCAAACTAGGTTTGACCAAATCAACATGACCAAATATAACTCAGAATATCATCGGAAGCTGCTGCAAAGTGTCAAATGTTAATGCATGCTCTACAATTCATTCAAATAGCAATTATAACAAGTAGCAGTCATTACTGGCGATCTACCAACAAATATATAATGTCATTAATTATTATTATGACTCAGACTAGACTTTCAAGACCATACTCAATTCATAGTTGTGATCAATTTGCTAGTGAAGGGTGAAGGCTTAAAATAAACTGGCTAGGCCAAGGGATGACTTACTAACTCAACATTGTGACACTTTGGACATAGGAAAGAGAATACACACCATAGCATATACTGAATGAGCAACAACACAGGGAATGGCGGTGTCTCACAAATGGATAAGTTGTTTAAAGAGTATTTGTTCACCTTTAACAGATGCGCACAATCCATAATACAAATGAGTCCAGCAATATTTTGGTATAGCATTTAAGTTCCATTGCTTTTGGGCCTGAAGTTTCCATAGCCTTGATCTATGTGTGTTTATAAACACATTGCATAGATTTACATTTATTTGAGGCTTTCTGTTGTAGGTGTGTTTTTAAGGCACTTGTTTACCTGAGCACTTCTAGGTGTGTCACAGACAACTTGTTTACCTAGGTATTTATTTCACAAAAGATATAACATTTATTTTCATGGCCACTTTCATTTGGCATGCCTTTCATTCATGTGTGTTTAGAAACACATTGCATGAACGGGCTTTTCATACAAGATATAGCATTTCTTTTTTCTAGATTTTGTATTCATGGCAGCACTAAAAGTTTCAGGTTTAGCCAACACATCTTCAGTGACTAGGGGGAATTCACAAGGAGCTCCAACTCACCATAGGTAAATTTTGTCACCAACTCAGAGCCGAGACACAATAAACAGGGAAGCTCATCCAATACAGAGGCTACAGTGGGGAAAAGGTCCTCCATGTCACTAGTCAAGTAGTAAGTCAGGGTGATAAACTAAAAGGTAGGCAATGGATGGATGAAGACAATGAATAATGGAGCCAACACTAGCAAGCCAAGGTATGGTGGAATGATCACCTCTATTCTCCGTAAGGAGGGTAAAACCAATGAGTATGAATAGTGAACTTCTAAGTCTGAGTAGGGACAATATAATATATATAATAAGATCAACGAGGTCCACATATCTATATGATCGCCAGATCATGACACTAAGTGCTAAGATATGCTATAAGAATAAGTATATAAGCAATATAACCATAACACCATGATATACCTGCTGAGTCATATACTTGAATGCTCATCATCTGAACCATCATCTGTCCTCTGAAACTGCTACTGTAACTTTGGGCACTACTGACTGTTCTGTACCAATGGTATAGTGGCTACATCGGTCATCTCTTTGAGTGTCCTGAGACTCAGTCATGGCATGGGGAATAAAACTGCTGTCCAAATCTGATAGTGATCCAGATAGATGCTCATCTCAGCATCTCAATGTAAGGGAACTGGCTGAATAGTGTACTGGAATCAGAAAAATAATGTATGGTAGCCCGGCTACTATATATGTGATAACAGTTCCACCTTCAGATGGTTACAATGGAGCCAAGCTCCTCAATTTATAGCAAATGGCAAGTGAGCTAGGGCGCAAAATCCTAAGGAGACAAAACTCCTAGTTTGTAGAGTAAGCAAACTTAATGGCCAATGGCAATGCACCATCAAACTTGGACAAAAGCCCTTCGAAATGGAAGCTGCCCACTTGTGAAGCTCATGTGTGAGAGGATGAGGATGGCGTGTGATGTTTCCATGAATTGATTGGATGGTGAGTTGGATACAAGACAAAAAAGGATTGTGCCACATCACAATAAAAGAGCTGCCCCCACCATCCATTTACTTCTAATTCGAACATAGCTGTGGAGAAATCAACCTGTGTGAAGGAGGAGCTGGCCCACGTGAGGAATCTGTACAGAATTGGTTTTTAGCTCACAACCTTTTAAAACTTGACTTTAATACATGCTTAGAACCATATGATATAATCTTCTCTTACTTGTGAATTAAATCCAAGTCACAAGGGTGGCCCACTACTATGAACTCGCCTTCCAAACAAGAGACTGTACGGCTGCCCACGTGAGGGAGATGTGAAGAATGAACTTTGAATATTACAATTCGACTTTAAAACATCTTATAATACATGCCTCAAACCTTTAATCATTAATTCAACCAATCTTAATGACATCATATGCCATGTCAATTGGCTTACGTATGGGTGAAGGATGGCCCACGTGAGGAGGCCGTACGGTTTCTTAATAATACCAAAGCTTCAAACCTTTTAATTCGACCTTCACTTCAATACTTTGACATTTGATTAAGTCGCCCTCCTTAAGTGATGTCATGCCACCCCAATTGGCATGTGACAAATTCTTTTTTGTGAATATTTTAATCATTTGGCCATAGTGTACTTTGTTGCACTTTTAGCATTAAAGTGCCAAAATGTAGCTCTGAAAGAAAAAACTGCTCCACGGGGGTTCTCGGTCGCCTGAAATGTAGGAAACCTGGGTACCGAGGTAAAGAGGATGCTCTGAGCTTGAAAACGAGCATCCCTGCGCCAAATTCTGACTCCGGATAAGACTTTTATCACCTTTTTAAATTTTTTAATTAAACCATTAAAAAATGGCTTAAAAATGCGAAAAAATATTTTTTCTCGGAATTGACTGAAACTTCAGGGGGACCTAGTACATGACCAAACGATAAAAAGCTAGAGTCTAACATGTTTATAAACGTTACAAAATGGGCTCTAATAACCCCCTAAGGCCTAACCACCACTTTGGGCATTCCAGCTTTGGAGGTGCAGGAGAAAACCTCATCGATTATACTCGACTAAAGGCATAGCATAATCGACAAGGGAAAAACTCCTTGGAATACCTTCTTTGGTTGCCAAGTCCTAGGGAGCTGAGTCACTCAAAGACCACCATGTTAGCACGCTTATTACAAACCCCGTGGGGCACGGTCATGTACTACAGAACATTAAACAAAAAGGGGCCTTGAACAGGCCAAACTTGGAACTTCTGAACTCTGATAAGCACAAGTGACTTGTGCAACACTGGCGACTCACTGAAGTCCAACTATCCAACTAAAGTGCAACTTTAGGTGGTAACAACTACCACATCCCAAACATCATTCTTGATGATGGATTGGTATTCTTCATTCTTGGCATCCAACCAATCCTTCTTCTTTACTGCATCTTGAAAACATGTAGGTTTTTCTTCAACAAGGTTACACATCAAGGCTACATAACTGGAATATGGCCTTGGTCTTTTGTTTTCTCTACTGGTTCCTTCTAGGGCACCATATCTTCCTGCATCTTGTATTAATTCTCGTGCCCAAGCTGGTCTTCTCTTCCGTGGATTTTCTTCATGAGGTGTCTCCTTAGGTCTCTGAGGTTCTGTCATATCATGATCTTCTGGAATAGGTTCTTCTTCAGCATTTCTATTTGGTACATTATTAGATTCTGTAACTCTAGGAGATTCATGCTCCTCTTCATCCTCATGAGTCTTCTTAGACTTGTTGAAGGCTGTGTCTTCATCAAATGTAACATCCTGTCTGAGCTCAATCTGGCGGAATCCTGGGATGTAGATACGGTAAGCCTTTGATTGCTCACTGTAACCCACAAATATTCCCTTCTTTCCTGAAGGTTCCAACTTCGATCTCTTCTCTTTTGGAATGTGAATAAATACTGGACATCCAAATATCTTTAGATGACTGACTTTAGGCTTCACATCGGCAAACATCTCTTCTGGGGTCTTGTTGCCAAGAGCACTGTGAGAGATTCTATTCTGTACATAGACTGCGGTTCTAGCAGCTTCCGCCCAGAGATGCATGTGTAGGTCTCGATCATGGATCATGGCCTTCACTGCTTCCATGATAGTTTTGTTATTTCTTTCAGCTACACCATTCTGTTGTGGATTATAGGGAATAGTAAGCTCCCTCTTAATCCCTGCTTGTTTACAGAAATCTTTGAAATCACCTGAAGTGTATTCCCCTCCATTATCTGTCCTTAGTATCTTTATCTTCTTTCAGAGAGGTTTTCTACAAGAGCCTTAAACTCTTTAAACTTTTCAAAAACTTCATTCTTATTCTTTAGAAAATAAATCCATGTTTTGTGGGAGTAATCATCAATAAAAGAAGCATAATACACATACCCGCTTAATGAAGTGGTAGACATAGGTCCACAAACGTCGGAATGAATAATGTCCAATATACCTTTAGCTTTGTTGTCACTGTTTGGAAATGGATTCTTTGTGCTTTTTCCTTGAGCACATCCTTTGCATACTCCTTCATGATCAACCTGGATTTTTGGTCTTCCAGTCACCACCTTACTTACTATTGGTAAGGCTTTGTAGTGTACATGAGCTAGTCTTCTATGCCATAGTTCACAGGGGCTCATGGTACTGGTCATCAGTGCTGAATCTGCATGACCCTTAAGCTTATAAAGTCCTCCTTCTTCTACTCCAATGACGACTGCATCATTGATTGTCTTCTCCTTTGGCCACATAAGAACTTCACCATCTATAAATGCAATTCTAAGACCTTTCTTATCTAATGCTGAAATAGAAAGAAGGTTCTTTTTCAAACTTGGGACATATAGTACTTCCTTCATATTCATGGACTTTCCATAGTCCAATTTGTAAGTGGCCTCTCCCATTCCTTTGATAAGATATTGGTAGTCATCTCCAAGCTTTACTTTGTGTGGAGAATCTTTCTTCATGAGATGTATACGAGATTCTTTGTATCCCGTCATATGTTTTGAGGCTCCATTATTCACTAGCCAAGTATCACTTCCATGAGATATTGAACCAGCGAGTGCTGAGATTAGCACATACTCTTCATTGGAATCTTCATCTTCTTTGGTTCTGACTTCATCATCATATTCACTATCTTCTGCTGCATGAGCATGAAATCTCTTCTTTTGCTTCTTAGGTTGTCTAGATTTGAGTGGACAATATCTAGCAATGTGTCCTGTCTTGTGACAGGAGTAACATTCAATTGAGGATAGGTCTTTCTTGAACTTCTTTCTCCTTTGAGGTCTTTGAGATCTTCTGGGAGAGTTATCATGAGTACGTACATCACTCTTTATTTTCCTTCCACTTTTGGCATGAGTTGCCAAAGCTTGATCTTCATTGTGATTTAGTTTCTCCTCTCTTATTGCTATTCTTTCTTCCTCTTGTACACATTCTTCCCATAGTTGTCTGAACTGGATCAATTTCTTCCTAGCGCATATTCCACGAACAAAGGGTTCCCAATCTCTAAGGAGACCATTCAGAGTGGTCATCACAACTTCAACATCTTCTACCATGTCTCCAATAGCTTCTAATTGTTCTTTGATCTGAGATACTCTGGAGAAGTATGAGTGCATAGTCTCAGACTTCAGGATCTTCACACCCTTGAGTTGATTTCTCAAGGTCATCTTCCTATTAATGTTCTTCCCTTCAAATAGGTTGGTCAAAGCATCAAACATTTCTTTCGGGGTCTTCTTTGAGGATACTTGAGGGATCAAGTGATCTTTGATAGAATCAACTATGATCCTCTTAGCTTTGATCATATTCTTTTTGTGTAATGCTTTGGCCTCATCTCCTTCTGGTTCTGTAAGTCCCTCTTTTATAAAGCCTTCTAGGCCATGCTTTTCAAGAATGAGCATGACTCTATATTTCCATGCCCTGAAGTTCTCAGCTCCTTCAAGCTTCTCATCAAGCTTGGTATTGAATGTCATTTTGATATAATGAGAACCTTAAATGGAAATATAATAGATGTAGGACTTACCAGCAAAGTTGTCGTTCTGAAAACTGCTTCTACCTTGACCTAGGGTTTGACAGAGAAACACTAGTTTTCCAACTTCAGAATTTTGGAAAACTAAATGGATGAGCAGATTTGCCTCCTTAAGGCGAGTTGAGTAAAGTAATCCTTCTCCTCATTCTGTGGGCAGATGATCCAAAAACTTGATACCCTAGTTTCTCCGGGCTGTAGTGGGGTACCCAAAAATGAAAGTTCTCAGAATTGAATTATGCTTCGACAGAAAGATGCGCCCTAGTGAGGCGAGTTAGATGCATCCTCTTTTTCAGCTGATCTATGGAGAGAGTTCCCGGAATAAGAAGCCCTAGTTTCTGCAGTTGCGGAGGCTGCACAATGTTTTCTTTCAGGCCTGCTCTGGTACCATGTTAGATTTTCACTTTGTTTGGCATAATAACATTAAACAATCTATCACTGAAAGAAATACAAGCACAACAAGCACAATGAACACAATATTTCTCACGGGGAAACCACAAGGGAGAAAACCCCTATAAAACTTCCTCAATATAGATTTCACAAAGTACAAGATAAACCCCAAGACAAAATCAGCTTCTCTTCTTCTTGTGCGAGCTTCTCTCTCTCTCCTATGCGAACTTGTGTGAGTGAGATGAGTGAATACAAATGAGCAACTCATCCTCTATTTATATTCTTCCGTTGAAGTGACTTTTCCCCAATTGGGCCGACTTGTCCTAACTGACTGGGCCGACTTGTCAATTACATAATATAATAATATTTTTTGGGTTCTTCTAGGCCGACACAAGAACTAGGCTTTACATTGACTCTTTCAATGACTCTTAAATTATTAGTTACATCAATGACATCTCTCGAAGGAGAAATACAACAATACAATAAACAAATACATTTAGAATATCTTCCGCAGTTACATTTCTTTAACAATTTGTACCTCCTACAGGAGATGATTTTGATGTAATTAATCATGTAAAACCCTTGAAAGAATCAATGTAAACCTTGGGGATAAATTACCCAAAGAAAAGAATTAAACATTATTTTATTTGTCCCTAGGTCAAGTCGGCCCTGTTAGTTAGACAAGTTGGCCTAGTTAGGAAAAAGCCAATTTGGCAAGTGTATAAATAGAGAGGCTGGGCGCCTCATTTGGTCACTCACCCAACACACACAAGTTCGCATCACTTGGAGAGGAACTCGCATCTGTAGCAAGGAGAAGCATATTTTTGGGGTTTCTACTTGGAGAGACTTTCTACTTTCTCTCTCTCATCTTTGTACTCTATTCTTAGAATTGTTCATCTCTATATGGAGGTTGTTGGGTTTTCTCCCTATTGGGTTTCCCAGGATAAATTCTCGTGTTCTTTGTTTCTGTGCTTTGTCTTTCTTCTAGTGATCCTATTGTTCATTTGCAATTAAATTATACTGCTGTAATTGTATGAAAAATTAACACTAGAGAAAAGAAGTTTACAAAAGTTTTGGAAACAAGTTCCGATGAAGAGGGATGTTCCCTAAGGCCTTTGAAAACTTGATTTATCAAATTTCCGCCCAAAAAGCCTCCAAACTTGCTAAAAAAAGGTAAAAAAACCAGCGAGCTTATTAGTGTTAAAACTTAAAAATGCCCAAAAATCACTTGGAAAGTGATTTTGGACAACCCAAAAAATTTGCTAGAAAAAAGACTAGGTAAACTAGATCTAACTATAAAAAGGAACTAAGAAATTTGGGCTTGTAGGACCCAATTTCTTAGGATCTTGGACAGCCTTTAAAGGGCTGCCAATAAGGCACTTTACTGCTTGTTTTAACTTTTAAAGATCAAAAGAAACTATCTTTTAACAAGCATTCAAAATTGCATTATGAAAGCTTGTAAAAATAATGACTTCTTTATGCTAGATCTAAGAAAATCAAATGATTTTAAACTTTAAAAGAAATTCTAGATCTATGCAAGCTAACTTTATGTCGATCCATGAAAGATTTAACTTTAAAATGAATAGATCTATAAGCTAGACTAGTAACAAGTAACCAAAGGAAGATTTTAATTTAAGTTGAGAGAAGGTGAAGAAACCAAGACTTTTGAATCTTGAACTTATGGAGTTTTTTGGGTGGAGCAAAGAGGGACTTTGTCTTTTCTAGGAGATTCGGAATGAAGAAGAAGTCAAGCAAGAATCGCCTTCTTTCCTGATAGAAGTACCTACAAAGCTTAGAAAAAATACTTGCCAAAAAGAACCTGTCAAATCTGTATAGCCTACACTCAAGATTAGGATATCATGCAAGTAAACAAACTAAAACATGAAAATTCCTTAGTCTTGAAGCATAAACAAATAAATGAGAAACCTAATCTAGATCATCTTCTCATTCCTATGGATTAGAAATAATCACTACAAGGCAGAAAGATTGACAAAGCAAATAATAGACAAGTAAACTAAACTACAGTTACCTCAATGAATCATAGAGACAATTGACATCCACACAACCAAGATGATACACCTATATAGCCTCTAAAGCTTCTTGATTCATTACTCAATGATAAACAAATACAATAGCAAAATGGCAGAGCTTCAATCCTTCTATTCAAATGATGGAGGAAGAGCTTGCTTAAATAGAAAAGGAGCAAAGGGAGGGCGCATTCCTTCATGAGGGCCATTTGGGCGACTTTGAGGAGAAGAGGGGATTGTGATTGAGGTGGGATCAAGGGATGGGCGCCACCTCTCATGAGGTAGGCGCCACCCTTTCTTGGGATCTCCACCAACTCGTTAAATGATGCCACCTCTCATGACTCGCTCAACATATGAGATATGCACCCCTCCATGCCTCACGTGAAGTATGATGGCGCATCCCAAAAAGATCTCTTAGATTTGACTCTTTAAACACATGCTTTAATCACCTCATGAGGTCGCCTTTCACATGGGATAAATTGCCAACTCATTTGGCACATGCCCATTAGCTTTTTTATTATATATTTTTTTGATATTTTGGGTCATTTTGTTGCATCATTAGCATTTCTTTACCATTTTGTCGCCCTTTTGAGCAAAAATGCTCTGAATGATAATTTAATCATCTGAAACATAGGAAAACCGGGGTCCCAGGGTAAAGAGGATGCTTTGAGTGTGAAAACGAGCATCCCTGCGCCAAATTCCACCTCCATACCACACTTTTATTTCAATTTGAAAATTTCCAATTAAACCATTAGAAAATGGTCTAATTTTACGATTTTTTTTTTTTCTCGAAAATTAAAAAAAACTTAGGGGGACCTAGCACATGTCCATACGACTCAATTTCGATGTCTAGCATGGCCTAATACATTGACACTTAGTCCCGAATAACCTCCTAAGGCCGAAACACCACTCCGACCACCCCAACTTTGGAGGTATGAGTGAAAAACTTGAAAATTATTAGTCCTTTGTTCAACAACAAATAATTAACAAGGGAAAAAACACTCTGGGCTAGTTGGATTAATGTTTAAGTCCTAGGAAGCCGAGTCTTTTACATACAGCTACCATGCTAGCACATTTATTACAACTCCCTCAAGGGGGTATGAACTATGAACATGTGGTACAAAAAAAAGGGCCTAGAAGGTCTGATGGACTTCTGAACTCTGATGATGAACACTTTGACATGTTCAAGCTTTGCCGACTCACTTGAAATCCAACTAAGTATGACTTAGTAGGCAACAAGTTGCCAACTAGCTTGAAGAAACTATGCACAAAACGTTACAGATAGAATCCAGTAATTATGGTAGACCCAACTTTTGTTTTCTTTTTCATGTTTTACCAATTAACGTTTGAGTAGGCATAGAAATGAAAGTACATGAGTAATAGGTTAGAACCACACAAAGAAGGTGGGAATTTAGAAAAACTATACATCTAATTAACCCCAATTCAAGTGAACTCAGACTATATTAAAAATTGGTTTGTATTCAAATTTAGTAAGGGAGACTTAACCTTTTTACAATAACTCTTGATTTCCTAAAATCTTATGGTGTAAGCATAATAATGTATTCTGAATTTAAACTAAAGAAAATAACCATTATGGTTTTGTTGAATGGGGATGAATGTATGTTTAGAGATGAGAAAGGTAGTTTTTTTTTTGTTTCTTATGGGGCCACGAAGGGTTTAGGAATAATATTAGATAGTTTTTCGTTATTTTTTATTTTATTTTTAGTTTTTTAAATACATTATCCCCCTTACAATGTCTCCAAATATTTGGCATTGGAACGTTGTCCATGAATCCAGTTCATCGATGGTGTTTTTGGTTGTCTCAAGACTCGATCTTGGGATGAGAAACATGTCCCCATCACAAGGATGTGTTGTCCGTGTAACAAGCACACATTGCTGCATGGAAAAAAACATTTGTAGTTTAGAAAACTGGAAGTATGACTTTAATGGCCACTAATTTAGGAAGTTATCTCTGGTATGTCAATATATTTTTGGAATCGTAGGTGATTTGGTTGTCGCATGTAAATGTATCATGAAGTGGAAAGCAATATTATTTGAATTTCATATGTCAATTGAAAATGTTAACATGTTGGTTCTTTTATCAAATGAAATCACACTTGTTGTTTGGTTCATATAATGAGTCCTTGTGGACTGTGCTTGAAGTTGAAGGCTTGAGTAGGTAGGGTTGTCTTTTTGTGGAGCTAATGCAACCAAAAAAATGGCTGCAAGGGCATATATAATAGACATGTATAAGGTTGAAGCCAAATACGAAGCAAAGTATGCAATTGGAGAATATCTTATGGCTATTGATGTTGCTTTCAACGTCATTCATTCTCTTTATTAGAAAGAGATGTTTAGGAAAGTAATTGTTGCTAGCCCTATCATTTCTATCATTTCTAACCTTAGACCACTGCAAATTGGGGACCATAGTACTTGGTAGAGAAGTTACCAAGATGCATATGAAGAGAGAAACTCTAAAGTAAACTTGGGCAAGGGAAGTGTTATCTCTTGATCCTGCAATCAAAGTTACAAAGCCCTAAAATATAAGTGCAACCCTAAGGGAACTTAGAGGGCCTACCCACTGCCACCTAAGTAACTCCCTCTCCAACTTTAGGTTGGCTCTTCTCCAACATAAGGACGGTATCCCTAAGATAGGATTGCTAAGACTATGACAATGAGTCTCAAGGTCAAGAGATAGTTTAGCAAAACTTTGTTTTTGTAGTATAGTGAATGCAATGGAAGATAACGGACTAGTGCCTATCCAATATATAGGGAAAATGGAGTCAAGAGGCTACACCAATAGAATTTTTTTTAAATGATTAGGACAAATAGAGCTATGCCACAATATGCTTTAATGTATTGTTAAATAATGAAGAAATGGACTTGGAGGGGCCCTAAAGGTGCCACACTTGAACTATGCTACGATGGTGTGTCCTACAATTAAGTGTTAACCCAACAACAACTCTTAAAATATGATAGATGTAAGATAACACATTCAACAATAAGATATCAAAGGGATAAAAGAGGGAACCTTCCTCACATAAACCCCTTCCAACATGGTAGATGTACCTTTGAAACTTGGCCTCTCAAGCATGTTCTCTACAAATACTCTCTAGCATACATCAACAACAATTAGAGATTACAATTATTAGCTTCACATCAAAAGAAATAACCCAAAGAAAATCTCCTAAGCCTTCCATTAGATATTCAACAAAGTTCCAAGAGGTGAGAAATCCTCACAAATCAACCATGAGTGCAAATGAGGAGGGCTACTCTTGATATAGAGTCTAGTTCAACTTCCTTTACAATAACATAATGATTTCCTCTGCTAGATCCACAATTTGCTCAACAAACACTCCAATAATAGCCTAGTGGTATATATCCACTTGTTCTCCTTTGAAAACAATGAAATAGTGGTAGCTCATGAGTCATAACCAACTCATGTTGTGAAGTCAACAATGCATAAAATAATATGGTGGTTATGCCACGTGTCTTCTCCAAGGTAGCAATCTACTTCAAGGCAATGAAACAAGAAATATGCTCTTCAATGTAGGATGTGTGGCCTCCAAGATGAGATGTCCCCTCAATCATGCATAAGCTCCTCAAAAGGCAAGTGTGTACTTCCATTAGTGAGACGACCCATCAATAAACATGAGTGTGTGTGTAGTGAAACCTCAATAGAGTGGACACCTTCCTTCTTTGACTTCTTCAAGTGTTGTATCCTTAAAACCTGTGCAATAAAACCCTCCATCTAAGGATTGGCTCACTAAAGTAGAGAATAGGTGATGATCACATGCTAAATATAGCCTTTTAGCTAGGATATCACCTCCAAATCACTCAATATCCCAAATGCAAACTCATCAAAGAATGTGCAAAGGCTAGATCCATGGAATGCGGAGTCAACCAATGAGGATAGTAGCATCAATCCAAGTGTAAGGTCACCAACACTCAACTAATTCCATGAAGGAAGGGGACGACCCTATCCTACAAGCAATAAAATATCACCATGCATCAATGTGTGCCAAGAGAGAGAATCAATTGGAGCGCTCTACTAGAGATGGTAGTCAACCATGCCATAGTGTCATTCATGTACCAACTGTCTCCATACAAGCAAGGGCATTCAAACCATGAGCACAAGAAGAGTATGCCCTAGAGACACGTGCCACCCTTTTAAGCAATAGGATGTGTGAATACCTCAAAATATGTGCTAGAAAGAGGCACTCCAATAGAGACTATTACCACCTAAGTTGTACTTAGTTGGATTTCAAGTGAGCCGACAAAGATTGAGCAAGTGTACTTGTTCATATCCAGAAGTTCAGAAGTCCAGCAGGCCACTTTTGCCCTTTTTAAAATTTTTGCATGTTCATACCCCACGAGGAATAATGAATTGTAACAAGTTGACGTAGCATGATGAATTTTTGTAAAAGGCTTGGCCTTCCTAGGACTTAGTCATCAATGCGGTACTCTAGAGTGTTTTTTCCTTTTAAATTATATGTTGCTTTTCAGGGACGTATAATTTGCGAGTTTTTTATTCACCCCTCCAAGTTGGAATATTTGCCTTGGTGGTTAAACCTTAGGAGGTTATTAAAGTCTAGGCGTCTATGTATATTACCATGCTAGTCATCCATTTTGAGTCATATGAACATGTACTAGGTCCCCCCTAGGTTTTTAAAGTTTTTTTTAAATAATTTTTTTTCCTGTAAAATGGGTAAATTTTTTAATGTTTTAATTATAAAAATACAAAAGTCATAAAATAGTGGTTAGGAGGTAGAATTTTCCATGGGGGTGCTCGTTTTCTAACCTTGAGCACCCACTATACCCCTAAACCCACTTTGAGAATAATTTGAGTGATTATTTATCACTTAAATTAATATTCTCTCGAAAAAGGCAATAAACTGAATAAAAATGCCAAAAAATAGAAAGTATGAAGAAAAATCAAATCCCACAATCAAAGGAGAGTTGTCCCAGACATGTTTCAGTTGAACTGACGATCATATCTAAGTTAACTAGACTCCAAATCAGTGATTGAGATTGTGATTTGAGTTGATCTCAAGTGAGGGATGTGCCCTCTCTCATGAGGGGGGCACATTTGTTGAAGTGGCAATTGGTGGATGGTTGATTGTAAATCCCAAAGAGGGAGGGCGCACCTCATGTGAGGTGGCGCCCATCCCATGAAGCTAACTCAAAGACTCACTCCCTCAATTATCTCTTGAACTTGCCCTCCATCTCTAGTTGAGAGTGCGCTCCCCCTCTCCATTTTTGCTATTTAAGCAGGCGTTGGGACCCTCATTTCTCATGGTCAGAGGACCAAAGGGATGCTCTAGTTTGTATTGTATTGTATTATCATTTGGAATAAAGAAGGCTTTGGAGGCAAATCTCTGGTGTATGGGTTGTTGTCCGCCAATATGCACACCAGCAGCGGAAATCTTTCGAAAGCTGTCTCTTCACTACAAGTGAGAGAGGTGTGGCCTTGGAGGCAAGCAATGAGCCAGGTACTGTCACCTGAATCCTAGCTCCTTCGTTTAGGCAAAACTCCTAACGAAGCCAAAGGGGATAGTCCCTAAAAAAGAGTTGTCTAAGGCTCTTTGTGTATTTAGATGTTTTTGGTGTAGTGATGCGGATGGGTGTTGTTTAGGAGTTTTTTAGAATGAGACCAATTTAAAAAGTGAGATAAACACAAGATAATAATGCAATCCACGTTGCGAAATAAGATAACAAGATGGCAATATGATTCAAGACTTGATTAATTACTAGAGCATTCACAATATGAAATAAACACAAGGACAAATGGTCCTGATCAATATATACTTTTAAACAACCAGTGCCTTATGGAGTCGAAGAGAATTAAAGATTGTGATGCTGAAAGTGTGGGTCTTGAAGAAATGCCGTATGTGAGAACGTTGTGCAGATTATCTTTGTAAATTGAAGATTTTAATGGTCTTGATTATTAGGCTAAAACCAAGGATATTCAAGAGAAAGTCCGGAAAAGACAATATCAAGTGCCTCCGTTCAAGGACATGTCGGGCCACCCAGTGCTCTAGCCAGGTCGCGCAATGCAAACCAACAAACTAGAGGCTGAACATGGAATCCCGACGCCCCCACTAAGAGATTACCCACTGAAATTATCTTATCGATCAACTCCGGATTGGTTGGTTATGGGGGTGAAAGTTTTAATTAGATTTTCACTTGTGAATTAGCAAGTCTTCCACCTTTCTGAGTACTAGCCCAACCGTTTCCGGTTGGCAGAGCATACGGGTGTAGGACAGAAACCAAGATAAATTAATTAAGGGGTGTATGAGTGGAAAATTTTATTATTAGAGAACCTTGTTCAACTCTCCGACGGAGAGCGCTCTTGACTTGATCTTATGACCACAGTTCAAGAGACTTGCTAAGCTTAAAATGCTTAATGGAGGGAAAATGCAAAACTAAGAATGCCCTCCGATAGAGGGTGCTCTTGACTTGGATTTGGCCAAGTTCAAGAGACTTTGGTTCGTTTTAAGAAACATATAGTAGTTGTGTTGTAAAAGCAATAAATCAACTTCAAATGAATGAAACCACGTAATAGATTTGACAGATATGAAATGATGCTTAACAATACTATCTTGCCAAATAAAATGAAACTAAAAACAAACTAGTGTTCTACCACACAAGCTTTAATCTAATAGGTGGGATTGATCTCCGAACAAGATCAACCACTAGAACCGCCTACACTTGAGAACCTCCAGCTAGCTGAAAGCTCTGCCAAGGAAACCGACGGGGAAGGAAGAGTAACCACAAATTATGTGGTCCTGCCCTTGAGATGAAATCTCAAGGATACAACTTCCGGTCGAAGTTTTTGGAAGAGAAAATATGAGATAAAATTAAATGATAGTAAATCTAAACTACCCAAGAGTCTCTTTCAGGTCAAAGACCCTACTCGGGAGAGCACGGGGGTAAGTAAATATGGAAGATAAGCAAAATGACTTATTTAAACAAAACAAAACTAATAGCATATGAAAAGATCTAAACTAGGCCAATCCACAAAACCCAACACTCTTCCCCAAATGGGGAAGAAGACCAAAAAGTGGAGGCCTCCTCCACTTGAAACTTTTATTGAACGATTACAAATGCCTTGGGTTTTAAAACCTTGAAGGACTTTTGAGAGATGGATAATGCTTGCAAAAATTAAAGAAGAAGCAAGTTTTTGCTTGCTTTTACAAAGGATAAAAAGATGTTGTATATTCAATCACTCCTTATGGCTTTCACTTGATTTTGCTTTGATTCTTTGCTTCAAGATCTAACAAATATCTTTCTCTCAAAAACACCTACGCAAGCTCAAAACAACTCAACAATGCACCCATTAACCATTAGGAAAATAAAACCAATTTGAAACTAGTTAAGTCTAGATTTAGAAATTTAACTCTAAAATGTGAAATGCATGAGATTTTGACATAAAACTTTAACTATGATGAAACGGACCAGCGAACAACAAACTCTTAAAATGCAATGGGAAAGAGATCTAGATCATAAAAATTTTGAGAAACCTTTGTGGAAAATATTCTATCTTTTAAAACTTGCAACTAGGAAAAAAAATGCAAACTATACTAGTGTGAAAAGAGAAATCCAGAATGCTTCTA
The DNA here is from genome assembly GCA_027924585.1 of Larix kaempferi. NCBI lineage: Eukaryota > Viridiplantae > Streptophyta > Pinopsida > Pinales > Pinaceae > Larix > Larix kaempferi. The sequence goes on along the minus strand of BSBM01000767.1, from coordinate 9,927,465 downwards.
ACACTTACTTTTCAATGCATGAAATTGATCTACAAGATGCAAGTAAAACCTAAGATCTAACTATGACAAGCTATCTTGCAAAAAGAGAAGCTAATACTCTAATAAAAAATAAACTAACTTAACAAAACAATCAAACTAACCCTACTAACTAACTAGATCCTAACACTAGCTACCACTAACACCTAACACTTGTTTGTTTTGTTGTGTTTTTATGTTTAGGGCTGATGTGGAGGTGGACGAGGAGGGACAAGGAGCAAAAACGAAAGGGTATGGGAGATGGAGATGGACTAGAGGTGTAACGAGAAGAGGGAGAAAGTAGGGCTAAACAAGATGGGACGAGAGCAATGTGGAAGGGTAAAGACCTAAGGTAAGAGAAGTGGGACGAAACAAGAGGATGAGGGTACTCAAGGTAGGGTAGACGAGAGCTAGAAGGAGAGGGCGAATGGTAGAGAAAAGAAGAACTAGGGCAAGGAGAGAAGGACGAATGGGAGACGGTAGGTAAAAAACAAATGGGAGGAGTAGATCTAAGGCAACAGAAGATGAACTAACAAGACAAGAAGAAAGGACTACAAGTGGAACACTTGAGAGGGTGAAAACACTGTCTTGGAAATCCTTCGGTTAACCGGTGATACGCCGACAACAAGTGTTGAAGAGAGCACAAGGGAACAAATCCCAAGTTATTCCCCAAGGTTGAAAAAGCTTCAACCTTATGGCTTACTAATCTATGGCTTGAAGAGGATAAGTGACTAACTTGGATCAAAACTAGAAAGGCTAGAAAGGGCTTAGCAAACTCAAGGGAAAAAACTCAAGGAGAAAATGAGAAGGCTTGAAGAGAGAGCCTTTTAGGACCAAGGTAACCAGTTTAAAATTTTGAAAAAAGATGGATGGATTCTTTATGAAACCTCTCAAGCTCAATCCTTGAAGCACGAATCGATCTTTTGAAGAACCCTGAAATGCACAAAAGTTAGCAAAATGATGGCAAAGGGGAAGAAGAAGCAACCAAGCTCAAGATCCCACTTTGCACTTAGGAGATCTGCAAAACCAAGCCACTTCAACAACGATTTGATCAAGTCTAGTATGATTAACCAAAAAAGGGCAAGAAGAGCATGAGTATAACCGATTACTGTTTGCTACTTCTAGATCTTAATTAACCAAGCATAAATGAATAAGTTGAACTCAAATATTCATTCCATGGACATAAAAATGACTTCTAAGCTAGAATGATCAAACAATTATATATGAAATAGCATTAATAAAACAACATCACCTCATTGAAGCTTTAACAATTTCTCATGGACCAATGTGCACATCAATAGACCTCCAAAGTCGAATTTATTTCCAATAGCAAGAAGCTTAAAACACGATTACAAATTGGCAGAGTAAGTTTGCCCAAAAGATCCATGAGATAATAACCCAAATGGGCCTCTCTTTATAGTAAAACTTGAAGCTAAAACCCTAGGTCGAATTGGCATAGTGAGAGCCAAAACAATAGACATCTAGTTCGAATTCCAATAAACACCAAGCTTTGGAGATGACAACTCGCACTAGTTGGTTGGTATGAGTGAAGAGGTGGCAAACTCGAGTGGTAGAAGGCATGGGAAGTATCACCCAACGAATAAGCAAGCTACAACAAGGAAGGGCATGAGCTAAGGTGAGGAATGACGTGAGGAGTGGTAGGTTGCGAGCTAGTTCAATGGATGGCAAGTGGCATGTAGTAGGTGCTAACTCGAATCTAATGGAGGCCAAGCTTACTCGTGATTGCAATGGAAGTATCATTAACCAATCCACAAACTCCAACAAGGATTAACACGAGTTAATGGAGATTGACGTGAGGATTTGAGGGTAATGCGAAATAGTTATGGTGGAGACATGTGGTAGCAAGTAGGTATAGACTCGAATCAACAAAGGGAGCCAAGCTTCATGAGGGCGCCTACCACAACATAAATGCATATCAACCAACCCAATTAATTACCTTTTGACAACACACTAAATCGATTTTTTGCATGAGGAGGGCGAATTGCCTTGAATGGATAACACTCTAGTGACTGGATAGTTGAATTGGAAGACTTGGAGTTGATTGGAATCCTCGTAAATGCTCATTGCCATGTCATTTAGCCTTTTATTTTAATCAAATTGATTAATTTTGGAGAGATTTGGATTATCTCCAAAATATTCAATTTTATTATTTTAATTAATAATTTCTCTGTAAATGACTTTTCAGAGAAAATATTAATTATGAGGCTGAATTGACATCCGAAAGTTGGGTTTTGCTGCTCCATGGGTCATGTGTGATTTTTGGCTTATGAAACGAGCCATCAAACACTAAATTCGGACCCTGGATGACTGACATATTACAGACTCAAATTTCTCTATTTAAACTATAGAGAAATTTAATTAAAAAATTTAAATAATTAAAAAAATAAAAAACCCCAATTCCGACGCATCCGGTAAATTTTTTTCGAAATTTTTTCTGGGGGTCCTAGAGACTTAGGACATGACCAAAACCTATTCTAATAGTGTCTAGTAGGTTTATACATTATAGTTGGACCCTAATAACCCCCCATTGCCAAATTTCCAATTCGGGCATTCCAACTTTGGAGGAAGCGGGAGAAAAACCAAGAGATTATATCTCGCCTGAAGCAAAGTATAATCTGACGGTGAAAAAACTCCCTGGAATACCTTAGTTGTTTAATCCAGTCATGGGGAACCGAGCCACTCAAACCCTACTAGCACACTTTGATACAAACCCCCATGGGGCCATGGTCATGTCGACTCAAAAAACAAAACTGGCTAGCCAAAACTGGCTAGACCCAAATATATGAAACCCAGATACTCTGGAAGTGAACACTGATGTGTTCCAACACTGGCGGCTCAATAAGGTTTCAACTATTGTACAAATCAGTTGATAACATGGGTCATTGTGTGTGGATGAATATTGCATGGCTTATGAGGTAATCTGTATTTATTTATTATTTGTATCTCTTTGGTTGAGTGTTGGCCTTTAAAGGGGAGCTATCTCCTAGTAGGTAAGAGAATTTCTTGTTTGACTATTCTCTTTGCTTATATGCTTTAGATCTCTTAGATGGGCATGTGTTGAAAAGTTAACCAGGGAAGTTGTTCTCTGGAGAGCATGAAAAGTTTTGCATGCACAACTGCATGCAAAAGTGAGATTTTGCATGCACTCACTTTAGGTTTTTGGTAAACCTAATTTGCCAATGAGATATTATAAGAAAGCAGGAGGTCCTTGACAGCACACACCGAGCAAACTGATCAGAGATAGATCTGTTTGAGAGGTGGGCGACTTTCCTAAGAAAGGAGGGGCATTCTCTGAGGAGAGAGAAGCTCGTTCTGCTTCCGGTTGACCGATTGAGCAGCTGAGACTTTCAGAGTATCCTTGTCTCAGTGATTGAGGAAGGACTGTGACGATCAGAGCTCAGATCCATTGAGATCTGATTCCGTACAAGCATCTGACATCTTGAGGGAGGGCGCACTTTTCCATGTAGAGGAGGGGCCCATTCATAAGATCTAGCAGTTGGCCTTCTTCTTTGGCTAAGCATATCAGAGCAGTGTTGAGAGAGAGACAATACCGATAGAGTTGCCTGCAGACAGATCCAAATCCAGTTGACAGTTAGGGCACATTTCCTCTGTGCATGCATCCACTTGTTGCATGCAGATCTAGGGTTTTGACCTTGTCAAGTTCGGTTGCTCCTTCTAAGGTATTTTGTACGTACTTGTATTCTGCTTACTTTTCTCTGGGCTTGAGATAGAAGAAAGCCCCATAGATAGCTGGTTTTCCTAGTTTGGGGTTTCCAGGGTAAATACTGAGTTGTGTGATTGCTGTGTTTTTCATTGTGTAAGTGTTAAGAGATCTATAGTGTTTGTATCTTAAGTCATTATTGTATTTATGATTTATAGAGATTCAAACCGCTTGAGAGCTCAGGGCATCTAGAGGGAGTAGTGAGCTCTGGATAATTAACATGGTATCAGAGCCCTGGTAAGGGTTAGGGAGAACAATCACACTCAGATCTGCGAGCTGTACACCAGATCTGTGTGGTGATCTCAGTTGGGTATCAGATCTGCAGTTGCAGAAGTTAGATATGTGCTTTCAGATCAGAAGACCATGACTACAAGTATGAGGGATGATCAGGTTGTTTGCACCTCATGCTCTTCAACAGATGTAGATGATCACTCTACTGACGAGATTGACAGAGAGTTGGCTCTTAACACATGCCAATCATTAAGTGCTTCTACTTCTAGTGTATGATATATAGACCACGGAGCCTCAAGCCATATGATATGTGTTCGTGGGTACTTTACAGATCTTGTCGAGGATGGGCTAGATCTTGAGATTGTACTTGGAGACAATTCTACTGTCAAAGCAGTAGGACGAGGAACAGTCTCCTTCCAGAGAGAATCAAGAGAGTTTATGAGAGTTTGTGATGTTCTATATGTCCCAGGTCTAAAGAAGAACTTGATCTCTATTTCTACTATTGAAGATCAAGGATTGTGGGTGATGTTCAGAGATGGAAATGTTCTAGTTCATCCCAAGAGATCCAACGATACCTCTGCTGTGAGGATTGGAGTCCGTAGCGGAAACTTTACATGCTCAACTTTCAGCATCCTCATGCCCTGAGTCATAGCAATCGAGATGATGATTGTGATCCTTGCGAGCTTTGGCATAGGAGGATGGCTCATCTACATCATCCCGCTCTCAAGATCCTGAGTGAGATTGTGACAGGAGTGCCTGAGTTTAGCACATAACACAATGATGTGTGCAAAGGGTGTGCTCTCGGGAAGTATGTCAAGACAGTTTTTCCCAAGAGTGACAATAGATCTACAATAGCACTTGATTTGATTCATTCCGACCTTTGTGGTCCGATGTTCACCACATCTTTGAAGGGATACAAGTACTATGTATCCTTCATTGATGACTACTCCAGGAAGACCTGGATTTATTTTTTAAAGAGTAAAGAATCAAAAGAAGTATTGCAGAAGTTTCAAGAATTCAAAGCACTTGTGGAAAATCAGACAGAAAAGAAGATCAAGATCCTCAGATCAGATAATGGAGGTGAATATACCTCCAAAGAGTTCAATGAGTTTTGTGTCCAGGGGGCATCAAGAGGCAGTTAATAGTGCCCTATACACCTCAACAAAATGGGGTTGCTGAGAGGAAAAACAGGGCTATTTTTGGTGCTGCTAGATCTATGTTTTATGACCAGGGTTTGCGATTTTTCCTTTGGGCTGAGGCATGTAACACTACGGCTTATATATAGAACAGGAGTCCTCATAAGGTCTTGGGGAACAAAACTCTAGAAGAAGCTTTCTCTGGAAAGAAAATTGAGGTTGTGCATTTCAGGATTTTGGATTCCTTACATACGTGCATGTTCCTTCAGAGAAAAGGAAAAAACTGGAACCTACAGCTGAGAGGGGAATTCTTGTTGGATATGATGAGACTTCGAAAGCCTATCGCATTTACATTCCGGCTCTCAAGAAAACTGTTGTGAGGCGGGATGTGAAATTTGAGGAGGATCGGGCTTTCTTGAAGTCATGTGAGTCAGAGAAGGGAAAACAACAGGTTGCTACATCTCTGGATGACATAGGTCAGAGTGCTATTCCACAGCCAACAGGGTCCCAAATATCTGGGGTGACAAATTCTCAGATAACAGGTTCCACAGGAACAGAAACAGGAACTGGCACAGGATCTCAAGTTGGTAGTCAACCAGGATCAAGGTCTCAGATTACAGGCTCTCGAGTTACAAGGTCAACGACTACAGGTACCTCTACTGGAGGCATTCATTCTCATACGGTTGATTGGTACGAGGATGAGGAGTTCTCCTCACAGGATGTTACTTCAGGGAAGAGGAAGCCCAAGTGGCTTCAAGATACCTTGAAGGAAGCCTAGGCAGTGGGAATTCCCAAGAAGAGTGTAAGAGAGAGGAAGGCACCACAGAGGTTCTGTAGTTACTTGGCTATGGTGAGCAGTATCAGTGAGTTAGAGCCATCAGTGAGTTAGAGCCATCCTCATATGAGCAAGCGGCAGGTGAGCAGGCTTGGAGAGATGCCATGTTGGAAGAGTATGCTTCCATCATGAAGAATGATGTCTGGGAAGTTGTGCCCAGACTAAAGGGAAAGTCCGTTGTCACCTCCAAATGGCTCTATAAGATTAAACATGTTGTAGATGGCAGCATTGAGAAATACAAAGCCAGATTTGTGGCTAGAGGGTTCTCACAGATAGAGGGAGTTGACTATGATGAGATGTTTGCTCCTGTGGCACGATATACTTCCATTAGGATTGTGATCTCTGTAGCAGCAAAGCTGGGACGGAAGATTCACCAGATGGATGTGAAGACAACTTTTCTCAATGGACTCATAGAGGAGGAGGTGTACATTGAGCAACCAAGGGCTTCGAGATACTTGAGAGAGAGTCTCATGTATGTAGACTAAAGAAAGTTCTATACGGCTTGAAACAAGCACCTAGAGCTTGGTATTCTAGGATAGATACTTACTTGCAGCAATTAGGTTTTCAGAAGAGCGAAGCCGATCCCAATCTCTACTTCATTGTAGTGAATGGGGATCCTCTTATTCTTGTGTTGTATGTAGATGACTTATTCATTACAGGGGCGGAAAAACTTATCAGTGGTTGCAAGAAAGATCTTGCTTCAGAGTTTGAAATGAAAGACATAGGATTGATGCTTTACTTCTTAGGCATGGAGGTCTGGCAGAAGGATGGGCATATCTTCCTAAGTCAGGGAAAGTATGCATTGGACATACTTAAGAGATTTCAGATGCAAGATTGCAAGCCCATGACTACACTGATGACAACCAACTGGAAGAAGCAAGTGGCTTCTGAGAGTAAGTTGGTTGATCCCACCAAGTACCGACAACTCATTGGATCCTTGATGTACTTGGTCAACACCGGCCCAGATTTGAGTTTTGCTGTCAATACCTTAAGTCAGTACATGGTAGAGCCTAAAGATGTTCACTGGGTGGCAGCAAAGCATGTACTTAGGTATGTCAATGGAACAACAGAGTATGGGTTGAATGATGTGAGGAAGGGTGGAGTACAACTAGTTGGTTTTATTGATTCTGACTGGGAAGACAGTGCAGGTGATAGGAAAAGCACCTCCAGGTGTTGTATCAGTTTGTGTTCGGTAGTAGTGTCGTGGTTCAGCAGGAAACAAAAGTCTGTAGCACTGAGCTTTGCAGAGGCAGAATATATGGTGGCTAGTTTAGCTAGTTGCGAGGCCATTTGCCATTTGGCTTCGCAAAATGTTGGTGAGCCTATTTGATCAGCAATTGGAACCTACCGTTATTCATTGTGATAACCAGAGTTGTATCAAACTCTCGGAGAATCCAGTATTTCATGATAGATCCAAACACATAGAGATCATATATCGTTTCATTTGAGATCATGTTTCGAGAGGAGCAGTTGAGCTCCAGTACATATCTACAGATGAGCAGGTTGCAGACATTCTCACGAAGTCCTTGATGAGAAACAAGTTTGAGTACTTCAGGTAGAAGATGGGAGTGGTTCAAAATACTTTCCTGGTTAAGAGGGAGTGTTGAAAAGTTAACCAGGGAAGTTGTTCTCTGGAGGGCATGAAAAGTTTTGCATGCACATCTGCATGCAAAAGTGAGTTTTTGCATGCACTCACTTTTGGTTTTTGGTAAACCTAATTTTCCAGTGAGATATTATAAGAAGGAAGGAGGTCCCTGACAGCACACATCGAGTAAATTGATCAGAGATAGATCTGTTTGAGAGGTGGGCGACTTTCCTAAGAAAGGAGGGCACATTCTCTGAGGAGAGAGAAGCTCGTTTTGCTTCCGGTTGACCGATTGAGCAGCTGAGACTTTCAGAGTATCCTTGTCTCAGTGATTGAGGAAGGACTGTGACGATCGGAGATTAGATCTGTTGAGATCTGATTTCGTACGAGCATCTGACATCTTGAGGGAGGGCGCACTTTTCCATGTAGAGGAGGGGCGCATTCATCAGATCTAGCAGTTGGCCTTCTTCTTTGGCTGAGCAGATCAGAGCAATGTTGAGAGAGAGACAATACCGATAGAGTTGCCTGTAGACAGATCCATATCCAGTTGACAGTTAGGGCACATTTCCTCTGTGCATGCATCGACTTGTTGCATGCAGATCTAGGGTTTTGACACTGTTAGGTTCGGTTGCTCGTTTTGAGGTATTTTGTACGTACTTCTATTCTGCTTACTTTGCTTTGGGCTCGAGATAGAAGAAAGCCTCACAGATAGCTGGTTTTCCCCGTTTGGGGTTTCCAGGGCAAATACTGAGTTGTGTGATTGCTGTGTTTTTCATTGTGGAAGTGTTAAGAGATCTATAGTGTTTGTATCTTAAGTCATTATTGTATTTTTGATTTATAGAGACTCAGACCGCTTGAGATCTCAGGGCATCCAGAGGGAGTAGTGATCTCTAGATAATTAACATCATGCGCATTCTAGTTTGATTTCCATGCTTTCTATGTTTCCATTGTAGGTAGCAACAATGCTTGTTTTAACCGTTCGTATGCAAGAAGTTATAAGTGGATGCAGGTATCTAGCTTGAATGAATGGTTGATCTTGTTTGACTCCTCCAACTTTCAAGCACTTCCAAGGAGCATAGTTCCTCTGCTTTCCACCAGTAGACTCCATGGTCCAGAAGTTCCCATGTTTATATCATTCTTTCTATCCCTCTCTTCTTCACCTCTAAATAAAAATTCTTTATTTTCGTTACGGTTACTTTCATATATGCTGAATTAAATTTGTTTCTTTGAATATCTAAAGGCTGATTTATTTAAGTATGCTGCTAGATCCAAGTCTTAAAGCTTTATATTTTTCAGATCTAGTTCATTTTTGAGTATCGGTTTTTATTTCCTATCATTCAATACTCAAATATTTTATGCTTTCAACGTCTTTTTGGGCACTGTTATCACACAACTTGTAGTTGTCCCAAAAGGTTATCCTATCCAGGATGGTAAAGGCGTTGGAGAACTAAAGAGGTGACCCAAGAGATGCCATGGTTCCCAAGGTAAATGGTTGTCACGTTAACCGAGGCACTCTTCACTTTAGATCTAGCCTAAGCAAGACCAAGGGGGAGACCCAAGCTAACCTATGAAGGCTGGCGAACCTACTCAAGACCTCCTAGGGAAATGTGAAATGAAAAAGGAGAAGATCAAGAGTGAATGGATCTAGATCTAGGAAAAGTAAGTGGACATATGGAGTTAGGTCTTGGTTGAGGAGGCTTATGGAAAGGACAAATGCTTAACCAATGAATGAAAATGCCACTTATGAGTTTAGTTTAGTAGATCTTCTAATGCCAATTAGATAGATCCAAGTGGGGCCCACCCTTAAAATATGGAAAATGGTCAAAATGGAGTCCACAAGGTGAAGATCAATTTGAAATGGCACTAGGCGGTTGGCTAAGTAGTATATCTAATGATTTGAGGTAAAAGTAACACAACCCACAAGATAGATCCAGAAATATGCATAAAACGCACAAGTGCGTCCTCCTCAAGAGAGGACTAGTACCTTAGATCGGGGGCCAAATGGAGTCAGAATGAAACCAAATTTTAGCTATGATGTTCTTTAATTTAATTAGAGGTGGGTTTTATGTTTTAAGCCCAAATAATCGCCAAATCTATTAGGTCTAAAAATCTAGGGTTTTAAGATGAGGGTTTGAAGTGACCAATGGGTAAAATGCATGAAACAAGATACATACCTTGTAGATCTTACCTCTAAAGCTTGCGGCTATCTTGCAAATTGATAATCCTTCACAAGTGACCCAATCGAGAGTGAGATCCAGCCTATCCAAGTGAAATCGCTAGCCCTCCAAGGTGACAAGTGCGCCCTTCTCCTGCAAGAAACGATTTATATGAGAATCAATCTAGCATGAAAATGACTATAAGGATGAAAAGATGAAACAAAAAGCATCAACTATGTCACGAAGATACAATAATGATACTCCCTGAGACAAAATAAAATCCAAAGGTAAGATGCGGGGTTTCCCCACAACAGCGTCCACTCAAATCGTCCTCCTCTTCAACCACACGACCTCCCTGCAGAGAAAATGTTTGGACTTGCGAGATCCACAATGATAACACAAAGAAAAGATTTTATATTCAACTTGCAAGAGAACCCATCAAATCCAAAGAAGCAGATCTACAAAAATATTATTTTTATTCCAAGTTTTCCAGAGCCCAAAGGTGCCTTTACAATAGGGGGGCCTCTTCCTTAAATAGGAGGAGAGAGACCAAAACCCTAACCACTTTATGAACGAGTGGTTGAGATCAAAAGATAAATACAATCTAATCAACGACTACGATGAGCCGGAACAATATAACATGGATCAACTCACTAGAGGGGGTGCACTCACTAAAGGAGGCCATAGTGGGGTGCACACCACATAAAAGATGACTAAGGCAAGTATTTACCACATAAAGTGACTAGAACAAGTGACTAGGAGCACATGGTGGGGCTAGGAGGTTTTATTATCCTTCACTAGCATCACCCCATGGCACAATAACATAAGATATGACTCAATAACATGTCCAAGTGACCAAATGATCAAATCGTGGCCCCCTCAATAAGAGAGAAATACATCAAAACACAGCCTGGAGAGTGTGTGGACCCCACTGAATGCTGCAAGCTGATCTGGAAGGAGTGGGATACATCACAGATGACCTCTGAACAAATCTCATGCCAAAACGTTGCCTCAATAGCCCAAATTGATTTCCTCAATGACCTTTTTATCCCATTTTTATTCCACCTGAAAATCATCAAAAATGCCTGTAGCTCACTGCATAGTGACTGGGCACAAAATATGACTGTACCAACATGTCCGAAGATGGGGTAATATGGTAATGACAAGTGGCTGGACCCCCCATCCCCTCTGTAGCGCCCTAGGAGAACGTCCCACATCAAGGCAACTGCTGGACAAACCATTTCTCCATGGCAAAACCAGACCAAAGTGGAAATCTGACCATATCATCACTGAGAGTGCCTGAAATTGATAACCGAGTGTCTCAATAGACTCAGAAGGTCCAAATCTACTAGAGATGAGTACCCATACACCCTGTGGCGACCTGTAAGATCATCTGTAGCCTCAGCCATACCCAAACAATAATAATATAATGGTCTGGAAATAATAATAACCAATAAAAAAAGTGCATCAACCATCATCTGAAACTTGTGTCCCCTGTATGGAACCATCAAAGGACCATAAATCATCATCATACAACATCACTGGTCCAACTCATCACGGATCCCAAGGTTGACTTGGTCAAACTAGGTTTGACCAGGTCAAAGTTGATCAAAATATGACCCAGGCTTGAAGAGCCTGCTGTTGTAACTGCAAATGGTTAAGGCATGCTCTTTTAATCATTCTAGTAGCAAGACTTAAAGTATTAAGCATCATTTCATTGGCAGTTAATAAATAATTATAACCAATAAAAGTTTAAACAATCATTTACTCAAAATAGAACCTCAAAGATATACTCATTCTGTAGACATGAACATTTTGCTAGCAAAAGGGTGAAAGTGAAGAAAGCAAGGCTAGGATAAAGGGATGACTTGACTGACTCAACATTGTGATACTTTGGATAAGGGAAAGGGAATACACACTTAAGCATATGTCGAATAATAAACACACAGGTAATGGCAGTGTCTCACAAATGGAATAAGTTGTTCAGAGAGGTGCTTATTCAACCTTGGCAAATGTATACAACTAACATCCAAGCTGCATCAGCTCTATGAGGATCTTTTCTAGAACCGCCATGGATTGGGTTCCCGACTAACCGTAACTTGAGGTTCTAGGGGACACTTAGAATTAGCTGTCCCTTACTCCATCTCACATCACAACCCGTAGGCTCCATGAGGAATTTAATCATTACATTTAATTTTCCTGGCCAACAGTCTTTAGATTTGGCATATATTTAACCACTGCTTTCTTTAGGCCTTATTACCCTTTTGGGGATTTTGCATGTGCTTAGAAGCACAACTGCTCAAGCTTTCATCCAGGGTGCTTTTCATTTTAGTTTCCGTTCAATTTCATAGCCCTTTTTCATTGTGCTGAGAAGCACAGTTTCAAAGTGTTTCCAATGGGCTTTCACAATAGATACAACAATAGTTTCCATATGTAATGATGGTAGTACAATTTGCTTCAGGTTTTAGCCAACACAACTCAAGCAAGTATGGGGACTTTCCACAATCAAGACCAAACATTGGGGCAACCGACTAGAGTGATTAAGGTATCAAATCCAACTCACCAAAGGTAAGTTCTGTTGCCAACTCAGAGCGAAGACACAAATTAACAGGGATGCTATCCAACACAAGGGCAAAAGTGGGGAGGTCCTCCATATCACAGGCTGAGGTGTAAGTTAGGGTGAAAGCCAACAAGGGGAGAGGTAACGGATGGGTGAGGAGAGTGAAGGTGATGCCTAAGCTAGCAAACCATAAAGGTGGGAATGATCATGTACACACTACGAAGAGGGTAAAACCAATGAGTATAAAACAAGAGCTTCTAATTCTGAGTAATAAGATCATTTATATAATCAATAACAACCATGTCCATATATATAAACACTGCCAGATCATGACCACTACATACCAAGTCCAGCTACTAAAATGACCAAAAGAGCAAGATGATCAAACCAATGCACATCATATATCTGCTGGGTCATATACCTGTATCTGCTATTTGGGCCATTTGTAACCATTGAAATCATTACTGCCGAAGGTCTGGGCACTGCACTCCATGTATGGGCTAAAAGGTCATCTCGGTCATCAAATCTGAGGTCATGAGGCTCAATCTTGGCATAAGGTTCACTGCATGTTTGATCCGGGGCTGCTCTGATATGTGAGCGATCAAAATAATACTGCTCATCATAGGTTGATCTCATCAGAACTGTGTATAGTGAACTGCTTTGCAATCATGGTAGCCCGGCTACTATGGATGTGATAATAGGCACATTTGGTGTATAATAGGTGGCTTTTTTTTCACTTTTGATGAACAGGTAAGAGGAAATGTTGCCAAAAATTTGGAGATTCAAGCCATCTAGGGCCTCCTAGAGCAATTTACCTCGACTATATTTCATTTGTGAAACTTGTAAGCCTTTGGTTCCTGCGTCATTTTCATGGCGTGAACTTTTTTCGCTTTCAGCTTTTATTTCATGTGCTAACCAGTAGAGTAGATTTGCTTTTAATTAGTTTAATTGTCTTTCAAGTTCATTTGTCATTTGCAAAGTAACGAACCCGGCTACGCTTTCCCGAAGTAAGGTATCACTGAAAATGATTGCCTTGAGTAGGTGGTTCTTGGAAAAGAGATCCTTAGCCTGTAGTAATTAGCAGAACATCTTATTACTTTTGCAAGTTCTTTTACTTTTACAATTAATTGGAATAAATATTTTTCTATGTTGCACTAGCCTCGGGGACGGGGGGACGTGGGGGACGCGGGGACGAGTTTCCGGGACACCTAGAGCGCACCCCCAATTTTTCAGGGGACGACAGGTTGGGACGGCAATTATATATATATATATATATATATATATATATATTAAAATAAAAAATATTGAAATATAAAGTATTGTCCAATCATCATTGCCCATTGTCAAAACTAAATAGTGAAGACTCGAGATACATGCCTAAGATCTAAAACTAAAAACTAAAAACTTGAGAGTTAAAACAGTAACAAAAATTTAAAATTTTACAACATTGTGTACATGAATGATGAATCATTTCGAAATTTAAATAACAAATAAATTTATATTTGTAATTTGACATTTGTAAATACTAAATTATAATTTTATAAAACTATAATAGCGTGTGCTTAGATTTTTACCCAAAAAAAATAAAATAAAATGTAAGATATCAAGTATGAAATACCTGTGTTGTGCAATGTGTTATGGCTGAGAGGGGGCCAAACTCACTGTGAGTGTGGGCCTATGTTGTGCCATGAAATCAAACTTTGAGCATGTGCTGAGAGCTTGAGACTTGAAAGGAGGCCATGAGCTGTGGTCTTGAAGCTGAGAGGGGCACGCGTGGGATTGCAGGTAGGGGAGCTGCTAATAGGGGAGTTGTGCGTGGGACTACATACGGGAGCCGACTTAGCAAGTAGCGACGTGGGCAGTGATGGGTAGAACCATAGAGCAGAGGGTTATGTAGGTGTTGGAGTGTTGCAGGGATGGGTAGAGCAGAGGGTTATGCAGGTGCAGTGAGTTGGAGTGTAGGTTAGGAACGTAGGATAGAGTAGAGGGAATAGGAGGGGTTTGTGGGTTAAAGGAATAGGGAGAGGGTTAGGGTGGGGGGGTGTTAGGTAAGGTTTCTAATTAAGTTTTTTAATTTTTTAGCTTTATTTTAATTGTGCAGGTCAAGGGACGTCCAGGAGTCCCTGATTGGTTGAGGGACGTTCTTGAGAAGTTCCCGATTTTAACGGGTACGTTTAGGGTACGGCTCAAAAGTCCCCAAGTCCCCAACGGAGTCCCCGATGAATTGGGGAAGTTTCCGAGGAGTTCCAAAGTCCCCGCAACGCGGGAACGTAGGAAATTTTGGGGGGGACGGGTCCTCGTGCAACATAGATATTTTTGCATGATCTCTGCGCATGCTCTTGTCCATCACAGGATTTCTTGAGCTTTGGAACAACTAGAAACGAGATTCGTTGCACTCAATAAAACTCAACATCTAATTAAAAACTCACTTTTAATTAAAACTAATCCCCTTAAAGGACAAAAATCTAGCATCTGCTCTTTTGTCTTATGTGGGAAAATTTCACCAAGAAAAGGGAACAACTAGGTAGTGACCGTGAGGCCTCGTCAGGATTGAAAGTTTTAGAACCCCAACACGGTTTCAAGCTTGGAAGCTTCTCTGCATATGGTTTAATGCCCAAACCCCAATATGCACATTTTATTCATAAAAATGACTTGTCTTGAAACACATGAAATTCTTTTGCAAATCTTTATAACTCAGAAATTTAATTTGCAGCCTGTTACCAACTTTTTTGTACCATAGTTGGACTTCCGACGAGCCGCCATTTGATGAACATGGTTTATGTTCATATCCAGTGTATTAGAAGTTCTAGTTGTTGTTCCTAGCCAATTTTGGCTAGTAAGTTTTATTTTTCAGTTGAAATGACCATGGCCCCACGGGGTTTGTAATAAGTGTGCTAGTAGGGTTTTGAGTGGCTCGGTCCCCCATGACTTGATTATCAACTAAGGCATTCCAGGGAGTTTTTTGCCTTTGTCAATTATGCTTTGCCTATAGCCGAGTAATAATCGACGAGGTTTTCTCCCGCTTCCTCCAAAGCTGGAATGCCCGATTTTGAAATTTGAGCCTTGGGGGGTTATTAGAGTCCAACTGATGTATATAAACCTACTAGACACCATGTATGTCTTAGATGATCATTTCCTAGGTCCCTCGTCCATTAAAAACAATGTCGGAAATTTTTTTACCGGACGTGTTGGATGAGTTTTTATTTTTATTATTATTTTTCCAAATATTTAATTGGAAAAATCAAATTTGTAATATGTCAGTCGTTTGGGGGTGGATTCAAGTGATCAGAGGCTCAACTCCTAAGCCAAAAATCATACATGAACCCCAAACCCACTTATTTTAAGTTTCGGATGTTCATTCAGCCTAATAATTAATAATTTCTCAAAAAAATCAATAAAAGAGAAATTATTAATTAAAAATGTTAAAAAGTGAATATTTTGGAGATAATCCAAATCTCTCCAAAATAAACCAAATTGAATAAATAAACAGGCTAAATGACATGGCATAGGGCATTAATGAAGATTCCAATCAACTTCAGTTAGCTTCAGTCAAGTATCCAGTCAGCAAAAGACAATCTCCAACATGGAATTCGCCCTCCTTCATGCAAAATACGATTTGATGATGTGTTAATGGTTTAATGGATGGTTGGGGTTGCAATAAATGGATGGTAGGCGCCTTGGCCACCTCATGGGCTTGGCTTCTATTGAACTCATTGCAAATCCCATTATTTACTCAAGCTTGATCTCCTACACAAGCTCACGCATATCTCTTATGGCTCATGCATTCCACATGGAAGTTTGCTCGTTGGCTTGGTGATAATCACGAGGGACGGATGGGGGGCACCTTGCCAAGGTGGAGGCCACCTCCCCATCCACATTAATGCAACTCGAGTTGCTTGTTGGAGATCTCACTCCAAGCTACTAGTTGATTGGATCTAGATTGGAATTCGAATCCCTTAACTCATGCCATTGGCTCTCTTGAAGCCAATTCGACTTAGGTTATTGGCTCTCTTAGTTTTGTATAAAGAGAGGTGCCTTTCACTCTCTTAGGATGGATCTTTTGTTGTAAACTTACTCTGTAGAATTTTGTAATTGCTTTATGCTCATATTTGGAATAAGATCAAGACTTTGGAGGTCCATGCGACTTGGTGCTAGTGGTGAATGCTTTCCATATTCTTCAATTTAAATGCTTATGTGTGTTCAAATCAATTTGCTTTAGAAGTCTATGCCATAGAACGTAAGATCTTCCATTTACAGTTGTTAATTTGGTTGATTACGCTATTTGTATCCAGATTTATGAGCAAGAAATATTCAGTTGTATTAATGTTGATAAATCTTTATATGCTTAGTATACTAGTTGATTGATATCACTGGGTTGTTTGATCTTGGACAGGATTTGCATAAGTCGTTTTTTTTTTACATAAGTCGGCCCCATAAAAAATTAAAAAAAAATTGTGTATAAATAGAGGCAATCCGCCTCATTTTGATAAAAGAAAATTGAAGAATATGCTCTGAAATTTTCGGATCTGTCTGAGGTAGCCACAGTAAATGGTGAAATATTTTATCTCTGTGCTCTAAAATGACAAAGTTTGTATGCTTTGACCTTGGGTTATAGGAGAGAAGCAGCCGCAGCTCTTGAGAGGAGTAAAAGTCTGAGTTAAGCTTTGAATTTTGGTGGTGGAATTCTTCTCTGATTTTGTGTGACCAATTGAAGATAGAAGGCAGCCACAGTCAGCATTTACAGCTCTGATTTTTCGGCTATCTCTGAGGAAATTCGTGTGGGGGTCCCTGTGACAGCCGCAACCAATATCTGATCATAACTCTGAATTCGGGTTTAGTGTGGAGCATCTCGTAGAGCAGAATTCGAAGAGCAGAAAGGCTCTGATTTTCAATGGAATGGACTGAGGCAGCCTCAGATCTGAGGTTGGGTTCTTTCAACAGTATGTACACAGTCGAAGTTTTGACAAAAAAAAAATAGTCTGAACTGTGACATTTTTTGGTTTCCACAGCAGACACAGTCCCGAGTTTTTGGACTTGTTTGGGGTACTCCAAAGCATACACAGTCCAAGTTTATGCACATTCTTGTTGTTGACATTGTTTGAGGTCTCCCACAGTCCAAAGGTTGACAGTGTTGTCCGCCAAACTGCACACCAGCAGCAGAAACCTTTTGAAAGCTGTCTCCCTCACTGGAAAGTGGGGAGAGGTGTGGCCTTGGGGGCAAGCAATGAGCCAGGTACTGTCACCTGAATCGTAGCTCCTCCGTTTAGGCAAAACTCCTAACGAAGCCAAGGGGGGTAGTCCTTACTAAAGAGTTGTCTAAGGCTCTTTATGTGTTTTTTAATGTGTTTAGGATGTAGTGATGAGGATGGATGTTGTTTAGGAGTTTTCTTTGAATGATAGACAATTATGAAAATTTAAAAATGAGACAAGATAACGCAATCCACGTTGCACATACAAGATGAAAGATACACTTGGGCAATAAACAGATCACTTCATGTAAATATAAGCAAAATACTCCAATGTTTGATATTTAGGCGAACAAAATATAAGATAAAGGACCAGTGCCTTATGGAGTCAGAAAATAAAAGCGATTGTAAACTTGACACGAGTGCTTGAAATGGAAAATTTGTGAGAACGTTATGCAGCTTATCTTGGTAAATTAAAAGTTTTAATTGTCTTGTTATTAAGGCTAAAACCAAAGGTATCAAGAGAGATGGTAGAACCCTACCCAAGAAAAATACTGGCAACCCTGAATGACCTGTCGAAAGCACCCAGATTCGATAAGGATTGGTGTCCAATGTTTAAACCGCCCCTGAGTCTGTCAGTGGGAATCCGGCGCCACCCCTCGCGGGAAGAACAGTATTTTGCCTTGGTTGAGGTTGTGGGAAGAAATTTTAATTAAAATTATCGATCGTTATTATCAAGTCTTTCACCTTTCTGAGTACTAGCCCAACCGTTTCCGGTTGGCAGAGCATACGGGTGTAGGACAAACCAAGATAAATTAATTAGGGGAGTGTGAGTGGAAAATTTTATTATTAAAAGAACCTTGTTCAACTCTCCGACAGAGAGCGCTCTTGACTCGGTCTTATGACCACATTTCAAGAGACTTGCTAAAATTAAAATGCCTAATGCAGGGGATGATGCAAGATTAAAATGCCCTCCGATAGAGGGTGCTCTTGACTTGGATTTGGCCAAGTTCAAGAGACTTTGGTTTATTTTAAGAAGAACAAGAGCAGCTGTGTTGTGAAAGCAGTAAAATAACTTCAAAAAGATGAAACCACTTGATAACTTGAAAGATATAAATTAATGCTTCAACAATAACTACTTTGCCAAATAATGTGAAATAAAATTCAAACTAGTGTTCTACCATACAAATTCTAATCTACTGGGTGGGATTGATCTCCGAACAAGACCAACCACTAGAAGCCACCAACCCTGGAAACCTTCCAGCTAGCTGGATGTCCACAAGAAGTTGATGGGGGAGCGAGAAGCTACCACAAGACTATGTGGCCTTTGGGATACGATCCCAAAGTTAGCTATTCTCTGGTCAAGGATTGGAAAAGAAGCAAGATAACTTAATTGAAACAAAATTTAAACTAAAAGTATGAAAATATAAATCTAAGCCAAAATCAACCAAAAAACCCAACACCCTTCCCCAAATGGGGAAGAAAACCCAAAGAGTGGAGGCCTCCTCCACTTAAAAGCTTTATTAGATAATTACAAGTGCCTCAAGGGAAAATCCTTGAAAGGTCTTTTAATGACTACTTAGAAACAACTTATAAAAATTTAATGGATCGAAGCCCTTAATGGCTTTTACAAAGGATAAGAAGAAATATTTTGGAATGTCTTATGATACTTAATCTCCTCCTCTCTCTTCGATTTGATCTTTGGATTTAAGGGATCTTTCTCTTCCCACTATCCTACCACAAGGATAAGCCAATAACTCATGCACCCATTAGCGTTAGAAATCTAATCAAACTTTGAACAATAAAGTCTAAGTTTGCAAAGTGGGACTAAAACATGAAAAAGCATGAGATTTTGTCTTAAAATGTTTAATATGGTAAAACGGACCAGCAAGCTAAAATGCCCCAAAATATGGTGGGAATGAGGATGCAACCATAAAATTTTACACTATCCTATATGCCAACTTTCCTACTTTGAAATGGAACTACAAAACTTAAAGGGAAAAGACTAAATGCAAGCCCTAAATGACCCTTTGATATGCCTAACTTAAACTTTCAATGCATAAATTTTGACTTTTATAAGAGAAATCTAACCATTCACCTTTTCAAAAGAAGAACAACTAGTCAACTACTGACTTTAAACAAATAACTAACAACTAACTAAGCATGAAAATTGTACTAACCACTTACTAATACTAACACTTATTTGTTTTTTCTTTGTTGTT
Organism: Larix kaempferi; assembly: GCA_027924585.1. NCBI lineage: Eukaryota > Viridiplantae > Streptophyta > Pinopsida > Pinales > Pinaceae > Larix > Larix kaempferi. The sequence goes on along the minus strand of BSBM01000767.1, from coordinate 9,907,797 downwards.
GTTTTATGTTGTAGGGCAAGTGGGGATGGATGATAGGAGGAGAGGCAAAAAAAAAAACCAAGAAGGAAACGAATGGAAGGAGGAGATGAAGAAGAGAGGGACGAGAGGAGGAAGGTAAGGTAGGACGAAGGGAGCAATGGTTGAGAGAGACAAATGCAAGAGGGAGAAAGGGAAAAAATGAAGTGGGACGAAAGGGGGGATGAAGACAAAACTATGAGGAAGCAGATCTAGGGCAAGGGCTTCAAGTGGAACACTTGGGATGGTAAAACACCGCCTTGGAAATCCTCCGGTTAACCGGTGATACGCCGACAACGAGTGTTGAAGAGAGCACAAGGGAACAAATCCCAAGTTATTCCCCAAGGTTGAAGGAACTTCAACCTTATGGCAAACTAATCTATGGCTTGAAAAAACAAGGACAATCCTGGATCAAGGCTAGAGGGGCTAGAAATGGCTTAGCAAATTCAAAACAAAAAAACTCAAGGAGCAAAGTAGAAGGCTAGAAGAGAGGAAGCCTATAGTAACAAGTAACCAAAATTGTATTTTAGAAGTTTGATGGAGAAGATCTAGCTCTCTTTGTTTCTCAAATCATACAAGTTAAAGCTCCTTTGGTCTCGTTTATGGAGTGAAGAAATACCTGCAATAACCTTAAGCATGAATAATATAATTGAAACAAAACATTCAAGTGAAAAGATCTAGATACATGCTACTTGTGCTAGATTGTTAGCCTTCATGAACATGTTCTACAACTTAAGAGCCTCAAATGAAATGTAAAACAATATCACCTCAATATCAAGTGAAGCAAGCACATCAAAAGCCTCCACGGTTTTGACCTCCAAAGTCCCAACTTTATTCCAATTAAAAGCGTTTACAATTTTATCAGAGCTTCGATGCACAAAAATCCATGAGATAACAACTCCTAATGAGCCTCTCTTTATACTAAAACTAAACACCTAAACCCTAGGTCGAATTTGGCAATGGCATAGGTCGAATTCCAATCAAGGGAGGGCTTGGCATGCTAAGGAATAATCAAAGTCGAGTTTGGTGGTAGGTTGAAGGCATATGTGGCAAGACTCGACTTTGATGGAAGCATAGGGAGTATCAACAACCAATCACAAGACTACAACAAAGCTTAGACGTGAGCTAAAGTGAGGATTGACGTGAGGATGGTAGGATGCGAGCTAGCATGGTGGAGAGACATGTGGAATGGCGTGAGCTTTGGTAGGTGCGAGTTAGCAAGGTGGAGAGACATGTGGAATGGCGTGAGCTTTGGTAGGTGCGAGTTAGCATGAGTGAGAGCCAATCTAAAGCACTAACCAATGGGCAAAATCCAACAGGATAGAACTCGGCTTTGGTAGAGATAGACGTGAGCTTTCAAGGGATTGCGAGCTAGTTTGTGAGGGAACACGTGGTAGAGTAGGTACTAACTCGTATCCATGAAAGGAGCTGATTGCAAATCAACTAATCCACGAATTCCATCCAGTGAAACACGAGCCAATAGAAAAAGCGTGAGGGTTTTGAGGGATGCGAATTAGCTGTGGGGAGAACACGTGGGGAATGGTAGGTGCAAACTCGAATTATGAAGAGAGCCAAGCTTGGATTGAATGCTGGTTTAAAGGAGGCGCCCACCATTGGCTTTTAATGCCATCCAACAAACCAATCAATCTATGCCATGTCACAAAATCGAATTTCTCATGAAGGAGGGCGAATTAGCTTGAGGAGATTCTTTGCTGGTGACTGGATGGGTGACTGGATGGGCTTGGAGTTGATTGGAATCTTCCTAAATGCTCATTGCCATGTCATTTAGCCCTTTATTTTAATCAAATTGATTAATTTTGGAGAGATTTGGATTATCTCCAAAATAATCAATTTTATTATTTTAATTAATAATTTCTATGTAAATGACTTTTCAGAGAAAATATTAATTACGGGGCGGAATTGACATCCGAAAGTTGGGTTTAGCTGCTCCATGGGTCATGTGTGATTTTTGGCTTATGAAACGAGCCATCAAACACTGAAAACGGACCCCGGATGACTGACATATTACAGACTCAAATTTCTTTATTTAAACTATAGAGAAATTTAATTAAAATTTAAAAATAATTAAATAATTAAAAACCCCAATTCCGACGCGTCCGGTAAAATTTTTTTCGAAATTTTTTCTGGGGGTCCTAGAGACCTAGGACATGACCAAAACCTATTCTAATAGTGTCTAGTAGGTTTATACATTATAGTTGGACCCTAATAACCCCCCATGGCCAAATTTCCAAAATCGGGCATTCCAGCTTTGGAGGAAGCGGGAGAAAAACCAAGAGATTATATTTCGCCTGAAGCAAAGTATAATCTGACGGTGAAAAAACTCCCTGGAATACCTTAGTTGTTTAATCCAGTCATGGGAGACCGAGCCACTCAGACCCTACTAGCACACTGATACAAACCCCCATGGGGCCATGGTCATGTCGACTCAAAAAAAAAACTGGCTAGCCAAAACTGGCTAGACCCAAATACAATGAAACCCAGATACTCTGGAAGTGAACACTGATGTGTTCCAACACTGGCGGCTCAATAAGGTTTCAACTATTGTACAAATCAGTTGATAACAGACAGTCTCAAATCTCTTGAAGTGTTTAACAGTCCTGAATTTTTACTAAGTGTGACAGCTCCGAAAGTTTGAAGTATTGACAGTCCTGAAGTCTGAAGTGTTGACAGTCATGAAGTCTTTTGGAGTAGACTGCTGCTGCTAACACAGTCTCGAATTTGTGCTACAAAGGGGTGTTCTTCTTATAAGGTATGTCACACAATATGATATAGATGACAGTGACAGAATGTACACCGACTTGACAGTGATGTACAGTTAGCAGTAAGATTTGATGTAGTAACAAAATGATGCATGATACACTATGATGATGTGATGACAAATACTCAGTGATGATGCACTCCTATGCTTGATGATGATGATAGTTCCAGTACATACAGTTACACATACAGTGGCATGCACAAAACAATGATGTTGATATGATGCTATATACAGTACAGTATTGTGAATTATGCAGTGTATAAATACAGTGATGCAAAGTCATGGTAATGATGACATTGCATGCCTTAAACTATGATGATGATGATGTTTATGATGCCTAACACTCGTTGATGATGGTGCATGCTACACTACTATACACAGTAAGAGATAAAGATCTAGGTTAATGTCTGAGTGCAATGATGATGGTGCATGCTACACTCCTATACACAGTAAGAGATAAATATCTAGGTTAATGTCTGAGTGCAATGATGATGGTGCATGCTACATGTTACCCCCCATTTTGGCAGGTGTGTACACATGTGAAAATGCTCGCATCTTTCAGCAGGCCAGAGCAGAGATAGAGAACTTTTTGTTTTTAATGAAAATTCAACGTGCAGAATCATCTTCAGGAAAGGTTAAGATCAGCGTTTCAGTTGGTTCAGTACAACAGGGAGCAAAGACCAGATCTGCCATGTTGATGGGCGTTTTCATGATGAAGATTGGCTGCCATTTGAAGGAGGAAGCTACAGGACAAAGTGTAGACTTAATTTGCTGAAGGGCATATTGACTATGGATAAGGACAGCCATAATCCTGTATACATAAACTTTCTTTCTCAGCTCTCTGCTATAGATTCCCACTATCAAAATCATGACTCCTTTGCTGGTGCTAGGGGCACATTCCATTTCATTATCAGATCTCTGCTACGGGACTTGAGCTTAACCTCTTGTTGTTGTGGGTTCTTTGGCAAACAAGCAAGTGCTGCAAATATTTTCAAGTTTATATGCTAGTGAGGGTGCAGTATAATATCCAGGAGGAAGATTAGTGTAAGAGAAAAAGGAACTGTTGATTAATGTGGGCAGAGTTAGCAAATATCAGAAAATTCAAAATAAGGAGTTATTTCAGTACTCTTTCAAGTAGCCACATGTTGGCATTGCTGTTCGACAAATATTGAGGGCTGCACTAAGTTGCATGAAACGGGGAAACGGGAACGAAACGTGGAAACGAGGAAACGTTGGAAACGCAACCCCCCAAATTTTGGAAACGGGGAAACGCAATACATATATATATATATATGTAAGGTCAAAATTATTATAAAACATAAACCATAAATTATTATAAAATATAAACCATAAATTATTAATTACATTTACCTGCAAGCAATATTACCAAGTGATAAATGTTAAATAATACAGATAAAATTTAAATCATACATATAACATCACATTTTACTCATGAACCCAAGTCTATATCATTTCATTCATGCAAGTAGTAATATTCAAAAACAACCTTTATAAACGAGGGTATATACTATATATCCAAAATTAACCTTTATGTATGAGGCTACAAGTACAATGTATCAAACTGTGAACAATGAACATACTAACATAGAAATAAAAGTAAAACATGAGCTCACACTAATAGTTATCCTCATCTTCGTAGTTTTCCTCAAAAATAGAACAAGAAGCACGCTCCGCAGCAAAATGTAGAGTGGATGTTCCTCACTCCTTAGTGCAGCAAGAGAGAGGTCCAAGTCAGCAAATTCTGACATGACATCCCAATCTGCACAAAGCCCATTACTATATTCTGGGCCCTAAGTGCTCAAGTTGCTTGTGTGAGGAGAGAATGAAGTGATGTTCTCTTTATAACTTTCTTCAACCTAATTAGAAGCAACAAGAATTAAATTTTATTTTAATATTTAATGTATCAACCCTTAATTACTGAAATCCGTGGGCGGAAAGAGACTTTACGGGTTGGTTTTTTAAGTGACGGAATTTTATTTGATAGCAAACGCACCATACAAGAGAGGAAACGTAACGGAAACGCGTTTCCTTATGTACAGATGCGTTTCTGATATAGGAAACGTGTTTCATATGGACGGAAACGAGTTTCCGTCAAGTACCATACGGGTTTCCAAGTTTCAGCGAGTTTCCGAGGGTGAAACGGGTGCCAGACCTGAGTTTCCTGCAACTTAGGGGCTGCATCAAATTTCCTGTACATTTCAGTCTCCTTCATACCCAGTATCGGTATTCAACTATAGCATATAATATTACAAATGGAGATTGTTCACCTACAAAGGACATATCTGCCCCTATCTATATAGCTATTGGTGATGGTGGAAACCTTGAAGGGCTCGCTGGAGTCTTCACTGAACCACAACCTGCATATCATCCGATGAATTGTTTGCTTGACAGATGTGCTCGATGGTCGTTTTTGTCGAAGCCGTCAATCATCCACATGGAAGCCCGAGCTCACGATTTGAGGATAGCCGTGACATATGGAGCCCGCTCAAACCTGTGCGATGAAGTGTTGCGGTGATCAAAGGCCGCATCTATTGATTGTGATCGACTGCCCATAGAGCCGAGGAGTTTACGCGTTGCATTTTGGCACCATGTTTTCGGATCGGGCCAGTTTCATTAAAACATTGTTAGGGTAAATTTTTACGAAGATAGTGTGTAGCAGCTATCAAGGCATTCTTCATAGCAAGCCCGGACCCCTCATTTCCTCTCGGCGGCGAAAGCATAAAGGGTAACATTGGATGAAGCAAAAAACTGGTTCTCATTTAGTTGTGCGGAACTACTTGGCGTTTATGTTTGGCCAGAGGAGACCCGATCCATAAATTGTTCCACTTCTGATGAGCTCTCCACTTTTGCGTGAGGATTGGAGCGACAGGCCCAAAAGTGAGGTTCCATTTAATGAATTTCATTAGCATCCATTGATAGCTAGTTGAGATACAATGCCGAGTCGTGGAGATGCTGGACCTACACTTCTTTTGGCGGCTGATTGCAATTCGTCGCTGTCATCGGGTTAGGTTTGGAAAAGTCGATCTTTACAACGAGGCCTCCGGTGGAACTGTGGGACTAGGAGCGCTTATTGATACTGTCAACGAGATCAACGCTCGGATTCTGTGTAGAAATATGAGCGTCGGGTCATTTAAGTGAAGTTTTGTATGGTTATCGTGTGGACAGGTTGATTTTTGGTCGCCGGTCTCGATTTTTCTGTTACCATTGCAGATGGCATCAGTGCTTGATTGGAAACGCCAACTCCAGTTATGGGTTTTTTGCATCAGTTTACAGAGACATGTTTTGACAACCATGCACCCGTGTCTCCATTTGACAGCCGATTCATGGATGTCGTTGGCAGTTGTCTACTCAGGTTTTAGTTTCAAAAGAATGCAATGAGTAATCTCATAAACATGCAACAAATAAAGTGGGTCCTCTATCAATAAAGTAGGTTTAGTCATGTAGTCGTTTGAGAGAAAAAGGTGGATCTTGCATTTACCTTTTTTCTTTTTTATTATTTTATTATTATTCTTTAGGTGAGGTTTTGGGCCTACAAAAGGAGCCAGCCTCCTTCATTGTATCATGGAAAAACTTGGGAGCTTTCTTCCCGTGAACTTAATGAAAAATATCATGGGCTTTTATGGATAAATTGAGCATTTGTGGCGTGATCTTGCGATCTTTTAATTGAGTGTGAGCATTTCCAGCTTCTGCATTTTCTTTTCTTTGTGTAAGAGGCCATAGAAGGGTGACAGTCCACCACGTTGGAAGGTGAAGGATTCTTAGCAGCTGCCTTCTTTTTCCCTTTGACGAAGAACTCTTGGCATTCTGCTTTCTTTTTCCCTTTGTGAGCGTGCATACACAGGTATTGATCTTTGCATTTAATCTAGTTTGATTGTGTAATATTGATCTTGGTTTGCATAGCGCACCTCCCGCAGCTAGAGAAGAAGAAGTACTCTTTTTGATTGCCAAACACTAGACTGAGCAGGGCTTGCTCAATAATGCGATCTTTCCCCCTTAGTCACATATGACACAAGGCGCCTTTGATCTCTCTTTTGACTCCATTCGCCCCTCTGTTATATTGGCACTGGCCTTTTCTCGAGGACTGATCCTCCCAACTTTCCCATCACTTATTCAAAACCCATTTTTCTTTTACAAGCGTTTCCTAAGGCAGCCTCTTCAGTTCACCTTGCCCTCCGTTGCACCTGCCTTAGCGATCCTATCTTAGGGATACCCCCCTTGAGTTGGAGAAGAGCCAACCTGAAGTGAAGAGGAGAGGAGTGTGGTGACATTGGCCTCTCTCTTGAGAGTTGTCATCCAGCTGGTGTGTTACATTTTGGGCTTCGGCACACGCATGTAAGTTTTGGGAGACAACACTACACTCCTATACAAAGTAAGAGATAAAGATCTAGGTTAATGTCTGAGTGCAATGATGATTGTGCATGCTACACTCCTATACACAGTAAGATACAGTGGCATCTTTATAGTGATGCACATGTCTAATGATGCATGCTTGATGCTGACCACATGATGATGCCTTGTACTCACTATGATGAAGCATACTCCTTGATGATGCTACATACCTGATGGTGAATGAGAGCAGTAGTAACCCTGATGACCAAGATGCACATGAGCAAGATGACTAGCAGTGCAGACTTGATTAATGAGCAGATGAACAGGTGTTGATGAGCAGTATTGATGAGCAGCAGTGATGAGCAGATGAACAGGTGTTGATGAGCAGTATTGATGAGCAATAGTGATTAGCAGATGATGTGCAACATTGATGAGCAGAGATGATGAGCATGAGTAGAGATTGAGCAGCAGATTGATGACAATCAGTGATTGGCATCAAGCTTGCAAGTAGTGACTTGCAGTTGAGGATTGGACTCCTCAAACCCTTTCTTAGTTGGAGCTAAGAAAACCAGGCTGGGTCCTGTCACAAGAGTTGGTGCTCTTTTCATCAGTTGGTACTGATTGTAATCGCGAAGATTGAAGTCTTCCATTACCATAAATAAAGCTTGCATTACTTATATTGCCGTGTCTCTCTTGATGTGATTATTGTGCTTATGATGAATATGATGTTGTAATTGATAGCATAATGCTAGATAAACTCTGATTGATTAATTGAAGGTGAAAAAGTTTAAATTGCTCTCACACTGATTCACCCCCCCTCTCAGTGTGGCCATTGTGTCCAACAATTGGTATCAGAGCCTGCCTTCGTCACAAGCCTAGCAAGCTTGAAGGAGATCCTTAGACCCAATGGAAGAAAAGGAAGAGTCATCAAGCAATGATGTGCCTGTACTTTATATGACAGATTATTTCAGTTGGAGGAGCAAAATGAAAGCATATCTGAAGAAGTTTGGGGTTTGGGAGATTGTGATCAATCCAACCACTCCATCCAATAAGAAGGGCAAGGCAGTTGCACAGAAAGAAGCAAAGAAGGACAATGCTACAGCCTTGAAGTTCCTCATGGATGGACTTCCCAGCTCAGTGAAAGAAAGTATAGGAGAGTACACTTCAGCTAAAGACCTTTGGTTCAAATTGGAAAGCGAGTATCAAAAGGGTAGACCAGACACTGAAAAGACAAATCAGGAATCAGAAGACAAGCCTTCGCAAGAGGTCAATCAAGAAGAAGAAAAGCAAGAAGTGGACTCCAGCAAAGGTATGGATTCTTTTGATTTTAATGATAACATGTGTGATGAAATTGAGAAGGTTCTTGCTGAAGATGATGAAGATCTATCAAAGGCTGCACAGGAGATACATCTCACTTTGATAAATATTGATCTCAGAGCAAATTGGGTCTTGAACACTGTAAATTTGAACCATAGTGAATTCACAAGGTTCAAAAGGAGAATCTTGGAGTCTATGAATGAATATCAACAGAAGACCATGACAATGAGAGTATTGCTTGTGAAGCTCAAACATAAGGATAAAGAGCTGCGGGATCAGCTGAAAGATAAGAATGCAGAAGTTGAACAGCTAAAGACTGAATTGATCAGTCAAAAGGAAGAACAAGAAGACCCTGGTGAAGACTCAAAAGAGGTTGAATAAACTAGAAAGGCTAATCTTGATTTGAAGACTCAGCTGGAGGAAGCCAAGAGGATAGAAGACATCTTGAAGAATCAGTTGGAAGAAAAGGAGCAAACAATCCAAAAGCTGGAAATGGAGGTAGTTGGTCTCAGGAAGAAAGGTGAAAAGACGAATGCCTTTGTCAAGTTCAAGGACAGTTCAGTTGTCCTAGATAAGATCTTGGATTGCCAAAGATCTCCATTTGACAAGTCTGGCCTTGGTTACAAGAAGGAAGGAGAAAAATCTAAAGATGGCACTTGGTCTCCTAAGACTCCAGAAGCAGGTCCATCATCGTCCAAAGCTGCTCCCCATGCACCTGCACATGACAACAAGGACTTTGGAAGTTCAAAATTGCAACAAGGAGATAGGTCTATTCCTCAAAGCAAGCTCAAGAAAGAAACAACTCCAAGATGGAACCAAAGTCCCAGGTATGAAAATGGATTTAATGGTTATTGTTATTTTGTTCTAACTTTGGTCACAAGGCTATGGATTGTAGACTATACGGAAGAAGAAGTGCTGGAAGCCCCAATGACAAAGTTAGATGTTGTACATGTAATCAAGTTGGACATATTGCTGCTACTTGCCACACATTGAGATGCTACACTTGTAGTGGGTTTGGTCACAAAGCCCAAGAATGTGCAAGTCAAAGAAGTCAACCAAGGAGGAGTCCTTCATACACATTAGCAAGAAGAACCAATGAATCTTGGAAGAAGACCATTGCAGAAATATTTGAAGATCAGAAGACTAAGGCCTACAGTTAGGGACACTCTCAGGCATGGAGACATGAAGTTGATCAAAGAAGTGTTGGAAGTTCCAACAGCTCAGTCAGGTGTTGGACATGCAACCATGTTGGTCACATTGCTGCATATTGTCGTACAATGAGGTGTTATAGTTGCAGTGGCCTTGGGCACAAAGCTCAAGATTGTTGGAGTACACGGAAACAACCCTTGAGAAGTTTCCTATACAGCTCATCAAGGAAAGCCAGTACAAATGAAGGAACAAATACTGAAAGGACAGATGACAAGAAGCAAGTATGGATGAAGAAGACCGAGCAGTTGCAGATAGGAGAGGTTGATCGGAGCAGAGAGGATGGCTGCCATATGGCAAGCCAAGCTTAAGGTCTCTCAAAGACCTTAGCACACCTTGAGTTCATGAGGTTGGAGGTTGAACTCAAAGGAGAAAGGATGGTTACTCCAAGCATACAGACAGGTCCTAGGATCGGGCATATTGACAGGGGGAGCAATGATCAGTGATCAGTGGTTTCAGATACAGGTTTGTGGACACCCTTTGCCATTGATGCCAAAGGGGGAGAGATGAAGACAAAAGGGGAGCATGCTCACAGGGGGAGCATGAGTTGTTGTCATCAATGACAAAGGGGGAGATTGTTGATTGAATTGTCATTGATGCCAACATGGACTTTCAGTGGCCCCACAGGTTTCCATTGATGCCACCAAGTCCCTCTTGTAGTGCACAGGTATGGATGATCCCAGTACCCTCACATCCAGTGCCTTGGAGCCCACACAGAGTTGGTTTGTGCTTTGAAGCACCCTGTACCCAGTTGACAAGGTCCCTGTACCCACATGGTTGGATCTTGGAGCCACCACCTTGTAGACGATGTTGAAGACCCTGGTGATGATGTTGAAGCCCTTGCACATGATGGAGAAGCCTATATGGGTTGGAGAAGCATTAATGACCCATTCTGTGGTCATTCATGCTCTGATGGTGTCATGGTACCACAGGAGAAGGCCTAGCAACCCCACAAGTGATGTCATGATGGATCTTGACCCTTGGAGGTCCCCGTGCGTGGCTAAGGTGGTTGAAGAAGCCCATGAAGTCTCCTGCTTGATGAAGAAGCCCTTGAAGAAGTCCTTGGACCCACACTTGGTGGTTTGTTGATCTTGCAACCCTTGTTGGGGTCATGGAGCTCTTGTATGATGATGATGATGACCTTGTATGGTCTTTGACATGCTATGGAACCCATGAACATGCCCTTGGTATGATGTAGAAGCCCATGAAGGCTTGTCCATGGTGAAGAAGTCTTTGGTACTCTTGATGAAGATGATGTGGTCATTTGTGGCTTAATGGGGTCTTGGAACCCTTGGGGATGGTCCTAGGGCATAAGGAAAACTTTGCACCCACTTATTTGATGGTATGATGATACCTTGGACATTTGGTTGCTTGTGGGGTCCTTGGTCATGCATGTCATGGTGATGGGGTCCTCTTAGAAGCCCTTGAGGCTTGTTGCAACACTTGGACATACTTGATGGCATACAACAAACCCTAAGACATATGGTGGCATGATAGCACACTTGCTACACCCTTGGTGTTGATGATGTGATGCATACCCCATGTACTTTAATGATGTGGCAAAGAAAGTATTACATGAAATTTTTAATGGTAAGGTTTGATCCTTGAAGGAAGGGTTTGTGTGACAAAAACAAAATAAATAAAAATAAATGCAAATTCAAATAAAAGAAAAGACAAGTCGGCTCCAAATTCGTGCCCATAAATTAATTTTCTGCCTCGAAAGTTGTGCCTATCTTAGACCTTCATTTTTGTGCCACTATACGGAATTGTATGGAATTAATTTTCTGTACCTACCTCAAAATTCGTGCCTCTGCCTAGAAATGCATGCCACTGTTTTCTTCTCGAAAAATGTGCCCAAAATTGCTGTATGGTCTTGGAATCGGTGCTATACCTTGTCTTGGGAATCGAGCTGCTATCTCAGACAGCTACCTTCTCTCTCTCAAACACCAACTCAACTTGTTTTCCAACTCTCTTGGAATATCTTCACTTCTCCAACTCTCTTGGGATGTGTGCAAATGAATGAGGGAGGGCTTATTTAATTCAAAAATCCTGTCTCTTGGTTTGCCTCTCAAGGGTAACTGAAGAGTCATCTAATCCAAGGGCCCACATTGGTTTAGATCAATAGATGAGAATAAATGCACATTATTCTCTGCATAAATTAAATTCATTCACCTACCACTTAAATAAACCAAAAGTCACTTTATAATAATAAAGTGAATTAATTGCTCATCTCAAGCAATTAATACAAGGGTCATGTCCCCTTTTCCCTCATTAATTACTTAGGCATAAAATGACTAGTAGAACACTTCCTAGGTACATGTTCAATAGTGCCCCTAATTCTGGCCCTGAAAGTGGGTTGGATGAGAATAAATGCACATTATTCTCTCCATAAATTAAATTCATTCACCTACCACTTAAATAAACCAAAAGTCACTTTATAATAATAAAGTGAATTAATTGCCCATCTCAAGCAATTAATACAAGGGTCATGTCCCCTTTTCCCTCATTAATTACTTAGGCATAAAATGACTAGGAGAACACTTCCTAGGTACAATTTCAACAGTGCCCCTAATTCTGGCCCTGAAAGTGGGTTATTTGCAATAAATTGCAAATCCCCATACCTGACACTCTTTGCTAGCTTGTTATTTTCACACACAAATTCCTTGTTACATGTGTGAGTTTTTAAAATTTTAAATATTAATGCATGTAATCTGACTCACCCTCCTATCTAGGTTGATGGCACTTGATTTGAAATAATTCTCAATTATTCCTATAATGATTGTAGAGTCCCCTACTCATTGAAGCGTTGTTACACCCTTGTTATCACAAGTTCTAGTCCTTTAAGGGGCATGCTTTTCTGCTCGAATATTAGAATTTATGTCTAGTCCACACATGCGGGGAAAACAAGGAATCTCTTCTGGGTTACAATCCAACCTCCCTGCCTAGGCTCTTCCTGGTTGCCTTTTGCGAATCCATTTCTTTCACCATGTATTTCAGGATGTACATCAAAGTTTCAAGCTATATTTTCAATGTATAAGGTATTATGGATGTATGAAGTAATCGAAATGATAAGAATGATATTGCTTTGCTTTTGAAGAAACTATTCTAAGAAGTTGTACAATGAGATGGAGATTAATTGCATTATTAAATTTACAATGTTGGATCTGTTTGCTCTCATCTGATCATTTGTATTTTTTGTGTAATCATGGATGCTTTTGAAATCCATTGTTTCTAGTTACAGCGTTTATGTAGTTACCAAGGCAATTAGCAGTCTAAGGAATGCAGTCATGGTACATTATTGTTTTCCAAGCTGCCAGCCAATATCTTATATTTTGCATTAAGCTTTTCTCTTGATAAAATTCCACCAGCTAACATCTTAAATTATGTATAAAGCTTTTCTGTTAATAAAACTTCACCTTCAGAGCAAATGCATGATGTAGGATATGAAGCGTATCTTGTGGGAGGCTGCGTAAGGGATCTTCTTTTGAAGAGGACACCAAAAGACTTTGATATATTAACAAGTGCTGATCTCCCAGAGGTGTGTGTAGTTTTACAAAACACAATTTTCACATAATGCTCTTGTCTTCCATTTGCACTCTAAAATTCATGATCCAGATGTTTTACTGTTGTTGGTAGATTAAAAAAAAAATTTCTAGAAGCAAAATTGTTGGAAGACGGTTCCCCATTTGCCATGTTCATATTAAGGAGTCTATTGTTGAGGTTAGTTTCTTTTCAGTATAGTCTATTTTATATTCAAGCATAGATATTAATTAACAACTTGAATCATGAATGGTCTGGCATTGAAGGTTGAAGCCTATTTCTTTTTTGATAGTATAAAATTTAGACCTACTAGGAAACCACGGAAAACCATGTTTCCATTTAAAAATATTTGATCGGTTTATATCAAATAGCTCACGAGTCTGCTTTCAAGCAGAACTGCTGGTAGTGAAATAACTATTAGTGTGACCGATCTTTCTTTCAGGTGAACTTGCTCTTAGCATGCATTGTTGATATAACTGGTTATTTTTTTAGTCTCTCAGGTTTCAAGCTTTAGTACATCTGAAAGAAAGGGAAATAATACTTTCCGAGATTTTACAAAGAGGCCACATGGCTGTACTGATTGTGACTATGCTCGCTGGAAAAATTGTATGAAGCGTGACTTCACTATAAATGGGTAGCTGAACCTGACTTTTACATCTTTTAGGACTGATAATGCCTTTGTATATATGCTATAGGTACTGGATACAAGCTGTATAACTGTGCTTGTATATCAGTCTTCATGGATAGAATAATTTTCGTTTTTTGGCATTCACAGTTTGATATTTCTGTAAGAGGCAGCTGATCACTCTTCATTCAAAAGAGATTACATTTCTCTTGGTAACTGTCAATTGGTTGGTATTGGTGTACAGGTTGATGTATGATCCATATGAAAATGTTGTTTATGATTATGCTGGCGGTATGGAAGATTTAAAAATGGCTAAGGTGGTTAGACAGATTATTTGTTCTGTAAAATTTATTTTTCAAAGGGTTTTCCTTTTATTGGATTTATCCAGCTTATTGAACTGGTTGTCTTCAACTAGGTACGGACAGTAATTCCTGCTCATATCTCATTTGCAGAGGACCGTGGTAAGTTGCCCAATGCTATTCTTCAATGTCAATTGACTTTTCTTTTATGGGACAGCTGGTCATATATGAAGAGTTAGATATTTCTTAAAACTATGAAGAGCTAGACTGCTAATTGATGCAATTGTATATGAAACTGAATTTAGTGTGTTTCTGTTTTGCAGCACGCATATTACGTGCAATCAGGATTGCAGCTCGTCTTGGCTTTCAATTTTCTAGAGATACAGCTCGTGCAATACAAGATTGTTCTCTTTCAATTCTACGGATTGAAAAGGTACTTATTGAGAGCTATGATTCACCTGTTTATACATTGTCGATATTTCTTTTATTTCATATTCATTGTGTTTGTCTTCTGCTGATTATTTCAGGCAAGGCTGATGATGGAAATGAACTATATGCTGGCATTTGGAGCAGCAGAGGCTTCTCTGCGTTTGCTTTGGAGATTTGGACTTCTTGAAATTCTTCTTCCGATACAAGTATGTATTATTTGGCTATATGGTGTGATTGGATAGCTTTTATTTTGCTGTTGTTTGATCTTTTGACAGATGCTTTTTGTATCACAATGTAGCAAGTGTACACCTCCCCAATCTGGTAGTATATTCAATGATGCTGGTCTGGCTTACAATATTTATGATTCATCTACTCAAGCTCCTTCGGCTAAGAAGCCATAGGTGCTGGGTATCTATTCTGTTAATATTAACCAGATCTTGCACCTGGCCCCAACTGCAATTAATGGCCTGCTTGTATGTGCACTGGACCATATGGGTAACATGTTGCTGGGGGGATTTGAACCTTGTTGGTGGAAATATCACTATACCCACTTTGCTGACAAACCAAGTCCCCGTTGACACAATTGGATAGTTCGAATGGATATGGGATTTTGTTATTCAAATAGTCCTGTTATTTATCATTTTAATTGTTTTGTTCTATTTATGCAGGCAGCATATCTTGTTTCTCAAGGTTTTAGAAGACGCGACAAAAGTTCAAATATGCTTTTGGTATGCTCTTATTTATTGTGTTTGAGCACATCTATTCATTCTAATCTCTCTCTCTCTCTTGCTCTCGCTCTCTCTCATATGTGCTTGTTTTATCTGTTATCCTGGACATGGACAAGATTTGAAAACTTGCATCACATATATGTTATTCTAGATATATTTTTTAATACTCGTAAAACAGAGAAGCTAGGAAATGTTGATTGATGTGATATACTCCTGTACTCTGAGCCTTAACTGACTAATAATTTAGTTTGGAACCTCAAATCTAGCTATCCATGATTTAGGTTTGTTTCATGCACATATTGTAGTTCACTTTAGAGTTTTAACAAAATGATAATATTTGATTCTAGGAGTATATGATGGAGGTGCACTCCACCATGGCATTCCTCCAAACCTGCTGGTTTGCTGTCTCCTGAAAACTGGAAGGCTTGGAATCTATGATGCTGCTTATCAATCCCATTTAGTTTGGAATTTTTTTCAGACATCTGCTCTCCCTGAATGTGCTCCTAGGAGACTCTACATGATCCTGAGCATCCCTCAATGTCTAAGTGAACCATCAAGGTCTCCTTACAGAATTGGCAGGAGCTGGTGGCTCCTCCTCTACGCTTGAAGGTTGCTACCCTGAACTAGAAGTCATTGGTGAGCTTGGCTCAACCTTTGAAGCTCCGTGCTGCTTATCCTTTGTCAGTGGAATAGGCTGATGAGACTTCCTGGATTCAAAGTATTCCTCAAACTTTACATCCCTGCTTGCAACTGTCTTTCTCAACTCTGGAATAAAGGTCTTGTAGGCCTTTGAAGTGTCACTGTAATCAAGAAACAAACCCTTCCTGCTGGAGGGTTCCAACTTGGTCCTTTTCTCTTCTGGGATATGGATATAAACTGGACAACCAAAGATGTGGAAATGATTCACCTCTGGCTTCACACCAGTGCATGCCTCCCCCGGTGTCTTGTCCTACAAATGTTGTGAGGACATCTGTTCTGGATGTAGACTCTTGTATTGCATGCTTTTTCCCATAGAAAAATCGACAAATCTTGGTCATATATCATGGCCTTAGCAACCCTTATGATGGATCGGTTATTTTGCTTTACAACCTTGTTTTACTGTGGGTTGTATGAAATAATGAACTTTGTCTTGATTCTTGCATCCTTGCAGAATTCCTCGAAATCATTGGAGGTATATTCACCCCTATTGTCTGATCTCAAAATTTTGATCTTCTTCTCCGTTTGGTTATCCTTGGTCTTTAGGAAGTGTTAGCACTAATTGCCGCACTGTAATGATGAGATAAACTTTTAAAATCTGCAATAAAAATTAGTGTAACTTGTAGGAAAATTTATCCAATCTGTCACCAATGAACCTCCTCTCTATTTGGGTTGGTGCATGCCAACCTCAGGGGGGTGTCTCTAACTTCTGTATGCTGCTGTCCTGCCTGTAAATCTGCAATAAAAACTCATATAACAATAGTAAAAATGTGATCTCTGACCTGCAATTAAGCTTGCCAAAAAGATAGTAAAATAGTTTTTTGGTTTTAATGGTGGAAATTTCCTGCATGTAACAGTCAAACTTCTGTACGCTGCTGTCCTGCCTGTAAATATGCAATAAAAACTCATATAACAGCAGTAAAAAGGCGATCTTTAACCTGCAAATAAGCTGCCAAAGAGATAGTAAAACAACTGGTTTTAATGGTGGAAATTTCCCGCATGCAACAATCTTAATGGATAAATGGATGGAAGAAAGGTGCTCTTAATAACTGTATTCCAAGTATCAATAAATGAGAAACCTTAGAGCGGGTTACGTTACAAAACACATGATCTCAATAACACACAGAACAATTTTATTATGAGATGGTATGGTACCACATTACATTGGGGTCCTCACTCTTATAAAGAGTCTAAGTGACCAAAATCCTAACCCTAATACGTAAACACCAAGATGCCTAAAAAACCTAACTTTTGACTTAAGTCACTTTATTACATGTGTAGCCTTATATCTTAACCCCCCCCATAAGGCGTACATTGCTGAAAGATAACAAACTGAAATCAAATACATATATTGAATGGAAAACACAAACTGAAAACTAAACATCTCTTGGAAGCTTCTTCTTTGAACACAGTTCCTAGACTAGGTTGAGCTCCATCAGGCTGCCTTGTAACCCTCGTAAACGTGTAATTCTTGAGTTCCCGGATTCCACCTCCCCGAAATTCCGTATCACGAATCTCCTGAAGTCAATTATTGGACAACAATCCACATGCATGTCTCATAACCTCATTAGCAGATTGCAATCCATATGCATGTCTCAACAACTGATGAGGAATCATTCCCTAGATCCACAACTCCTGAACTATCTGGACAACCATCCATACTGAGTTGGTAACTGCTCCTTTTCGTATCTTCAAAGCACCAACTTCTTAAAGTGTAGAAATCTAATTTTCTTCAGTAAGGAAAACACCAGTGGCAGTGTCCAGTGATTCTTTTTTGATAATCCTGACAACATGTGTTGTGTGACCCATCATCATTGGTCTCAAAATTCTCTCGCTATTAAATTATCTAGGACAATAATTGAGCGCATTGGGAATGGTGTTTTTGTACTTAGGGTGTGAACAAAAACCTGTTCTTTCCCACGGCATATTCATGGCATCTAACAGATCTGAAATCTCTTATGCTTCTTAAAAATAACTATTTCTGGAAATTGAAAGAATTCTGAAAATCACCACTACATAGCTAATCGTATGATCGAGTAAGTACAGGTTGTCTGGATCTTTGATGACTCAACAACTGCCCTCCAAATCATGGCTGAATATGAAGTCCCTAAGATGCATCTGAAATGGTGGCTTCAAATTGGCAGTGGTTGGGTAAGGACTGCATGGATCGTTTGATGGTTGTACATAATCGAGCTGTACGGATTGTGATTTTCTTCTTTGACTCTGTTCACAGTTTATGATCCAAAAATTAAAAATCTTCTTTTCTCCTGGGGCTGGTCTGATTAGAAACTTCTTGCTTCTGGTGGTTCACACATAAAAAAAAGGCTGCAGTGGTTCAAACTACAGTAGCGGCTTCAACGGTGGCAGTTTCTTTGACGACAACGGTTTCGGCTTGGCTTTGATGATTATAGTCCCGAGTTCGACAGCGGATGACAAAACTTCGGTGGATGGCTACGTAAAGACGACATATTCTTCGATGGACGACGGTGGTGGTTGAGTGGTTTAAAACACGGCGGCTGTAGATACAGTGGATCCTTTGACATACAACAACTCCATTTTTTTTTCTTTTTAATTCCGATAGTTGTGTAAAAAAATCGACTGAGCAATTGGGCAATGACAGTGGCTAGATTCAGCGGCCAGATTTCGGCAGTGGTTGCACTATCAATTTCCTCTTCGATGTCTAGGCTTGCTCCAGCTCTGATACTATATTCCAAGTATCAATAAACAAGAAACCCTAGAGTGGGTTACATTACGAAACACATGATCTCAATTACACATTTTTTTTACTATGAGATGGTATGGTACAACATTACATTGAGGATCCTTGCTCTATAAAGAGTATGAGTAACCAAAACCCTAACCCTAATACGTAAACCCTAAGATGCCTAAAAACCTAACTTTTGACTTCAGTCACTTAAGTGACTTTATTACTTGTGTAGCCTTATATCTTAATAGACTAAAAACATCAAAATATAGGCCTAATAACTTCTACATTCTACACAAGTATATCAATGCATCAACGAATTAAAAAGGTAGAGAAATAACATAGACAAACTCTTCTTGCATTAGCCAAAAGGTTGATTCCACCATAGACATAGTTACAAAGCTGATCTAGTGATGATCTATTGATGTTTGTATCTTAGTGATGTATCCTCACTAGCTAAGTTGGCCTAGAAAGAAAACAATTAATAAATATTATCCTAAATGACAAGTCGGCCCAGGCATAATTGACAAGTCAGCCCCTGTGAAAAAGTCATCCAGAAAACCAGTATAAATAAGGGTGACGTTCTCCTCATTTGCACCACTCAAGCAAGTTCGCTCAAGCAAGGAGAAATTCTCTCAAGGGTTGTAGAAGACTGTTTTTCTTGGGTTCTTTCTTTGATATCATCTTCCTATGTGATCTCTCTTGTCATAGATCACTTTTATATCCGATGTCCTTGTACTTTGTATTAAATCTCTGAATAAGAAAGGTTGGCTGGGTTTTCCCAGGGTAAACTATTGTGTCTCTTGTGTTTCTGTGCATGGTTATTCTTTCAGTGATCCTTATGTGTAGTTAAAGTTGAAAGAGATGAAAATTATACTGCTATATTATTAAATTTAACAGGTTATGGGCCCACAACACTATTCATCATGCAAGGACCAATCTCCCCACCTTGTCACAGGGTGTCCGGGAGAAGACACAGCTCTGTCTCCGGGCCATTCACCCCTTAGCCAAGTCGCATGGCTAATGCTGGGGAAATGTTCGCCCAATGCTGCAAACATCAGTCTTCAAGCACCCTGCTCCCTCTGCATCAGAGCATCCTGCTCCTGTATATTCCTACAAAGGATCAGGTTGTCGACATTCTCACCAAGCCTCTTTCCAGAGTGAAGTTTGTGTACTTCCATGATCGACTTGGAGTAGTAGAGAATGCCTCCCTTAGTGAGAGGGAGTGTTGACAGTTGCTGCATCGGTATGACATTCTCCCTAAGACTAGGAGAATGATGTGTCCCTCCTTAAGAGGGAGATGGAGCTGATTCTCCTAAGTTCTGTGTGAACTCCTTGTCATGTGTGGACTGTTATCCACTAAATTGCACTTAGCGGATTCCGAGTGAATCGTCGAAGACTTGAACAATCAAATTGTTCATCATCGGTGTTCCGTGATCCATTAGGCCAATTTTTGGCCCTTTTTTCAAAAACAGATTGCATGTCCATACCCCCATGGGGAATTGTTATAAGTTGGTCAAAGCATGGTCTTTTTGTAACAGGCTTGGCTTATCTTAGGTTTATCTGTCAAGGGGATACTCTAGAGTGTTTTTTCCTTAGCAATTATGTGTTGCACTTTAGTGACGTATAAATCCTGAGTTTTTCACTCACACCTCCAAAGCTGGAGTGTTTTCCTTGGCGGTCGAACCTTGGGAGATTATTAAAGCCTAAGTGTCTATATATTTTTACATGCTAGCCATCAATAATGAGTCGTATGGACATGCACTAGGTCCCCTAGGAGTTTGAGTCAATTCCGAGAAAAACAATTTTTTTCCGTAAACTTAGGCCATTTTTGAATGGTTTAAATGGAAAAAATCCAAATTGTAATAAAAGTATGGTATAGAGGTAGAATTTGGCACGAGGGTGCTCGTTTTCATGCTCAAAGCGTCCTCTTTACCCCGAAGCCCACTTTTCCTAGGTTTCAGGTGATTAAATTGTCACTTATGACATTTTTCCCTAAAGAGGCGACAAAATGACCAAAAAATGCTAAAAGTGACACAAAATGCACCAAAGTAAAAAAAATATAATAAAAAAAGTTATTGGTATGTGTAAAAGGTGGCAATCTTATCTCTTAGTGAAAGGCGACTACATGTGAGATTAAAGCACATGGTTTAATGTCAAATCAAGGGATATGCAAATCATTTCAAGTGAATAATGCACCCTCCCCCATGAAGATGACACATCTCATGTTTTGGCACGCTTTGGTTGGAGAGTGAAGTTTCCAAAGAGAGGGCGCATCTCTCTTGGTAGAGATGGCGCCACCTCTCATCAATCAAATCAATCACATATCCAATTGATTGTCATTCATTTCAAAGAAGGGTGAGTTTCTCCACAAGATGGGGGCGCATCTCTCTTCATCTTGGGTGAATTGATTGATGTGGCATTTCATTATTTGATGGGTGATCATTCCAAGGAGAGGGGGTGCACCTCTTGTAGAGGTGGTGCCCACCTCATCACACAACTCACTGTTAGATCCCAATCAAATCCCTTATTCTTCTCTTGAACTCGCCCATGCACTCTTAGTGAGGAAGTGCACCCCTCTTGGCTTCTCCTCTTTCATTTTGCTATATAAGCGAGGCCCACTCCTCTCAGAAGGAGGGTGGAATGGTGGAACCAATGCTCTCATGTACAATTTCAATGTTGAATCTTTTGATGAATAAAAGGATTTGGAGGTCAATTACGGTGTCTTTGGCTCAAGTTTGATGATCATTGTCTGCTGTGTTTTCTGAGGTAACTGTAGAGTTCCTTTTGCATTTGCTTTACTTGTCAGTTATTAGCCTTGGAATGATTAGTATTAATCGATAGGGGCGAGTAAAGAAGTTTATTTCTCATTTAAAATACGTATGTTTAAGATAGAGAATTTGCATGCTTAATAGTTTTTATGTATGCTCTTCTCATCTTCGATTTAAGTTTTACTAATGGATTTGACAAGTTGTTTGGCAAGTGTAAGGGTTTTTTTACAGGTGCTTCAATTTGGATTGATGGAGGAACAAGTTTGATTGCTTCATTCTCTGAATTCTTTGTGAAGAGGACATAGTCTCTCTCAACGCCACCAGAACAACTCCATTGCCCAAGTTCAAAAGGGCTTTGGCTTTCTACTTTCTCTCCCTTCTTTAAATTAAATTTCTTTTCTGGTTACTGTTCTTTACATGCTTAATATTAATTAGTTTCTTTCAAGAAGATCATAAGCTAATTTCTTTTAAGTATGTTTTCATAAGCTAGATCCGGTTATTCAAGCAGTAATTTTGTAGATCTAGTCCCTTTTCAAGTACTTAGTTTATTGCAATTTTTTTATCTTTCAAGTACTTGAAAGTTTTTGTGCTTCTAACGTCTTAATCAGTATATTAGGTGCAAAGTTGGTGGTTGTTTTTTCACTTTTTATGAACATGTAGGAGGTAGTGTTGCCGAAAATTTGAAGATCTGGGACATCCGAGACCCTAGGAGCACTTTCCGTGCCTTGAAGTTAAATGTTTGTGAAAACTTCTAACCTTTTGGATCCAGATCTATAAGGACCAAAGGCATCTACCTTGAAATTGTAAAATAAGTAATTAAGGCAAGTGGGCTACTTCAGTGCCCACACCTAATCTCCCCTAGGGGTATCTTGCAGGCTCAGTTTTGTGGTTTGCAATTTTTGTTCTAATTTTTCTTTATTTCATTTTATTTTCACATGCACACAATCCACCCCAATCGGGCTGTATAGTTAGTTTTATTGTTTACTGCTACAATCTTGCTTTTACAATCTTGTACTTTACAATTAACGAACATCAAAAACTAAATTCGGCTATGCATTCCCGAAGTACCGAAAGGGAAAAGAGATTCTCAGCCTCAATAATTTTGTTGTTACAAATTTTGTACATTATTAACAATAAAATCTAAGGCCGTGTATTCCCGAAGTAAATTGAAAGGGTTTATCCCCGGTAGGTGAAAAGAGATTCTCAGCCACAAAATTTTATTTTATTTTTGTTTTAATAAAATTGACCAAGGCTAAGTTCGAAGTATGCTCTTGGCCGCTGTAGCTTAGTCTGATCAGTTGGTCAATCAGAAAGGGACTTGAGTGACTAGTTTAATAGGGTAATCCAACGAAAACTTGAGCTCTAGAACTCGGGAGGTCGCGTGAAACTAACTACAGAGTCAGTGGGCTACTTTAAGCAGGTTATGCCTCCCCCAGTTGGACCCTTGGTTTAGTTGTCATTACGCTTAGTTCGAAGGCCTAAGTTAGAATTGGGCCTGTTGCCGCCTAATACACATTTGGGGGAAACGTGGCAGGAAACCTTCAACCCACGTGGTGTGTCCTTGTGGGCAAGTGAGAGTCAAGTGTTGTCACCTGATTATTCGACTCCTTTGTCTAGGCTTACTCCTAGCGAAGCCAAGGGGGGTGGTCCCTATGAAAATAAAACTAAGGCTTTTAATCTATAACATAAATAAAAGTCTAATCTAGGAGTTGTTTAATGATGAAATGGAAAATTAAATCAACAATACATACTTGCAAATATTTTACCAATCACTACACATGATATTGAAAGAAAGAGATACATTCACGCCATATTGCAAGATTGAAAAATAATTAGACTAGTGCTAAAATGTAAATGCGTGTGATTGTTGTTGTGTAGGGTTGTGAAAGTATTGCAAGAGTCTTGTTGGTTTATTTTACGATTATTAAATGAGTATTAGAGGTGTGGGTAAAATTCTTGGTTTGGCCCAAAAGAGACCTAACCCCTCAAACTGAGTGCTCTAGCAGCTTTACCAAGTGTCCAACCAGGCAAGGATAAACCTTCCTAAAGTAGCCTGCTGACTCTATAGTTTCCACCTATGCAACCTCCCGAGTTCTTAGAATTTGGTTCGATTGGATTTCCCTATTAAACTATGTACCTTACACCTGTTTCTGATTAACCCTACTGTTCAGACTAAGCTGCAGAGGTTAAGAGCATACTTGGGGTTTGGGGTGTTGGTTCGTTTTATTAGAAAATGTGAGTGGATGATTAATCTAAGCTAAACCCCAAGGGTATCTTTTCTTCACACCAAATATGATGGAGTACTTCGGTAGATCAAGGGGGATAAATTTTAGTTTTAAAATTTTAGAACAATTGTAGTTTGTTTTTGTAGCATAAAAGTTGATGATTGAACAATGATTGTAAGTCCTCATGGGACGCTTTGTGTGCTTGATGTATGTTTTCTAATTACTAATAACAAGCAATAAACTAATCTTAAACAAAGAAAAGTAGAAAAATGCAAAAAACTGAAAGAATAAAAAAAGTGCGAATCCCCCCTGGGGGATTGGGATCAGGTGCTGGAATTGCCTGCTTGCTCTTTTTATTCTTGCGTTTACAAAATGAAAATAGAAGTGAACCACTACTTGCCCTTTATGCTTAGGGAACAAGTCAATTTACAATCGTTTGGAAGAATGAATCAATGCTTGAACTACTAGTTCTTGAGAAAGTTCAGAGAGCCTCAATATGGTAAACTTCTTGATTTTTTGGGTTCAACCTGCTAAATAAAAATATCAGACCAGCGAACAAAATTTAATCAAAAAGACAATCAAAACACTTGAGGAGTGTTATGATAATACTAGAAAATGCTAAAATGAAATGCTAATGCAACTAGTATGTAAAAATGATGTTTTTGGACAATTTTTTGGAATTAAAACTAAATTTTAAATTAATTTAAATTCTAGGGCTGATATGCATGCAAAAAATTCCAGCGAACTAATTTTTTTTTATAAAATGCCTAAAACAACTCAAAATGAGCCCTACTTCTAAATGCAAACTATACCCAAAAAATGGCTTTAAAAGATGAAACAAAAAGAGAAGAAAAATAACTAGTAAGACAAGTTAGAGAGCTTGTCTTGCTAGGATCTTTGGCTTCCCTCTTTCAAGTTGCAAGCCAAATATTGCAAGCCTAACAATGCTAGATATATCTTTAGAAATACTTAAGCTTCTCAAACTCACTTTTTTAGATCTACTTTTGAAACTTTGAAATTTGAAAAGAATGCAATCTAGATCTAATAATGTATAAACTTTTAATGATTTTTTAGATTGCAAAAATGATTTAGACATGATGCCTAAGTTGAATAAGCACTCTCTAAACAACTTATCCATTTGTGAGACACCGCCATTCCCTGTGTTGTTGCTCATTCAGTATATACTATGGTGTGTATTCCCTTTCCCATTGCCAAAGTGTCACAAAGTTAAGTCAGTCAAGTCATCCCTTAGCCTAGCCAGTTATTTTAGCCTTCACCCTTCACTAGCAAATTGATCACAGCTATGAAGTGAGTATGATCTTGAAAGTCTAGTCTGAGTAATAATAATAATTAATGACATTATATATTTGGATTTAGATCACCAGTAATGATTACTTTGTGTTATAATTGTTATTTGAATAAGTTGTAGAGCATGCATTAACCTTTGACACTTTGTAGCAGCTTCCGATGATGGTTTGAGTTATATTTGGTCATGTTGACTTGGTTAGACCTAGTTTGACCAAGGTCAACCATAGGACATGAGATGGTTGGACCTTGTGATGATATGGATAGATGATATATGGTCTATGTACATGTATATGATGATTCTATGCAGCAGCTACAGGGTTATGATGATGATTCATGGTTTACAACATTATTTGATCATTTACAGATTATTATTATTTGACCTGTTCTGGTATATTGGATATATATTTTGATCATGCAGAGATTCATATGGTGTATGAATACACATCTTAGATGGATTTGGACCTTCTGAGTCCAATGAGACAGTTTGTTTTCAGTTCCAGGCACTTACAGTGATGATTGAGCCTCAGTAGGCTATCCCAGTGCAGTTTTGGTCTGTCGGAGACCCTGTTAGAGCATATGTGATTTTTATCCGGTTGACCTAGGGTGTTGTGCTTGGAGGGGGTGGTCCAACCACTTGTTTTTACCATATTACCCCCCTCCCGGACACACTGGTGCCCTCACCTTGATAGCGCATGCACTCCAGGAGGCAGTTTGGGGCAGTTTCACGCTTCCCGAGGCATTTCAGGATTGGTAGAAATGGCTATTGAGGAAATCGATTTGGGCTACTGAGGCAATATTTTGGCATGGGATGATCAGTGATGATGGATTGATGTCTTCCACACCTCCAGCAATTTCAGCATCATCGGGGCCTGCATCCATCACTTATGGCATTTTCTGATGATTTCTGAGGTCTTTTGAAGCCTAAGATTTGACCATAGAGGCATGATTTGGTATATTGATGACTATTTTATTATTATTGTGCTATAGGGATTGACCAAGGGTGGATAAAATTACCCCTTGGACCCACCATAAGCTTCCTATTATATTTTGTCATCATGATTTGGTGGGATTCCCCTCTTCTAGGGCAATTTTGTCCACTTATATTATATTTTATTAGTGATCCATGTATTTTATTGTTGAGCTCATCTCAACCATTGATTAGACATTTGTATCTTTTAATCTTAGCCACTCATTCAAAAAGTGGTTAGGATTTTGATACCTCTCCTTCCTATTTAAAGGAGAGAGCTTCTCATTTGTAAAGGGACTTGTGGCTCTGGATTATTGGAATAGAAAATTATTATTGCATCTATCTCCAAGTGTTGTGGTGAATGTTTTTGGTGTTTGTTCGTTGGTTCTTCCTTTGCACTAAGTTATTGGATATCTTGTTTGCCATATCTTTTGTACCACGTTTTTTGCATCTACAGGTGGAGGCCGATTTGCTTTGAGGAGGAAGTATTGGTAGGGGAAGACTCTCCCTACTTCTTCTTTGGATCTCTTCGTTGGTAACAAGGAGTATTACTGTCCCAGGACCTTCTATTCTATGTTATCATTGCATTTTACTTGTATTTCCTCCATACTTGACCTCTCTGATTGAAATCGATTTTCCTTGGATTGACAGGTAGAGAAGGGCGCACTTGTGGGCTAGGGCATCAATTTGGCAAGCAAAATCAACCATCTCTCATTTGATCTCTGCGGGAATCTTCCTCAACATCAAGGCATCTCTCTTCATCACTCAGGTATGATCTCAAGGTAATTTCTATCTCCATGATCTATCCACTTGTCTAAAACATTTAAAACCCTAATTAATCAAAACCCCCATTTTTACATTTTTTCAGATCTACTAAGATCTAGTGGCTTCTTGGGCAATAAATTTAAAACCCACCTCTATAGTATCCACAGCATCCCGGATCTATAGTTTGGTGAGGATTGGCCTCCATTTGACCTTCTTCCCAAGGCATTTAGCCTCTCCAAGCAAGGGCGCGCTTCCTAGTTTGGTGGGTTTGCCTAGATCTAGTATGTGGGTAGTTGAGATCCCGCTTGATTCATGATATACACATCCAATAACCTACCCCCAGATTGTCACTTTTTTGATTTCTACCTTGTGGGCCCTATTCCACATTTTAAGGGATTTAATCCCATTTTTGGACCACTTGGTATCTTTAAACTCAGATCTAGTAAGATCTAGCCATTGGATTGCCTTGAAATTGTAGATCCATACTCTCACTTGCTTAAACCACTTGGATCTAAAGTTTGGATGCCATTGGACTTGTCTTGAGTCATTTATCACCATTTTTACCCTCCTTGGGCAAAGTCGCACCACCTTGGAGATTAGAGTTGGTCCACTTCTAGGATAGGGGTACTCGAGATTTCATTGGATTTGAAACGGGAATAATTCAAAACCTAGGTCTAGTGTGTCACTTCATCAAATCTTGCCTTGGGGATAGCATTCCTTGTTTTAAGGGATTGTGGTCCACTTAGGTCAAACCTAGATCTAGACCTATTCATCCATCAAGACTTTAATTGCCCACTTGTTTCATACAATAGGAGTCCTTAACCACAAGTTAACCTTACTTTGACTCCATTATCCCAATTCCCAAGGCACTGGTCTCTCTCCAAGTCAATTCGACTTTCCTAGATTGTTGGATTAACTTGTGGTTTGACCCTTGTGTGGTGAAGCAAACCCTTTGATGTCATCATGTATCATGATCAAGCTTGTCACTTGTACTAGTTAGCCCCAATTCAACCCCTAAACTACCTTGCATTGGACACGGTTCCCAAGGCAGTGGATTTTCTCACATTGAACTAGTACTTTAATCCTGGATCCTATTTCACAAATCATAAGTCACTTCTACATCAATAATGAACCAAATCTATATTCATTGAACCCCTCACTTGTCTTGTGACTTCATCTTAAGGTCTAGGATAAACCATACACCTTACTTCACTTAGAATTAACTTGATTTGGTGTCTTGGTTTTGATCTCTCCTGTCGGGAGTAGATCGGGTCTCCCCCTTTGTTGTCTGGGCTAGATAACATAAAGTGAAGGTTGCCTCGACTGGCGTGACAACCATCTATTGGAAGTCGAGGTGATCGTGGTTGCACCTTTTGAGTTGCCCTTCCCTATTGCCATCCATGAGTGGATACATCCATAAGGGTAACTACAGTTTAGGTGATAACAGGCTTGGTGCCCCCTATTTTGAGAGTTTGTCACAATTGACATGATTGATCAATATGCTCAAATGACCAATGTAACCATGCATATAGGTGATCAATGATGCGGGAAGAATCATCATAGTCAACCCTCTAGTGCAACTAATCTTGCAGTTTTCCGAGACGAAAAAATGCACTCATTGCATCTTTCAATTGAAACTTGGGACATGGTTCCTCATTAGTGATAAAGAACAAAACAAAAAAGCCAAAACTTATCAAATCTGCTTCTTGAAACACTTCCATCATCTATGACTCAATCGAATCATGACTGACTCTGGCACTCAAAAAATAATCTACTAGAGGATCTTCCTGAAGAATAAACTCTGCAATGCTGATTTGTTCCTCTTCCTCTTCTTGAGGAGGCCCTAATGCACCCCCCATTGACTGATCAAACATGCATGGAGGGAGCCCTATTCCTGATCTCGTCGAGTATTAGAGAGTGCACCCCCATGCAATTGATGTCCTCCTCATGCATCAACTCATGTGCCCCCCTTTGTTGCAGTTTATTTGTCTCTTATGCACGAGTATAGTTCCCAGTTCAACTGAACTCTTCTTCGTGCACTTCACCCTTGACATGAGTCTTAGCCTGGTGTGCATGGCTTAATTAAGTGGAGGAGCTCTGAGTTAAGTGGAGGCGCTTTGAGTTAAGTGGAGGAAGTCTCATGCATGTGCCCTGCTCATGTCTAGTTTACTTTAGACTCAATGTTGTTGTTGTAGCTACGTGAGGTATTCTCACACAGGTCGGCCCAGTAAAAGAGGCAGGTCAATCTAGTAAAAGGGGCAGGTCGGCCCAGTAAAGGGGGCAGTAAAAGAGGCAGGTTGGCCCAGTAAAAGAGAGAAGTCTGCCCAGTAAAAGAGAGAAGTCTGCCCAGTTGGGAAAAATCACTCCAAAGCCGTGTATAAATAGAAGGTGATGTCTACCTCATTTACACACCAAGCAAGTTCGCTCAAGCTATCTGATCTAGTGCGCAGGAGCAGGAGAGAGAAGAAGCAACAGTAGCGGAAGTATATCTTTGGGTTTTAGAGATTGCTCTTGTATCTGATATATCTTTGATGTACTTGTATTATGTACTAATTCTCTGAGTAATAAAGGTTTGCTGGGTTTTTTCCCGAGTTTGGGTTTTCGTAGGGTAAACTATTATGTCCCTTGTGTTTCCGTGCATGATTATGTGTAGTTAAAGTTGAAAGAGAGGAAAATTATATTGCTATACCACTAAAATCTAACACCCAAGCATGCACCCTCTTTCTCATGCATGTGCTCATGCACGCTGCCATGTGTCATACATGCATGGATGCCACATGTCACGCCTACATGGCCCATTGCTAAAAATAGAAAAATGCTTGCATGTTTGAAGATATGGTATGTAAAAACATGCAAGTCCATGCATGCCCCTGGAAATGCCATGCAACGCTATGCAAAGGCATGCAAGGAAAACCCTAACTACCAAAAATAGAAGTATCATGCATGGCATCCAAAACAAGTACATTGGAATCCTGAGCTCGCAAGGATGCTGGAAATGTGGTCATATCTGCTATGCAAACCTTCAAACCCTATCTCCTTAAAAGGAGGAAAATTGCTAAAAATAGAAATTTCTTCCAAGATTGATGAAAAACTCGTGCAATGTCTTTGACTCTGAACCTGGATCATATCAGTAAACCAACTTGCATTCGAACCTTGTGGGAACCAACCTCTGACCTATGAAAGCTGTCTCTTTGGAACACTAGTCTGAATACCAACATGATGAAATAAGCTGGGTCTTAACCCTTGAATTTGCATATGGGAAAATCTGGGGGTTAACAATGGCGACTTAAGGTGATGGGATCCCCCTAAGGGATACCGAGAACGTTAGGATCTCTGTACTCTACAACTCTAAAAGTTTGATGTTTAGGAAGTAGATCCAAGTTTTGCGAGAGAAGTCATCAATGAAGGAAACATAGCTGTTAATGCCTAAAAGTCGCTCACATGTGACATTTCGACGATTCATCCAGTAAGGCGTCATCAACATAAATAATGCATCTCACCATAGGTATCCTCAATAGATCCAAAACACAACATGAGTCCATAAGTGCCAAAGAACAATCAAAACAAAGGGTAGCGTAGGTAATACATAGTTAACCCGTGCTATAGCGCAGGTTATCTGAACAACGCCCACGCTACGCCTGCGCGACTTTTCCTTCAATAGTCGTGGTACTGTCAAAATGGCGGGACCTCCCACACCTAGCAGTGCATTGAAGACTCAGTCCTCCCCAAAGATCCGAATTCGGCTCTTCACACACTTGATGGCATTAATCATCCCCCCTTGTGTACCTTGGAACTAGTTCATGAAGGAGGAGAGTTCACATTTGGATCTAGTTGTTTGTTGGCCACCTCTTGGCCTATAAAAGGAAGCCATTGGCATGCATTTTGTAGAGAGAAATCAAGAACAAGGTATGCTGTTGGATTTGTGTTGGAGCTTCCTCATAGCCCACCTCTTCCTACCATTGTGAGCATTCCCAAGTTCCCTTGCCACCTTCCTTCAAGGGGCAAGAGTTTCTCTCCATTGTTGCTTCCTTCCTCAAGGAGCAATCTCTTCTTTTTTTAGCATAGTTTAGGCTTGTTGAAGTTGCTGTAGCTTGTGGGTGCTTGGATTTCCTAACCCATAGTTACTGCTATTTCCTTGGATGCAGGCTTTAAGGATAGAAAGGAAGATTGCTCACCCTTTTGCTATTTTTCCCTCAACAGTTCTAATGGTGACCATACTTATTTTTGTTCATTTCTATTTAAACTAGGTTGTTTTATGTTAAGTATCTAATTTTGGGTATTTATCAGTTGCAGGAGATCAGGTATTCCACCTCTTGCTTCTAGAAATTGGCCCCATCATGGCCACAATTTATTTTTTTACAGTTGCGCTGTTCTCGGTGTCTCTGCTGCGCTGACAACGCGAAAACGACTCGGACAATCGCGCGCACAACGCAGGTTACTAGTGTTATACCCGCGCTACACCGGCCATTGCATCAACGGGGAAGGTTAGTGTATTACCCGCGCTACCAACGCATCTGTTTTGTATTAACCCACGCGTTCTGCGTGATAGAGTGTGGTTTAGTCGTGCTGTTGTTATTTATTTTCTTTTTATCTGCATAGCTTAGTTGGGCAGTCCAAATACTGCTCACTAGTGAATTTAAATTAAGGCTATTTAACATAATTACTTAATTTTTTAGTAATTAGTACACCTAGACCAAGATTAGGAAGTAAAGAGTTCATCTCTCTTGAAACTTACCTAGGTAACCAACTTTGAGGCTTGCAACGAGCCTCATTGTTGTCACTAGTATTCAAGACCATTTCTTGTTTATGCACCAGTGGACATGTTTTTAGTAGTATTGCTAGTGTAGAATCCACTTTTTGCACACAAGCAAGGACCTAAAGACACTTATCGCCCAAAGTATGCTCTTCAACTCGCACTTCATGTGAGCTTGGTGAATAAGAAAAATGGTGAGAAGTGTGTAATACCTCCATTACACACTTAGTTAGCATCTTTGATTTGCAAAGCATCATTAGCTTCTTCTAGAGTTAAAAGTACACATAATTTGATATGCTCTTCTAGTTAATTTGTCGATATCAATTTGCTTTCATCACATGTGTTTGCACCACTAGTACACACTAAGAGACCTAAAGACTCTTCCGATCCAAGTATGCTCTTCACCTCACACTTCATTTGAGCTTGGTGAATCAGAAAGGTAGGGATTGTGAAATACTTCTCTTACACTCCATAAGTGAACAACTCAAACCCCTTAAAATCAACACTGTGAATGCTTTAACCAACTAAAATCCTCCACAGGAGGTCACAAAACAATATTTTAGTTAGGTAGGATTGATTGGGATAGGAATCCATTAATGCCCACCAATCTAGTTTCATTAGCGATATTTTGAAACATAACAGTGTTGTCTCATAGGGTACTTACAAAATTTTGCTATAAGCAAGTGTTACAAGAAAACCCAGATCAGAAGTGCGCCGCGACCAAGGAGGTGAACGCCGAGGTATAACTGCCCTGCTCTCCCCTACAAGCCACTCAACTTGTTGTAGGGAGACGACACTATACCGTGCAGGACAAACCACTGATCCACACTTGACGCAAGGTATATTAGTGGCCCAACTTAGGATATCACCAAGGAGCAATTGTGAGTGCAATTGACTCTTGAAGTTAGCTATTTCCTTTAAGAGGTGTTGCCAAGTCTTCTTGATTGGAACACTGGCCTCATTGACGATAAAACTAGCTCTTTGTTACCTCCACTAGTCGATTCGTGAGTGGATACCATTATCACCATCAATTATGCTCTCGGGAGGCCAAGTTACATTTGAAAGGAAGGATGTCAGGTCTTGTTAGGGAATTTGCATTTATTTTCTTTTTATCTACAAGTTATGACAGCCCAACCTATGACATCCGCAACTAAACCACAATTGGTCATTGCTAAGACCGCCAGTGGGGGCACCAAACAACAGAAGTTGAAAGGTCCCTTCCTACCTAATCCGACATCTAATTTAGTAGAAGCCGCTAAGCCTAAAGCAAGGGGCATTAACCAACAAGAGGTAAAAGCCCCAGTTATGTTCAATACTCCCACTCAAAGGGTCATGCTGCTGTGTTCTCTTTGCGGGCAACAAGGTCACGCAACCAACTTATGTCGTACTTTGCCGGAGCTACAAAATTTGCTTAACACCCCCGTTAGCATAACTCATGCTCCAACAACGGTAAGATGGGTCACATCACCCTCGCCCACATCTAAGTCCAAGACATTGCGTACAAATCACACATGTTTTATATGCGATCAGTATGGGCAATACACACATCATTGCCCGGACCACCCTCGCTATTGAGAGGCTTTGGCAACTATTCGTCTCACTCAAGTGACAATTGAGGAACCTCCCTCCCCGCCCAGGAATCCGCATCTATTAATGTGATCACCACATCAACGACACCGTTAATCGCTCCTCCTACAGAAGTTGCACCAGCTGTAGAACCCATGACAGAGGCTACAACGTTGCAAGACTCGCCTAAACTTACGATGCCGCTGACACACAAGGAATGCTCTTCCTGCAGGCACCCCACCCATATGCTCCCTCCTAGCACCATCGCATGCATAATGGAGCAAATCAATACTCAGGAAGTCCAAGAACGCTTTCGTCCACGCGTACCAAGACCCTGTCGGTCTTGTGGCGAGACCTCTCACTTCTCATTTTAGTGCCCCATTCTACGCAATGAACGAAAAGATCGCCTCGAACTATTGAGACTGCAAGGTCAGCTAGCCCCCCTCCATGCAACCCTGCATAGGTCACAAACCGAGGAGGCAACACCTACCTTACCAGATACCATCGATGCTGAATCCCCTTTGGCCGGTTCCCTCAGTTGCAGTGATTCATCTTCTTCCGACGAAGACTTGGATCCCTCACAACCATCGCATTTTGCCTAAACATCAGGGAAAGGTGTGCTATGTTTCTGGTTATCATTTTTGCATTGTCAATACCTTGGTCACGTTCTTTGCTATACTTGGGTATGTGTGTCGTATGTGTAGGATCTCGATCAGAACAATATGGAGCCTCTTGTTTTTCCATCATAAGAATAAAACTCCAAGCTCTATAAGTAAATATCATGCACCCTACCACAGGTATCATTCCGAAAATGGCATACATAGACTATTTACTCTCCGTTTTATAATGCATCTATCAATATTCCTGCTGATAACCATAGGGATCTTATTCCCTGGCTTGATGTGCCATCAACATCATGTCCGAGAATAGCATTTTCCCCCATGGGTGTGCACACCATTGCCATCATAGTCATCAATTGGCACCCATGATGTCGATCACCCACAAGTTCGAAAAATCTGACCCAGCTTGAAAAGACCCTCCCTTAGAGTATCATTTTGCATTTGGACATTTACTCCACCAAGTAGACACTTATTAGATTCTTCGGCACATGTTACGAGAACGATTCACAAAGCCCCCTCATACATCCATGAGCACTTTACCCTTCGCAATCTCCCTCGTATCATCACCCCTGCAAAGACCTATGGGGCCCCCGCCCTCAGAAGCAACTTGTTCTTTTCAATCTTTCCGTAGGAATACACTGCATGGCGCCGTTTCATGGGGCACCCGTCTTTGCGTCTCCCAGTTAGCCTCCACTTCATCATTGGAAAGTGTACCCCGATGCACTCAAAACCGTGGGGACTCCGCCCATCATCAAATCGGTCCCCCAACACACCCAAAACTGTGTGGACCCCACCAACACTCTTTATGAACAAACAGTTCCCTTGTGACCTCACATTGAGGGAACACCATATTATTTTGGGTAGCAACCCATGGTCGCCCTTGATCGATGTATTTGAGTCTCCATATGTTCAACAATATTTGTTTTGCTGGTTACCATTACCCTTCGTTTTGCATCTCCCTCAAAGCCCTTTCATTTGCAGTTTGTCTCCGTCCATTTCAATCTGTGCCGTTCCGAAAGAAAAGCTACCATCCCCACTCACCATGCTTACGATCGATCAAAAGAAGTTATGAGCCTCACGCTTACCAACCAGTCTCGTGTCAGGTCTGTCCATCCACCAGTCAGTTAGAATATGATCTCAGTTCTCAAGAAAAGACTCGTTTTATCATATACTTCAACTCTCGTCAACGTCAAAACATTATATTTCCGAGAGTTGCAGTAGTTGCAGTTGTACCTTGGGATCCCTTCCAATCACTATAAGGGATCACCTCGAACTTAGTAGGGAGAGTCATTAGTGCTCCTTAACTGAGTGGTTTCCCCTATGCTCGACGTCGACACATCATCGCATCAGGGGGAAACATACTTTTGAAGGTAGCAGGTTCACATTTGGAAATCATGGTAGCAGTCTATTCGGTATAGTGAAGCTCTCAAGCAGATTTACATACTGGTTTGGTCCCCCATCCTAGTGGGCTTATCATGGTCACTAGCAGTTCCACTTCTTCAAACATTCCGCAGTAGTTCCTGGGTCATTTACTTAAACATGGATTGAAGCCGCCTTCATCCATATCCCAACAATATAGTAGAGTTGACAGCTTGGTCCTCTCTCATTGTAATCACTTTGACAACATTTCATGAGCATGGGTATGCCCGCCTTGTTTGTATAAAAACTATTCTTTACTACAGCTCCAACAGTCGTCACCGACAGTCTTCCCCCATGGGAGAACCTTATTTGTCCACATATGCTTCTTCCTACAAAACATGAGAGAAACAACACAAAACATGATGCATTATCGGCTCTACAGTATCCTCTGAACCTTATACATCAGGGGGCATCTGTTAATGCCTAAAAATAGCTCACATGCGACATTTCGACGATTCATCCAGTAAGGCATCATCAACATAAAGAATGCATCTCACCACAAGCATCCTCAACAGATTCAAAACACAGCATGAGTCCATAAGTGCCAAAGAACAGTCAAAGCAAAGGGTAGCACGGGTAATACACAGCTGACCCACGCTATAGTGCAGGTTATCTGAACAACGCTCGCTCTACGCCCCCGCGACTTTTCCTTCGATAGCCACGCTACTGTCAAAACGGTGGGACCACTCACTCCTAGCGGTGCATTGATGACTTAGTCCTCCCCAAAGATCCGAATTCGGCTCCTCACACACTTGATGGCATTAATCAACCCCCCTTGTGTACCTTGGAACTAGTTCATGAAAGAGGAGAGTTCACATTTGGATCTAATTGTTTGTTAGCCACCTCTTGGCCTATAAAAGGAAGCCATTGGCATGCATTTTGTAGAGAAAAATCAGAGCAAGGTTATTGTTATCACATATATAGTAGCCGGGCTACCATACATTATTTTTCAGATTCCAGACCACATTTCAGCCAGTTCCTTTACTTTGAGATGATGAGATGAGCAGCTATCTTTGGATCACTATCAGATTGTGGATAGCAGTTGTATTCCCCATGCCATGACTGAGTCTCAGGACACTCAGAGAGATGACCGATGTAGCCATTATACCATTGGTACAGAGCAGTCAGTAGTGCCCAGAGTTACAGCAGCAGTTTCGGAGGACAGATGATGGTACAGGTTGATGAGCATTCAGGTATATGACTCAGCAGGTATATCATGGTGTTATGGTTAGATTGCTTTTATACTTATTCTTATAGCATGTCTTAGCACTCAGTGTCATGATCTGGCGATCATATAGATATTTGGACCTGGTTGATCTATAATATATATTATATTGTCCCTACTCAGACTTAGAAGTTCACTATTCATACTCATTGGTATGTACCCTCCTTAGGGAGAATAGAGGTGATCATTCCACCATATCTTGGCTTGCTAGTGTTGTCTCCATTATTCATTGTCTTCATCCATCCATGGCCTACCTTCTAGTTTATCACCCTGACTTACTACTTGACTAGTGACATGGAGGATCTTTTCCCCACTGTAGCCTCTGTATTGGATGAGCTTCCCTGTTTATTGTGTCTCGGCTCTGAGTTGGTGACAAAACTTGCCTATGGCGAGTTGGAGTTCCTTGTGAATTCCCCCTAGTCACTAAAGTTGTGTTGGCTAAACCTGAAACTTTTAGTGCTGCCATGAATACAAAATCTGGAAAAATGAAATGCTATATCTTGTATGAAAAGCCCATTCATGCAATGTGTTTCTAAACATACATGAATGAAAGGCATGCCAAATGAAAATGGCTATGAAAATAAAATGTTATATCTTGTGGAAAATAAATACCTAGGTAAACAAGCTGTCCATGACACACCTAGAAGTGCTCAGGTAAACAAGTGCCTTAAAAACACACCTGCAGCAGAAAGCCTAAAATAAATGTAAATCTATGCAATGTGTTTATAAACACACATAGATCAAGGCTATGGAAACTTCAGGCCCAAAAAGCAATGGAACTTAAAAGCTATATCTAAACAATTGCTGGCCTTATTTGTATTATGGATTGTGTGCATCTGTGAAGGAGAATAAACCCTCTTTAAACAACTCATCCATTTGTGAGACACCGCCATTCCCTGTGTTATTGCTCATTCAGTATATACTATGGTGTATTCCCTTTCCCTTGCCAAAGTGTCACAAAGTCAAGACAGTTAAGTCATCCCTTAGCCTAGCCAGTTAATTTAAGCCTTCACCCTTCACTAGCAAATTGATCACAACTATGAAGTGAGTATGATCCTGAAAGTCTAGTCTGAGTAATAATAATAATTAACGACACTATATATTTGGATTTAGATCGCCAGTCATGATTACTCTGTGTTATAATTGTTATTTGAATAAGTTGTAGAGCATATATTAACCTTGACACTTTGCAGCAGCTATTGATGATGATCTGAGTTATATTTGGTCTTGGTTAGACCTAGTTTGACCATGGAGGACCATGGGACATGAGATGTTGGACCTTATGATGATATGGATAGATGATATATGGTCTATGTATACATACATGATGACTCTATGCAGCAGCTACAGGGTTATGATGATGATTCTGGGGTTACAGCAGTATTTGTATATGTACAGCGCATTATTATTGGCCTTGTTCCGGTATATTGGATATTTATTTTGATCATGCAGAGACTCATATGGTGTATGAGTACACATCTTGGATAGATTTGGACCTTCTGAGTCCAATGGGACAATTTGTTTTCAGTTCCGGGCACTTACAGTGATGATTGAGCCTCAATAGGCTGTCCCAGTGCAGTTTTGGTCTGTTGGAGGCCCTGTCGGAGCAGAGATGACTTTACCCGGTTGACCTAGGGCGCTGATGATGGAGGGGGTGGTCCAGCCACTTGTTTTTACCATATTACCCCCCTTCCGGACACATTGGTGCCCTCACCTTGACAGCGCCAGCACTCCAGGAGGCTGTTTGGGGTAGTTTCACGCTTCTCGAGGCATTTCAGGATTGGTAGAAATGGCTATTGAGGAAATCGATTTGGGCTACTGAGGCAAAGTTTTGGCATGGGATGATCAGTGATGATAGATCGGGACCTTCCACACCTTCTCCAGCAGTTTCAGCTTCATCGGGGCCCGCATCCATCACTTATGGCACTTTCTGTGGATTTTTTTGAGGTCTTTTGAGGACCACGACTTCACTATGGAGGCACGATTTGGTACATTCATGATTATTTTTTGGTTATTGTGCTATGGGGATTGACCAAGGAGGGATAAAATTACCCCTTGGACCCACCATAAGCCTCTTATGATATTTTGTCATCATGATTTGGTGGGATTCCCCCCTTATAGGGCGATTTTGTCCACTTACATTATATTTTATTAGTGGTCCATGTATTTTATTGTTGAGCTCATCTCAACCATTGATTAGATCATGAGATCTTTTAATCTTAGCCGCTCATGTAAAAAGTGGTTAGGATTGTACTCTCTCCCCATCCTATTTAAGGAGGGAGCCTCTCATTGTAAAATTCATCTAGAGATTTTTGGCTCTTGGCTCTTGGAATAAAATTTCTATCTTTTGGAGTACATGCTTGGATTGGAGTGGATGTTGGTTGTTTCGATTGTAAATGCTATTGTCCATTGCACTGGAGGATCTATTGTAGCTATCTTGCATATTTGCCATACTTTATTTGCAGGTGAAGAGGACGATTTTGACAAGTGCGAATTGGTGGGGAGGCTTGCCCTTCAAGCTTGGAAGAAGTCGTTTTGGGTTTAACAGGGAGTAGTTTTGCCTTTGTGTCAACTATTCTATGTTTCTCTCTCTCTCTTGCTTGTATCTACCTTCAATTTGTTAAACTGATTGATGCTTTGCTCCTTGGCTTGACAGGTTAGAAGGAATCACATGTGGCTTGGAAAAATCGATTTGGCAAGAGGGCTTCAACAATTCTCCATTTGATCTTTGGCAAAGTAATCCTCGTCTCAACTAGCATTCATCTCTTCATCCAGGTATGTTCCAAGAGGTATGATCTTCTCTTCCTTGAATCTTCCATAATTTCTAGATCACAAAAACCCTAATCAAATTAAAACCCTTGTTTTTTTGGTATTTTTTAGATCTACTTAGATCTAGCCTTGTTCTTGAAAAGATATTGAAAACCCACCTCTATAGTATCCACCCCTAGTTGGATCTATAGTTTGGTGGAGATTGGCTAAGCATTGACCCATTTTTCAAGGCAAAAAGCCCTCCTTGACCCAAATCGCACTTCCTAGAGAGAGGCTTGTTGGGCTAGATCTAGCACATGGGTAGGTGAGATCTCAATTGATTTACATTCTAGACACTTGATAACCTAAACCCATATCCTTACTTTGGTGAAAACTACCTTGTGGACATCTTTCCATGTTTTAAGGGGTTGAAACCCCCTTTTGATCTTCTTGGTACTTTAAAACTCAGATCTACAAAGATCTAGCCATTGGATTCACTTAAATTTTTGAAGATACATAGATCGGGGTACAAGCCACTTGGATCTACAGTTTGGTGGCCGTCGGACTTGATTTGGTCCACCAAAACCATCTTTTGCCCTTCCTTGAGCAAGTCGCACCCCCTTGAAGATTTGAGTTGGTCCACTTCTAGGAAGTGGGTGTTTGAGTTTTTCGTGGATTTGGAATGCCCATGCCTTGAAACCTAGGTCTATACTGTCCTTTCGTCAAGATCCGCCTTGGGGATTGCATTCCTTGTTTTAAGGGATTGTGGTCCACTTAGGGTAATCACTTAAAAACCTAGATCTAGTAAGATCCAACCATTAGATCTCATTCAACCCACTTGACTTGGCTTCTAGGTGTCCCGATCTACACTTTGACATCCTTCTTGACCCCATTAGCCCACTTAACAAGGCACTAGTCCATCACCAAGCAAGTCGCACTCCTTGGGATTCGTGTCAAACCCTAGATCTAGTACATGGGTACTCCTAGAACCCATTCAAACTTATAGATCTAGCTTATATCTAACCTATAGTACCAACCTCACACCTAACTCCACCTTGTGGGTCCACCTAAAACCATTTCACACTTCCCAAGGAAACAAGACCCACTTGTGCAAACACATGGTACTATACCTAGTCATCATACCCCATTATGTGGCCTAAACCATACATAGGTTGAAACATTAACAATCTATTATACTTCCCTCAACCATACCTTAACCCTTAGGTCCACTTAGCCTTGCATTGGTTTCCGTAACTCATTACTTACCTACCCTTAGAAACCTTTGTTCGGGTCCAATCAACAGTGATTGGGGTATAGGGTCTCCCCCTTGGTCTAATTACACCTTGACCTAAAGCGAAGAGTGCCTCGGTTGACGTGACTCCCACATTGCATTGGGAACCGTGGCATCTCTTGGGTCACCTCTTTAGTTGCCTGTCTCCTCTACCGTCCCGGATGGGATACCTCTAGGGGCAACTACAAGTTGTGTGATAACAGTTATGTTGCTGGATTTGAGTTGGAGCTTCCTCATAGCCCACCATTTCCTACCATTGTGAGCATTCCCAAGCTCCATTGCCACCTTCCATCTAGGGGCAAGTGTTTCTCTCCATTGTTCTACCATCTACTTAGCAATTAGTTTGGACAAGAAAGGCCCCCCTAAGGGAGGTTGTTGGCTTCCCTTGAAGCCCGCATCTCGTAGGTGTTGTACAACTATTCCATTGGGCATTACAAGAGTGGTTTAGCATATCTTTGGTTGTTGTTTGAGTTTGCATTCTCCCCCCATCTCTTTCATTTTGTTTTTTATCAATATTTCTATGTTTGAATGTGAACTACACTAACAATCTCTTGTAGGATCACTTGGAGGAATACCAACCACACATAAAAGGGGCTCCAAGAATTGAGGCCTTGCTGCAACCTACAAGGCATAGCCCCTTACCAAGTGGAAGAGTGCACTTGGTTAATTTTTTCCACAACAATAGCACATGCGTACTGTGATTGATGCTATTGACATCGGTTCACATACATCCAAATGCACTAGGTCTAGAAGCCCCCTAGACCTGTGCTCCTTGATTGGGAAAGAAACCTTGGCATGCTTACCAAGTGCGCACCCTCTACATATTCCTTGTTGCTCAAAGCTAAACTCTAGAATACCTATGACTATCTTGCTCAAAATATGCAGTGCACTATGATGTAGGCATCCCATCCTATTGTGCCATAACTCGCACAAGTTGTCTATGTCATGAACTAGGGCACATACATGTTTACCTTGTATCCTATATAAATTGTCCTCCCTAACCCCAATCACCTAAGCTGATCTCGGGCTAGACTCCTTTAGTCTTATAAGGACTTGTTTGTCCTTGAAGTCTACTACAAAGCCCTTGTCTTCCATTACCAAAACTGGGAGGAAATTCTTCCTAAGACTTGGAACAAACAACAAATCATCAAAGTCCAAAGAGTTACCTGACTAGAGTTGGAAAGGAATGGTACCAATTCCTGCTATTGGATACCTGGTATCATCGACATCACCAAGCTCAATTTGAACTCTTAAGACATGCTCTTTTAGACTTGAAAATAACTCTCGGGCTGATGTCATATGCCTAGATGCTCCATTGTCCACATACCAAGTGTTCTTTAGAAGTGTGTTGGAAGAAAGACAAGATATCATCGAGAAATCCTTTTTGAACTTGGAGGCAAACTTGTTCATCTGCGTTTTAATTGAGGCTGCTACTTGATGCTGGCGTTGCTTCTCTTTACCTTTCTTCTTTTGCTGACATTGTGATGCGTAATGGCCATGCTTATGATATATGGATCATTTTATTTTACTTAAGTCCTTTTGCCTTAGCTGTGAGGCTGACTCTTCTCTCTTTACCTTACCCTTGTTGGGTCCTTTACCTCTGCCCCTATTTGTTTGACTAAATAGGGCATGGTCACTATTACCTCCGTGCTTGCTGGCCTTTGAATCCATTCGAGACTCCTCATGGATACAGTCATCCCATAATATTTCCCAGGAGGGCAGATTCTCTTGAGCTCAAC
Source organism: Larix kaempferi (assembly GCA_027924585.1). Classification (NCBI taxonomy): domain Eukaryota; kingdom Viridiplantae; phylum Streptophyta; class Pinopsida; order Pinales; family Pinaceae; genus Larix; species Larix kaempferi. The sequence goes on along the minus strand of BSBM01000767.1, from coordinate 9,865,712 downwards.
CACCCTGGACAAATGTTTCCGATTGAGATACAAACACATTTAGTGCCCAGTTCACTAGTTCTTTGTCTTCGACATTCTCCCCAACTGCTACAAGTTGATCATGAATCTACGTGACCATCATTAGGTAACTGGTGACTATGTTTGATCTAGTCATCTCCACAGATCTGAGTCTGTTATGCAATATCATCTTTCTGTTTATGTTCTTGTTATCACATCCATGTTAGCTGGAGCTACCATGCTGCAGATTGTGTGGTCAGGGACCATACTATACTTTTTTTTCCAGATCAGAGATCGGATGCCTTCAGAGGAGGCACACAGTTTTGTTTAGATTGCCCCAAGCAGATATATCAGTGGGGACAGATGGTTGTACAGTGGTCCAGACATGTTACTTAGCATCTATCGCAGGGTCACCCTTCCTTGCCAGGCTTTGATATGAGCCCATTGAGACAGTTGCCTAGTCTTGCTTTGATTGAGACTATCACAGAGTATTGCTGGTTTACTATTTGTGCCTGGATTCATCATAGATCCAGTTCAGAGACAGCCTCAGCAGCAGGTATATGGTGCAGCAGGTATTGCATTTGATGTTCATTGCTCATGATTGTTGATTAGACTTGTTTATACATGCTAGTACACTAACTTTGCATATGATGATTGATTTGGTGATCTAGCTATTGTTATGATATGTGATTGGGCCCTTGGTGATGTCAGTCCACCCCTTCCTAGTAGGCTCTTGTATATGCACACCGGGTCACACCCCTACTCTTGGTATAGACTTGGTCACTTAGTCCCCCTAGGCAGCTGACTTTGGATCCACCTTCACTTTCTCCATCCATCCGACTCACCCATGATGGTCTTTTCCGACTTGGATTCCGATTTGTGACCTTGAGGATCCCTTTCCCCATTGATCTCTGAGTATGCCATGATTCTCTGTCTATTGTGCCTCGACTCTTTAGTGTGTGAGATGCACTCTCAAACCTGGGATTTGCTCCTGTCGGTTGCCCCCGATGTTGCAATGTAGTTAGGATTGTGTAGCCTCACCGGGTGCTCCCAATCGGTCATTAAAGCTTGTATGCTTTCCCCCATTACTTTGCAGTATGAGCACCTTGATTATATCTATTGAGATATGTATGTAGCCCAAAAGGGCCTTGATGTAAAATGAAGAAATGAAGAAATGTAAAGCAAGCCAAAAGGCTTTTTGTAAATGTAAAATCTAGCCAAAAAAAGGGGCTAAGTGTGAAATTCATTGTAAAATCCATGCAACGTGTTTGTGAACACACATGGACACAGGTCAGCCGTACATGTCAGCATTTGTAGTGGTTATTTTCTCACTTAGTCCTGCGGGGCAAGGAGGTGAGAGGGAGCAAGGGACAAGCTCAAGATTGTCCCCTAGAGTCCCAAGCTATGGTTTGCCGGACACCTAGTTTGGCAGCTCTAGAAAAGAACCTCAAGGAATCTTTGGGCACGGATGTGAGTTGTGAGGTACTTGTTAGATGACCAGTGGCGGTTTCCCTACACTATACCCATTTGTGAGGCACCCTTCCCCGTGTTTTTGTCATGGTATGCTTATCACAGTGGACCCCGTTTTCCCGAGTTATCCAAAAGGTCACATGATCTTTGTCCTTGTCATCCCTCATCCTTCACCTTGTATTCCACATCACCCAAAGTCAGCTAGGTGGTGAAGTCTGTAGGTTGTGCATAGCAGTTGAGTCTTTTGGATGTGGTGGGCCCACCTCACTTGGGGCTTTGTATTTTTCCAAGATTTAATGCATTTTTTATCACCATATTATCGTCATATTGTTTAGTAATGTACTAACTTGTATAATGAAGCCTTTTCACTTCATGATTGCATACATGTATTTAGTTAGCATCATTGTTGACTAGATTTGACTTGGTCAAACTAGGTTGACCAGGCCAAAAAAAATGTTGCGACCGGAATTTCGATTTTGGTCAATTATTATCTACAAGGGACCCATATGAGCCTCCAAGTGACAGAATGTAAAAAGATTGAGGCGTTTTGAGATTTTTAATTATTATGGGTCTATTTGGACCTGTTTTAATTAAAAATCATGGATTTTGGGCAAACAGTGCCTAAGTGATGGATTGTGGTCGTTCTAGTGACCGTTCCTACTATTTTTGGGGTTCACGATCACATTGCAGTAGATGGTTCGACATTCCGGGCACTCTAAGTGGGTCAAAAGCCCAATTTACTACTTCAGCAATATAAATCAGCAATAAAATACATGGAAAATAAAAAATTGACAAAAGCACCTATGGCAAATGGAAAAATCAAAGGTTGGCTAATACAAGGGTGATCTATAAGGTAATTTTGGTATGTTTGGACATCATGTTATGTATTGTGGGTACCTCCATTGGACCAGCTCACTAGATGGGTCGAATTTCCCCACGAGGGCGTTTTTCTCCACCTTGGCAAATTCGATTTGCATGTTGTATTGGTGTGGGGCCTTGATGTATTAAGTTAGGGGGATAAAACATCATATAGACACCCCCTAACTTGTGTTTTGATTGTTGTATGGACCCCACCATGGGTTCCCCACTCCACTTGTGCGCTATCCTTGGGCAATTCGCACCCCCTCTTGTGGCTCATCTCCACCATTCGTTGGGGTTGGGAGAGAGTCAATCCCAGCCCTCCATTTTGGAGGGAATAGGGTTTTGAGAGTGGCCTTTCTCTATAAGAGAAGGCACTCACCCATTGTACACTTCTTCTTGGCATTTTCGACTTGCACTTGATAGAGAAAGACATTCCATTTGTGGCTTGATACTTGGTGTTGTGGAGCAAATTTGTGGTGATTGTTAGCTAGTATTATGGATGCATTGTGGAGATAGTTTGTGTTGTGTTTCTACATGTGTTTGCTGGTTTAAATTTGCAGCATTGGTGGCCATTTGAAGGAGGGCGCTATACTTGGGGCGGGAGCTCCACTCTAGCGATTTTCTTTGAAATTATTCACAAGGGAGTTGTCATTTGCTTTCAGCTAGTCAATTCCTTTATCTTTCAGCCATTCATTTGCTGTTATACTTGGTTATTTGTTGCATTTACTGATTATCTCTTGCTTGTGGCAGGTACCCAGGGCGCACTTGGTGTCCAGTTGCTTCCCATGCTCAAGGAAACACGCAGGCCTCTCCACATTTGATCTTCCGGGCTAGTCCTCGCTCAAAGCTCTCCAATTCACCATTTCTTTAGGTATTCTTCATCTCCTTGTCTCTTCTTTATCATTTTCACTGTTTTGCTAAGCTGGAAAATCACTTAATAAACCCTAAAAATACAAAAAAACTTAAGATTTCACCGTTAGAATTAGTTTTATTTCAAAACCCGCTAATGAAACACACTTAAAAGCCTAAATCCAAAGTTTCATTTTTTTTGGACTCCATTTGCCCATAGAATCAACACTAGTCTACTTGGCAAAAATGCCCCTAGGGGGCGTTTTTCTCCTTCTGCTTGGTTGGGTCGTTTTGGGGTTCTGGGTAGTCTTGATTTGAGTTCTAATCATCTTTTTATCAATAGATATCAAGCTATTCATCGCTAGAAGCACTCTAAAACGCATATTTGTTGATGCCCTAGGTCCATTTACTTCACTGCTTAATTGTTTGCCTTGGGTAACTTCATTTCCTTTCTCCACTTCTACCTTACTGAATGTTCTTTGCTTATTTCCAGCCACACGATTATGAATCTAATCTATTTCTATTTATCTTATCTGATTGCTGGTCACATCTCAATTATACACTCATTTCATACCTGTGTCCAGTCTGTGGCTGAGATTAAGCTTAGGACCTATTTACACTCATCTCCTGTCTTTACTTCTTTCTATCTTTTGGATTTGGGTGTGTTTTTGTCTCTTGACCATCACCTGGTTGAGCGGGGTCTCCCCCCTGACTTGGCTACGTGCCTTGTCTAAAGTGACAGTAGCCTTGTCCGGTGTGACTTCCGTTCCTTGAATGGAGGACCTGGCTATTGCCGGTTACACCTTCCTAGCTGTTCACCCTCTGCCATCCCTGTTGGGACACTCTTTATCCACCAACTAGAGATTGTGTGATAACAGTTCTCACTCTGGTAAAGGCTAACCAAGGCATTGAACATTTTCTTCATCGTCTTCTTCTCAGATATATGAGGGATCAAATGATCCTTTATTACATCAAGGGTCATTTGCTTGACTATCACATCTTTCTTATTGTGCACTGCCAAAGCCCGTCGATCTGTTGGCGTAGTCACTGCATCGTTGATGGTATCCCATAGATCATTTTCTTCTAATCGAAGAGTTAACCCTAGCATTCCAAGATAGGAAATTCGAGGCACCTTCCAACATGTCCTCAAACTTGAGGCTAGGTGATGCAATCTCTAATCTACACACAAACTCCCAAATCCGATAAGCACTACCTTTGAAACCCTTTAACTACTGATCCTGATTCTCGATAGTTGGTTTCAAGTGTTGACTTACTGCCTTAAACTCTTCGGATCCTCTCAATTAGAGAAGCCCTGATTCTGTGTTAAATTTCCAAACCTTAGGTGATTGCTGTCCTTATGTTCTTAACTAAATAAAATTGTTATTTAATTGTAGAAATTAAAATTTTCACATAGCAGTAATCGTACATATAGTTGGAAAGTAAACAGTGGAAGCATAAACACAATAGACAGATAATTACTCCTTCAAATCAGCTTTTCATTAACAATTCAAATCTTACAAGGAAACCTCCACGAACTGTCAAACTAATAGTTGCACGGTACACCCATAAAACATATCTGCATACCTACCAAGACAACTTACCTACAGGAAAACGAGAAAAAATAGGTTGCTGCCTATTCTAGTGTATTGTACGACCTTGTTGATACGATTGTACAGAATTAGGCGCTGTTTACCGATGTGCTTCCTGATTGCAACTCCTCTCCTGCACTCTAGACCTATTGGATTGATGAACTAGGGCATCTCTTAGCAAAGCTTTTTTGAGTGTCTGTGTGTGTTAATCCTCTATCTTGACCTACCTTTCTACTTGAGTGAAACCCTAATCTACAAAAACCCTAGTCTCACAGTGAGATGTACAATTGAGATTGGTCTAAATCTAAGTTACTAGAAATGCCATAGTAACCCTTGGGAAACGCCGTTCTCCGTTTCAGATACTGAAATGGATGGAATACAGCTTTGAAACAACATTTATATGTTTCAGAAAAAATGGATCCATTTCGTTCTGCAGCTGCCATGTTTCAACCCTAAACTGGTATGTTTCAAGTTGACAGGGATAAAGATCGGGCTGACGAGGATACAGATCTAGCTGGAAGGGATACATATCAGAGAAAATTGTGATATGTTTTGCTGGAAAGAAACCACGTTTCCAGTCTAAAATTCGATTTTGATATGTTTTTAACTTTTGGGGATTCAACGGCTAAAGAGCCCACTTCAACAGAACCCTAAAGGGGCCACTTCAATAGCTCAACCTCTCTTAACAATGCGTCCCCTCGTAACACTTTTACCTTGCAACGTGTCGTTCAACAGTTTTGTGGTTCAGCAGTCAAGGTTCGAGTTCATTTAGCCGTTGTTGTTGTGAAGTTGCTGGAGCATTTACCATTGACATTTCCACTCACAGGTTTAGAGTTTAGAGTGTTCCATAGTTACAGGTTACCAGGTTTGGTCGATTTTCCAGGCAGTGTATCTATCACTTTTATTGTGACGCATAAATGTCTTTACGCCCATGGTGTATCAAAAGACATGTCTCAGGTTCATTGCCTATGCACTTTGCATGAGGATACATTGTCAAACATTATGATATAGCATCACCCCACGAAAGATTAATTCTCTAATATACCCTTAGATTTATGTTTTTATTAAAGTGTTTTACTGAAAACTAAAATTTTAAATTAAATTAAATAGTTTTTTTAAGATTTAATAAATTAAAGTTGGTTTAAAAAGATGTAAATATATAAATATTTTATTTTAAAAATATTAATAATTTGTATGCAATACAATGCACCTTCTCTGATAATTTTTAAAAATTATTTTAATGTTTTCATTGTTTTAAAAAAAATTTAATGTTCTCATTGTTTGGTTTATTTTGTGTCAAAGTCCATTTAATCTTATATATCAATTTAATGGTTTAGTTAATCTCTTCTTTTTGTATTTTGGAAGTTTAATTGCTAATAAAATATTGTAGAGATTTAATTGTTTATGGAATATTATAATTTTCTAACAAGGAATGATTGGTTTAAGAAGCCAACAACTATAGAATCTAAATCTAAATGATGAGTGGTAATCTAAAAATTGAAATTTTTGTCTCATGCTTTTCACATTTTTTCATATATATATTATATATATATGTGTGTGTGTGTTGTTTCCTGTCGTATTGTAACCGGCCTTTTTGAAAATTTGCCGGAATCTTATAATTTTCTAACAAGGAATGATTGGTTTAAGAAGCCAACAACCATAGAATCTAAATCTAAATGACGAGTGGTAATCTAAAAATTGAAATTTTTGTCTCATGCTTTTCACATTTTTTCATATATATATATATGTGTGTGTGTCATTTCCCGCCGTATCGTAACCGGCCTTTTTGAAAATTTGCTGTATCCGTTCCCCCCCTCCCCCCGTTTTTGTATCCGTGTCAGTGCAACTTAGGTCTAAAGCACCAGTGTATAAAAATACACTTTATTAGAGTCAGCAACTAAATATAAGACTTTCACTTTATTACTAAAGTGAATTACAAAATAGATTTGACTTGAACTACTTCCGACATGTTTGACACTAAACCTATGCGGAAGTTCCTGTCCAAGCTACAATATTCAACATTCTATGTGTTTTACGGATCGATGGAGAGTTTATGTCCTCAACATTCAATCAATGACTACAATAATTCTTTTTAATTCAGTGATGCCACCACGTGGCCTTAATAGTTTGTAGGCTTCACTATTGTTTGTGACATTTAGTGAAATGCTATGGTAATTTTCCTCCTTTCTACAATTTGGTGATGGCTCTATGGGAAAACAACCTTCAACAATGGCTCCACCCTCTGACATCAATATTATGTTTTTGCCATTTTCTTGCTATGGATTTTGTCAAGGAAAGCTTCAATTTGTAGTGAAACATCTCTCTTCAATGGATTTTGAACTTTAAATGGCCAAAGGTTGATTTGTGGTCAAGGGCCTAGAATCATTTGCAAATTCTGTCTATGGCCAAAGGATGGAATTAGCAAGTGCCTTGGTAGGTGCTCTGATATCAATATAATGGGCAATAGATCATATATGAGGAAAAACCCAACATAAAGTCAAATAGTTGAAATGCATATAGGATAAGTAATTATACATTTGATAAATGAATAAACCAGTTGATGTTATGACGAGCCTTGTGATGGTTGACTAATCATGAAGGTGAAGGGTTGTGCCCCTTAGTTTATTCAATTATCATTATTATAATTCTGTACTTTATTTTTTAAATATTTACACCGGAAAAGAGTAATCCTAATAGAGAATTGGATGGAGGATGCTTGCAAAGATCTTGGGACACATTATGCCTCATTGGCTTTTAAATCCAAGTTAGCAGATAAAATCACTGCTAGATTGATATTTTGAGAAAGCAGATAAAATCACTGCTAGATTGATAATTTGAGAAAGGAGGTTGATTCCTTTGAGCTAGGAGCTAGGAGCTAAAGCTGACATGTTGGCTGTTTTTGATAATGTAGGGTGGCAATTACAAAGTCATTGTAGTTAGCCTTTGGCTGTAAGTGTAACAATTGATTTAAACCAATTGTGTGCGTATTTTAATATAAGAAGAAGCATTTTCTGAAAAGAAATAGTTTCCTTGAGTTTTTTGCTTTTTTCCAGTGTCATGGTTCATCAAATACGAAAATTCCAGATTCATCTTAAGAATGCCAAAGAATAGATGAATAAACATCCTAGGTGAATCTACATTGTAAATATTCCCATCTGGCTACATTAACTTGTTTAGATGAACTTGGTAGCTTTGCTTGCAACATATTTTTCTGCTGGTATATAAAATATAATATTAAAATACAAAATATTCATTCTTATAGAAATCTTTTGGTGTCACAACTTTTGGCAAATTTTTGAAATATATTTCATTTGATCGATGTGCGCCTTGCAGGTTTTGTTTTCAAAATTGGATAATCTACTTGCTCCTAATCGACCATGCCATCATAGTTTATGGTAAGTTATTACTAATATTGGTGTATATATTTGGATGAAAATAGTCTCTTATAAATAGATTCCTTATACTTTTAACTACTTTTAACAAATCCATTAAGGGCTGCCCTTGTTCTTAAAGACAAACTGGCATTATGATTTGGTCCCACTTGACATGCATCCTCTTTGCAATTAATAGAATAGTCTCTACAAAAATGTAATTCATTGCTTAGTAAAATAATGAGAAGGATAGCCCACTTAATATTCACTCATTACTAAAATAGCAAGTGGATTTAATGAAACCTAGAAACTCTTTTTCTTTGATGCTATGAATTATTTGTGGTATTTTTTCATAGTTGCATGGGTACTTGTATTACCTAAGCCATGCATGTAGCCACAGTTTGGGAACCCCTATCTCGATGACCTCCTCCTTTACAGAGGTAAATCATTGTACCCACATATCTGTATTTCAAAAATGCTTCATCCTTATTGTACCGATACCTATACCCACACTTGGATGTACCTATGGAATATCATATTTTCTAGATAGTTGAAGAACATGTGTCTAAGACATAACTTGCCAAATATTTGTCTTAGTTAGGGACACATCTAAGAGTTAGTTTTTATTTTATTTTATTTTAAATTTAAATGTAACAACACACCCCACCCTCTATCCTGTAGGCAAGGTTGAGATATTCCTCATGGCTCACGAAGAGCCTCAACCACAATTTGCTCTTGAAGAGGGAGCATGTTACTAGTGTGATTTGAACCCAAGTGGGGGGATAACAATTCTTCCTCTTGACCATCTGAGCTAGACCCAATTGACACATCTAAGTGTTAGTTTTTCAATTTGTTTAGCATAATACCATTAAACAATCTGTCACTGAAAGAAAGACAAACACATACACAATGAACACAATATTTCTCTCGAGGAAACCACAAGGGAGAAAACCCCAGCAAAACATCCTCAATATAGAATTCAGAAAGTACAAGATAAAACCCCAAGACAAAATCAGCTTCTCTCCTTCTTGTGCGAGCTTCTCTCTCTCTCGTATGCGAACTTGAGTGAGTGAGATGAGTGAATACAAATGAGCAACTCATCCTCTATTTATATTCTTCCGTTGAGGTGACTTTTCCCCAACAGGGCCGACTTCTCCTAACTGATTGGGCCGACTTGTCAAATACATAATATAATAATCTTTTCTAGGTTCTTCTAGGCTGACACAAGACCTAGGGTTTACATTGACTCTTTCAATGACTTTTACATTATCAATCACATCAATGACATCTCCCGAAGGAGGAATACAATAATACAATAGACAAATACATCTTGAATATCTTCCGTAGTTACATTTCTTCAACACTCCCTCTTAACTAGGAAGGTATTATGCGGGCAACATCAACAGCTGCACAATTGACTTGTGAATCTCTATATGTCGTAGGAATTTTTTTGGATCATCATATGTTTGGGGTATCATCTACTGGAACATCCTCATCAGCATCATCATCATCGTCTGCTGGAATATCACCATCAACAACATCGTCATCATCATCAGCAACATCCTCTGCTAGAACATCATCATCAACAAGATCTTCTGCTGGAGCATCATTATCAACAACATCCTCTGCTGGAACATCATCATCAAAAATATCCTTTGTTGGAACATCATCATTAGCAACATCATATGTTGGAACATTATCGTCAGCAACATCATCTACTGGAGCATCAACGTCAACAACATCATCTGCTGGAACATCATCGTCAACAACATCATCTGCTGGAACATCATCATCAGCAACATCATCTACTGGAACACTATCAGTCATCCAGTACTGATCTTCAGTCCCCAGGACTGGCATCAGTTCCCAGGACTGGCATCAGTTCCGAAGGATTGGAACTCTATCAGTTAGTCAATATTGATCTTCAATCCCCAGGACTGGCATCAGTCCCTATGGAATGGAACTCTATCATTTAGACAGTACTGATCTTCAGTCCCCAGGACTGGCATCAGTCCCTAAGGATTGGAACTCTATCAGTCAGCCAGTACTGACCTTCTGTCCCCAGGACTGGCATCAGTCCCTAAGGACTGGAACTCTATCAGTCAACCAATACTGATCTTCAGTCCCTAGGACTGGCATCAGTCCTTAAGGACTGGAACTCTATCAGTCAGCCAGTACTGATCTTTAGTCCCTAGGACTGGCATCAGTTCCTAAGAACTGGAATCATCATCATCATCCTCACTCCCCCTTTCGAGGGAGGTCCTTTCGAACCACACCAAGCTTGTCTTGAAAGTATTCAAACTTTATGCGAGACAAAGGCTTAGTCAACACATCAACAACTTGTTCCTCCGTAGGAGCATACTTGAGCTTTACAGCTCCCTTCTGCACCATATCCTGGATATAGTGAAACTTGATCTCGATGTGTTTCGATCTGTCGGGGAACATTGGATTCTCTGTCATCTTGATGCAACTCTAGTTATCACAGAGAATATCAGTCACATCTATCTCTTCATTGAACAATCCAACCAACATCTTGCGAAGCCACACTGCTTTGCTACAAGCTGAACATGCTGCTACGTATTCAGCTTCTGTTGTGCTGAGAGCAACAAAGGGATGCTTTCTACTGAGCCATGAGATCATACCTGATCCCAAACTAAAGTAACATCCTGGAGTGCTTTTTCTATCTTCGGCACTTCCGGCCCAATCTGAGTCTGTGTATTCGTACAGTCTGAACGCACTATCAGAAGCATATCTGAGTCCAAAGTCTATCATACGTTTTAGGTACCTCATCACATGTTTTGTTACAATCAGGTGAACATTCCTGGGCTCCACCATATACTGACTCAAGGTGTTCACAACAAAACATATGTCTAGTCTGGTATTGGTCAAGTGCATCAATGACCCAATAATCTGTTTGTACATTGTGACATCTACTATCTCTGATGAAGCATCATTCAGGAGCTTCAAATTTGTCACCATCGGAGTAGTCATGGCCTTACAATCCAACATCCCAAATCTCTTTAGGATCTCAACTGTGTATTTTCTTTGGCTTAGGAAAATCTCATATGGAAACTGCCATACTTCAAGACCTAGAAAATAATGCATCATCCCAAGGTCTTTCATCTCAAATTCTGTAGCAAGCTTCTTGTTACATTCAGTGATGGGCTTGTCTTCTCTTGTCAGGAACAAATTATCCACATGCAATAGTAATATCATAGGTTCATCATTCATGATCTTATAGTAAAGATTTGAATATGCTTTACTCTTGGTAAAGCCTAAGCTCATCAGGAAGCTATCAATTCTTCCATACCATGCTCTGGGTGCTTGCTTCAACCCATACAATGCTTTCTTCAGTTTGCATACACGCGTCTTTTTGTTTTTTTTTGTTTCGAGTCCTTCTGGTTGTTCAATGTATACTTCTTCTATCTTTCCATTCAAGAAAGTTGTCTTTACATCCATCTGGTGTAACTTCCATTTCATCTTAGCTGCCAAGGCAATGATGGTTCTAATTGAGGTATATTTGGCCACATGAGCAAAAGTCTCCTCATAATCAATTCCTTCCTTCTGCGAGAATCCCCGTGCTACGAACCTTGCCTTGTACTTTTCAATACTTCCGTTTGTTGAGTGTTTTGTTTTGAAGATCCATTTTGACGATACAACTGACTTATCCTTCGGTCTTGGTACCACATCCCAAACATCATTCTTGATGATGGATTGGTATTCTTCATTCATTACATCCAACCGATCCTTCTTCTTCACTGCATATTCAAAAACATGTAGGTTCTTCTTCAACAAGGTTACACATCAAGGCTACATCGCTGGAGTATGGCCTTGGTCTTTTGCTTTCTCTACTGGTTCCTTCCGGGGCACCATATCTTCCTGCATCTTGTAACAATTCTCGTGCCCAAGCTGGTCTTCTCTTTCGAGAATTCTCCTCATGAGGTGTCTCCTCAGGTCTCTAAGGTTTTGCCATGTCGTGATCCTCTGGAAAAGATGATGCCCTCAATGATGAAGATGAGGACGAGTGGACCCCAACAAGTGATGAAGACCATGTTGGAAGGTGAATGAAACATCAATAATAAGTCTCAAACCAATTTCATGCCATTTCCTTGCCCCACTAAGCCAAGTCGATTTCCTTGTAAGCCATTCTTCTATTAATTTTTCTGCTGGCACATCACCCTAGAAAGATAAAAATGCTCATAAATCACCACCAAGTGCCCCACAGACCAAACTGAGTGCAAAAATGAAATTGGAGACATAGGAATATGGTAATGATGACTACCCTCACCCCCATCCTTCATATAACACCCTTGGAGAACATAGGACATCTTTGTGAGCCTTCTTCATGCTATTTTTCAATGGTACTCTGCTGTTGGAAGATAAATTGGCCATATCATCAAGCACCTATGCCCAGAACTGTAATTTAAGTGTACCAATGGGCTCAAAATGTCCAAATCTACTAGGAGTGAGTACTCATACACCATATGTCCATCAAGAAATACATCTGTAACCTCATCCATTCCCGAATAATAAAAACATGGCCTGTAACTACTGATAATAATAAAAATAATGCAATCCATCATATAAAATCACTGCCTGGAGGATGGAACCATCTAATGAACATCAAAGGTCCATGAATAACCAAGATCGAATATTGTTGACCAAACTCATCCCGGAACCTACTGTTGACTTGGTCAAACTAGGTTAACTAGGTCAAGAATGATCAAAATAATGACCCAAACTCAAAATCACTAATGCTACATGTCCAAGTGGATGAAATATGCTCTCTTATTTATATTAGCAGTAAGACTAAAGCATTAAGTGGCATTTAACTGGCAATCATGAATATAAAACATCAATAATAAGTCTAGATCAAAGCAACACTGTTGCATGTATCGGCGATATATCAGATATATCGCCGATATTTTCCACCATCCGATATATCGGATTGAACATATCGCTATATTTCCGATATTTTCAATATATCGCGATACTTTCAATATATCGCGATATATTCCCTATTTATCGCGAGTCAATGGAATATATTGGGCTGCTGGCAAACAAATTAAAATTTCCCGGAGGGGATACAACCTTGAAATGTCACTGATACGTATCAAATTGGTACGGATACGTTTCAAGGGTTTTGGATACGTTTAAGGGAAATGGTAATATTAAATTCTTAAAGTAAAAGGATAGAAAATGAAATATTACCATTAATTGTTTCAGGATGTTTGAGAGTGGTTCCAACCTCATTGGACTTCATATGCAAAAAGTAGAATTTTTAATCCCTTTCAAAATTCAACAGACTTAATAGTTTTCAGGATTTCGGGATTGCAACATTGCCACTGGATTCTACAATATATGAGGGTATGGAATTGGCATTAAATTAAGCACATCAACCCCTCTATGTACCTTGATGTTGGTGGCGCTGATTGTTCAATTCCTCTGTCTTGGATGGACTTGGACCCACTTCCATAGCTAGAGGATGTGAACATTGGTGTTGGGCAGGTGCCTTCAATCCCAAGGGAATCAAGCCAGGCTTGGGATCCCTATTTTCGATCTACTTTTGTTGAGGACATAAAGTACCACCACCACCACCACCACAGAGACCTGTAGTTGGAGTTGGGGTTGGGAGGAGACAACCCACTTTCTCTTCTGCCTCAGCTGGAGTAGTTGGAGGCTCTGGATCTTCCACTCCAACCTCACCCCGAGTACCAATGTCACAAGGTTCGGGTTCGTGTTCGGGTTCGGCAACCTTTAGGTTCGATTCGGGTTCGAATTTTCCATGGGGTTCGGATGAGGTTCGCCATTAGGTTCGTCTATATACATTTTTCACGATATAGATATATATAATTACAATAACTTTAAATATACCTATTAATAATATTATAATTACTAATTACTTATAATTATATTAATTATTATTTAAATGTATGTATATATAATTATAAAAAAATTTAAAATTCAATATAACATAATTTTAAAGTTTAATCTAATCATATATACATAAATATAATTAATAAATTAATTGTAAAATAATTAATTATTAGTTTTATATATATTAAACTTTAAAATCAATTTAAAATAACAATACATATGTCATAAATTAATTAAAGTTTTAAACATGACTTAAAATTATAACAATACATGTGATTGGAAAGTTCTCAACATTAATAAAATATGAAATGAGTTGAACGTCGAAGAGGCAACGCAAAGTCGCGTTCGAGGGTTTTGAAATAATGGGATTGCTAAACGGCAGGGTTGAGCGTTTGACGAATGGGTTTGAAAGTGCTTGCACAAGCGGCAGTGCCGAGTGTTCAATGGATGGGAGACTGTGTAGATGCCCGCCAAACTGTAGATTCCGCTCAAGTCGAATGTAGGATTAGAGTCTGCGGCCTCAATCGACAGAGCTATGTCTCGAGTTTTCCACCTTTAAGCAGTTAGCCACCTTGAAAAAGGAACTCGCAACATGAGAGATGATTCAGGTTCGACGAATCTGAGCGAACCTTATATTTTCTTTTAAGTTCGCTGAACTTCGAACTTGAAGCTTCGGGTTCGGCGAACCCTGTGACTTAGTCGAGTACCTCCACGACTACCTACTGCTTCCAAAGGAAGAGTGGTGCCCTTTACCCATAAAAGGGGTAGAGGGAATTGATGATTGGGATTCCTATGATCTATCATATTGATTTTATTATGTACTATTTAGTATCTAGATGCCTCATGATGATTCATCTCATGAGATACATTTATTTTGAGCTTTTGATGTGATTTTGTATCATCCTATCAGGAACATGTTTCAAAATTTTCAGTTTAGTGAAGATATGTGACCACTTGACATCTTATGCATCTTATTTATTACTTGTATCATCATATTTATGTAACAATGTGTCTATTTGATGTTGTTGTTGCTTTATATGTTTTAAAAATTGAAAAAAATGAGTATTTTTGTATTTTTTTGTGGCCTTCCAACATTTTCCGATATTTTCCGCCGATACCGCCGAGAAGTTATATTCCAGACCCTCGCCGATACTTTCCTCGAGACGATATATGCAACATTTCAACCAGTCACTCCAAACAAAATCCTCAGGTGTATACTCATTTAGAGACTTGACCATTTTGCTAGTTATGGGTGAAGGTGGAAGAAACAAGGCTAGGATAAAGGGTTTGACTTGACAACCTCAACGCCATGACTTCTTGGACAAAGGGGAAACCACCTATACATATGCTGGATAGAAAACACTAGGGGATGGCGGTGCCTCAAAAATGGGTAGAGTGATGAGAGTGTTTCCAATAGGCTCTAGACAAGCAACCTTTATTGCAATCGATTTATCGTCAACTTTGCACACTTTTAAGATTTACATTTAACATTTAACTTATGGATCAACTTTCACTCGCCATCCTCCAAGAGCAGGTGCCTTGAATAGCCTTGCGGGCCTTAGATAATGACTCAATCTAACCACCATTTCCCGCAACCGTCCATAGGTGCGATGGAGTTACCGCCCTGTTGCCCTGTAGGAGCAAACGACCTTACATCATACAAAGGATGAGTGCTCGTCCCTTGGCAACTAACTAGCTATGGAAGACATTTTATTTACTTGCATTTAGTGTTTAGCAACACTGTTTTTGCTGACTTTTGCATTCGTTTAGATATGACATTTAAGTTCCGATGCTTTAGTGTCCAAAGACACTTTTGTTAGGACTACTTGTTTTCGAGGACTACAGAAGAACATCCCTGTGACAAAAATCACACACTCCAGAGCCAAGACACAAGGTAAACATGGACTCTATCCAGCAAAGAGGCATAAGTGGGGGCGTCCTCGATATCACTAGTTAAGGTGTAAGTCGGGATCATACCAAGAATGGAAGATAACAGATGGATGGGGATAATGACAAGGTGATGCCATGACTAGCAACGACTCTTTGGGGAATGACCAAGTCCATACTACAACAAGGGAATGATCAATGAGTATACACAAGAACCTCTCACTCAAAGCAACTAAATCACCTCTACTCTAAACCATCACATAGTAGCAGGGTAGAATATCACCAATGCATAACCACCATATACCCAGTCCAGCTACTACGATAAGTAAATGAGCACAATAAACATCCAAGTGCACAAACCATATACCTGTTGGGTCATATACCTGCATCTGCAACCTATAACATCTGAATGACACTGGAACACTGCTACCGTATACATCATAGGCACTATCATCATCTCTGCACTATAAGGTGAAGAATGGCTAACTCAGTCATCGACCTGGGGTCACGAGGCTCAGTCCTGACATGAAACTAAAAATGTACATGCTTTGGGCCCACTGAATAGAAGAGTGATCATCATCAAACTACTCATCAACTGCTGATCTCGTGCATAGCATAGCAAAGGATTGGCTCATGAATATGCTCAAAAATGGTTTGCAATCATGGTGGCCTCTACTACTATGGATGTGACAACAATACCCAACAGTCCCATTAACCTACTTTTGTGGTCATTTGTTGGGCATTAATAATATCATCTTATCTTATCCACTGATGTGGATGCTGTTAGGACACATTCTTTTCCATGGAAAACATTGTAATTTTGCTTATGGAAATGTTGACTTGGGTCCCGTTAACCCTCATATTATATGACTATGGATGACTGTGATGATTTCATTCAGATTTCATGTTTCGACACAACATAATTAGTTGCACATGGCTTAGAGTCCCTTGGGATGATTATCATGACATATTTTTAGCATATTATTGATTGATGGGTTATATTGACTATGCAGAACACCCCCTCCTTAAAAAATGGTGGGTGCACTCCACTTAGACACCTAGATTCCGTAAATCTATGCTAGGCTCTTTGGGACAAGATCCCTTGATTCAGGGAGTCAAGATCCTTAATTTGTGGATGCATATTTTGGATCCCTCATTTTGTGGTGGGCTCACCTCTTTGAAACATAATCCCTTGATTTAGGGAGGTTTTCCCCCACATGTGGCCTCTTCTAGGCTAGGCACACCTCTAGTTCTCTCTAGTTCACACAAGTGGTGCCTAACACTCTCTAGTTCATACAAGTGGTGCCCAACACTCATACATGAGTTTGCAAACTTATCTATTCTCTCCCTCATGTGGCGCCTTCTCTCTTGCATGACTCCAACACATGGCTAGTGCCCTTCTTGCTTCATTGTGGCTATATAAGAAGAATGCCTCTTCATTGTAAAACATGGTTGGCCTTTTAGAGTTCTCTCTCTCTTGATATATCTTGTCTTGGAGCAAATTTTATTGTAGGGATTCCCTTCTTCCTCAATGTGTGGTGCACTTACCTTGCTTGGAGCTTCATGGTTGTAACTTTCTTGGGTGCTTTTACATTGTCATTTCCATGCTTCTTGTTTGAACAACTGGGGAACGTGTTACCACCTCATTGGAGGAAGATGTCTTAAGTTAATCTCTAATTCATTATTTCTTGCATATTTATTTATACAATATTTATATGTTGTATCTTTACCTTCATTCAGATTGTGTAATCATGAACCCTTATTTATAAAGGTTCACCCCAACATCTAGAAAGCGAGTGGATACTTTATTCGATCCTTTCCCTTGTAAACCCTAGTTCATCTTCAATTCAATCGAGTAGGGTTTCAGTTAGTAGCTTTAATTCTTCCCTCTTGGTGACCTATTAAGCAAGCTCCTCTTAGTTGGTGATACTTTGGCTCCATTTGCCTTTGATTGGATTGGCACTAGTCCTTGGAGTGATTCCATTTATCCTCCTTTCACCCATTTTTTCTATGCTACATAAGGCACACATTTTGTTAGAGCTACTCTTCATTTCACCTTGCACTCATTGCCTATTGCTCTAGTAAATCCTAATTTAGGGAGGCCTCCCTTGGGTTGGAGAAGTGCCAACCAAAAGTGTGGAGGGGACTGGTGTGATGACATTGGCCTTTCCTCTTTGTTTCCTTCGGTTGTTATTGGTGATCTCAAAGTAGTGATTAAAAAGTCTACCCCATGGTTGCACTTGAGTCAAATGACACCCTTGTTAGCGTGGGGTTGGGTTGTCCTCCATCTCCATTTCCTTTTGGAGATGGAGATGGCTTATTGTGTTCCTCTCTAGGCACTTTCCAAGATGTGTATGCATCCTGTGACCTCCTCTTCATCACAGAGACCGATGAGGGTGTCGACTCTTGAGCAACAAATCCATTCTATTATAGGTTATAGTTGGATCCTTGTCACCAAATACAAGAATTGTCACTTAGACAACTTTTGGGGATTTGTTGGTGTGGTGTTGCTTATCCATTATTCCCTTCATGACAAAGTTTATTGGTTGGCTTCAATGAGCACACTAGATTCATGTAGATTTGAGTCCAAGTGCTCATTTCTCTCTCTCTCTGTCTCAAGACAATTTTATTGGAGTTTGCTATTTTCCATGAGCTTCCTTAAGCTTTGCACTTCACTCCTGGTTTAATGGGGAACCCTTTTTGGACCTCTACCTTGACATTTCTCAATACACCACATTGGATGACATTATCCTCTTGGTGATCTCAACTCTTTGACTAGGGCTTTACAAGTACCAATTCATGACAAATCAAAGGACATTTTTTTCCTTCAGATTTTGACCCCAACACAAGAGGGCTTCACAATGTTTTAGACGATGGTGTGGGCCCCCTCATAGCATATGGGAGGTACCTTCTCCAACTTGGCAAATCTCACAACCTACGATTCCTCAATAACTTCTCTTACTACCCTAATTCTAATGAGTTCACATGTATCCACCACAATGGCAATGCTAGTGTGGTCAACTATGTCTTGGCTAACTTGGGTTTGCTTTGACACATCCAACACCTCTCGGTCTTCCCCTCCTCTCCCATTAGTTGATCACACTCTCAGTGCCTTCTCCCTTCATGGTTTCCTCCCCCTCTCTTCCTCTTCCCACCTCATCCCATTTTGACATCCCATGGGCTATTGTCAACTTTGACGAGGAGCACGTTGATCTTATATTTCCCAACTTCACCAGCTAATTTTGCCTCTCATCTACTTGTCATTCCTTTGGATGACATTGTCCAAATACGAGTTTATCGGTAAGGCCATTTTGGGGCATTTGACATCGCATTCATGTCCCTACACTGGACCTCTCCCATGAATTGATGTTATGATGAAGAATGAAAATTCTTTAACAAACACCTTTGTTTCACTCTCACATGACTCCCCATCTCCCCAATCTTCCAAATCTGGAGAGATTTTGTAATGAACAATAGTCTGTTGTTCATTACATTTATACTGGAGAGTTAACGAAATATTTTTCATTACATTGATATTACGGCCCTTTCTTGGGCATTTCCGTTGATTCTGACTTTTGGCCACCCACATTTTTTCAGTTTGCTTTAATCCTTGATTCCTTGACCACAAATAGACGTTTGGCCATTTAAAGTTAAGAAATTCCATAGAAGAAAGATTATATATCTGCCAGAATGCAAAACAGAAAATTATCGCTGAGAATGATTCCACTGCAAATTAATTTAAAAAAAATCAGAAATTCTGTTGAAAATTTTAAAAGTAGAACCGTGGAAAAAAATAATAATAATAGAACTGTTGGAATCTCTTGTCCTAGCTGCCTAAACAAAATTCTACTTAAAATCTCTCAAAATACTTGACTACTGGAAATTATAGGTGGTGGTTAGTGGCTCATACATTTGCCAACAAGGTTTCATTTCTGAACACAGGTATCTAATACATCTTTGAACATACATCTCTAAGTACCAGTAGCCACAACCATTTTTCCATTATAATTTATGAAGATGTGGTAAGGAACAATGACCATTAGATTCAGGTATAGCCATCAATCTAGAGACGCCTTTTACTGGTCGAGGTCTTGCCATCTCATTGAGGTTGAGAAACAAATTGGAAAAGGATCATACATAGAAGGCAATAAACTATTAAACAGAGTCTGAACACCTATGGTCGACATGGGTTGCTGCTATATCAAAAAATCAAAATTCTTGTGATAACCGACCATCAAGAAGTTGTAATTATCCATTGAATAGGGGTGTCATTCTTTTCATTATCCTTGTAGGCAATGTTTTAAAACTCGAACTCAGACTCGGAATCAGTCGAGGGTCAACTTGGACTCGCTAATGAATCAATAATGACTTGGCTGATTTGAATTTAATGACTCGGTTTACTCAAAATTACATAAAATATTTAAATTTTAAAGATTCTAATCCATGATTCCAAAGTATTAGAGACAAATATCCAAAGTCTGCTCATGTATATAGTTATATACCATATAAGGGTGAATATATGAAAATGGCACAAAGTGTATTGTGCAACAGTGAAATACATATCTGGAACAAAATACATAATCAACGAGGCCTAAATGGCTTGTAGAGTTCAAAAAACAACATGCTATGATGATTACATCATACATCATACATGTCATTGATCAACATGATCAATAATCAAACTCATCATTACTGCTAGAACTAGAAGTAGAACTAGAATCAAGACTAGCAATGGCATCATCATCTGGCTCAAGCTCGGGCTCCTCAAGGTCATCTACAACTGCAGTAGTAGAAGTAGTAGTACTAGCTGAATGACTAGAAGCACGAGGTTAGGGTTCATCTTAAAGCTTTAGGGTTAGGGTTAGATTCTAAGTTGCACGAAATGAGGAAAGTTGGAAACAGGGACAAGTTTCCGATGAGCAAGGACATTTAAAAAATGAATTTGAAACATAAATCTTAAAGCATACATGTCGATGAATCATTGCCTATATTGAAATCCCATTCATCAATAACACCCTATGCCTATATTGAAATCCTATTCTAGGCTCTAGTCCTTGCCTCTACCTTGAATCTCAAAGTTGATCCTCCAAGGACATTAGTCAACGACTCAACACTGTACACTTTTTTTGAAACTTCCTAATCCAATTGTTAAAATAAGGTAGAAAAAGCTTCTTGTTGCCGCCTAATACACACTTGGGGGGAATGCGACAGGAAACCTTCAAGCCGCTCAGTGTGTCCTTGGGGGAAAGTGAGAATCAAGTGCTGTCACCTGATTACTCGACTCCTCTGTCTAGGCCACTCCTAGCGAAGCCAAGGGGGGTGGTCCCTATAAAAGAAACTATGGCTTTTAAACTATATAAAGAAAAGAGTAAAAGCTATTCTAGGAGTTAACGATGGATGATGAAAATATTACAACAAGGAAACCAATTGCAATTTATTTAAGTATAACAACACATGATAGGAAAGATATTCACGACATTTTATAGATTTAACTTAAACAAAGATAATATGCAATGACCAATGCCGAGATTGTAAGTGCGATTGCTGCTGTGTTGTGTTGTGAAAGTATTGCAAAGTCTTGTTGTAAATTTTAAATTATTAATGAGTATTGAAGGAGTGGGTTGATTTTTTAGTTTTGCGCAACTCAGAATCGCTCCTTCGAATTGGGCGTTGTGACGGCTATACCAAGTGTCCAACCAGCCGAGGATAAACCTACTTACGAAGTTACGACAGCCTGCTGACTCTATAGTTAGCCTCACTTGACCTCCCGAGTTCTAAAGATTGAATCGTTGAAGGATTGTCCTATTAACACTAGTCACTCTATGTCATTTTCTGATTGACCCAACTGTTCAGACTAAGCTACAACGGTCAAGAGCATACTTTGGATTTCAAGTCTTGGTAAATTTTATTAAACTTTGAAATGTGAGTTGCTTAACTAATCTACAACCCAAGGGTCTCTTTTCCACACACCAAAAGGTGCAGTACTTTGGGAAAGCAAGGGCTCAAATTTAATTGCAATTTTTTTTAAAAATCGTAAAATATGAACAAAAGCAAAAAAAAAGGAAAATCTAATCGAACAGTCTTCCGTGGACGGATTGTGTGCTGTGATGTTATCTAATTACTATTTGCATAACAGAACTAAGCTAAAGCGAAAAAAAAACCGAAAAAATGCAAAAAACGCAGAAACCCCCTAGGGGGATGGGGCAGGCACTGGAATAGCCTGCTTTGCTTTTTTATTTTTTCTGTTACATCAACCCAACTAAAGAAATACTGTTGGTCCTTTATGAATAGGCACCAAAGCAATTTACAAATGCTAGAAAGAAAGAGGAAAGGTAAAACTAGCTCTTCAGATGGTCACAAAAGCTTCCAAATCTCAGTTTTTGACCATTTAATTGTTCAAACCTGCTAAAATATTAGAAAAACCAGCGAGCTAAATTACTCTTAAAAGAGCCAAAAAACACTTAAAAAATGTCTTTGGCCATACTAAAAAAATTTGCAAAACATTTCTTAATGAAACTAATGAAAGAAAACCAAAAAACAACTAAGGCAAGCTAGAAAGCTTGCCTTCTTGGGGTCTTTGCTTGCCTCTTTAAGAGATGGCAAGCAAATCAATAGCACTATACTTGCTTGATAAAACTTTAACAATTTGAAAGCTATTATATCTTTGCTTCTTTTAGATCTACTTTAAACTTTTGCAAAGGAGAAGAAAGCAATCTAGATCTAAATAAATAATGAAACTATTAGGTTCTTTAGATTGCTACTTGTTTAGATCTATTAATCAAATAAATTTTTGAAACAAGATTTAAAATTTAGATGGAACGGTAACCAAGAGAGAAAAGAGTAAGGTGGGTCTAGAAGTTTGAACCCATGGGGGTTGAGTATTGAAGAAGGGCTATGGAGTCTCCTTCTTGATGCATCGGTGGGATCGATCGCTTTGTTTAGATCTACTGAATGAAAAGAAGAGCTAACATGTTCATCCACTCCTTCAGCTTAGGCAACCTGCAAAATCACTACAACACTAACAAAGGGGATAAGAGCATATGCGTAAATAAGTAAAAGAAAGCATAGAAGCAATGTATTCAAGCAAGAAATCACACTATCTCAAGCATTCTATTATTATTGACAAAGCAAGTAACCTACAAAGCATTACTTACAGAGCTTTATGAAAGATAACTTCCCTTTAAAAGACATATAATCCCAACAAAAGTCAACACTAGAGTAAGCCTCCAAAGCCTTCTTTATTGAATCTCAAAAAATATTACAGACTGTATGAGCAGAGGTTCGACCTTCCAATCCTGAAAGAGGTGAACCATGCTCTCTTAAATAAGAAAATACATGCAAGAGGGGGCGCTAATCCCAAGGAGGGTGCATGAGATGATGAGGGTGTCCAACTAGTTGTGATAGATCCTGACTGAAACCTGATTGGAAGCCAATTGATGGAGGTTGCGCCACCTTTGGATGAGGTAGGTGACCTCAACCTCGTAGAAATCACCACCAATCACAAGATGCCAACAAGCAAAGTCGCCATGCAAGATGAGGGGGCATTTCCCAAGAGGAAGTTAACTAGATCTTCACCGAATTGACTGGATCTGTCTATTTCGGAGCTTAGATCACCTTTAGTTAACTGCTCAATGACTTTAGTTGAAGCTCAGTTCAACTCCGGACACTTTCCATGGATTTCGGAATTTGTCTTTTCCTTTATTATGTCTTAATTTGACATTTATTTTGTCTTTTTTTGGGTTTGTCAAACAAATACCATCTTTTTAGATAAATAATTGCTCAAAACTTAGGAAAAATGGGTTTATGGGTTAAATGGGTGCTCTAGCTTAGAAAACGAGCATCCCATTGTCATATTTTTCCCACAAACCACTTAATTATTACATTTTGAATTTTTTCAAAACTTAAAAAAAAACACCTAGGGACCTAGTACATGACCATATGACTTTATTTAAGTGTCTAGCGTGTTTATATAGTTGACACATGAACTTTAATAACCCCCCAAGCCCTAACTACCAACTTGGGCATTCTAGCTTTGGAGGTGTAGGAGAAAAACTTGTTAATTATACTCGGCTAAAGGCAAAGCATAATTGACAAGGGAAAAAACTCCTTGGAATAGCCTCATTGGTTGCCAAGTATTAGGAAGCCAAGTTACTTACAAGACTCCCATGCTAGCACACTTTATTACAAACCCCGTGGGGTATGGACATGCGATAAAAAATTAAAAAGGGAGCCCTGAAAAATCCTGATTTGAACTTCTGAACACTGAAATGCACAAGTATTTGTGCAAACTTTGGCAGCTCTCTGGAAGTCCAACTGAGTGCAACTCAGGTGGTAACACTTCCCATGCTTAATAACTTAATGAGTGATTTTCCTTGAGTGAAGAGTACTGTTATCACACCATAGTAGCAGGGCTACTATTCTTGCTTAGCAGATATCTGCACATTCCAGAGCTTATATTATTCAGAGCTTGGCTATGATGACTTTATATTTTGAGATCACTCATGATCAGAGTAGTGTATTATTCAGACTTATGTTAGACCTTGTGTCAAGGCTGAGCCTTGAGAGTTTAGGTTTGATGATCGATGTGACCCTTTATCCCATACAGTTTCAATTCAGTGCCTAGAGATGTATTGCAGCAGTGTTTCAGATGATATATGATGATTATTCTTGTGATGATGTTGTATGACCTATGGATGCTTTATCATTTGACTGTGGATTATTATCTTGTTGCTTTAGTCATGTTCATAGCATTGGCTTGGTATATAATTCATGTTGTGGCAAAATGTGTAAAACTTAAAATGGACTATCTTGATGATGAACTATAAAATGGACATTTACTTGCACATTTAGGTTGTTTGACAAAACTCACTGGTTTACCACCTTACATAGATATGGTCTTTCTTGACACTAGTTGTCTGCTAGCCTAGGCTCCACTTTCACTTGACTCCATCCATCCATGACTTTCCTTATTTGGCTTTAACCCTTGACTTGTCTTACTTGACTTTCTGGTATTAAGGAGTTCCCCTTTTTCTACCTCTGTGTTTGGACCACATCCTTGTATGTTTAGTGTCTCGGCTCTGAGTTGGTGACAAAACTTGCCTTTGGTGAGTTGGATTGTAGGCTTAAATCATTCTGGTCGGTTGTCCCGATGTTTGGCACTGGCTCGAACTCCGCCTAGTCACTTGAGATGTTGTTGGCTAAAATTGAAAGCTCATGTACTACTTATGGAAACTTATATAGATTCTCCGATGGAAACTAAAAAGGGCAAGAGCGATGAACTGCTAAAAATACTCCTCGAAGAGTATAAGAAAGGTACAAAAAGCAATGGTTCTTAAATGCTATATCTAAACAATTGCTGACCTTATATGTATATGTAAACATGCCCTGGATGCAAGCTGCAATTAGTTGTGCTTATCAGCACACCTGAGATCCGAAGGGTTATGTAGGCCAAAAAGGCCATGAAATGAAATTGAATGATCCTAATGAACTTGGATCAACTTGATGTAGACATGATGCCTAAGTTGAATAAGCACTCTCTAAACAACTTACCCATTTGTGAGGCACAACCATCCCTTGTGTTATTTTGTCCAGCACAGAGTTTGTAGTTTCCCCTTTCTCCCAGTCCAAAGTATCTTT
This sequence comes from Larix kaempferi, assembly GCA_027924585.1. NCBI lineage: Eukaryota > Viridiplantae > Streptophyta > Pinopsida > Pinales > Pinaceae > Larix > Larix kaempferi. The sequence continues at coordinate 9,840,175 of BSBM01000767.1, read as the reverse complement.
TAGTTGAGTTTAGACAAGTCACCCCCTTTGCCCAACCTTGTTCCTAGCCTTAATCCTTCACTAGCAGTTTGACCATGTCCAATGGGTGAGTTTGTCATTTAAACTATTATGCAAGTAATTATAAATAACAACGGAATATGCTAACATGATTACTGCCACTGAATGGATGCTATACTTTAAGTTAAGTTGTGAGTATGATTAGAGGAGCATGTCTTAGTCTATTGAGATAATTTATCCTTGGTTGTATATTGACCTAGTCATACCCAGTTTGACTATGGTCATTTCTTGGGATCCGTGATGATGTGGGCCATATATACCTATTGATGATGATGGATGGTCCCACATACTCTTGATGATGATGCTATATGATGGACATATGATTCATATGATGATTGATGCAGTTCAACAGGTTTTATTATTACTTCAAATCATCAGATTATGCACTGTCCATATATGATGGACCCTACAGTTAGCCCATCAGGGCATCCCATGGTATATACATTCTTAGTAGATTTGGGTCTTGGATCCAATGAGACACTTATCTTTCAGTTCCGGGCACTTCTAACAGTGATAGATGCAGTTTTACACTTGACCAGATTTGGGGCTAATTCCCCAGCCTGAGCAACATGGGCCATGAGAGGCCAGTTCACCTAGGGCGCTATATGAGGAGGGGGTGGTCTAGCCACTTGTTATTACCATTTATCCCATTTTTTGGAGAGCCTAGTGGGCTCAGTTTGATAGCGCAGGTTCCCTAGGAGGCAGTTTCAGCACTTTCACAGTTACCGAGGCAGTCCAGAAATGGGATAAAGGGGTCACTGAGGAATTCGATTTAGGCAATTGAGGCAGGTTTTTGGCACTTGGTTTTTACAGAGGTCTTCCAGGGTGAACCCCCTATCTTCCAGCCAGTTTTCATCATTTGGGTGGGTCCACAAAGGCCACAGGAGGCCTTTTACTACTTGTCTGTCACAGATTTTGAGGACAGATTTGATCATTTGTATTTATTTTGGACATATTATATTATTTTATTGTGCCATGGGGATGAGCTAGCAAGGATTGATGCCTCCTAGCCCCACCATGTGCTTCATGAGTCATGTCCTAGTCATATGAGGTGGGCCCATTGTATTTTGCCCCCTTTAGAGGATGACGTCACCCTCACTTTGTACAATGTAGCTATGACGTCATCACCTTTTGAGTGATCCATGTGATATATTGTTATGGTTCATTATTAGCCATTGATTATGTATTGAGATCTTTTAATCTCAACCACTCATTTTTTGTAAAGTGGTTTTGAGATCTAGGGTTTTGGTCTTTGTTATCCTATATAAGGAGGAGACCCCCTATTGTATAGCTCACCTTTGGAGTTCTGGAATATTGGAATAGAACACTTCTTTGTGGAGCATATTTCTCTTGTTTTGTGGATTCTCTTGCATCTTGAGTATACAGTATCTCTTCTATGTATCATTGTGGATTTTGGAGCTACATCTTGTTTTCTTGCAGGGAGGCCGAATTGGTGGAGAGGAGGACGATTTGAAGAGGATTATTGTTGGAGGGATCCACATATTTTCTCTTGGGTTGATCTTGGTGACAGGGAGTATCATTATTGTATCTTTGTGACATAGTTGATGCTTTCTATTACATCTTTCCATCATTTTCATAATCATCTTACTTGGCTTGTTTCACTTGATCTTGTCTTGTAGGAGGAGGACGATTTGGCATCTTGGAGGAGGACGTTTTTGCTTGGAGCTCTTAGATCTCACTCTTGAATATACACATAGGACAATTTGCAAGGTGGCCATAAGCAATTGAGGTAAGTTCTACAAGGTATGTGCCTAGATCCATCCATTCTTTTTCATTGGTCACAAACCCTTAAAAGTCAAAATCCTCATTTTTGTTTTTCTTAGATCTACTTGGATTTAGCCTAGCTTTTGGAAAGATATTGAAAACCCACCTTTATAGTATCCACGACAATTCGGATCTATAGTTTGGTGGTGATTGGGTTCCATTTGACACATTTTTCAAGGCAAAATAGCCCTCTTGAGGCAAATCGCACCCCTTGGGAGAAGCTAATTGGGTTAGATCCAACACATGGTTAGTTGAGATCTCACTTGATTCATACTCTCTTCACTTGATAACCTACCCCTAGTGTCTCACTTCATTGATTTTCACCTTGTGGGCCCCATTCCTCATTTTGAGGGTTGTGTCCCACTTGGGTCAATTTGGTGATGCACTTTATATCTCAGATCTATGGAGATCTAGCCATTGGATCACTTTGATTTTCTAGATCCACATTGATAATTGCCTAAACTACCCGGATCTAAAGTTTGGTGGCCATTGGACTTGATTTGATGCACTTTTCCATGCATTTAGCCCTCCTTGGGCAAAGTTGCACTCCTTGGGGGTTTGAGTTTGTCCACTTCTAGGACGTGGGTGGTTGAGATCCCATTGGATTTGAAACGAGCATACCTTGAAACCTACATCTAGTGTCTCACTTTGTGAAGTTCTGCCTTGGGGGTAGCATTCCTTGTTTTTGGGATTGTTGTCCACTTGGGTCACCTAGTGAAACATTAGATCTAGTAAGATCTAACCATCCAATCTACTTGATCTTGAACAATACCCTTGATTTGGATCTTAGGTGTCCTGATCTACATGTTGACACCCTTTTGACTCCATATGCCTATCCATTTCAAGGCACTAGTCCACCTAAGGCAATTCACACTCCTTGGGAGTAGTGTCAAATGCTAGATCCCATATGTGGGTATCTCTAGTTTCATCTTAGATCTATAGATCTACTCTTTGCATACCCCTTGGTACCATTTGCACCCCTAGCTTCACCTTGTGGGTCCCATTTGAACCATTTCCATATCCCAAGGAAGTGGGTCCCACATGTGTCTTTTATGGTACTAGATCTTGTTATCTAATCTCATCATATGGCCTAAATCATTCATTGGTTGAAACACTAGTCACTCCTTAAGCCTCTTTCAACCATACTTAAACTTCTAGGTCCACCTAACCTTGCATTGGTTTCTGTAACTCATCTTTCACACTTCCCTAGAAACCTTTGTCTTGGTCCAATCACCTTTGATTGGCTATAGGGTCTCCCCCTTGGTCTTGATTCATCTTGATCTAAAGTGAAGAGTGCCTCGGTTGACGTGACTCCCAACTTGCATTGGGAATCGTGGCATCTCTTGGGTCACCTATTTAGTTGTCCATCTCCTCTACCATCTTGGATGGGATACCTTTAGGGACAATTACAAGTTGTGTGATAACATTTTTGGCGCCATTGCCAGGGAGGTAGAGGCTTACCTTAGGTGTTTGCGAGTATCCATGCATAGCTCATATCTTATCGCATTCGGATTAATCTAGATGGTTATCATATTTATCCTTAATTCAAACATAGCCATCTTGTTGCCACTCATTCTCTCCCTGCATTTTAATGACATACATTTTGGTAGAAGAGTTTTAAAGTCTACCTAGCAACTCCACATAAGTGACTCCACTGGTGATCGATCCTATCATTATCTAGAACCCATGGGGTGCATCATTTCGTATTTAGGTTCTTGATTTAAAAATAAAAATAACAAAAAAATAAAAATAAAAAAATTTGCCATCCATGGCTGCTTCTGAGCGGCCTAGGACTTTCGATCGTTTGAAAGTTTTTGACTTCTCGAAAATTGTTGGGTATCCTCATCAAATCCTTGATCAAGCCCGTGAAAGGTTGTCTAAATTCGATGGAAGTCATGAAGTATCTGCTAAAAGACACCTTGAACTTTTTAGGGAAATTATTAAAGAGTTATCCATAACCCATGAGGATGTGTCTATGAAACTATTGGCTTCATCTTTCAAAGAAAGAGCTGAGCTTTGGTTTTTGAATTTGAAGGCCAATAGCATTTCCGGATATGACCTGTTCGAAAATAAATTCCTAGAAGAATGGGGAAGTGAATTCGATGATATATATTTTTCAAATCAAATCCAAGATCAAAACCTTCCCCTCTCTGATCCTATTGTTGAATCAAGTAATAATCAAATATCAACATCCGGTGATGACCCCTCCTGCCCAACTTCTTTTGAGGATAAGTCTTCCACTTTTGAGTCAATCGAAATTCAAATCCCTAATCATTGTATAAATCATAAGATTTCAAATTTCATTTTAGATAGCCCTAGTCTTGCTTCTGAGGAAATTTCCGAAGTTGAGCTTTTAATCAGTAAGTCTATTGAAGTTTCTTCCTAAGAGAAACTCATTAGTCATTCTATTTTTAGTGATCATTCAATTCCTTATCACCTTATGGAAGAAGAAGAAAGTAGGGACATAGATCAAGATCATTTAGTAGTGATTTCACGTGATCATTGTGCAAATAATCACGATATTTTAAATGAAATTGTTAATTTCCCCCCTAATCAATTAAATGAAAATGATCACTTATCCTCTTGTAATTTTAATGACAAATTAATAAAAGATCAATCTCAAGATGAGGAAGAGTTAATAAATCACATTAGGCATTCTAATCTTTGTTCCACTTCTTATAATGAATCTTTAAATTTTTCTTCTTTCATCTTTAATCAATATAACTTAGAGTTAGATAGTTATGGTCAATCTTGTCCACAGATTGTAAATATTAAACTTGATCAAAAGCTTGAAATTATTCCTAGAGTAAAGAGTGTTTTCTTTTGTCAAAATCCAAGGTCAAACTTGTTTATCCATTTGGGAGAATTTTCATATTTGCAATCCACCCCCCCTTCCCCAACTTTTTCAATCATCTTTGGGTTGGTGCTCTGGTCGATCTTTTACCTTGGAAATTTTCAATAGGAAGTATAAGCATGATTACATGATTGGAGAAAGAGCATTTCATTTCCCTTTTCAGTCACCTCAGAACAATGATTTTTGTTGTCAAATTATCAATCATTCTTGGTGGCTAGAAAATGTGTTTAAAGATCAATTTCATCTTTTCTCCATTTTTGAGCATCAAGTGGGTCTGGTTTTGATTTTTCATCTTTTAAGCCTTGATCTGTCCCCACTTGGTTTTTATTTGATCATCAGTCCCAAGGAGAACCGGATTGAATATGCAAGAGAAGTGAGTGGGGAAAGTAGTTTATTAAATCAAATGCCATGTGTTTTCCCTCCATCAATTTTAAACAATCATTTGCATAAATTTTATGATCCTATCAGTTCTTTGATGGAGGATGTCTGCAGCAGTCAATATTCTCCTTGGCATGATTTCATTTTGCACCATTCAAATCCTTCTTCAATTTCTGAACAAGTCAGGAAGATTGTACTCTCAATTTCATTAATCTTTAATCCAATCTTGACTTGTTTTATCAGCAAAAATCAAAGAGAAATCATTAATTTATTTGATGAATGGTTGCACTGGATCTATGATTTTACCTAGCATTTGGTTTGACTGGTTAGAGTAGGGTAGGTAGTTTTCTGAATAAGCTCACTTGAGCAGTAGGGTTTGTGTGCTTTTAATTTTTCTGTATGCTGAGTATTGCCATTTTTCATTTCTTCTTGAGTTGTCTGTTTGATTTTGTCTTCCTGCTGAGTCGTTGATTGAGTTGAGCCTTGCTCCTTCCTAAGCTTGTCTCACCTCCTGCATGCATTGAAGAGTGATTAGTTTTCTGTGTTATTTTTGGCTGCCTATGCAAGTTGAGTGAGTGTGCTTGCCTGGAAAGTCTTTTTGTCGTCCTGCACAAATAAAAGAAAAAATGAACGATGAATAAAGCTTATATGCCATGTTAGCTTAAATTTTTCTTTTATGCATTTCAGTTTCTGTTTTAGAGTAGATTTCAGTTTCAATTTTGATTTATATATCTCCCATACATGCTCCATGAGGTATTCTAGTGTTTGTGAGCGCAGGTACAGGTGCAAAATAAAAGCTGAAAGCAAGGATGTTGCAGTGCTGGATTGAAGATTGTTGCAGAGCAGTTCGAGACTAAAGATTCTGAGGTCCTCAAGCGCTCTCTCCCTTAGAGCACTTGTCCCAGCTGGAGCCAGATGTTATCACATCATAGTAGCAGGGCTACTATTCTTGCTTAGCAGATATCTGCACATTCCAGAGCTTGGCTATGATGACTTTATATGTTGAGATCACTCATGATCACAGCAGTGTATTATTCAGACTTATGTTAGACCTTGTGTCAAGGCTGAGCCTTGAGAGTTCAGATTTGATGACCGATGTGACCGTTTATTCCATACAGTTCCAGTTCAATGCCTAGAGATGTATTGCAGCAGTGTTTCAGATGGTATATGATGATTATTCTTATGATGATGTTGTATGACCTATGGATGTATGATCATTGACTGTGGATTATTATCTTGTTGTTTTAGTCATGTTCACAGCAGTAGCTTGGTATATATTTCATGATATGGCAAACTGTATAAAATGGACTATCTTGATAATAATTTAAAATGAACTTTTTACTTGCACAGTTAGGTTGTTTGACAAAACTCACTGGTTCACTACCTTGCATAGATATGGTCTTTCTTGACACCATTTGTCTGCTAGCTTAGGCTCCACCTTCACTTGACTCCATCCATCCATGACTTTCCTAATTTGGCTTTAAACCTTGACTTTTCCTACTTGACTTTTGTTAGGAACCCATGTCTTTACTTTGTTAGTATATTGTTGTTGGACGCATATGCTTTGTAAGTCGTCCCGTAGTATTTGTTGATCCATAGTTTATATTAGCCAATAGTATTGACCCATAGTATTGGACGCATATGCTTTGTAAGTCGTCCCATAGTATTATATGTCCCATGGTTTTGATTCATAGTATTGGCGGCTAGACTTAGCCCATGGTTTGTATTGACACATAGTATTGACCCATGGTATTGGTTCCTAGACTTAGTATATAAGTGTGTGTTGAGGCCTTTGAAGGCACGGTGAAGTTAATTGTATTGAGCTTGCTCAAAGGAGGTTGCCCCCTCGAAGTGGCCCGTGATCAATATAAAAGTGATTCTGAGTTCTATTATTTCTGATATCTTATGTATTTGCATTAATTAATTATTGCAGGTTCATCACATCTGGTATCAGAGCACTTTCTTGGGCTCGTTGGGTGGAATTTCTGCCAAATTTTTTTTTCGCATCTGTTGCAACTTCGGATTTGGGAATAATCCCTATCCGCTTAACTGTGGGAAGTACTTGGGCATAAGCCCTAAAACTCATTGTGAGGAGTACCACAAGAACCCCAAAGTAGCTGGCCCATTGAGAGGACCTGCCAGCGAAAAGGGCAACGACCCCTATCTGATTGACTAGTTCCCACCCGTGAGGTAAACCAAGAGCTGTTGTTTGTGGCAAAGCGGTTATTAGTTTTACCTAAGCTGTGGAGTGAGGGGTACTTCCCCAATACGCAAGCCGTCAGACAGCATTGGTGGTCGAGTGAAACACCTGAACTGTTAGGAAGCCGTACATACCTGGGGTCCATATCTATTTTCAGTTGAACTGTTGCCGATCACTTCCGCTCCAGATCCAGCCATTTCAGATCTATTCTGAAAGTCGTTCCAGATCCAGTCGCCGTTTCAGATCCAACCGTTTTTTATCCCTTCCGCGCCGCTGTTGTCGATCCATTTTTGAAAAAAAAATAAATAAATAAAAAAATTAAAAAAAATAAAAAAAAAAATCCAAATTTTCGGCCATATCTCCCTTATTTCAACTCTGTTTTCCTTGAAACTTCACTGACATCCCTGCAATTCCATTCTGCATATTTCATTCCTAAAGACTCTATCCCAAATTCCACTTCCCAAGACCAGAAATCCCACATTTGTCTATTTTTAGGGTCTGCCATAACTTCTTCAAGTTCCACCCGATTGCCTTCAAATTTTACCACAGAGTTCCCGCTTCTGAAATCCCCATTTTTTGCTTCCCTGTCCCTCAGAAAGTGTCGAAAACCTAGTCAAATCCCAATTACCCCTTCGAGTTTTTCCCAAATCCAAATTTCCCCTTACTAAATAAGCTTGTGTTTGTGTTTTTCTATCCTTCCCCCCCCCCCCCCCAACAAAAAACAAAAAAAAATGACTGGTTATGGTTGTCACTCGCACAGGAGCAAACACCATGGAGGAAGCACTTGCAGCCTGTTATCACACCATAGTAGCAGGGCTACTATTCTTGTACAGCAGATATCTGCACATTTCAGAGCTTCCTTTATTCCAGAGCATGGCTATATATTTTGGATCACTCATGATCAGAGCAGTACATTATTCAGATTTTATAACCTTGTGTCAAGGCTGAGCCTTGAGAGTTCAGATTTGATGACTGATGTGACCACTTATCCCATTACAGTTTCAGTTCAGTGCCTAGAGATATATTGCAGCAGTGTTCAGATGATGCATGATGATGATTATTATGATGATGTTGTATGATCTGTGGATATGTTCTCACTGACTGTGGATTATTATCTTGTTGATTTAGTCATGATCATGGCATGTGCTTGGTATATTATTCCTGATGTGGCAAACTATTTAAAATGAACTGTAAATCATAAAATGGACAATTGCTTGCACTTTTAGGTCATTTAACAAAACTCACTGGTATTTCACCTTACATAGACATGGTCTTTCCCGACACTGGTTGTCTGCTAGTGTAGGCTCCATATTCACTTGTCTCCATCCATACATGACCTTCCTGTTTGACTTTAAACCCTGACTTGTCTCATTTGACTTTCTGATACCGAGGACTTCCCCATTTTTCTACCTCTGTGTTTGGACCGCATCCCTGTTTATTCAGTGTCTCGGCTCTGAGTTGGTGACAGAACTTGCCTTTGGTAAGTTGGATTGTAGGCCTAAATCATTCTGGTCGGTTGTCCCGATGTTTGGCATTGGCTCAAACTCCCCCTAGTCACTTGAGATGTTGTTGGCTAAAACTGAAAGCTCATGTTCTACCTATGGAAACTAAAAAAATTCGCCCATGGAAACAAAAAAAAGGGCAAGAGCAATGAAAAGCTAAAATACTCCTCGAAGAGTATAAGAAAGGTCTAAAAAGCAATGGTTCTTAAAAGTTGTATCTAAACAATTGCTGACCTTATAAATATGTGAAAAACATGCCCTGGATGCAAGCTGCAACTAGTTGTGCTTCTCAGCACATCTGAAATCCGAAGGGTTATGTAGGCCAAAAAGGCCATGGAATAAAATTGAATGATCCTAATGAACCTGGATCAACTTGATGTAGACATGATGCCTAAGTTGAATAAACACTCTCTAAACAACTTATCCATTTGTGAGGCACAGCCATTCCCCGTGTTTTTTTTGTCCAACACAGAGTTTGTAGCTTACCCCTTCTCCCAGTCCAAAGTATTTTTGAGTTAAGTTAGACAAATCAAACCCTTGGCCCAACCTTGCTCCTAGCCTTCATCCTTCACTAGCAGTCTGACCATATCCAATGGGTGAGTTTGTCATTTGAACTATTGTGCAAGTAATTTATTATAACAACGGAATATGTTAACTCGATTAATGCCACTGAATGGAATTTATACTTTGAGCCTAGCTATGGGAATGATTAGAGAAACATTGTCTTAGTCTACTGATGTGATTTATCCTTGATTATATATTCTTGGGATCCGTGGTGATGTGGACCATGTATGGATGATTATTGATGATGATTTATGGTCCCACATGTTTGATGATGATATCATATGATGGACATATGATGCAGATGATGTTTGATCCAGTTCAGCAGGTTTATTATTATTTCAGTTCAGCAGATTATACATTATCCATATATGATGGACCCTACAGCTGGCCCATTAGGGAAACCCAGGGTGTATGAGTACTCATTCCTAGTGGATTTGGGTCTTCTGGATCCATTGAGACACTTATCTTTCAGTTCCGGGCACTTCTGACAGTGATTGATGCAGTTTTACACTTGTTGACCAGATTGGGGGCTGATTTCCCAGCCTGAGCAGCAGGGGCCCCGAGAGGCCAGTTCACCTAGGGCGCTGATGATGGAGGGGGTGGTCCAGCCACTTGTTATTACCATTTACCCCCCCCTTCCGGAGAGCCTGGTGGGCTCAGATGGACAGCGCTAGCACCCTAGGAGGCAGTTTTGGCACTTTCACAGTTCCCGAGGCAGTTAAAAAATGGGATAAAGTGGTCACTGAGGAAATCGATTTGGGCAATTGAGGCAAGGTTTTGGCATTTGGTTTTCACAGAGGTCTTCCAGGGTGGCATCACTACCTTCCAGCCAGTTTTCACCATGTGGATATGCCCGGATTGATCACAGGAGGACATTTACTGCTTGACTGTCATGGATTCTGAGGACAGTTTTGGTCATTTTTATTATATTGGACATATTTTATTATTTTATTGTGCCTTGGGGTGAGCTAGTAAGGATTGATGCCTCCTAGCCCCACCATGTGCTTATTTTATTATGTCCTAGTCATCATGAGGTGGATTATTGTACTTTTTACCCCTCTAGTGGGATGACGTCACCCTCCATTGTACCATTTAGTGAGGGCGCTATTGTTATTTTGAGTGATCCATGTGATATATTGTTATGGGTCATCTTAGCCATTGATTGTATGATGAGATCTTATAATCTCAACCACTCATTTGATGTAGTATTATGAAGTGGTATAGGGTTTTGGTCTTTATTATCCTATATAAGGAGGAGACCCCCCATTGTAAAGCTCACCTTTGGAGCTCTGGAATATTGGAATAGAAGATTTTTTGTGGAGCACATCTCTCTTGCATTGTGGATTCTCTTGCATATTGAATATACAGTATCTCTTCTATGTATCATTGTGGATTTTGGTGTTTTTGCTAACCTTTTGACAGGAAAGTCGAATTGGAGAGAGGAGGGCGACTTTTTGAGGGTTATTGTTGGAGGGATCCACATATTCTCTCTTGGGTTGATCTTGTGACAGGGAGTATCATTATTGTATCTTCGTGACATAGTTGATGCTTTCTATTACATCTTTCTACCATTTTCATAATCATCTTGCTTGACTTGTTTCTTTGATCTTGTCTTGTAGGAGGAGGACGATTTGGCTATCTTGGAGAAGGGCGATTTGGTTGGAGCACTTGGATCTCACTCTTGAATATAAACATAGGAGAATGCTATCAACTTGCAAGGTGGCCATAAGCAATTGAGGTAAGATCTACAAGGTATGTGCCTCTTTCATCCATTCTATCTTCATTGGTCATAAAACCCTAATTAAATCAAAACCCCAAATTTGGTATTTCTTAGATCTACTTAGATCTAGCCTTGCAATTGAAAAGATATTAAAAACCCACCTCTATAGGATCCACCCCTAGTTGGATCTATAGTTTGGTGGTGATTGGCTAAAAATTGACACACTTTTCAATGCAAAAAGCCTTCTTGAACCTAAATCGATTTTCCTAAGAGAAGCTTGTTGGGTTAGATCTAGCACATGGGTAGGTGAGATCCCACTTGATTTGACATCTAGACATTTGATAACCTATACCCATATCTTTACTTTGGTGAAAACTACCTTGTGGACATCTCTCCATGTTTTAAGGGGTTGAAACCCCCTTTTGATCTTCTTGGTACCTTAAAACTTAGATCTACTAAGATCTAGCCATTGGATTCACTTGAAACTTTGAAGGAACATAGATCGGGGTACTAACATCCCGGATCTACATTTTGGTGGCCATTGGACTTGATTTGGTCCACCAAAACCCATTTTTGGACCCTCCTTGAGCAAATCGCACCCACTTGATTTTTTGAGTTGGTCCACTTCTAGGAAGTGGGTGTTGGAGATTTTTATGGATTTGGAATGCCCATGCCTTGAAACCTAGGTCTATACTGTCCTTTTGTCAAGATCCGCCTTGGGGATTGCATTCCTTGTTTTAAGGGATTGTGGTCCACTTTTGGTCATCTTTTAAAAACCTAGATCTAGTAAGATCCAACCATTGGATCTCATCCAATCCACTTGACTTGGCTTCTAGGTGTCCCGATCTACACTTTGACATCCTTCTTGACTCCATTAGCCCATCCAACAAGGCACTAGTCCTTCTCCAAGCAAGGCGCACTCCTTGGGATTAGTGTCTAACTCTAGATCTAGTACATGGGTAATCCTAGAACCAACTCCAGCTTATAGATCTAGCCTAGATCTAACTTATAGTACCACCCTTACACCTAACTTCACCTTGTGGGTCCACCTAGAACCATTTCACACTTCCCAAGACAGCTAGACCCACTTGTGTAAACACATGGTACTATACTTTGTCATCATACCCCATCATGTGGCCTAGATCATGCATAGGTTGAAATGTTAATAATCTCTTATACTTCCCTCAACCATACCTTAAACCTTAGGTCCACTTAGCCTTGCATTGGTTTCCGTAACTCATTACTTACCTACACTTAGAAACCTTTGTTTGGGTCCAATCAACTGTGATTGGGGTATAGGGTCTCCCCCTTGGTCTAGTTATACCTTGACCTAAACCGAAGAGTGCCTCGGTTGACGTGACTCCCACCTGCATTGGGAACCGTGGCATCTCTTGGGTCACCTCTTTAGTTTCCTGACTCCTCTACCGTCCCGGATGGGATACCTCTAGGGGCAACTACAAGTTGTGTGATAACATTTTTGGCGCCGTTGCCGGGGAAGGTAGAGGCCTACCCTGGTTCGACATATATTTTTCAAAACCTCTACTCCCGTTCTCTTTGCCAACATTAACATTTTTGGCGCCGTTGCCGAGGAGGTAGGGGCCTACCTTGGTTCAACACACCTTTGTGTCTCACTACCTTTCTGCACTTTAAACGACATACCTCTTGGTAGTAGAGCTTAAAAATCTACCTGGCGACTCCTAATCGTGACTCCGCTGAGGAGCGAGCTCATAGTCATCCTTACAACACGCGAAGTAAATCAAATCATTTGGAAGGAACCCCACTCACATATCACAAAAGAGATCCTAAAACCCAATCAACTAATTTCTTGTGGAAACTTGTTAACTCAGGTTCTCCAAACCGTATCTTAGGATCCCCTTTGTTCAATCCGGTTCCTCCTTTATCACCTAATCACAACTTTAGTTCAAGCCCAATCAATCCAATGGCAGGACAAGGTCAGTCAAACTCCGGTATCAACAACCAAAACAACCCTCCTGTTGCTCGTGCTTTTGGTCATAAGGCTAGAGCTTCTCCCTTAGACTTTTCTCAGATCTTGGGTGCTCCCCATAGTATGCCAGACAAGTACTTTGAAAAGATCCCGAAATTTAATGGCAACTGTGCCACCTCTATCGAGGACCACATAGACAATGTTTGGGCTCATATGGAAGCATATGGGGCTGAAAAAGAGGATGTGTTTATTAGGGGTCTCTTTGCATCCTTGGAGGGTGATGCTCGCAAATGGTTTGACCGCTTGCCTGCATCATCAATCAATGGGTATGATGTATTCACCGATAAACTCAAGCAAGAGTGGTCAGTCAAGTTAGATGGGCGTTTCCTTTTACACCAACTTTTTGACATCAAAAAGAAAGAAAATGAGTCTGTCCATGAGTTTAACCAACGCTTCGATAGGACTGTTGCCAACATCCCAAGTAACATAAGACCCCTTGACCAAGCCATCTTGATTCATTACCTTAATGCTTATGAAGGTTACCTGGGTTACCACCTAAAGGACAAAGACCCTAATAATTTGAAGGAAGCCCAAGACAATGCCAAGAAAGCTGAGGCAAATGCTGCCTCCATGGGAAAACAAAACTTCTTTGACCTAATTAGTGGACCTTCTTCCTCTAGATCTGAGCCTAAGTTTAAGAAAAGTAAGGAACCTAGCAAAGATCCCAATGAAATGATGGAGAGTATGCATGAAATGATGAAAAACTTAACCCTCCTAACTAGGGACCTAGCCAAGAATAGAGAGGGGGATAGATATAGGCAGCCCTATGGTCCTAAACCTTATTGGAATCAACAAAAGAAACCTAATGAAGGTGATAGAAGAAACCCTATGAACCAAGAACCTCCCATCATAAACTGGTCTGAAGAGCAAAAGCTGGAAGATCCTGAGTATACCACCCATGGTGATGATACTCCGGATTCTCCAAAGAACATTAATTGGGTTGATGACTTAAAGTTTGACAAAGACTTCGGAAGAATCCTAATTGATCATGAAGAAAACACCATAGAAGAAACCAACCCTAGTGGTCCCATCTATGCTACTGAACAAGTTAGTAATGATCAAGCTCCTTATAAAACTTATCAACGAAGAAAGGATGGCCCAAAGCCTATCCCTTTTAGTGAAAAGAAAAACAAAGAGTTGCCTAATCCAGTGAGTGAGCCAGTCCCTTTGCCTGAGTATGACTTCGATATCAACATCGAAAGAGAGTTAGACAAGGTTATGCATAACATTCCACTCACTGAATTAATGAAAATCCCTTCAATAAAGGAGCAAGTAGTAGAGTTTTTCGAGAGTATCCCTGAGACAGCCACGACTAGTGGTGAGGATTCATCTTCTCAAAACCCAGCACCTTGTGATGTGGTTGATGAAGAGGATGACCCTCCCATTAACATCCAAACTGCCCTATATGAGAGGAAGAATGGGGGTCATCAACCATTTTACCTTACACTACGCATAGGTGATATCCTTCTTCATAACTGTATGTTGGATTCTGGTGCCTCCATGAATGTGATGCCTTTACAAGTCATGGAAGCTATGGGATTAAAAATAACTAGACCTTATGGGAACGTTTGTGGGATTGACTCTAAACCAGTTAAAGTCTTTGGCTTGATCAAAAACCTGAGAGCTGACCTGTTTTCATGCCCCGACATATCTATGCTTATGGATATAGTAGTTATAGATCTCCCTCCATCCTATGGCATGCTCCTTTGTAGGAAGTGGTCCGCTGGGCTAGGGGGACATCTTCAGATGGATTTATCATATGCTACCATCCCCAACTCTGATGGGTCCTTGGTTAGGGTATATCGGGAGCCATTTTATGATGGACATCTTGAGAATTATGAGGATGGTGTGAGAAACACTTTTGGTGAGGGTGAGTTATTACCTGAGGGTATCTTTATGGTCATGGGTGGTCATGATGATGATCCTAGCATGGAAGAAGAGAGAATTATTGAGGTTGACCCTCAATCCATTCGGGATGTAGTATCAGAAAACCTCAGGACCTTGAACCAACCCAGTAGTGTAGGACCAAACGTTGACCAACCTACACATCCTACTCAGCTAAACACTTCGGAAGATAACTTTGATCAAATTAGAAGGGGTGAGTATATACCTAGGACAGTACATGAGTGGCTTTTCCTAGTTGACCTTAACACAGAAAGAGGAAGACAAGGCTTACCTCACATCACTCCTTGGACAAATAACAATGAAGGAACACACCTGCCCTCACCTGAGGAGAATGATGAAGAACTAATTGATTACCACTTTTCAGATGTGCCTGATCACTTGTCCCATTTGTCCTTGGAGGATGGGGTTTTAAGGCAGGTGAATGACAACTCTATGAGTTGGCAAGAACATGCCTTGATCCATGATGCCCCTGGGGAAGACTTTGCTTTGAATAATCTAGCCACTTTTCAAAAAGAACCCACTGATGCACATTTGCCTCCATACTACCCTAGCTTCCTTTTGCCTAGCGAGTTACCTAATGGTGAAGAGGATATGGATTCCACAGACACACCTTATTCTTCACCAACATCGTTGGATATGAGAGATCGAGGTACACCTAGCACAGTTCACAGGCATATGCCCATTCCTGCTGACCATCTGGAACTTTTAGAAAACATGACCATTCCTATCCCATCAGGAGAGGGTAGTAGCAGAAGTAGTGAGAATCAAAGCCCTCAACCCTTAACCCAAGTTGAAGTTTTGACCACAGGGGAAACACCAAAGAATATCATTCACCCACTGGAAGAAAATCCTCCTAGGGGAACTGTAGGAGAAGTCTTGATTGGTAGCATAGTTGTACCTTTAGACGGCAGACCTCCCAGATTTGATGAAATTCCTCCTAATAGGAATTCAAGTATAGTTACACCTCAACCTCAATGCACTTCTGATATCCAACCTTTCCCTGAACATGTTATTGAAGTCATCCCTCAATCTGTAAATCACCAAAGGTTCAAAATTGGTGATAAGGTTGTAATACCTAATGATTTATTCTATATACGATCTAGGGGATCAGGTGACTTTTGGGTTGGACCACTTACTGTTGAGCGCTGCATTGATGAGATGTGTTTTCTCACCACTGGGACTGGCCAACGCATCTTACTCCCTATCAATCAAAGGGAGCTAAGGGATTATTATCCCTGACCCTCCTTACCTTGCCTTGCATGTTTAGATTAGGTAGGTTCTGAATAAGCTCACTTGAGCAGTAGGATTTGTGTGATTTTTCTTTTTCTGTGTGCCGAGTTTTGTCCCGTTCTTCTTTTTCTGCCTGAGTTGAGTCTTGCTCCTTCCTAAGCTTTTCTCTTCTCCTGCATGCATTTAAGAAATTATAGTTAGCATTTCTATTGTTAGCTGCCTGTGCTGGTTGAGATTTGCCTGATTTAAGAAGTATCCTTTTCCTCCTGCACAGTAAATAAAAATAAGAATAATGTATGCCATGTTAGTTTATATTTATATTTTGACGCATTTTCAGTTTATGCTTTAGATTAGTTTTCAGTTTTATTTTATATTTGTCCCATACATGCTCCATGATGGTATTCTAGTGTTTGTGAGAGCAGGAACAGGTGCAAGATAAAAGCTGAAAGCAAGGATGGTGCAGTGCTGGATTGAAGATTGATGCAGAGCAGTTCGAGACCAGATATTATGAGGTTCTCAAGCGCTCTCTCCCTTAGAGCACTTGTCCCAGCTGGAGCCAGATGTTATCACACCATAGTAGCAGGGCTACTATTCTTGTACAGCAGATATCTGCACATTTCAGAGCTTCCTTTATTCCAGAGCATGGCTATATATTTTGGATCACTCATGATCAGAGCAGTACATTATTCAGATTTTATAACCTTGTGTCAAGGCTGAGCCTTGAGAGTTCAGATTTGATGACTGATGTGACCACTTATCCCATTACAGTTTCAGTTCAGTGCCTAGAGATATATTGCAGCAGTGTTCAGATGATGCATGATGATGATTATTATGATGATGTTGTATGATCTGTGGATATGTTCTCACTGACTGTGGATTATTATCTTGTTGATTTAGTCATGATCATGGCATGTGCTTGGTATATTATTCCTGATGTGGCAAACTATTTAAAATGAACTGTAAATCATAAAATGGACAATTGCTTGCACTTTTAGGTCATTTAACAAAACTCACTGGTATTTCACATTACATAGACATGGTCTTTCCCGACACTGGTTGTCTGCTAGTGTAGGCTCCATATTCACTTGTCTCCATCCATACATGACCTTCCTGTTTGACTTTAAACCCTGACTTGTCTCATTTGACTTTCTGATACCGAGGACTTCCCCATTTTTCTACCTCTGTGTTTGGACCGCATCCCTGTTTATTCAGTGTCTCGGCTCTGAGTTGGTGACAGAACTTGCCTTTGGTAAGTTGGATTGTAGGCCTAAATCATTCTGGTCGGTTGTCCCGATGTTTGGCATTGGCTCGAACTCCCCCTAGTCACTTGAGATGTTGTTGGCTAAAACTGAAAGCTCATGTTCTACCTATGGAAACTAAAAAAATTCGCCCATGGAAACAAAAAAAAGGGCAAGAGCAATGAAAAGCTAAAATACTCCTCGAAGAGTATAAGAAAGGTCTAAAAAGCAATGGTTCTTAAAAGTTGTATCTAAACAATTGCTGACCTTATAAATATGTAAAAAACATGCCCTGGATGCAAGCTGCAACTAGTTGTGCTTCTCAGCACATCTGAAATCCGAAGGGTAATGTAGGCCAAAAAGGCCATGGAATAAAATTGAATGATCCTAATGAACCTGGATCAACTTGATGTAGACATGATGCCTAAGTTGAATAAACACTCTCTAAACAACTTATCCATTTGTGAGGCACAGCCATTCCCCGTGTTTTTTTTGTCCAACACAGAGTTTGTAGCTTACCCCTTCTCCCAGTCCAAAGTATTTTTGAGTTAAGTTAGACAAATCAAACCCTTGGC
Organism: Larix kaempferi; assembly: GCA_027924585.1. Taxonomy (NCBI): domain Eukaryota; kingdom Viridiplantae; phylum Streptophyta; class Pinopsida; order Pinales; family Pinaceae; genus Larix; species Larix kaempferi. The sequence continues at coordinate 9,822,162 of BSBM01000767.1, read as the reverse complement.
CCAACCTTGCTCCTAGCCTTCATCCTTCACTAGCAGTCTGACCATATCCAATGGGTGAGTTTGTCATTTGAACTATTGTGCAAGTAATTTATTATAACAACGGAATATGTTAACTCGATTAATGCCACTGAATGGAATTTATACTTTGAGCCTAGCTATGGGAATGATTAGAGAAACATTGTCTTAGTCTACTGATGTGATTTATCCTTGATTATATATTCTTGGGATCCGTGGTGATGTGGACCATGTATGGATGATTATTGATGATGATTTATGGTCCCACATGTTTGATGATGATATCATATGATGGACATATGATGCAGATGATGTTTGATCCAGTTCAGCAGGTTTATTATTATTTCAGTTCAGCAGATTATACATTATCCATATATGATGGACCCTACAGCTGGCCCATTAGGGCAACCCAGGGTGTATGAGTACTCATTCCTAGTGGATTTGGGTCTTCTGGATCCATTGAGACACTTATCTTTCAGTTCCGGGCACTTCTGACAGTGATTGATGCAGTTTTACACTTGTTGACCAGATTGGGGGCTGATTTCCCAGCCTGAGCAGCAGGGGCCCCGAGAGGCCAGTTCACCTAGGGCGCTGATGATGGAGGGGGTGGTCCAGCCACTTGTTATTACCATTTACCCCCCCTTCCGGAGAGCCTGGTGGGCTCAGATGGACAACGCTAGCACCCTAGGAGGCAGTTTTGGCACTTTCACAGTTCCCGAGGCAGTTAAAAAATGGGATAAAGTGGTCACTGAGGAAATCGATTTGGGCAATTGAGGCAAGGTTTTGGCATTTGGTTTTCACAGAGGTCTTCCAGGGTGGCATCACTACCTTCCAGCCAGTTTTCACCATGTGGATATGCCCGGATTGATCACAGGAGGACATTTACTGCTTGACTGTCATGGATTCTGAGGACAGTTTTGGTCATTTTTATTATATTGGACATATTTTATTATTTTATTGTGCCTTGGGGTGAGCTAGTAAGGATTGATGCCTCCTAGCCCCACCATGTGCTTATTTTATTATGTCCTAGTCATCATGAGGTGGATTATTGTACTTTTTACCCCTCTAGTGGGATGACGTCACCCTCCATTTTACCATTTAGTGAGGGCGCTATTGTTATTTTGAGTGATCCATGTGATATATTGTTATGGGTCATCTTAGCCATTGATTGTATGATGAGATCTTATAATCTCAACCACTCATTTGATGTAGTATTATGAAGTGGTATAGGGTTTTGGTCTTTATTATCCTATATAAGGAGGAGACCCCCCATTGTAAAGCTCACCTTTGGAGCTCTGGAATATTGGAATAGAAGATTTTTTGTGGAGCACATCTCTCTTGCATTGTGGATTCTCTTGCATATTGAATATACAGTATCTCTTCTATGTATCATTGTGGATTTTGGTGTTTTTGCTAACCTTTTGACAGGAAAGTCGAATTGGAGAGAGGAGGGCGACTTTTTGAGGGTTATTGTTGGAGGGATCCACATATTCTCTCTTGGGTTGATCTTGTGACAGGGAGTATCATTATTGTATCTTCGTGACATAGTTGATGCTTTCTATTACATCTTTCTACCATTTTCATAATCATCTTGCTTGACTTGTTTCTTTGATCTTGTCTTGTAGGAGGAGGACGATTTGGCTATCTTGGAGAAGGGCGATTTGGTTGGAGCACTTGGATCTCACTCTTGAATATAAACATAGGAGAATGCTATCAACTTGCAAGGTGGCCATAAGCAATTGAGGTAAGATCTACAAGGTATGTGCCTCTTTCATCCATTCTATCTTCATTGGTCATAAAACCTTAATTAAATCAAAACCCCAAATTTGGTATTTCTTAGATCTACTTAGATCTAGCCTTGCAATTGAAAAGATATTAAAAACCCACCTCTATAGGATCCACCCCTAGTTGGATCTATAGTTTGGTGGTGATTGGCTAAAAATTGACACACTTTTCAATGCAAAAAGCCTTCTTGAACCTAAATCGATTTTCCTAAGAGAAGCTTGTTGGGTTAGATCTAGCACATGGGTAGGTGAGATCCCACTTGATTTGACATCTAGACATTTGATAACCTATACCCATATCTTTACTTTGGTGAAAACTACCTTGTGGACATCTCTCCATGTTTTAAGGGGTTGAAACCCCCTTTTGATCTTCTTGGTACCTTAAAACTTAGATCTACTAAGATCTAGCCATTGGATTCACTTGAAACTTTGAAGGAACATAGATCGGGGTACTAACATCCCGGATCTACATTTTGGTGGCCATTGGACTTGATTTGGTCCACCAAAACCCATTTTTGGACCCTCCTTGAGCAAATCGCACCCACTTGATTTTTTGAGTTGGTCCACTTCTAGGAAGTGGGTGTTGGAGATTTTTATGGATTTGGAATGCCCATGCCTTGAAACCTAGGTCTATACTGTCCTTTTGTCAAGATCCGCCTTGGGGATTGCATTCCTTGTTTTAAGGGATTGTGGTCCACTTTTGGTCATCTTTTAAAAACCTAGATCTAGTAAGATCCAACCATTGGATCTCATCCAATCCACTTGACTTGGCTTCTAGGTGTCCCGATCTACACTTTGACATCCTTCTTGACTCCATTAGCCCATCCAACAAGGCACTAGTCCTTCTCCAAGCAAGGCGCACTCCTTGGGATTAGTGTCTAACTCTAGATCTAGTACATGGGTAATCCTAGAACCAACTCCAGCTTATAGATCTAGCCTAGATCTAACTTATAGTACCACCCTTACACCTAACTTCACCTTGTGGGTCCACCTAGAACCATTTCACACTTCCCAAGACAGCTAGACCCACTTGTGTAAACACATGGTACTATACTTTGTCATCATACCCCATCATGTGGCCTAGATCATGCATAGGTTGAAATGTTAATAATCTCTTATACTTCCCTCAACCATACCTTAAACCTTAGGTCCACTTAGCCTTGCATTGGTTTCCGTAACTCATTACTTACCTACACTTAGAAACCTTTGTTTGGGTCCAATCAACTGTGATTGGGGTATAGGGTCTCCCCCTTGGTCTAGTTATACCTTGACCTAAACCGAAGAGTGCCTCGGTTGACGTGACTCCCACCTGCATTGGGAACCGTGGCATCTCTTGGGTCACCTCTTTAGTTTCCTGACTCCTCTACCGTCCCGGATGGGATACCTCTAGGGGCAACTACAAGTTGTGTGATAACACAGCCATCCAAACCAAACTCCAAGATCTGGATGAAAAATTTCTCAGCCTCCATCTTCAGCATTCAGCCATGAACAATAACTGATAGCCAGAATCTTTTGCAGCCACCGGCTTCTCTTCTTCCAGCAATTTTCGTGGGCCGAAGCTTGATTTTCCTCCCTTCAATGGTACTGATCCAGCTGGATGGATATACCGAGCAGAACAATATTTCAGTCTGCATAATACTTTTGATGTTCAGAAAGTTCCACTTGCATCCTTTCATTTGGAACAGGAAGCCCTTCAATGGTACCGTTGGTACATCAAAGCTCATCCCGAGCCAAACTGGACAGTTTTTTGCCAACTCCTTTTGTCACGATTTGGTCCTAGTTCTTTTGACGACTTCACAGGAGCACTCACTAAACTTCCCCAAACTGGCACAGTGAGAGAGTATCAGACGGAATTTGAGAAACTAACCAATCACACAGAAGGATTGTCCGATGAATTCTACAGGAGTTGTTTTATCAGTGGTCTCAAGGATGAAATCCGCTCAGAGGTCAAAATGTTTTGTCCCAACACAATGATGGAAGTCCTAGGGTTGGCTAAGCTGGCTGAGGACAAGATCGCAGCTCAACAACGCTCCAAACCCACCTTTGTTCCCTTCAGAAATATGGGTTCCCAACGACCTCCCATCACGTCTGCTCCTCAACCAACTCCTATCAAGCAATTGTCTGAAACAAAGATGCAGGCACGCCGAGAAAAAGGGCTTTGTTATAATTGTGATGAGAAATTCACTCGAGGACATAGATGTGTTCAACAAAAGCTCTATCTCTTGGATGTGGATTCTCTGCCTGCCTCAAAACTTGATGAAGAAGTTCCACATACAGTAGATGATCAGGTCGACATTCAACACCCGCCTGTTGACACCCCATCTCAGGACGACCCACCTAAGATCTCTCTCCATGCTGTAACTGGCGTCACCACCCCACAAACAATGCAAGTCAGGGGATACTTCAAGAAGCTCCCTCTTACCATACTCATTGATTCCGGTAGCACTCATAACTTCATTGATCCTCGGATTTCCAAACAGGCTGATTGTTTTGTCCATCCTTGCTCCAGCTTTGAAGTCATGGTTGCCAATGGGGGCACCTTACCTTGCAAGGGGAAGTGTCACAATGTGCATATCTCTATGGAAGATTATAACCTGCGCTCTCGCATGTTTGCCTTATCCTTAGGCGGATGTGATGTGCTTTTGGGCGTTCAATGGTTATGCACACTTGGCCCCATCTTATGGGCTTTTGCTGAACTTTGGATGCAGTTTTCATTCAATGGGGCACAACACAAATTTCTGGGATTACAAGCAAGGTCTCTCTACATCATCAGTTCACATCGCCTGGAAAAAATATTTAAGAAGAATTCACATGGTGTCATCGCTCAGCTCCATTCCATTCAGATGCACCCATCAACAGTCTCCACTACTTCCTTGGATAGATATGCAGGTGTCTTTGCTGAACCAATGAGCTTGTTCCCTTCAAGAGACCTTTCCGGTAAGAATTTAGCCGCATCTACCTCTCAGCAGGAAATGATGACTATTTTGCATACAGTCTAGAAGTGGCAGCCATCCCTATTGGGGAATTATTTATGCATCAAGACTGATCTCCAGAGTCTGGAAACTTTCCTGGAGCAACGGGTCTCCTCCCCAACACACCTGAAATGGGTTATCCAACTCATGGGTTATGACTATGCGACCACTTACCAGAAGGGTAAGTATAATATGGTGGAAGATGCTCCTCCTCGCACATTTGATGACCCAGTTTCTCTTACAACTATTTCTCTGCTTGTTCCAAATTGGTTGCAATATGTTCAACGGGGCTATCTCTTCTATGAACTCCATGCTTCTTCATCAGTAGGGCACTCTGGGTTCCTCAAAACGTATGACCAGGAACAATGTAACTTCTTTTGGCAAAGACTCAAAAGGACAATTCAACGGATGGTGGTTGACTGTGATACTTTCTAGGTCAACAAGGGTGAAACGACCCTCCTTTCAGGACTGCTCGAACCCTTACCCATCCCTCCACAGATTTGGACAACTATTTCTATGGATTTCCTAGAAGCGCTCCAGTGGTATAGTACCACATCTCAAAGGACACCATATGAAGCAGTCTTTGTACATGCACCACCAGTTCTTCTTCTATACACCTTCAGCAGCTCCCCAGTTCAGGCAATTGACTCAATTCTTCGAAACCGTGATCAGCTTCTTCTCATTCTGCAGGACAATTTTCACATGGCAAGAATTCGACTAAAACAACAAGCCGATCAGCACCGTTCTGAGCGCACTTTTCACATCGCTGATATGGTTCTTCTTCGTCTACATCCTTCCATGCAATCCTCCCTGAAACTCCAAAGGCGCCAGTGGCTCGGAATGCAACCCGAGGATGCTACAGGGGACCCACTCCTTCAGATTCTGCATTAATTTCCACATCGAAAGCTTTGAGGACAAAGCTTTTTCTAAGGGAGAGGGGATGTTAGGAACCCATGTCTTTACTTTGTTAGTATATTGTTGTTGGACGCATATGCTTTGTAAGTCGTCCCGTAGTATTTGTTGATCCATAGTTTATATTAGCCCATAGTATTGACCCATAGTATTGGACGCATATGCTTTGTAAGTCGTCCCATAGTATTATATGTCCCATGGTTTTGACTCATAGTATTGACGCCTAGACTTAGCCCATGGTTTGTATTGACACATAGTATTGACCCATGGTATTGGTTCCTAGACTTAGTATATAAGTGTGTGTTGAGGCCTATGAAAGCATGGTGAAGTTAATTGTATTGAGCTTGCTCAAAGGAGGTTGCCTCCTCGAAGTGGCCCGTGATCAATATAAAAGTGATTCTGAGTTCTATTATTTCTGATATCTTGTGTATTTGCATTAATTAATTATTGTAGGTTCATCACAACTTTCTGGTATTGAGGACTTCCCCTTTTTCTACCTCTGTGTTTGGACCGCATCCCTGTATGTTTGGTGTCTCTGCTCTGAGTTGGTGACAAAACTTGCTTTTGGTAAGTTGGATTGTAGGCCTAAATCATTCTGGTCGGTTGTCCCGATGTTTGGCACTGGCTCGAACTCCCCCTAGTCACCTGAGATGTTGGCTAAAACTGAAAGCTCATGTACTACTTATGGAAACTTATATAGATTCGTCCATGGAAACTAAAAAGGGCAAGAGCGATGAACTGCTAAAAAAATACTCCTCGAAGAGTATAAGAAAGGTCCAAAAAATCAATGGTTCTTAAATGCTATATTTAAACAATTGCTGACCTTATATATTTCCCATACATGCTCCATGAGGTATTCTAGTGTTTGTGAGCGTAGATACAGGTGCAAAATAAAAGCTGAAAGCAAGGATGGTGCAGTGTTGGATTGAAGATTGTTGTAGAGCAGTTCGAGACTAGAGATTCTGAGGTTCTCAAGCACTCTCTCCCTTAGAGCACTTGTCCCAGCTGGAGCCAGATGTTATCACACCATAGTAGCAAGGCTACTATTCTTGCTTAGCAGATATCTGCACATTCCAGAGCTTAGATTATTCAGAGCTTGGCTATGATGACTTTATATTTTGAGATCACTCATGATCAGAGCAGTGTATTATTTAGACTTATGTTAGACCTTGTGTCAAGGTTGAGCCTTGAGAGTTTAGGTTTGATGACTGATGTGACCCTTTATCCCATACAGTTTTAGTTCAGTGCCTAGAGATGTATTGCAGCAGTGTTTCAGATGATATATGATGATTATTCTTGTGATGATGTTGTATGAGCTATGGATGCTTTATCATTGACTGTGGATTATTATCTTGTTGCTTTAGTCATGTTCATAGCATTGGCTTGGTATATAATTCATGATGTGGCAAAATGTGTAAACTTAAAATGGACTATCTTGATGATGAACTATAAAATGGACATTTACTTGCACAGTTAGGACATTTACTTGCACAGTTAGGTTGTTTGACAAAACTCACTGGTTCACTACCTTGCATAGATATGGTCTTTTTTGACACCATTTGTCTGCTAGCTTAGGCTCCACCTTCACTTGACTCCATCCATCCATGACTTTCCTAATTTGGCTTTAAACCTTGACTTTCCCTACTTGACTTTCTGGTATTGAGGACTTCCCCTTTTTCTACCTCTGTGTTTGGACCGCATCCCTGTATGTTTGGTGTCTTGGCCCTGAGTTGGTGACAAAACTTGCCTTTGGTAAGTTGGATTGTAGGCCTAAATCATTCTGCTCGGTTGTCTCGATCTTTGGCACTGGCTCGAACTCCCCCTAGTCACTTGAGATGTTGTTGGCTAAAACTGAAAGCTCATGTACTACTTATGGAAACTTATATAGATTCGCCCATGGAAACTAAAAAGGGCAAGAGCGATGAACTGCTAAAAAAAATACTCCTCGAAGAGTATAAGAAAGGTCCAAAAAAGCAATGGTTCTTAAATGCTATATTTAAACATTTGCTGACCTTATATGTATATGTAAACATGCCCTGGATGCAAGCTGCAATTAGTTGTGCTTATCAGCACACCTGAGATCCGAAGGGTTATGTAGGCCAAAAAGGCCATGAAATGAAATTGAATGATCCTAATGAACTTGGATCAACTTGATGTAGACATGATGCCTAAGTTGAATAAGCACTCTCTAAACAACTTACCCATTTGTGAGGCACAGCCATCCCCCGTGTTATTTTGTCCAGCACAGAGTTTGTAGTTTCCCCTTTCTCCCAGTCCAAAGTATCTTTTAGTTGAGTTTAGACAAGTCGACCCCTTTGCCCAACCTTGTGACCATGTCCAATGGGTGAGTGTCATTTAAACTATTGTGCAAGTAATTATAAATAACGACGGAATATGCTAACATGATTACTGCCACTGAATGGATGCTATACTTTAAGTTAAGCTGTGAGTATGATTAGAGGAACATGTCTTAGTCTATTGAGATGATTTATCCTTGGTTGTATATTGACCTAGTCTAACCCAATTTGACTATGGTCATTTCTTGGGATCCGTGATGATGTGGGTCATATATACCTATTGATGATGATGGATGGTCCCACATACTCTTGATGATGATGCTATATGATGGATATATGATTCATATGATGATTGATGCAGTTCAGCAGGTTTTATTATTTCTTCAGATCATCAAATTATGCACTGTCCATATATGATGGACCCTACAGTTAGCCCATCATGGCAACCCATGGTGTATGAGTACACATTCTTAGTAGATTTGGGTCTTTTGGATCCAATGAGACATTTATCTTTCAGTTCCGGGCACTTCTGACAGTGATAGATGCAGTTTTACACTTGTTGACCAGATTTGGGGCTGATTTCCTAGCCTGAGCAGCAGGGGCCATGAGAGGCCAGTTCAACTAGGGCGCTGTATGAGGAGGGGGTGGTCCAGCCACTTGTTATTACCATTTATCCCCCCTTCTGGAGAGCCTGGTGGGCTCAGATTGACAACGTAGTTTCCCTAGGAGGCAATTTCAGCACTTTCACAGTTACCGAGGCAGTCCAGAAATGGGATAAAAGGGTCACTGAGGAATTCGATTTGGGCAATTGAGGCAAGTTTTTGGCACTTGGTTTTCACAGAGGTCTTCCAAGGTGAACCCCCTATCTTCCAGCCAGTTTTCATCACTTGGGTGGGTCCACAGAGGCCACAGGAGGCCTTTTACTGCTTGTCTGTCACAGATTTTGAGGACAGATTTGATCATTTGTATTTATTTTGGACATATTATATTATTTTATTGTGCCATGGGGATGAGCTAGCAAGGATTGATGCCTCCTAGCCCCACCATGTGCTTTATGAGTCATGTCCTAATCATTTGGGGTGGGCCCATGTACTTTTGCCCCCTCTAGTGGATGACGTCACCCTCCATGAGTATCTTTTAGCTATGACATCATCATTATTTGAGTGATCCATGTGTTATATTGTGATGTTTCATCTTAGCCATTGATCATGTATTTAGATCTTTTAATCTCAACCACTCGTTTTATTGTAAAGTGGTTTTGAGATCTAGGGTTTTGGTCTTTATTATCCTATAGAAGGAGGAGACCCCCTATTGTATAGCTCACCTTTGGGCTCTGGAAAACTTGGAATGAAAAGAATATTTTGGAGATCTACTTCTTGGCTTTGATTGGGTTACTCTTGCATATGTTCTTGGATTATCTTGCTTCTAGACGTTGTTTGTTTTTCAGGTGAAATCGACTTCAAGAGAGGGAGGCTGAATTGCTCAAGCTAGCACATCGAATTGCTTTGTGGGAAGATTGTAGGGGTTGCTCACATCCCCCATGGGCAAATCGACTTCATAGAGAGGGAGTTTTTCAATTGTGCTTTGTGCATTGATTGCTTTCTTGATATGACATGCTTAGATCTTATGGATTTGTAGATCAAATCTAACTTGATGTAGTTTGATTTGCAGGTTTTTATGAGACATATTTCCTCTTAGGGTTTGAATGCTATTGGTTGAAGACACTTGGATCAAGCTTGGAATTGTAACTAGGGCGAGAATTCTTCATATGCTAAGGCCGCAAGCTTTTGAGGTAAGATCTACAAGGTATGTATTGATTTCGCTTGCTATCCATCCCATTGGTCAAAATTACATTAAAATGAAAACCCTCATTTTTCTTTTTCTTAGATCTACTTGGATCTAGCCTTGCTTTTGAAAAGATATGGAAAACCCACTTCTATAGTATCCACGGCAATTCGGATCTATAGTTTGGTGGTGATTGGGTTCCATTTGACACACTTTTCAAGGCAAAATAGCCCTCTTGAGGCAAATCACACCCCTTGGGAGAAGCTAGTTGGGTTAGATCTAACACATGGGTAGGTGAGATCGCACTTGATTCACACTCTCCTCACTTGATAACCTACCCCTAGTGCTTCACCTTGTTGATTTTTGCCTTGTGGGCCCCATTCCTCATTTTGAGGGTTGTGCCCCACTTGGGTCAATTTGGTGATGCATTTTAAATCTCAGATCTATGGAGATCCAGCGATTGGATGCCCTTGATTTTCAAGATCCACATTGATATTTGCCTAAACTACTTGGATCTATAATTTGGTGGCCATTGGACTTGATTTGACACACCTTGCCATGCTTTTAACCCTCCTTGGGCAAAGTCGCACTCCTTGGGTGTTTGAGTTTGCCCACTTTTAGGACATGGGTGCTTGTGATCCCGCTTGATTTGGAAAGAGCATACCTTGAAACCCCTACCTAGTATCTCACTTTGTGAAGTTCTGCCTTGGGGGTATCATTCCTCATTTTGGGGATTGTTGTCCACTTGGGTCACATAGTGAAATATTAGATCTACTAAGATCCAACCATCACATCTTGAATAGCCCACTTGATTTGCATCCTAGGTGTCCCGATCTACATTTCCACATCTCTTTTGACTCCATTAGCCCATCCACCAAAGCACTAGTCCACCTAGGGCAATTCGCATTCCTTGGGATGTGTGTCAATTACTAGATCCCATATGTGGGTATCTCTATTTTCACCTTAGATCTATAGATCTACTCTTCACATACCCCTTAGTACTATTTGCACCCCTAACTTTACCTTGTGTGTCCCATTTGAGCCATTTCCATATCCCAAGGAAGTGGGTCCCACATGTGTATTTCATGGTACTAGATCTTGTCATCTTATCTTATCATGTGGCCTAAATCATTCATTGGTTGAAACATTAGTCACTCCTTAACCCTCCTTCAACCATACTTAAACTTCTAGGTCCACCTAACCTTGCATTGGTTTCCGTAACTTGTCTTTTGCATATCCCTTGGAAGCTTTGTTTGGGTCCTGTTATCACCTAAACTGTAGTTACCCCTATGGATGTATCCAGTCATGGATGGCAATAGGGAAGGGCAACTCAAAAGGTGCAACCACGATCACCTCGACCTCCAATATATGGTTGTCACGCCAGTCGAGGCAACCTTCACTTTATGTTATCTAGCCCAGACAACAAAGGGGGAGACTCGATCTACTCCCGACAGGAGAGATCAAAACCAAGACACCAAATCAGGGTATTTCTAAGTGAAGTTAGGTGGATGGTTTATCCTAGACCTTATAGGTTGAAGTCACAAGCCAAGTGAGGGGTTCAATAGGTATAGCTTTGGTTCATGGTTGATGTAAGAGTGACTTATAATGTTTGAAGTGAGATCTAGGGCTAGTGTACTAGTTCAATGTCAGAAGACCCACTGCCTTGGGAACCGTGTCCAGTGCAGGGTAGTTTAAGGGTTGTATTGGGGCTAACTAGTACAGATGACAAGCTTGACCATGATACATGATAGCTTCAAGGGTTTAGTTCACCATGCATAGGTCAATCCACAAGTCAATCCAACAATCTAGGAAAGTCGAATTAACTTGGAGAGAAGCCAGTGCCTTGGGAATTGGGAAGTGGAGTCAAAGTAAGGTTGACTTGTGGTTTAGGACTCCTATTACATGGGACAAGTAGGCAATAGAGGTCCCGATGGATGAATGTGTCTAGATCTAGGTTTGACCCAAGTGGACCACAATCCCTTCAAACAAGGAATGCTATCCCCAAGGCAAGATTTGACAAAGTGATAGTCTAGACCTAGGTTTTGAATTATTCTGGTTTCAAATCTCAGAAAATCTCAAGTACCCACGTCCTAGAAGTGAGTCAACTCACTTCTCCAAGGTGGTGCGACTTTGCCCAAGGAGGCTAAAAAGTGGGGTTAGGGGGGTCAAGACAAGTCGGATGGCATCCAAACTTTAGATCCGGGTAGGTTAGTCAAGTAGGAGTATGGATCTATAATTTCGTGGCAATCCAACGGCTAGATCTTAGTAGATCTGAGTTTGAGTGTTCCAAGTGGTCCAAAATGGAGATTAAATCCCTTAAAATGTGGAATAGGGCCCACAAGGTGAATTTCAGAAAAGTAACAACCTGGGTGTATGTTATTTGATGTGTAGATAATGGATCAAGCGGGATCTCAAACACCCATGTACTAGATCTAGGTCAACTTGCTCAAACTAGGAAGTGCGCTTTGCTTGGGAGGAGCTAAGTTGGCATGGGAGGGGGGTCAAACGGAAACCAATCCTCACCAAACTATAGATCTGGGATGCCGTGGATGCTATAGAGGTGGGTTTTCAATATTATGCCCAACAACCCACTAGATCTAAGTAGATCTGAGAAAATGTAAAAATGGGGTTTTGATTAATTAGGGTTTTAAATGTTTTTGACAATTGGATAGATCATGGAGATAGAACTTACCTTGAGATCATACCTGAGTGATGTGAATGAGATGCCTTGATGTTGAGGAAGATTCCCGCAGAGATCAAATGAGAGATTGTTGATTTGCTTGCCAAATTGATGCCCTAGCTCACAAGTGCGCCTTCCTCTACCTGTCAAACCAAGGAATAGCGATTCAATCAGTAAGATCAAGTATGGAAGAAATACAGGAGAAATGCAATAGTAACATGAAATAGAAGGTCCTGGGACAGTAATACTCCCTGTTACCGACGAAGAGCTCCAAAGAAGAAGTAGGGAGAGTCTTCCCCTACCAATACCTCCTCAAAACAAATCGGCCTCCACCTGTAGACGCAAAATCGTGGTACAAAAATATGGCAAACAAGATCTCCAATAACTCAGTGCAAAGGAAGAACCAACGAACGAACACCAAAAACATTCACCACAACACTGGAGATAGATGCAATAATAATTTTCTATTCCAATAATCCAGAGCCAAAAGTCCCTTTACAATGAGAGGCTCTCTCCTTTAAATAGGAAGGAGAGGCACCAAAACCCTAACCACTTTTTGAATGAGTGGTTAAGATTAAAAGATACAAATGTCTAATCAATGGTTGAGATGAGCTCAACAATAAAATACATGGATCACAAATAAAATATTATGTAAGTGGACAAAATCGCCCTAGAAGAGGGGAATCCCACCAAATCATGATGACATAATATCATAGGAGGCTTATGGTGGGTCCAAGGGGTACTTTTATCCCTCCTTGGTCAATCCCCATAGCACAATAACCAATAAATAATCATCAATGTACCAAATCGTGCCACCATAGTCAAATCGTAGGCCTCAAAAAGACCTCATAAATCCACAGAAATTGCCGTAAGTGATGGATGCGGGCCCCGATGAAGCTGAAACTGCTGGAGAAGGTGTGGAGGACCCCGATCTATCATCATTGATCATCCCATGCCATAACTTTGCCTCAGTAGCCCAAATCGATTTCCTCAATAGCCATTTCTACCAATCCTGAAATGCCTCGGGAAGCGTGAAACTGCCCAAAACAGCCTCCTGGAGTGCCTGCGCTGTCAAGGTGAGGACACCAATGTGTCCGGGAGGGGGGTAATATGGTAAAAACAAGTGGATGGACCACCCCCTCCATCATCAGCGCCCTAGGTCAACCGGATAAAAATCACATCTGCTCTGACGAGGCCTCCGACAGACCAAAACTGCATTGGGACAGCCTACTGAGGCAAAATCATCACTGTAAGTGCCCGGAACTGAAAACAAACTGTCCCATTGGACTCAGAAGGTCCAAATCTATCCAAGATGTGTACTCATACACCATATGAATCTCTGCATGATCAAAATAAATATCCAATGTACCGGAATAGGGCCAATAATAATAATGTGTAAATGACCAAACACTGCTGTAACCCAAGAATGATCATCATAACCCTGTAGCTGCTGCATAGAATCATCATGTATGTATACATAGACCATATATCATCTATCCATATCATCATAAGGTCTAACATCTCATGTCCCATGGTCCTCCATGGTCAAACTGGGTCTAACCAAGACCAAATATAACTCAGACCATCATCCAAAGCTGCTGCAAAGTGTCAAGGTTAATACATGCTCTACAACTTATTCAAATAACAATTATAACACAGAGTAATCATAACTGGCGATCTAAATCCAAATATATAGTGTCGTTAATTATTAATATTACTCAGATTCGACTTTCAGGATCATACTCACTTCATAGCTGTGATCAATTTGCTAGTGAAGGGTGAAGGCTGAAATAATTGGCTAGGCTAAGGGATGACTTGACTGACTTAACTTTGTGACACTTTGGCAAGGGAAAGGGAATACACACCATTGTATATACTGAATGAGCAACAACACAGGGAATGGCGGTGTCTCACAAATGGATGAGTTGTTCAAAGAGGGTTTATTCACCTTCACAGATGCGCACAATCCATAATACAAATAAGGCCAGCAATTGTTTAGATATAGCATTTAAGTTCCATTGCTTTTTGGGCCTGAAGTTTCCATAGCCTTGATCTATGTGTGTTTACAAACACATTGCATAGATTTACATTTTTTTTTTTAGGCTTTCTGCTACAGGTGTGTTTTTAAGGCACTTGTTTACCTGAGCACTTCTAGGTGTGTCATGGACAGCTTGTTTACCTAGGTATTTACATTTCCAAAAGATATAACATTTTATTTTCATGGCCATTTTCATTTGGCATGCCTTTCATTCATGTGTGTTTAGAAACACATTGCATGAATGGGCTTTTCATACAAGATATAGCATTTCATTTTCCAGATTTTGTATTCATGGCAGCACTAAAAGTTTCAGGTTTAGCCAACACAACTTTAGTGACTAGGGGGAATTCACAAGGAACTCCAACTCACCATAGGTAAGTTTTGTCACCAACTCGGAGCCAAGACATAATAAACAGGGAAGCTCATCCAATACAGAGGCTACAGTGGGGAAAGATCCTCCATGTCACTAGTCAAGTAGTAAGTCAGGGTGATAATCTAAAAGGTAAGCCATGGATGGATGAAGATAATGAATAATGGAGCCAACACTAGCAAGCCAAGGTATGGTGGAATGATCACCTCTATTCTCCCTAAGGAGGGTACATACCAATGAGTATGAATAGTGAACTTCTAAGTCTGAGTAGGAACAATATAATATATATAATAGATCAACCAGGTCCACATATCTATATGATCGCCAAATCATGACACTAAGTGCTAAGACATGCTATAAGAATAAGTATAAAAGCAATCTAACCATAACACCATGATATACCTGCTGAGTCATATACCTGAAAACTCATCAACCTGTACCATCACCTGTCCTCTGGAACTGCTGCTGCAACTCTGAGCACCACTGACTGCTCTGTACTAATGGTATAATGGCTATATCGGTCATCTCTCTGAGTGTCCTGAGACTCAGTCATGGCATGGGGAATATACACTGCTGTCCACAATCTGATAGTGATCCAATATAGATGCTCATCTCAGCATCTCAAATGTAAGGGAATTGGCTGAATAGTGTACTGGAATCAGAAAAATAATGTATGGTAGCCCGGCTACTATAAATGTGATAACAGGTCCAATCATCTTTGATTGGTTATAGGGTCTCCCCCTAGGTCTTGATTCATCTCGATCTAAAGTGAAGAGTGCATCGGTTGACGTGACCCCCAGCTTGCACTGGGAACCGTGGCATCTCTTGGGTCACTTCTTTAGTTGTCCATCTCCTCTACCATCCTGGATGGGATACCTTTAGGGACAACTACAAGTTGTGTGATAACAAGTACATTTTTATTAAGGTCATGACAGAGGAGTTCAATAATCAACACCACCAACATCAAGGTATATAGAGGGGCTGATGTGCTTGATTAAATGCCAATCCCATACCCTTGTACATGATACAATTTGGTGGAAACTTTGCAATCTTTAAACCCTTAAAACTATTAAGTCTGTTGAATTTTGAATGGGATCTAAAATTCTACTTTTTGCATATGAAGTCCGATGAGGTTGGAACCACTCTCAAACATCCTGAAACAATTAATGGTAATGTTGAAATTATAAGTAAAAGGATAGAAAGTGAAAGATAAGGAGAATGTCACTTTTACTTTACGAATTTAATATTACCATTTAGTATTGCCAAAAACTACCGAGTAACTGAATAGAGTGGAATTTTTTTTTAATACAGTCAACTCGGCTGGTTCAGGTTGGGACTTGGCTGAGTTGACCGGCTCAGTATTGTTGTCCGCCGAGATGCACACCGCCAACAGAAATCTTTCGAAAGCTGTCTCCTCACTACAAGTGGGGAGAAGTGTGGCCTTGGGGGCAAGCAATGAGCCAGGTACTGTCACCTGAATCCCAGCTCCTCCGTTTAGGCAAACTCCTAACGAAGCCAAGGGGGGTTGTCCCTAACAAAGAGTTTCTAAGGCTCTTGTGTTTTTTAGATGTTTTGAGGTGAGGTGATGCGGATGGGTGTTGTTTAGGAGTTTTTATGATGATTACAAGATTTACAATATCAACTTATATAATCAAAGATGACAAATGCAAGATATTGAGATACACAACCAGTTGATGAAATTAAGTACAAGACACTCACAATATAATATCAAAAGTAAATGACAAGTGCTCCAGATAGATATTAAGCAAATAAATAATGGTGTCAAGGACCAGTTCCTTATGGAGTCAAATGTCTGAGTGCTTGGGTTGCTTGATACAAGAGTTCGAGAGGTCTGTTTGTGAGATCGTTTTGCAATTGTTCTTGGTTTATTTTATTGTAAATTTTATGTAATCTTGTTTTAGGTGTCTGTGGAAATCTAGCCGAAAATACTTTCAGTGGCTCCGTTCGAAGACATGACGGACTTGCCTGACTCACAAGCTAGGTGTTCAAAGAATTTAATCAGCGAGTGTTCAGGTTGGGTAGCCCGGCGCCCACACTTGGAATTTGCCCACTACCTGAGTATTTATCGAAACAACGTCGGTTCGTTGGTTATGGGGTGAAAATTTTATTACGTTTGAATCTTGCAAGATTAATCAGTCCAATACCGTTTCTGAGTACTCCAATTTTTTAGGTTGGTCAGAGCATACTCCGGCAAGGAAACAACGAATAAATTCAAATTTTATTTATGGGGAATGATGAGTTGCGAATTTTATTACAACACAAGAAAAACTCTCCGATAGAGAGCGCTCTTGACCTTGTCTTATGACAAAGGTTCAAGAGTCTTATGATGCACAGAATTAAAGTACTATACTGAAAGTAATATCTAATCTACCCAAGAATCTCTTTCAGGTCAAAGACCGTATTCGGGAGAGCATGGGGGTAAGTAAAACTAAAGCAAAAGTAACTCTCCGACAGAGAGCACTCTTGATCCACTATTGGTGAGATTCAAGAGATTTCTACTTTAAATAGTTTTATGTCAAAAAATAAAACTACTTAAGCAAATGATTAGCAACTAGCAATTATTGCAGATAAGAAACTAAGCTAAACAATTAGTATTCTAAGTGCAAAAAATGGAAAACTAATCTAGGAAATCACTCCAAGAAAAGACACTACAAACTTCCCTAAATGGGGGAAGTTGGGTGTGGGGGCTTAAAAACCCCACTTGCTTTTTATTTATAAGTACAATGCTCTTTTTTGGTTTTTGGAATTTGTCAAAAAATGTTTGCTTGCTTTGGTTCTTTTGGCCTTTTATCTATTTTCTTGCTTGATTTACTTTTCGTTCACCTATAGATAAGACCTCTAAACAACAGCTAGTTAGGGTATTAGAAAATCAAATTTGACTTTATGATTGAAAAATGTGAGAATGAATGAGATGATAAGTGCCAAATAAGATGACTGAATGGCCCAAAACAGGAAAATAACACAAAAAATCAGACCTTGAAAAAAAGGGGAAAAACCCACTTTTTATAATGAAAAATACACATTTCTCAATGAAAAGACTTGAAATTTAAAAAAAATTTAAAATTAATTTTTTAAAAAAAATTTATGCTAATTTCCAGGATTGGAAAATAGCAGAAAAATGTCAAAAATCAACAAAAAACCAGCAAGCTTAAAATTGCACGTTTTTCGAGAAAAAACTTGAAAAAATGAAATTTTTTGAAAATTTTCGATTTTTTTTTTAATTTTTAGGCTAATTTCCAGAATTGGAAAATAGCAGAAAAAAGTCAAAAATCAACAAGCTTAAAGTTGCACATTTTTCGAGAAAATGATAAAAAAATGATTTTTTGGGGAAATTTTTCAAAAATTTACTGTTTTTTAATGAATTTCCAGAATTGAAAAAAGATAAAAAAACTCAGAAAAATCAGCAAGCAAAAAAGATGAAAAAAATGCACTTTTTCGAGAAAAGGTTGTGCACGTTTTCCAAGGCAAAAAAGAGGTCAAAAAGTGACCTTTTAACAATAGTCTTGAAATTTTCAGCTAGCTGAAAATACGCAAGAGATAGTGGAGAAGGAGAAGTGGTACACAAAACAATGCGTCAATTGAGATAAAATCCCGAAGTACTTCTCAAGACTTGAAAATGGACTTACAAGCTATGTGAATGAAACTAGATCTTTTGAAAGTGAAATTTGAAGAGTAGATTTAGATTTAAAACATAGATCTAAGGCTAGAAAGCCTAGATCTACCTTAGTAAAAGATGGACAAGCTTGAAATAATTTTTTTAATGACTTGAGATCTTTTACAAAAGAAAAGTGGAAATGAGAGATAAAAACCTTATGATCGAGATCCACTTATGGTAACCAAGAAGAAGTTTGTTTGAACTTTGATGGTGGAAGTGAGAAGAATCCAAGCCCTTCTTTTTAGATCTTTGGATGGAGATGAGATCAATTGAAAGCCATTGTGCATTCAAGGATGATGATGCCTGTGAAGTCTTTGAAGAAGGGGAAGATGCAAACTAGCTCATCCCTTATTCCAAGATCTACCTGAAACTTGTTAATAACACACCTAAAAGAAGAGGAAGATCTTAGTATGTTAGTACAAAAACAAATCTTAAAGAGCATGTATTGAGTCCAACTAAAGCATGCTACTAAAAAATATATTTGAATACCAATCATAAACAAGTAAATTGATCCCAAATACTTGCCCTATGTGCTTGAGAAAACAAGCCTTCTAAGCTAGATCCAATCTCTAATCAATAAGCATGCATAAAAATTGAATTATATTACCTCAACAAGGCACCATGAACCATGCATACATCAATTTTGACCTCCAAAGTCTCAACTTTATTCCAATATTGCACAAAAGCAAAATACAACAAATGGGCAGAGGTTTCTTGCACCAAGAATCCACCCTTAGAGAGCCAAAGGAACCTCTACTTATACAAAAACTAGAAGCACTTGAGCCTAATTCGAATTGCCACATGGAGGAGACAAATCCAATAAAAAATCCAATCACAACCCAAGCTTGGAGTGAAACTCTACCATAAACTCGAGTTGAAGTAAAGAGGGGTGGGTAGGTGGCCTCGAACTTGGCAAGGCGCCTCCCATCCCTTCCTTGGAAGCTCCACCACTCCAATAAAGAGCCTCCCCATAGGATTGACGTGAGCTTGAAGAGGAGACACGTGAGGTTGAAGAGGAGACAAACTCGAGCTTGCATTGATGGAGACTCGAATCTTGTGGAGTCATGACTTGAGATATCCCCCACTAATAGGAATGCGCCTACCATAGCATTAATTGCAAACTCAACCACCCACCAAACAAATGCCACATAGCCAATTCGTGATTGCACATGAGGAGGGTGAATTTCTTGAAGGAGATTGATTGCTGGTGACTGAATGCTTCACTGAATGCACTTGGAGTTGATTGGAATCTTCATAAATGCTCAGTGCCATGTCATTTAGCCTTTTATTTTATTCAAATTGGTTTATTTTGGAGAGATTTGGATTATCTCCAAAATATTCATTTTTATTATTTTAATTAATATTTTCTCTGTAAATGATTTTTGGGGTTCATATGTGATTTCTGGCTTAGGAATTAAGCCTCCAATCTCTGAAATCCACCCCTAAATGACTGACGTATTACAAATTTGATTTTTCCAATTAAATATTTGGAAAAATAATAAAAAATAAAACTCATCCAACGCATCCGGTAAAAAAATTTCGGACATTGTTTTTAATGGATGAGGGCCCTAGGAAATGACCATCTAAGACATACATGGTGTCTAGTAGGTTTATATACAACAGTTGGACTCTAATAACCCCCTAAGGCTCAAATTTCAAAATCAGGCATTCCAGCTTTGGAGGAAGCGGGAGAAAACCTCGTCGATTATTACTCGGCCATAGGCAAAGCATAATTGACAAGGGCAAAAAACTCCCTGGAATGCCTTAGTTGATAGTCAAGTCATGGGGAACAGAGTCTCTCAAAACCTTACTAGAACACTTATTACAAACCCCGTGGGGCCATGGTCATTTCAGCAGAAAAATAAAAATGACTGGCCAAAATTGGCTAGGCACAACAACTGGAACTTCTGATACACTGGATATGAACATAAATCATGTTTATCAAATGGCGGCTCGTTGGAAGTCCAACTATGGTACAAAAAATTGGTAACAGGTACCAAACTAGTCACCTGACCCGGTTTGAAGGCCAAGTCGGCTTGGTAGAGGGTCAACTTGGTCAACTCGGCTTGTAGGATCATGTCTGTCTGGATTGAACTATTGCCGAGCATGGTGTACATTGTGTTTATGAATTAAAAGCCCAAGAATAAAGCATAATAAAAGGTGAATTAAGCAAGTTGGGAAAATTTAAGCATCAAGACATTTATTTAACTGACAGTGGGAAGATATATATATATATATATATATATATATATATATATATATATATAAGTTGCATGAAACATGGAAACGTGTACAAGTTTTGGAAACGGGAATGCTTGGAAACGTCACCCCCCCAAAATGGGTACGTTAGGGGAAACGTGGACTATATATTTATATATGTAGTTTTTTTTAATAACACATTATCTCACAATAAAATAAGAAGAGGAGGTTAATTCCTAGGTAGGTTTAAAAACGATTTAGAGGTTAATTTGTTTTCATTTTCCATAAACAAAGGTTTTTTTAGATTTCCTATGGGTTTGAAGTCGCCCATGGGCCTTTGGAGGTTTCCTAGAAGTTTCCGAGTTTCCGCAAGTTTCCGGTACTGGTACGTGGGTATTCTAGAAATTTCGTGCAACATAGATATATATATATATTCCAGGGAAAAAGACATTTTTTTAATTCATACTGAACCAAAAAATACGATCTTTAGGTGCCTTAAGCACATATTTGCAATTAAGATAGTTCCAACCCCCCCAGCTGACTACTTGAGTTGCAAAAAAACTAACACCGGCTGACACTGATCTTGTCAATGAAACTGCACAGACCATTCAAAATTTTGGACAAAAGGAGTTGTTCAACAGCTATGACTCCATACTCAGAACTCACAGATGTAACAATTTTCAAATTTTCAACAACAGAAAATCTTTGAGTATTTTGTAGTAACAAAAGCCAAACACCAACAGACACATCCAGACCAAAAACAATTTAAGATTCTGCGATAGTCTTCAGCCGGGACTCAAAAAGCATACCATCTCGGAACTCTTCTTCAAAAATTGATTTTCGTGCAGATGTAAACCATACTTTGATAACTGATCAGGTTGTTTGTTAAGTTCTCTGTGAACGTGAGAGAATCGAAGGACATGGAAAAGACCATCCTCCTTTAGCTGCTCAGCCATCAAAATGAGCACAATATTCCGAATGTGGATCTTATTATTCATCCAATTTATAACTAATGCAGAATCTCCAAACACCTGCAAATTCAATATGTTCTTGTCCAAAGCTTTTTTCAACAGGAAAAATAAGGCCTTCAATTCACCTTGATTATTGGTTCTGCAGCCCAGGTTCACTTTGACTCTAACAAAGTGAGAGTTGGAAAGAAAAAGAAGAAAGCCAAGTCCGACAGTGCAGACCCCATCGAAAAATCCACACAGGAACTATTTATCAACAGCCACTTTCCCCACAGTTCTGCTACAATGAAGATTGGGGCTAGGCCTATAAAAGGTAAAAAAGGCAAGAACCTGTGCTGCAATCTGGAATGAGGGACTAAATTTCTCTTAAAAAAAATAAGCATTTCTTGCCATACAGATCCCCCATACGACCAGATATGGGAGTGCCCTATATTGTTTCAGATTGCCTCTCGAGAACCAGTTATGAAAGCAGTCATCAATGGTAACTTCCTTCCACAAGTTGATGATTCCCAACGTTTTTTCAATTTCCCTCCAAACCTCTACAGAAAAAGGACAAGGAAAAGACTTCCACATTGTTGATTTGTTAAATCATGTTATTTGTTCAGGGTCCCTCCATGTTTGTCCCATGAGATCATCCACCCTATTTTTTAACCGGGGATTACTTCAAACCTCAACAATTACAAGATCATCATGGTTAGACACACTTTCACCAAGCTCTATGGCACAGTAATTCATATGTGGTTATTGAATGGACTGGAGAGGAGGCATTGTAGAGCTAGAGAACACGTGGGATTTTGTCGGGGGTAGTAGACCATTGACCACATCTTTACTCTCCGGGTCATTATCGAGGAGGCCCATCATTGTTCTTCGAAAGTTTTATGTTGCATTGTAAACTTTCAGAACATGTTCGGCTCTGTTTTGAGAGAGGCCTTGTCCCAGAGGTTATGTGACATTGGCATCCCTTCTGTTGGTCATCATGAGACTATATGAGCTGGTACTTGTTCAACATTGCTCTACTTATGTCCTCTGGATTTCATTAGAAGTACCATTGGGGTCTATTATCACCCGACAATTCCTTGTCATCTTCGTGCACCCTTTAAAAATCACAATTGACAAATCACACGTGAGCACCCTAAGTTGGTTATGGTGGTTTAACCACCTAACCTCTAGCCTTAACATTTAAGTATCAATCACATGTCACTAACATATAAAATGACCATATCACACTTGCATATATTTTGGAACATGAAAATAACATTCTCAAAATATTACCCCCTCCCCCATGGCCCATGCCCGCCACCCTTAACACAAGACTTGAAACTTTAAAATTCAGAGGCCTAAGGTAAGATAACCAACATATGTATGGCACACTCATCTATAACATGTCACATTACATCATTTATAGCACCCTAAGTTGGTTATTGTGGTTTAACCACCTGACCCCTAACCCTTATATTTAAGAATCAGTCACATGTCACTAACATATAAAATGACCATATTGCATTTGCATATATTTTGGGATATGAAAATAACATTCTCATCCCCCCCCAACACAAGATTTGAAACTTAGGGTGCTATAAAGGATGTAATGTCCACTTCCAGTCATGACAGCTTCCTTTTTCCCGATTATGTACGACTGTTCCATGTGAGCTGTCTTTATCTTTCTAATTGGCCATTTCTTTGAATGATGGTGGCCTGCATTAATCATCCCTGTTTCAGCTTTTCATGTCTTCTGCCTTTTATCTGCCTAGATTCTCCTCATGATGATTCCTGTCCTTGATGTGGGGTGTTATTAACCTCACTGTGTTCTACATTCACACTCGTTAGTCCTCCACTTATCCTCATCCTGATTCTGCTTTTTGCTTGTTTGCCAGGTGCCCCTCTAAATGTTGTGGGCATTTTTGCCCAATTTTTAAGTTAAACCTGTCTTGCATGATTCAGTTTATATTTCTTAGCTTGGTAAAAGAGCAATGTGAACTGAGACATTCTTCTAATAGTTGCTATTTTTGTTTTGGATGAAACAGGATAGCTTTACTAGCATTTCATTTGGCATTAGTGGATGAACCTCGGGATGCCCTTGTTGTTACATCCTTTGTTATTTCAGTTCGTAATGGTGGGAATTTAGAGAAATCAGTGAATAAAGCAAGAGGGATTTGCAAAAAGGCTAATAAATTTCATCCTGAAGTGCTTGATGCTGTGGAAAATGAGTGCGATGAGTCAGTGATGGACAAGGTACTAGATTTAGCATTGGCAGTAAAATCATCTTTAAATGCAATGGTGGATGAATACATTGTCTCTCAGGCTATGGCAAAATATCCTCAGGCACCATTCTCTAATCTGGTAAGTTCACTTTTATGTTTTCCTTACATAGAGGGCATTTAATTTTTAGTTCATATTTTAGGGTCATTGGCAAAATTTTATTTATAGTTATCTGAATTATGTGGGCATTACCTTGAAAGTGCATGTGCTTAGAGAATCTAGACATTGCATGAAATCTGTCTTTAGATTAGTAGCTATCTTTTGTGTTATCTTATATTTCTTTTTGCAACTTTTCCATTTTGTTTCTCTTAGAAATTGTGTTATTAAGTTTTAGTGGCTTTTCTTTAATCACAATGATTGAAAACTTGACCCTGACCATCACTTGCAAGTTGCCAAGTACTGTTTTAAGTCATTTGAATTTGCTAATCTTCTTTTATTGATCATACTTTCAGTTAAAACTGCCTGTTGAAGTTTTCGCAACTTGCTGAATATATTACTTCTGGGTCAGCCACCAATTAATATGCAGATGCCAACCGCTCTTCTTGGACATGTATGGATTTGAGAAATATTTTATCCATCTTGCAGGTCTTCATAACAATACCAGCGTGTACAAAGGTCAGGAGCATCTTCAGTTGTGTTGAAGGTCACCGGGGCGATGTCAGATTCAAAAAAGACATGAATATAAATTACAAGTTTCTGGTAGAGGGTGATCTGGAGGAGATTCGATATGTTTTTGCAAAAGTTGTAATAGATACACTATATTTCACTAATTTAGATGAGCCAAAGGATCAATACCCATCCTAAGATTTTAGTAACTTTCGTCAGAACTGTTCAATTTTAAAATCTCTAATTACTCCTGCTCATTTGGTTGACTTTGTTCTTTTGCCTGTATACACTATATTTCACTAATTTAGATGAGCCAAAGGAATCAAGGATCAATACCCATCCTAAGATTTTAGTAAATTTCGTCAGAACTGTTCAATTTTAAAATCTCTATTTACTCCTGCTCATTTGGTTGACTTTGTTCCCTCGTCATATATTCTGCTGTATTTCTGCTAGCAAGTAATTTATAATCCTAGATTTTTGTTCACAAAGAGTAGCTGAGATTATTTTATATACAAGTATCTTGCCATAAAACATTGAATATGAGCAAAAAGAGAATATGCGAGTCTTTTCACTATAGCCATTTACAAAATATAATGAATATGGGGAAATTTGTATTGGTATTGTTGAATAGGTTGGGACATTCTCAGAGATTTTCCCTCAGCTTTAAATCACGGAAAAGAAGAATAGGCCAGGGCAATGCAGACATTCTTTTGGTCTAATATGTTAATGCTTACAGCATAAAATTTAGATGTATACAATGCAAACTGTTATGGGTGGTTAGAACCTCTTCACCTACTGTCATTGGCTTTAAATCACCAGACAACAATGGTTGGGCCATTGCATGACATTCTTGTCTATTATTCTTCATGAATTTTTTAAGGCAAAAGATTCATGGTGAAATTTTGATTTGTTGTTTTTATTTAATAACCAAGTAAATAACAGCGAGGCTACGTATTCCCTGCCTTCTGAAAGAATTGAGAAAATGTGCTCATGCATTATTATAGGGAGTTGATGCAGTGGAATTACTCGTGTGTATGGTAATGTTATGCATAGTCAATACAAAACACAGGAAAACAGGAAAATAATATGAAAGCTCAAAACATAGATAATAAAAAAATATGATTATTTCACATAAATAACCAAATACTTATCCTTAAGTGACGATTCTATTATGTTAGACCTTCGTTGCATAAATTTTACTAGAAAGACATTACCCCCAAAAACAAAAATTCAGTGTTCAATTTTTGAAGTCATCAATGGAAAATATATTTGAAAACCTGAAAAGTTGGACTTTGGAAATGGATGTTAATTTTACTTTTAAAGAAGTCTTATTTCAATTAATGGAAGCAGTGTTAGCTAATCACTCTTTCTAGTTCACAGGTAAAATACAAAGAGTATCTGAGATCGCAAGAATCGTTACAGCTGAACTTTGATCAATATTGATATTCCTGGGCCTGATCATGGCTTTGCATCCAGATCTTTGTATTTATGGCAGGGAGCGTATGAAGTTCAAGAGCAGCTAGAGAATGTAGTTTGTGTGAATAATTTTATGGTAGGTTCGTAAACCCCTTAATGTAACTCGCCAATAAGAGTTCCTGCTTCAAGCGGCCACAAAACCATAGTTTGAAACATCTTCCACAATGCTTTTCTCTCTGCTTTTCCCCCATTAATTCTCATTTAGCTACCTGCATGGAACACCCAATACCAGAATGAAAAGCAGAGAAATTTTCTATGCTCAAACAGTGTTTTGTCCATTAACTCAGTGAGCAAGAATCCAAAAATCGTGGGCATTATGTTCTCACACTTGCAGTTCATGCGGGTGCTTGGAAATTTGAAAAGCAAGAAAGAAAGGTTATATTTTTCATAGTGAATGTTTATAATATCATTTAATCTATACTGAATCTGAAAATGCCAGATCATTTACTTTGAGGATCAATGGGTCAACTGTGAACACCTTTATTGAACCCATGAATGCACTACAAGTTCCTCCAACAGATGTTCTAAGCTATGTAGCACATATCAAGGAAAAAGATAATAGAAGTTGCATTACAAGTTGTAGGATAAAATTTAAAATAACTAATACTACACTGGAAATGATAATTTTCATGGGAGAAGGCGATGTTCTCCTGCCTAAGGGGATAACCCATGTGATGGTGTCTAATATTGATGGCATTTATCTTCAGTAAATAGCATGGCAAATATTTCTGCATCGTAAAACATGCTGCTTCACAATGAGACAAGTCTCTAATGAAGATGGTTATTTGAAAACATGTGAAGGCATATGCTTCGAATGAAGAAACTAGATGGGCCATGCAAGTTGTGTTAGTAATTTTCAAATTTAGCATTCATCAAATTACAAATACAGTTACAGTGGACATGCATCAATGCGTGGACCTGTATCAAAGAAAGTAAGTGTATATGGTTTTTTTGTTAATTGGCTAGGCAAATTGTGGAAGTCCCAAAAACCAGGTTAATGCCACGAAGAAAGTAATTTAAACAAATATTTACCATAGAATGCAAAATAAAGTTTGCAAAAGGGGTCTTAATTAGCCTCCTCCTTCTACTTGATGCGTCAGTCTTTTGTAGACATAAATGCTTGGAAAATTTAAGAAACAAGCAAGAGAAATTTGCAGCTTTATTTAGGTTAAATAATTTATTCTTGATTTATGTTTGCTATCCAGTTTTGAATTCAAAACTGTGTTGAATCATCATTGCGACAAAATTATTTACACAAAATGAAAAAAAGAGTAATGACTTGAGTGAACTATAAAGAAGAGTAGTGGACCATAAAAATAGAGCGATACTTTTATTGAAGCTACAACATGATTAAAATTATATTGAAGTAAGCATTACCGTTGGCCATTTTACCTGATCCAACTTTGAAGCCTAATGTTAATATCATGACTTACAAACTCGAGATTTACACTACTTCAAGTAGATCAATCGCAGAGCCCTCTCACTTGGAAATATATATTCAACCTTGGTAAACATAAACCACTTCAATAATAATAAAATAAATCAAAGTAAATAGTTATACCAGAGAATTTAAGAAACCTAAAACTAAAAGCTTTGAACAGTTTGTGGAACCATCAAGATTTAAACAAAAGCATACATCATAAGCAAGTGTTTACCAAAAAATTAAACACTCAAATTAATGATGAACGAAGGGGAATTCAAAACAAAATGTGTAGTGAACTGACCATCAATAACCATGATTTTAGAAAATGGAATACTAGAAAAAATAATATTTTAAAATATAATGTTGAAGCAACGAATGACAATGTGCTTGATCTTACCCACTTTATTTTGCATAGGATATGATCAATGTTGTAGGAAAATTATGCACATGACATAATCAATACTTCTAGAGGAATTTGATCACAAGCATGAAGCCAAAGGGGAACTTTGCACAAAAACAATTGAAATCATTGGCTCTCTTCAAACACTAGGAGCTTCTGTGCATTAATATGTAGAGATTCTTCCTCGATGACTTTGTGGACATCCCACTTTACCAATTTAAATGGGATGCATTCTAGAGGGAATACTAGTAGGAAGAGTGCAGGGTTTGTAAAAAGAGGGATTTTAAAGTAGTTATGACAAGGTTCTTGCCATTAAGAATACGTCTGAGGAGGAGGAAGAAGACTCTTTAAACGGAATCCAAATAATTTGTATAAAAAAATATCCAAGATTAGAGATCCAATTTGTGGTGCAGTGTCAACTTAAAGCATGAATGTATTTTCAACATAGTAATGAAAGCACGTGTTGTGGCATAGGATGAGTTGAACGAATAAAACATTATTAGGATATTTAGGCACTTAGGAGTTAGTTAAGATCAACTTGGTCTAATGTGTCTTTAGGTAAAGTGTGTTTCTTTAGTATGCATATGCATGCATTTGTACTTGTGTAATCCAACGGTCATGATATGCTCTGGACATTGAGTGATTCAATAATTTATATTCACCTTGATTTTAATGGTTATTGATTTACGACTTAGCACCCAATTGGTCTATGATTTCTATTTATATTCACCTTGATTTTAATTGGCTATTGATTTACGACTTAGCACCCAATTGGTCTATGATTGATTGTGAGAAACTCATGATTTTTTTCCCTTTCACATTAATATATTGCCTCAAGTAGCTATTTAGCTGAGGTCGTGGATCATTTCCCTCTCTGAGGGTTTTAACCATGTAAAACATCGACATGTTGATTTGTGATTTGTTTCTGTGAGTGATTGTTTAAAGTGTTCGACTTGTGTGGAAATATCATGTTTTAGTTGAACATGGTATTAGAGCGTTTATGAAGACCCACTCTTGTTGTTGATCAAGATCTTAAAGTGGTGTAGTTGTATAATGCTTAAAATGCGAAAGATTTTTATTATTGTATGTATATTTGCAATATATATATACAGAGAGAGAGAGAGAGAGAGAGAGAGAGAGAGAGAGAGAGAGAGATGCAAAATGAATGTGCCAACTATCTATATATATAATTCCAAGGGCAGTTGAGGTGACTATTCACAAGGGTCGCATCCCTTAGTCACTCTAAATTATTAATTAATGTTATTTTTGTTACATTGTTGCTCTCTTAAGAGAAACTTCGTCCTTAAAGCTTATTGATTTTAATCTTCAATCCTCCAAAAATTTGACTTTGTCTTTAATAATTCAATCTCGTCCCAAAAGAGCACCTGAGTGGGCCTAATCATTAAGAACATGTGTTATCTCCGTGGAGGTCACAGGTTCAAAATTGACGGGGGGTAGGGTTGCTCATTGGCCCGTTGTGACAAGGCTTGAAGGGTAGGCGACCCCTAGGATAAAGGGTCTCGAGACGTCCCGACCCCTGCTGAGTCACAAGTTTATGGTATATCTGGCTTGCGGGCTGTTGGATATACCCTTGGGAGGTTGTTGTTCCCATAGTTAAAAAAAAAAATATTTTACCAACATGCATAGTCATAGCCATGGGTATTTGAACAAATACCTTGCATCCATAAAAGCGTACAACCATTAGAACATTATGACAAACACATGGCAGACTTAAACTTTACAACCATTGAGGCATTTTGACAAACATGTGGTAGCCATAAATGCTACAGCCATTAAGGCAATTTGTCAAACACATTGCAACCATAAATGCTACAGCCATTGAGGCATTTTATCAAACATATGGCATGCATGGTAGGTACTACAACCATACAAGGGATAATACAAATCTAAACCAATTATACAACTCTAAACTGAAGATTTACAAATCTGATATACATGCTAACATGCATTAACATGAAAGCCACATTTCCAATTCAAGGATTTTTCCAAACATTGGCAAACATCCTCTGGAGCTTTATATGAAATTCAATGTACTGCTAGATTTCTTTTAAATGAGAAAAACAATTTTGAATTAATTAAATTTAAGCATAAAATACCAAAAATTACCTCACTTCCACATTGCTTCTTACTCCGAAGCTCT
The DNA here is from genome assembly GCA_027924585.1 of Larix kaempferi. NCBI lineage: Eukaryota > Viridiplantae > Streptophyta > Pinopsida > Pinales > Pinaceae > Larix > Larix kaempferi. The sequence continues at coordinate 9,792,141 of BSBM01000767.1, read as the reverse complement.
TTCTTTTCATATTGAGCAAGTTCTAGAAACTTTTCTTCTGTATTTCTTTAGTTAATACCAACATATTTTTGAATCCCATACCCATCTTTTTGATAGGATCAATTTTAGAGAATACAAAATAGAATCCTCATGCCAATACTCAAGTCAGTACCAAAATTAATAATTCATTAAGAATAATTGAGATAACACCAATTAAAAGACATGCACAATGTATCAAAATTAAACATAACAAAACTATATTTATACATGCTCAGGAGTGATTTCTTTCCCGGATGAATTGTTCACTCCAACAACTCCACCTTCCAACTTAAAAGGACCAACCAGTTTTCCACCTGGCCTTATCTAGGGAGAGCTTCTCCCCATGGAACCCCTGAGTTGTAAGAGCTCACAAATAGTACCGTGATGCAACAATAGAGACGTAATCAAGAAAATATGGAATATAGAGCTTTCTCTTCCTCTCAATACCACTCAAGTCTAAATCAAACCAGGCAAGACAAACTTAGAAAAATAGTTTAGGGACTCCAGATCCATTTCAAAAACATTTGGTTACTCTCCATGTCTCCCCCAAAACCATGGGGGTCCTTCTATATTTGTAGGCTCAGGGAGAGAGGACACCTCATTCCTTCATGCAAAAATTAGAGATTTATTATAATTCTTTAATTCTTTAATATTCATCACGTTCCCTCTACGTGACATCTTCTAAATTTTCTTATTTAATAAATAAATAAATAATTCTTTAATACTTTAATTCTTATTATTTATTTTTCATAAATAAATAATTCTACTTTTTCATTATAAAAATAATATTAATAAGGAGACCCTCACAAGTGGGTAAGTTTGGAATTGATTAATTCTATGTACAACTAGGTTAACTTACCTAGTTGATATATGCCCTTGAGTTGTATTTTTTTGTTGGGGAATGGGGATGTTGCACCCCTATTACATGTCCCCTAGAATTATTAGTGTTAAAGAAATGTAACTGCGGAAGATATTCTACTTGTACTTGTCTATTGTATTATTGTATTCCTCCTTCGGGAGATGTCATTGATGTAATTAATAATGTAAGAGTCATTAAAAGAGACAATGTAAACCCTAGGTCTTGTGTCGGCCTAGAAGAACCCATAAAAGATTATTATATTATGTAATTGAGAGGTCAGCCCAGTTAGTTAGGTGAAGTTGGCCTAGTTGGGGAAAAGTCACCTCAACGGAAGAATATAAATAAAGGATGAGTCTCTCATTTGTACTCACTCATCTCACTCACTCAATTTCGCATAGGAGAGAGAGAGAGAAGTTCGCACAAGTTTAGGAGTAGTTGATTTTGTCTTGGGGTTTACTTTTGTACTTTGTGAATTCTATATTGAGGAAGATTTTGCTGGGTTTTTCTCCCTTGTGGTTTCCCCAAGAGAAATATTGTGTTCATTGTGTTCTTGTTGTGCTTGTATTTCTTTCAGTGATAGATTATTTAATGTTATATGCTAAACAAGTAAAAACTAACATGGTATCAGAGAAGGCCTGGAAGAAAACATTGTGCATCTTTTGTAACTACAGAAACTAGGGCTTCTTGTTCTGGGATCTCCCTCCATAGATTAGCTGAAAAAGAGAGTGCATCTAACTCACCTCACTAGGGTGCATCTTTCTGTCGAAGCAGATTTCAATTCTGAGAATTTTCATTTTTGGGTCCCCCACTACAGCTCGAGAGAATTAGAGCATCAAGTTTTTGGATCACTTGCTCACAAAATTGGTATGAGGAGTACTTTGCTCAATTCGCCTTGAGGAGGCGAATTTTCTCATCCATCTAGTTTTCCAAAATCCCAAAATCGGAAAATTAGGGTTTCTCTGACAAACCCTAGGTCAAAGTAGAAGCAGTTTTCAGAAGGACAACTTTTCTGGTAAGTCTCAAATCTATTCTATTTCCATTTTAAGTACTCATTATATCAAGATGACTAGCAATACCAAGCTTGATGAGAAGCTTGATGGAGTTGAGAACTTCAGGGCATGGAAGTATAGAGTCATGCTCATCCTTGAAGAACATGACCTAGAAAACTTTATAAAGGAAGGACTTACGGAACCTAAGGGAGATGAAGCCAAAGCAAGGCATAAGAAGAATATGGTCAAGGAAAAGAGGATCATTGTTGATTCCATCAAATATCACTTGATCCCCCAAGTGTCTTCCAAGAAGACTCCAAAAGACATGTTTGATGCCCTGACCAACCTATTTGAAGGGAAGAACATTAATATGAAGATGAACTTGAGAAATCAACTCAAGGGAGTGAATATCTTGAAGTCTGAGCCCATGCACTCATACTTCTCCAGAGTGTCCCAAATAAAAGAACAACTAGAAGCTATTGGAGACATGGTAGAGGATGTTGAAGTTGTGATGACCACTTTGAATGGTCTCCCCATAGATTGGGAACCATTTGTTTGTGGCATTTGTGCTAGAAAGAAATTGATCCAGTTCAGAAAACTATGGGAAGAGTGTGTGCAAGAGGAAGAAAGAATGGCGGTGAGAGAGGAGAAACTAAATGACAATGAAGATCAAGCTTTGGCAACTCATGCCAAAGGTGGAAGGAAAAGGAAGAACAATGTATGTTCTTGAGAGGACTCTCCAAGAAGACCTCAGAAGAAAAATAAGTTCAAGAAAGACCTATCTTCTGTTGAATGTTACTCCTGTCACAAAACGGGACACATTGCAAGAAATTGTCCACTCAAATCCGGACATCATAAGAAGCAGAAGAAGAGATTTCATGCTCATGCAACAGAAGATAGTGAGTATGATGAAGTCGTCAAAAATAGAGAAGATGCAAATTCCAGTGAAGAATATGTTCTAATATTAGCCCTCACTGGTTCAATATCTCATGGAAGTGATACTTGGCCAGTAGATAGTGGAGCTTCAAAACACATGACGGGATACAAATAATCCCTCTCACATCTCATTCAAAAGGAATATCCACACAAGGTAAAGCTTGGAGATGATTATCAATACCCCATCAAAGGAATGGGAGAAGCATCTTACAAATTGGACTCTGGAAAGTCCATGAACATGAAGGATGTACTTTATGTACTAGGTTTAAAGAAGAACCTTCTATCTATTTCAACATTAGATAAGAAAGGTCTTCGAATTGCATTTATAGACGGTGAAGTTCTTATGTGGCCAAAGGGGAAGACTAATAATGATGCAGTAGTCATTGGAGTAGAAGAAGGAGGACTTTACAAACTGGAGGGTCATGCAGATACAACATTGATGACCAGTACCATGAGCCCTTGTGAGCTATGGCATAGAATACTAGCTCATGTACACTACAAAGCCTTACCAATAGTAAGTAAGGTGGTGACTGGACTACTAGAAATCTAGGTTGATCATGAAGGAGTATGCAAAGGATGTGCTCAAGGAAAGAGTACGAAGAATACATTTCCAAGCGGTGAAAACAAAGCGAAAGGTATTATGGATATTATTCACTTAGATATCTGTGGACCTATGTCAACCACTTCACTAAGCGGGTGTGTTTACTATGCTTCTTTTATTGATGATTACTCCCGCAAAACATGGATTTATTTTCTGAAGAATAAGAATGAAGTATTTGAAAATTTTAAAGAGTTCAAGGCTCTTGTATAAAACCTCTTTGAAAAGAAGATAAAGATTCTAAGGACAGATAATGGAGGGGAATACACTTCATAACATTCTACTCAACACTAGCATGTATCCTATTTGATTAGTCAAAATGCCAAAAGATGCTTTCTTTGTAAAAAGATCATTTTTTTGATTGGTTGAAATTCTCCACATGGTTAAGGAAATAATATTTTTTATTGTGAAGTCGGTGAGTGAGTCAAAAGCATGTGGCTAGAAAAGTTATAATGGGCACCATTTCCCGGCAAATTTGGACATTTTTCTGGAAAATAGAATAGTTAACGCAACTTGAACCTGAGTTAGGAAGCTACGAAGGTGGGTGTAAAGAGTCTTGAGACTCTAAATCGCATTCAATAACCAACGTGAAACCTGGAAGTAAAATATTTTTTAATTTCTAAGTATTTAAGAAAACGGTGGCGCAATTATGTGATAGGAGTGGTGGAGAAGCCATTCCTAAGCATGATATGACTGGTAATAAACTGATCAACTTGTCCTAAATCGAAATCGGTTGAGCATTCACACCAGATCACCCATTTGGAACCTAAAAATAATCCAAGGAAGAAATAAACCGATAATGATTTTTCCATTTGGCGGGGAACCGAAAAATAATCCAGGAAAGAAATTAAGAATTAAAAAAAAAATCATGGAAGAATTAATATTGGGAATGTTTTTTGAAAATCATTGTATTTGGTGGTGATATTTGGCATGGTATTGTATCCATCCTTACCTTTGGCCATCAAGACGACTTACAGCAAAGGCAATTCCTGAAAATTCATCGAAGCAAAAACTTCTTTAGAAAATTTCATTGGGTTGCAGGTATGTTCTGCAGGCTAGAAAATTCATCTGAATTCTGAATTTAACAGTGATTATATAAAATGATTGGTTGACTCTCTAAATTTCTGGAAATGATTTTTTAATTTCTGGAAATGATTTTTTAATTTATGGAACTGATTTTTTAATTTCTGGAAATGATGTTTTTATGAAATGCAATGACAATGGTCAAGTGTGAAAAACATCCACATGCAAGACGATTCTTTCAGAATTTCTTCATCCCTCAGTGGAGAGAATTTTTTTATCCCAAGTCTACTTGAGACCTTTTTTTCAACATTGGCGAGCATTTTCCTAAAAGGTGCAAAACAGGCCAAATTTATGTTTTGGGAGGAAGATATCTCCATTACCAGAGACTCTTTTTCCAGAAGGAGTCAATGGCCAAGTGAATAAATCATCCACCTACAAACTTATGCTCCCATAAATTTTTTATCCCTCATAGGTGAGAAATGGTGGGCACTTACCCATACCCTCAAAATATTTTAAGAAATCAACCACAGGAAATGGCAGGCATTTTATTGAGGTCACTCAGCCATTTTTACCAGTAATTTTATACTTAGACAATTTTTGCATTTTCCTGGACTGGAGAAATCTGCCTGAAACACAGTTTTGGCAGACCCATAACTTCCTCCTCAGACACTCTCAAGACAAGATGAGACCATGGTCAGGTAGACAAATCAACAAGCTATAGCCTGACACTATGTGGCGGGAATTTTACTTAACATATCAATTATGGCGAGCATTTTCCTGAGGCCCCTTAACCTGGTGATTTTAACACTTAGCCAAATTTCATTTGTTCTTAATATGCAAAACAAGTTTTTTCTCACTCTAGCAGGTTTATATCTTGCACATGTGACCATCATAAAGAAAACTGTAAGCATGGATGGATAACCACTTCAACAAGGAAAAGATGCTTGTCACCCTTTAAATTTTTTTATACACACACATAATATTGCGGGAATTTGAAACTAGATTTTTAAACTACTAATTCAACACTTGGACAAAAAATTGTGAAACCCTAGGGTAACATGAGATTTTTTTTCCATCAAAATGGAATTTTGAGACACCCAATAGATAAAGGCCAACAAGGTGATTCCATCTAGACCAATTTCATCCTTTGAAACTTATTTCTTTCTCATCGGCGGGCATTTTTTTGGAGTGGTTCAAATCAAGCTAGGAGGCACTTTTGGCAAATCAATAAGTTCACCTACAGAGACTCTTTGGACAAACCAAATATATGGTTGGATGCACCAATCAACATTATAGAGACCCATACCCTCAAACTATTTTAAGACATCAACCACGGGAAAGGGAGGGCATTTACTGAGGTCACTCGGGCCTTTTTTCCAGTAATTTTATACTTAGACAATTTTTGCATTTTCCTGGACTGGAGCAATCTGCCTGAAACACTATTTTGGCAGACCCATAACTTCCTCCTCATACACTCTCAAGACAAGATGAGACCATGGTCAGGTAGAAAACTCAACAAGCTATAGCCTGACACTATGTGGCAGGCATTTTCCTTAACCTATCAATTATGGCGGGCATTTTCCCGAGGCCCCTTAACCTGGTGATTTTAACACTTAGCCAAATTTCACTTGTTCTTAATATGCAAAACAACTTTTTTCTCACTTTGGCAGTTTTATATCTTTGATACACACATAATCTGGGGGCATTTGAAACTAGCTTTTTAAACTACGAATTCAACACTTGGACACAAAATTGTCAAACCCTAGGGTAACATGAGATTTTTTTTTTCATCAGAATAGAAGTGTGAGACACCCAATGGATAAAGGCCAACAAGGTGATTCCATCTAGACTGATTTCATCCTTTGAAACTTCTTTCTCTCTCCTCAGCAGGCATTTTTCTGGAGCAGTGCAAATCAAGCTAGGAGGCACTTTTGGTAGATCAATATGTTCACCTACAGAGACTCTTTGGACAAACCAAAGATATGGTTGGATGCACCAATCAACAGTCTAGAGACCCATACCCTCAAAATATTTTAAGACATCAACTACAGGAAGTGGAAGGCATTTTACTGAGGTCACTCAACCATTTTTACCAGTAATTTTATACTTGGACAAATTTTGCATTTTCCTAGACTTGAGCAATCTGCATGAAACATTGTTTTGGCAGACCCATAACTTCCTTTTCAGACACTCTCAAGACAATCTGAGACCCTGGTCAGGTAGACAAATCAACAAGCTACATCCTGACACTATGGGGTGGCATTTGCCTTAACCTATGAATTATGGCGGGCATTTTCCTGAGGCCACTTGGGAAGTTTTACTACCATGGTGCAAAAACATCCTAAAGCCCTGTTTTGGCATGCCTTTAACTTTGTCATCAAACACCCTCTTTGAGAACTGAGACCACGGTAAGATAACCTCTTCAACAAGATATGGCATGATAGTTTTAGATAATTTTTATCATTCTACTATGAGGTATGACGAGCAATATCCCAAGGCCACTTGGACTAATTTTCCAACACTTGGCCATTTTTCAGAATTTGGACCTCTTTTGTTTCTTTTTGTTCTTAATATGCAAAACAATATTTTTCCTACTTTGGCAGGTTGATTTCTTGCACATGTGACTATCAGGAAGTAAACTGAAACCATTACTGGATAGATACTTCAACAAGGAACAAGTTCATGTAAACTGATGAATTTATCCCCACAAGGACAGTTCCTGGCAGGCATTTTCAAATAGCCCCTTAACCTTGTGATTTTAACACAGCCAAATTTCACTTGTTCTTAATATGCAAAACAAGTTTTTTCTCACTTTGGCAGGTTTATATCTTGCACATGTGACCATATTAAGGAAAACTGAAAGCATGCCTGGATAACCACTTCAAAGGGGAACATATCCATGTCACCCTTTAAATTTTTTGATATACACACATCATTTGGTGGGCATTTCAAATTAGCTTTTTAAACTACTAATTCAACACTTTGACAAAAAAATTGTCAAACACTAGGGAAAAAAAAAGAATAATTTTATTTTATGCGAGAAAGAGAACAAGGACAAAGACCATGATGTGAGAAAGAGAACAAGGACAAAGACCAAGATTTATTCTCATCTCGAGAGTGAAACTGATAGAAGGAAAACAAAAAGGAATAGGAGGTAGTAGAATTCCTTTTGTTTAGTGAAAGTCTTTGGTTAATGTTATATTGTTGAAGCGCATGAATTGAAGTTGGGAATGCTACTGATGGATCAAGTCCTGTCACTGAGAGTGGGGAGGGGTGAATCAGTGATACAACTTTTAAATCAACTTTCTTTTACTTAGTTAATTATGGTTTGCAGATATAACAACAAATTTGAACACAATGATTTATCGTGGAAGCCAATTGGGAAAACCACCAATACTTTTCTATTAACTGCAAAATTTGTTTTACAATTTTCAATAGAAGGAATATGTTTTCTTCCTCGTTGGATCAACACCCACTGATCAGGATGCACCCACACCCCTATTTAATCAGTTACAACTGACAAGGAAGCACCTACTCCCCTACAGGAACCAACCTGCCCTAGCTCCTCCCAGCCACCCTATGTTCATCAATATGGAAATAGGATATTCAATCCTGTGGAAATCTTCTGTGTTATACATTGAATATCATGACTGCTGCTATGTATACATCTGCTTTTGATCTTTAATATTTCTTCTAAAGTCACACTTTCTCCTTCACATCTCGGCATACTTATAAATGTCTTCAACACAACTCTTTATCAAACATGTATGTTCATGTAGTTTCACACCTTTTTATAAACAACACACCTCTTCATTTGTCTCAATTTTTTTCACCAAAAGTTCAGGATCGCGGTGAATACCCACTACAAGATTTGAGGCCAAAATCCGATGACAACATCTGACGAAAAGGTCTGTGTTGTTGCATTTCACCTTCACAGTTATGAAATTTGATGAAAAAAAAAAAATTGATAGAACTGGCAGCCGAATATCCGACGGCCTACGGATATTAGTGAAAAAGACACGGTCACTATATGAAGTGGGTGCAAAAATTTACAAAATTTAACTAAAACCTAAAATTGAAATGTACCGACCAACTAGCTAGTGTGGCAAAACTCCACGATTTGGTTGCTTGGCTTGTTCATTTGTCATTTCGTTGTTTTGAGTTTTGGGAGGAGGAAGAGCTCCTGTAGTGGTTTAACGTTGGCCGTGGTCATGGGGCCTACGCCATGAGCATAGATCAGGCGTGCCCTAATTGTTATGGTGGTTATAGCTAGTGTGGCAAAACTCCATGATTTCGTTGCTTGCAGGATTGTTCATTTGTCATTTCGTACTTGTTTTGAGTTTTGGGAGGAGACAGAGCTCCTGTAGTCTTTTAACACTGGTGGTCATGGGGCCTACTCCATGAGCATAGCTCAGGCATGTCCTGATCGTTATGGTGGTTATAGCTAGTGTGGAAAAACTCCACAATTTCGTTGCTTTGCTTGTTCGTTTGTCATTTCGTTGTTTTGAGTTTTGGGAGGAGGCAGAGCTCCTATAGTGGTTTAACGCTGGTGGTCATGGGGTCTGCGCCATGAGCATATCTCATGCGTGCCCTGATAGTTATGGTGGTTATAAGGAATGCGTGCCGCTCATGGAACAACAACCTGGTAAGTGGTTTGTTCAATCCAGCTGATCTATCCATAAATTTCATTTTGATTCATTTATTCATTTGTATTCATGATGGAATGGTGTTAACCCTGTTCTGTTTCTATGGCAGGGTGAGTGGTTATATTTGGAGCAGCGAGTTGGGGCGTGGGTGTTTCTTGTCTGCAAGGGTTTCAAAGATGTCAAATGGCCTTGGTAATTTTGGACCATTGCGACCCTCCCCTTTCATTTGAAGCTTGATAGCATTCTTCTTCCCCAAAACACCAACATTCTCCATCCCAAAATATTGGCATGGGAAATCCTCCACGTGTAATCCTCTTCTAGTGTGGGCAAGTGGGAAATCCTCTTTTGGCGTGGGCAATCGACAGGAGCAAAGGAGCATAGGAGATACCCTAAACCCTACAATGTATTTGGTAAAATTATCACACCTCTGGAAGTTTGATTGTGTTTGAAGAATTTACATGATTGAGTTTGCAAAGTCGACGGGCCTTACACACTTCTCCCATCTCCCATTTTTTCTCTCTCAAACCTCAAATCACATTAACATCGACGTGCATTAACATTGACGGGCATTACACACTTTGGCCATTACACAACTCCATCTTGGTGTGGGAAATCCTCCAAGACGGAGGCAATTGATCCCATCCAGACAATTTTTTCCATGGTATAAAGAACCTCCCTTCCCTTGACTTTGCAGCAACGCCATTATTTTGATCTTGGTGGCATTTCAGTTCAACCTCCAAATTTATGTCTTCGCCTAATACTTCAGCTGTTTGAGATACACTGCTATCAGCTTTATATTCATGATTCTTAGTAGTAGTATGTTGAATACTTATTTTAGCTTCCACCGATTCACATTTGGTGCCTTCTTGCGCCCCAACTTGACTGATTTGAACAACTCCGTCAAATTGTGAATCATGTTATGTACAAAAGTCTAAATTGATAGTAGGATCAAAGAGACCATTTCCCCCCTATAGAAGATAGATTCTCCCATGTGGGAGATGAATACTCTGGATTTATTTATTGGTCTATGGAAAAATATAGTGGCCCTCACGACCTCTCTCAAACTTTAGCTGCAAAAATTTCCGGCCCCTTTACTTGTCTCCAGTACTGGCCTTTATGCTTTCCTGTATGTTTAGATTTTGCCTATGTTTGTACAACTGAATTTCCAAAATAGAAACGGTGTTGAGCTTGCTTGAGGTGGCTTGACTTATTAGGTATTTGGTTGATACGAACCATTACACCAAAACCTTGAGATGTTAGTGAAGGCCGCTCACTAGGGTCTTAACATCCCACCGTGCTCTGCAATCCAGACTCTGGGCTGGATGTGCATCCGTACGGTGGTGTCCCCTTTGAGCCGTACGAGCATCGGACTAACACTGCAATGCCGACGTTGCCACTCGCTCTGTGACTTGAACCTGGGTGGAGGCTCTGATACCAGATGATACGAACCGTTACACCAAAACCCAGAGGTGTTAGTGAAGGCCGCCCACTAGGATATTAACATTGGTGTCTCTCTCTTTAGTGAAATAAGAGAATTTGATGACCATCCATCTTTTGGTTTTCTAGTAGTTCCACCTTTCCTGAAAATTGGGTAGCTTTTGATGCTTGCCCTAATATCTCCACGAATCTTTACAGAACCAAAATGCCTTTCCACCTATTCACTATGCAGACAATGAGGGATTCATCCAATTTCATTTAGAATAGAGGATAGCACCTGATATTCAATTGCTTCACATTACAGAAATCGAACAGTTGATGATGAAATTCAGGAAGATGGTTTGTAGAGAAAAAAATAATTTACTTCAGGGCATCTAAAATAGGAAACTCAGCAACTACCAATGATTTATTTTAAGGATACAAAACATGCATGGGGTCCATCGAATTTTCAATTTCTCCGAAGGGTTTTGACAGTATCTTGGCATTATCCCCTACCATTGATGGTTTTCCAACTCTAAGACCATTTCTTGGCTGAGTCCAATGTAGTCAATGCCATAGCCATAGTCATGTTTCCATAATCCTACTAAATGAGGGCCACAAAATGTTGAGCCATTCCTTTCTTTTCAAATTTATGCAAGAAGATCCTTCACATATCTACTATCAAATCCATATTGGATGAGCCAAGTTTATCTTCAGATAATGTCAATAGAGTATCTATCTTAAGGTTTGCAACCAAGTGGCTCAACCCTTATCCAAATTATGTCCAGAAATCAGCCTTAGAAATTTCCTAAAAACTATTTTCAATCTACCCTTGCGAACTAATCCAATTCTATCATAAGCTAGTCCACAAGTTCCCTTGAAAGTGTGCCACTAGATGTCAATGTTTACTATGATCAAATAGTGTATCTTCCCTTTTTATTTTAGTAATTGTTGCATCATATGTCATTTCCCATTCATGTGTAACAATTTCAGGATTTGCAGTTCTCTCATTAGCATATATATGAGACTAGAAATCCACTTGGGCATGATGATTCTAGACAAATTCAAGTCTCTTACGAAAATGTTTAACCCCATCAACATTTAACTTCAAATTTGATTTCTGTTTGCATGCATTCTTTGTAATTCGATTTCCCTTCAAGAGTGGTGGTCATTTCTTCATTACCTAGTATACATTTCCTCATGCTTGGAGGGCATTTCATCATCAATGGTGGCTATTGTGTACATTTCCTTCATGAGTAGTGAGCATTTCTACCTTCCTAGTGGGAATTTCCTCTTTTCTGGAAAGCATTTCTTATGCATGGAAGGAATTTCCCATTGCTTGTGGGCATTTTCTCATGGCCTACTAGCATGTAGACATTTTCTTGGTGGACATTTATCTTGGTGGTAATACTCCTTAGCTTGGTGAGTATTTTATTAGCTTGGAGAGTATATTCAATGACGGGCACATATTTCTCTTTCATGTGACACCTTGGTGGGAATTTAAATATTTGCTTGATAGGCATTTTGTAGGATCTTCATTCATGTGAATGTTTTATATAAGGAAAGATTCAAAATTTCTTCCAGATCTGAGACTATTTGCTGTCATGCCTTGCTGCTACAGGATTGTTGTACATGCCACAATATGTTGCCATAAATTTATGCTAGTTCAACTCTTTAGATTGCACTTTTCAAGTTGTCATAACTAGTCATTGTTCACCTTGGGAAAGAACATACATGATTCTACAAGGCTTCTGATCAAATACAAGATTAAAATCCTCTTTCTTGTTGATGGTTTTATGTTTTGTTTGTAGGGTGTTACTTCTTCTTTTATATTCAGGTCCAATCAGAATTAGTATCCAATTTATAACATGGACATCAACATTATTTCTTCATAATACATTCCAATCAACACTTCAGAGAAGTATATGATAGAGTCTTTAAAAGACAACTTACAACTCTTACAATCTAAGAGATAGTAGATTTTATCAAAGGAATTTTTGTGACCAAATATATCCCAAGTATTTTCTTTGCACATGCTTAACTGGTTAATTTCATGATCTTGCTATACTAGATCCTAATAGTTTTTTCCTACATTTGTACTATTGAATTTCCAAAATAGAAACAATGTTGGTCTTTCTTGAGGTGGATTGACATATTACGTATTTGGTGTCCTTCTCTTTAATGAAATAAGAGGAATTTGATAACCATCCATCTTTTGGTTTGCCAACAGTTCCACCTTTCCCATAAATTGGGTAGCTTTTGATGCTTGCCCTACTCTCTCCACGAATATTTATAGAACCAAATTTTTAGTCTTTTCCAAAATGCCTTTCCACATCTTTACCATGAAGACAATGAGGGACGCCTCCATATTCATTTAGAATAGAGACATACCAACCAAATTCACCAACTAACTTATACACATACTTGTTTCAAGTAAGGAGGATAACATTTCTTGGTTAGAACCATTTTATGATTATTATGTGCTTAGAAAATGACTTATTTGTTACTAGAAGGAAATGGTCTAAAGGTGATCTACTCCAGGACTGAAGACAAATACATGAATTATTTGCAAAATTTCCACTCCATTCAACTACTCTACCATAACATCAACCTTCAAACTCAATCTTTCATGTTACAATAAGATTGCTAAATGAGTAGCTACAAGACTAGAGTATCTATCATTTTTCTCCTACATTCTCAGCTTCTAGGTTTTGAATCTTTATTAATTCACACAAGCAATGCACATGCTATTTAGTGCGATTGGTATGATTTGAGGCTTAGTTCTTGCCATTGCTTAAAATATATGAAGTTAGAGATGTTTTTTTTTCATTTTCATACATCATCAATCACATACCAATAAAACAAAGCAATCACTAATTGATGAATCCACTCTTTACTATTTGTTAGACTTTCATATTATATTATATAATTATTTTTAATTAAACACTTAGATATGTACAAAAGTACAATATCACCACTATTAAGAAACAATGTATTGTGGTGTTTACATGTATTGTGGTGTTTAAGAAAGGTGCTTTTGTAGGATTTGCATTTCTTTGGATTTTAAGTAAGATAAGATTCGAACCTACGACCTATGTCTAGTCCCAAGGCTACCACCTTCAAGCTTGAAGTGCAGCTGACAATGGGAGACCACCTTCAATCTTGATTCATTCTGTATGCATTTCACAATGGGAGACGTCGGGCTACCACCTTCAAGCTTGATTCATTCTATATGCATTTCACTATGCAACCGTCTCAGATTCTCACTTCGTTTTCCCTCAATTAGTTTATCAATTCAGTATGACCCACGCCCGCCATCCGAGGAGTGTTTCCAGCGGTCTTGAGTTTCAGCCTAGCAGCGGTGACGATTCATGGTATTATGTTTCCCTTCGGCTGCAATATGGAAAACTCAAAGTTCACTACGAAGGTTTGTTTGACAAATTTGATGGTTTGGGTTCCATAACCCCAGTGCCATTCAGGGACACTTTGAGGAATTGCTCCTGGGGCACGGAACACAAACCATCACATTTGTCAGACAAACCTTCGTAGTGAACTATGAGTTTGCCATATTGCATTCGAAGGGATTAAACATAATACCATGAATCGTCACCGTTGCCAGGATGAAACTCAAGACCACTGGCAACACTCCTCGGACGACGGGCGTGGGTCATACTAAATTGATAAACTAAATGAGGGAAAATGCAGTGAGAATCTGAGACAGTTGCATAGTGAAATGCATACATAATGAATGAAGAGTGGGTGTCATGAGAAATGTTGTGGGACGTGGTATGAGAGGAAATGGAGATGGGAATTGAAAGGTCAAATTAAATTCGCATGGTGGTAATAAACTACACTTGTGTCTTCCATTGTCAGCTACACTTCAAGCTTGAAGGTGGTAGCCTTGGGACTAGACATAGGTCGCAGGTTCAAATTTCCTCAGTTTAGTTCGTACCCTGTTTTTTTTTCAATGCAAATTATATGTTTTGTTTAATTTCCTTTGTCAGGACGCAGAGACAACCATAAAATATCAAATGTGTCACGATGCAAAGAGAAAGAGACAACTATAAGTAAGTCTTATATTAAATTTACCATATAAGTATTTAATTGACACTATCAACTAAGATTTGACATGTTGGATTGTCATGATCTTCTTATCACTCCTTATCAATGTGATTGTAAGGCACTCTTTGAAGGTGAAGTCCACAATTTTAAGTCTTTTTCCTCATTCTCATGCCTTTTTGTAAGACAATAAGGAGGGTAGTGGCATCAACATTGAAAATGGTTTCCATCCAAACCTATCAAGTGTACTTTTAGGTCAACAATATTCTTGACTCCAAACTGTAGCAGCTGTTTGGCCATTTTCATCCTGTAAATTGAAGGATTCCTGCAAACACAAACCACTATGTTACACGATCTTCTTTCTGGGCTTTGTTACATTTGCTTCTAATATATTTAAGGGCTTTGGTACATTTAAACACCATCGCACAACTTCTTTTAGGGCTTTGTTTGCAGGAATCCTTCAATTTACAGGGTGAAAATGGCCAAACAACTGCTACAATTCAGAGAAAAGAATACTACTAACCTAAAAGTACACTTGATAGGTTTGGATGGAACAGATTACCATGGAAATACTCTTTATCTTCATTCTCGAGTTTTGAGAAAATCAGAGATATATGAAACGTTGTTTTATGACTATTCGTCTTCACAACCACCTCTTGAAATCAAGGTAAGAAATGGTTTAATGATTCAGTGTAGTAAACGGTTACCTTTATTGAATGTTAGCTTTTATTGAATGAATGTGTTCACTGAATGAATGAATGAAACAATGGTTTAAGGCTGTAGTAAACTATGACCTTTATTGAATGTCAGCTTTTATTGAATGAATGTGTTGACTGAATGAATGAATGGTTTATTGAATGTTATCTTTTATTGAATGAATGTGTTGACTGAATGAAACAATGGTTTAATGAATGTTAGCCTTTATTGAATGAAAGTTCATGATGAAATATGGATGAATTTGCACGTTTTTTTTTTGTCAAGTACATGCATTGGGTATGGGGAATTGAGAGTGATGTGAGGGGGGGGGAGGGTCCATAAGAGATTCCACCTTCACGTGGTTGGCCCTATTCAGTAGAGAATATTAAATTATTCTCGAAATAGAGAGGAGCTCAATGAATGGCTACGATGTTGGCTTTCTACAACCCACTCGTGTGTCATCTAAATTTTGACAATTTCTTGGAGCTTGTTGTGATGTTTGGTTGCTCCTCATAACCAATTTCAGGTTTCCAGATGATGAAAGATCACTTGAGTAACTATTTGTGGAGTAGAGTGAGATCTTGTTTGTAATGGGTTTGTTGATTCGGCATGAAACTCTTAATGAAGATGAAGTGGCTAGTACTGGAATAATATCAGTGCTAATTGATGTCCTTCGAGATAAGCAGGAAAAAGTGAGAATGTTTTTCATGACAACACTAAGTGAGCTTTTGTTCTACATCTCCACTGAAAGCGAGAATTATCCAAGAGTTGTTATTGGTCAGAAAAGTCGAGCAAACGATGGGTGAGATTCATCATCTACCTATAAGGTTAGATACTAAAACCTTTTATGATGTTTTATTCTATTATTATGCATATATTATTCTGATAGAATTGATGCATTTTTGCTTTTTTTTTTGCAGGATTGAAATATGTTCACATGTATTTCAATTGAGATGTACTAGCTTCAAACATTAACTTAGACACTTGGTACTTTTGACAGGTTCCTAGTGCATTGTGGAAATCCTTGAAGATGGGTTGAAATCCTAGGATCAAATGCTAAGTAAGAAATGATCTATGAAACCCTGGGTTGAAATACTAGGATCAAATGCTAAGTAAGAAATGATATATGAAACCTTGCCTAGCCAAAAATCCTTAGATGATCTATAAAAAAATACAAATTTGAAATCCCTTGGCCCTCTACAAGAAGGCAATGTCACCATATTGTAGTCACAAAAATGTCATGCCACTATTCGTCTCTAGACTGTCGTTGAAGAATCAAATATGGAAACACTAGTTTATGTTGTGATAAAAAAGCAGTGTATCCAATAAAGTCTCTAAACCACTGTTGAAAAATTATGCAATTATTTCCAATTAATAGTGTATTTTTTTTAAAATACCAAAAGATCGTCGGATATTTGACCACCAAACCGTAGATATCCGACGTTTTTTCCATACCACCGACGGCAAGGAACGTCGAAGATAGGCCATTTCCACATGGACTGATCGTCGGACATCCGACTACCACGTCGTAGATATCCTATGTTCTTTCCATACCACCGACGGCAAAGAACGTCGGATATAGGCCATTTTCACATGGATGGATCATTAGATATCCGACTTCCTATTAAGTGATAGTGGTCGGATATCTGACTGGATAGTGGCGTCGATTATCTGATGACCTTCCTACTGTCAGATAACAGCCGAATTTGCATCGACGTTAAAAAAATATGAAAGTGTCGGATGGTCGACCACAAGATGTAGAAAATCTGACTTTTTGGCCGTCGGATTTTGGGTCCAAAAAACCTAGTGACCAACCCAACAACCATTTACAAAAACTTTTGTTGTCGTTGGAATAACTACTGGAGATATTTCCTTAAAATTCTATGTGCTCCATTCTTCCAAGAACTCTAGAATTGGATTAGGAGAACCAATAGTAATGTACACCATAAGGGCCAAATTTTTTACAAGCCTGCAAGCCTGTCCTTGTGGGATTTCTGCAGGACACATCATACCCTAGTGTGAATTATGCAACTATCTGGGCTTTGCCAACTTTCCTTCACGACCAATTGGATAGTTCAACCTTCTTAAAGTTGATGCAAATGTCAGATGATTTAAAACCTGTGATACTCCAACCCTTGTGCCAGCTGCATTTGCTTGGCCCGAGTTTCTAGTTTCCAAGGAGTATTTTAGGCCACCATAAAATATTTTTACTTTAATTTGAAATTGTAGATTTACATCCTTTCCAGCATCAACACACTTTTGCAAATAAAACCTCACATCCCTGGTCAAATTCCGAAAAAACATTCTAAACAATCATCCAAATTGGCATTATGCCAAAAACCCCGATGAGAATAGCAACCTCATCAACTCTTTCTGGTTTTTCCAACCAAACTAACGAACAA
The DNA here is from genome assembly GCA_027924585.1 of Larix kaempferi. NCBI lineage: Eukaryota > Viridiplantae > Streptophyta > Pinopsida > Pinales > Pinaceae > Larix > Larix kaempferi. Next base: position 9,774,499 of record BSBM01000767.1, on the reverse strand, counting down.
TTCTTAAGCCTACGATCACACATATGACCGTCGTGCCAACAGTTATATAAAAAAAACATGTTAATAAATCGACGAACGAGATCTTTCTAAAATGTCAATCAACGATCATTGTCGCCTCTTCCGAAAGGTAGGGAGCCTGACATGTCGTCCCGGGCTCCAGGCTGGTGACTACTCGTGGAGTCCAAGCACCTAGATCCCCCAACATACCCTTGCACTTCGCGTCGAACAAAAATAGTAAGGCTGGTGCATATAAACACATAAAAACTCAAACGCGCTGCCAACGTGGGATAAATCCCAATGAATGATTTAATCCCCACTGTTTTATCATTCGATCGGACGGTTGCTGAGAAGCGATGTAGTTTCCTTCTCTACAATCTCTTGCTATAGATCACACAATACTGAGCCTTCTTTTCTTCTACCAATCTCAATCGTAAGTTGTCCTGTCAACTCCCTTTCCCCGATGATTCTAGTAGCTTATCCTCTGTTCTAGCTCTCTTAAACAACAAATTCTCTATCGGTTCCTGTCACTCAACATTCAACAGTTCTCAAGCCATGCAGAATTCAAGTCTTCCCACAAAGCTTATTCTGTCATCACACAATGGCTTCCATGTTCCTGTAGCTTCCATTTTTCCACTTAATTTCCTGTACATCATATACAATCTCTGCAATTACCAATACAGTATCCATAAAATCCTCATCCTTTTCTTCACACACATAGTCAATACACCTGCAATTTTTAATACTTCAAGGCTACAACTACTTGCCACTTCAAACTCCGTTTTATACCATGACCTTGATTGATATTTTCATTGCTTAATGCTGATGTTAGACACACTAAAATAGGAGAATAATCATCTTGGCATAATGTTAAAACAAGATACAGGATTTCCTATAGTAGAACAAGCTATATTTAACACAAGTGGCCTTTACTCTATGCTTTTAAGCATTCATACTATACAGATATGTCATAACTTTATTTTGAACCTTCTTCTCAGAGCTGTCAATAACCATCACCATCACACATCACTGCTCATGTCACCTTACATGCCCAATGCACATTGCTTTTCTGTCAATGCCAACCATCTGCTTTGTCTCTCATCTATTTGCCATCAATCCCAACTTGTATATATGCCATATTGCCAACAACTACAACTTGAATTTTTTTTACTATTGTAGTTATAAAAATTATGAGTTCTCACTTGAGAATTATCAATAATGCTTCAAAGGATTCAATGATTCTTTGGTCAATTATTATTCCGAGTTGAAGCATACCTATATAGACCATTCAATTTTCCACCTCTATTCAACAAGTTAAATCAACAATTTATTCTTTTGATTGAGTTCCAATTTATTTCCGGGAGTGGATTTCTAATGGAAGGGTTAGTTTGAACTTTGTACATTTAATGTGGGATTTATGAAAATGGTTTTTATTTTTGTTGGGTTTACTACATTGTGCATTTGAATATATTTGAACACTTCAGAAAATCGCACTTGATGTACAATTATGGGTAGGTCAAAATGAGCATACTCTTAATATGTTTGAAATTTGTTGCATTTTTTAAGAATATTGTTTGATGCTACAACTTGCCATTTCCCGGGGGAAAAAGTAATTTTATTTCTGGAAATCTAATGCCAATATTGATTGTTTTTGTTTATTTTGCAAGGTATCTCATCAATGGATCATTCACATGAGCCATCTCAACAAAATATTCCTCGAAAAATAGGTCGACGTAAGGGTCTAGATTACTCAAAAATTCCAACTTTGGAACCACGTGACATTGTCCTTCAATTCACTCATGGTAGAGGTGAAAAGACAACACAATCTGTTGCTCATGGACAATGTCAAGGATTTCAAGATCAGAACTCCAAACCACAGAACGAGTCCACAAGTTTCCCTCAAACAACAAGAATTCATCCAACCATTCTTCAAACTCAATTTCCTTAATGTCAGCAACCAATGACAAACACCAATGTTGCTGGACAACAAAGGAAACCTTTGTCTCCAATTTTTGTTGAAGGTAATGTTAATGCAGAAAGTGGAAATATTTATGGAAGAATGAATTATGTTCCATATAATGTGAGGGTCCCATTAAATGCTTCCATTTCATTGACAAACAACAATGTTGTTGGACAACAGAGGCAACCTTTGTCTCCAATTTTTGTTGAAGGGAATGTTAATGCAGAAAATGGAAATATTTATGGAAGAATGAATCATGTTCCATGTAATGTGATGGTCCCATTAAACGCTGCCATTTCATTGACAAACAACAATGTTGTTGGAAAACAGAGGCAACCTTTGTCTCCAATTTTTTTTGAAGGGAATGTTAATGCAAAAAGTGGAAATATTTATGGGAGAATGAATTATGTTCCATATAATGTGAGGATCCAATTAAACGCTGCCATTTCATTAACAAACAACAATGTTGCTGGACAACAGAGGCAACCTTTGTCTCCAATTTTTGTTGAAGGGAATGTTAATGCAGCAAGTGGAAATATTTATGGAAGAATGAATTATGTTCCATATAATCCGAGGGTCCCATTAAATGCTTCCATTTCATTGACAAACAACAATGTTGCTGGACAACAAAGGAAACCTTTGTCTCCAATTTTTGTTGAAGGGAATGTTAAGGCAGAAAGTGGAAATATTTATGAAATAATGAACTCTATTCCATATAATATGAGGGTCCCATTTCATTGACAAACAACAATGTTGCTGGACACCAGAGGCAACCTTTGTCTCCAATTTTTGTTGAAGGGAATGTTAATGCAGAAAGTGGAAATATTTATGAAAGAATGAACTCTGTTCTAGAGAATGTGAGCGTCTCATTAAATGTTGCAATTTCATTGACAAACAACAATGTTGTTGGAAAACAGAGGAAACCTTTGTCTCCAATTTTTGTTGAAGGGAATGTTAATGCAGAAAGTGGAAATATTTATGGAAGGATTAATTATGTTCCAGAGAATGCGAGGGTCCCATTAAATGTTGCAATTTCATTGACAAACAACAATGTTGCTGGACACCAGAGGAAACCTTTGTCTCCATTTTTTGTTGAAGGGAATCATAATGCAGAAAGTGGAAATATTTATGAAAGAATGAACTCTGTTCCAGAGAATGTGAGGGTCCCATTAAATGTTGCAATTTCATTGAACATTGAACAAATGGACATAAATGAAACTAGAAAAAATCAAAATTCTACAATTGGTCAAGTTGTAGAAGAAATGCCAGAAGGGTTTGCAACAAATCAAACTAGGAATGCTAATAGAAGGTCACTGGGAAACCGCTCAAGGACATCGTTATTGCATCTTAAGAAGCGTCCAGGATGGTATAACCACAGACTAAATGAGGGGAAGACAAAATTTAAAGAAAATGGGAGATGGTTTTTTGGAAAATCGCTTGAAGATGTAGATGAGAATGACATTATTGCTAGAATCAACTACTTCATGAGAAAAAACTATAATGAACAATCTAAAGTTGAGGATGTTCTTGAACATCTAGATAGATTCCTTGATAAACTTTGATCAATTATTGTGGTAGAGATGCGTAAGGATTTTATGCCAAGGAACATGGCTTCAGTATTTATCGAGTCAAGCATGACTCATAAGGCTTTGCAATGTCTTAAGAGAATTGATGGTCATGGTGTACTAAAGGGGGTTAATCCAACATCAGTTTGTAGAGAAATGAAAAAGTGGAGCAAAGAAGCTGAGGATATTGAAATGGGATGGGATAGAACTGATGGTTTCACATATGGAGTTAGGGTCAAGCAAGTAAAGTCATATGCCTCCTTTATGGTTGAATCGTTTGAGAAGCGGTTTGGAACCATAGTCAATGAAGTTTCTTTCAAACTTGGTATTGATTCTCGCGTACATTATGATCGAGGTGGGAAGGTGCGTGAGATATTATTCGAGTTACTAGAAGACAATGGCTTGATGTCTTGTGTAAGCCTTGGAAAATGGGATGGAAAAGAAGAATATAGACAAGTTTTAGCACATGTTGTTGATCCTGAAAATGAGGAGAGCTTAATGAAACAAATAAATAAGATTTCAGAAGATGGCATCACTATGGTAGATGGAAGGGTTGTGAAAATTAATTTGTTTGAGTGTCATGATCTAGTGGCCATATGTAGTTTAGTGTGCAATAATAGTGTTTCTCCAATGGGAAATAATTTTTGTCCTTGGTGCAGATGCCATAAAAAAGAGATACACATGGTTACATATGAAATCAACATTGGAGAAGGATATAATATCCGTAGTGTTTCTGAATGTTATGCAATATCAATAGAATTTCTCCTGGTAAGCTATGCAAATTTATTACAAGTTTTGAAATTAATGTTTATATCTTGCCAAAACGTTCCTAATCTAACTATGTTCTTGAACTTTACTATAGGAGTTGAATCCTTCTTTGGAACCAAGCAAAGGATGGGAAGAAAAGTTAGATGAGCATATTACAAGCATTCAACCAACCTTATCCGGTAGAAAGATGACTATTGTGAAGAACTATCCCATTGATAGAAGAAATGATGAAAAGGTACACACTTTCATGATTGGATCTTAACTAGAAATTAAGCTTCATAGTATTTCAATAATTCCTAACCTTAAAAATTGTTGGTGCTGATTACAGTTGACTCCCGGCTCAATGGCCAAGCTTGTATATTGTTCTCACCAAGCTAGGATCAGAACAATTTTGAAGATGTTTCGTGAAATTCAAATAATTGCACAAGATTATGACAAGGTACATCCAACTAGAGGCGTGGAGAAAACAAAATTTGTTCAAATTTGGGAGGACATGGATAAAATTGGTGTTCAATGTAAGCCATGAGAACCATACCATCATAAAATCCAACAATACAATGATCTTAACTATGGGAAATCAGATGGATCAACATCAGACAAGATCCTCATTCGACATGAGGGAATTTTAAAGGTTTAATAATTATGTTAACATATTAATTATTTTTTATGTGGGCCTTGACTAACAATAAATGATGTTGTTATTATGTTTTGACTATTGTTGAATGGCTCTCAGTGTTATTTACTTTGAAAATAAAACTTAGTATCTATTCTGGAGATTTGTCAGTTTGGAGAAATTATGGAAAATGGCCAAGTGTTGGAAAACTGGTCCAAGTGGCCTTGGTAAAATGACTGCCACACCTCATAGGAAAATGATAAAAACTATCTAAAACTATCATGCCATATCTTGTTGAAGAGGATATCTTAACATGGTCTCATTTCTCAAAGAGGGCGTTTGATGACAAAGTTAAAGGCCTGCCAAAATAGGACCTTGGGAAAATGCCCTCCATAATTCATAGGTTAAGGCAAATGCCCGCCCCATAGTGGCAGGATGTAGCCTATTGATTTTTCTACCTGAAAAGGGTCTCATATTGTCTTGAGAGTGTCTAAAAAGAAAGTTTCGGGTCTGCCAAAACAGTGTTTCAGGAAAATTGCTCAGTCTAGGAAAATGCAAAAATTGTCTCTAAGTATAAAATTACTAGTAAAAATGGTTGAGTGACCTGAGTAAAATGCCCGCCATTTCCTGTGGTTGATGTCTTAAACTATTTTTGGGTATGCGTATCTAAACTGTTGATTGGTTCATCCAACCATATATTTGGTTTTTCCAAAGAGTCTTTGTAGGTGAACTTATTGATCTTCCAAAAGTGCCTCCTAGATTGAATTGCACTGATCCATAAAAATGCCCGCTGAGGAGAGAGAAATAAGTTTCAAATGATGAAATCGGTCTGGATGGAATCACCTTGTTGGCCTTTATCCATTGGGTTTCTCACACTTCCATTCTGATGAAAAAAAATCTCATGTTACCCTAGGGTTTGATAATTTTTTGTCCAAGTGTTGAATTAGTAGTTTAAAAAGCTAGTTTCAAATGCCTGCCATATTATGTGTGTGTATCAAAAAATTTAAAGGGTAACATGGATATTTTCCTTGTTGAAGTGGTTATCTATCCATGCTTACAATTTTATTTATTATGGTCACATGTGTAAGATATAAACCTGCCAAAGTGAGAAAAAACTTGTTTTGCATATTAAGAACAAGTGAAATTTGGCTAAGTGTTAAAATCACCAGGTTAAGGGGCCTCAGGAAAATGCCCACCATAATTGACAGGTTAAGGAAAATTCCTGCCACATAGTGTTAGGGTGTAGCTTGTTGATTTTTCTACCTGACCATGGTCTCATCTTGTCTTGAGAGTGTCTGAGGAGGAAGTTATGGGTATGCCAAAACAGTGTTTCAGGCAAATTGCTCTAGTCTAGGAAAATGCAAAAATTGTCTGAGTATAAAATTACTGGTAAACATTCCAGACTGACCTCGGTAATATGCCCGCCATTTTTTGGGGTTAATGTCTTAAAATATTTTGAGGGTATGTGTCTCTAGAATGTTGATTGGTGCATCCCACCATATCATTGGTTTGTCCAAAGAGTCTTTGTAGGTGTACTTATTGATCTGCCAAAAGTGCCTCCTAGCTTGATTTTGCAGTAATAGAAAGTATTAGTGGTTTTCCCAATTGGGCTTCCACAGTAAAATTGTGTGTTCTATCTTCTTGTTGATTCAATTTTTAATTGTGATAAAATTTATAAAATAGTGTAATACTGATTCACCCCCCATCTTAGTATTGCTTGGTATTCCAACAACTTATGTATTTTTTCTAGGTTCTTGAAGGCCTACCAGATGAAGAGAAGAATAAAAAGTTGGTGAGGATGTGCAAGTGTTATAAAGAATTCCACATGTTGCAACTGTAAGGGTGTAGGGGGGATGATGTATATGCATATGAGAAAAGGTACGTCGGTTTCATCATATTATCTAGTTTGAATGGTTGTATCATTTCATCCATGACAAATAGTTTGATCCACTGTCATTGCAGGATTGGATTCCTTGCAAGTGAGTTGTTGTGGTTGTGTTATTGTTGTTTAGGAGATGAGATGGTTCCTTATATGCTTTTCCAAGGGTCCCATTCTCTTGATATGACACATTCTATTCGTCCTCATACATTGGGGCATTTAAGGAATGAAGTAATGGAGCGTAAGCATAGAGAAATGAAAAATTTGAATAGAAACCAAGGAGGAGGAAGAGGAGTCCATAAGGACAATAGAAGCACATTTGAACATGATAGAATGTGTCTTGTAAATGAGATGAGAGCACAATTTTTCAAGCTTGTTATGAGATCAGAAGGCACTTTCCAAAAGTTTAGACAAAGAATATTATTGCCCTCAAATATTAGAAGTCAACTTCGTGTTGAATATGATAAGTCAAGGAATCAATCGAATAAGGAAACTGTAGCACAATTGGCATCACGTTTCCCTAATGTCACTTGTCAACAAGTGGAACAACTATTTAAAACATGGGAAAAACAGTCTAAGAAATCATTGATTGCACCACCAACAATAAGTTTTTCTTAATTTAATATGTTATCTCGTTCGATTTTCACTTTATAGTGTGAGGAGTCATAATGTGTGTGTTTAATTATTAATATGTCCTCCTAGTTCAATAAATATCTTCCGAGATCAAAACCAATCAACAAATATGGAGAAGAGGCTTATCGTGAATCACATCGCTTTGGAAAGCGGAAGGCAAAAAATGGTGGCAAAACAAAAAAAAACATGTCTTTCCCTCCAACGGTGAGTATTGGAATTAGTTCAATTCATTACATATCAGCATGTCTTTATCAATCTAGTTGATTTGTGGTTGAATTTACATCTTTTGCTCAAACTCTGACTTTGTCCACCTCGCTGATCGCAGGAAATGAGCCAATTCGGTGTGATCAAACACAAGAAATTCAAGGGGAACTTGGTTCAAATACCCTAATCATGGTTGGTGACAATAACAATAAAAGTTTGGGTCTTTCATCATCGACAAAAGAGGCATTGGAGACCAGTCAAATACAAGAATTGAATGGAGCAACTATTGTTGATATGCCATTGATGGAATCTATGATTCACAATAGAAGGTGTCTTTCATCCTGAATAAATGGGGTAGTATGTAGTGCTAATGAACAATAAATTCAAGGGATAACTCTTGGCATACAAGAATTGAATGCAGCAACTATTGTTGATATGCCATTGATGGAATCTATGATTCACAATAGAAGGTGTCTTTTATCCTCAATAAATGGGGCAGCGCAAAGTGCTAATGAACAAGAAATTCAAGGGACAGCTCTTGGCATCCAAGTATTGGAATCTAACAATCATATTAAAATTGGTCTTGATAAACCAAGTATGAGACAACCAAAAAAGAGAAAAGTCCAAAATGATCATAAAGCAACATTATATGCAAAGTGGTGAAGAACATAACATTCGTAATGAAATGGAATTCATATGTTCTTAATGTATTAAGAGACCTATTTTGTTGATATTTTGGTGATATTTTTGGCCTTAATGTATTAAGAGACATGTTTTGGTGAAAAGTCCAAAATGTTAATAATTAACACTGTATGCAAAGTGGTGAAGAACATAACATTTGTAATGAAATTCCATTCATATGTTCTTAATCTATTAAGAGACTTATTATTGTTGGATATAGTTCTGAATTAATTCTATTATTAGGCTGTTAGAAGGCTAAAGCATGCACAGGTTGAAGGATATTGGGGATTCCATGACTGTTGGGTGCTTTTAGAATCCAAAATCAAAGAGAATATTCCAGAATAACAAGCTGTTATGTCGAGAACATGCCCAGATTTATAAACAATGAGGTTTACTGCTTCTTTGAGGTCTGAATCATGCATAGATTTCCCAGAATTAACCCAGAAATGCCTCTCAATGCTATTAGGAGGTTAGGAACAGGTCTGAGAATTTATTTTTAAACCCGAAATGTGCCCAGATTTGAGAAAATGCTGCTTATTGTCATTCTATGGACCTGTGCATATAAACTCCGTCAAAGAGGGTGAGGAAGCACTTGGCTCCATGAAAAAAAGTTGTTATAGGTGCAAAAATGTCACTATGAAATTGTTGAGAATCATGCCTTACATCACAATAAAGTATAAACCAAAGCATTGACTGTAGATCCACTAACTACTGGACATAAAGAAGATCTCAATTAAAAAATGAGGACTTCATAAACATGAATACCATACTTCATAATCATTGACTGTAGAACCACTAACTCCTGGACATAAAAAGTAATACAACTAAAAAGAATTTTTCATTATATGTTGATAAATACAAAACTCCATCATACAAAAATTCATTTTTCATTATCTGTCGATAAATACAAGACTCCATCACACAAAAATGCATTTTGCATTGTCTGTCGATAAATACAAAACACCATCATAAAAAATGGGTTTTTCGTTTCTACAGATAAATACATATATACATTGATTTATACATGTCTAGCATGTTTATGAGATGGTTGCAATCCCTCCTCTTGAGCAGAAGACAAATCTGAATGGTCTCCCTTGCCTTTCGTAGAAGACTGTAATTGTCCTGGAGTTGTACAAGTTGGCCCATTTTGCAATTTGTTTTCAAGCTCTTTAACTCTCTATGTATCTTTTTTTAAATTTCCAAGCAAAACATTTTTTTCCTCCATCAGTTTTTTCAACATTTCCACATTTTTCTTATACTTCATTGATTCCTCTTTTTCCTTTCCCTCCAATTTTTGTCTAGTATTTTTCAAATGACCTTTAACTTCAATCAATTCACATTTCTGATTCTGTATTTGTTTCTCGTGCTCTTTTTCCCTCGGCCCTGTCTCGTTGGGAACGATGGGAATTTCCACCATCACAACAACTAGACCTTGTAATTACTTCTGCAAATCAGCAATTGTGGATTTAAGTTTTTGAATTTCCATATCACATCCCAAATGCTGAACTTTTCGATCGTCGATGAGTCTTGATTCCATCTCTCTTATTTTTGCATCTTTTCCATCCATCGTCTCTTTCATTTCTTTATATAATGGTGATGTGCCAAACACATCACCTAGTGCAATGCTCGCTAACAAGCATTCTTGTAGCATATTCTCTCGATCTGCTAAGGAATTCTCTCGCTCTTCTAAGTACATTGTACCTGCATGTTTTTTTTTCCTTCTACCCTTACCCTTGTATTCTTTGGTACCCTTTCCTTCACCCTCACCACCTTCCTCACTGTAGTTTTGTTTTCCTCTCCTTTGGTTTTTAAGTTGCATAATTTCAGAGATCCTTTCGAACTTGTTGCCTCTCATCTTATCAGCTTGCTTAGAAATGGTTTTTCTCAAATTGAAAATTATTGATTCTAATTCTCCAACTTTTTGTCCAAGGCTTTCCTCCCACTCTTTCATCTTCGACTGATATTCTTGTATTAACTGTTCATAGTATTTAATTTTCTTCTCCAATACTTGTAAAGGACCACTTTTTGTCCTTATTGGTGGTACATTGAAAACATGTGGTCTTTTTTTCATCTCTTCTTCGAGTTCACTCACTTCTGTTAGATTTAAACCAAATAGACAAGCAAGATCTCTGATAGAAACACAATCACAAGATAACACACAATATATCCTGGGAAACCCTCATGGGGTAGAAAACCCAGTAAAGCTTTCCTCAATAAGATGATCAACCAAAATACAAGATGTGCTCCTTCTCCTCTTGACTCCTTAGCAGATCTCCTCAACTAGTGCGCACCCTTTTCACAAGTGAGTGAATGATCTAATGAGGAGTTCACCTCCTCTATTTATACTTGACTCTCAACTGACTAAAAGACCTGTTGGGGCCGACCTCACCTGGAGAAGTCTAATAACCCCTAAAATATAACTGCAGGGCCGACCCACACATGGTGGGTCTAATAACCCTAGTTAATACTAACCCTCGGAGGAATAAACATCTCCGGATACATAATAGGGTTACCTCGGAGGGATGAAACATCTCCGGAATAATAAAGTACAAATATAATATTCTTTGAAGTTACAATATTTAACACTCCCCCTTAACGAGAAGGATATTATAACAGCATCTGCAGGAGCAAGGAGTCACTACACATGATACATCTATAAATCATCGGAAGCTTTCTTCAATTCGACTTCATCAGTAACTCAACCAGTTACTGGTACATCAATATCAACATCACGATCTTTAGCATCGTCTTCACATGATCAGCTGCATCGTCGTCATACGATCAACAGTATCGTCATCACACAATCAACGGCATCGTCATCACACGATCAGCAGCATCGTCATCACACGATCAGCAGCATCGTCATCACACGATCAGCAGCATCGTCATCACACGATCAGCAGCATCGTCATCACACGATCAGCAGCATCGTCATCACACGATCAGCAGCATCGTCATCACACGATCAGTAGCATCGTCATCATACGATCATACAAGTATCCTACACAACAATATGAGTATCCCACCGATACAGATAACCACATCATCAATACAAGTATCCTACCGATACAAGTAACCATATCATCAATACAAGTATCCTACCGATACAAGTAACCACATCATCAATACAAGTATCCTACTGATACAAGTAACCACATCATCAATACAAGTATCCTACCGATACAAGTAGCCACATCATCAATACAAGTATCCTACTGATACAAGTAACCACATCATCAATACCATTACTTTCTCGGAGACCATTCGTCTACGGATCAATTCAGGGACCGAAGTCCGGGGATGATACAATCCCCTTCACGTACATTTTGAACTATCAGTTCCGGGATGATGCAATCCCCATCACGTACATTTTGAACTATCAGTTCCGGGATGATGCAATCCCCATCACGTACATTTTGAACTATCAGTTCCGGGATGATGCAATCCCCATCACGTACATTTTGAACTATCAGTTCCGGGATGGTGCAATCCCCATCACGTACATTTTGAACTATCAGTTCCAGGATGATGCAATCCCCATCACGTACATTTTGAACTATCAGTTCCGGGATGATGCAATCCCCATCACGTACATTTTGAACTATCAGTTCCGGGATGATGCAATCCCCATCACGTACATTTTGAACTATCAGTTCCAGGATGATGCAATCCCCATCACGTACATTTTGAACTAAGGTCCAGGGACGATGCAGTCCTATCTTCTATTCTCGGAGACCTTACGTCTACGGCTCTCTTTAGGACTGAGAGTCCAGGGATGATCCAATCCCCTCAAGTCCACCAAGGACTTCATTCTCGGAGACCTCTCGTCTACGGCTCTCTTTAGGACTGAGAGTCCAGGGATGATCCAATCCCCTCAACTGTCCACTGAGGACTTCATTCTCGGAGACCTTACGTCTACGGCTCTCTTTAGGACTGAAAGTCCAGGGATGATCCAATCCCCTCAACTGTCCACTAAGGACTTCATTCTCGGAGACCTTACGTCTACGGTTCTCTTTAGGACTGAAAGTCCAGGGATGATCCAATCCCCTCAACTGTCCACTAAGGACTTCATTCTCGGAGACCTTACGTCTACGGTTCTCTTTAGGACTGAAAGTCCAGGGATGATCCAATCCCCTCAACTGTCCACTAAGGACTTCATTCTCGGAGACCTTACATCTACGGTTCTCTTTAGGACTGAAAGTCCAGGGATGATCCAATCCCCTCAACTGTCCACTAAGGACTTCATTCTCGGAGACCTTATGTCTACGGTTCTCTTTAGGACTGAAAGTCCAGGGATGATCCAATCCCCTCAACTGTATCTTCATCCATACAGGTACAATCATATATCACATCAAAACATGTATTCATCACATCAAAACATGTGTTCATCAAAACATGTATACATCAACACATGTATACATCACATCAAAACATATGTACATCATCATTAATCAAAACATGTGTACATCAAAACATGTATATATCACTAATCAAAATATGTACACATCAAAACATGTATATATCACTAATCAAAATATGTACACATCACATCAAAACATGTGTACATTAAAACATGTATACATCACTAATCAAAACATGTACACATCACATCAAAACATGTGTACATCAAAACATGTATGTATTCTCACTAATACATCATATCAAATCATGTATACATCTAGCATAAACGATATGTAAGAGTTCTAAATCTAAATAATTGTAAGTAGCTAACAAAATAGAAAATAAGTGACAGAAATACTATACTACTCCCCCTTTCGAGGAGGGTCCTTCTGGACTAAACCAAGCTTGTCTCGGAAGTATTCAAACTTTACTCGAGACAGAGGTTTAGTCAAGATATCGGCAACCTGATCTTCAGTGCTTATGTACTCGAGCTTGATGGCTCCTCTCTGCACCATGTCTCGTATATAGAAGTAACGGATCTCAATGTGTTTTGACTTATCATGGAACACAGGATTTTCAGTCATCTTAATGCAGCTTTGATTATCACACATAATCACAGTAGGATCCATCTCTAAGTCAAAGATTCCAGATAAGAGTTTCCGAAGCCACACCGCTTCACAGCTGGCAGAGCAAGCAGCTATATATTCTGCTTCAGCGGTACTGAGGGCCACACTAGATTGTTTCTTGCTGAACCAGGAGATCATGGCAGATCCAAGACCATAACATCCACCTGAAGTACTTTTTCTGTCTGAGACACTACCTGCCCAATCAGAATCTGAGAAACCATGCAACTTGAGTTCATTGTCTCTAAGATAGTAAAGACCATAGTCCACTGTACCTTTTAGGTACCTCATGATATGCTTTGCAGCTATAAGGTGAACCTTTCTAGGTTCTACTTGAAACTAACTTAGGGTATTTACAGCAAAGCATATATCAGGCCTAGTATTTGTCAAGTACATCAAAGATCCAATGATTTGTCTATACAGGGTTATGTCCACTAGTTCTGATGAATCATTAGCTAGCAGTTTTAGGTTGGAGTCCATGGGGGTGGCCATAGCTTTACACTCCAACATGTCAAACCTTTTGAGGATCTCCACAGTATACTTACCTTGATTTAGAAAGATCCCTTTTGGCTCTTGCCACACTTCTAGGCCCAAGAAGTAGTGCATTAATCCGAGATCTTTCATTTCGAATTCTGAAGAAAGCTTCTTCTTGCTTTCAATGATTTGTTTCTCATTTCCTGTTAGAAATAAATCATCTACATATAATAGCAATATAACAGGTTCATCATTCATTACCTTAAGATAGAGATTGGGGTCAGCTTTACTTTTGGTAAAGCCCATGCTTAATAAGAAGCTGTCAATTCTTCCATACCAAGCTCTGGGAGCTTGCTTCAAACCATATAATGCCTTCTTCAGTTTGCATACATGGGTCCTTCCGTCTTTGACCTCAAAACCTTGAGGTTGTTCTATGTATACTTCTTCTTCAATTACACCATTCAGGAAGGCTGTCTTAACATCCATTTGATGCAATTTCCATTTCATCATAGATGCAAGTGCCATGATAGTTCTAATCGAAGTATACCTAGCAACAGGTGCAAATGTATCTTCATAGTCAATTCCCTCCTTTTGAGAGAATCCTCTGGCTACAAACCTTGCCTTGTATTTTTCAATGCTTCCATCTGCAGCATGTTTTATTTTGAAAATCCATTTGGAAGAAACCACACTTTTATCTCTTGGTTTGGGGACTATATCCCAAACATCATTTTTCATTATTGACTGATATTCTTCAGTCATTGCTTCTACCCATTTTTTCTTTTGAGCTGCTTCTTCATAGCTAGTAGGCAGTTGATCCACAAGATCACACATCAAGGCCATATAGTTGGACACTAGCTTTGGTTTCTTCCTTTCTCTAGTGGAGCCTTCAGGAGCAACATATCTTTCAGCTCCTTGTATAATATCTCTAGCCCATGCTGGTCTTCTTTTCCTAGATAATTCTGCAACAGGGGGTTCTTGTGGTTCCAGCATGTCATGATCCTCTGTTATGTCCTCCTCAGGGATGTGAACAGTATCTGAGACTCTGGGAGATGTATCTTCTTCATAAACTTCTTCAAGTTGACATTTTCTAGATTTCTTAAGAGCTGCTTCCTCATCGAAGGTTACATCTCTACTTATTTCTATATGATGAAAGCCTGGTATGTAAATCCTGAAGGCTTTGGATGATTCACAATAGCCAACAAATATTCCTTTCTTACCAGAAGGATCCAACTTGGTTCTCTTTTCCTTTGGAATGTGGATGTACACAGGACACCCAAATATTTTAAGATGGCTTACCTCGGGCTTCTTTCCAGAAAACACTTCTTCTGGAGTTTTGAAATCAAGAGCACTATGAGATAATCTGTTTTGAACATATACTGCTGTTCTGGCTGCTTCAGCCCACAGATACATGGGAAGATCCTGGTCATGTATCATAGTCTTCACAGCTTCCATGATGGTTCTATTTTTCCTTTCTGCAACCCCATTTTGTTGGGGATTGTAGGGAGTGGTTAGTTCTCTTTTGATTCCAGCTTCCTTACAGAATTCTTCAAACTCTTTTGAAGTATATTCTCCACCATTGTTTGTTCTGAGAATCTTGATTTTCTTTTCTGAGAGATTTTCTATTAGAGCCTTGAACTCTTTGAACTTCCCAAAAACTTCATTCTTACCCTTTAGAAAGTATATCCAAGTTTTCCTTGAATGATCATCAATGAAAGAAAGATAGTATTCAAACCCACTTAGAGAGGTGGTGGGCATTGGACCACACACATCTGAGTGTATTAACTCCAAGATCCCTTTGGTCTTTGTTTCACTCTTTGGAAATGGGTTCTTGACATTCTTGCCTTTCTTACATCCTTTGCATGAGCCATTATGATCAACCTTTAAATCTGGTAGTCCTATGACCACCTTGCTTACATAAGGTAAGGCTTTGTAGTTAATGTGAGCTAGTCTTCTATGCCATAGCTCACTGGGGCTAGAGGTTTCATGAACAAGAGCAGCTTCTGGATGACCCTTGAGTTTATATAAACCTCCTTCCTCTTCACCAATAACAATTGCATCCTTAATGGATTTGCCTTTGGACCACATTAACACTTGTCCATCAATGAATGCAACTCTATAGCCTTTCTTGTCTAAAGCTGAGATTGAAAGCAAATTCTTCTTTAATCCTGGAACATATAGAACTTCCTTCATCTTCATGGGAGTTCCAGAATCGAGTTTGTAGTTTGCTTCACCAATTCCCTTAATGGGATATTGATAGTCATCTCCTAGAGATACCTTTTGGGGAGAATTCTTTTCTTCAAGATTTGAGAGGGTCCTCTTCTGTCCAGTCATGTGCTTTGAAGCACCACTGTCAATAAGCCATGTACCTTCACCAGGGGTTATGGATCCAGAGAGTGCGGAGAAGAGAACATATTCTTCTGCATCTTCTTCTGTGTTTCTTCTTGACCTCCTTTTGAAGAAGGTCCTTTCTTCTTCTTCCCCTTCATCTCTAGGCCTTTTATTGTGAGACCTTTCTTCCTCTATTTCTTCTTATTCACTATCATCCTCTGCAAGATGTGCTTGATGTCTTTTGAAGTGATTACCCTTTTTCTTCTGTAGAGGGCAATCTTTAGCAATGTGTCCTAATTTGTGACAAGAGTAGCACTGGAAAGAAGAGTAATCCCTTCTTTGAGTAGATCCTCTTTTCTTGTGAAATCTGTGAGGAGGATGAGACTCCTTGAGACCACCTTTCTTGAAGTAGGATTGACTCCTTCTTCTTTTGGTATGTGTAGCCAAGGCTTGGTCATCTTCTTTGAGCAAGGCTTCTCTATTTGCAACCCTAGCCTCCTCTTGTACACAATCTTCCCAAACTACATCAAACTTCATACTTTCTTTTCTGGCACACATAGTTTGAATGAATGACTCCCAAGGTCTAGTGAGACCATTTAGAGCTGTCATCACAAGTTCATCTTCATCAAGGGTATCACCAATGGCATCTAGTTGTTCTTTGATTTGATGGACTCTTGAGAAGTAGTCTTGAATGGATTCTCCTTTGTTCATCTTGGTGCTCTTCAACTGAGTCCTTAGATTCATCTTCCTATTGATGTTCTTTCCTTCATACATTCTTCCTAGGGCATCATACATTTCCTTTGGAGTCTTCTTGGAAGACACTTGGGGAATCAAGTGGTCTTTAATGGAATCAGCTATGATTCTCTTTGCCCTAATCAGATCCTTCCTGTGTTTCTCTTTGGCTTCATCTTCTTCTGGTTCTGCAACTTCCTCCTTGATATAATGAGCAAGATCATTCTCCTCAAGAATTAGACCAATTCTATATTTCCATGCTCGGAAATTCTCTATGCCTTCTAGCTTGTCTTCAAGCTTAGTATTTGGAGCCATCTTCTCTTGGGGGAGTCCAAGAGACAGAGTAGACTTACCTGGAAAGTTACCTTTTACTTTTCCAGAATCTGGAACAGAATTTTATCGCACTTTTGGTAGAATTAGGGTTTGAATTTCCCGGAGTTCTACCCAACCAAAAAGTTCGATCTATAGCTCAAAAGAATGCTCTTGAGAAGGGCTACCCAGCCATATAATCAGAATTCAAAAATTACAACTTTTTTCTGAAACCAAAATCTGACGTATCGCACTTTTGGTAGAATTAGGGTTTGGATTTCCCGGAGTTCTACCCAACCAAAAAGTTCGATCTATAGCTCAAAAGAAAGGTATTGAAAAGGGCTATCCAGCCATGCAACCAAAAATCAATAATATCAACTTTGGGCTGAAACCCTAACTTCACCAAAGAGAGAGAAAGAGGTATTCTTACCTTGTGAAAGATGTCCTATTCAGTTTGGCTCTGATACCATGTTAGATTTAAACCAAATAGACAAGCAAGATCTCTGATAGAAACACAATCACAAGATAACACACAATATATCCTGGGAAACCCTCATGGGGTAGAAAACCCAGTAAAGCTTTCCTCAATAAGATGATCAACCAAAATACAAGATGTGCTCCTTCTCCTCTTGACTCCTTAGCAGATCTCCTCAACTAGTGCGCACCCTTTTCACAAGTGAGTGAATGATCTAATGAGGAGTTCACCTCCTCTATTTATACTTGACTCTCAACTGACTAAAAGACCTGTTGGGGCCGACCTCACCTGGAGAAGTCTAATAACCCCTAAAATATAACTGCAGGGCCGACCCACACATGGTGGGTCTAATAACCCTAGTTAATACTAACCCTCGGAGGAATAAACATCTCCGGATACATAATAGGGTTACCTCGGAGGGATGAAACATCTCCGGAATAATAAAGTACAAATATAATATTCTTTGAAGTTACAATATTTAACAACTTCAGCATTAGCTTTTTCCAAATCCTCTTTATGAAAAACCCTCACTGACTCAATTTCATTTTCAGCTTCATCAATGATTTTGTCTACTTCTTTGGATAATAGTTCAACCATTTCTTCTTTCCCTTTTATAATTTTGTTCGCTTTGAATTGATTATCCACAACTATCTTTTGCAACACTGCTATCTGTTTGAGGCATTCTATAATATTATTATCTTTTCTCAATCCCTCTTCCTCCCAATTGCATATATAGGAATCTTGTTCCTTGAAATGCTCCATTTTATCATATAGGATGAAAATGTAACCACTATCAAACTTATATGATGGAATGTCTTCATGCATAGAGGAATCCCTTGAATTAGATTTGGAAGAACAATCATACTCAATTGCCAACTGTTTAGGAGGAATTCTATCAAGAACCTCTTGAGGAATGGAAAAGTGAGCAGTAGTTTGTTCCATTTCATTACCTGTCACCTCCTCTCAATGACCTCTATCTACATGTCCATGTAACTCTTTCAAAGTTGTGGCAGAACAAACTACATCAATTGTGACAAAATCAGGAGACTGTACTCCTAATTCGTCATGGTGCTCAGGGCTTTGTACTGGCGATTCCTCATTCTGTTTAGGAGGCTCTGATGGTAATTCCCCATGGTGCTCAGGAGATTGTACTAATTCCTCATTCTGCTGAGGAGACTATACTGGAAATTCCTCATTATGTTCCATGCTATTATGTTTCCTAACGTATGTTTTATGAACATGTGGTTTTGGAAAAGATATGTTTTCATGCCGGTTGATATCACCAATATTTGTTTCAGTAGCATGGGGTCGACATAAATCAATAATTTTTTGAAGTGTGCCCGGGAAACTAAATTTAAACTTCCTTAATTGGCTCTCTTGCTGGGCATAGTGGATTTTCTTAGCCAATAGATAAGGAATATCTGCAGGTATATCTTCCACCCAATGTGTCACTACCCGCATACATTCACCTGAAATGTCCGTCCTATGATGATTCAGAATCGTCCTAAGGACAATCTGAATCAATGTTTTGGATATTCTAGGAGGGACATCTTGCATTCTTAAACCATTCATCGGAACACTTATTTCTTGCCCACAAATTTTATTAGCCATCTGGCTCTTCTCCTGTCTCGGGGTTTTCCAAGAGCTAAAAAACGCTCCCCCTCTGCGTGGAATATTTGTAGCTCGGGCAACCAAATTAGGGTTGAGGTTTACCCGCTTCCCAAAAATTCTGAGTTCCATATTCTCAGCATCATATTTCGAAATTACCTCATCTATCTGCTCATCAACATAATTGAACATTCCAAACAAAAAGTTGAAAAATTCTTCTTTCCTCAGGATAGTTTCCATACCTGTGGCCAAATCATTGCATCTCTCCATGCATCAGAATACTCCTGGAATTTTTTTATCGTTACCCTATCATCTATGGATGCCTCTGTTTCAACTGCGGTTGCAGAGGAGGATGCCCACGTTTCAACTGCTCCTATGGTAGAGGACGACCTTGTTTCAAGTTCGGCCATGGTTGTCTAGGTTCGAAGCGGAGGTGAGGTGATGCATGCAGACTGTATTCCAAGCTCACAAATTATGCCCGCAAAGAGTATTTTAGCAACAAAACGCTTTGCTTGAGTGTATTTCCACTTCTTAATTCATGACTTGGGCATGCACTTTTCCCAATGCTGACATCCAACTTTTAAGATTTTTTTAGGCCTTGTCATCGAAGGGAATTTTATAAATTGGTTGTACTTTGACATAAAAAAGTGCACAAACATAAGCTTTCATTTTTTATAAATGGATTGTACTTTGGAATTTTATAAAGTGGTTGTACTTTGACATAAAAAAACACATAAACATAAGCTATCACTTTCCAGTACTTGGCCATTGTTTGCCTCTATCCATTGGGTGTCTCACACTTCCATTCTGATGAAAAAAAATCTCATGTTACCCTAGGGTTTGACAATTTTTTGTCCAAGTGTTGAATTAGTAATTTAAAAAGCTAGTTTCAAATGCCCGCCAGATTATGTGTGTGTATCAGAAAATTTAAAGGGTGACATGGATCTTTTCCTTGTTTAATTGGTTATCAAGCCATGCTTTCAGTTTTCTTTGCGATGGTCACATGTGCAAGATATAAACCTGCCAAAATGAGAAAAAAATTGTTTTGCATATTAAGAACAAGTGAAATTTGGCTAAGTGTTAAAATCACCAGGTTAAGGGGCCTTAGGAAAATGCCCGCCATAATTGATAGGTTAAGGAAAATGCCTGCCACATAGTGTTAGGTTGTAGCTTGTTGAGTTTTCTACCTGACCATGGTATCATATTGTCTTGAGAGTGTCTGAAGAGGAAGTTATGGGTCTGCCAAAACAGTGTTTCAAGTAGATTGCTCCAGTCCAAGAAAATGCAAAAATTGTCTAAGTATAAAATTATTGGTAAAAATGCTTGAGTGACCTCAGTAAAATGCCCGCCATTTCCTATGGTTGATGTCTTAAAATATTTTGAGGGTATGGCTCTCTAGACTGTTGATTGATGCATCCAACCATATAATTGGTTTTTCCAAAGAGTCTCTGTAGGTGAACATATTGATCTGGCAAAAGTGCCTCCTAGATTGATTTGCACTGTTCCAGAAAAATGCCCGCCGAGGAGAGAGAAAGAAGTTTCAAAGGATTAAATCGGTCCAGATGGAATCACCTTGTTTGCCTCTATCCAATGGGTGTCTCACACTTCCAATTTGATGAAAATAAAAATATGATGTTACCCTAGGGTTTGACAATTTTTTGTCCAAGTTTTGAATTAGTAGTTTAAAAAGCTAGTTTCAAATGCCCGCCAGACGATGTGTGTGTATCAACAAATTTAAAGGGTGGCATAGATCTGTTCCTTGTTGAAGTGTTTATCCAACCATGCTTTCAATTTCTTTGATATCGTCACATGTGCAATATATAAACCTGCCAAAGTGAGAAAAAACTTGTTTTACATATTAAGAACAAGTGAAAATTGGCTGTGTTAAAATCACGAGTTTAAGGGGCCTCAGGAAAATTGTCGCCATAATTGATAGGTTAAGGTAAATGCTCGCCGCATAGTGTCAAGCGATATCTTGTTGATTTGTCTACCTGACCATGGTATCATCTTGTCTTGAGAGTGTCTGAGGAGGAAGTTATGGGTCTACCAAAACAGTGTCTCGGACAGATTGCTCCAGTCTAGGAAAATGCAAAAATTGTCTAAGTATAAAATTACTAGTAAAAATGCCCAAGTGACCTCAGTAAAATGCCCGCCATTTTCTGTGGTTGATGTCTTAAACTATTTTGAGGGTATGGGTCTCTAGACTGTTGATTGGTGCATCCAACCATATAATTGGTTTGTCCAAAAAGTCTCTATAGGTGAACATATTGATCTGCCAAAAGTGACTCCTAGCTTGATTTGCACTGCTCCAGGAAAATGCCCGCCGAGGAGAAAGAAATAAGTTTCAAAGGATGAAATGGGTCTGGATGGAATCACCTTGTTGGCCTCTATCCATTGGGTATCTCACACTTCCAATTTGATGAAAACAAAATCTCATGTTACCCTGGGGTTTGACAATTTTTTGTCCAAGTGTTGAATTAGTAATTTAAAAAGATAGTTTCAAATGCCCACCAGATTATGTGTGTGGATCAAAAAATTTAAAGGGTGACATCGATCTGTTCCTTGTTGAAGTGGTTATTCAGCCATGCTTTCAGTTTTCTTATGAAGGTCACATTTGCAAGGTATAAACCTGCTAAAGTGAGAAAACTTGTTTTGCATATTAAGAACAAGTGAAATTTGGCTAAGTGTTAAAATCACGAGGTTAAGTGACCTCAGGAAAATGCCCGCAATAATTTATAGGTTAAGGAAAATGCTTGCCCCATGGTGTGAGGTTGTAGCTTGTTGATTTGTCTACCTAACCATGGTCTCAGTTTGTCTTGGGAGTGTCTAAGGAGGAAGTTATGGGTCTGCCAAAACAGTGTCTCAGGCATATTGCTCCAGTCCAGGAAAATGCAAAAATTGTCTGTATAAAATTACTAGTAAAAATTCCCGAGTGACCTTAGTAAAATGCCCGCCATTTCCTGTGGTTGATGTCTTAAACTATTTTGAGGGTATGGGTCTCTAGACTGGTGATTAGTGCATCCAACCATATAATTGGTTTTTCCAAAGAGTCTCTGTAGGTGAACATATTGATTTGCCAAAAGTGCCTCCTAGCTTGATTTGCACTGCTCCAGAAAAAGGCCCGTCGAGGAGAGAGAAATAAGTTTCAAAGGATGAGATCAGTCTGGATGGCATCACCTTGTGGGCCTCTATCCATTGGGTGTCTCACACTTCCAATTTGATGAAAATAAAAATCTCATGTTACCCTAGTGTTTGACAATTTTTTTGATTAAGTGTTGAATTAGTAGTTTAAAAAGCTAGTTTCAAATGCCCGCCATATTATGTGTGTAAATCAAAAAATTTAAAGGGTGGCATGGATCTGTTCCTTGTTGAAGTGGTTATCCATCCATGCTTTCAGTTTTCCTTATGATGGTCACATTTGCAAGATATAAATCTACCAAAGTGAGAAAAAACTTGTTTTGCATATTAAGAACAAATGAAATTTGGCTGTGTTAAAATCACGAGGTTAAGTGGCCTCAGGAAAATGCCTACCATAATTGATAGGTTAAGGAAAATTCCCGCCCCATAGTATCAGGTTGTAGCTTGTTGATTTGTCTACCTGAACATGGTCTCAGCTTGTCTTGGGAGTGTCTGAGGAGGAAGTTATGGGTATGCCAAAACAGCGTTTCAGGCAGATTGCTCCAGTCCAGGAAAATGCAAAAATTGTCTAAAGTATAAAATTGCTGGTAAAAATGCCTGAGTGACCTCTGTAAAATGCCCGCCATTTCCTGTGGTTGATGTCTTAAAATATTTTGAGGGTATGGGTCTCTAGAATGTTGATTGGTGCATCCAACCATATCATTGGTTTGTCCAAAGAGTCTCTGTAGGTGAACATATTGATTTGCCAAAAGTGCCTCCTAGCTTGATTTGCACTACTCCAGGAAAATGCCCGTCGAGGAGAGAGAAAGAAGTTTCAAAGGAGGAAATTGGTCTGGATGGAATCACCTTATTGGCATCTATCCATTGGGTGTCTCACACTTCAAATTTGATGAAAATAAAAATCTCATGTTACCCTAGTGTTTGACAATTTTTTTGTCCAAGTGTTGAATTAGTAGTTTAAAAAGCTAGTTTCAAATGCCCTCGAGATGATTTGTGTGCATCAAAAAATTTAAAGGGTGACATGGATCTGTTCCTTGATGAAGTGGTTATCCAACCATGCTTTCAGTTTTCCTTGTGATCATCACATGTGTAATATATAAACCTTCCAAAGTGAGAAAAAACTTGTTTTGCATATTAAGAACAAGTGAAATTTGGTTGTGTTAAAATCACGAGGTTAAGGGGCCTTAGGAAAATGCCTGCCATAATTGATAGGTTAAGGTAAATTCCTACCGCATAGTTTCAAGTTGTAGCTTGTTGATTTTTCCACCTAACCATGGTCTCATCTTGTCTTGAGAGTGTCTGAGGAGGAAGTTATGGATCTGCCAAAACTGTGTTTCAGGCAGATTGCTCCAGTCCAGGAAAATGCAAAAATTGTCTAAGTATAAAATTACTGGTAAAATTGCCTGAGTGACCTCTGTAAAATGCCCTCCATTTCCTGTGGTTGATGTCTTAAACTATTTTGAGGGTATGGGTCTCTAGACTGGTGATTGGTGCATCCAACCATATAATTGGTTTGTCGAAAGAGTCTATGTAGGTGAACATATTGATCTGCCAAAAGTGCCTCCTAGCTTGATTTGCATTGCTCCAGAAAAATGCTCGTCGAGGAGAGAGAAAGAAGTTTCAAAGGATGAAATGGGTCTGGATGGAATCACCTTGTTGGCCTCTATCCATTGGGTGTCTTACACTTCCAATTTGATGAAAATAAAAATCTCATGTTACCCTAGTGTTTGACAATTTTTTTGTTTAAGTGTTGAATTAGTAGTTTAAAAAGCTAGTTTCAAATGCCCGCCATATTATGTGTGTAAATCAAAAAATGTAAAGGGTGACATGGATCTGTTCCTTGTTGAAGTGGTTATCCATCCATGCTTTCAGTTTTCCTTATGATGGTCACATTTGCAAGATATAAATCTGCCAAAGTGAGAAAAAAAATGTTTTGCATATTAAGAACAAGTGAAATTTGGCTGTGTTAAAATCACGAGGTTAAGTGGCCTCAAGAAAATGCCCGCCATAATTGATAGGTTAAGGCAAATTCCCGCCCCATAGTGTCAGGTTGTAGCTTGTTGATTTGTCTACCTGACCATGGTCTCAACTTGTCTTGGGAATGTTTGAGGAGGAAGTTATGGGTCTGCCAAAATAGTGTTTCAGGCATATTGCTCCAGTCCAGGAAAATGCAAAAATTGTCTAAGTATAAAATTACTGGTAAAAATGCTTGAGTGACCTTAGTAAAATTCCCACCATTTCATGTGGTTGATGTCTTAAAATATTTTGAGGGTATGGGTCTCTATACTGTTGAGTGGTGCATCCAACCATATAATTGGTTTGTCCAAAGAGTCTCTGTAGGTCAACATATTGATCTTCCAAAAGTGCCTCCTAGCTTGATTTGCACTGCTCCAGAAAAATGCCCGCCGAGGAGAGAGAAAGAAGTTTCAAAGGAGGAAATGGGTCTGGATGGAATCACCTTGTTGGCCTCTATCCATTGGGTGTCTCACACTTCCAATTTGATGAAAATAAAAATCTTATGTTACCCGATGGTTTGACAATTTTTTGTCCAAGTTTTCAATTAGTAGTTTAAAAAGCTAGTTTCAAATGCCCACCAGATGATGTGTGTGTATCAACAAATTTAAAGGGTGACATGGATCTGTTCCTTGTTGAAGTGGTTATCCAACCATGCTTTCAGTCTTCCTTATGATGGTCACATGTGCAAGATATAAACCTGCCAAAGTAAGAAAAAACTTGTTTTGCATATTAAGAACAAGTGAAATTTGGCTAAATGTTAAAATCACGAGGTTAAGGGGCTATTTCGAAATGCCTGCCAAGAACTGTCCTTGTGGGGATAAATTCATCAATTGACATGAACTTGTTCCTAGTTGAAGTAGCTATTCAGTCATGGTTTCAGTTTACTTCTTGATAGTCACATGTGCAAGAAATCAACCTGCCAAAGTAGGAAACATAAAAAAAATATTGTTTTGCATATTAAGAACAAAAGAAATTTGGCTGTGTTAAAATCACAAGGCCATGGGACCATTTGGAAATGCCCTCTAGGAGGTGTCCTTGTGCTGATAAATTGATCAGTTGGTATGGGCTTAACTAGGCTTGCAAAAATTACAAAATTACAATAGGTCTTACTGAATGACTTGAATATTAGCAATGCAATTATCCAAAAGTATATCTACAGAATTTAATTTTGCTCTCGTAAGATGAAACAAAATTACTTTTTTTTCCAAGGAAAACAAATGAAATGAAAATATGAAACTATAAAAAAACAGAGAATAACTCAACAAAAATTCCCTAGTACTTAGCCATTGTTGTCAATGACAATAACTCGGCAAAATTCCCTGGTATTTGCAAATATGAAACTGTAAAAAAACAGAGAACAATAAAACTCACATTTTCCAATTTGAATCACTAAAACAGGCCAAAAATTGAACCCTATTTTCAGTGTTGATTTTCAATATTTTTACACAATAGCAATTTTTAGGATAAAATTGAAAATATTGGATAGTGTAGTGGTGACTGTTAATACACATCATGTTCAACTCGTATCATTCAATTTGACTATGTAATGTTCTTACTAGCACATGAAGAATTTTTTTATTTCTGTGTTAGATTAAATAATCTGAATTTAGTCCTTGGATAAAAAAGGTAAAACACCACTGATTTTTCCGTCAAAAATAATCCTATTATATTTCAAGCCAAAATATAGTACATTATTCAACAATCTATAAATTGTTATGTCAAAATACCCCAAGCTTCTTCAGTAGACTGAAAGTCCAAAATGATCAACACATCTAATCCTGGAGTAGCTACAATAGAACCAGAGTGCATGATATAAAACAATTTAATGCAATAAATAAATAATTCATATATACTAAATAATATAATTCACCATACATATTACACCAAACAGTATAAAAAATTATTAATGAAAGGAAAAATGTTTACAAATCCAAATGGGGTACACCAGTCCTCATCCCTAATCCATAACACTGATGGACAGGGTCCCATTGGTGTGAATCCCATGAAAAGTGTACTTGTACAAAAGGTTGTAGGCTATTATACAAATAGCGAAATCTAAATTTTGGTCCCACTCTCCATTTACCAAGAGGCTGAGTTTGATCACTTGATCCTGAAGTTGGATGATATCTATTAGGAAAGGTTGGCCATGTATAGAAAACTACCTCCTTAAGATTCTCATAGCCTTCTATGTTGAACTCCAGTGAATTATTCTTCTTTATAATCCCGGGAGGTATAGAATGCATTGCAATTAGTTCAAAATTAACCATGAAACTTTCATCTGAAAAAAATGAATTTCCACATAAGATTCACTGCGTATAATGTGTCGAGACCTTATGTGATTGAAAACTTTGTAGGAAAGAAGATGAATATTGTGACGATGTACTCGATTGGGCTGCAATACTCCGATATATGATGGCAATGGATTGTGTGTTCCATATTCTGTAGATGCAGCTAATCTAGCAGTCACAACTTCATAGTCACCTTTTGTTTCAAGAAGTTGAAAACTGGTGTGATTATCATCATTCGTAGTAATAAACCGACAAAAAAAAGATTATCCTTTTCGAATGCTACTGCCCCACCTTTTAATAGAGGTCACAATAAATAAAACATCAACAATGCCTACAACACAACAAAATATAACATTATATACTATAAATAAATTTTTCATATATGAGTTGAAGAATATATATTAAAAGATACACATGTATACTCACCATCAATTATTTCAATTGGTATCAACATAGCTTGTTTTGTGTAAAACACCTCATGTGGATGCAAATTCACACCTTCGGGAATATAGTGGCCTCTACCAAAAACATCTACATGGTTTTCAAATATTCTTACCCAACAAAATGTTCCACCAGTTGAAAGATCTACTAGACAATCCAACACTTCTACAGGATATGGAATTTTCAAAGACTCATCTTCAGACATACCAGGCAATTTTTCATAATAAATATGGACATACATGCCTGCCTTTATGGTAAAATCAAATGGATTTGTGTTGCGCACCAATAGCCCATCCATTTGAATGAATTTGTGTCTACCAATCTTCACAAAATGACCATTTTGAGTTAATAGGGGAGTCACATCTAAACAAGATCCCATATAAAACCATCGCTTGATGACTGTTGTGGAATGTTTTTTATGATTTTCATCTGGCCCACTTGAATATAATTGTGATTTTATTCCAGAAATTGAAGGATGTTGCAACATAAGCTTTCCACTTTCATCTGCATACACTGATTTGAACAGGAAGAACATCATCCATAGCATGTGTCCATGTGTCATTGGTACTATCAGTGTAAATAATTGGATCATCACCACAAGGATCCAACATTGTCAACTCTACATTTCTTGTATGTGACTCTTCTATAACTTTGCAGATAACAATTTGTTTTAAACCATTTTCTCCTTTAAGAACAACAACTGTATCAAAGTTTGGAGCCTTTCCCTTAACATACTGCAGAGTTGAATGACATCGGAGTTGATAAGTTATATCCCTATCATTAGATAGGCTCTCAACATCATTACCGTTGGATACATCATCGTCACTCCAACAATCAGTTTTTGCATGTCTATAATTTTTGTGACTTTTGTCGCTGTATAGACAATTGTTGCTTCATTTTTTGTCTCTTTTCTCGTTCAACATCCTCTTTAGCAAGTATTCGAAAAGCTTCTTCCACAACCTCTGGAGGCAATGACTTTCGTTCTTTATGTGGAAACGGATAAGGGTCCCTATTGAACATGATCAAATTTATAAGAAGTAAAATTCTGCAATCACGACAGGGAGCCAAAAATGCCAACACAAGTTACACGTGATCTCTTAATTGGAAAGCAAGACTGAAAAAATAGAGTATTTATAAAGGCATAATATTAATATTACATTTCTAACCTTTGGTAAAAACCTTCGATTTCTTTTCCCCTTCCAACCAAGATTTTAGATTCGCATCCAAATGGTCCAAACTGATATCTGCATCAAATAATAAAGGGTGAATTTAATTAATCTACATATACAATATTACTACACCATCGATTTTGCTCAGAATATTTCAACGCGGTCCGATTTGGTTTGATCGGATAGCTAATGGGTTTAATCAATTAGCCGATAAAAATTCCATCGCTACACCAGTTGATAAACAGAAAAAGTAAAAAAAAGTATTGTCAGTCGGCCACTAAACCATCAATTTTTTCATCATATTTCAATGCAATCAAATTTGGTTTGATCGCAGACCTGTTGATGGGTTCGTATATTTTGTTCAAGCAAGGTAAGAATGTAAAAAAATTTAAGCACAAAAATACTTACCAGTTGTATCACCACGCAAATGATTTTGCTCAGAGGATATCAATGCGGTACAATTTGGTTTGATCAGAGAACTAGTGCGTTGACGGTTCGAGCAAGGATGGATCTAAAAAAAAGCACGAGTTCGAATATTATGATCAGGGTAAGATATAAAACAAATTAAGTAATATTTGTAAGCAATAGAGGGTTCCTCTGTAATGCATGTTCTGTAAGCAATAGAATGTTGTTCTTTACTAACGATAGGCTCTGAAAAAAAAGCTTCAAAAATATACAACCTAGGGCACAAAAAACTGGAAAAAACACTCTTACCAATCGATCACTATAGCATAACTTGTCTTTAGATGGTTTCAACACGATCCGGTTTGGTTTGATCATAGACCGAGTGTGTTGACAGGCACATGGATTTTGTTCGAGTAGGGTAGATTCAATACAGACGCAGATTTGGTTTTTGGGTTTGGGTAAACCGGATATTTTGGGGCAAATCGAAAAATATGGAATTGGAGGGATTTTTCCATTGATACCCGGTCTCAAAAATTTTGAATTAGCCCCACATCGTAACGTGAGCCAAACTCCACATTGTTTCTTGTGCAACTGGAAAACATTTCAGGGGAAATAGGGGTTTGACAAAATACTTGATTAGTGGTGTTAATTAACTTTTAATTAGATTTTAATTAATTTTTAATCAATTTCTTATTTAGGATACATTTTGGGGGTGGTAATATCTTATGCAGGGAATCATTTTAGCATGGCCACTAGTCTTCCACAATTAGAAGTGGCGCAACCATCCACTGTTGTAAAGGATTTTGATGATGCATTCATTATTCTTGTGCCAGAGGATGAATAATATGATAGGCCAAGAGGGTGCCTTTTTGGGTAATATTATTGTGTATGTTTCAATGATGATGAATAGGAGTGTAAAAAACAACTTCGAATGCAAATTATAAAGTACACATTTTACTTGTTTTGTGCATGTCAAATGTATGCACAACACATTTTTATATTGAGCACAATACCTATAATCTTGAGGTGTCAGCTGTTTATTTATGTTGTATTCTCGTGTATGATTGGAATTCCATGTATGAATTTGTATTTTCAAGAAGAAAAAAAACATTTTATGGATAAGGTTCACTTTGTCCTCTCTTATTGAATGCATAAGGTTCAATGTTGTCTATAAGATACTTGTATGCCATATGTAAAGTTGAAAAGCTTACCATGCTTTAAAGGGTTCATTTTTGTGCCATCACATTTTCATGTTAGTTAGCATAATCTTGGATGCAATTATATGGTGCTAGGTTTGAATTCCACAATAACATTACTTTTCATACACTTGCACTTGTTGTTTGCTTCAATAGCAATTACATTGCTTTATTGTTCACATATGAGTTGTCTTGCTACCAACTTTGCATATTGTATACAAATTGTATATTGCAATGTATATATTCTGGTTTATGCACTATGTTACAATGGGTTACAAAAATGCAATTATCTAATATCATATTCTAACTCACAAAATATTTTCTATTTTCATTGTTAGTTGCACTTTTAAATGGGATTTTTTAAAATTGTATCACACTTTGATTGAATCTCATTAAGGCTCATGACCTCTACCCAGGCTAATCACCATTTCTTATTCAATGAAGGGAATTTTTGTGTCATATAAATGAAGAGGAAGGGTTTCATTTTTTTATGAATGGTATTTCTAGCATTTGACTGCCCATAACGTTCGAAAACCGAAGAACAAGGAACTATTATGGAGCAACATTGATCGGAATATCACTAAAACCATTGTGATATGTTAGTTATGGTTGTTTGTTAGATAATAAGCACTATATGGAATCCATTCATGGATACTCCAAGATATTCTAATTAGCTTTGAGTTCTACAGGTGCCGCCAAACAAGTATTTGTCATAACTACCTTCCAATGTTAGGCAACATGCATCAATAGAGTTGAACCAACAACATCCAGTGAACACAGTACTAGAGGACAATGTGCCCCTTATGAATTTGTTTAACAGTAAAAATCCCCATACAAAGTGATGTACAATGAACATTTTTGACATAATGCATTTTTACTTTGCTTTTTATATAATAAATTTTGTTGATATAATATATTTGGTACTATTTTATAAATTATATTTCTTATGGAATGTACATGTTCTATTATTTGTTGTTAATTTAATTTCTTTCGCACTAGTAGATAGATGGGCTATGGAGAATTGAAAATGATGTGAGGTTGGGGGGGGGGGCAAATGAGCTTCCACCTTCACATGGTTGGACTTCTTGAATGGAGAAACCCCATAGAAAGTGATGTACAATGAACATTTTTGACATAATACATTTCGTACTTTGATTTTTGTATAATGAACTTTGTTGATATAATATATTTGGTACTATTTTGTAAATGATCTTTCTTATGGATTCTACATGTTCTATTATTTGTTGTTAATTTAATTTATTTCGCACTAGTAGATAGACCAACTATGGGGAATTGAGAGTGATGTGAACGGGGGGGTGGGGGGCGGTGGGGGGACCAAATGAGCTTCCGCCTTCACGTGGTTGGACTTCTTCAATAGAGAAACCCCATAGAAAGTGATGTACAATGATCATTTTTTACATAATACATTTTTTACTTTTATTTTTGTATAATGAACAAATGCATCATGCTATTACATTTCTACCCCAATCTTTACCGCCAATTGTAAAAGGACTAGAAAAAACATCATAGTTGTATTTCACTCAATGTTGCCAAGCATCATATTATTCAACT
The DNA here is from genome assembly GCA_027924585.1 of Larix kaempferi. Taxonomy (NCBI): domain Eukaryota; kingdom Viridiplantae; phylum Streptophyta; class Pinopsida; order Pinales; family Pinaceae; genus Larix; species Larix kaempferi. The sequence goes on along the minus strand of BSBM01000767.1, from coordinate 9,743,024 downwards.
TTGGGCTCAGTAGAAACTAGCCATTATTGCCACCTTAGATTTCCATATACAGATTAAACCACTCCACACATAGAATGTGGACCTATAGGAGTGCTTTATTGTGGGTTCATGAAACATTTTTCCTCCATATCCGATTAGTGTGCATCTAGAAAGTTAAAAGCTTTAGTTGTAGAGGGAGAATCAAACACTCCTTGATTTCCATTGCTAATGCTGAGAGGGAAGCATCTTGAGCCTAAGTTAGTTAGTTTGAAGTAATATATTAGCAATGTATCTTTACCATCACAACCAACTAGCTCAACTTGGTCATTAATTTACTAACTTGGGAAACTAATATGTTGAATGCAATGCATGTCTAGTTTCCACCCTTTGTGATATAGTTATAGCACCAAGTCAACCAAATGAGTGCTTGAATGCATTACTTAGTGCAACTTATGGATTTCAGATTAACATCCATTCTCTTGGACAACTTTAAAGCCTCTATGCACTTTTGAATCAATGCCAATTCTTGGTTTCAAAATTGAAAGGCACGGAACACCATTGTGGTTCATAATATTAACCAAAGAGAGTGTGTTTGGAATTCCATTGGCCTACCTAACTTATTCACCTTGGTGGAACATTAGCCTGAAATATTCCGCCATGAGTAAGCCCAAATTCTCTAAACGAAATGATTTATTTATTGGTCCAATGGTCTAGCATTCACTACCAACTCCAAGATTAACTCTAGACATTCCAATATTTGTGTAGTAAAAAAATTATACAAGTTCAACATAGGGAAAATCTTATGCAATTTTGATGGTACATTTCCCTTTAACCTGTAGAATCTATACATCACATTCAACTACCAAACTTCAATGGATATTGTTAATTTTCATGTCCCTTCCAACACCCACTATCTAATTTTGAATATTTTGTTAAAGCCATTTGTGCTCAGGGCTCCTTTGGGATTTGGTCACTATGGATTTATGAGAGATTTTCTTGTATCCATCTCTTTGCAAAATAAGGAATGAACAACGTGGAGATAAGTTGAGGAAAAGAAATTATTTTAGGGTTATCTAGTGTCAAGTGTCTATTACACATGACATGCATTTAGCACTATCCCAATTAATGAGGCAAATTGAAAGCATATTTAGTGCTCTACTAGTCGAAAACATTGATCTTTAGCATGCTTCTAGTTAGCATATGTCTTTAGTTGGATTCATGTTAGTGCCTTCTCGATTTGAATTCAACCATTTGTAGTATAAACCCAAAGTAAAGCCATAGGTTGAATTCAAATTCACAGTCACAATCACTTGTTAGGTATTTAATAGATGTAACCACTTTATATGCATTCCTTTTGAATTCTTTGTATTCACTTTCACATTAAAATATATGTATGTTATTTTCTCAATATTCATTTCATAACTAGAGTAGACATATTTTCCTTGAAAATAAGATTTTGATAAAAAAAATAGATAAGCATCCAATTAGTAATTTTTTTTAAGAGTAAGAAACCCCATAGAAAGTGATGTACAATTAACATTTTTGTCATAATACATTTATACTTTGATTTTTGTATAATGAAGTTTGTTGATATAATATATTTGGTACTATTTTGTAAATTATCTTTATTATAGAATCTACATGTTCTATTATTTGTTGTTAATTTAATTTCTTCCGCACTGGTAGATAGATGGGCTATGGGGAATTAAGAGTGATGTGAGGGGGGGGGGGGGGGTGTAGGGGCCAATGAGCTTCCATCTTCACGTAGTTGGACTTGTTCAGTGGAGAAAGCCTATACTTGGATTTTTGTATAATGAACTTTGTTGATATAATATATTTGGTACTATTTTGTAAATGATAGATCGGCTATGGGGAATTGAAGGTGATGTGAGGGGGGGAGGTGACAAATGAGATTCCACTTTCACGTGGTTGGAATTGTTCAGTAGAGAATTAATTATTCTCGGAACCATGTGAAGCTCAAGCAAGTATGTACTTTTGCATCTTCTAATTTAAATTTTATTGATAAGATAAAAACTTAGTTCTTTCTTTATTTTTAACTAAATTTTATGTATCTAGTATATATTTTTTGTTGACTATACATATTATGTGCTCATGTGCAGATGAAAGATTTTGATGTTCCAACAATGTTTTATACCTTACGAACTGCGATTTCCAGGTCTATGGATGTTTGGATGATACATGTATTGAGCATTTTTTTAAATATTATATCTTTGAAAAGTTTAGTTATTTCTTTATGTTAGATTGAATATTATGTTTCTATTAGAGGTTTTTACGCTTTATTGTCCATATAGAGAGTGAAAAAAATAAAGAGTATAAATTCTTTTGTCACATTCCCCGACCTCCCTGGTGGCCTTCAGAGGCCATGGGAGACCCTCTGGTACATTTTTTTTTTCTCCAATTTCTTCCATTTTCACACACAACCGCAATGGCCTTCCTTTACTGCTCTTTTAAATTTCTAGACTCATAGAAAATTACAAATCCTTCTTGCATGAGCACTCCACTGATCCCTTCAATGCAAGCATCTGTGGATCTGCAATCTTCAGAATAAGAGCACTGGTAAGAAACTCCTTCATTTGTTGGATGCTATTCTCACATTTTTCATACCATACAAACTTGATATTTTTCCTTTGCAGTGATGTGATTGGGTGATTTATTTTGGAGAATCCTTCAATGAATCTTCTGTAGTATCCTGCAAGACCCATAAAATATCTAACATATGCAACATTCCTTGGAGTTGGCCAATCCATTATGGCTTCATTATTTTCTGGATCCACTACAATTCCTTCTACTGAAATGACATGGCCCAAATATTGTACCTTCTGCTGATAGAAATCACACTTACTCAGCTTTGCATATAGTTGGTGTTCTATGAGGACTTGCAATACCATTTTTAAATGCTCAATATGCTCTTCTTCATTCTTTGAATAAACAAGAATGTCATCCAAGAATACAATTACAAACTTATCCAAATATTTGTTGAAGACATTATTCATCAGACACATGAATGTAGCAGGTGCATTAGTAAGACCAAATGGCACCACTGTGAATTCATAATGGTCATACCTTGTCCTGAAAGTTATCTTATGAATGTCTTCTTCCTTTATCCTCACTTTATGGTACCTAGACCTCAAGTCAATCTTTGAAAACACTCTAGCTTCCTTCATTTGATCAAACAAGTCATCAATACACAGCCTCAATGTCCCATCCTTCTTATTGACAAATAACACAGGTGCACCCCAAGGAGATACACTAGGTCTGATATATTCCTTGTCCATTAATTCTTGAAGCTGCATCTTCAATTCTACCAATTCTGGTGTGCTCATTCTATAAGGAGCTTCGGAAATGGGTGTTGCTTCTAGAACAAGATTGATAGAAAAATCAATATCTCGCTTGGGTGGTAGTCCTGGCACTTCATCTGGAAACACATATTGGAATTCTTGCAACAATTTAAATTCTTCTAACCTTGGTCCCTTATCTTCTGATGAATCTGATATATGCACAGCATATAATTGGCAACCCTTTTTATAGAATTTTCTCAGCTGTAAGGCTGAAATATTCCTTACTGAAACTTGCTTGGGAATTCCTTTTACCAACCTTGGCCTTCCTTCATCATCAATACATTCAAGTGCTTTCTCATAACAGTCTAATTTGGCTCTATGTCTTTCCAACCAATCCATACCAATTAGGGAATCATATGATCCTAATTGTAAGACATTTAAATTTGCATGTGTGAGTATTCCATTCAATTCTATGGAGCACTCCATCACTACCTCACTTACTTTTCTCTTGGTCCCTGTGGCTAATTCAACTAGCCAAGCCTTACTATTCTTTACCTTGCCAAGAGAAAAAAATTCAACCACCTTAGGAGACACATAACTATGAGTAGATCCTAGATCAATCAAAACAGAAATAGATTTCTTAGCAATCTTACCTCCAATATCCACACTTCTGATTGATGGTCTGCTTCGTGATCATCCAGTGCTACATAAATCCTAGGTGTTGCCCTTGCCATATCTCCCACTGTAGTTGATCCTTTTATTTTGTGCAAGATTCTGGGATTCTCTCTCTGATGTGGGAAATCTTTAAGCATATGGTTTCCTTTGCATCCCCTACATTGAAGTGGCCCTTTTGGTGCCTTTTATGCTGCTACTGCTAGTTTGAATTCTCTTCTTGCTTGTTGGTGCTATGGAAAAGTTCTGGGCTGATTTTTGAATGGTGGTTTGATTCCATTTTTCCTTTGTTCAAACCTTCCTCTGGGATTTCCTTTCCATGCTGGTTGAACCTATGTTTTACCTTTACTCTGCTCATAGAAATTCTCTGCCATTCTGATGGCTTCATCCAAGCTTGGTGGATTGACAAACTCAAGCTTATCTCTCAAATTCTGTGGTATACTACCAAGGAAAAATTGGATATTCACTATTTCATCCTTGATGTAATCTACATACCTCAGCACCTCCAAAAACTTGTGTACATGCTCATCCATAGTATTCTACCCTAATCTGAGTTCATTGAACTCTTTTCTTTCGTTTTCATAATACCTAGCTGATAGGTATTTCTCCTAGAAGTACCTTTTAAACCTTTCCCAGTTGATTCTTATTTCACTGATTCCTTTCACTTGCATGAGGTGTTCCCACCAAATTGAAGCTCTGCCACTTAGGTTATAAATGGAAACCCTATCCTTTTCATTTTCTTAATACTCGTGCATTCTGAAATACTTTTTTATTCTAAGAAGCCACTTGACCTATTTTGCTTTCTCCATCAAAAGTGGGAGGCCTTTCCTTCCTAAATTCACCCTGTGGGATACCTCCGTGCTTCTTTCTTTTCTCACTTCTGTTAGAAGTATGTCTTGGGATTCCTTGAGAATCCTTGGAGTCATTTGACCTGCTGGAAGGAGATCTTGGAGAGGGTGTTATGTGCTTTCTGCTCACAAAACTCCTTCTAGGGCTTGGAGTCTTCTTCTTAGAATGACCCCTAGAGTGGATACCTACATCTCTTCCTTCTTGGCCTTTTTTGCTTGGGTTAGACCCACCATTTATCCTTTAGTGCATATCAGTGAGGCTCTGCAAGATGGCCGCATTAAGTTGGTGTTGTTATTCTTGCGCCTTCATCAACCACTCGTTCAAGCTCACCATGGTATCAGCCAAGTTTGGGGGCGTTACCTGCTCCCTTCTTCCATCAGACTCAGGCTCAGTATGTGTTTCCTGCACATTCTCACCCAACACATCGTCCTCCTGCTCAAACGGATCATGTGAGTCATTAATGGTTACCATTTTCCCGCATTTCAGTGCGCTGCCCGCTGCTATATGATTCAACTTATCACTACTACAATCATTGTGCATCACAGAGGCATTTATTAGAAATCATAGGCATTCACATAAACCTAAAACATTCATTCAAATCTGGAATTATTCATTGGACAATCAATCATCAATAAACGTTTATCCAAAATCGCGCCATGGGCGCATTCCTTTGCTTGTAAATCCATTCACGGCTCGTCCCAACATCCCCAGTGATGCAACTAAAGCTCTGATACCACTTTGTCATGTTCCCCGACCTCCTCGGTGGCCTTCAGAGGCCATGGGAGACCCTCTGGTACATTTTTTTTCTCCAATTTCTTCCATTTTCACACACAGTCGCAATGGCCTTCCATCTGCAATCCGCAATGCCACCCAATCTGCAATCCGCAGTCGGATTCGGAAGTTGGATTTCCAAATATGCCTTTACGATGAAATTGCGCTCCCGAATTCCGCAATCCACATGCGGAAGTCAAAAGTCAGAAGTCAAATCGTCTCCTCGAAAAACTTCTCCCTCTGTAATTCCACAATCCACAACCCGCGTTGTGGATGTTAGAATTTTGAATACATTATTTCGTAACCCGAGAAAATTTACCTCCCGCAATCCGCAACCTGCTTGTGGAATCGGAAATGTGGAAGTCCAATACGCCAACCTCGTGGAGGTTGGCCTTCCGACATCCACAATCTGCAACCTGCTTTGCAGATGTGGAAAGGCGGAACTCCCACGTTCCATTTCAGTTGGACTCACCCTTCCAAATCCCACAACACGCTTTGCGGATGCGAAAAGGCGGAATTCCAACCACGCCACTCCAACAATCGGTCCCCGACCTCCGCAATCCACAATCCACATTGCAGACGCGGAAAGGTCCTTGCGGATGCAGAAAGGTCAGGACCACAAACCCCTGCACCAACAATCTTCTAAGGCAACTTCTGAGGGTGATATATCCCTCATCCTTGGTCCAAATTGGACAAGTTCAGTACCCTTGGAAATATCTTGGAGAGATCTATCCACTAGTGAAATCCCCACCCCATATAAGAACTCTAACCTTACCATTTTTCCAACTTAAACTCTTTACATAACCTTATCCATGTTCCTTTATCCTTCTGCAAGGAACTCTGCCTACTTCCTGCCATGACTTCTTCCCTCACCTGACCCACAGAGGGGTCCTAAAACACCACAGGGTCTCTCCACTTCTTTCCCCAAGTCCAGGTGAGGTAAAGTAGTCCTTATCAAGGGTGAATACAATGCATAAATAAACACATATTCTGAAACTAATCGAGTTAACACATCAACAACCTGCAGGGGTAGCCACACATATCATTCATGTAAATGATGAAGCATTCAATATAATATTAGCCTCATATTCAGGCTCATACATAGCTTCCTATTGATCCAATTCCATGCAATAATTCAATCATTAACTTGAACATAACAAGAATAGCATAACACATGAAATATCATCATTTAAGCATCACAAGGAACACTTATCTTTGGAATGAAGCTGCCCCAAGAAATTGGCTAAGTGAGGACAAATTTCCACCCAACCTTAGGTCTTTGTCCATCCTATACCCTTTCATCTAAGAGACCACCCCCGAGTTGGGTTGTGCATCCACTAAGGAGGGCTAATGGATTCTCTCATAGTCAAGGTATCATCCCAATGCTAATCCAACCTATAGTTGGGTTTATCAAGCATACCGGGGAACAAGGAGGATGTTGCTAAGCTAGTGAGCTCAACCACAGAGCTACAATCATATTAGATCACTCATCAAACATGACACCCACATTACCTACCTCACCCAACATAAGGAAGGCCCCATTCTCTACTGCACAATCCCTCAAGGCCCCTTCCCTCCAATGCTATTCAAGGTGGGCATAGAAAGGTCCAAATGTTGTTCTTCATGAGATTCAGCCTTCACCAGGTTTATCAAGCAGATCCAACCCTAGGTTGACCTTCTTCTTTGTTATTCAAGTTGGTTCTTCATAGGGTTGTGGCCTAAACTACGCCCCGTGACTCGGTCCTCTGCAAAACATATCTAAGTGTGCTCATGGGTTCTCGAAGTTGTTCTAGCTCTATAATTCATCCCCACGGTCTGATATATGGTTGTCCCAGCCGGTTCAATTCTTACACAGGGTTTTCTTGGGCGTTATCGACTCTGCAAATTCGCACACACAGGTCACGATTTCTTCTCTTTTTCCCTATGGCTAGGATTTGCAATGTGTGAATGACTTGGGTTGTTGGTCAACAATGGGATAGCGATCAGTTTTGAGTGAATTCCCAAGCATGGAGCAACTTAATGGACAAGCAAAACACAGAGCCATACCTTGCCATACGGATTGCAGAGCCGCTCCATACTCCATCGAATTCATGGGTCTGGTTTTCTCAACCACCTTCTTACAGTAGCATTAATGTCAGCATGGGGAGTCAAATGGGTTCACAAATGGACATGTGGAAGCATGGGTTCCAATCCCATAACCCCCTCACCTCTCCCTAGTGGATACACATGGACCCTTCTCATTGGTTGCCTCCTTAGCCAACTTTCTTAGGTATTTTATTGCAATAATTAATAATTACATCATTTACAAATCCTCATGGATTAACAACACATGGATAATCAAATTGTCAAATAATTGCCTATGCAAATAAACCTGAACATCCACTAGTGGGGCCTTAGCCTTGAGCTCCACACTAGGGAAAACACACACTGCATTTATACAATTTTTACATTGAAGTCAATAAACCCTAAGGGTCAAAATGGGGGTATTACATCTTTTACTCTTACTTTCTTTTGCAGGAAACTATAGTCTTGTCCTAGTAACTGGTCAAATACCAACTTCTGTTGAATGCCCCTCGTAGACATGATCAAGATTGGGATATATTGTTGAGTTTGCACACATAATTTGGAAGCTTAGTGTCCAATACATTCCATATTTTTTCCAAGGTTAGAAGTTAGAGGACATGGAACTTGCAAAGGTGGTTGATGTATCATCCTTGCGGGAAAGTGGCATGCATGCTAAGAGAAGTTGAAGGATATGAACATAAAACTTATGTGTAAGTAATGGAAATGGGAGGTGATCTTCTCAACTTATGTGTAAGTAATGAGAATGGGAGGTGATCACCTGAAGAGAAGATCACCTCCCATTTCCATTACTTACACATAAGTTTTATGTTCATATCCTTCAACTTCTCTTAGCATGCATGCCACTTTCCCGCAAGGATGATACATCGACCACCTTTGCAAGTTCCATGTCCTCTAACTTATAACCTTGGATAAAATATGGATCGTATTGGACACGAAGCTTCTAAATGATGGGTGCAACATCAACAATATATCCCAATCTTGAGGTCTATGAGGGGTTGTCAACATAAGTCAATATTTGATTATAGGATGTACGTCGGAATTTTGAATTCCCATCAACATGGTTATTGAAATTATTTCGACGTCTTACCAACAAATTTGATATGTGATCGACTATCTATATGCTTGGACCCTCGTCTTTATTCTGACTCTCTAGAGATAATAGAATGGTTGGCATGTCATCGGAACTACAACAACAAGCCAAGATCTTAGCGACATTTGTGTTGCACATTGGATAACTATGGTGTTGATCAATAAACTAATTTATGACGTGTCACCAATGTAAAGAAGATGAGGTAGATCTCTTTCATAACTACCAAGAGCATCATTAGGATGTCGAATATTGATGTTGTAGGATATTGTAAAAGTTCTGATGAGGTTTTTGCAACGTTTCATGTTTGTTGTTTTCCAATTTTGGGACGTCAGACAGAGGGTCGGTAGGTTGTCGAAAAAAGGACCCAAATGTACTAGTAGAAGTTCCTTGAAGGTTGGGAGTATGTAAAACCCCTACATCACATATTTGAATTAGTTTTAGGGGAACATACCCAAAATGTAGTGTAGGTGCAAAACACACTGGTGATGACCACACGAGTGGGTCCTACCGCTACACAATAGTATTAGATTATGTAGGATTATATACCCTTAATAATAATATTATAATAAATACATGGGGATTCATGAAAACATAAAGTTGTATAACTTCATAAATTAAGCTAAGTTAATCTTTAATTAAATATAAAGAGGCAGTTATTAGGTAAATATAAGAAAATAATACAAATTACCTATTTTTCTAATTAAGGATATTTTTACATGGGGAGATATTGCATTGAGGACATGTGTCTTGAGGGGAAGAGCTTGGGGAAAACATAAAAATGGGAAAATGAGAGGGGGAAGGGGTTCTCTCCTCCTTCCTCCTCCTCATTTTTGCTCTGGGAGGATATGTTAGTTATGAAGGCCGAGGGTAGGACTCTGATGTTGAGTGTGTTTCTGGATCAGTATTGTTGGGTGAGGGCTCAAGGGTTCCATGTCTATGACTAGGAGGTTGGTTTGGAGGAGAGTGATCCTTCACATGTGGTTTTCATTGTGAATCTTCCAGAAGGGGCACATTTGTAAGTAAATCGTGTTACATGTACACAATTCGTTCAAACCAATGTTTTTATGTCATTCTTTCCTAAAGTAGATCTCTCTGTTATTTTTCTTGTTATTATTGTAACATGTTCTATTGTGAATTTTTTTATGAAACTCGAGAAATTATGAACTTGTAGTTTTATCCCTAGAAATATTTAAGGTTATTACATTCAAATTGGAGTAAAATTTTGGAGAAGAAAAAATTGTGGAATATATATAGAGGTCTTTACATATATAATTTGAGGAGAAATTTTTTTAAAGAGAGAATTTTAAGAGGTTGGCACAAAAATCAACAAAATGTTAGGATACACTTGGAAGAGAAATTCATATATTTTGAACAATAATGCACAAAATGCGAGATGCAACACAAATATTTCAAGATGAAAACATAAATTTCAAGTTGGAGAATACAAAATTTCAAAGATAACTCACAAAATTCAAATAATGTGTACAAAATTTGAGGACAACAACAAAATTCTGAGACAACATATACAATTTGAGTACTACATAGATTTTGCCAAGATAATTAACAAGATTTGAAGACAGTGCACATAATGCAAACAAACAATCTAACACAAAACATATAATGCAGAGAAACAATGCAAAATTTCAAGGGATATGTACAAAATTCAAAGAGACAACACATAAAATTCAAAGAGATAGTACACAAAATTTGAGAACATTGCACAAAATTTGAAGAGACAATGCATAAAAGAAAAGTGAATTTTGAATCTCAAGATTGTTTGTGAGTTCTAAATTTAGTCTTTCCTAGTAATTTTTCAAAGTTTTACACAATATTCATTGCTTTCTAGTAAGAGTTTGGTGCACGTTTTTTCAAAAGTTTACACAAAATTCATTGTTTTTTAGTAAGTGTTTGGTGCACAAGTAGGGAAGAAATATTTTTGCAACAAAATTATGCGACAATGGAGGTATTGGGTGAATGTTAGAATGATGTAATGGTGTTTTTTCTTAACAAAGATGGTTATTGTTTGTATTAATATAAAAGAGCTGCAGTTGTACCATACAACCTAGAAATACATTTTGTATATGAGAATCTAGTCCAAAATTAATCAAAATTTTCAAAGTTTGTAGGAGGCTACTACCTAATTGACATTTAACCAAAATTCTAGAGGATGGCAACAAAAGTGATTGTAGTACATTTAAAACCTGAATTAAAAATTATCTCCTGGAGCCTATCCTAATGTCCCAACAATTGAATACTAGAAGGTGGTGTTTGGTTCCTTGGATGCAACTTTCTACGTAGTTTTTTCTTCCACTTCATCCTTATCCTGACCAAATGATCATAATGAGAGTGTCGGTGAGTGTCTAAGGGCTTCAAATCTTGAGGAATGCTCAAGTTCTAGGTTCCTTTCTCTTTCATTTCCTTTATTTCCTCAGCCTGCTCTTCATTTTTATCTTTGTAACAATCAACTTCAACTTCAAACATAACTTAGACCTTGAGTTTGTATTTATCCATTTGTTTTTTAGTATTTCTAGCATCCTTCTTGTCACCTCCAGGATTTTGTCATAATTGACTTCCCAAGACTTCCTCCATGCTTCCATTCTCCACATTGCTTGAGAGATTGAGTCTTAACAGTCAGTACTAGGAGTTCTCAAAGCCTTAGAGAGTCCATAAATCTATCAACAGGATGAGCCATTGACCTTGTAGTGTCAAGATTCCACAAATTCCAACTGCTGCTATGTGGTTCAGAGGTATCTAGTTTCCAATCAGGATTTTGAAATACCTTAGGAAACTCAAAAGTACAACTAATAATAGAGTTTTCTATATTTCCTAGAGAAGACATGAAATTCAACTATGTTGGGGATAATCAACATTCATCAACAATTATATAAATTATGTTTCCAGAGTAAGACATAAATTTCCTAAAATTGGAGGGTGCTAAGTTACTTGGTAGATTATATGAGGTAGAGATCCAAGAGTTGCCCCAATTATTGCAAATTCCCAAAATATTGATATGAAAAACCAAATGCATCATGTTCTAGAAGTTTCTTACCATATTGGATACACATTTACACCCACACAAATAAACAAATTTGTCTCTTGTTGTATTCATTAAGCGTCCATGAATGTGAGTGATGAGAACCTAGAGTGTTATGGACTTCATACTGTCCAAACAAGTGTCAAGTTGTTCTTTCCATTTGGATCTAAACAAGATTACATGTAAAACCATATCAATCTAAGGAATGTAGATAAGTTCAATTTCCCCGCTTTTACCAATTGTCCTAGTCTCAATGTATAGGCTTTGTTGGCTTGTGATTCATATTTTTTATTGAGTTCTTGAAGCAAATGAAAAAAAATAGATTTCTTCAAAGCTTGCTAGAAACTTCTAGTTTTGAATGAATAGTTGTTGAAGATAGATCTCTCTACAGAGTGAATTAAATACCATATGACGGATCTTGTTCATGTAGTTTCCAAGTGAATTAAATACAATGTGACAGATCATGTTCATGTAGTTTCCAACCACAATAATATTAGATATTCATTTTCTTTGTAGGATCACAATTAGTTCTTATTTTCCTTTGAGGTCAAAGAGAACTCCCCCACACCTACCATCCCTAGATTTCCTTTCAATTATCCATCAAAGAATATAACGTAGTGATACCTATTACTTATATATCAACGCAGTTCCTCTATTGGTATCTTGAGCTACCATTTTTCAATATTCTTTCACTTGGTTCTATGAATTTGTTTTTTTTTTGTCTTTGTAGCAATGAGTTTAGCCATATTTTCTCCTACATTGTCAATTTGGAGATATTCTAGATATCAATTCCCTTAGTGTTGATTGTTTCTAATGTCATGCCCCAGGATTGATCAGTTTCCACCCTTTTGACTATGGTTTCTTCATCTCTAAATATTTGTTTGTTTCTATCCAACCATACCTTCCAACAAATGTAGATCAATATAGCTTTTGAGACTCCTTTTTAAAAGAGTCTTGTTATTGAATCCTCTTGGATGTTTTTGGTTCTAGGATAGGAGCATTTATTTGCAATATTGGGGTGGATCTATTTGGATCCTTAGATCAGAGAGGGCATGATGCTAGACTACCTTGACAAATTTGCATTCAAAAAATAAATGTGTTGAGCATAAGAAACATACAAAAGGCCCTTGGATGCCTCATTTTGTAGGTTTTATGCAGTAAGAAGCTTCCCATCACTGAAGATCCAACTTAAGGTATTTAATTTTAGAAGTGATTGATTGGTCTAGATGGATTTCCAAAAAGATAAATTGGGTTTTCTTAAATCCTTTTGTAGATAATTTGGTATTTTTATGATAATTTAATTAGTGATTGGTGTTTTCTTGTTGAAAGAAATGGAATGTCTTCTGAACATATGATTGGACCCTAATTAGAAGTTCAATAGTCATAACATAAATGTGTTGAATATACGCATGATTAGCATATTATAATATAGGGGATTGTTAGGTATCCTAATTGGAAATAACTAGAGGCATCCTTATGATGAATATAAACAAGAAGAATTTTATTTCTAGAATAAAGAAGCAATGATGTTGAAAAAAATGTATGTGAAAAACAACATGCTCCCATAATGGTAAGATGTAGAGGATAACCATTTGAAAATTTTTGTATTGACTTCCATTATCTGAACAAAGTGTGTCCCAAGGACAACTTCCCCCTCCCCACTCTTCATCGATTAGATTATCAACGCATGCACTGAGCATGAGGTACTATCCTTCATGGATGGCTTCTTGTTGTATAACCAAATCCAAATCCGTCAATGGGATCAATATAAACCCACCTTCACAACTCCCTATGGAATGTTCGTTTATTGAGTCATGCCATTTAGACTCAAGAATGTTGGAGATACTGTAATACCCCCAATTTTGACTTGGAATGTATTTAATCAAAATTATGTGAATGATGTAAATATGCTAGTATGGATTCCTAGTGTGGAGCTCAAAGCCAAGGCTCAACTAGGGAATGGATAGGCATGTATGATGTATATATTTTTATTTGGACCATATGATTGGATTATTATGCCAATTTGAAATGTATGTAAACATTTTGTTGAAAATTAATAAAATGGTCCAAGATGGTTGTGTAAAGAGCACTAGAGGGGCTATGATTCCACCAGAGGGGAAGAGGAAAGGGGGGCTATGGGGAAACTAAATCATATGTTGCCAAGTGTCAACCTTATAACTAATCCAAAATATGCCATCTGCCTTAAATGAGCCAATTACCTTCTCTTGACTATTAAACCCAATCATTGAATGCATATGTGAGGTTGGTGGGAAAAGTCACTTCATGTAGTTATTGAAGCATGGGGGTTGTGATAGTTATGTCAACTATAGGTGGTCCTATTTATTCTATGGTTAGAATCTATGTCAGTTGTATTTTCACCCTTACCTAATATCCCTTAGAGTCAACACTATTTTGATCATTCTCTCATGCATGTTCCTACACTATGTAGAGTTTTCCATTGTTGTTCATGACCATTACCAGACGGTGTTTAAACCAGAAATTCGAATTTGAGAACAAAGCTACATTTTTGGAAGGGAAAATAGATGGAATATATATAGGTGAGCATGGAGGTTAGGAAATCTAGGAACCTTTACTCATTGATTTCTGCTACTTTTGGATGCTTGAGAAGACATGGATTAATGTTGCAGGACGTTCTCCAATAGCTTATAGTAGGTTGGAATCTTACGCCACACACTAGTAAGCACTATAAGGGTTGGATTTCCTAAGGGAACTATGGATCAATGAAGGAAAATTCCTTCCTTGTGTTGTGTGGGGTAGTTAGAAGGAGTCCCATGGATGTGAAGGCTTAGTGAGACCCCTATAGATCTCTGTTGGGGCTTTTAGCTAATCATAGAGAGCAGAATGGGTTGTGGGCTAAGAGAGAGAATCCTGTAGGTGCTTCCTTCACCCTGGTGGCCTCATAGCCCAGCTTGGGGTGGCCTCTCAGCAGAATGAGTATATGTTGGACATAGTACCTATGGCTGGGTGGAAAATTGCTCTTACACAGCTAGATGCTTGGATCTTCTTTACTTAAAGATAAGTATTCTTATGTATTGGATGTGCAATGATTTTATTTGTATTCATGTGATAATTATGTCTGTAAATTGCATGTTGTGTGTGTGGATTGAGTTTATTTCATTGTGTGTTTTTATTTCCATGTATGCACATGCATTTTTATATGTTATCAATTCATAATTATGGTTATGGGGTGGAATATTGAGGCCCTGATTTAGTTAATGTCCCCTCTGTTGGTTGGATTGGGTGAATGGAACGTTATAGATACATTCTACCGTGCTATGTCATATGGATTTCATTACATGGTTGATATCATCCTATCTTACTTGGATGACCTCACAACTCGTTCTAGGAAATGCTTGCCACACCTGAAAGATCTATGCAAGGTTTTCATTCGATGTCACAAGTACAAAATCCACTTGAATCCACTCAATTTTGTATTTTTCATCACTATCGACCACATGTTGGGATTTATTGTATCCTAGAAATGGATCTCCATTGATCCTTTAAAGGTTCATACCATTCTTGAACTCAGCCCCTAAAACGTTGTGTTAATTACAAAGTCTTCAAGGAAAGGAGAACTTCTTACATCGTTTTATTCCAGATTATACCATGGTTGTTCATGGCCTTTTGTGTTTTCTTCATTCCAACATCCCTTTCATATTGGACGAGAAATATCAAGCTTCTTTTGATGCCCTAAAGCATGTTGTTGAGAATGAGACCATATTGCACTTTATGGTTTCACCATAAAGGGGATCTACATAGGAAACCTAGCTGGAGATTGGGATCACAAAGGAGACCAATGAACCTTGGTCTTTGGATCAGTTGCAGAGGCCCATTTCCATCTACAAATTGTACCATGAAATGTATCTCACTAGATTATTTTTGTAGTCATAATAAAAACACATTCTTTTACATTATGCACTCGCTTTTGATGGCGTGTTCTTTGATTTATGTTTGCATGTATGTCTAAGAGTGTATATCTTTACTTTAGTTTAGTTGTATTTCTATTTACATCTCTAATCTGCTACCGGGGATTGCACAACCCTTCGGTGGGTTCCTTTTGTGCAAGTATGTTAGAAATCATGCACAACAAATTTTGGTGACAATACTAAGGATTGGATCCATAATCCATTCTTGGATGTGTTTATACCATCATTTCTAGCCCCCTTTATTTGTTGCTTAGAGTAGGATTTGGTTGTGTTTGCTTGATGTGTCATGTTCCTTAGTCATTGGTAAGCATCCCTGCAAAAAAACCTCTATTCTTTTGTTGTAGGCGAAATCACTTTACTTCATTTTTCGTAGTTTTGGATTTTGGTTGCAGGTTTCACAAAGAAAACAGTGACCCTAGTCACAACTTTCCCTTCAAAATCTATGACTTAATTGCAAAACCCATTTTTTTCACAAAACTCAATTGGTTTTGGTTTTGGATTTTGCATGTTTGATTGAGCTTTTCGTTTCAGGTTCATTTACAATTTCGTTTTTGTTGTTTGTAAACTATTTGTTTGCTATAATAGTTGATTTGTTCTCCTTTATAGATGATGTAGGTAAAGAAAAGATCGAAAGGTCCAAGTATTTACTGCATTTAGGGTCATGTTTTGGAGTTACTTTTTAGGTTCATTTTTTTTTGTTTTAGCAAGTGTATCTATTGAATCAAGCATTTAGTTAATTGACTAGGTTTGTTTAAAATGGTTCCTATCGTTGGTTGAGACCTATTTTCTCTTTGCAAATACATCATTAGTTAGCTACTCATTTTTTTGTGGTAGTGGTACTTTTCTTCTTGCATAAATTGTGGATTTTATTTTAAAAAGGGAGCATCACTAGTTATTATTATTGAAATTTTCCTTCTCTTTCCCTTCATTACTTTACAAGCATTTACATTTCCTTGCAATTTAATTTACTTGTTGTAGACACCACTTGTGCACACACTTTTCACACGTTAATTTAAACATCACTTGGTCCATGACCCCAAGTGAAGCCTTAAAATCAACCTCTAATATAATGCATTTGATTCTATCACTTGAGGGCCAAAAGAATCTTATATTTATGTTAGGACTTTGGGTATAGGCATCCAAATAACTCCCCTTAGTCACTATACATTTGAGACATAGTGGTTGACCTTTAGGGAAATAAAATCGACCTCATCTGTTGGACACGGTCTAGGCTAATCTATCAACAAGCCCATCCTTTCAAGGTGGTATGTCTAGGGAAAATATTGGACATGTCTAAGAAAGAGTTATCTTAGTAGCCATTCTATTAGGAATCTTACCCAAAGGTGGAAATCCTAGGTGAGAGGGAACCCAGGGTAGATAGAAATGGGTCGACTAGAGACACCCCCGGTGATCTTCATTATAATTGTCCCATTCACAACTTCACTCACTTACTTGGTGGGATTGCGACCTTGTTATCACCTAATTTTCACATACATGCGACATTTTGTAAATTATTGTAGAAATACATCATCAACATATAGCATGCAGATCATTAGCATCATCCTCATCAAATGCAAAATGGGAATTGAACCTTAAAATGGAAAAATCCTCTATTTTGTACAGCTGTGCAACTTTTCAAAAGAAACCCACATAGATTTGGGAGGGTAAAGTCTTGAAATCCACACGGCCATACCAACGAGTGGACCATTATTTTTTGTGGCGCATTAAAGAGTCACAACCACATTTTGGATCCAAAAATTCAAATTAGTCCCTTCACGTGCTTGGGAGCATTCAATATCCCCATACATGTACCCCAAAGATCACTTCATGAGATGGAGCATTCACATTGATAACTAGATGTTTGAATACCTCCATTTGGCCAATAAAAGGAAGCCATGAGCATGCATTTCATTAGAGAAATCTAGAGCAAGGTTATGTTGAAACGATTATTTTAAGAGAATATCTTTCACACTCCTTATTATCATTTGGCATCACAAGGATCCCTTGAATTATTCCTCAAGAAGCAAGTATTTCTCCTCATCATTCCAATTTAGTTAGCAAGCAATTTGAGAAAGTTCAAAAGTACCAATTCGTAAGGGGGAGTGTCGGATACCATTGAATCTACACTCTTCTAGGTGACACCATTTGTATAGAAGATTTTCCATTGGACAATATTATATGGTTGAAGCTAACTCATTCTCTTTGTTTTATGGCATTTTAGCACTTGATAATCTTTTATTTCACTCTTATTTGTTGAGTTTGGATTTATCTTGTTATTGTTTGGTCTACTAATCATCACTCACACTGTTTTCTTGGTAGCAACATGTAAGAAGAGGAAGAATTGCTCATCCCTTGTGACTTTTTTCATGAAATAATATCAGCAACTCCACTTATTACTTTTCTTAATTTTATTATCTATAGTTTTTCTTTTACTTGTTAACTGATTTGGGGCATTTTGCACATTCATACTCTTGTTGTTCATACCCATAACAAATTGGATTTACAGGATCAATTCCCATTTCCATTTGACTTTTGGCCTACGTAGTTCCTGGTGTCTATTCCACATAAATACACATGAGTTTTTCTTCGATTTCCATGTGACCATATGCCTTTTCCTTTATTCTCTTGCATAGATTATGCACATGACCTACATAACTTGTAACCCACACAACTGTGAAATTGTTTTCAGAAAACCACCATGTAGGTGTCAATATGATTAGATTGGGACCTTCCTCCTTATCTTTTTGAAGAGTATTATCCACAAATATTTTTTGAGATCCACGTGCTAGTACATGACGATCTACTATACAGCCAGTTGCAGGAGTGAAAATAATCTATTTTGAGGTCCCCATATTATACTCATTATGTCTGGCATTGAACGGAGTTGGGATTGACCATATAAATTAGATTCGTAATTCAAATCAACGCCATTTTTGCGGATGTGGATCATTATCAAGTGAATGAAATTAAGGAAATGGATAGAACTTTGTCTCTTTTTTTCAATTTTTTTGCTTAATTTCATCATAAAAAGTAGTCCATATGGTTGCCCACTTATGCTAAGGAATTAATTAACAACTCACAATATGTTTTTACTTATTTAGAAATCAAAGCACATTTTTTTCAATGTGGTTCACGCCCGAATATTGGGTCACTACATCCATGGAGAAGCAATCCAAGGGGCCCACCTAAAGGGGCATCACATTGTTAGGCTATTTTAGATCCTATCCCCAAAACCAAACTTGGGTTCCTAACCCCGAAGGATCCAGATAATTGAACCCTTGACCTAGACCTCATGGCGGCTTGGTATCGGAGGCTACAACCAACTAAGCTACCCCACATGGATATTAAAATCAAATCACGTAGTCTAAGTAGAGGTTAAAAATCATTTTACAACTTTCCTAGGAAAAGGCTTTGAGGTCCCCAAAGAAATTCTCATCTCTCACTAAAGTAGACTATATTATTCTTCATTTATTTTCAATGTTTAAAGGAAATTATTAGTCTAGGAACTTGAGCAAACTTACATTAGTTTCAACTCATTTTCTTCTTACATATTTCTCTTCAAAAGGGAAATTTCGATTAGTCCACTTTTTGCACACAAACAAGAGACCTAAAGACTCCTTTATATTTGAGTATGCTCTTTGTCTTGTACTCACAATTGATCTTGGCAAATAAAATAAAAATGAAAGGTTTGAAATACCTCCCTTACCACATTTATCTTTAAAGTTATCTTTTGCAATTCATTCACACTTAGGGATTATTTAGGAGTAGTAATGAACCACTCATGTCCATATCTCTTTACTTAATCATCTCATAAGTTAGTTGTAATTTTTTACTTTATGTGCTTCCAAAACATATGTGTGTATCTATCACTCGAATTACACACCAAGGGACTTAACAATCCTTTCATTTATAGTACGCTCTTCATCTTGCTCACAAGTGATCTTGATGAATTCGAAAAATTGAAATGTTTGAAATACTTCCCTTGTCACACCATTAATCAAATTTGGACCCTTTTAAAATCAACTTACAATGTAATCCCAACCAAATAAAATATTCTATCAAAGAAGTCACAACAAAAAAATAGTTAGGATATGATTGATTGGGATAGGCATCCAAATAACACCCACCACTCTTCTTTGTATGAAACAATAGTTAAGTTGTTGACTTTTAGGTAAATTTCTAAATCCTACTATAATAAAGTGTGATCAAACCCAGATAAGAAAGTGTGGTTCCTAAGGATGCTAAATCCTAGGTAGAGTTGTTTTTGTTTGCCACATTGATCCAACCATCTCTTTGTGGAGGTGACAATCGATTGTTTGAGGATGAACCTCTTATCCACACTTGAAGCAAGTATCTTAGTGGAAAAAATATAGGATTATAACTAGGTGGCATTTGCGGGATGCATTTTCACCTGAGTCATATTTTGTTGGCTATTGGAAATGTTGTTAGTCCATTCGGACAATAGCCCTAATACCCCTAATTACAATCAATTCATTCATACCTTCTCTAGTTGTCTTCGATGGGTTCATAATCATCCAACAAGAGAACTATTGGAAGTCTTGTTGACATTTTGAAAGGAAGTATGTTAGGACAATAGGGATATATAATTGCTTCTTTTTATTACAAAGATCATCTAGGTAATTAAAAATAACTTACTCTTGCCACCATTTGCAATTTTGAGACATAGTTTTACACTTGCACCATCTTGCATCTGCTATCCTAATTCTACGCCCTAGACTTCACCTCCCCACAAAAAAAGTAACCATTGTGAACATAAGAAATCCTACGCATTATTTAAGGTTGCAAGGCCTTCCTCCAATTCAACAAGGGGTTCCCACACTCCCACCTCCCCATCAACCACGAGGGAGACCATAACTTCGAGAACATTTGTCAGTATCTATGATCGGATTGGATTTGCATGAATGTACCTTGCTCTGTTATCCCCCTCATTTCCCCATTGCACCTCCTTCACCACCAAGAAGAGGTTCATCCCCCTATTAGCACCACCCTCACCACCAAAAGGAGGTGCCCCACCACAACAACCAATGGCTATCCCTACTCCCCCATTGATGATCCCATTTATGGCAATTTTGAATCTCCCAAATTTATCCAAACCTATAAATGATCCCATCCAACATGATCTAGAATTGACACAAATGCAAATAAAGCTCCCCTATGACATTCCCAAGTTCGATGGAAAGCAAGGATATGACCCAACCAACCATGTGATGTTGTTCCATCTATGGTGCTCATCCAATATCATAGTAGAAGATATTTTGCATCTTTGATTATTCCAAAGAACTCTCAAAGTAACAACAATTAAGTGGTACGTCAATCTATCATCTAGTGCTCATTCCACATTTGAGTATGTAGCCACCATTTTCCTCACTTATTTCCAATTACCAATTTTCCATGATCTTGGATTGGATATTCTATCAAATTTTAGGAAAAATAAATCCATGCACATCGTAGATCACATCCATGAATGGCATAGATGCATAACATTGTGCAAAATCACAATCTAGCCTGAGTTCCTACTAGATTGGTTTTTAAAATCAATCTTACCCATAATCTCAAAATATGTAGCAACCACCATGCCCAGAACGAAAGACAAGGTTATTCTCAAATCACAACACTTGATTTGATATATGCCCAAATAGGGTATCTATACACAATCGTTCACATTTACCCTTGACATCATTCTCTGGATCAAGCTCCTCCTGACATATATCACTCTACTAATGGGATCATCGAGCATCTTTCTTGTTAAGGGAACACTCCTAATCCTCTTGGCTCTTTTCCATACAACATGTCACATCAAATCCTATTGATACATCAATCCACGGTGGTCCCTCAAAGCATTCCAAACCCCCCTTTTGGAAAAATGAAATATGGACCTTATAGCCCCACTTTCCCAAATGCAAGCCCACCACAACCTACACCACCACAACTTCCCATGGTTCCATCGGCTCCTTCATCCACATCATATGAGCTCCTAAACCATATTTACCTACACCCATATACAACCCACACTTCCCATTTCCTGGTACACCAGGTCCCCACCCCATGGCTCAAGTTGCGGTTAATCTAGTCCATCCCTCTCCTACACAACAGATTCAACAGTTTGAGCAATTGAATGTGGCTAATCCCCCCAATCCATAGAATCAAGGAAAGAAGAAATGAAATATCAACCAATAAACCAAACATAAGGGTGGGGGGGAATCCCCCTACCCAACAAAATTAGAATGACGGAAATCAAACCCAAAATGCAAGGACCAATAATCCCCCCAAATAAGGAAAAAAATCTAACCTAATGACTAATTTCCCTTACGCCATGTGTGGTGAGTACGGGCACTATACACACCATTTTCCTTTGATTCCAGAATGTCAACAAATGATGGAATTCAGGAAGAAAATTGGCACCAATCCCCCTCAAGAAAACAATGCACCACCGCCACAACTAGATGTGCTACAACAACCCTTCACTAATCAAGGGGTTGTGTCCCATCAAAAAGAAACTCGTATGTAGGAGATAGTTCTTTTCAAAATATTTATATTAACACATTTTAGGTTCATATTCAAACCTGCATTAAAGCATATGGTGCACCTGAAATCCCTTAGAGAGACAATATACCCACTACCACTAATGGACCTCTACAGATACCACATACTAGTAGTGATTATAGCCCCAAGATACCAAAACCATCACTACGATGAACTTCCCACAATCCTCATATGAAGGAAACGCAAAACTACAGCATTGTAGACAACTTGTCTCATTCCCCTACCACCATCTCTACTCTTGAAGTTCTTCAGTATTTCCCTTCCAAAACGAAGGCATTTTTCAGCATTAGGCGCAATCCTCCCATACAATTTGTGCCTTATGACTTTCGATTTAGACAATGGATAGCCTCAATTGCCCTCATTTTTGGATTTCCAAATACCCATCACAATCAAGGACATCATCATTCATTGTTTCATCCTCGATGAAGGAGCATCTATTTGTGTGATGTCAACCCACATTTGGAAACGTCTTAGATAACTTGACTTAGTACCATCATTCATCACTATTTGTGCTTATGGCGATCAATCGTCACAACACAATGCCTGTACTATAATGTCCCCATTAAATTAGGGGTAAAAATGGTACTCCTTGATGTTGAAGTAGTCGATGCACATGTTGATTACAACATCCTCTTGGGTCGTAGTTATATGTACTCCATGAAAGTAGTTTCATCATCAGTATTTTGCATCATGATGCTTCCTCACAATGGGAAAGTGATCACCCTTGACCAAATTACTTACCATGATCCCCATACCAATGTTAATCCAGATAAGTTTCTTCCCACTATGGGATTAGAGACACTTTCATGATACATAGGTATCATCCCAGGTATCTACAAAGTCTCATCCTTATTGGGGGCATATGTTGGCTCTCCATGAGCAATCCTAACCTCAAATGATGGTCTCATGTGTACCATATTGTTGGCTTGGTTTTACAACCAAGCTTAGTGCTATGGGCACCTGCTAACTAGTAGCAGCAGTCTCAAATACTAAAGCAAAAACAATTGTAAATCTAAAACTAAAACTAAACTAGCATGTGCATATCATAATAAACTTTTGAATTGAAAACAAGAACAAGAAATAGAAAAAAGAATAACTTTGTATTATGAATAAGGGCAAGCAAGTGCTTGCAATGATAATACCTCCAAGTGATGAAGATTGTTGAGTAGCTCCATGGGTGAGCAGCTCCAAACTCCAAAGGGTCCCTTCTCCAAAGTAGCTACAATGGCCAAAAGCTCATGGGAGATTTTGGCAGCATGAGGATAGGAAGATGGATGGATGTAAAGTGAGGAGCCCCTACCACCTTTTTATAGTTTTTGGTGGTGGGGAATACCATTATGGTTTTGTGGAAACCAATGGTATTGACCAACATGGTTTAGGTACTTTTCCCTCCTTTTTCCTTTTTTGAATATTTTGAATATTTTTATTCCCTTGTTAATATTTTTGGGAATTTTGGACCCTTTTTGAAGGTTTTTTATGCTTTTTGAGGAAAAATAATCAGTTTGAGTGGGAAAAGGCGTGTATTAAGGTCTTTTGGTGACCTTTTGGTGGCTTTAGAGGCTCAAATGGTGGAAAAAGCGGACAAATGGGTCATGTGAATAAGGAAATGAGCTAGTGAGCACTTTTTAGGTGTTAACAGATTGCCCCCTGATGTGTGAGGGCAGGAGCTCATTGTATGGCCGATAGACATCATAGTTCTTTTGTCGTTTTTCTGGGGTTTGGGGAGGAGAAGAGACCGATTGGAGACTGGATCCACAGCCCTTGGAAGCTGCAAAAATAAACAATATTACATGGCCTCAATATGAATGAGGAATAATCTCTGATAATGGACGAGGTGGGCATACCCATGCTCGTATCAAGACATATACATAACAATTAGTCCCAAGAAGGGGGACCTGAAAACTAAATAAAAAATATACTAGTACATCATAATGGTCCAGAGGGGACATCATCATGGGATGTACTCATGATCATAACCTGACTGATCTCAATAACTGATACACTGGAATAGAGCAAAAACCGTTCTGACAAAGGTCTCAGAAGGGTTGATGAACTGCTGAGACTGAAGGTGTCCAACATATGTAGGGACTCAATGACTGAGAGTCATCTCTGAGAAGTACATATAACTGTATACTCGAGGGAGTATAAAATTGGGGTACATCTGAATACTGTCGCCATGCGCAACCCGGATATCTATAGAAAAAATGTAACTGGTTGTTTCCATAAATAGACTCTCAAATGTGGAAGAGTCAGGAGGTATCCGAGGTCTTCGACTAATAACTGAAAAGGACCAATACCATGTGCGAGTCTCAACGATGCGATCAAGGTGTTGAAGTCGAGCATGTGAGAAACAACCATTTGGAGAGGCACTAAGGACTCTTCTTGAAATGATTCGTAGGCACTCATCATAAATGGTGATGAGTCCAAGACACAGGGACCTCTAGGTCTATCCTCTGGAATAAATTTGGTTGTCGTCGACAGAGGGAGACCAGCAACTAACAAGGCAATGATGTTTCCTTGATAGGAGCACGAGGTGTAGAACTGAAGTGTGGTAGTATTGATGGTAGGACTGACATACTTGTGGGGATGAGAAGTAACTGGGGTCATATAGTGGGTAGACTCAAACTTCCTTTGTTCAGAGCATGATGACATGGTTGACCTGGCAGCGTAGAGAACTGACTTGTAGGTGTGGTTATCATGGCTTTTAAGGACTGAAGGGTATGTATTGACTCTAGCGGGGGGGGGGTCAAGCTGTTTGGTGTTGTTGAGGGGTTCTCAGGGTGACATACTGCAGAATACTCTGAACAAAGGCAACCAAAATGGGGACGCTGCCATATGAGTAGACGTTGATCTGTTGTGGCACCGAGAAGCACCATTGGGTCCTTCTTCGTAGTTTTAATGAGCTCCAAGAAGGTATAAAAGTGTGCTCTGAAATGGTACTGTCCTATGGATTTTGTGAGCCCAGGACTGTTCGTGCTCATTGGTGCTTTCATTTTTTAAGGAGTCTGAAAACGATAAGAAGACTCTGCAGTGGTTATGATTACTGTCCTGTTGGTTTTACGAGCCCAGGATGGTGATTACTCGTGGTCGCTTTCATGTTTAGAGAGTCTGAAAGCTGTAAGTGGACTCCATTGGTGTTCTTTTTCGTAAGTTAGTCTCCAAGTCCCGAAAAAGCATAAAATGATGCAAATGGAGAACTCTTCTAGCCGATGTGACTAGAGTATTCCTTTTTCGTAATTAGTCTACAAGGTCCGGAAAAGGGGTAAACTTATACCAGGTAGACGCCCTTTTAGATACATTTACCGAGCATGAAAGGAAGAAAGGTTGCTTGGCGATCTTTTCATTGTTTTAGGAGTCAGAAAAGAGCTTAACAAAAACTCCCTAAGTGCCTTTTTCGTAAAAGGGATTGCTCGGCCCGAAAAAAGGGATAAAATTATACCGAACAAAAAGGGATTGACGAGAGCGAGAAAAGGTCTCAAGCATCATCGTGAGTGCGGAAAACTGAATCCGGTGACATAAAGATTGTCAAAGAGGGGCAACGGCCAATGTGGCACGCAAACCGAGGCGACGAGGGGTCATGGAAAAAAATGCCCGAAAAATCTAGAGGTGAGAGCGAGAAATAATCTCAAGCATTATCACGAGCGTGGAAAATTGAATCCGATGATATAAGGCTTGTCAACAACGGACGACGGCCGATGTGGCACGTAAATCGAGGCGACGAGGGGGCATGGAAAAAATGCCCGAAAATTGTGGGTGTGAGAGCGAGAAATGATCTCAAGCATCATCACGAGCGCAGAAAACTAAATCCGGTGATATAGGACATGTCAAAAATGGACGACGGCTGATGTGGCACGCAAATTGAGGCAACAAGGGGGCATGGAAAAAATGCCCAAAAAATCTGGGCGTGAGAGCGAGAAATGATCTCAAGCATCATCACAAGCGCGGAAAACTGAATCCGGAGATATAAGACTCGTCAAAAACGGACGACGACCGATGTGGCACGCAACCAAGGCGACGAGGGGGCATGGAAAAAATGCCCAAAAAATATGGGCATGAGAGTGAGAAATGATCTCAAGCATCATCACGAGCGCGGAAAACTGAATCCGGCGATATAAGACTCGTAAAAAATGAACGATGGTCGATGTGGCACGCAAACCGAGGCGACGAGGGGGCATGGAAAAAATGCCCGAAAAATCTGGGCGTGAGAGCGAGAAATGATCTCAAACATCATCACGAGCGCGGAAAACTGAATCCGGCGATATAAGACTCGTAAAAAATGGACGACGAACGATGTGGCACGTAAACCGAGGCAACGAGGACGTGAAAAGATGGTAAAAAAATGGACCTAGTGAAAACTGGAAAAGGAAAGAACTGTCATGAAGTTCTCGCTGTTCTGATTCCAACGGTACCAATGGTTTGAGAAACAGACGTCGTATGACACTGGAATGGTTGTTTGAAAAATGGTGGAATCTCTATAAATAGGGCGTGGAGCCCATATGACGTGTCATTGTTACGTGTGAGTTTGGCAGAGTAGTCAGAGCTCTTTCTTGATTTCCGGGAGATTTCGCCTTTGGTTTTCGATTCCGCGAGTTTCAGGTAACTCTATTCGCCTTAGCCTTTTCAATTATGTCTTTTTTGGTTAGCGGCGGGCCCCCGAAGGCCACGAAATTCCATGTTGGCCTTCCAATGTGGAATATCGCGGATTTCAGCTCCTTTACCACGATGGACATCACGGGTTTGAGGCTGACAGTCGCTATGTTCATCGCGACTGTCAGTTTGAAAGTCGCGATGTTCATCGCGGGTATGGGGGAGACAGTCGCGATGTTCATCGCGACTGTCTAGCCAATACCCACGATGTTCATCGCGGGTTATTGTATAGAAGCCGCGATGATCATCGCGGCTTTTGATGGAAAAGCTGCAATGATCATCGTGGCTTTTGATGGAAAAGCCGCGATGGTATTTTTGAAAAAAAATTCTATGGTGTTAAAAGTTTCTTTGTTTTTTGGCAGGATGCTGAGGAAGCCATTGACATCGTGGCGAGAGCGAGAGATGGAGGAAGACTTGATGATCCGGATTCGGACTGATCAACAGGTCCGGCAGGTTTTGGAAGAGGGTGGACTGCTAAAGTTCGCTCAGATTCCCCCAATGCGTTCAGTAGGACCCCTACTGAACAAGTTGGTGAGTTGGTGGGTACCTGCAGAGGGTGCCTTTGTTGTTGGGGGTGAGAGGTTGGAGATCACCCTCACAGATGTCTATTTTCTTACTGGGTTGCCTCGCTTAGGGGAGGTGGGGGATCTTCTGCCGAGGATCCTGGCAGGTGTTGACATGGAGGATCTCCTGGAGACTTTCTGTGTCGCTGGGGCGATTGTGCAGAACAGTGCGCTGAGTCTGAGATCACTGCGAGAGTGGGACATGCGCGCTGTCGGGGCTTGTGTTCTACGGGTGTTGGGTGCCACGGCGCCACATCGTTTGTTAAGGGGACAAACGATGATGGTGGATTCTGTGCTGAGGGGGACTTATTACGCATGGGGTCAGATGTTCTTAGCTGGTGTCCGGAGAGATCTGGACAAGGTCAGTCGGGAGGGGGGAGAGTTCTGCTATGCCTCTTTTCTGTGTTCTTTTTTCTTTGAGCGGGTACCGACTTTGCGACCACGGGTGCCCATTCGTGATGGTTTGGTGAGCGAGCCGTGGATGGTGCGGTGGGGGTAGATGATGCCTCGTGGTGGTGGTGGTATCCGCGGGTTCTTCTCGCAGGAGATGTACGAGCAGTGGGAGCAGATCCCTCTGCTGATTGAGGACTATCCATATGCTGGTATGGATTACCGAGGAGATCCTGAGATGCCGCGAGCCCAGGGACAGGCCTGGGGTTTAGATGGTATGTTTTGTTCTCTACTATATCATGTGTTTCTAGATTTATTGGTTATGATTTATAGTTAGATATGTATATGATGGTTTATTTGCATTGTGCAGATGTTGGTCCTGTTCCACCGGCTGACTATGTGGTGCGCAAGTGACGGGCGATGGTGGTTGCTCCACCTCCGGCAGCTGTACCGACTCCACCTGGTCGAGGATTTGGGGCTCGTGGTTAAGGGGCTGGCCCTCGAGATGATGCTGTCGCTGGTGTTCGAGAGACACTGGGTATGATTGTAGTAGGATTCCCAGAGGATGGGTGGAGGGATCTGGATCGGGACATCGTCGAGCGATGTTTCGAGGCACCTCGTGAGTGGCGCTCGATGTTGTTGAGAGCGGCAGTGATGGCGGCCGAGTTGAGGGATAGGGATCGACGGGATCAGGCAGGGCCGGTGGAGGGCAGGATTCGTTTACGGGATGATCCAGCGGGGCCATCAGAGAGGCGAGTCCCGGCTCGGCAGGATCCGACGGGACCGGCGGAGGAGGTGCCAGAGGAGCCTAGAGACCATGATGATTAGATGATATGTATTTTCCCCCAAATACTGATGAGCATATGGGGAAGCTTTTTTTTTTTTTTTTTGTACGGCTGATGTATTTTTGTATATTGGGTGTTGAGGGCACTTATGACATGTTTTGATATATATATGATGTTGATATATAGTCGTGTATGCACATGGATGCATTTGTTGTCTTTTTGTTCGCCCGTGGAGGCATGTTTAATTTTTTGTATGCCCGTGGAGGCACATGTTATGCACGTGGATGCAACATTTTGATTTTTTGTATATGCCCGTGGATGCACATTTTGTTTTGGTATATGCCCGTGGAGGCACATGTTATGCACGTGGATGCATTTTCTTTATGAAATGATTTGATTGGTGTGCCAGTCAAGCACGTTGTTGGCCATTACACTATTGAGGTTTCTTGGGACATGTGTGAATGAAATGGATTCAAACTGTCGAATCATTTGTTTAGTGCGCAAAAATTTTCTGAAAAGGCAGGGATTGTGTACCTGGTAATCATTGTTGAGCTTGGAAACAAGGAGTTGTGAGTCTAAGAAAACGTTAAGGTGATGTATGCTCATTTGGAGAGCTGCGGCCAGGAGGCCGGTCACGGCATCATATTCAGCTTGGTTGTTGGTGGCAGCACCTAAACACACTCCGTCGATGTGGATCAACGCATGTGAAGGGGAATATATTACCCAAGTTGCGGAGGCCAGATTGGGGGACCAACGGCTTGCACCATCAGCAAAACCGACGTATCATAGTGGA
Organism: Larix kaempferi; assembly: GCA_027924585.1. Taxonomy (NCBI): domain Eukaryota; kingdom Viridiplantae; phylum Streptophyta; class Pinopsida; order Pinales; family Pinaceae; genus Larix; species Larix kaempferi. Next base: position 9,713,556 of record BSBM01000767.1, on the reverse strand, counting down.
ACATGTGTGTGAAAGGGATAAATGGCAAGGCCGACCGGATAGAGGGGTATCCAGTGGAAATCGTGTAAATGGTGTTAATTTCTTCTGAGGAGGAAGATGGTGGGGGATGAATGGGTTGCTGTTGCTGACGAACGGGGGGAACATCAGGCCATTTGTCAATTTGGTGCTCTATAATGGTGGGGTCAAGACCATGCATTTCGGTATAGGACCAAGCAAAGACATCGCGGAATTCTTGGAATAGTTTTTTGTATTCTCCAATCTCATGCTCACTACAGAAGGCTCCTAATGTAATGATTTCAAGGGAATTAGGTGGGTCAGCGATATTGATGTGGATGACTGGTGAGATATTGGCCATGTTACCTTCCTCAAAGGCATCAGGAGTAGGAATAGGATCCTTAAACCAGTTGACTTTAGTAGGAGGGAAATCTTTGGACTCAACCGCGAATTGGGTAGCAGTGGTGGATGAGGTCTCTTCTGGAAGGAAGTATGAACGATGGTGCATATCTTCCCAGGGGTAATCAGGGGTAGTAAGAGCCTCTAGAATCTCCTCATCATTGCGGAAACTTTGAGTGGTCGAATCGGTTGACGAGGTAGTAGTAGTCGAAGAGATCATATAAACGGTGTTAATCTCTCCAGATGAGGATGATACGGGAGGGTATATTTCCTCAATTGTAGGGGGTGCTGTCTCAAGGTCCAAATTATTCATCTCGTAGAGAGTTGCTCTGTAATCTGGGATATAAGGACAATGATGTGAGTAGTGGCCGTAAATACCGCATATCGCACAAGGGTGGTTGGTATGCAGTGATTTGTCACGAGGCTTGGAGTTTGAGTCGATTTTGACAACCGGGATGTTGGGGTCGTCGTCAAGCATTTGCATGTGTTCCTGTAATGCAGGTAACTGTGGACATTGATGAGTTGGATGTCCTAACTCATCACACAACGAGCATTTAGGAGGAGCACGAAACACAGGGGGAGGTTTAACTGCTTTGGGTGGGGGTACTGCAGTGTATGGTTGTGGGCCTCTGCCCCTAGTGGGCCTGATGAGAGGAGGGGGATTCGTAGATGACGAAGAAGTAGTGATACCGGGAGGTCGTTGAGTAGAAGTGACAATGGGTTGCACCAGTTGTAGGATGACATTTAGTGTCGGCGGGGGAACGGGAGGCGAAATATACCACACGGGTAATCCCAATGTTAACCCGGGGAGACTAAGGGTAGCCATAACCGGAGCGCTTACTACGCCTGAGGGAGGAAATAGAAAGGGGATTGTGTGGATGGGTGTAACGCCAATGTGACTAGGGACCAATGGCGGTTTAGGTAACAAGAATTGTTGATTGTTGGGTGTTTGTGTATTGTGTGAAAGAGTACAGAGGTCAGCGACGTGGATCTCCGATGACGGTGGTGGAATGGATTGGAATGTAGAAGTCATCGGCGCGTCGGAGTAAATTCAGGGTCCCACAGAGGAAACGAATGAGGTAGTTGCACCACAAACAGGTTGTTCAACCATGGGGAGAACATTTTCAGGTGCGGCGAGGGCCTTGGGATCGTAATAGGTAAGTTGGTCGACCTCGACCACGCGTCCCTCGTGGGGGAACATCATAGTACGAAAAACGAATGAGGCAACCGCCCGCATGGCATACATGTAGCTGTGACCAAGTAAGAGGTTATAATCGAGTTGGGCATTGATGACCTCTATGTCAATGAGCACGGTTTTACCAACCAGTTGGACAGGGACATTAGCTAAGAGACCTTGGGGTTGAGCCGAACGGCCGTCGTAGGCTCGCAACGCAGTGGTGGACTGCTGGAGAGTAGGAGATCCCAACTTCTGCCAAACGAATTTGGACATAACGCATGTAGAGGCACCTTCATCGATAATGCACCGATGGATGACAAGATTCCGAACGGAAATGGAAACTTGGAATGCTAAAGTGGAAGGCAAGCGTGGTTCGGATTGGTCTGAATCGAATGTCATTAGTTGTGAATCATTGGGTTCAATGGCGCCAATGGAAGAGAGTAAAGTCTTGCGCTGTGAAGGACAGTTTTTTAAGACTTCTAAAGCAGACATGGATGCAGGAGACTGGGCTACGTCATCTACGATGTTGTAATTCGATGCAACGCGAGCATTGGGGTTATTATTGATGCGACGAAGTGGGAAGCGAGGTGCTTTAGAAGCACCATCGAGTGGAGCTGGAGGTATACGTAACGTCTGATCTGTGGGATGAACGTTAGTGTTCTTGTCGACGGGAGGGGCTTCAGGAGTGGAGCCATATTGGTTTCAGTGGGTTTGGAGGTTGGCATCTGCGGATGACATCATCAACAAGTGGTGAGTATCTGAATCGAACATGGGTTGATCAGGAGCGGCGTAAGTGATTTGTTGTGGTGCGGTGTTTCCATGAGGGGGAGCTAACAGCTGAGTGTTCACTACGCCTTGGGTTGGAAAGGGGTTTTGTAGCACCGAAGGTTGATGTTGAGGTGGTGGAGGGTTGGGTGGCGCCTGAGGAGCCGCTTGCCCTTGACGATGGGCATCGTCAGTCCAGAGTTGTCGAGCTCGCTCCAAATGTGAGCAAGCATGTGTGTAATGGCCATAGACCCCGCAGATAGAACAAGGATGGTTTGTTCTGAGGTTGATGTGTTTAGGCTGCTTGGGATGACGATCTGGATTCTGGTTGGGAGGAGCAGTGGTGTTATTATACGGAGGATTGGGAGGTGGTGGACCTTGCTGATGTTGTTGGTTGTTGCCGCGGTTACGTCCTCTTCCACGGTTTTGTTGCCCACCCTGGTTGCGCTGGTTGTTTTGGTGCTGGGGATGATTGTGTTGTGTGTACACTTGCCCTTGAGCAGTGGGAGGATTTTGGTTCGCCGCAGGTGTAGGAGCAAGTTGCGGTGGATAATAAGCTGGTGGGGATGGAGGTGGTACAGTTACCTGCTGGGGTTGTTGATAACCCTGAGCTATTGGAGGTGTTGGGTTAGTTGTCGCAGCTTGCTGTGGGTAATACATTGGTTGAGGTGCGGATGGGGGGGCGTATGCAGGTGGTGCATGACCAAAGCACTGAGGTGGACATGAGGGTCCATGGGTATGGTGGTGATGTGCCATGGGAGCATATGAATTGGTTGCTCCAGACTGAGATGTAGCCCGCGAAAGGTCGGGGCCATGGCTAGGATGTGCAATGGAAAAGGGTTGGGGATGCGAGGCCATACAACCAATGATGCCATCTGCGGCATAGGATGCCCCCGGTGCATCATGTTGGGATGAATCGCCCCGAGGGGCGTCTGGTATAATGGTATACAGATAACCCGAATGGGCGTAAATGAGGTCAAACTATTGGGCTTTGAGGATGGCCTATTCTTCAGACTGGGGTCGTTCGGATGCCACATCCTTGGAAATGAGAGGGAGGAGGGATTTTAGAAACCAATCTAAGAAGATACGGTCGTCTAACTTGATTTTGCAGAGGCTTCGGCGTCAACGCCACTCATGAATGTGGTCAGTGATGTGGGTGGCTGTGTTCTATCTGCAAGACAGTAGGATCTCAACTCCCGCATCATAGCGGACAGGTAACTGGAAGAACTGCAGGAAGGTCGAGGCAAGGGAGGTAAAGGTGGCATGGGTCCCATGGGGCTGCTCGATATACCACTTAGCTGCAGATCCAGTGAAGGTGCGCTATAACAGACGGAGGCGGACATAGTCGTCCACTATGGAGTTGGAGGAACACCATAGATGGAAGGACATGATATGGTTATGGGGGTCCTCACCTGCTTTGCCCTCAAATTTAGGGATGTCGGAGGGGAGTTTGGTGGGCATGTGAGGCCACGCAGGGTCGTGTCTGATAGGATCATTGGTTAGCCTGGCTAAGTCTGGTAAGTTCAAACTCACCATGTGAGGTAAACTAGCAGATGGATGTGGCGTAATGACTGGGACATGACTACTCATGGTGGCATGATGTAGTGGTCCAGTAGCCCCTAAAGGTATGCTAGGTATTGAAGGTATGTGTCCTCCAACTGCTGTAGTTTGGTATGGTCCAGCGCTTCCGAGTGCAACATGGGTTACACCGGGGTTAGGAATAGGAGTAGGAATTCCTGGAATCTGGGTTGTGGTAATGAGAGGGGGTGTGACCCCTATGTTTGGCATACCCATAATAGGAGGTAGTCCTGTGTTGGACATTCCTAAAGGTGGAGTGTCCCCCATATTAGGCATACCTAGGGGGGTGGTTGTTGCCATGGATGGCACCGCAGTAGAAGGGTTTGTGGATGTATCTCCTATGGTACTGGTAAAAAGTGGGTCGAATGGTGTTCCAGCCATAAGGTTGGTTGGGAATAACGCAATAGGGTTTTCAGATTCTGCCTCAGAATTAGATGTGAAGTGAGGCGTGTCAGAATCGGATGACTGTATGTTTGACCGATGATGTGTCGAGTCAAGGGATAAGGCTCGACGTCGGTGCCGTGGAGAGCCAAGTAGACTGAACTCTGGGGGTTCACCCTGAAGACGACGAGATCGTCTAAAATTCTCAATGGTGAGAAATATGTTTTTTGTGAAAAAATTGTTTAGTGTAAGGTGGTAATGTATAAAAAACTTGAAACCCTAATGCAACCAAGGGTGCAAGAAGGGGAGTGAAAATAAAGGCTCTCAGGCCAAAAAATCAACCTCAAAAAGCACTTATTATAGAAATTGTGCTATAATAAGTGGAGGGATGCAACAAAAATGGTCAGAATACCAACAGTCAAACAACTTCTAGAAAAAAGAGGTGCTACTAGACCAAAGGTGGATTGTATCATGCAAACACCTAACTAAAAGTATTGTGAATCAACAAACGATATTCTCTGCAAGGCGATGAAATCCAAGTCAGACAATATTGAGTGTTGAATCAACGGCTAGATATCCCCCTACCGGGAGGGACACCGGGTAATCAATCCTAAAGAATGGCAACTAGGATACTCCGTTCATGACACGTTCAGAAAAAGTAAATCTGTCGTTTGGTCCTTTTACCGCAATACCCCCATACAGGGATATCCGAGAACTGCAAATGGTAGCCTTCGGTTACTTAATGGATTTCGGTATTCCACTCAGGCTTCCGGAACCATCCTCGCGACTTCAACCCTCCTAGGGGAGAGGCCTTCTTATAAATTGGTTGTGACCGTGCCAAAAAATACTAGGAGATTTTGGTTCCCTAATGGACAACAGCTATGTCTCAAATGTAATAACTGAGGGTTGTTATTGGAACACCTATCCCCTCAATACTACCTAGCTACAAAGTTTTTTTAAGTCCTCCCCAAGTGGGGTTAAAAGTTGGTTGAAGTTATGGTAAATTTTAAGGCTCAGTTTAAATTATGTGTTTGAGTGGGTGCACGTGTGGTATTTTAAACTAAAATTAAATGCTTTGCAGAAAATATTCAAAAAACAAAGGATCTTTTGAAATGGGAAAGCAAATAATATGACTTCTTGAAGAAATAAATGGATTTCTTTTAAAATTTGCTATGGGCAAAATATCAAGGAAGTAAACACTAAAAAATTTTTATCTAGATAAAATGCAAATAAATACTTCTTTCAATTTCTGAAAATTTTAAAAAAGACTTTTTTAAAGGTACATTATAAATAGTAAAATATTTCTATGGCTGTAAAAATGCAGGAATTTTAATACTGTAAAATGTGCTAATTGGGCAGAAAATACAGCAAAAAATTAATTTTTTAAACGGATTGGCCGAATGGAAAAAATTGGCATCGCGGGTTTTGACCGAACAGCCGCGATGGACCGCGCGGGTTTCTGTCACACAGTCGTGATGGGTAGCGCGGGTTTCAGCCGCGAAGCCGCGGTGTGCAGCGCGGGATTTCGGCACACAGTCGCGATGTGCAGCGCGGAAAATGTCCGCGAAGCCGCGATGTGCAGCGCGCAAATTGGCCGCGAAGCCGCGGTGAGCCACATGGAAAAGAGCCGCGCGACTGTTGGGAAAAAATCTGCGAGGCGAAATCCATACACGGATGCCGAAAAACGAACCCGAAAATTAAAAATTTTGGGCTGTTAGTGGCAATAAAATGGGCTAAGATCTAGAACAGCAATGGATCTGCTGTCTAGGGTGGCAGATCTATGAATTAAACTGACTAATAATAACAAAAACTAAGATCTAAAGCAAAATTTGAGATCTAAGAGTTCCTCCCCAGTGGAGTCGCCAAAAACTGTTGGCTTGGTTTTGCAACCAAGCTTAGTGCTATGGGCACCTGCTAACTAGTAGCAGCAGTCTCAAATACTAAAGCAAAAACAATTGTAAATCTAAAACTAAAACTAAACTAGCATGTGCATATCATAATAAACTTTTGAATTGAAAACAAGAACAAGAAATAGAAAAAAAAATAACTTTGTATTATGAATAAAGGCAAGCAAGTGCTTGCAATGATAATACCTCCAAGTGATGAAGATTGTTGAGTAGCTCCAAGGGTGAGCAGCTCCAAACTCCAAAGGGTCCCTTCTCCAAAGTAGCTACAATGGCCAAAAGCTCATGGGAGATTTTGGCAGCATGAGGATAGAAAGATGGATGGATGTAAAGTGAGGAGCCCCTACCACCTTTTTATAGTTTTTGGTGGTGGGGAATACCATTATGGTTTTGTGGAAACCAATGGTATTGACCAACATGGTTTAGGTACTTTTTCCTCCTTTTTCCTTTTTTGAATATTTTTAATATTTTTATTCCCTTTTTAATATTTTTGGGAATTTTGGACCCTTTTTGAGGGTTTTTTATGCTTTTTGAGGAAAAATAATCATTTTGAGTGGGAAAAAGGGTGTATTAATGTCTTTTGGTGACCTTTAGGTGGCTTTAGAGGCTCAAATGGTGGAAAAAGTGGACAAATGGGTCATGTGAATAAGGAAATGAGCTAGTGAGCACTTTTTAGGTGTTAACACATATTCTCATCAGAATATAAAGTACCATCGACCTTTTCCTCTACATATTCACTCCAAGAAGAGAGTCAACCTAAAGGATCATCCATAACCCCGCCCCTTCTAGCAACAATAGTTGTACATGTGGTCTTTATTCCCCCCCCTCAAGCATTCAAGGAACATAGGCCATGGCTACACTTACCTTTCCAGACCTCACTTTAGGGACACCCATTTGGTATTTGACTCCACCATACTTGAAAATATTATTGAAACCATATGCCCATTTCATTTTTACCCTGGTTTCCCCTACTAGTGTACCATCTTCAAAGATCCCATGTCCAGGATCACTAGTGATGTCACCACCAATAGTCACAACCAGCTCTAACAATGGGGGTACCAAATCACAAAAGACGAAAGCTACACCTTCGCTAAGCAAACCTTATGTCCCAAGAGTTAACCCACCTTGAGCTCTATGTAATATAGCAAGACATGTAACCAACCTTTTCCCAACATTGTCGGAGTAAGGAATCTACTCAATACACATGTGAGCACTACCCATGTAACAAACTCTTCGATAGGGGGAATACTAGATACTCCTCAAGTAGCCACCCCCAAACAAAAGAATAAAGAACCACATACTAACCATGCATGCAAAATATGTTCTTAGTTTTTCCATTACACTCATCATTGACCTGAACTCCCTCAATTTTGGGATGCCCTCACTATGATTCATTTGACATAGTCCCATGTTGTTGCCTCATAGGTAGTCTCCCTCGAATTGGACACCATCAACTTTATAACTACATTAGAGGAGACCATTATTCCTCCAAGGTGCTCTTCATGTGGAAATCATCATCATATGATGCCTTCATACATTGGCATGATTACACTCAATGAAACTATCCACCCCAAAATCCCCACCCATATATTGATTCACTCACACCCTACTCGCCCATGTTATTCGTTTGGGTTGTTGACCCATTTCTCATTCCAATGCATTATTTTGAGTGCAGAATGAGTTGTATGTCTAAAAAAAATGAGACTGCTTGACAATCATCCCTCGGCAATCCCACCAAACTTTCCTTATATGGAGATACTTCCCCCATACACGAAATAACTGACCATATTAACATTCTTTATATATCATCATCATTCCTTTCTACACCTGACAATTGTTCATCATCGTCATTAGAAGGTGTCCTTGGCATATTGCTAGTACATACTCTTGTTTTTGTAGAACCCATGGTCCCACATTGTGTGAGAAACACCCCACACATATACTAAAGTGTATCTATGAACATCCATACTCCAGACACTATTTCCCTTGAGCCAAACACTCCATGTAATTCCCTTGATCACCTCTTCTGTTTTGATGAGGAGATATTAGAATCCATGACCACCCAGTGAGGCACCTTGGAATGACATGCATCATCTATCTTCCTACCTACCTCAAAATATAGATATAACCACACAAATGGCTCAACAATGTGTTGTCGAAATCAAATATTTTATTCCTCGTGAATATGTTGATTGGTTTTAGAATCCTATTTTTGCTCCTGATGCTTTTGAAGAAGGAAACATGGATAAAATTTCCCCCACTATCAACGTGGATATTTTCATCACTCTTAGCATTATAGAAAACATTTCACTTGGTTCCTATTGATCTCAACATGAGGTGAATGCTTACAAAGCATTATTCCAAGAATTTTAGGATATTGTTTCCTAGTCATACGCAAAGATGCCAGGGCTAGACCCTACCATTGTTGAACATCATAACAACACTTGGCATGATACTTAACTAGTACGATAGAAACAATGGCATGTTCACCCTTCCACTGCAGTTGCTATCAAAGCATAAATCAAGAAGCTTCACTAAGAAAGGTTCATTTACCCTATCGCTTACACATCATGGGTATCAAATCTTGTCCTTGTGAACAAAAATTAGGGAACATTATGTGTATGCATATATTTTAGGGACCTCAATGAAGATTGTCCCAAAGAAAAATTTCCTACCCCTTTCGTTGACCAAGTAGTTGATGCATGTTCTGGTCACGAAGTCCTATCATTCATGGACATATTTTATGGCTACAACCAAATACAAATTCATTAACATGATAAGTATAAAAAAAAAATCATGACACCATGAGGTACCTTCACCTATCACGTAAAGTCATCTAGACTAAATAACACTGGAACCACATTCCACCATGCCATTTCCTACAAGTTTAATGATTTGGATTGTATCATATTGGCTTACCTCGATGACCTCACATCCAAATCATAGAAATGCATTGATCACCTCGTTAATTTGTGGATGACCTTCTCAATATTTTGGAAGTACAATATGAGATTAAACCCTTTAAATGTGTAATATATGTCACAACATGATACCTACAAGGGTTCATCGTATCTCAAACTGGCATCACCATCGATCCCCTCAAATTACAAGTCATCCTCGAGCTCCCTTACCAAAAACATGAAAGCAGTTGCAAAGAATTCAAGGAAAATCCAAATTCCTTTGTCACTTTGTCCTAGATTATGCTACCTTTGTCACTTTGTCCCAAATTATGCTACACAACCTCAGGTATTTCTATGTTTTCTCATGAAAAAATTCGCCTTTCAATGGGATGACCAAGCACAAATGTCCTTTTAGGCACTTAAAAAGGCTATGACATTGGTTCCTCTCATCTTCCTACCTAACATTGAAAAGGATTTTATCCTTTACATTTCAACATATCCATTTTCGGTTGTTGGCATTTTATCTCAAAATGGAAAAGATCAGTGCAAGCACATCATTTATTACACTAGCAAGACACTAGCATGAACACCACTCAATTATAGCCACGATGAGAAGTTAGTGTTGGTCAACATCCTCTCAATACAAAAACCTTGACATTGCATATTGCTATGTAAAACCAAACTGATTGCAAACTCTAACCCAATGGAGTACATACTTGGTTGGTGACTTATAAATGTTAATTTCACTTGTTGGATCACCATTCTTTAGGATTTCGATATGGAGTTTGCAATACCCAAAAGAAAAAAAAAATTCCTTCACTGTGCTCATTACTAATCCCTTGATTGTTACAGTAGGACCGCCTATCAATGATTAGTTGCAGAACGAACACTTGTTTCTCCTTACTACCAAATATCCATGGTACAAAGATTTCCTCACATACATCTGCACACAGAAATTCTCTTCTCATATTTCAAGTAAGGATCATCGTTGAATATATCATCAATCCCCATGTTACCTCCTCATTGGAGACATTCTCTATCAATGTAGGTTGGACACCATTTTGCAAAGATGTTTACCTCATGATGAGGATGAGAAAGTCCTTAAAGATTTCCACAATGGTTCATGTGGAAGCCATTTATTAGGATTGGACACCAGCCAAAAAATTATGCATGTTGGCTACATTTTTTTCTTACCCTTCAAATATTGTATCCACGCTGTGAAATGGTGTGGAAAATGCCAAATCTTCTCTAGAAAAACTAGGGCCCATCCATCCCCTTTGCACCCAGTCATCATTGTCTATCCCTTCTACAAGTGGAGAATTGACTTCAAGCACTGTCAACCCACATCTACTCAAGACCATAATTACATCATCATCAGTGTTGATTACTTTACCAAGTGGGTTGAGGCAATGCCCAGTTTTAAGAACAGCTAGGTTTTTCTTTAACCATGTGATCACGAGATTCAACATACCCAAACAATTGGTCTTTGAAAATGGAAATCATTTTCAAAATGATACTTTCCAAGTATTATCATTCTTCTTGGGATTCACACATGATTTATCCAACCCTTACTATCATCAATCCAATGGGCAAGTAGCGGTCGTCAATAAAGTCCTCATGAACATGCTCCAATGGACAATCAACAATAACAAAACCAAATGGAATCATATGCTATTTTCATCACTATGGGCCTACCGAACGTCTATCAATGACTGTGATGGGATTCACTCATTTCCACCTCATTCGAGGCATCAAGGATGGCTTACCTATTGAGTGCAAAATACCTACTGTCCAAACCACTATAGACCTACTACCTAATACATCAAAATTAGAGCAGTGATTGATCACTTTGGAACACCTATATGAGGAACATTGTGATTTACTACAACAAAATGAATCCATGAAGCAATGTACCAAATCCCATTATGATCACCAAGTTCATCCTCACATCTTTCACAAAGGTGATCTTGTTCTCACTTTCAACACCAAGAAAGACAACAAACCAGGTCCTAATAATTTTGTCCCCATGTGGAAAGGCCCTTACATCATCAAATGATGTCTACCCAAAGGAGCATATGCGCTTGGTTTTCTCGAAGGAGGCCTTCTAGACAACCATGTCACTGAGTTATATTTGAATAAATTATTCCCATAGTTGCAATATCGAGATGACCGCACGGATGTGTGAACATCTATTTTAGATAATTTACACCAATTACTAGGACCACTATCCATGTGAAGGTTTCCACAAAAGAATCATACACTTGAAAAATTTCCATCCACAACCTACATTGTCACTTTCACTAAACATAGTGTATATCATATGTTTTTATTCACTTTATAGTTTCTTTTCCTCGATTTATACACTATGAATGATCCACTTTTTGTTTACTTTACAGATGACTTCCAACAAAAATTGTAATGTTGGCTTCACCGATATTGCAAGTCTCAAAGAATATCACATCTGTTGCTTGGGCCATTTATACCCTGAGGCATGCACTCTACCACACAGGTGGCACATGCCTCGTTCCAGCCACTAATAACCAAGAAGAGTACAATGTCTCCTTTGGATTATTTATTGATTCCATCCATTTTCGCAATTGAAATATTCACATCCACCTAGATTCTCAACTTCTCATCGCACAATTTAACAATGTATTTCATGTACATAATACATATCTCTTTTGCAAGTTCCTTTGAGTTTGGCTCCTGGTTCATCAGTTTGAAAAAATCACATTCACCCATATCCCTAAGAACACTAATGCATTTGTAGACCATATTGCTAATGAATTACTATATTGGCACTTATTACAATGACAATACATCCAATTAACCAAAGAAAATAACATTTATGTTTTTACAATGCATTTATGTTATATGCATCACCTGTACATAAATTAAAATCATAAACATGTATCATCACATAATTACAGAAACACATAAATTGAGAAAAACCACAAAAATGGTGTGTGTGTGTGTACCACATCATGTGTAGCATGTACATCATACGCCTCCTCGACCATATATCAAAATTTCACCTTATGGGGGTACAATAAAAACTCGCCTCCCATAGGCCACAACAATACATATACAAAATGGGGCTCATTGACCTATACAAAAAGGAGATCAAAGTCTCATACATCATGGAGCACTCCCTTCTAGATAATTAGGTGGACCAAGCATTGCCAAAGGAGGTACATCCTCCATAGGAGGTTTTAGTTGTCCTAATGCTACCATTACTAGTGGCGGGGAGGGGGGTGTGCCATTGCTCTCAAATGATGAGGGTGCCCAGCAACAATAATTTGACACATCAAAGTGCACCACCCTAGTCCTAAACCAACTAGGAGTTGTAGACATGGGACCATATGCTCGTCACCCAAATTGACAAAATCACACTCATCGACCCCATGCATTAGGATCGCCAGTCACCACTCTAGGTCAACCAAAGTAGCACCAGGGTCACCCCCTACTAGTCCAACCCCACCTACCTAATATATTCCCTCTCCTCAATGCCTCTGATGATGCCCTTGCACAAGGGTCAACTTAGTAACCACAAGAACCCCGACAGGCCATACAGGTTTGGCATCTACACCAAACAGAGCACATACAACACCCATTAGTTTTATATATACATAATCATTAAAAATAAACATGTGTATAAATGGAACCAAAATGTGTACATAAAAATGGAAAAAATAAACTCACCTTTAGCATCCTACCCCTCGCAACTAGGTGGGGGAAGATCTAAATCGTGGCAATAATCCATCCTACTCCATATATATCACTCAATGGACCCAATCCATTGTCACCAAGCCAGTATATATTTAAGTGTTAAGATGTGCCTAAACCTCTCCACCTTTGGCCATGAGCATCACACTGCCCCATAAATCCATACGGGGCTCCCTCAGCCCCCTTAACGACACCACTACAATAGGATGAAGTGAGAAAATCCTCTCAAGGAAATAGGAACATGGGATGCTACCATAAGTAAATGTCCCATGTTCCTCCACAATGACATTGGTTATATAGGCACACATATTGACCAGCAACATGTGTGCCCAAGCAACCCAAGCCCCTCCTAAAACCCTTTCCACTAGAAGAAGTTGACCCTCAGAATCCGAAGGGTACATGTCACCCCCAACACATTGATCAAGACAGTTGGAATCGCCCTCACAGTAGGATACAACAAGTAACTAACAAGGATTCCATCATCTTTCTTTTCCCTAGGAGCACCACCACAGTACTATGCAATCGGTTGATCTTGTTGATGTATTTGTAACTTCGGAAGATATTCACTTGTATATTGTATGTATTACATTTGTACTTTATTGTATCCCCAACGGAGATGTATTATTCCTCCGATTGGAAGTGTCGTCATTTGTGTTTGTAAGTGTCGCAAGTTACATAGTAAGTGTCGTAACTTATATTTGATGGGTTATTAGACCACCTTGGTGGGGTTGGCCCTGTATGAGTCATGTGGATGGGTTATTAGGATTCCTTAGGAAGTCGGCCCATTTAGGGTTAAAGGCAAGTTAAGTTAATGTATAAATAGAGAGTGTGACTCTCATTCTATTTATTTCACTCACTCATCCAACTCGCATAGTTGAGAGAGAGGAGTGCGCACAAGTGGAGGAGGAGTAGCTGTTGAATACATCTATCTTTTGGGGTTTGATATTTGTGATCTTTGTATTGGTGCTCATTCTATCTCTGAGGAAGTTGTGGGGTTTTTCACCTTCCTGGTTTTCCCCAAGAAAACTCTGTGTCTCTTGTGTTTATGATTGTTATGTTGTGCATGTTATTCTCTTAGTAGGATCCTAGATAATATTTGAATGAAATTATCAGAATTCTAACATATCCACTATCCAATGACCACCAAGAGAAGGTTCGGTCTCCTTTTAGATCCCATGAACCAACAAACTTGTCAAAAAATATGTATCTTAGCGCTCAAGAGTTAACCTCTCGTCACCAACTAGCAAGAAACCCTGTTAATGATCCCACATCCCCAATAGCTCCTCATGAGGATCTCACTTGACCTCATTAATGGATAGAAAAAAAAATCAACAACCCTACATCTTGTAGTCATTAGTGCTCACGCCACTCAATAGCCATGGTAGCTAGTACACACTCTATAATCAAAATAAGTCAAATGATGTGTTAGTCCTCATAAGTAGTCAACATAACCAAAAATACAAATAAAGTCATCAACTGCGTGACTTTAACATCATCATTCGTATAGTTCTATGCGAGAAAGGACCCACAACCCACACAGTTCACCTGCAAATGGAATACACCTCTTGCCCACATGACAATGCAGGTATTCATAGAACAGTTGTTGCAGGAGATGCATGGTTCAGTCATGTGGTCGTGCAACTGTCCCATGCACAGTCACGCGAGAAAACCATGTAGTTAAAACATGAAAATACCACATGGTGTGTGGCTGTCAAAGGAACAATCATGTGATTCTACATGGATGTTCATTCAAAAGCCATGCGATTGGCCGAAAAAACCTTCCATCTAGCCATATGGGATTTTAAGGGACTAAACAAAAAAATTAATGCACTGAAAAATGATGGGTTCCACATGAGGACTTACTTGTAACTCACTAAATAAAAAACTATCGGTCCAATCTCCCAAATCAATAAAAATCACTCTAGGGCATCCAACTCATGATGATAAAAATGATATCAAAAAATAAGCCCCACCCCTATTTATAGGCCAAAATGTCCAATTTTCAGTAGCTTCATTTGGAAGTTACTAACTCCATTTGACTAACCGTCAACACCATTATGATCAGGATCACGAGCTCTTCAGCATGGTACCAATTTTTTGTCCCTTGTGAAATTTCACCCAATACTCAGTTTTCAGTTGTTTATCCAGGTACAGTTAATTAACTATCATTAATGATTGCACTAATCCGAATTTTAGGGGGCATATGATCTAAATTCGGATGTATAAGCCATAAAAGCATTAAATGGAGAGGCCACTCTCTCCCATTTATCATAAAAACATTAAATGGAGAGGCCACCCTCTCATATCCATGGTATTTGGTATCACATGGTTTTGGCCCATGGTATGGCCTCAAGACACATTGTAATAATGCTATATAAAGGCCTAGCAAGCCTTCTCATGATAACAAGTTACTCATTTGGTTTCTCTCATATTTTCTATTGTTCATTGTGAGATTAATTGGAATTGAGTGACTTATTGGTAATTAGTTTCAGAGGTGGGGCTCCTCTTTGAGCCTCACCTCCCATTGACTTCATATGTTTTTGTTCATGCTTATTCTCATGCAAGATTAATATTTTTCATGTGAATTTTATGACAGATTTGCATGCTTAATCCCCTCCTCTCTCAGCATTCAAGCCTTTCGGTTCTCAGCTCCCAAGATCCGGATCATGCACCATCATATTTCTTATCATGTACACTCTTATGATGTGGTATTTGCATCATGTGTGCATGATTTTTTCCAAGAAACAACTTTTCACCCCATCCACAAGTATATCATCTCGACCCTGCATTTACATTGCACTTATCTTGTCATCCCATTGATATCCATAAGGGCCTCATCCCTTGGTAAAATGCATCACCACCTGCACTCAACAATGTCGTTATTGAGAAGTAGCATGACTCCTCATGGATGTGTGCACCATTACAACCTCCCCCCCACATTATGACACCCATGATTTCAAACCACCTTTTTTGCAGAATACGATATTCACCACCTTGCCAAGTAAATCACATTCACTTTTATTATTGCATCTTAATGATTCCCTCTTTATATTCCCCAACACATGTTACGATTATGATTCACATATGACCCCTCATCCCCGTCTCAATTAGTAAACCATATGAATTTCTCTCTATTTCATCAACCCCTAAGAATACCATTAGAGGGCCCCCACCTCTGTACACACCAATATCACTCGATCATCCCCGCAAAGACACTTTTCATGGTATTCATTCATTGGTAATCCCTCTAATCTTTCATACAAAACATCCACATAATTTTTTTGTATAATTTTTCCTCGATCCACTCAAAACACGGGAACCACATCACATTACTTTATTCTTTTGGAAACACCCCCCAATCACCCTTGATTAGTGTACTTGTGTTCATCACCCACCAACACCTTCAATCTTGCTTTTGGCATCCAAATTCACCCTAGCATCATTAGCCTTCATTTGACAAAAATCACATCACTACCAATTTGTAGTTTTTTCACCCCCATCACACCCTACACTTTTTCATTGGCGAATGTTTCCATACACCAACCACCCAATTTAATCCTATCAAGGGAATTCATGATCCGCACACTTACCATCATGTCTTGTTTCAATTATTTCACTATCCCAATTGGATACAAAATGTTCTTAGTTCTCACGATAAGTTTATCATCATACCACCAAGTTTAACTCTCATCAGCATCAACACTTTATTCTGAGAGTTATGATAGTAATGATTATACCTTGATTTCCCTTCTCATCAAAATAAGGTTTAACCTCATACTAATAAGAGAGATTCCTTAGTGCTCTTTGCCTTAGTAGTCTCCCCTATGTTTGACATCAACACATTTATCACACCAAGGGGAGTCGTACATTCCAACGGTTGCAATGTTCATAGTTATGATTGAAGACATTTGTCACTCTGATATACATAAGTTTCCCAAACAAAATCCTCATCATCATTTAGATCCCCCACCTCAATGGGTTGTTCACGATCACCAGTAGTTCCTCTCCTATGGCATCATTAGCATCATCACAAATTCCAGACATGTTTACTCATCATGGTATTGAAGCCAACTTCATCCCTACATCTAGCAATTTATAGAGTTGACCCCTCAGTTTCATATTCTTGTAATTTAGTTTCACATAATTTCACGAGAATAGGGATAGCTGTCTCATTTGTATAAAACCATTGTTTTGTGTCACCTACTAGTTAATCACGTCAATGGTCATCACCATCATTCCCCCTATAAGAAGTCCTTAACTCTCAAAAATTGTTATATTACTATCATCGTTTGGAATATCAACATGAGGGAAAGAAATAACGATGTATTTAGGCTATACACATTCTTCCTAACCACAAACATCAAGGGGAATATGTTATCACCTGAATTTCACCCACATGCGACATTTCAGCAATTATTGTGGAACAACATCCTCAACATACAACATGCAGCTCATTACCATCATCCTCATCAAATTCAAAATGGGAATTGAACCTTGGAATTGAAAAATCCTCATTTGTGTACAACTGTGTGACTTTTCTAAAGAAACCCACATGGATCTGCACGGGTAAAGTCTCCAAAACCATGTGGCCATACCAGCAAGTGGATCATTAATTTTCCATGGTGCATTCAAGGCTCACAACCACATTTTGGATCCAATAATTTGAATTGATCTCTTCACATACTTGGGAGCATTCAATAGCCCCATTCTTGTATCTAAAAGATCACTTCATGAGATGGAACATTCACATTGAGTACTACATGTTTGAAGGCCTCCATTTGGCATATAAAAGGAAGCCATGAGCATGGATTTCATAAGAGAAATATGGAGCAAGGTTATGGTGCAATATTTAGTTTTAGAGCTCATCTTTCACACTCCTCCTTGTCATCATTTGTCATCATAAGGATCCCTTGACATCTTCCTCAAGAAGCAAGTGTTTCTCCTCATCATTCCAAGTTAGTTAGCAAGCAATTTGAGAGAGTTCAAAAGGACCCATCCCAATTTTGTGTCCCTATATTCCAATTTTCTGACCTTTTTCCAATTACTTGTCCATTATGACGAGGGATTCAAGGTCCTTCTATAATTTCACCAGAACTCATCTTTCCATATCATGGACCGCATTCACGAGTGGCGACATTGAAGGAATCTTTGTAATATCAAGCTTGGTGGCAATTACATCTTCTTATATTGGTTCTTAAATCCCTTCTCCCTATTATAGCTAAACTTTTGGCCTAATAATGTCCACAAACCGAAGAGGAATCAATCCTCAAAGCTCAGCAATATGACCTCATTTCTGCCTAGTCTAGATACCTCTACATGATCATCCATGATGCCCCGAAGTGACTAAACATGAAAATATCCACTAGGAGAATCCCATTCTGCAAATGGTGTGATTGGTTCCATAACATCCCATCTAAATGCATACCCTCAATTCCGTCCCCCTTCAAGCAGTTACTCTTATGGTAATCCGTCGAGTGTTAAGCAACATCATCAAGGACCACTCTTAGCACCCAATTATCCCCCTGACCCTTTTTGTGCATCCTCACATGTAGGAACGAGTACCTCCTTCATCCCTCCATATTCATAGTCCCTTGTATAATGGTACTATGTGTGGAAATGATTCTATTATATATGCGTCCCTTTCATCCATCAACTCTTACTACCCATTATATGGTCCTCTTCGTTCCCCTCAAGTGGAGCCACACCTTACAGCTCCCTCGTTTCCTCATGGTAAAGTGTTCGCTCAATAGAATATGCCTTCCCATCCTATGCCCAATAACAAATAGGCACAACCAAACACTAAAAAGAAGACGAATAAGGGGAATAGAAAAGGTAACAATTAACAACAGGATGGTGGTTGCCATCCCCCCAACTCTCCTGGAAACCCTGGAGATAATCCAAACCCTACAAACCAAGATTTGAATAAACCTCCTAAGCAAGGGAATAACCCTCAGTTATAGACTAACCACATGTGTTACTTTTGAGGATTTTATGGACACTCCATTATAATTGTTCGCCCCTTGATAAAGGTCCCCAACTATGGGATGAGGGCAACAAACATTAAGTCGGTAATTATCCCCAAGGGAAAAATAGCACTCCACCTCCTCCCTCCTCATCCATCACAATCAAAACTAATGGTCCTAGAAAACCCCTTACCATCACAATGGGTAGTCATAGCATAGTTGATGTTGTCTTACCCTTATTAGTCCTCTACATCATGTCACTTCAATGACCCTTCTTAGTCGTATTGGGTCATGCCACCAATCAATGTCCAAATTTTTCAATTTTGTGTACTCATATCCACACCCAGGACAAGAAAATTGATGTGACTACCTATGTGGTTCACATCTCTCTTCCTAACGCTACCAAACAAGATAATAGCGTATTGCATACTAGCCACATGTGTTCATTGTGTGTCATTTATGGTCACTATTTGCACCATTCTATAGATATCTAAATGTTTATTGCAATGTTTTCTATTCTCCATCATAGGTCCCTCAAATCTCAAGTCACCTTCATTAAGGAGGTACCTTCCCCTACTCCATCATCTTAAGGAATGATTTCAATCTGTTACATTTCATCCTCCAACGAGTCCTCCTCATCCACGACCACATCCATGGACGTAGGACCCCTTGATCTGTCCACTCTCTCATTTCGAAAAGATGAGGAAATTCTCAAATCCCTTACAAGCCCTGAATTCCCATGGGGTGATATGCACCACATCATGTACTTCATCCCCAAGGAACCTTCAACCTATGGTCCATCTTCAAACCAATTCTCCATTGAATCCAAATACTCCATTCCCCCTAGCAATGTTTATTGGTTCAAGAACCCAATCCCTGCTCTGGATGCCTTTGAAGAAGGTAACATGGCCAATATCTATCCCACCATCCAGGTGGACATTTTGGCTGAACCTAGTGTCACCGAGAATATCTTTTTGGGTGCTTCTTGTACTCTTGAGGAGTTGGCTTCCCTTAAGGCTCTTTTTAAGGAATTTCATGACATCTTTTCCTAGTCTTATGATTAAATACAATTCATTAACCTAGCCATTGTTGAAAAACATATTGATCCTAGGCCAGGTGTTGAACTTGTGTGCCAAAAGCAGAGACCCACTCACCCTTCCAAGTCCCCAGTCGTTAAATTCGAGATTGATAAGTTACTGAATGCATGATTCATTTATCTAATTTCCTATACCACATCGGTGTCCAAACCTTTTCCAGTCAATAAGAAGCAAGGCATCATTCATGTTTGTACTAAATTTCATGATCTAAAAAAAGAATGTCACAAGGAAAACTTCCCCACCCCTTCATTGATTATATTATTGATGCATGTGTTGGTCCTGAGGTACTATCCTTCATGGATGGATTCTATGGGTATAACCAAATCCCAATACGCCAACAAGATCGGTATAAAACCACCCTCACAACTCCCTAGGGGATGTTCGATTACCAAGTCATGCCATTTGGAATAAAAAAATTTGGATCCACATTCTAATGTGTTATGTCATACTGCTTTAATGACATGGTTGATAATATCCTATCTTACTTAGATGACCTCACAACTCATTCCAAGAAGTGTTCACCACACCTAGAATATCTCTGCAAGGTTTTCCTTTGATGTCGCAAATACAACATCCACTTGAATCCACTAAAATGCGTATTTTGTATCCTTGTCGAACACATATTAGTATTTAGTGTTTCCTAGAAATGGATCATTCTATATCCTTTAAAGGTTCTATCCTTACTTGAATCCCCCCCTCTAAGACATTGTGACAATTGCAAAGTATTCAAGGCGAGGTGAACTTCTTACGTCATTGTATTCCATATTTTTCCATGACTATTCATGGATTGTTGTGTTTGCTTCATTCCAACATCCATTTCATATGGGATGAGAAAACCTAAGCTTGTTTTGATTCCCTAAAGCATGCTCTTACTTAGATTCCCTTGATTATCCCCCTAACTTCATGAAGGATTTCATCCTTTAGATTTCAATATCACCCTATGCCATCACCGGATTTCTTGTTTAAGAGGATGCTTACCATCGAGAACATGTCATCTACTATGTTATTAAGAAATTATCTAGGCCTTCCATCCCATACCCCCATGAGGTGAAGCTAGACTTAGCTATGTATTTTCAGTTCAAAAGCTCCATCATTACATTCTTATGAGAAAAACCAAAGTCATTGTGAATTTGAATCCCATGCTATATATCTTGAGTCAATGTCTCATACATGGAGAATTCTCTAAGTGGATCATTATCCTTCAAGAATATGACCTCAATTTTGTGACCCCCAATATTAAAAAGGATTTTTCCTTGGCATATTTCATTGCATATTTACCTTCTGACACAAACCATCCCCCTATTAAGGACAATCTTTTGGATGAATATTTATTCACCATCTCTTCAGATGACGATTGGTACAAGGACATCCTTGTTTACTTGTGTACTCAAAATTGTGGACCTCACCTCACCCATGATGATCATTGTTTCATTTGTCACCAAGCTCTTCGATACATTCTTATCGGTGATGGCCTATACCAACATAGTGTTGATACGATCTTGTGAGTATGCCTCTTTATTGATGAAGTCGAGTGGGTCTTAAATCACTACCATAGCAATGCTTGTGGTGGACACCTTTTGAGCATGTCCACCACCCAACAGATCATATGTGCCAGTTATTTATATCCCACCTTATTTTCTGATTGCATCGAGGTATTAAAGCATTGTTGAAACTACCATCTCTTCGTCCCCAAGGCGAGGACACATCCTACTGTTGTGTACTCGATTGTCACTATCTGTCCATTTTGAAAATGGGCTATTGAATTCATGAAGTACAATCCCACATTGTTTGGTGGCCATAAATACATCATAGTGGCTATTGACTATTTCACTAAATGGGTCAAATCCATGCCAACTTATAACAACACTACCGCAACCACGACCCACTTTTTCTTTAACCATGTTATAACTTGATTCGTTGTCCCATGTAGATTGGTGTTTGATCACAGTACACATTTCAAAGCATCATGTGGAAGGAGTTGGTTTACCGTTTGAAATTTGAGCACCACTTTTCCTCCACCTATTACCCTCATGGAAATGATCAAGTTGAGGCTATCAACAAAGTCCTCAAAACCATGCTTCAATGGATGGTGGGTAAGCAAAATTCCAATTGGAATCACATGATCTTCCTTACGCTGTGGGCATATTGAACATCAACCAAAATCACGATTGGGTTCACACCTTTCCACCTAGTACATGGCATTGAATCCATCTTACCAATTGAGTACCAAATTCCCTCTTTGCACCTTGTCATTGAACTTTTATGGGACACCTTAGCGTTGGAACAATGCTTGATCAAAATGGAATAAGAAGATGAGGACCATCGTACTGCCCTCAAAAATATCGAAGATACCAAATAATTTTTCAAATCTCATTATGATAGTCATGTCCACCCATGTTCATTCCATGAAAGTGATCGTGTTCTTGTTTATAACCAAGCCCATGATAAAATCAGGCAAGGAAAGTTTGAGTCCCTCTGGTAGGGCCCCTACATCATTAAGCACTTCCTCGGAAAGGGGACATACCTTCTTGTCGGTCCAGATGGCTAACTATTGAAGAATCCTCGCAATGAGTTGTACCTCAATAAATATTATCCATTAAACTAACCCACCCCTTTTTGTTTGTATAGTTTTTTTTCCTTGCAGATGAGCCTTACGGTTTGTTCTCATATTCCTACCAAATGAATCATCATCTTTCGTCTTAGGTCAGTTATGCCAATGGCACAAGTATATATTCCTTGAATCTCGCCTCAACAGCTTTGGTCATCTATACCCCAACGCTCTCCATTGTCCATGTGAGTGGTGTATGTATTGGTGTTTCCACCAATAATTAGGAGAAACACAATGTCGTGATTGGCCTCATGGTAGATTCTCTCTATATGCACATTCATCACCTTCATGTCTTCCTCGATTCCTAGCTACTTGTCACATAGCTGAATAATTGTTATCATGTACGCAATGCTTTCTTCTTTAAAAAGTATTTACAAGCTAGATAACTGGTTAGATAGTTTTAATCCATTGC
The DNA here is from genome assembly GCA_027924585.1 of Larix kaempferi. Taxonomy (NCBI): domain Eukaryota; kingdom Viridiplantae; phylum Streptophyta; class Pinopsida; order Pinales; family Pinaceae; genus Larix; species Larix kaempferi. The sequence goes on along the minus strand of BSBM01000767.1, from coordinate 9,690,652 downwards.
ATTCATTCATATACCAAGAGTCTCAATATTGTTTTGGATCATACCGAAAATAAGGTTCTATATCAGCACATTAATCATCAATAGCAAGGAAATAAAATTTGCATGTGAATACCATATATCTATCATCCAATGCATCCACATGTATTTAATAAGCATACATTGCATCACATCACAACATAACATAAGGCTCATGTAAATAAAAAAATTATCCAAGTGAATATGTAAATACATAAGCATAAGTCCAAAATCATAAGTGTTTACGTCTATGAGCCCATAGCTCAATCAAAATATGAGATACATAAGTCCAAAATACCATGTCCATAGCATGGTGGTAGGTATAGATAACTACCTACTCATCATCATAATAATCACCACTAAATTCATCAGAGTTATCCTCCTCATCACTATCCTCCTCCTCGATAACGCAAGGGACATTTCCTTCGTAATTTCATAGAGGCCCTGGGATGCCACAACCGTCTATCACATGGTCAAGCGCCACTTCAGTGGAACTTCGTAGCATACAATGATAAAATCACCATTAAGATACTACCACTTGTCATCACTAATTCCCTCTAACAACTGGTCAATGTATCAACTTAACCTCTCCAAGATGGCCTCTGCACCCCATCGTTGTCACCGTGCTCAAGGGGCAGGATCGACCCCCTCAAATATGCCTCGTCGACATTGAAAACCCATTGGGGTCACTAGTCCCACATCTACACACACATATATGATGAGAAATTAGTACCATGTATCACATAAACCCATCTAACTACCATCTATGTGAGTATGTAAGCACAACTAACAAAACCATAATGCATCATACATACCATCTAGTCACCATGCTTGGTCAAGTGGGTGTGGTAGCTCTAGGTCTCCTTATAATTCCATCCCAGTGTACGGGTAGTCCTCGATAACTACTGGGATCTAGAGACACTATGCAAAGAAGGAAACATGGATAAAATTTCCCCCACTATCAACGTGGATATTTTCATCACTCTTAGCATTATAGAAAACATTTCACTTGGTTCTTATTGATCTCAACATGAGGTGAATGCTTACAAAGCATTATTCCAAGAATTTTAGGATATTGTTTCCTAGTCATACGCAAAGATGCCAGGGCTAGACCCTACCATTGTTGAACATCATAACAACACTTGGCATGATACTTCACTAGTACGATAGAAACAATGGCATGTTCACCCTTCCACTGCAGTTGCTATCAAAGCATAAATCAAGAAGCTTCACTAAGAAAGGTTCATTTACCCTATCGCTTACACATCATGGGTATCAAATCTTGTCCTTGTGAACAAAAATTAGGGAACATTATGTGTATGCATATATTTTAGGGACCTCAATGAAGATTGTCCCAAAGAAAAATTTCCTACCCCTTTCGTTGACCAAGTAGATGATGCATGTTCTGGTCACGAAGTCCTATCATTCATGGACATATTTTATGGCTACAACCAAATACAAATTCATTAACATGATAAGTATAAAAAAAAAATCATGACACCATGAGGTACCTTCACCTATCACGTAAAGTCATCTAGACTAAATAACACTGGAACCACATTCCACCATGCCATTTCCTACATGTTTAATGATTTGGATTGTATCATATTGGCTTACCTCGATGACCTCACATCCAAATCATAGAAATGCATCGATCACCTCGTTAATTTGTGGATGACCTTCTCAATATTTTGGAAGTACAATATGAGATTAAACCCTTTAAATGTGTAATATATGTCACAACATGATACCTACAAGGGTTCATCGTATCTCAAACTGGCATCACCATCGATCCCCTCAAATTACAAGCCATCCTCGAGCTCCCTTACCAAAAACATGAAAGCAGTTGCAAAGAATTCAAGGAAAATCCAAATTCCTTTGTCACTTTGTCCTAGATTATGCTACCTTTGTCACTTTGTCCCAAATTATGCTACACAACCTCAGGTATTTCTATGTCTTCTCATGAAAAAATTCGCCTTTCAATGGGATGACCAAGCACAAATGTCATTTTAAGCACTTAAAAAGGCTATGACATTGGTTCCTCTCATCTTCCTACCTAACATTGAAAAGGATTTTATCCTTTACATTTCAACATATCCATTTTCGGTTGTTGGCATTTTATCTCAAAATGGAAAAGATCAGTGCAAGCACATCATTTATTACACTAGCAAGACACTAGCATGAACACCACTCAATTATAGCCACGATGAGAAGTTAGTGTTGGTCAACATCCTCTCAATACAAAAACCTTGACATTGCATATTGCTATGTAAAACCAAACTGATTGCAAACTCTAACCCAATGGAGTACATACTTGGTTGGTGACTTATAAATGTTAATTTCACTTGTTGGATCACCATTCTTTAGGATTTCGATATGGAGTTTGCAATACCCAAAAGAAAAAAAAAATTCCTTCACTGTGCTCATTACTAATCCCTTGATTGTTACAGTAGGACCCCCTATCAATGATTAGTTGTAGAACAAACACTTGTTTCTCCTTACTACCAAATATCCATGGTACAAAGATTTCCTCACATACATCTGCACACAGAAATTCTCTTCTCATATTTCAAGTAAGGATCATCGTTGAATATATCATCAATCCCCATGTTACCTCCTCATTGGAGACATTCTCTATCAATGTAGGTTGGACACCATTTTGCAAAGATGTTTACCTCATGATGAGGATGAGAAAGTCCTTAAAGATTTCCACAATGGTTCATGTGGAAGCCATTTATTAGGATTGGACACCAGCCAAAAAATTATGCATGTTGGCTACATTTTTTTCTTACACTTCAAATATTGTATCCACGCTGTGAAATGGTGTGGAAAATGCCAAATCTTCTCTAGAAAAACTAGGGCCCATCCATCCCCTTTGCACCCAGTCATCATTGTCTATCCCTTCTACAAGTGGAGAATTGACTTCAAGCACTGTCAACCCACATCTACTCAAGACCATAATTACATCATCATCAGTGTTGATTACTTTACCAAGTGGGTTGAGGCAATGCCCAGTTTTAAGAACAGCTAGGTTTTTCTTTAACCATGTGATCACGAGATTCAACATACCCAAACAATTGGTCTTTGAAAATGGAAATCATTTTCAAAATGATACTTTCCAAGTATTATCATTCTTCTTGGGATTCACACATGATTTATCCAACCCTTACTATCATCAATCCAATGGGCAAGTAGCGGTCGTCAATAAAGTCCTCATGAACATGCTCCAATGGACAATCAACAATAACAAAACCAAATGGAATCATATGCTATTTTCATCACTATGGGCCTACCGAACGTCTATCAATGACTGTGATGGGATTCACTCATATCCACCTCATTCGAGGCATCAAGGATGGCTTACCTATTGAGTGCAAAATACCTACTGTCCAAACCACTATAGACCTACTACCTAATACATCAAAATTAGAGCAGTGATTGATCACTTTGGAACACCTATATGAGGAACATTGTGATTTACTACAACAAAATGAATCCATGAAGCAATGTACCAAATCCCATTATGATCACCAAGTTCATCCTCACATCTTTCACAAAGGTGATCTTGTTCTCACTTTCAACACCAAGAAACATAACAAACCAGGTCCTGATAATTTTGTCCCCATGTGGAAAGGCCCTTACATCATCAAATGATGTCTACCCAAAGGAGCATATGCGCTTGGTTTTCTCGAAGGAGGCCTTCTAGACAACCATGTCACTGAGTTATATTTGAATAAATTATTCCCATAGTTGCAATATCGAGATGACCGCACGGATGTGTGAACATCTATTTTAGATAATTTACACCAATTACTAGGACCACTATCCATGTGAAGGTTTCCACAAAAGAATCATACAGTCGAAAAATTTCCACCCACAACCTACATTGTCACTTTCACTAAACACAGTGTATATCATATGTTTTTATTCACTTTATAGTTTCTTTTCCTTGATTTATACACTATGAATGATCCACTTTTTGTTTACTTTACAGATGACTTCCAACAAAAATTGTAATGTTGGCTTCACCGATATTGCAAGTCTCAAAGAATATCACATCTGTTGCTTGGGCCATTTATACCCTGAGGCATGCACTCTACCACAGAGGTGGCACATGCCTCGTTCCAGCCACTAATAACCAAGAAGAGTACAATGTCTCCTTTGGATTATTTATTGATTCCATCCATTTTCGCAATTGAAATATTCACATCCACCTAGATTCTCAACTTCTCATCGCACAATTTAACAATGTATTTCATGTACATAATCCATATCTCTTTTGCAAGTTCCTTCGAGTTTGGCTCCTGGTTCATCAGTTTGAAAAAATCACATTCACCCATATCCCTAAGAACACTAATGCATTTGTAGACCATATTGCTAATGAATTACTATATTGGCACTTATTACAATGACAATACATCCAATTAACCAAAGAAAATAACATTTATGTTTTTACAATGCATGTATGTTATATGCATCACCTGTACATAAATTAAAATCATAAACATGTATCATCACATAATTCCAGAAACACATAAATTGAGAAAAACCACAAAAATGGTGTGTGTGTGTGTACCACATCATGTGTAGCATGTACATCATACGCCTCCTCGACCATATATCAAAAATTCACCTTATGGGGGTACAATAAAAACTCGCCTCCCATAGGCCACAAAAATACATATACAAAATGGGGCTCATTGACCTATACAAAAAGGAGATCAAAGTCTCATACATCATGGAGCACTCCCTTCTAGATAATTAGGTGGACCAAGCATTGCCAAAGGAGGTACATCCTCCATAGGAGGTTTTAGTTGTCCTAATGCTACCATTACTAGTGGCGGGGAGGGGGGTGTGCCATTGCTCTCAAATGATGAGGGTGCCCAGCAACAATAATTTGACACATCAAAGTGCACCACCCTAGTCCTAAACCAACTAGGAGTTGTAGACATGGGACCATATGCTCATCACCCAAATTGACAAAATCACACTCATCGACCCCATGCATTAGGATCGCCAGTCACCACTCTAGGTCAACCAAAGTAGCACCAGGGTCACCCCCTACTAGTCCAACCCCACCTACCTAATATATTCCCTCTCCTCAATGCCTCTGATGATGCCCTTGCACAAGGGTCAACTTAGTAACCACAAGAACCCCGACAGGCCATACAGGTTTGGCATCTACACCAAACAGAGCACATACAACACCCATTAGTTTTATATATACATAATCATTAAAAAGAAACATGTGTATAAATGGAACCAAAATGTGTACATAAAAATGGAAAAAATAAACTCACCTTTAGCATCCTACCCCTCGCAACTAGGTGGGGGAAGATCTAAATCGTGGCAATAATCCATCCTACTCCATATATATCACTCAATGGACCCAATCCATTGTCACCAAGCCAGTATATATTTAAGTGTTAAGATGTGCCTAAACCTCTCCACCTTTGGCCATGAGCATCACACTGCCCCATAAATCCATACGGGGCTCCCTCAGCCCCCTTAACGGCACCACTACAATAGGATGAAGTGAGAAAATCCTCTCAAGGAAATAGGAACATGGGATGCTACCATAAGTAAATGTCCCATGTTCCTCCACAATGACATTGGTTATATAGGCACACATATTGACTAGCAACATGTGTGCCCAAGCAACCCAAGCCCCTCCTAAAACCCTTTCCACTAGAAGAAGTTGACCCTCAGAATCCGATGGGTACATGTCACCCCCAACACATTGATCAAGACAGTTGGAATCGCCCTCACAGTAGGATACAACAAGTAACTAACAAGGATTCCATCATCTTTCTTTTCCCTAGGAGCACCACCACAGTACTATGCAATCGGTTGATCCTGTTGATGTATTTGTAACTTCGGAAGATATTCACTTGTATATTGTATGTATTACATTTGTACTTTATTGTATCCCCAACGGAGATGTATTATTCCTCTGATTGGAAGTGTCATCATTTGTGTTTGTAAGTGTCGCAAGTTACATAGTAAGTGTCGTAACTTATATTTGATGGGTTATTAGACCACCTTGGTGGGGTTGGCCCTGTATGAGTCATGTGGATGGGTTATTAGGATTCCTTAGGAAGTCGGCCCATTTAGGGTTAAAGGCAAGTTAAGTTAATGTATAAATAGAGAGTGTGACTCTCATTCTATTTATTTCACTCACTCATCCAACTCGCATAGTTGAGAGAGAGGAGTGCGCACAAGTGGAGGAGGAGTAGCTGTTGAATACATCTATCTTTTGGGGTTTGATATTTGTGATCTTTGTATTGGTGCTCATTCTATCTCTGAGGAAGTTGTGGGGTTTTTCACCTTCCTGGTTTTCCCCAAGAAAACTTTGTGTCTCTTGTGTTTATGATTGTTATGTTGTGCATGTTATTCTCTTAGTAGGATCCTAGATAATATTTGAATGAAATTATCAGAATTCTAACATATCCACTATCCAATGACCACCAAGAGAAGGTTCGGTCTCCTTTTAGATCCCATGAACCAACAAACTTGTCAAAAAATATGTATCTTAGCGCTCAAGAGTTAACCTCTCGTCACCAACTAGCAAGAAACCCTGTTAATGATCCCACATCCCCAATAGCTCCTCATGAGGATCTCACTTGACCTCATTAATGGATAGAAAAAAAAATCAACAACCCTACATCTTGTAGTCATTAGTGCTCACGCCACTCAATAGCCATGGTAGCTAGTACACACTCTATAATCAAAATAAGTCAAATGATGTGTTAGTCCTCATAAGTAGTCAACATAACCAAAAATACAAATAAAGTCATCAACTGCGTGACTTTAACATCATCATTCGTATAGTTCTATGCGAGAAAGGACCCACAACCCACACAGTTCACCTGCAAATGGAATACACCTCTTGCCCACATGACAATGCAGGTATTCATAGAACAGTTGTTGCAGGAGATGCATGGTTCAGTCATGTGGTCGTGCAACTGTCCCATGCGCAGTCACGCGAGAAAACCATGTAGTTAAAACATGAAAATACCACATGGTGTGTGGCTGTCAAAGGAACAATCATGTGATTCTACATGGATGTTCATTCAAAAGCCATGCGATTGGCCGAAAAAACCTTCCATCTAGCCATATGGGATTTTAAGGGACTAAACAAAAAAATTAATCCACTGAAAAATGATGGGTTCCACATGAGGACTTACTTGTAACTCACTAAATAAAAAACTATCGGTCCAATCTCCCAAAACAATAAAAATCACTCTAGGGCATCCAACTCATGATGATAAAAATGATATCAAAAAATCAGCCCCACCCCTATTTATAGGCCAAAATGTCCAATTTTCAGTAGCTTCATTTGGAAGTTCCTAACTCCATTTGACTAACCGTCAACACCATTATGATCAGGATCACGAGCTCTTCAGCATGGTACCAATGTTTTGTCCCTTGTGAAATTTCACCCAATACTCAGTTTTCAGTTGTTTATCCAGGTACAGTTAATTAACTATCATTAATGATTGCACTAATCCGAATTTTTGGGGGCATATGATCTAAATTCGGATGTATAAGCCATAAAAGCATTAAATGGAGAGGCCACTCTCTCCCATTTATCATAAAAACATTAAATGGAGAGGCCACCCTCTCATATCCATGGTATTTGGTATCACATGGTTTTGGCCCATGGTATGGCCTCAAGACACATTGTAATAATGCTATATAAAGGCCTAGCAAGCCTTCTCATGATAACAAGTTACTCATTGGGTTTCTCTCATATTTTCTATTGTTCATTGTGAGATTAATTGGAATTGAGTGACTTATTGGTAATTAGTTTCAGAGGTGGGGCTCCTCTTTGAGCCTCACCTCCCATTGACTTCATATGTTTTTGTTCATGCTTATTCTCATGCAAGATTAATATTTTTCATGTGAATTTTATGACAGATTTGCATGCTTAATCCCCTCCTCTCTCAGCATTCAAGCCTTTCGGTTCTCAGCTCCCAAGATCCGGATCATGCACCATCATATTTCTTATCATGTACACTCTTATGATGTGGTATTTGCATCATGTGTGCATGATTTTTTCCAAGAAACAACTTTTCACCCCATCCACAAGTATATCATCTCGACCCTGCATTTACATTGCACTTATCTTGTCATCCCATTGATATCCATAAGGGCCTCATCCCTTGGTAAAATGCATCACCACCTACACTCAAAAATGTCGTTATTGAGAAGTAGCATGACTCCTCATGGATGTGTGCACCATTACAACCTCCCCCCCACATTATGACACCCATGATTTCAAACCACCTTTTTTGCAGAATACGATATTCACCACCTTGCCAAGTAAATCACATTCACTTTTATTATTGCATCTTAATGATTCCCTCTTTATATTCCCCAACACATGTTACGATTATGATTCACATATGACCCCTCATCCCCGTCTCAATTAGTAAACCATATGAATTTCTCTCTATTTCATCAACCCCTAAGAATACCATTAGAGGGCCCCCACCCTCTGTACACACCAATATCACTCGATCATCCCCGCAAAGACACTTTTCATGGTATTCATTCATTGGGAATCCCTCTAATCTTTCATACCAAACATCCACATAATTTTTTTGTATAATTTTTCCTCGATCCACTCAAAACACGGGAACCACATCACATTACTTTATTCTTTTGGAAACACCCCCCAATCACCCTTGATTAGTGTACTTGTGTTCATCACCCACCAACACCTTCAATCTTGCTTTTGGCATCCAAATTCACCCTAGCATCATTAGCCTTCATTTGACAAAAATCACATCACTACCAATTTGTAGTTTTTTCACCCCCATCACACCCTACACTTTTTCATTGGCGAATGTTTCCATACACCAACCACCCAATTTACTCCTATCAAGGGAATTCATGATCCCCACACTTACCATCATGTCTTGTTTCAATTATTTCACTATCCCAATTGGCTACAAAATGTTCTTAGTTCTCACGATAAGCTTATCATCATACCACCAAGTTTAACTCTCATCAGCATCAACACTTTATTCTGAGAGTTATGATAGTAATGATTATACCTTGATTTCCATTCTCATCAAAATAAGGTTTAACCTCATACTAATAAGAGAGATTCCTTAGTGCTCTTTGCCTTAGTAGTCTCCCCTATGTTTGACATCAACACATTTATCACACCAAGGGGAGTCGTACATTCCAACGGTTGCAATGTTCATAGTTATGATTGAAGACATTTGTCACTCTGATATACATAAGTTTCCCAAACAAAATCCTCATCATCATTTAGATCCCCCACCTCAATGGGTTGTTCACGATCACCAGTAGTTCCTCTCCTATGGCATCATTAGCATCATCACAAATTCCAGACATGTTTACTCATCATGGTATTGAGGCCAACTTCATCCCTACATCTAGCAGTTTATAGAGTTGACCCCTCAGTTTCATATTCTTGTAATTTAGTTTCACATAATTTCACGAGAATAGGGATAGCTGTCTCATTTGTATAAAACCATTGTTTTGTGTCACCTACTAGTTAATCACGTCAATGGTCATCACCATCATTCCTCCTATAAGAATTCCTTAACTCTCAAAAATTGTTATATTACTATCATCGTTTGGAATATCAACATGAGGGAAAGAAATAACGATGTATTTAGGCTATACACATTCTTCCTAACCACAAACATCAAGGGGAATATGTTATCACCTGAATTTCACCCACATGCGACATTTCAGCAATTATTGTGGAACAACATCCTCAACATACAACATGCAGCTCATTACCATCATCCTCATCAAATTCAAAATGGGAATTGAACCTTGGAATTGAAAAATCCTCATTTGTGTACAACTGTGTGACTTTTATAAAGAAACCCACATGGATCTGCACGGGTAAAGTCTCCAAAACCATGTGGCCATACCAGCAAGTGGATCATTAATTTTCCATGGTGCATTCAAGGCTCACAACCACATTTTGGATCCAATAATTTGAATTGATCTCTTCACATACTTGGGAGCATTCAATAGCCCCATTCTTGTATCTAAAAGATCACTTCATGAGATGGAACATTCACATTGAGTACTACATGTTTGAAGGCCTCCATTTGGCATATAAAAGGAAGCCATGAGCATGGATTTCATAAGAGAAATATGGAGCAAGGTTATGGTGCAATATTTAGTTTTAGAGCTCATCTTTCACACTCCTCCTTGTCATCATTTGTCATCATAAGGATCCCTTGACATCTTCCTCAAGAAGCAAGTGTTTCTCCTCATCATTCCAAGTTAGTTAGCAAGCAATTTGAGAGAGTTCAAAAGGACCCATCCCAATTTTGTGTCCCTATATTCCAATTTTCTGACCTTTTTCCAATTACTTGTCCATTATGACGAGGGATTCAAGGTCCTTCTATAATTTCACCAGAACTCATCTTTCCATATCATGGACCGCATTCACGAGTGGCGACATTGAAGGAATCTTTGTAATATCAAGCTTGGTGGAAATTACATCTTCTTATATTGGTTCTTAAATCCCTTCTCCCTATTATAGCTAAACTTTTGGCCTAATAATGTCCATAAACCGAAGAGGAATCAATCCTCAAAGCTCAGCAATATGACCTCATTTCTGCCTAGTCTAGATACCTCTACATGATCATCCATGATGCCCCGAAGTGACTAAACATGAAAATATCCACTAGGAGAATCCCATTCTGCAAATGGTGTGATTGGTACCATAACATCCCATCTAAATGCATACCCTCAATTCCGTCCCCCTTCAAGCAGTTACTCTTATGGTAATCCCTCGAGTGTTAAGCAACATCATCAAGGACCACTCTTAGCACCCAATTATCCCCCTGACCCTTTTTGTGCATCCTCACATGTAGGAACGAGTACCTCCTTCATCCCTCCATATTCATAGTCCCTTGTATAATGGTACTATGTGTGGAAATGATTCTATTATATATGCGTCCCTTTCATCCATCAACTCTTACTACCCATTATATGGTCCTCTTCGTTCCCCTCAAGTGGAGCCACACCTTACAGCTCCCTCGTTTCCTCATGGTAAAGTGTTCGCTCAATAGAATATGCCTGCCCATCCTATGCCCAATAACAAATAGGCACAACCAAACACTAAAAAGAAGACGAATAAGGGGAATAGAAAAGGTAACAATTAACAACAGGATGGTGGGTGCCATCCCCCCAACCCTCCTGGAAACCCTGGAGATAATCCAAACCCTACAAACCAAGATTTGAATAAACCTCCTAAGCAAGGGAATAACCCTTAGTTATAGACTAACCACATGTGTTACTTTTGAGGATTTTATGGACACTCCATTATAATTGTTCGCCCCTTGATAAAGGTCCCCAACTATGGGATGAGGGAAACAAACATTAAGTCGGTAATTATCCCGAAGGGAAAAATAGCACTCCACCTCCTCCCTCCTCATCCATCACAATCAAAACTAATGGTCCTACAAAACCCCTTACCATCACAATGGGTAGTCATAGCATAGTTGATGTTGTCTTACCCTTATTAGTCGTCTACATCATGTCACTTCAATGACCCTTCTTAGTCGTATTGGGTCATGCCACCAATCAATGTCCAAATTTTTCAATTTTGTGTACTCATATCCACACCCAGGACAAGAAAAATGATGTGACTACCTATGTGGTTCACATCTCTCTTCCTAATGCTACCAAACAAGATAATAGCGTATTGCATACTAGCCACATGTGTTCATTGTGTGTCATTTATGGTCACTATTTGCACCATTCTATAGATATCTAAATGTTTATTGCAATGTTTTCTATTCTCCATCATAGGTCCCTCAAATCTCAAGTCACCTTCATTAAGGAGGTACCTTCCCCTACTCCATCATCTGAAGGAATGATTTCAATCTGTTACATTTCATCCTCCAACGAGTCCTCCTCATCCACGACCACATCCATGGACGTAGGACCCCTTGATCTGTCCACTCTCTCATTTCGAAAAGATGAGGAAATTCTCAAATCCCTTACAAGCCCTGAATTCCCATGGGGTGATATGCACCACATCATGTACTTCATCCCCAAGGAACCTTCAACCTATGGTCCATCTTCAAACCAATTCTCCATTGAATCCAAATACTCCATTCCCCCTAGCAATGTTTATTGGTTCAAGAACCCAATCCCTGCTCTGGATGCCTTTGAAGAAGGTAACATGGCCAATATCTATCCCACCATCCAGGTGGACATTTTTGCTGAACCTAGTGTCACCGAGAATATCTTTTTGGGTGCTTCTTGTACTCTTGAGGAGTTGGCTTCCCTTAAGGCTCTTTTTAAGGAATTTCATGACATCTTTTCCTAGTCTTATGATTAAATACAATTCATTAACCTAGCCATTGTTGAAAAACATATTGATCCTAGGCCAGGTGTTGAACTTGTGTGCCAAAAGCAGATACCCACTCACCCTTCCAAGTCCCCAGTCGTTAAATTCGAGATTGATAAGTTACTGAATGCATGATTCATTTATCTAATTTCCTATACCACATCGGTGTCCAAACCTTTTCCAGTCAATAAGAAGCAAGGCATCATTCATGTTTGTACTAAATTTCATGATCTAAAAAAAGAATGTCACAAGGACAACTTCCCCACCCCTTCATTGATTATATTATTGATGCATGTGTTGGTCCTGAGGTACTATCCTTCATGGATGGATTCTATGGGTATAACCAAATCCCAATACGCCAACAAGATCGGTATAAAACCACCCTCACAACTCCCTAGGGGATGTTCGATTACCAAGTCATGCCATTTGGAATAAAAAAATTTGGATCCACATTCTAATGTGCTATGTCATACTGCTTTCATGACATGGTTGATAATATCCTATCTTACTTAGATGACCTCACAACTCATTCCAAGAAGTGTTCACCACACCTAGAATATCTCTGCAAGGTTTTCCTTTGATGTCGCAAATACAACATCCACTTGAATCCACTAAAATGCGTATTTTGTATCCTTGTCGAACACATATTAGTATTTAGTGTTTCCTAGAAATGGATCATTCTATATCCTTTAAAGGTTCTATCCATTCTTGAATCCCCCCCTCTAAGACATTGTGACAATTGCAAAGTATTCAAGGCGAGGTGAACTTCTTACGTCATTGTATTCCATATTTTTCCATGACTATTCATGGATTGTTGTGTTTGCTTCATTCCAACATCCATTTCATATGGGATGAGAAAACCTAAGCTTGTTTTGATTCCCTAAAGCATGCTCTTACTTAGATTCCCTTGATTATCCCCCTAACTTCATGAAGGATTTCATCCTTTAGATTTCAATATCACCCTATGCCATCACCGGATTTCTTGTTTAAGAGGATGCTTACCATCGAGAACATGTCATCTACTATGTTATTAAGAAATTATCTAGGCCTTCCATCCCATACCCCCATGAGGTGAAGCTAGACTTAGCTATGTATTTTCAGTTCAAAAGCTCAATCATTACATTCTTATGAGAAAAACCAAAGTCATTGTGAATTTGAATCCCATGCTATATATCTTGAGTCAATGTCTCATACATGGAGAATTCTCTAAGTGGATCATTATCCTTCAAGAATATGACCTCAATTTTGTGACCCCCAATATTAAAAAGGATTTTTCCTTGGCATATTTCATTGCATATTTACCTTCTGACACAAACCATCCCCCTATTAAGGACAATCTTTTGGATGAATATTTATTCACCATCTCTTCAGATGACGATTGGTACAAGGACATCCTTGTTTACTTGTGTACTCAAAATTGTGGACCTCACCTCACCCATGATGATCATTGTTTCATTTGTCACCAAGCTCTTCGATACATTCTTATCGGTGATGGCCTATACCAACATAGTGTTGATACGATCTTGTGAGTATGCCTCTTTATTGATGAAGTCGAGTGGGTCTTAAATCACTACCATAGCAATACTTGTGGTGGACACCTTTTGAGCATGTCCACCACCCAACAGATCATATGTGCCAGTTATTTATATCCCACCTTATTTTCTGATTGCATCGAGGTATTAAAGCATTGTTGAAACTACCATCTCTTCGTCCCCAAGGCGAGGACACATCCTACCGTTGTGTACTCGATTGTCACTATCTGTCCATTTTGAAAATGGGCTATTGAATTCATGAAGTACAATCCCGCATTGTTTGGTGGCCATAAATACATCATAGTGGCTATTGACTATTTCACTAAATGGGTCAAATCCATGCCAACTTATAACAACACTACCGCAACCACGACCCACTTTTTCTTTAACCATGTTATAACTTGATTCGTTGTCCCATGTAGATTAGTGTTTGATCACAGTACACATTTCAAAGCATCATGTGGAAGGAGTTGGTTTACCGTTTGAAATTTGAGCACCACTTTTCCTCCACCTATTACCCTCATGGAAATGATCAAGTTGAGGCTATCAACAAAGTCCTCAAAACCATGCTTCAATGGATGGTGGGTAAGCAAAATTCCAATTGGAATCACATGATCTTCCTTACGCTGTGGGCATATTGAACATCAACCAAAATCACGATTGGGTTCACACCTTTCCACCTATTACATGGCATTGAATCCATCTTACCAATTGAGTACCAAATTCCCTCTTTGCACCTTGTCATTGAACTTTTATGGGACACCTTAGCGTTGGAACAATGCTTGATCAAAATGGAATAAGAAGATGAGGACCATCGTACTGCCCTCAAAAATATCGAAGATACCAAATAATTTTTCAAATCTCATTATGATAGTCATGTCCACCCATGTTCATTCCATGAAAGTGATCGTGTTCTTGTTTATGACCAAGCCCATGATAAAATCAGGCAAGGAAAGTTTGAGTCCCTCTGGTAGGGCCCCTACATCATTAAGCACTTCCTCGGAAAGGGGACATACCTTCTTGTCGGTCCAGATGGCTAACTATTGAAGAATCCTCGCAATGAGTTGTACCTCAATAAATATTATCCATTAAACTAACCCACCCCTTTTTGTTTGTATAGTTTTTTTTCCTTGCAGATGAGCCTTACGGTTTGTTCTCATATTCCTACCAAATGAATCATCATCTTTCGTCTTAGGTCAGTTATGCCAATGGCACAAGTATATATTCCTTGAATCTCGCCTCAACAGCTTTGGTCATCTATACCCCAACGCTCTCCATTGTCCATGTGAGTGGTGTATGTATTGGTGTTTCCACCAATAATTAGGAGAAACACAATGTCGTGATTGGCCTCATGGTAGATTCTCTCTATATGCACATTCATCACCTTCATGTCTTCCTCGATTCCTAGCTACTTGTCACATAGCTGAATAATTGTTATCATGTACGCAATGCTTTCTTCTTTAAAAAGTATTTACAAGCTAGATAACTGGTTAGACAGTTTTAATCCATTGCATTCATTCATATACCAAGAGTCTCAATATTGTTTTGGATCATACCGAAAATAAGGTTCTATATCAGCACATTAATCATCAATAGCAAGGAAATAAAATTTGCATGTGAATACCATATATCTATCATCCAATGCATCCACATGTATTTAATAAGCATACATTGCATCACATCACAACATAACATAAGGCTCATGTAAATAAAAAAATTATCCAAGTGCATATGTAAATACATAAGCATAAGTCGAAAATCATAAGTGTTTACGTCTATGAGCCCATAGCTCAATCAAAATATGAGATACATAAGTCCAAAATACCATGTCCATAGCATGGTGGTAGGTATAGATAACTACCTACTCATCATCATAATAATCACCACTAAATTCATCAGAGTTATCCTCCTCATCACTATCCTCCTCCTCGATAACGCAAGGGACATTTCCTTCGTAATTTCATAGAGGCCCTGGGATGCCACAACCGTCTATCACATGGTCAAGCGCCACTTCAGTGGAACTTGGTAGCATACAATGATAAAATCACCATTAAGATACTACCACTTGTCATCACTAATTCCCTCTAACAACTGGTCAATGTATCAACTTAACCTCTCCAAGATGGCCTCTGCACCCCATCGTTGTCACCGTGCTCAAGGGGCAGGATCGACCCCCTCAAATATGCCTCGTCGACATTGAAAACCCATTGGGGTCACTAGTCCCACATCTACACACACATATATAATGAGAGATTAGTACCATGTATCACATAAACCCATCTAACTACCATCTATGTGAGTATGTAAGCACAACTAACAAAACCATAATGCATCATACATACCATCTAGTCACCATGCTTGGTCAAGTGGGTGTGGTAGCTCTAGGTCTCCTTATAATTCCATCCCAGTGTACGGGTAGTCCTCGATAACTACTGGGATCTAGAGACACTATGCAAATAATCCTTGGTCAAAAACGTTGCACACAACACTGCCTCCACCCTGTATCATAACCTCACCCAAATTCCTCATTCGAGGCTCCATAGACCCTCCATCTTGGACAGTGACATAGGGTCATAGTGTTGTAATCCACTTGAATAAAAAGGCACATAGGAAGGTCCCAAATCCAAATTCCCCTACCCATTGGCTATAGTGGTTCATTTTTCTCCAAACCATTGTCAATAATACCTGGACCAACCCAAAGTAATTCCCACTCATCACTTGCTTCATGATCATCATCGAATTTCTAGAGATATTATGGGACTTGCTTGAAGCCCAATACTTGTATGATGCCAGCAGTCATTGCCCTCATATCCCGACTAGTGATTTTAGTAAGCAATATGGAGGAACCATGCTCTCACACCTCATCATTGCAATGTCTATCCAATGCATCCTCCATGTCGACATCCCAAGGTTTCATGGGCTATGTATCACAAATGAACCCTAGTTTTGGGACTCCAATCAAGAAATACACATATGTGAGGGTGAGTTCTATCCACACATCATGCACAAAAAATGCCCCGACATCATGGTTCCATTAATCGATGATCTTGTTCAACAACAATATCACCGACCTCATCAAGTGGTTCTCAAGGAATTTGAGTGACCCATATCTTGCGAGACTATCCTTGACTTGAGGGTCCTCTCTAATATCTCTCAGGAGACCAGTGACGTCCCTCTCCCTCAAATTTATCCTCATCCTACATCACAAATTTTTTACATTAGTAATCATTTTCCCCAAAAAAGTCAACTGACCCAGTCACACTTTCCTCATATAAAAGTGTGACCTTTCTCGTGCCTACTCAGGTAAAAAACCCAACATAGTTTCTCTTTTTCCTTATCTAGGTGTGACTAAGGGTCATGCCTATTCCCTTGCTAGGCATGACCTGATCGCACCTGTTTGAACTTTTCCTATGACCAAGGTCATGGGAAAATCCTTGAAAGATATGAACTGTTGTTGAAACTCTCCGAGGTTCCCCATGACACCTTGGAAGTCAAAATGTAAGAAAGAAATGGATAAAATTGAAAGGTAATGTGAGAGAATCAACTTGTAAATTGTAGAATTTGAATATTACGGACCAAATGGAATAAATCAATGCCTGAAGATCTAGACCCCATAATCCCCTCCAATGGTGAACTATGAAAATGACACCTAGGGTTGTGGGACCCACCTTTTTATAACTATTTGGGCCCAATTTTCTTTCATCCCATATGGGCTCATACGACCTTCGTTTGATGCACCATTCACACTATTAGACTCTTGGTTCCACACCCTTCTTGATGATGTGATCCATTTCGTATGATTGAGAACTTTTCGAGAAATGCATGTTTCCCTCGTTTTTTGTTCCTACGTGTAATTTAGCTATTATATCTATGTTATATGCTACTTGTGCATTTGGTTTTCTTTCCATACACACTTTTACGCTTGGGTATTGTTTCCATGTGTGGAGATCTAGGTTGTGGTTGGACCCACTTGTCTCAACATGCAGCCTCTTCTTATAGGTATATTCCTTCAAATTGGCATATAGTGATTTCCCTATGCAAAACATGATATACATCAGCCTTTTTTATCCCAAATTCACTTGTATGAACCCCTTTGTTTGGGAAAGTGGCCCCACCTAGCCACCCTTTCATTCTCCCTTGCTCAGTAGTAGAGCTTTCCTTACATGGTACCATTTGTTAGTACCTGACTACCATTGGGAACCCATTCCATTTCAACCCCCTAGGATTGGGAGTCTATCTAGCTTGTAATTATAAACTTAGTCGCATATACGTATTCATTATCACTAACTGCCCCACCTAAATATTCCCACATTTATGGCCTTTTGATGTTTCATGTTACACATTCATGAGCCCACTACTTCATCCATACTCTAAAAGTTACATTATTTTTCCACCATCCATCTACCCTCAAGGAGATTCCCATCAGTGTCCTACCCTTGATTACTTCCATCTTCTATCATTCCATCCATTGATTCATTTGGTAATACACTAGACACTTATCTCCTTGCATTCTCTTATCCTTTCACTTAGGTTCCCATGTACTTGGGAAATCATTAAAATAGTGCTCCTTATCACTCTTCCAACTCATGTATGATCTCATTTTGGTTGCATCCTTGGTCACCTTTATTCAGATAATTATACGATGTGTCACCCATAGATTCTTACTGATCTAAGCCACTCTCAAATTTGACCTTTTTGCCTTTACTTTCCCTCCATGATCACTACCATTGCGAATTAATCCCCTGGTTATCCTAGTTGTGTCCCTCCCTTGATATTATCATGAGTCTCACACATGTTTCCAATTCATCCATGCCTTCATGCTATGAATAAATGAAATTTGAGTTCTCCACTCAATTACCCTCATATACCCTTGATGTCTCAATCCCTTATTTTCTTCATTATCCAAATGTATCCCTCATGTTTCCCACAGGGAACCCTTATTTCCTTGTTGTCATCAAGTATCCCTTTGTTTACATCAACACCCCTATTTCCAGAGGATAGACTTAAAGGTATCTTGTGCCTTGGTCCCATAGCCATTATTGATAGGTTCCCTTGAACTTCCTATGGGGAGACCTCAATGCCCCTTAGGCTGGTTGGTTCTCACGTGCTTGAATCCATCTACTTATCGCACTATTTAGAATCATACAAGTTGATGGTCCCCTTATCTTGTTTGGTCAAAGAACCTAGATATCCTTGACTCCTAGTTTTTTAGTCTCTTTGGAATTCCTTCAGTCATATGCTTCCTACAATATATAGGTTGTGTTGGTGATGGTGATCTAGTTTTAGTTACAGTTCCCTAAACCTGTTTGACTCAGTCTTTCAGTGGTACTGAGTCACCTGCAAGGAATTACATACATCTTTACTCCTTCTAGATCTTGGGCCTCGTCAGTCTAAGTAGGGATTTAGTTACTATGACTTTCCATCCCCACAGAAATTTTATTTTTCCTACTCATGTACTTCATATCAGCCATGGTTGGACCATTATTATGTACTTGCATCGGGCCCTTCATTGGCCTTCCTAATGTATTGTACCTAGCAATTATTCATGTATTGATGAAACCCTTTTTGGTCTAATCCAAAATTATATTGAGACATTTATATGAGCATGTAAATGTGTGCCTCGTCTATTTATAATATTATATGCATGTCACCTATTTGAGAGGTTTTTATGCAAGAATGGGCCTTTGTAGTCCCTTGGGATGGGAGGTCCTCTCCAACACGGTCATAGTCTCTCTTCCTAGGTATCCTTCTTTCGCTCTTAAAAGTATGAAATACTTATTATGTATATAGGCCATATGATGAGATCCTGACCTCACACATTCGGGGTCAATCCCACCCACCTTGTGATTAGTTTCATCACCATTATCCATCATAATCAATAATATTAACACCATTTCCCATCTCACATCCTCCATATGACTTGAGGAAGTGACCAAAATTTTGAAATATTGAAAGTCAAAATCAACAATTGACCATACCTGAAGGGTCACACATTTTCCTTCAAAAGGTGCAACCCCAATCACACATATTGCCCAAAAAGTCACAACCTGGTCCCAAAAAGTGAAAATTCGGTTACCATTCATCATTTTGAGCTTCCCCAAAGGAATTAGTGGTTAAAAGTGAACACATACATTGACATGGTTGAAACCAATAACAGATCTAACTTCATATACTCTCCACTAAGCATTCAATGGAATGGAGAGCATACACATTGGATATAGATCATTTTTTGACCACTCTTGTGCCTATAAAAGAATCCCTTGGTGTCACCATTTCATATTTCCAATTCTCTCAAAAAACAATGCCATTATGTTGTTGGATTATCGACAAAAAGAGAAGTAGACCATATTCCACTTTCTACTTTCACCATAAAGAGGATCTACATAGGAGACCTGGATGGAGATTGGAATCACAAAGGATACCAACAAACCTTCCCTTATATCAGTTGCAAAGTCCCATTGTCCTCTACAAACTATACCAAGGTGTGTATCTCATTGGATTCTTTGTGTAATCATAATAAAAACACATTCTTTTACACTTTGCACTCTCTTTTGATGGTTTGTTCTCTTATTTATGTTTGCATGTATGTTTAAGAGTGTAGATATTTAATTTGGTTTAGTTTTATTTCTATTTCCATTTATATTATGCTATTAAGAATTACACAACCCCTTGGTGGGTTGTTTTCGCACAAGTGTGTGATAAATCATGAACAACAAGATAGTTACTAGGTAGTGACTTAATGAAAAAGGGCACTCTTTATTGAATAAATTCACTTATGTGGTTTACCCTCCTTAATAGCAAGATCACAAGTAGTTAGGGATTTGTTTATTGGATCTATATATAAAGTAGTAAGTTATGTAATGTTTTGTCAAGAATTGTTAATGTATTTGGATCTTTTCTCTTGGAGGTTTCCTCCTTGAAGAGGCAAGTCAACATAGCTCTCTATTTTGAATACCTTTCATACATGAGATATTCTTCTAGTTCTATATATTCTCTCTTGTGTTTTTCTATGTTGTCTCTACATTTCTAAGTTTAAGTATATGACAAGTGGTATCAGAGCTCTTTCTAGGGCTGGAAAGGAAGAATTTTTAAAAATAGGTTTGGCTCTTTCAAATGAGTCATCTTGGAATTTTTGCTCCCAATTTTTTTTTTGCATAGTTTCAAAGTATAAAATTTTCAGGATACAGAAAACACATATGAAAGTAACATATGTCACCATTCATTATTTGGGTCACTATAATTTTATACATACACTCTTTGTAAGTTCGATTCTGTCACTAATCCATAAGGTTTGGCTTCTTCAAACAAGTCATCTTGGAATTTTTGATCCAAATTTGTTTCCATAAAGTTCCAGGGTTTTAAATTTTCAAGCTCTCCAAATTAAGGTTTTACAAGGACTTGTGCTTGTTTCAAAATCTTGGCTTCAAACCCAACCTTGACAAGTAAGTTATTTTTCAATGAGTGTAGAGCTCTTTCTAGGGTTAGAGAGCTCAATTTTTAATTTTTTTATAGATACATGTTCCAACACCTTTAAATAACACGTAGATATGTCGTTCAATGTATAAACATGTGGTTAAGGAAGCATACATGTAGAAAATACAAGTGGTATTAATTCACATTGTTGCACACCCTTATCTGCTTCCGTTATAACTTCTACCCACCCAAGGCCCACCAACCCATCCCCTATATGAAAGAGAGGAACAAGGGGAAGATCCATCCATTTTGACCATTAATGATAGGAAGGAGCAAATGATGGCGGGCCAATCAGATAGAATGAGGGAAGGGAACATCTATAACTATAAAATCTGGGGTTGTTCACCCGAAACATAACCTCTATTGGTACCCCCTTCAAGTAGTATTGAATCAGACAACACCTATATATGGAATTTGACTTCCACATACCCTTGGGTATATCGAAACTCCCCTAGGTATACTTGGAACTAGTTTTAGATAAAACTAAGCAATAGTTTTGTTTGTATAGTACACTAAGAACAACACTTGGGGAGA
The DNA here is from genome assembly GCA_027924585.1 of Larix kaempferi. NCBI lineage: Eukaryota > Viridiplantae > Streptophyta > Pinopsida > Pinales > Pinaceae > Larix > Larix kaempferi. The sequence continues at coordinate 9,668,737 of BSBM01000767.1, read as the reverse complement.
TCACTCTCTAGTACATGGGTAGTCTAGTAGTACGCATAAGGGCACAATCAAGCCTACATATTTAGTTCCATGAGATATTGGGTTGAGTACTATTATTGGACCTCGCACATATATCAAATAGTTATAGCACCTGACACTCCCTCATCTTCAGGACCCTATAAACCATGCTCTTACCTAACAATCCCATGATAGACAATACGCCTCCTTGTAGGCCACCTTTCAATATATTAGACAACATGAACATCCACTCTAATTCCACAAGGTTTGGTGCCCTATAAGAACAATACAAGACTCTTCAAGGAAACAATCTAAGACAATGATGACCGATATATGAAAGAGATGCATCAACTTCTGGAGGAAGTATTCAGCCTATATTAGAAGGATGAGAAGCTAGATCAAAAGTTGGCAAGGATAAATGACTCCCTCGCTAGGTTAATAGTTCATGTCATGTCAGAAGAAGTCCCTTGGGATACACAACATAGTGAGACACACTAGGAAGGAACATCTCACTTGGGACTATTTATCCACCAGCAACCCTGTTTCGGGTCCTCATAGCCATAACCCACACTCCATGGATAATAACACTTCGAATCGATTTCCTAAATAGCCATAACCCACACTCCATGGATAATAACACTTCGAATTGATTTCCTAAAGTATACTTGAACAATTTTTATGGTTCTAACCCATGAGGATGGGTCAAATACATGGAACACTACTTCGTCCTTCATGGAATTACTAATGATATGATGACACTAAGGGTGGGGGTCTTGTATTTGGATCCAGAATGTTGGAAATGGTGGGACTGGCATAAAAAATCCTAGGGGAGCCTCCTCACTTAGAGTTTATTTTTTAAGACTCTCCATGACTGTTACGAGTGAGATACTCACTATTTGGGGTGGCTTACCAAGTTACGCCAAATAGGCACAGCTATAAAATTTATCTCTTCCTTTGATAAATTATCCATCCATATAGATAAGTGCATAAATCCTTTCTGTAAAGAATGTTTCATCAGTGGCCTCAAAGAGGTGATTCATGCACGAGTCAGAATGCAACATCCTGCTACCTGTTAGAGGCATCTTATAGGACTCTAGAAGCATAAATGGTGATCAATGCACAGACCAACAAACCCTCTTTCATTCCCCGCTCATGCCCTAAGTAGGTCAATTCATCAAGCACAATTCATTCTCCTCTCTTGAAATTATAGAGGTGTTGGCACCCCAACAGCCCCCCTGTAAAATTTCAATAAATTAAGGCCCCCCCCAATTCATAATTTTGTAAATATTTGGTTTTCAATTGCTTTTGGTTTGTTTTGTCTAATTTTGCTGCTTGGTTTGATGGCATCCTTCAATTGCGTGTCTTCGATCCTTGATTTTTATCGATTCTGCAGTTGCTCTTTCATGAGATTATGATTTGGTGATTTTTATGATCTATGTCATGTTGGTATTTTTCTTCTTTTGATGGTCAACAATGTTTGTGTGCTTTTATTCAAACTTATCTAAGTTGATTGCATCACGGATATTGCTTAATTCGGGTTATAATGTTCTTTCAACACTCTCACCTTCCTTTTGGCCTTCACTTTATCAATTAACTTTTGGGCTTTTGGGCGGATCGAGATAAATTATTTAAATGCTTAATTTTGAGATGTTTGATCTACGTCCTAAAAGATTACATATTAAGGAGTGGAGTTGAGCCGTCGGTTCTAATTTGATTGACTCATTAAAATTCTCAGGCGTTAAGTTTTAATTAAGATTTTGCCATTTTCATAATTTTTATAATTTTGGCAAAATTCAATATTTTCATTAAATTTTGATCATATCTAATTTCATCCACATCTAAGAAGAACATATTTTAAATATTAAAGACGAGCAGTTGCTTTTGCAATTGAACGAAACATCAATTTTTATGAAGCTATCAATTTTTGTATTCTTTTCAATTAAGAAAATAAATTAAATTATCCTTAAATAGACTTTTGACAATATTATTTTGATTCATAGTTTAACATAAAATTATATTCATATAATTATGAATCGTAGTTTTTTTAAAATTTATTTAAATGATAAATTATCAATATGCATGAAAATTGATTCACAAATTTTGTCATTATTTATTTTGATTTGCTGGAAATTTAACACATGATTCTTCTTTGTATAAAGCTCATTTACCAAATGAACTATGTACATTTCAAAAGACTTTTTAATAAACAATACATTTGGAATCCAATAAAGTTTTTTTTAGTAAAATCCAATTTTGGAAGTGTTTAAATTGTTTAAAATTTTCAACCAAACTCCAAACAAAACAAGACAAAAAGATACTTAAAAAATATTGAAAATTTAAAATATTTAAACTACGCAACTTTATTTTGCCTTAACTTTGGTTCTATCACTTTTGACAACACTTTTTATAAAATCAACATTATAATGTCCCTAGACTTTATTTCTATATTTATTAACTTATGAATGGAGTAAAGGTCAACCATCTGAATGGCATGATATATATATTTTTTTTAACAGAAAAAATTCTATACTTTATTTAATAAGTATATAAGGTTACATTCCATACTAGCCAGAAGTTCAGCCAGTGAGAACCATCCAACAACCAAACACCCAGAAACCAGGTACAGTGCGTCAGATCACTACAAAAGTGATAAAGCCAAAACGACATAGCCCACACTCATAAAATATACCAATGCTCTAGAAATACTAAATCAACCTGAACAGGTAGCAGCCAGAATATACCAATTCACCCAAACCCACTAGGATCATAAAGAAAAAAGAAGCTGAAAAGGATAATATGAAAAAGAAAAAACAAGAAAACAACCCTGTACATAGAATCACCTCCCCGCCAAACGCAAAAATGGAGGTGAGAAAAAAGAAAACGACAAGAGGGAATAGCGCCGACAGCCCAGCAAAAACACCCACAGGAGAGGCCAACAGAAGGAACCCCTATGGGGAAAAAGGTGCTAGTACCCAGCCGATGTATGTGTCCCACCATAATTGATTTCATAGTGTATCCAGCCTTCAGTAGAGACTAGTCCTCGGCGAGATAGGGAATCAACAGCTGAGTTGAGCTCCCTAAAAATGTGGACTATTTGAGTCTGAGGGAAAAGTTCCAAAAGATTTCTAGTCTGACTCAACCAATAGTTGATTGCAAGAGCATGTATGGAGGCCTCGAAATTGGCCCATTTCACAATGGACAGAGAGTCGCCCGCCGCCTGCCCCAAAATGGTATTGGACTTAGATGAGAAGAAAAGAACAAGCCATAAGCCCAGTAACTCACCCTTTGTATTCGTTCCAAAGCCACCACACATCCATAAGCTGATCTGATCACCATTATTTAATTCAATCAAAGCACCAGCTCCACATAGACTGGAAGAAGGTTGAGCCGCACCGTCGAACCTTGCCCAGTTACTAGAAAGAAGAAGATGAGAGGGCCATACATTTCTATCACGATAACCAACGCCAGTCCCCACTGAAGGGGAAACAATCTAATCAGCAGAAAGTGCTCGAATCTAGCATGCCACCCAGCTAAACTTAGTAAAAATGTTATCAAAAAGGAGACAATTACGAGCAATCCAAATCTGCCACACTACAAGGGAGGCCAAACAACCCAGATCATTGCTAATAGAATGGCATGATATATATCTTTAAGGGAAAGGTAGTATTGTATTAAGCCACCGAACTATATGGACCACGATTAAATCCAATCACCGTCGATTCTACTATTAAGGCTATATCCCTGAATTGCAATAATGGAATTTTAGTTGTATGGTTTGAATTTAAGATACTAATTTTATTATGTTTCATTTTGCAGGGATCTTGGACATAGAATTGCGTGCGTTATAAATTGATCAAAGGATACTAAGCGGCATGCCTGCTCGCCAAACCATATGAGAATTGACGCCATGAGTTTATAGGAGAATCGTATGTGCCAACGTCAAAGTTCGTTGAGATCATTTCGTCTTGCATAAATGTCAAAGAGAATGTTAATAATGAGCCATAATTTCACCAAATTACATCACAAGTGGAAAGAATATTAGTCTCACTATATTTACACCCATAAGTGTTTATATTTTAGATTTTGGGGTAGACTATAATTTATGATTTTCTTAGATTGAAGGAGGATGGAACAAGTGTACTGTCCAAATTGATTTTCTGGTCGTCGTTCAAAATTCCAAATAAACAAAATAAGTAATAAGTTATTTTTTATTTGTTATTTGCGAAGAAGACCCTTATCCATGCATTAACTAAGAGTTATCTATGCATTACCTAAGAGTTATCCATGCATTGGCTATCATTTATACATGCATCAACTACCAGTTATAAAAGAAGAATAATTGGTAGTTGATGCATGGATAACTGGTAACTCATGCATGCATGGATAATAGGTAGTGACAAACAACCCATTTAACTAAAGAAGATAACATATAGTTGAGGCATAGACAACAAGTGATTACAACTAAGCATGGAGAATAAGTAACAGATAACTTGTCCATGACACTTGTGAACTATTAGTGTTCATTGGCCACAAATTAAGTGGTTGTGCTAATATAGAGAACCACATTTATGTTAATGCAAAGAAAATATCTACTGCCGTGGCATTTTATTCGAGCTGGAACAAGGTGTAAAGAACAAATTTCATAAAGTTGTTGAGAGTTTCACACCATCGAATTGTATTAAACCTTGAAGATCGCTGCCTTTATTATCTCCACGGTGAGTTATGTTGTCAACATATCGCCAAGCCCGAGATCATTGATTTTACCATTGAATGCTATTAGTTAGCAGTTGCGTAATCTCTGCAGAGGTTATCATACCGGACCTCTTGAGAGGAGTTCATAGATATTAAAAGATATTACACTTGGAAAATGTTTATCGTTGGAGATCGTTGCTTAACACTTCCACATCTACACGCTATTAATTTGATAAGATATTGGTTCAGAGAATGCTATTGTTGCCAAAAGATACGAGATCCTTATTTACTACGAGTGCCAAATCGTTGAACAAAGTGCCACCAAGTTATGAATCGCCAGTAGATGAGGTTTAACGAATTGCCTATTCTTAGAAACCATTGAAGGAAACGTTGGCCATTAAAAGGCCAATGTTTCCTTCTATAACTTATGCTACTGAATGTATATCAAATACAAACATTTTTCTTATGTCTGTGTGAAATATTTTATTTGATTGCCAAAATGATTGCATATTTGATGTATAAGTAATGTTTGTTAGAAGCAATCGGGATGTTTTCTTCTCTGCCTCTATATGATATTAGTGTGCTTACATATTACTGTTTTTCTCAATGTCTTGAAGTTAAACAGTAATTAAATCATTATTTTATACCTCAAATTCATCTTTCAAATTCAGGCTCCTACATGATAGGATTTAAGTTAGTTCATTTTATTTTATTTTTAGAATTGCATTCTGCAGCTAGCAGATTTACATTCTGCAGTTGTTTAACATTTAATCTTGCATTCTGCAATCTTCAGCTGTCAGATCCACATTCTGCAGCTGCCAGATTAAATATTTCGCAGTTTTAAAGTGCATTTACCATAAGCATCTGGGAGCTAACCACCTTCTTGGGCCTGATGCATGTTTGCTAGGGTTTGAGGGACTTGAGTTTAGTTGTTAGAAAGATCATATTTTTTGTTTAATCTTTTTAATTATTATTTTCTATTTTAAATTAGGTATTTTCCTGAACTTTTTTGGAAACTCATTGTCAACTTGTATATTATGTTTATATTTGTAATTGTGTATATACATTTAGTGTAGGTTAGTTTTTGTTTATTTAGTTAGTTTTAGGTTATGTTAGTCTTTAGCCGGATAATGAAGCCGTTAAACCCATTGAATGCAGCTACTCCAAACAACTAGAGGTTGCTAAGCACCCCAGTTCGGGTTGTCACTCTCTTGTTGACCAGAGTGCAGATTTTCCCGTCAACAAGAGGTCGTCTCTAGCATAAATGGTAGACCAACAAAGACAGGGACTTTTCTATAATTGTCAAATTAATATGGCTTCTCATACCCATCCCGAAGACATCATTATGGAATATACCCCTAATTTTGAGTTTGTTGATCACCAAACTCATCCCATGCAATCAGAATTGGAGCCTAAAGTCCATTAAAAAGAACCACTCATCTCTCTACATGCTTTGTCTAGTATTTCAACCCCACATAACTTGAAACTTGTGGGTTACATCAAGCATCGGAAAGTGGTAGTTTTGGTTGATAATGGAAGCATCCACAACTTTATTCACCAGCAAGTGGTTGAAGAACTCCATTGCTATGATCACCTGGTGCCTAACTTTCAAATTATGATAGCCAATGGTGGGATAATGAAATGTGGGGGTTGTTGTGAAATAATGAGAATCCAATTCAGTGACTATTATCTCAAAACTCATTTGTTGTCTATAGATATGGGTGTTTGTGATATAGTTTTAGGGGTAGAATGGCTATGCACGTTGGGACCAGTCACCATGGAATTCAAGGAATTATACTTGATTATTAGTCATGACTCTCAGACTCACACTCTCAAAGGGATCTAAGAAGGCTCCCATGAAATCATAAATTCTCATCAGATGGAAAAATTACTGAAGAACTGCCATTATGGAATTATTTCTCACTTCCATGCCATCTAGGCTTTGGATAGCACTGCACAAGAAATTCAATCTACATGTAGAGGGTTTGGGACAAACATCAACAAGTATTTGATAAATCAAAGGGTTTACCCCCATCTAGAGGTAAGCATGATCATGGTATCCCCTTGATTTTGGGTAGTACACCAACAAATATACAACTATATAGGCGCCCATGTACAAAAGAATGAAACTGAAAAGATCATTTAGGAGCAACTAGATGTAGGAGTAATCTATCTCAGCATTAGCCTATATTCATCCCCAGTGGTCATGATTTTAAAAAAGAAATCACTTGGAATATGTGTCTAGATTATTTTCCCTCAATAAGTTGACGATCAAAGATAAATTTCCCATCATAATCATTGATGATCTTCTGGATGAACTCAATGGGGAAAGAAAAATCACCAAACTCGACCTTCATTCAGGATAGGTACCAAATTAGGATGAAATAGGTCGATATTCTAAAGACAACTTTCTACACACATGAAGGTCATTATGAGTTTTTGGTAATGCCCTTTGAACTTTGTCACATGCCCCTTATATCTTTTAGAGACTAATGAATAAAATTTTGAGGCCATATCTTCATGGCTTTGTGCCGATCTTCTTTGATGACATCTTGATTTACATAAAACCTAAGGATACCCATGAACAACATGTTGATAAATCCTTGCAACTGCTTTGGTACAATCAGTTGTTCATCAAATGCTCCAAATTCTCTTTTGGCATCTCAAAGATAAAATACTTGGGTCAAATTGTGGGACAAGATGGGTTGAGAGTAGACCCCAAGAAGATTGTGGTAATGTAATAATGGTCCCGCCCTAAAATATTGAAGAGCTTACATCGGTTTTTAGGCCTTACGGGATACTATAGGAATTTTTTGGATGACTATGGTAAAATTGTAGCCCCATTGACAACTTTGGTCAAGAAAAATGTATTTGCATGGAGTGAAGTAACATAAAAAGCATTCTTAGTTTTAAAGCAAGCCATGTGCACCATGCTAATCTTAGACAAGCTTCAGGAAAAGGTTTAGATGTAGTATTAATGCAAGACAGAAGACCCTTAGCATTCACTAGTAAGTAGTTGTGTGATAGGAATTTGGGTAAGTCTACCTACAAGAAAGAAATGATGGCCATCCTACATGCAATTGGCACATGCCTATTGTATCTCATAAGGCTACGCTTTCATATAAAGACAGATCACCAAGATGCTTGGATATGATTACAAGCATGTCTACAAAAAGGGAAAAGACAATGGTGTGGCAGACGGATTTCAAGGAAACACGAGGAAGAGGGATCCCTCTTTGCCTTATCCAATATAGTACCCGAATGGTTATATGATGCAAGACAAGAATGGCTAACAAATGCTACTACATCTCATATAATCAAGGGACTCCAAGAGGATCCCAACCACCCCTCGGAATTAATATTGAAAACAAGATACATTGTGGTATAAAGGTCGCATTTTTTTGGTACCTAACTCTGCTTTAAAATATACAATATTAACATAATTGCATTCACCTCCTCTCGATGGTCACTCAAGATTTCAGAAAACTTATGCACATGCTAGGAACTCCTTCTGGGATGGCAAGAAAAAGGATATCCTTACTTTTGTATCGAAATGTGACACTTTCCAAAGCAACAAGGGTGATATAGTGAAGACTCGTGGGGCATTGCAACCATTGCCAATACCAACTAATACTTGGATCGACATTCCATGGATTTTATTGTTGGTATTTCAAAAGGGGGTAACAAATAAGAAGCATGGTGGTAGTTGATCGAATTTCCAAATATGCTCAGTTTTGTGCTCTCTAGCACCCATTTACATCGACAATGGTTGCCCAAAATTTTCTACACTAGATTTTCAAACTTCATGGCATGCCTACCTCAATTGTGTCAAATCATGATCCCACATTATCCAACAAATTTTGGAAATAACTATTTAAACTATAGGGCACCCAATTGCAAATGAGAATATATTATCATCCCTAAATAGATGGTTAGACAAAAGTAGTCAACAAGTGTCTTGAAACCTATTTCGGATTTTTTGCATCCGAAAAGCAGCACTAGTGGGAACAATGGTCACCCTTGATAAAATGGTGGTATAATACCACTTATCATGAGGATACAATAATGATACCATATGAAGTAGTATATGGCCAACAACCACCCTTTGTGGTTTCTTATCTACCAATTACTTCCAAAATACATGCAATCAATAGTATGTTTCATGATTGCTATGTCACTCCTTGCACATTTAAGGAAAATTTGGAAACGACACAAAATCAATTGAAACAACATGAATTCCAACATTGCTCAGGGTGTTGATTTATAGAAGGCGACCGAGTGCTCCTTTTCCTCCAACCTTTTAAGAATATCTCTCTCAAAGTTAAATGTCATCAAAATCTTGCACCAAATTTTTATGGACCATATCATATTATTCAACACATTGGTCAAGTGGTGTACAAATTAGTGCTCCTGTCACACTCCAAGATTCACTCAGTATTTCATGTCTCTTCTTTGAAGAAGTTCAGGGGTTAGAATTATCATGTTCAAACTACACTACCAAAACTAGATAAAGAAGGCTCCATTTGGATCCAACTAGAAGTAGTTTTGGACACTAGGGAGTTTCACCTACGTCACCACACTATCCATGATTTTTTTATTTAGTGGAATGATACCTCACCAAAATATGTTACTTGGGAACCATCAACAATTTTGTAGCAGTTTCCCCATCTCCAACATTGAGGACAATGTTGCTTTTGAAGGGGAGGGCATGTTAGGGTCCTACCCTAACCCCCCTACTTTTTCAATGTACAAGGCCATAAGGTCCATTAGATAGTTAGTGAGTAGTGACTTAATTAAGAATGACCATGTTTAATGAATAAAGGCTCTTAGGTGGTTGACTCTCATTAATAGTAGGACCACAAGTAGTTAGCTATATATACAGCAGTAAGCTATGTAATGTGTTGCCAAGAATTGTTATTGTATTTGGAGTTTTGATCTTGGCGGTTTCCCCCTTGAATAGGCAAGTGAACATATCTCTCTATTTTGAATATCTTTCATACAAGATATTTTTCTGGTTCTAGCTATTGTCTATTGCGTTTTTGTATGTTTTCTATGAATTTCTAGGTTTAAGTATATTACAAGAAGGCTAAAAAATTGGAATCCAATAATAAGGAAGACTGTTTATATTCATGATGTGATCTTCAAAGAATTTAAAATAACTCCCAAGCATGAATATGAGCCAAGATAAGGAGAACAAGAGAACATAGAATTTTTGAGCTGGAGATTGGCGAATTTGACTCAATAAATGAAGATGATTCAAATGAATGAAATGAAGAGTAGGAATAACAAACATTGGTCTTGAGGAGATTTGTTCAAGTAGGAAGGAAAACAAAAAGGTATAGTCCACCTATTTTTCATTCTTTTTTTCTTATCTATTATCCTAAAAATGTTAGAGAGGTAGTTGATTTTAAGGAGGGTAAACTCTAGATTAAGGCCCTGGTAGAATAAATGGAGGCCTTGGAAAAAAATGAGGAATGGGACTTGGTCAAGTTTCCTAATGGAAGGAAACTTGTTGGTATCAAATGGGTGTTCAAGAATAATCTCAATTAAAAGGGGAGAGTGGATAAGTACAAGGCTCACATAGTAGCAAAAGGATATTCCTAGGTGGAGGGAATTGAATTTGGTGAGATTTTCTCTCATGTTGCAAAACTGATTTAGAATTTTATTGTCTCTTGTTGTATTATTTGATATAGAAGTAGAATAAATGGATGTAAATGTAGTGTTCCTACATGGAGATATGAAAGAAGAAATCTACATGAAACAACTTGAAGGGTAAGAAGGAACCAATTTGCAAGATGAAAAAGTCATTATATGGCCTTAATCAATCCCTAAGAATGTGGTATCGAAAGTTTGACTGTTACATACTAGGATTGGGATTTGTGAGGCAAAGTTGATCACTACATGTGTATTCTAAGCAAGTTCATGGTCACTTTATTTGTGTAGTGGTGTATGTTGACGATATGTTGCTAATAGAAAACAACAAGGATATCATCAAAGAGGTCAAGTCTTAGTTATTCTCTAAGTTTTACATGAAGGATGTTGGTGCTATAAAATTTATTTTGGACATGGAGATTAAAAGAATTATGTGGATAGGAAACTTTGGTTAAAGTAGAGGAAGTATGTTGATATAATTTTTAAGAGATTTAATATGTGGGAAGGTAAATCAATCAAGGTTCATTTTCATATAGGTGTAAGGTTATCTACAAAATAGTGTCCCAGGATACAAGAAGATGTAGAGGGAATTTCCCATGTTACCTATGCTAGTGTTGTTGGTAGTTTGATGTATGGTGTGGTATATACTAGACCATATATTTCCCATGTAGTGGGATTTTTTAGTAGATATATATCAAAATCAGGGAAGGAGCACTAGATAGTTGGACATTCGGCCTTAAAGTATTTGTGTGGCTTTGTTGATGTAGACTAGGATATATATCTTGATCAGAAAATATATACAAGTGGTTATATGATTAACCCATTTGGTGGAGAAAATATATAGACCAATAAGAGACAGGACATAGTTTCACTTTCAAATACAGATTTCTAATGTGTATGGCTTTGTTGATGTAGACTAGGTTGGGGATCTTGACCAGAAAATATCTACAATTGGTTATGTGTTTAACCCATTTGGTATAGAAATCATTTGGATGAGCAAGAGATAGTATGTAGTTTCATTTTAAAATACATACTCATGAATACATGGAAACCACCCATGCAAGTAGAGAAATTGTATCGTTGCATAGATTGTGTTCAAGTATTGGGTTTGGAAATCAAGTTGTAAGGTTAGAATGCAACATTTAAAGTGCCATATGTCTGGCAAAGAACCTGTCTTATCATTCCAAGACAAATCAAATCTGTGTGTAGCACCACTCTGTGAGAGAGATGGTTGAAAATGAGAAGGTTGACACCTTTAATAATGTTGCAAACTCATTGATGAAGTTTGTTAGTATTGAAAAATTCTCTTGATGTAGAGAAGAAATGGGAATTCTTTCATGGAAACTCTGACCTTATAGATCCTAGACCCCCTATTTTGGAGAAAAAGCAACAAGTGGGAGAATGTTGGAGATGTGTTACATTCTTAGCATGAGGAATGTCCATTTTTTTTTCTATTTTTGGCACATTTTTGTGCTTTTCTAGCCAATGGTTTTTTGGCCTATTGTGATCTAGTCTTGGTTAAGGCATTAGGGTTGTAATATAATTTGGGAAAATATATTAGGGCTTCGAATGCGTTAAAAGACATAAACATTGTATTATGAACTATCAAGTTAATAGAGTGAAAATATATAGGTGCGGCTCTAAGTTAGGATGGTTTTCCTATATAAGGTTTTCCAAGGTAAATCTATATGTATTGTGTCTGCACCATTGTTTTTATTTCTATTTTTCTTATGAATCTATGTGTATTGCTTCACTTGCATAGGTTTAAAACATAGAATACCCACAATCCAAACCTAACTAAAAGATTATTTTGGTCTTCTAGTGGAAAATTGTTGGTTAGAATTAAGTTGTTGAGTTTAGAGCATTGAACGCTTGGGGTCATGAACAAAGCATAAATGATTAAGGTGTGGAAAGTGTGTGCAAAACTTATGTGAACAACTTAAACTAAAATGTTGAAAATGGAATAAATATTTTTTTAAAGGAAATGCCAAAGGAAACTGTGAAGGGAAATAAATGAAATTGACAAATACAAAAACAAATGAGTTATTTCTTTATCAAAGTATTTTCCTCAACTTTTTGACAAATTCAAATGTAATTAACAAAAAATGAAATCCAAATTAGTGCTAAAAATGAAAAGTGTTAAGCAACAGAAAGAACCCTAAAAGTAGTGAGTACTTAAACAAAAGGAATTTATTTACCTACCTACAATGTTACTATTATTTAGTTAGCAAAAACAACTTGAAGATGTCTGTAAAAACATGATGAATATGATTGATAATGACAACTACTGAATGAAAAAATCAAGAATACAAGAAATCAAGAGTGAGATTTTGGATAAAAATCTCCAATGGAGTCACCAATATATTGTGGTTAGTTTGTCGTATTAGACTGGAAAAAAATCTAACCTAGCTATTTTCTAAAACTATAAGATCCTCCAATAAAACCGAAGTGTAACTACCAAAATTAAGAAGGTAGAGAAACTACCAAGAGGTTAGAAATAAATAATAATGCACAAAAACAAGAACATAAGAGGAATGAGTATTTTTACCTTAGAAACCCTATATAGGCATCATACAATGGAGTTATTGAAACCTTTAAATAGGATTCATCGCATGCTAAAACCATGGGAAAATACCATGGGTTACCCAAAACAAGGGGCCCGTAAACCACCAATGGTAAACCCATTATTTACTAAATCAAAGTTACCCTAAATCATTTTTTAATAAGTCGGGATTAACCTATCATACCCCCTTTTAAACTTGACTTGGGGTAAGCACCACCCCCCCCCCACAACTTTTTAACTAGGTATCAGAATAAGAACATGCTCTACTCTTTAGTCTACCTAAATCTACATTATAATTTACATAGGTAACCCACCAAGCCAATGGTATGCATGCCTAAATAGTTCTTACAACATTATGCATGCCTAAATAGATCTTACAGCTCTATGCCTATTTAATTGTGATTAATTACAACTCCATGAAAAATTCTTATAAGAGTGTGATGTAGTGAAACATACACTTGATTCTGCACTTGCATCCATCTCTACTACAATGAACTGAATCAAACACTCCTTAACTAGGTACCTCATCCATTATATTACATGTGCTTCTTTAGTTAATGTTGCATATACTCCATAGACTTCTCTGGATTAGAACCATATCCACTCTCGTGAGGAGTCCAAGGTAACCTCGCATGTTGTAAATAGTAATAATAATACACAAAAACAAGCACATAAGAGGAACAACTTATTTTAACCCTAGAAACCCTATATAGAGAAAACCATCCATGACCAATTAGATATCTATTAGTCTTACCCATACTTTAAACATCTTACAATGGAGCTATTGAAACCTTTAAATAGCCTTCATCACATGCTAAAACCATGGGAAAATACCATAGGTTACCCAAAACAATGGGCTCATAAACTAAATCAAGGTTATCTTAAATCACATCTTAACAAGTCAAAATTTCTAAAAACAAAAGTTGTATGCACTGATTAAACAAAGAGGATGAAATAAATTACTTTGAAGATAGATAATAAACTTGAATTATGCCCAACTAACCCCCTTGTCTAGTACTAAGAGATCCTAAGTTGTGAATCAACAAAATTATGCCAAACTACCTCACAATGTCCTCAACGTGTATCCAAATCCCCCAACAATTAGCATATCACAACTTCCTCAAACTCCATTTAAATAATTCTATTCCCATTGCACCATTTCCCTTGCACAAATCTACTTGTCATACATGCAATTATCCTTTTTATTTAATAATGCAGTTTTTATTAGTTATTCCTTATTTCTTTTTATTTTATAATTAGCTTATTTAATATTATTTTATTACTATTATTATTGGTGTTACTATCCCAATGTTAGTTTTGAACCTTGTTATTATGTTGAGACATGAATAACTTTAAATTGGCCATCTTAAATAAGATATATCTTAAATGAGTAATGAATATTTTAAATAACAACTTATATAACATAGCCAAGACAAAGTTCATGATTATGATGCATGTCAATGTATGTTTTGATTGTTCTGCACCAAATTCCATGCATTTGACTCTTGAATCAAAACTACTTTCATTACTTCATACACATGGTTAACATACCATTTGACATAAATAGTTTATGGAGTAAACATGATGAGAAAACTTCAATATTTCAATCTAATCATTATAGCATGGGCCAGGAGATCACAATAATGTTCAAACAAGTATGTTTGAATGGTTTATGTAATTTTAACAAGAGTGGCGATCAAGGTGAAGTGCACCATCGATGCCTTGAAATTGAATATGAAAGAAAACATCGAAATTGAATATGAAAGAAAACATCTATGCACACCAAATAATTTCAAGCAACGACAATGAAGGATCTCAATCAAGTAGCAAGGTCAAAACATAGGAAACCATAGCTAATCAAGGAGATCACTTATAACTAGTTCAACCATATAGCAAGTCAAAGTCATTCAGTAAAAAATATTAAAGAAAATTAAGTACCGTTAGTTAAGCAATTAATAAAGCATCATTTTCATCCATTCATGTGTATCACAAGTAATAGGGTTAGATAAGTAAACCAATTTAATATCTTAAATCATTTTGTAATAACTTATTACATCCAAATATTGAGCCACAACTAAAATGAGCTGCAATTGATGAGGCCCTTTAAAACCTTTTCTAGGGGGTACAAGTCCTAGGAATTGGGATGAATTAAGGCCTCAACACTTGGTGATGCACTAGAAAAATCCAAAAATATTTGATAGAAATGATTGAGCTATGAATTGGAAGTGAAGATGACCCCATCTTCATTTCATGGAAGTCTAAAGAATGAAATATAAGTGGAAGTTTAAGATTTTCCCTTATGATGGACTTAATGATCACTCTAAAGAATTGGCTTGATGAAATCAACACATATACCAAAGGGAAATTTGATGAGAACTATTAAATTTAGCATGAACCAATGATTTGGATTACCACTATGATCTCAAAGGCTATTCGTGTTTTTGGGTGAAATATTTTCCCTAAGTATGGAATAGAATATCCTTCGGGTGTTTCTCCTTCCTTCAATCCTACATAGCCCCAATGGAGTAATTATGGCATTAGAGGCTTTGTTCCACTATTATCCAAGCATCCATGACCACAATTGAGATTGTCTACATCGCCCTCAATCTTAACTTCATTTCCCTATCTTTTTTTCATAATATGTTGCTTAGAAATTTACAAGCAGGGGGGAGTCGCAAACTCTTACAATCTTGATGAATTTGATCATGTTTTATTGGAATTTTCTCCCAATATTCTGCAACGTGTCTACCTTTTCCAACAACACTTTCTGATTCTCCACCATTTCTCTCACAAAATGGTAATGTACATAAATATTCTTTGTCTTTGAATGGTATACAGGATTATTTTCCAGGAAGATTGCACTTTGACTGTCACAATTCAACCTACATGTTGATGTTTAAACCCAACCTCTGAACACAATATCTACAAGCAATCCGCCCCTTTGCTTGCATCAAAAGCTGCCATGTATTCAATCTCCGTAGTCAACAATGCCACAATCGATTACCTCCTACTCATCCAACTCACTACCCCACCAAAAAAATTGAAAACACATCCATTGGTTGACCTTCTATAATCGAGATCTCCAGCCCAATCGGAGTAAAAAAACCTTGTACCTTTTTGTCTTGTCAATTTCAGGTTTTCCTTGATATCATATTGCATACTATGTTGTGCCACGCAAATACATGAATACTATCTTGATTGCAGTCCAATTCTCCTTCCCATGTGTTTACATGTACCTGCTCAACACTCCCACTACATGGGAAATATTAGGTTGAGTACAAACCATAGAATACACCAAACTACCTATTGCACTAGCATAGGGAAATGTGCCATGTACTCTATCTCTTCATGTGTCTTAGGACAATATTCAACAAATAATTTAACTCCTACATGAATAGGGACCTTAACCAGTTTTCAATCTTGCATGTTGAATCATTTCAGAACTGTCTCAACATATTTACTATGATTTAACCAAAGCCTTCTACTTACTTAATCTCTTTTAATTTCCATTCCAAGAATGAAATGAGTTGCATCAAGATCCTTCATGTTGAAATTGGAGGACAGCTACATTTTCACCTTCCTAATTAGATCCATGTTGTTTCTAACTAACAACATGTCATTGACATGAAAAATTACATACATAAAGTAATCACCTACATTCTTGTTGTACACATAGTGATCATCCTGACTTCTCACAAAACCCAGTTGTTGGGTATACATATCAAACTTCTAGTCCTACATTCTAGGTGATTGATTTAAACCATAAAGGGACTTATTGAGCTTGCAAATGATCTCCTTTTCCCCTTTCATTATAATCCTTCGAGTTTTCTCATATAAATTTCCTCTTCAATATCACCATGAAGAAATGTTGTCTTTGCATCCATCTATTCTATTTCAAGATTAAATGATGCAACTAAATACATTAGTACCCTCATGGAAGTTAACTTTGCAATAGAAGAGAAGCTCTCACCAAAATCAACTCCCTCAACTTGGGAATATCCCTTTGCTACTAGTTGAGCCTTGTACTACTTGACCTAACCTGCTGCATACATTTTTTCTTAAACACCCACTTACTGCTAACTGATTTCCTTCCATTTGGAAACATGATCAGATATCATGTTTCATTCTTTTGTAAGGAATCCATTTCTTCTTCCATGGCGCTTTTCCAGAGTTTACCCTATGTCAAGTTGATCGATTCCTTTACTAACCCGGGATCCATTTCTATGGCAGTTAGTGCAAAACCAGAGTGAAAATCTGTTGGTATATACCTTTCAAGTTTTTTCTTTGCTCGACCAGACCTCCTAACAACCTCTTCATCGAATTCAATCGACTCTTTTGAATTGTGAATTTCATCATTCCATTCAAACTCTAGCTTTTCAAGTTCATTTTATCTTTTATAATATTCAGTCCTAGAATTACCTCTGAATTCTGTAAAGATCACATCTCTACTATAACTGCCTTCCTTGTGACTGGATTCCACATCTTATATCCTTTCAATCCATCCACGTACCCAATGAAGATGCATTTCTCAGACTTGATGTTGAGTTTATTTCTTTTCTCTTTCATGACATGTACAAAGGCATCACACCCAAAGTCTCTGATATGTGCAAGAGAGGGCCTTTCCCCGGCCCATGCCTCATATGGAGTCTTGTCGACCAGATTTTTGCAATACCTACACCACTAAGCATGCTACTTTCTTGTTTCCATCAATGTTCTATTGATTCTTTCAACAACTCATTATGTTGAGGTGTGTATGGAGTTATGTTTCTTCGAGATATACCGTGATGTCTACAAAACTTGTCGAACTCCTTACTACATAATTCTCCTTTCTTATCAATCCTTAGAACCTTAATATTTCTACTAGTCTAGTTTTCTATAAGACTTTTGAACTCTTTAAACTTCTTGAAAACCTCATATTTCTTCCTCAGAAAGTACAACCATGTAATTCTGAGAAATCGTCTATGAAAGAGACATAATATTGGGATCCCCGTAGTGATGGGAACGTAATTGGTCCAAGCAAATCACTATCCATTAAGTTCATCATTTCCTTGTCCCTTGTATCCCCATATGGGTTGCACAACTCTATTTACCATAAATACAATGTTCAAATAAGTTTATTTCTAAAGAACAATCAGGGAGGCCTTCGGCCATACCTTTGTTCTGTATAGCATGAAGACCCTTCTCACAAATGTGTCCCATCCACTAATACCACAACATGGTTGAGTCGAATAGAAAATAATATATGTCATTGGATTCAGGAAAGACTATATTCGTACATCCATTGGTGTCTGTTCTTCCCAATAGCTTGTATAGTGTTCCATTCCAAACTCCTATCATCAGCCCTCACACCATTTTACACAAATATTTCTCAAATAAATACTACACACCTCCATTTCCCATATTACTAACAAATATCAGTTTTCGATCCAAACTTGGAATATGCAACACCCCTAGAATGGTTCCTCTCCTTCAATATTTTAGTAACAATCGAATTTTTCCTTGTCCAACAATCCTTGTCAATGAATTGTCTCCTAGAAGAACATCACCGTCGTCAAATTTCTCATATTCATAGAACCACTCTCTGCATGGTGTTATATGATATGATGCACCAAACTCAATCAACCAAGAGTCATGTATTTTTTGAGGTGAAATACACATATCATTTGTATTCTTGCGAACTCTTACCATCAGTCAACTGTGCTTACTTGGGCTCTTTGCTCCGTTTGAATTCCATCGAATTACATTCACTTATAATTCCCTACTTTACCACATTGCTAGGATTTTCTCATCGTCGAACCAAGGGATTTAGATCTAGTCTTAGATATACCATTCAACTTTGATTTTCTACCGACTATTTTTCCTTTTCCTTTGTCTACCAGTCGACCCCTCACTATCAAGGCATCGTGGGACGAACCTTCCATGTTCTTCCACCTCATCTCTTATGAAAGCATAGATGCAACCACATTATCAATATTTAATGTGATATTATTTCTTCTAATAGCCACAACCAGGATATCCCATGAGTCTAGAAAAGAACCAAATAGACTAATACATTTCTCCTCAGCTATAATTTTGATATCCACAGACAACAACTGACTTCCAACAATGTTGTAGGTGCTTCTTTCCTGATTTACTCCCACTCATCCTCGAAGGTATAGATTCTTTCAAAGAAACAACTTGTTAACCTTATATTTCGGCTAATATAAGTTTCCCAAATTATACCGTAGTTTCTTTGCAATGTCTTCTCCTAAGACATTCAGCAATACAAAATCTGCTAAGCAAATTTGAACAGTACTCCTTTCTTTTATGTCAAGTTTCTTCCAATCTTATAACATCCCTATCAATTTTTTTATGGGGATGATAGCATTCCAGTGCTCTCGATATACAAGTAGATCCTCCATTCTGAGCTTCCAAAGCTCAAAATTTTGTCCATTGAACTTTTCAATTTCTATCCTTGAATTGTTGGCCATTCTAACTATGAATCAATGTTCTAGAACTCCCACTAAAACTAGGCATTCTCCAAATACATGATCAAACTAAAACCCTTAGCAACAAAGGAATCCCTTTGATTCCAAATATAGATCTAATACCATGCTATGTATTTCAATACCTTTTAGATTGATTATGCATGATGATTCTTCTTTGTCACTATTTTCTTGAAAATACAAATGCACAAGGTGAAGGTTTCATTTTCCTTGATTATCATTCTCAACAGAAAGCACAACAATATATTTATCATCATATGCAAGGATAGTTGTCAATGCTTCCCCATTTTCAAAGGATGGTTGATTACTCCTTGCCTATGTTAAAAAAGTGATTAAATGAAGTTTGAACATGATTTGAACTCACATCACCCGTTGACCAAATGAGGAATGAATTTACCAAGTGGTATATCACGTTCATATTCCTTTTGCTGGAAATAATTATTTTCTAGAGCTTCATCTCCCAAGTCAAACTCAAAATTTAATGAAGGATAGAAAAAACATTTTCTAACAACATTATCATTCCAAAGAGAAAAAGTACATCAAATAACTCATTAATGTCATAACCTATGAGATGAAAATTTTTATCTTCTTGATTTGCATCCTCTAAAACATCATTAGAATCGAATGAACAATGATTGAAAACAATATATTTTAAGAAATAAACAGGTTTATTAAATAAATCATGAGTTTTATAACTCGTGTTGGAAATGACCACCCTCTTGATGTGCATCCTCTTGCTGCCAATTGCTCACAAAGTAGAGGAAGGTAAGCAATCACCATTGATTTTGATCTACTTCTCTTCATGTTGCACTTCATGAGACAACAGAATGTTTCCAAGAGCAACCAATACATGCTCACTACTGAGATGATTTCGAAATGTTAGTTTCATGTGTTGCTATCGTAATTCTCAATCACCTCCTCCAAAAAGATATTCTGGGCAACCTCGAATTGACAATAAATGGGAATCAAATGGCCATTATTAATTCTCACAAAATTCCAATCCACCATATTTACATGGCTTGTTGGCCCAAGAATACTTTTAAGTTGAAGATGATCTTCAAAAATCATGAAAAAAACCATTTGGCATCTGAGACTAATGGGTTTCCATAATGGAAATATCACCTTGTGTATTCAATGGGTGGAAATGATTCCTCTAATAATTGATTTTTTATTTCTAAAGGTAGATTGAATGTTGGTTTTTTATCCTCTTCAAATGATGGTAGCATTATAAGTCATTATTGTAAACAAGGGTCCATATGGTTAGAAATAGACAATGCAACCTTCGATACTTTCCCACCTTCACCTTTATTGAGAGATTGGGGGGAAGAGATAAATAACATGTTGGAAGGCACCATGTTACTTTCAAGCTTTGGTACACAATCAAACATAGAATACAACTATGGAGAATGCCTCTCTCTAAAAAATAGTGAGAAATGAGAATCATAGGAAGTGACATAAATCAACATGACAACAACTTCAAAAAGCCTCACATTCTCTAGAATATTAGGATAAAATTTACGATACCATCCATTGAATGTTGTTACACTTTCAAATTCACCCTTTCTCAAAGAACTAAAATCTATCAATAGTTGAAAAAGATATTATCTCTCTCTTGGCTTAAGAGGGAAGCGATCATGTAAGTTTTTCCAAGTGGAGATTGAACTAGATAACAAATATTTGAACCAAACTTGGGCTTCACTCTCCAAAAAATGCACAAACATCCACATAAAAACATCCTCTTGTTCAACAAGGAGATTGTCATTGAAATCTTGAAATCATTGACAATTCTTGGGCAATGTTGTGGGAAAATATGCACAAGAGGAGTGCAACACTCCCCACATGGGGTTAATCCTTTGAGGTTGTCAACAAAGCCTAGTGTTGTAGTACATAAATCAAATGTGATTGACTCCAAATTGATCCAACAAGCCCTTGTTAGTGATTCAAATAAAAATAAAAACAAAAACTTGAAATAAAACAAAGAGGGGTGAGAGGATGAAAACCACCACAAAGAGAAAATGCAAGAACCAATTTAGATTTCCCAATGGTCAAGATTGTTACAATAAGTGTCACCTAGAAGGTGTGGGATTCAAAAGGGAATCTAACAATCTCCCTTAGGGAGGTCCTTTTTGTCCACACTAAATGCTAGATAACTTGAGAGGGAATAATGAGAGAAACACTTTCCGCTTGAAGTAAGGTGGCAAGGGAGCTTGAAGAATGCTTCGAGGTATGGGAAGAGGTGAAAGAAGTTCCAACACAATTCCAACAACATAAAAATTCTTTAATTTCTCCTTACTAGATGCATGCCCATGGATTCCTTTTATAGGCCAAGAGGTAGCCGCAAGAAACAACTAGATCCAAATGTGAACCCATTAACTCCATGATTTGGCCCCAAACTACACAAAGGGGGGCTATTCAATGAATCCAAGTACATAGGGAGACCAAATTCGAATTCTTGGAGGTGATGGAGCCTTGATGGGCCTTCAATGCGCCATGGGTGGTTGTGTTCCCACTGTTTACGGCAGTCATGTATATTTTGAAGGAAAACCTGCATTGGTGTAGAACGGAGACAAAGTTGATAATACCTGTAGCGTGGCCTATCATAGGTGCAAGTGCGCTGCTTCTTTTTTTATTTTCTTTGGGAATTTTTTGGACTCATTTTGCTTTCTGGGTCTGATGAGGATGTCTTTGATGGGCCGCATGCTATATGCTGAAGACGTCTTACTGTAAGATTATCCAAAATGTCACATGTGTGCGAAATTTAGGCGTTAACAAATGTCCCCTAATGTATGAGGTTTGGGAGGTACTGTAGAGCCGAGAATGCATCATCATTTATTTTTGTGTGTTTTCCCATGTGCTTGGAATTTATGAAGCGAGTGTGGATGGAAGGTTCCCTTGGGGGAAGATTATTGGTAATAACTAGTGAATTTGTAACAAAGAATAGTGTTCTATACAAACGAGGCAGGCATATGTGAGAATCTGTCAAGATGACTATGAGAAGAGGAGACTAAGTGGTCAACTCAATACATTGGTGGCACATGGATGAAGGGGGATTCAATTCATGCAAGAGTAATTGAACCTGGAAATGTCGTTATAGGTGTCGAAGAAGTGGAACTATTGATGACCATGATAATCCCACAAGGGTGGTGGATCGGAATACCAGTGAGGTTGTTGAATGTAGGACCTCATTGAACTGCTGCTACCATGATTTGTAAAAGTGAACATTGCTACATTCAAAATGTACGACTCTCCCTAATGCAATAAATGTGTTTGTGTCGAGCATAGGAGATACCACTAAGTGAGGAAGCACTAATGACTCTCCCTACTTAGTTTGAGGTAATCCCTTCTGTTGATTGAAAGGGGCACCAAGGTACAACTGCAAATATTGTGACTCTCGGAATATGAGGGTTTGGTGTCGATGAGAGCTAAAGGACATGATAAGATGAGGGTCTTATCCTGAGAACCAAGATCATGTTGTAACCATGTGTAAGACTAACAAACATGATACAAGACTGGCTAGTAAGTGTGAGTCTCATAACTTCCTTTGATCGATGTCAACTTGGGGAGTAACCGATATAAATATTCTTTACATAAAGGGACAGAGTGTAACGGAGGGAGACAAACTATAGGTGAAGGGTTTTGCTAGGAATATGACGTTGAAGGTGATGGTGACTGAAAAAAATCATAATGATGGGGATAAGGAGACTCAAAGACGTCGATCAAAGGGAACTAGGGGTTTCTTCCAAAAAGAATAGTGGTGTTCCCATGGTTGTGAGTGGATTGGGGAACTGTTTGTACATAAAGAATAATTGGCGGGGTCCCCACAGTTTTGGGGGTGTCAGGGGACCAATTTGATGATGGGTGGTATTCCAACACTTTTGAGTGAATCGAGGAATCAATTTTGATGATGGGTGAAGTTCCCACAATTTTGAGTGAGTCAAGGAACCTTTTCCTTGATGATGTGAGGTGTTTTTTGCAAAACTTGAAGATGAGTGCCCCATGAATAAACGACCATAAAGATTGTTCCTACGGGAATAACTGAAATAGAATTGGTTGCTTCAAAGGGTGGGGGGGGCATTGTTATCTTCACGAGGGTGATTAGACAAAGAATATTTTCATATGGGAGATTTCCCATGGAGGTATGAGTGGTCAACTATGGTTCTTGATCGTAACATGTGCCGAGGAATCTAATAGTATCGACTGTTGAAGGTGGGGGAGTAAATGCACAACTATAAAATGATGATCTATGGGTTGATTTGTTCAAGTTGGATCAGATTCATCGGACTTGTGGGGGGTCGACTTCATGGGTGTCAATTTATGATGGGGATGAAATGGTGCATACACCCATGGGGAAAAGATGCTATCCTTAGTAGTGACATTGATGGCACATCAATACTAGGGATTAGTACCCTATGGTTATTAGTGGGAATATCTGGAAAATGCAATGCAAACAGAGGGACAATGTTGCCTATATGCCATTTTCGAGATGATACTTGTGATAGAAGTTTGTTTCCATTGTTGAGGGGTGGAGTCTTGTTCTTATAATGGAAAAACAAGAGGTAGTCAGTTCTTGGTCATTATCATGCACACAGGGTGCAAATACCCAAGTGTAATAAAGAACATGATAAAGGTATTGACGATGCAAAAATAATAACCAAAACATTGCACACCTATGGAGTGCGTAGGAGTTAATGATTGTGAAGGGAAGTGCTCAGACATAATTGCGGGAGTAATTGTTGTGGATATCTCAAAGTGTTGGTTACACCGGTGTGAACAATTCATCAAATGGAACTATGGTTTAGTCATGGTGATGGTTTGAAGATCAGGTCAAATCTATAAAAAGGGCAGGGCCCATTTTTCGAGGTCATTTGTACTTTGTTCATCTTGTGTGATCCGGAGCTATTTGCATTGATTCCAGGCAATTCAATCATTGTTTTTTCAAGCAACGAGAACTAGATAAACCTAAAAATTACCCCATTGATTTTGAGGTTAGTATTTATGGTCGAGAGTCTCTGAGGTTGTACGACCCTATTTAGTGTCCATAGGGGGATCGCGTGAAATTTCAAATTTTCCAGAGTTTTTGTGCAGGAAAATTCGGAATGGGGTGAGGTACACCACGCGTGATTTGGGAGAATCACATGCATTCAACATGTGTGGGAAATCAGTGATTTACACACGCCGTGCGGGGGAAAACAAGGCTTGGTCACGCGCTAGAGTAGCACAATTTTCTATTGGTCAGTTGTGTTGCAATCCTGGATGAGGAGACCAAGGCATGCATGACCTAAGACACATGGGGTACCTCATTACAGTTGTCCTTAGCGTGACTTTAACTTAGGGAGGTCGCGCTAGCAGCGGATGTTTTGCAGACATGGTCGCGCTAGTTGATGGTTAAGGCCATAGTTGGAATTAATGGGTGTCAAGAATAATATTAAGTTGATGGTTTTTGTGTTTCCAGGAGTTTCAGTGTGACTGAGATGGAACAAGGCGTCGAGTGGCAAGAGCACCACTATGACGATTTGGTGGGCGAGGTGGCCAAGGATTTAGTGGCCACTTGGACACTTTGAGATGAAGGGTTCTTGAAGTTCTTCAAGTGCCCCCTGCTCTGCTCTACATATTTTCTACTGCAAAGGATCATCGGGGTGTTAGTGATTCAAATCAAAATAAAAACAAAAACTTGAAATAACTTGAAATAAAACAAAGATGGGTGAGAGGATGAAAACCACCACAAAGAGAAAATGCAAGAACCAATTTAGATTTCCCAATGTTCAAGATTGTTACAATAAGTGTCACCTAGAAAGTGTGGGATTCAAAAGGGAAGCTAAAAATCTCCCTTAGGGAGGTCCTTTTTGTCCACACTAAATGCTAGATAACTTGAGAGGGAGCAATGAGAGAAACACTTGCCCCTTGAAGGAAGGTGGAAAAGGAGCTTGAAGAATGCTTCAAGGTATGGGAAGAGGTGGAAGAAGTTCCAAGACAATTCCAGCAACATAAACTTGCTCTAATTTCTCCTTACTAGATGCATGCCCATGGCTTCCTTTTATAGGCCAAGAGGTGGCCAAGAAACAACTAGATCCAAATGTTAACCCATTAACTCCATGACTTGGCCCCAAACTACACAAAGGGGGGCTATTCAATGAATCCAAGTACATAGGTAGACCAAATTCGAATTCTTGGAGGTGATGGAGCCTTGATGGGACTTCAATGCGCCGCAGGTGGTTGTGGTCCCACCATTTAAGAAAGTCATGTGTATTTTGAAGGAAAACCCGTGATGGTGTAGCGCAGAGACAAAGTTGATAATACTTGTAGTGTGGCCTATCATATGTGCAAGCGCGCTACTTTTGTTTTTTACTTTCTTTGGGAATTTTTTGGACTCACGTTGCTTTATGGATCTGATGAGGATGTCTTCGATGGGCTGCATGCTATATGTTGATGACATCTTACTGCAGTATTATCCAAAATGTCACATGTGTGCGAAATTAAGGCATTAACAAATGCCCCTTGATGTATGAGGCTTGGGAGGTACTGTTGAGCCGATAATGCACTATCATTTCTTTTTGTGTGTTTTCCCATGTGCTTGGAAGTTTTGAAGCAAGTGTGGATGGAAGGTTCCCTTGGGGGAATATTGTTGGTAATAACTAGTGAAGTTGTAACAAAGAATAGTGTTTTATAGAAATGACGTAGGCATACCCATGCTCGTGAGAATTTGTCAAGATGGCTACAAGAAGAGGAGACTAAGAGGTCAACTCAATATATTGATGGCACATGGATGAAGGGGGATTCAATCCATGCAAGCATAATTGAACTTGGAAATGTCGTTATAGGTGTCGAAGAAGTGGAACTATTGATGACCATGATAATCCCACAAGGGTGGGGGACCGGAATACCAGTGAGGTTGTTGAATGTAGGACCTCACTGAACTGGTGCTACGATGATTTGTAAATGTGAACATTGCTACCTTCAAAATGTACGATTCTCCCTAATGCAATATATGTGTTGGCATCGAGCATAGGAGAGACCACTAAGTGAGGGAGCACTAATGAATCTCTCTACCTAGAACGAGGTAATCCCTTTTGTTGATTGAAAGGGGCACCAAGGTACAACTACAACTATTGCAACTCTCAGAATATGAGGGTTTAGTGTCGATGAGAGCTAAAGCACTTGATAATATGAGGGTCTTATCTTGAGAACCAAGATTGTGTTGTAACCATGTGTAAGACTAACAGACATGATACAAGACTGGCTATTAAGCGTGCGGCTCATAAATTCCTTTGATCGATGTCAACTTGGGGAGTAACCGACAGAAACATTCTTCACATAAAGGGACAGAATGTAACAGAGGGAGACAATCTATAGATGAAGGGTTTTGTGAGGAACATGATGCTGAAGGTAATGGTGACTGACAAAACTCATAATGATGGGGATAAGGAGACTCGATGACATCGATCAAAGGCGACTAGGGGTTGCTTCCAAAAAGAATAGTGTTGTTCCCATGGTTGTGAGTGGATTGGGAAACTGTTTGTATGTAAAGAATAATCGGTGGGTCCCCACGGTTTTGGGGATGTCGGTGGACCAATTTGATGATGGGTGGGATTCCAACACTTTTGGGTGAATCGAGGAATCAATTTTGATGATGGGCGAAGTTTCCACAGTTTTGAGTGAGTCGAGGGATCTTTTCCTTGATGATGTGAGGTGTGTTTTTCAAAACTTGAAGATGAGTGCCCCATGAATCAATTCCGTGCAGATTGTTCCTACGAGAATAACTGAAATAGAATTGGTTGCTTCAAAGGGTGGGGGGCCCATTGTTGTCTTTGCGAGGGTGAAGAGATCAACAATATTTTCATATGAGATATTTATCATGGAGGTATGAGTGTTCAACTGCGGTTCTTGATCGTAACATGTGCCGAGGAATCTAATAGTATCGACTGTTGAAGGTGGGGGAGTAAATGTGCGACTATAAAATGATGATCTGTGGGTTGATTTGTTCAAGCTAGATCAGATTCCTTGGACTTGTTGGGGGTCAACTTGATGGGTTTCAAGTTATGTTGGGGATGCAATGGTGCATACACCCATGGGGGAAAGATGCTACCTTAGTAGTGACATTGATGGCACATCAATACTAGAGATAAGGACCATATGGTTATTATCTGGAATATCTGGGAAATGAAATGCATACAAAGGGACAGAGTTTCCTATATGTTAGTTTCGAGATGATACTTATGATAGAAGTATGTCACCATTGCTGAGGGGTGGAGTCTTGTTCTTATAATGGAAAAATAAGAGTTAGTCGGATCTTGGTCATTATCATGCACACAAGGTGCAAATACCCAAGTGTAATAAAGAACATGATAAAGGTATTTATGATGCAAAAACAATAACCAAAATGTTGCACACCTATGGAGTGAACATGAGTTAATGCTGTGAAGGGAAGTGCTCAGACATAATTGTGGGAGTAATTGTTCTGGAGATCTCAAAGTCCTGGTTACACTGGTGTGAACAGTTCGTCAAATGGAGCTACGGTTTGGTTGTGGCGATGGTTCGAAGATCGGGTCAAATCTCTATAAAAGGGGTGGGGCGCATTTTTTGAGATCATTTGTACTTTGTTCGTCCTATGTGATCTGGAGCTATTTGCATCGATTCTGATTCAATCATCATTTTTTTTAGTAGTGAGATCTAGATAAGCCTAAACCTTATCACATTGATTTTGAGGTTTGTGTTTATGGTCGAGAGTCTCTGAGGTTGTACGACCCTATTTAGTGTCTATAGGGGGATCACGTGCGATTTCGAGTTTTCCAGATTTTTCATGCGAGAAAATTCAGAATCAGGTGAGGTACACCACGCGTGATTCGGGATAACCACGTGCAGTCAACCATGTAGGAAATCAACGATTTCCACACATCATGCGGGTGAAAACAAGGCTTGGTTATGCGCTAGAGTAGCACAACTGTCTATTGGTCAGTTGCGCTGCAATCCTGGCTAAGGAGACCAAGGCATGCGTGACCTGAGTCATGTGGGGTACCTCATTACAGTTGTACGTAGTGTGACTTTCACTTAGGGAGGCCGCACTAGCAACACATGTTTTGCATACATAGTCGCACTAGTTGATGGCTAAGGCCATAGTTGGCATTAATGGGTGTCAAGAATAATATTAATATGATAGTTTTTTTGTTTGTGGGAGTTTGGGTGTGACCGATATGGCACACGTCGTTGAGTGGCAAGAGCGCCACTATGATGATTTGGTGGGTGATGTGGCCAAGGATTTAATTTCCATTTGGACACTTCGAGATGCATGGCTCTTGAAGTTCTTCAAGTGCCCCCTACTCTGCTCTACATATTTTCTACTGCAAAGGATCATCGACATTTGGGACCCTAACTGGGGGGTCTTCCGAGTGGGAGATAGGGATCTCAACATTATAGACCAAGATATTTATTTCCTGATGGGTATGTCTCGTCGTGGGGATATTGAGGTGGTCCGAACGCATATGGTTGAGGACCAGAGCATTATTGGGTTAGTAGACCGGTATTGCGGTGGGGATGCAACAGTGGTGAGCGCGAGATAGATCCTCATGAGTCATATTCAGAGCCGACCTTTCCGGACAATACCGATTTTTTTCCTATGAGTGTTGGGGGTATCTTCCCTACACAGGATTACTAGGGGATGTTTCCGTTGGTTGAGAGGGTCATAGCAGGGAACCAACTAGCCTGGAGGCACATGTTATTGAGGAGGTTGATGACACATCTAAGAGATGCCTGGTGGGGAGAGGAAAGAGGACATTTTGGTATGGTAGTGTGCTATTCTCATACTTTTTTGAGCATTTTCCCACATTGAGACCACAGGTGGTGGTGCCCGTGAGGGGGCCGCAGGAGTCCCAGATGATGTACTAGGTGTGAGTGATGCCCCATGCTGGTGGGGGAGAGATAGGCCATGTCTTCACCCCACACTATCTAGATGTATGGGATCATAGGATATGCACATGGAGAGGTATCCCTGGAGTGGCATGGACTATTGCGGTGACATAGAGTTACCAGTTTCAGATCATGGACCACACAGGTATGACATTTGGTTATGTATTTATGTGTTTATATAGCTATTTTTTGTACACAGTTTTTGGATTATGCACATATTTATCATGTATATGGGATACTAACTATGGATTCTTATCTATGATACATATGTGGAACCAGTTAGACCCCCACGGGTCGTAGGATGTCACCATGTGCAAGAGAAAGGAGTGGGACTAGCAGGAGGTGTTGGTGTCGCTGCTAGTGTAGAAGGTAGAGTTGTAGTTGGGGATGCTCTCGTAGGGGGATCAGTATTAGGCAATCATGTCATGGCGATCCTGTCTGACTTGGAGAGGAGGTTTGGGTCCATGACATAGGGCATTGAGGATGGGAAACTCTCTGATCTCGAGGATGACAAGATGCACCTGAATCTGCACCTGCCAGTAGATTTAGGGGATGGGTGGCGTCAAGTGATGCCACGATTAGCCATAGCAAGCCACGGGGATCGTGTGGCGCAGGGTGGACATTGTCCAGCTCTAGTATCTAAGGAGAGACCTCGCTAGAGACATAGACTTGCTCTGAGGGACCAGCTGGTATAGGTCTCCAGAGTAGCCGAGGATGAGCCAGAGGTAGTGCATCCATTGGCAATCTGTGGACCAGACCAGCCAAGGCCTTCGACTTAGATGCGAGTGTTTAGACACTCAATATTTTGTATAGGGAGTTGGGCCCCATTTTGTATATTTGTAGAGATTATTTTTGTATATGGCCCTTGAGGCCACATTTTGTACAGGACATACATTATTTTTTCGTGAAATAGATATAGATATCTATATATACCATTTGGGCAGCACATGTATGGTTTCTTGTGTGTATGTGATGTGTTGAAGTGTTAATATGTTGATGTGATGATGTTGATACTTATATGTGTATTTTGATGTTCTATATAATTGTAGCTACTTGCATATGATTTGTATGATGAACGACACACATATATACATGCTTTTGTTTGTGTATGCAGGGTCAGATAGATGGTTGGTGTGTCAGATGCCAGTCCAACACCTCATTTGTGACATGGTCCGCAAATGCATTGGATCTCCTGGGGACATGAGTGAACATGATGGTTTCAAACTGTCACACTAGGAGTCGCATCGCAAAATTTTTTGAAAGAGGAGCGAGTTTATGACCCGGAAGACATTATTGAGTTGAGAGAAAACTAACTGGGATTCTAGGTATACATGCATATGGTGTATGCCAAGGTGGATGGCATCACTTAAGAGAAGACATCATATTTTGCTTGGTTGTTTGTAAGTTCCCCCAGGTAAACTCCTCCATTGTGGTATAGATTTTGGGATGGGGTATAAATGGACCAAGCAGCAGATGCGAGATTCTTAATCGAAGGGATAAAAAATACTAAACATAGAATGCTACATTGCATAAATGGACAATGTAAAGGGTAAAAGGTGGTTTCACCCTTTTGGGGTGGGGACCTTTAAATGTTGGCACCTTGAGTTGTATCGAGGCGGTATCATGCTTGTCAGGAATGGGTGAGTATCCAACATTAAAGGGATATCCCCTACTGTTTTCAAGCACCAGGTGATGTCTACATACGATCTAGGTCTTTGTCGGAAGGTCATGAATCATCACTAGTAAGTAAATCGCCCAAAGATGATGCGATATCATTGGTATTCGGTAGAGGGGGGACAAATTCCTCAGTGAGTAAACCCTGTTGGAAAAATATGCACAAGAGGAGTGAAACACTTCCCACTTGGGGTTAAGACTTTGAGGTTTTCAACAAGGCCCAATATTGTAGTACAAAAAGCAAATGTGATTGACTCCAAATTGATCCTACAAGCCCTTGTTAGTGATTCAAAGAAAAATAAAAACAAAAACTTGAAACAACTTGAAATAAAACAAAGAGGGGTGAGAGGATGTAAACCACCATAAAGAGAAAATGAAAGAACCAATTTAGATTGCCCAAGGGTCAAGCTTGTTACAAGAAGTGTCACCTAGGAGGTGTGGGCTTCAAAGGGAAGCCAACAATCTCCCTTAGGGAGGTTTTTTTTCCACACTAAATGCTAGATAACTTGAGAGGGAGCAATGGGAGAAACACTTGCCCCTTGAAGGAAGGTGGAAAGGGAGCTTGAAGAATGCTTGGAGGTATGGGAAGAGGTGGAAGAAGTTCCAACACAATTTCAACAACATAACCTTGCTCTAATTTATCCTTACTAGATGCATGCCCATGGCTTCCTTTTAGAGGCCAAGAGGTGGCCAAGAAACAACTAGATCCAAGTGTGAACCCATTAACTCCATGATTTGGCCCCAAAGTACACAAGGGGGGTCATTCAATGAACCCTAGTACATAGGGAGACCAAATTCGAATTATTGGAGGTGATGAAGCCTTGATGAGCCTTCAATGCACCATGGGTGGTTGTGGTCCCACCCTTTTTTACAGTCGTGCAAATTTTGAAGGAAAACCCACACTGGTGTAGAGCCGAGACAAAGCTTATAATACATGCTATAGCGTGGCCCATCATAGGTGCAAGCGCACTACTTCTATTTTTTACTATCTTTGGGAATTTTTTGGACTCATGCTGCTTTCTGGAATTGATGAGGATGTCTTTGGTGGGTCGCATGCAATATGTTATTAACGCCTTACTGTAAGATTAGCCAAAATGTCACATGTGTGCTAAATCTAGGCATTAACAGGAAATTACCATTGAATTTTGAAAGATGTTTTAAGTTACCATTAGGCAGTGAATGAAGGGTCTTGGGAAAGACTAGGGGCTGGTACCTTACCACCATATAGGGATTTATAAAACTAAGTTGAATCGTGTGCATAATGGCAACTAGTGCAAAGGATGCCTCATGATTTCCAACATTAAAAGGTTTTGAACAAAAGGATTTAGGGTCAACAAAGAAATATGAAATACTTTATATTAAGAAATACTAACAACTTTTAGATTTAAATAAAAATGCAACTACAATAAGGGTATTTTCCATGATTTTTAACAAAATGGAAGCAAGTATTTTCAATGGGATTTAATAGACTATGCAAGATAAGATTAGAAACCCAACATGAATAGATGATGTCAATGAGGACCTAGTTGCCAAAAATATATAGGTTGATCTAAGCTTGGTCCCATTGTTGTGACATGGATGTGGAGTCGTCGGGTGAGATGCTTTTTCCTCAAGAGCCACTACTTGCTCACCACAAGTAGTAGGTAATTAGTAGTAATGGGAACAAGGCATCATTCCCCAATGGAGTCACTACTAACTTTCCATCAAAGTACAATTCTTCAATAATGTAAGGTGTTTCATATCATTGTCCACTAGATTAAACCCAACAAAAAAACGAAGCGTGGAGTCACCAATAGATTTGTCATTATATCCCAAGGAGAACTATCTCCTCAACAACAATGTTAGTTCTTATGTTGTCGCACAAGTTGTTCCCTTCTCTAATGAGGTCTCAATGTCAAGGCATAATGTGCAGGAGCACCTTCTCGTGTCACTCTAAGCATTTGATCCAATTCTTGGACCATATGGGACATACCCTCGATTTTACTTAAGTTATTATTCTTTCCTATCACACACAAAAAACTTGATCTATGAAGTTCTGACTCATTTTACTGCATAGGTAGGGTGGTGCATGATGTTGCCTCTATAATTTATTTAAAGCAAAACAAAATATTATGTGTTGTGGTTTTAGGGAATCACCAAAAATCCAACCAACAAGGGAATTTAATAGGTTTTAGCCATACAAATGACCTTCTAAACTATGATATACTTGACAAATAACTTGGATAAAACGAACAAACATATGCTAAGGAGGCTAAACTACTTTCCTAACAAGTATTCCTTAAATTGAAAACCAAATGGGTAAGGCAAGCATAGATCCATTAGTTTATTCAACACCATGAAAGATAGAAAATGGAGAGGGAAATATTAATAACATGCTTGAATCTATTATTTCACAAGTAGGCAACAATCTTAGTTCTAATTACAAAATAAAACAAACATTCCATTTAGAAAATAATCGCTCCAATGATGGGGACTATATAGTCTCAAATCTGAAACAACCATTTATTTAAGACAACCATGGCACCAAAGGGAACTATAAAATATCAATATTGGCCCTAATTGCATCCCTTTCATAGTCTATTACTAACATAATACTTATAGTGAGAAAGAGAATGAAAGTAGAGAAGTAGAAGAAAAATGCTACTTGTTGCAAAAATAGGTTGTTCTAGGCATATCTTTAGTTGTTGATGGCCTATTGACTCTATTCAGCCTTCTTCTGCTACTATTTTGAACCTCCGATCTTTGTAAATGAGAAAACCATTTCTATTATGCACTATTAGGAAAGAAACGTGAGTACAAAAGTTCGGTAACCATTTTATTTCTCCACCAATGAAAATGCTTCTCTTCCACCTTTGTCAAATTCAATTAAAATAATATATTTTTAACACTATCAAATTCATGGCCAAATTTAGGACTGATTTGATATTGTTATAGTTTCTTTTTTTTACTATAACAATAACAACTTTCTTGACAATCACATGGAAGTTTTGATACATTGTATATCCAAAGTAGCTTCAAGTCTGGCATTTTCCAAGCCAAATACAACAATCTTCAGTGAAAAAGAATCACAGTGATGGAAGAATGAGTTGGTTTGATATTCTTTTGGCCTTATTTGGCTTTCACGGTATAGCAACTCTTGTAATGGACGAGAATAAAACCCAACACCTCCTTTTGCCTGTTATAAAATTCCATTAGTATTTTTTATAACTACTTTAAATCTGATATAAGCCACTTTGAATTTATCACTGAAAACCCATTTTAGTTTCATAATAAAATATTACTTTATGAAACTGTTGAGTAAAATATTTTGGTGGAGGGATAGTGGCTTAAAACCTAAACCTTTTTCTTCTCTTATAAAATAAATTTTTGACTTTTATACTGTTGTAAAGTTGTTCCATAGAAAAACTGACTTTATCCTTCAATACTTTATGAAAAGTATTAATATAAAGCCCATGAAAACTTTAAACTTTACTTCATTCAAGTTCAAAAATTGGCTCTTGAGTCAAAAGCATATTAAACGGAGTATAGATATATATATATACCATTTGGGCAGCACATGTATGGTTTCTTGTATGTATGTGATGTGTTGATGTGTTAATATGTTGATGTGATGATGTTGATACTTATATGTGTATTTTGATGTTCTATATGCGTAATTGTAGGTACTTGCATATGATTTGTATGATGGACAACACACATATATATATGCTTTTGTTTGTGTATGCAGGGTCAGATAGATGGTTGGTGTGTCGGATGCCAGTCCAACACCTCATTTGTGACATGGTCCACAAATGCATTGGATCTCCTGGGGACATGAGTGAACATGATGGTTTCAAACTGTCGCACTAGGAGTCGCATCGCAAAAATTTTCGAAAGAGGAGCGAGTTTATGACCCGGAAGACATTATTGAACTGAGAGAAAACTAACTGGGATTCTAGGTATACATGCATATGGTGTATGCCAAGGTGGATGGCATCGCTTAAGAGACCAATGACAACATCATATTTTGCTTGGTTGTTTGTAAGTTGCCCCAAGTAAACTCCTCCATTGTGGTATAGATTTTGGTATGGGGTATAAATGGACCAAGCAGCAGATGCGAGATTCTTAATCGAAGGGATAAAAAATACTAAACATAGAATGCTACATTGCATAAATGGACAATGTAAAGGGTAAAAGGTGGTTTCACCCTTTTGGGGTGGGGACCTTTAAATGTTGGCACCTTGAGTTGTATCGAGGCGGTAGCATGCTTGTCAGGAATGGGTGAGTATCCAACATTAAAGGGATATCCCCTAGTGTTTTCAACCACCAGGCGATGTCTACATACGATCTAGGTCTTTGTCGGAAGGTCATGAATCATCACTAGTAAGTAAATCGCCCAAAGATGATGCAATATCATTGGTATTCGGTAGAGTGGGGACAAATTCCTCAGTGAGTAAACCCAACAAGCTATTTGCTGGAACCAGTATGTATATGCCCTTAAACAGGACGGTATCTCCTTTACAAATGATGATGACACTCTTTGCTGGGGGCTGAATCCGGTGGATGGCAAATTGACGGCACAGCTGGCCTATTCTTACCTGATGAAGGTTGAATTTGGTGTGGTCGGAAATCTGAGTTTTTCTAAGTTTTGGAAGCTGAATTGTGGTCCAAAAATCCTCTGTTTCGTTTGGTTAGTATTAAACAACAGAGTCCTCACTTAGAGTAATATCTGCAAACGAGGCTTTCAGGGGCCAGGGATATGTGTCTTGTGCAGGAATGCGGTGGAAGATGTGAACCATATTTTTGGGGGTTGTATTTTCTTTAGAACTCTCTGGTCTGAACTCCAAGCGGCTTTGGGATTCCATTTCCCCTGGTTGAGTCTTCCTCCTTCGCTGTTCTTTGAGAAGTGGCTTGGGGCGCATGATTTTGATCCGGCACTCATTTGCGTTACCTGGTGGGAGCTATGGAAAGCTCGTAACGATATTATCTTTAGGGATGACCATATACCGTGCTCCTCTCTTACGGCTCGCATAGCAGGGTACTTTAACAATTATCAGCCTCCTTTAAATCGTAGATCGAGAAGGATTATTCAGCATATGGAGGGAGCGTTCGATCTCCCCATTGGCTATTTCGATGGGGCGGCCCAGCAGGGTCATTGTGGCTCTGGAGGTGTGTTAAAACATAATCCTGGTATCTGCTTCCATCTTCGGTTGAGCGCTGGCAGGGAACCAATACACGTTCCGAACTTTTAGCTCTCTGGAGCTTTCTTTTCTTTGCTCAATCTTTGGGTTTATCCAGGGTTACTATTTTTGGCGATTCACAGGTAATTATCAATTGGGCCAAGGGAGAGCACAACTTGACTTCGTTACCACTCTATGGGTGGATGAATCGTGTGCTTTCCCTAATGGATGGATTTACTGATATCTCCTTTCATCACATTTATCGCGAATATAATGGAGAGGCTGATAAGCTCTGTAAATTGGCCTTGGGAGAGATGGATGGATCTATCCATGTCCTGAAATTATGTGATGGTATTCCTTCTTAGACGTTCTGCCTGTCATATGACTAAGGTTTGGTATTTGGTATTTGTAGGTCTTTGGACTATGTTATGGAGGCTATTGGCTGGTTGTTGGTATTTCTGAATAGTTCCATTTATGTTAGACTGTGGATAGAGCAACAGTGGATACTGCTGTTTTGTTTGTATTGGCTTCTTGCTGTACTGTATCTCAGGATACAACTTTTATCAATAAAAGTTGTCTTTTTCGTATGAAAAAAAAAATACATTGTACCCCCTTACCAATAAACCTCAGATGATGAGGCCATCAAGGCCACATTATAAGGTATTCATTTTTCCTCATATTAAGAACATTTCCCATCTATTCCACCATATTTCATACCTTGATTTAATATGATTTATGCAGCTTACCTTTATACGTTTTCTTTTTAGTGGTGACGGCCCATCATGCCACGTTGGAAGGACGTGGGATATATATATGTATATAAATGCCTTAAGCCTATGCTTTCCTATGTCGTCCTTGTTAGACCTCATGTTACATGTTACTTTACATATATTGTATGACTTACACCTATGCATTAGATGACCATTGGAAGTGGCACGTAATTAACGTATTAAAATGACCACCACATAGTTCATGGAACTAAATCCCTATCAATTGAAGCTTATCCATCAAATTGAAAAGAATCAATGGAGTTAACCTCGCTAGATTCCCTTTGGTCAAGGTTCCTATCACAGGTCTAAAGATCCAACCCGAAAGCATGAAGCTTTGTCCCTCTCTTTAGATCGTATGGCATTACTGGAGATCATTTCCCGATATTGAGACCATCCTAGTCTAGGAGCTTGGCAAACTATGCCTCTCTAAACACACAGTTATTCTTGTTCACATTTAACTTAGTCAATTATTATGTTCAATTATAACCAAGTTACATTTAACATCAAGAACCCACACAAGAGACAAGAACAAGTTTTCAAGCAACGCCTCAATGGGGCATGTCGAATATCCACTATAGAAGGGAATGTAAAAAGTACAAGTACA
Organism: Larix kaempferi; assembly: GCA_027924585.1. Taxonomy (NCBI): domain Eukaryota; kingdom Viridiplantae; phylum Streptophyta; class Pinopsida; order Pinales; family Pinaceae; genus Larix; species Larix kaempferi. The sequence goes on along the minus strand of BSBM01000767.1, from coordinate 9,631,241 downwards.
ACAGATTTGGGAGCACCCACAGGTAGCTTCTTGTGAGAATGCCAATCGGAAACTTCTTAGAAACCCCAAGAATAAAACTTCCCTTTTGAACATCTTCTTCTTGCCCCGAAGGTTTCTCCTTGTAGCACCCACAGGTCTGCCTCCTGCGGCATATGTTCACCCTTTGCCCAAATTCACTCCAGTCTAGCAGCATTTAGTCGTGCACTTTCTGTCGAGATGCACCCTCCTACATAGGTGCAATTTCCACTGACTTGTGCTCGTTGCTACACACCTTACTGTGCCAAGTCCGAATTCTTCCTTGGTTGAATCCTCTTTGCATCCACTCCTTCTCTTATTTATATGTGTTCAAGTGTGCTTTCATGGGTCGCGCCTATTCCTTTGGATCCAACTTTCTACCAGAGTGTTGATTGGTGTGCACGCTTGCTGGTTTGGGATCCTCCCAAACAGCTTCACCAAAGTCACACCAACTCTTTTCAACTTTGCCGACACTCATTCCCACACTTAGCTTGGACACACTCTCTTGTCAATGGAGCGTGTTATTTTCCTTCTGAGTGAGTCATGCTCCCAGGATTCTCCCGCCGAGCTTCCAACCCATTCTACCTAGCACGTGCCCACATATTTTGCTTGTTGAATCTCTTTGTCATGCTATTAGGGCCTTCTGCCCACCAAGGTGTCTAGGTGTGGTGTCACCCACCATGGGTGTCTCACCACATGTGTCCCAGCTCCTGGATTTCGTCGGCCAATCCTTGGGGTTTTTTAATCAGGTCACTTTCCATGTGCTCCCGTCATCACTTCTTTGTCTAAGCCCACTCGTCAAGACTACAAAATTCTATCTATGGGTGGGGTGATGGCCAAGGCTCCCTCCTCACTAAGGTTGTGATATCCTTCCCCACTTCAAGTTGTTTTTTCCCTCAGAAACGTCTCCAAGATGCTTGCTTCTCTCATAAACTTGTCTGCTAATGTTGATGTTGCCACCTGTTGTCACAACTGAGTCTTCTAAAGGATCCTCCTCGAAATTGTCTAGACGCTACACCTTTCCAACCTATCGTTGCCTCAATACTCATCCAGCTTGGTCACACACCCATTCGATGTTAACCCCCCATGTGTCGAATTGGTTTGGTAGTTAATCCAACCATCACGCTCAACTCCATGAGAATGAAATTCCTTGTTCCCAAAACTGTGTTTTCCTTCTGCACTTCAGTTTGCCTCGTGCAATCCTACCAGACCCAAGCAAAGTCATCACCTTTTCCTACTTATTATTGAGTTTCCTTCTACAGTTCAACTCATATCCACAACACCACTTCATGGTTTGTCCACATGTATTTTGCATCTCTTAGCTGAAATTTTCTCAGGCACCCATGGCCTCACTGCCTGTGCTAAAGGTAGTGAGTCGGTTTGCTCACTTTCACAATGGGAAAAATGGTAAGTGGCACCCAATGCCAGCACCTCCAAATCTATCGATAGTCCACCCATCTAACTTGTGCATGTATCTCAAGTAACTCAGGGCCACTTCTTCTCCTGAAGAGCTGCAACCCAACTCTTCCAATCGGGTCACGGTTAGCTCATATTATGAGATCCCAAAAGCCAACTCACATAAGTCTACCGCATGGTTCACATGGTGGCTTGCACCTCCCACTTATGCATCTGAACAGGGGTCTTGCACCTCCATCATTGCCAAAGATGTCTCGACCACCTTGACATGTTGTTTCCTCCTATCAGCTCAACGTTTTTTTGACTTGCTCGTCCCCTCAAAAGGTGGTTGATTCATGCCAACATCCCCCTCATTGTGCTGCTAGCTCTCCAAAACAAGTTTCTCATCATGTCAGTCATCGCAATGTTGAAGAGTGCCCAAGGTGGTTTCAACTTCCTTAGTCTTCCCTTCACTCGACTCATCGTGCTACACGCAAGACTTTATTTCCAAGTATTAATGTAGGATTCCCTCTATATCAATCGAACTGCAACCCACTTCCCTTAGTCTATCGGGCATTAGTTGGGACCCAGAAATCCCAATAGTGAATGCGTAAAATTCCATGATGTCTGTGATGTCACGATTTAGGAAGTCTCCACTTCCACTCTCACCCTAATCTGCCATCACAACCATCAGAGGCACTTAAGTCATCTTGGTTTCCTTCACATCTGCCACCAAGTATTCTACCCATTGTTCACACTATCAAGCAAATGCCTCATCTCACTGCCCTGCCTCAAGACTTTGGTCGTCTTCTTTCCCAAGTGAATCCACTTCTTGGGTTGCTTCAATGTTGTCACTTGGTTCGCAAGCTGTCTCATTAGGAGTGCTCTCTTTCACGACCTCTGCCACCATAGTTGGTGCAATCTCTATCTTGTCTCCAACACGCTGTGTATGGTCACCCAAAAGGTGAAACTATTAGATCTTCTTTGCCACTGAATTTGCTCAAATATCTAACACTACCAAGAGATCAACACTCTCTCCTACATCGAAGGTCTCTCTGCTCGAACCCTCTACTTGTAGATGTCTTGTGACGCTATGAGTTATGTATCCTGGCACCTCTACTGTCTCAACCAGTCGCGTGGAAGACATCCTAGGAAAGCACCCCAACTTCCTTCTCATCATCATCGACAAACTCTAAGTCTCGGTTTCACCCAAGAACACCAAATTGTTCATGTAGGGCACAAGTACTGCCTTGGAAAACATCATGAAGTCTTGGCCCAAGACAACCAAATGGTCATCCAATGGAACCACCACCAAGTCTAATCTGTCGTACTAGTCTCCAACCCTCAATATTGGAGTTGCACAAACCATCCCGGCTACTAAATTCATTGCTAAGTTCATCATTTTGAACATGGACTCACTGCCCTCAATCTCACTATGAAGTCCCATCGAGGTTCTATTGCTAATGAAACTATGGGTGGCATCGATGTCCACCAAAATATCAACCCTCAACCCACTAATCATCACGTTCACAAAACAAAGTCCCTACTGGTCTATGTCCTGCGATTTGTCTTGACCTTCCGTCAACTTTCCTAGACATGTTGTCAAGGATTCAATTGCTTCCAATACTTCTCCCGAAGGTCACTGCACTTGGGCTTCTCCCACATCTGCTAGCTTCATCCTGGTTGGTCACCCTTGGACTTCTTCCAAGCATGCTTCCAATTGTGGCTTCATAAGACAAGTGATTGCGAAGTGGTTTCCTTCGCAAAGAAAACAACCCATCTTCAGACCTTTCTTAATGGATGGTCCCAGCTACGAAGTCGTCTTCTTTTGGGTGTCGTCCACTACACTGAGCGACCCCAATCTAGGTAACTCCCAAGTCTTCACTTGGTCTATTATCGCACGGAACTATTGAATCCAATCCTCCCTTTGCAAGCTAACTTGTTCAACCTTTGCCTCATGTTCCTGGAACAACTATTGCATCTTGTAGTCCCACCATTCCAAGATTTTTGTCGCAGCTTCCCGAGACCAGGGAAAATGTTAATAACCCTCCATAAAATTATATATATAATAATTAGGTGAATCCTCTTGATAAGTGTAACACCCACAACCTCTGAATAGCCTTTTGAGATGTGGGGCATAGAATTTTTTTTCCAATACCTAGTCTAATCAACCCAAAACGTTAGCCACAATGCTTCTTGTATCATTAACATCAAGCACATTCCCATCAAATTTTATTCCAACATACATAAATATACAAATCACTTCAAAGGGTTTATCATGTAATGGTTCAAGACTTCTAATCCAATGGATATCAAATATTTATATATAATGATTTATGATCTATTTGATTTACCATCCATCTAGTCTTTTTCGTTGACCTCATTAAACTTAGTCAAATAATATTAATTCTTGCTCATTATTGTACCTAACCATTGAGACATGTGGAGTATATTTAACTCATGACTTATAATTCCAAACCAACACTTACTTGGTATGTTACATTCACTTAAAGATATTCGTTATATTGAAGGAGTACAAGTTCCCTATAATCCTAGTATGAGGATTCCAAACCTAGTAGTTAACTTTATATGAACACATGATCAACGTTAACTCTATTTGGCTTATGTACAAAGCAGGTACATCTTTCCTTACCTACTTACTTTTCAGTGGTGAAGTAATAATCATATAGAAATAAAACCATACTCTCATTTATACAAAGTTCAACTTAATAAATCATAACATGGCGAAGTCAATGCTCTAATTAACTACATATTATACATCACTAAAGACTTCAACGTAGTTTAGCATGACAAGTTTATATTAAAATACTACTTCCTATTTTTATTAAGCCTCATGCATATCATTCTTTGCACACAATTATCGACCCGAGATAATACTATTTATTACTACTCTAGCTTAAATATTTACGAGATGAAAGACATATTAAGTTACGAGATGAAAGACATATATGTACTTGAAAAGATTTCATCAACTCAACAACACAAGGATAATAGATCTTAACACATTTTGACAATAACATTATGTTAACAAAATATTTATTTGAATTTATATAAATTTGTGTGACTGTAGGCATGATTGCAACTTTTCACCCAACCATAGTACTTTGTTCGACGTACATTTTCCTACCAAAAAACCACCTTTGAATTGAGCGACAAATCCACTAGATAAAAAAATCTATTTATGAGTTCTCCTACTTACTCATTCCTCAATGAACTGAGTCTAGTCCTTAATTCCTCAACCAACCTATACTTCTTGTTCAGTTGTTTATGACGAGACACAAGAACTTGGGCTATGCCCTTTCTACAAATGCACCTATTTAATTATCTATATAGGTATATATATATAGATATGTATCGAATGGAATATATAAGAACAAAACATATGTTTATGAGTTCGAGTTCCCACTAACGAAGATTTTGGAGCTTCACAGCATCCTTGTAAGATTAAATATATGTATAACCATATATAACACAATTTGAGCACATGATATAAACTCAGATGCATAAGAGCGGCTGCTATGAAGACGTTTCTGCTGAACTTAAAACACAGTATAAATATAATACCTTTTGGGCATATATATATACTTAGACGCAAGCAGAACATAATTACAGTTTGAACATATGTATATATAATTAACTCAGGCACTTGGGATCTACTGTGATGGAGCCATCTATAACTTGAACAGAGTATTTTTCTTATACAGTTTGAACATATCTATTACTGACTCGGATGCATGAGATCGGGTGCGATGGAGCCATCTCTTCTCAAATTGACCACAATACTTTTCCAATACAGTTTGAACATATCTATAATTAGCTCAGATGCATGAGATCGGTTGTGATGGAGTCGTCTCTGCTCAAATTGATCACAATACTTTTCTAATACAGTTTGAACATATCTATTACTGACTTGGATGTATGAGATCTGCTGCGATGGAGTCATCTCTGCATTTCTTATAACATAGTATAATGTATAATTGTTGGTAGCCATCGGGATCGAGCCCTCTCTCGAGACCGTCCCTTATAATGTATAAGTGTTGGCAGCCATCGGAATCGAACCCTCTCTCGAGGTAGTCCCTTATAATGTAGAAGTGTTGGAAGCCATCGGGATCGAGCCCTCTCTCAAGGCCATCCCTTATAATGTATAAGTGTTGGCAGTCATCGGGATCAAGCCCTCTCTCGAGGCCTTTCCTCTCCCCAATCACATTTATTATGATAGAAGTGCACTATATATCCATATAAAAAAAAATCACATTGTTATCTACCAACACATGCAATCATAAACAATCAAAAACCAAAATCACATTGTTATCTACCAACGCATGCAATCATAAACAACCAAATCCAAGGGCTATGCCCTCTTCAGACAGAAGGCAAACGATACTAAGCAAGACCAATACACTTCCCAAAAAGGTCTGTGCCATATGCAATTTTAACATGTCAATCCAAAGGCTGCGCCCTCTTCATATTGACTTCCGAAAGGGTCTGTGCCATGTGACATTGCAGTGCGTCAATCCTAGGTTGCGCCCTCTTCATAGCGACTTTCAGAAGGGTCTGCGCCATGTGACATTGCAGTGCATCAATCCTAGGCTGCTCCCTCTTCATAGTGACTTTCAGAAGGGTCTGCGCAATGTGACATTGCAGTGCGTCCATCCTAGGTTGCGCCCTCTTCATAGTGACTTTCAGAAGGGTCTACGCCATGTGACATTGCAGTGCGCCCTACGTTGTGCCCTCTTCATAGCGACTTTCAGAAGGGTCTGCGCCATCTGACTTTGCAGCCTATCAATCCCAGTGTAATGTCCCTTAAAAAATTCACTATTAAAAAAAAATTATGTATGGGTCTTTCATTGTATAAATCGGTCAAAATGATTCTTTTAAATTAACTTCATCACTGAGAAGTGAGTTGGTGAGTTTTTATTGATCCTTTGGTCTGTCTATCCGGAATGTGTTCTATGTTGGTTGCTTATGATAATTCTTAATCTTATAGCTGATGACTGTCTGATTGCTTGTATGAATATTTTGAGTATCGTATGGTTTTCGTTTGTATGATGAGGTTTCTCTCTTAAGATCTGAAAACTTATTCTTCAGTTGAGCCTAGCTTACTTAGCTTTTTAAAGCTAATGCATTTGTTGTTAATATTTCTTTGCAAGTCTGAAATGCTTGGCTCATTATCCAGTATGCAAACCCTAAGCTAAAGGGTGGTGCAAAACTATTGGCAAATCTCACTACCATGTAATAACTCCCTTCATCTCCTATACTTCTCCTATATGGTAAAATTTACATGATCTACGATTTCCTAAGTGATAAACCCTATATATTACTATTACCATGCATACTCTAAAACCCTATATTCCTATGCTAAATGTTTATATCCTAAGTCATTGTAATGAAGTTCTGGTCTTTAATGCTCTGGTTTGGAAAGTTGTTGAAATATTAAATGTTGCCATGTGATGGGCACGATTCTTGGTTCCACGTAGGTTAGGCACCTCCCGTCTGCTCTTCATCGCGGTAAGGGTTCTCTTATGCAGTTATTTCCTTCATTGAAGTTCTAATTTGAAGGAGCGGGAATCCTTGGGCTTTTCCTCTGCGTTTCTTGCTTGAACCATGATGGTATTTCGCTTCTCTGGTTTGAGTGAGTTCGCTCTTGTTGTTTTATGGTATGCATCATGTGGCACTCAGAAATGTTGGTATGCATGAATTGCTTTCCTCTGTATTCGCTGGCTATGGTGGAAATCGCATTCACAGGTTTGGAGATGCTATGGTGGAAAATCTCAGGTAATGTTTGTTGTAGAAAACGTTGCTATCTTCTTTGTGAATGTTTTGACCCTATAGAGAAATTACAGGTGTCTAATGGCTTTTATTTCGCTGGTGTCAGTCGCAGATGTGAGGAGGTAGCTCAAATGGAGTCCCGCGCTGGGTTTTGGGCAGAGCTCAAAGCCCTAGTAAGCTTGTGCTCCTGTGGTTAAGGTTTCTCTAAAAAGAGGAATTGTTGTGCTGGCTCTAGTTGGTTTATTATTAAAGCATTTTTCCTCTGTGGAGTGACAAGGGGTTTGGGCATTTGTTTTTTTTTATGTTGGGCGTTTTCTATTGTACAAAGTCTTTGTTTCCTTATGGGAGGACTCTTCGCCATATATTAAAGGTTCAGGGTCTTTTCATCCTATTATTTTTCATGTACATGAACCCTAAGCCTGGGAAGGCATTTCTATGTCTGTAATGTTTAAATGTATGAAAATGTGAACTGGTGATGCCTACCTCTTTGCCTTCAGGCTTGTATAAACTTTTCAGCTCTGTATATTCTATACTGCATTTTCTTCTTGGACTTTATGTGTAATGGATGTTTAATATCTATTTTGGAAATTGAAATGTAATTCTCTGTTTATATAATGGATTCTCTGTTTGATCTATAATTGTGTATGATGCTCTGTTTCTGAAGAATAAAAGTCTTGGTTTATGGTTTTGGGTTTGCTAGTTATTCTTTCACTTGGGCGTTTTTTGTCTACAGTCGAACTCTTTCTCATGTAAGTTGTTTCACTAGTGTAGGGTTGAGCTCTATCAAAAGCGAAGCTCTGCTAGTAGTGAATCCTTTACCGGATTCGATCCCTGGGTTGGGTGAGTTTATGAGCTTGTTGGTTGGTTAGATGGCTACGCTTTGTGGGGAAAGCCCTTCTCTGGTCATGGCTTTTGAATGTCTTCATTTTTTTGATGGTTGGGAATATTTAGGGTTAAAAGGAAAAATACACAGACCTTCGGTCTGTTGTAGCATTAATGATTTGAACCATTCGTTGGAGATTTGATTTATGAGAAATCGTGTTCTCTTTTGATGATTAGGCGTGTTGAGTTCTAGGATGAGGGTCATGTTTGGCACTAGGATAGTTAGCGTTTAAGTTTTTGGTTTGCAAATCTATATTCGGTAAAAGAAATAACAAAGTTTTGATTATCGTGGATGTAAAATAGTTTAATGCATGACGAAAGTAATTTAGCTATGATACTTCATGATACTCTGTTTTTGTGTAGATCGTTAAGAAATGTCATGCATTGTGTTGTTCATAAAATAAGAAAATTATGGTGGGGTTTGGAAAGAGGGTTCGTGATAGGCTTAGATTTCTAAAGTAGGATGATGCTCGGTTTTAAGAAAAACCCCATGGGTCATGACTAATAATTATGTCAATGACCACACACTTAACCAGAAGAATGATATATACATAGAATTTGTAGAATGTTAATTTAATAATTATACCTAGAATTTAACAGCAGTTTCTTTCATGAATAATGATAAAAATACTAGCTACGAATTTATGATGAGATGCAAAGCATAGATGCAGATTGCAATCACTTAATTTATCATTCAGAATTAAAAATCATAAAATAAATACTTATCAGTCCTCTTTTGATTTGACCAACTAACTTGGGAACTACCACGTTCCTCCCAACCGTAGATCTCAAACCATTCCTGGTTCGTTTGACAGATCACCCCGATCCAAATTGAGCATGGAATGAGACTAGAAGGCCTAGAGAAATTGTTGTTATCTTTCTTACAAAGGACTCAATCTGTACTCCAGGATGTAAGACTTGATGCTCCAATATTATTTTCGACACCCATCTCTTGTACTTTCCTCCTATTTATAAGTATTTTGGTGAGGGGAGGAACCTAGGGTTTTGAACTTGACATGGTTTAGTTCAGTTTACTTGACAGTTTCATCATCTTAAGTTATAAAAGACTCTTAGTGTCTTTATTTTAAAACATATACTTTTAACTCTTACTTAAATTTTAAGTAATAAATATATATAATATATATATATAAACTCTTAGTTATTTCTCTTTGAATTATATATCTATAATTGAACTCTCAATTATTTACCTTTTAATAATGAAATATATATATTTACAATTAAGCTCTTAGTTTATTTATCTTTTAATAATATATATATTTATGTTTGATTCTTAGTTTATTTATATTTTAATAATGTATATTTATGTTTGACTCTTAGTTTATTTAATCATAGAATTTCTTTTAATTATCCTATCATCTAGTTGATTTAGCTTGTCAACTATTCGGTCGTTCTAATCCCTTTGCATGCTTAGTCCCTCTTTGAGTGGCAGTACTAGTCAGTCTTTAAGATAAAGAAAAGATGATTCATTTAACTAGTAGAAAAAATATGATTACTAACGCTCCAGATTTTTTGGCTCAACATTAGTAATGTGATGAGTTTTTGTGATATTCATAGTTTTTTAGGCTCAACACTTTTAAGTGAAGTAAATCTAGTGCTATTCAGAGCTTATGCTAAACACTTTTAAGTGAGAGTTACTCTAGTGTTATTCCATAGATTATGCTCAACACTAGTTCTAGGTGTCATAATAGCTACACCTAGGGAAACAACGATCAAGGTCTCGATGCTCCAGAGCTTATACTCAACATCTATAATGTTTTATGTGCTCCAGGGCTTATGCCCAACACTTATTAATTTATCTTATAAGGTTATCTATGTGCTCTAGATCTTACGCTTAACACATAATACAGTAACCCATGTGCTCCAGGACTTATTCCCAACACATAATAAAAGTCATCCATGTGCTCCAAAGCTTACGCTCAACACATAATAAAAATTCATCCATGTGCTCCAGATCTTACGCTCAACACATAATAAAAATTCATCCATGTGCTCCAGATCTTACGCTCAACCATGTGCTCTAGATCTTACACTCAACACATAATAAAAATTCATCCATGTGCTCCAGAGCTTACGCTCAACACATAATAAAAGTCAAAGTCTCGGGATATTACATCCCTCCCCGCTTAGAACAACACTGTCTCGATGTTAGGGACTCTAAATGAAACCTTGAAATAAGGCGTGGTAAGCCTCTTTCATCGTGGTTTCATTCTCCCATGTGGCCTCATTAGGCCCGAAATGCTTCCATTGCACTTTTAGCTGGACAATGGTTCACTTCTTGAGTTGTACTTCTCTCTTGTCCAGTATATGAAGGGGTTCTTGCATAAATTCTCCTTCGGGTTCTACCTGTAACAATGACCAATCAATCACATTCTTAGTATCATAAACATATTTCTCCAATAAACATGCGTGAAAAACATTGTGAACTTTCACATGGGCAAGTAATGCTAAGTCATAAGCCATTGGTCCTTTCTTGACCGGTATTTCAAAAGGTCCACAAAACCTGGGAGATAGTTTTTTGCATCTCCCCAAGATAATGAGATCCTCTTTGCTTTCACTTTTAATAAAACATGTTCACTGATTTGATATTCTTTGTCTTTTCTCTTTCTATATGTATAAATTTTATGGCGATCATGTGCTTCTTTCAGGTTTTGTTGTACCTTGGTGACCAACTGTCCCAAATATTTTAATAATTATGTCCCCAACATGAGCCTGTTTGCCGGGCTATCCCATGTTACCGGTGTTCTACACTTCCTGCCATAGATTACTTCAAAAGGACTCATATTGGCGGAGGTCTGGTAACCATTGTTATATGAAAACTCTACAAGGTGTAAGTAGTCTTCCCATTTTGTGGGATTATTCATCACATACATTCTAATCATATCTTCTAAGATTTGATTTTCCCATTCTGTTTGTCCATCCATCTACGGATGATAGGCCATACTAAATTTTAACTGTGTTTCCAACTCTGAGAATAAGGATCTCCAAAAGTTACTAGTGAACTTTGTGTCTCTATCCGAAATAATTGCTTTGGGTATCCCATGTAACGGAAATATCTCTTTTAGGAAAATATCTGCAATGTGGACGGCTTTGTAAGTAGATTTCACTGGGATGAAGTGTGCAGCTTTGGATAGTTTGTCTACTACCACAAAAATGGAGTCATTTTGTTTCTTTATTTTAGGTAAACCTGTGATGAATTCCATGTTAATAACCTCTCACTTCTATTCCAGAATGGGTAGAGGTTGAAGCAATCCTGAAGGATGTTGATGCTCAGCTTTAACTAGCTGAAATTCCTGGCATTTGGCAATAAATAATGCTATGTTGGTTTTTAATTTAGGCCAAAAGAAGTGTTTCTTTACCGCTGATATCATCTTTTGATACCTTGGATGTCTAGAATAGGGTGTTTGATGGAACTCAGTTAAAATGTTAGACCTAATTTCCCCACTGCCTGGAACATAGAGTCTTTCTATAACAACCCTAATTCATTGATCTTATAGTCCTTTTGTTGTTGAAACAACCTATTCTCTTGTATTTTCTTAAGGATTTCATCATAGAAGTGGTCATCTTTACTTGATATTTTGTTTCTGTTATGTAAGTTAGAATCTGTTTAACTTACCGTCACCTCATATAGCATATGAACTCTTCTACTTAAAGCATCAGCAATTTTGTTCTCCTTCCCTTTTATGTGTTTTAACTGGAAGTGGTACTCATTGAGGAAATCCAACCATTTGGCCTGCCTAGCATTTAGGTCTGGCTGATCAAAAAGGTATTTTAGGCTCATATTGTCTGTCTTCAGGATAAATTTCTTCCCAATGAGGTAGTGCCTGCACATCTTTAAGGCGTGGATGATGGCAGCTAACTCAAGATCATGCATGGGGTAGTTCTTTTCATTCTCTTTCAACTTTTGTGGCTGATGGCTGGTGCAAAACTATTGGAAAATATCACTACCATGTAATAACTCCCTTCATATCCTATATTTCTCCTATATGGTAAATTTACATGATCTACGATTTCCTAAGTGGTAAACCCTATGTATTACTATTACCATGCATACTCTAAAACCCTATATTCCTATGCTAAATGTTTATATCCTAAGTCATTGTAACGAAGTTCTGGTCTTTAACACGTTGGTTTGGAAAGTTGTTGAAATATTAAATGTTGACATGTGATGGGCACGCTTCTTGGTTCCATGTAGGCTGGGAACCTCCCGTACGCTCTTCATCGTGGTAAGGGTTCTCTTATGCAGTTATTTCCTTCGTTGAAGTTTTGGTTTGAAGGAGCGGGAATCCTTGGTCTTCTCCTCTGTGTTTCTTGCTTGAACCATGATGGTATTTCACTTCTATGGTCTAAGTGAGTTCGCTCTTGTTGTTTTATGGTATGCATCGTGTGGAACTCAGAAATGTTGGTATGCATGAATTGGTTTCCTCTATATTAGCTGGCTATGGTGGAAATCGCATTCACAAGTCAAGGGTTGCTACGGTGGAAAATATCAAGTAATTTGTGTTGTAGAAAATGTTGCTATCTTCTTTGTGAATGTTTTGACCCTATAGAGAAATCACTGGTGTCTAATGGCTTGTTTTCGCTGGTGCCAGTCGTAGATGCAAGGAGGCAACTCCAATGGATTCCTACGCTAGGTTCTGGGAAGAGCTCGAAGCCCTAGTAAGATCGTGGTCCTCTAGTTTAGGTTTCTCTTAAACGAGGAATGGTTGTGCTGGCTCTAGTTGGTTTATTATTAAGGCGTTTCACCTTTGTGGAGTAACAAGGGGTTTGGGCGTTTGTTTTTTTTATTCTGGGCGTTTTCTATTTTTTGTTTGTAAAGTTGCAGAGGTATATTTAATTACTAGAGAAAGAAACATAGTAGAGATTACATAGCTGTCAGTATGTTTATGAGCTGGTTGGGGAGGCCTCGGGTAATGAAGCCACCATCCCAGACGCTCAAACATCTTGTAGAAACTAGCATTATACAAAAAAAAGACCTTATAGAGAAGGCCTGCCCAGAATTGATGCTGGGTCTTGTTCAAAAAATACATAACATATATACTAAAAGTTATGAAAAACAGATTGTAGTGCTTCTATCTCTGTCGGTCTCGTATCTCTGTCGGGTTGGATTTGATGTCCCTGAGAGTGCTTCTGTTGGCGTTCCAATTGGCCGTAACTTCCTCCACCAGGGTGCTCATCATATTCTTAATTAACCAGTAATGGTTAATGTTTTCTCCATTTCTCCCCTAAGCAAGCATGGTCGCGACTCTGCATGCTTCCCAGCTGTCTATGAGGTCGCGGGTGGAGGTAGAGATGCTCTCCGCATAGCCATCCATCGTTGTCCATTCACTGATGTTTCTGAGCGTCTGCCTGTACCTCTCCTGCTACCACCTCGGCGAAGTGAGTTCCTCTAGCTCGTGTCATGGCTATGGGTCAGCTGAGAGCGTCAAGAATCAAAGTCGAAGAAAGAACAACAATACAGTGCCGAGCGGGAGCGAGTGTAGTGGAATAATCTCGAATGCCGACGCTGAACCACAAGAAGCCCAGCTTGCGCGATTTAACCCTACGGAAGGAGTTAATACAATTGGAAATCATTTTTTAGAAGGGTAGAGAGTTAATGCTTGAGGTTCCTTCCAACGCCATCCTCCAACGTCGAGGTGCCTTTTGCATGAGGGCGAGTTAATGGCGTGCATTGGAGCGGGTCCTCTTGAACTAACTCCAATCCGTCATCTTGGTACTTGCGCTGATAGGTGGAAGGCTCGACAGGTAGACTAGTACAATTGTGCTCATGAAGGTGGCGAGCTCCAGAGGGAAGCTGGCTCGTGTGCTCGAGTTTGTCACCCAGATCTGGGGATGCTGGGCGTTTTCTATTGTACAGAGTCTTCGTTTCCTTATGGAAGTAATCTTCGCCATATATTAAAGGTTCGGGTTCTGTTCATCCTATTCTTTTTCATGCGTAGGAACCCTAAGCCTGGGAAGGCGTTTCTATGTCTGTAATGTTTAAATGTATGAAAATGTGAACTAGTGATGACTACCTCTTTGCCTTCGGGCTTGTATAAAATTTTTAGCTTTGTATATTCTATACTGCATTTTCTTCTTGGATTTTCTGTGTAATGGATGTGTAATATCTATTTTGGAAAATTAAATGCAATGCTCTGTTTACATAATGGATTCTTTGTTTGATCTATAATTGTATATGATGCTATGTTTCTGAAGAATAAAAGTCTTGGTTTATGGTTTTGGGTTTGCTGGTTATTCTTTCACTTGGGTGTTTTCTGTCTATATTTGAACTCTTTCTCATGTAAGTTGTTTCACTAGTGTAGGGTTGAGCTCTATCAAAAGCGAAGCTCTGCTAGTAGTGAATCCTTTACCGGATTCGATCCCTGGGTTGGGTGAGTTTATGAACTTGTTGGTTGGTTAGATGGCTATGATTTCTGGGGAAAGGCCTTCGTCGGTCATGGATTTTGAATTTCGTCATTGTTTTGATGGTTGGGAATATTTAGGGTTAAAAGGAAAAATACACAGACCTTCGGTCTGTTGTAGCATTAATGATTTGAACCATTCGCTAGAGATTTGATTTATGAGAAATTGTGTTCTCTTTTGATGACTGGGCGTGTTGAGTTCTGGGATGAGGGTTCTTTTTGGCACTAGGAAAGTCAGCGTTTAAGTTTTGGGTTTGCAAATCTATATTCGGTAAAAGAAATAATAGAGTTTTGATTATCGTGGATGTAAAATAGTTTAATGCATGACGAAAGTAATTTAGCTATGATGCTTCACGATACTCTATTTCTGTGTAGATCGTTAATCAATTTCATGCATTGTTCTGTTCATAAAATAAGAAAATTATGGTGGGGTTTGGAAAGAGTGTTCGTGATAGGCTTAGATTTATAGAGCAAGATGATGCTCGTTTTTAAGAAAAACCCCATAGGTCATGACTAATAATTATGTCAATAACTACACACTTAACCAGAAGAATGATATATACATAGAATTTGCATAATGTTAATTTAATAATTATACCTAGAATTTAACAGCAATTTCTTTCATGAATAATGATAAAAATACTACCTACGAATTTCTGATGAGATGCAAAGCATTGATGCAGACTGTAATCACTTAATTTATCATTCAGAATTAAAAATCATAAAAGAAATACTTATCAGTCCTCTTTTGATTTGACCGACTAACTTGGGAACTGCCACGTTCCTCCCAACTGTAGATCTCGAACCGTTCCTAGTTCGTTTGACAGATCAACCCCGAGCCGAATCGAGCATGCAATGAGACTAGAAGGCCTAAGGAAATTGTTGTTATCTTTCTTACTGAGGACTCAATCTGTACTCCAGGATGTAAGACTTGGATGCTCCAATCTTATTTTCAACACCCATCTCTTGTATTTTCCTCCTATTTATAAGTATTTTGGTGAGGGGAGGAACCTAGGGTTTTGAACTTGAGATGGTTTAGTTCTATTTACTTAACAGTTTCATCATCTTAAGTTATAAAAGACTTTTAGTGTCTTTATTTTAAACAATATACTTTTAACTCTTAGTTAAATTTTAAGTAATAAAATATATATAATATATATATATCAACTCTCAGTTATTTCTCTTTGAATTATATATCTATAATTGAACTCTCAGTTATTTAGATTTTAATAATGAATATATATTTACAATTAAACTCTCAGTTTATTTATATTTTAATAATATATATATATATATATATATATATATATATATTTATGTTTGACTCTTAGTTTATTTAATTATAGAATTTCTTGTAATTACCCTATCATCTAGTTGATTTAGCTTGTCAACTATTCGGTCGTTCTAATACCTTTGCATGCTTGGTCCCTCTTTGAGTGGCAGTACCATTCAGTCTTTAAGGTAAAGAAAAGATGATTCATTTAATCAGTAGAAAAAATATGATTACTAATGCTCTAGAGTTTTTGGCTCAACATTAGTAATGTGATGAGTTTTTGTGCTATTCAGAGTTTTTCAGTCTCAACACTTTTAAGTAAAGTAAATCTAGTGCTATTCAGAGCTTATTCTCAACACTTTTAAGTGAGATTTACTCTAGTTCTATGCCAGAGATTATGCTCAACACTAGTTCTAGGTGTCATAATAGCTACACCTAGGGAAACAATGATCAAGGTCTCGATGCTCCAGAGCTTATGCTCAACATCTATAATGGTTTATGTGCTCCAGGGATTATTCCCAACACTTATTAATTTATCTTATAAGGTTATTTATGTGCTCCAGAGCTTACGCTCAACACATAATACAGTAACCCATGTGCTCTAGGGCTTATGCCGAACGCATAATAAAAGTCATCAATGTTCTCCAGAGCTTACGCTCAACACATAATAAAACTCATCCATGTGCTCCAGAGCTTACGCTAAACACATAATAAAAAGTCATCAATGTGCTCCATATCTTACGCTCAACACATAATAAAAATTTATCCATGTGCTCTAGAGCTTACGCTCAACACATAATAAAAGTCATCCATGTGCTCCAGAGCTTACGCTCAACACATAATAAAAAGTCATCCATGTGCTCTAGAGCTTACGCTCAACACATAATAAAATTCATCCATGTGATCCAGAGCTTACACTCAACACATAATAAAATTCAAAGTATTGGGATATTACACTCAGGCTGCGCCCTCTTCCTATTGATGGACGGAGACCAAGCAACCAATACTGAGTCTACACAAAACCGCTTTCCACCCCGCGAGCTTCCAAGGATCTGCGCCAAGCAACTAAATACCCGGAGGCCTTCCTTACCTTGGAGAGATCACCCAGAATAGGAGAAGGAGGAATTTCCAAGTGTTAATTTAACCTTTTTAGTGCTCCTTACAATCAAAGAACTCCAACGATCTCTCCAAAGAGAGTCGTATCTTCCACTAAAAATATAAAGAACTTCAAGGTATCTATAATATCTATAATATATATATATATATATAAATTTTGCCTTTACATCTTAAATGTAACTCTCCATGGTTTTATGCTTAACTTCATATTATTTATGTATTACTTTTATGCTCACGCCAATCATTAAGCCTAAGCATATGTTTGATTGTATTTAATTGTAACTTATGTATGTATTTCACATATATATACATATAGATTTCTTATTCATAAGTATCCATAAATAAGTATTTTTCATGGTAATGATAACATAATATTTACATTTATCATAAGGTTGAACCTAACATACCTAATTATCTTTATATTTATCTATACTAAACTGTATAAAGAATTAATAGTAATAGTTTTCATATAGCTATTGTTTCTTTTCTCTCTACCTTGTACTCAGGTAAGAATGGGAAGGATTTTAATTCCTTTCCAACTATAAGTTTTCTCTCTATTTAAAAGTCTATAGATTCCTAGTATCTCTTGCTGAGACTGAGATATGAACCATATTCATAGAAGTTACTTAATTCATAATAAGGGCACTTATTAATAATTAGCTTGATGCTAACAAAAGGTTTTAGAGATTTGTTATTGCCTTGTGGCAAGCAGTAGTATCTTCAGCATTTAAGAGTAACCAAGTTTAGAGCTTGAAAACTAAGGTGTTCGACTAGTGAACTTGACAGTTCATCTTTCCTCGCGTTCCTATGGCACCAAGATGACTCGTGTCATCAAACTCATGGCATACCAGCCATCGAACCTCTTCCTAGTGGATTCGTGCAACCCATCGTTAAGTTGCATCATGCCCGTAGTCTCTTAAGTCCACTATCAACAATTACAACTTACGATAATAAATAACCATACTCACAATGTTTACTGGTGGGGCCTTGGCCTTGAGCTCCTCACCAGAAACAAATACATATTACATTTCCAGCTACAAAGAGGAGGGGTAAAGAGAGGGATGTTACAATAAATAAGAAAATTAAAAGTCTAGTTAATCAATAATAAAAACATATATATATATATATATATATATATATATATATATTGGTGAATGTTTCATTGTATTACAAAATATTTATAAAATATTGGTGAATCTTTCACTACATTTTAAAATATTTGTAAAATTTTTATGAATCTTTTACTTAATTAAAAAATATTGTGAAGTATTGATATTAAATACAATCAATACTTTTTAAAGTGAAAATATCATATATAAAAACCGTTCTTATAATATATGTATAACAAAAAGATATAATAAATATAAATCGAATTAATAACTTTATTTAAAATAAAAATATATTAAATTTGTTTTATGAAACATAAGTATTTATATGATTTCAATTCCTCCAAGTCACATGGAATATTGTATAAAATATTATAATCCATTATATTAATACTAATAGATATGGAGACTTAGGCAAGTGGAGTTGGTTGAAACCCTAGCCGCTCCGGCTTTCAGCAGCCTCGCTGCTCCTTCCTGTAGCTCGCATGGCTCCCTCTTTCGCCGATTTGGTTGCAGGAAGGCGTCCTCCTGACGGTTCAGATCCGGCGCCCTCTCCTGGCTTTGCTGGCTCCTCGCCGCGGGCTTGTCCCTCTGCTCGGCAGAACCCATTCCGTGGATGCTCCTTCGGTCTCCCTCAGCATGCTGCAGCGCCTCCTCCGAGCTCGAGCGACACGGACCGGCTTTGTGATGCAGGGCCCTCTCCAAACCACCTCGTGGTGCAAGAGGTTCCAGCCCTTGTTATCCCGGTCATCCAAGAAGCTCTAGACGATGAGGAACGCCTCTCCGAAAGAGCTTTGGTGTGCAGGTTTAATGGCTTGTGGCCAAAGCTCGTGGATTTGCATTCTTGGACCTCCTCTGCTTGGTCTCTAAAGGAG
This sequence comes from Larix kaempferi, assembly GCA_027924585.1. Lineage (NCBI taxonomy): Eukaryota > Viridiplantae > Streptophyta > Pinopsida > Pinales > Pinaceae > Larix > Larix kaempferi. The sequence goes on along the minus strand of BSBM01000767.1, from coordinate 9,612,370 downwards.
GAGGCTCTGATTTTCCCTTGTGCAAGAGGATTTTTTATAGTCATTTTTGGATCTGCAGAAGATAGGGATCAGATCTTTAGATCTGGCCCCTGGTTTTGGGGCAGATCTGGTCTCTCCATTCAGCCCTGGACCTCCTCTTTTGATGCCTCTTCTGCTGTCATCGCCTCAGCTCCTGTCTGGGTTAGGTTGCCGAATCTGCCTCTCCATTTTTGGGGCCTTGCATCTCTGGAATCCATTGGCAATGCCCTTGGAAAATTTCATAGCAGGAGTCCAGAAACAGAATCCGCATTTACAACCTATGCTCGAATCTGCGTAGAGATGGATTTCAGCAAAGGGTTTCCAGCAGAAATCGTCCTTCAAGGTAAAGATAAGTCATGGACTCAGAAGTTAGACTATGAGCATATTAATTTTAGATGCAGAATTTGCTTTGAAATAGGGCATTTAGCCCAAAGCTGCAAAAAACTCCCAGAGAAGCATAAAGCCTCCAAATCAAAGCGAAAGCCAACTTGGTGGACTGGTGCGAAGCCAGTTCATCAGTTCATTTCGAAAGGACCCGACCCCGATTCAGAAAGTGCCATTGAAGAACCATCTGAGCAGTCTACTCCCCTGCCGACCGATCAAGGAAATGTGGCGCCTCAACCGCCTGCTTCCCAAAGCTGGGCTGATCAAGCAGAAGCAGAAGAAGAATCCAATGCCTCACGCTCTCAAGAGCAGTCCAAGGAATGGACTAAAGTAGTGAAGAAGAAAAAGACAATCCATACAAGGCAACCAGTCCAGACACGAAGTCAAACTGGGTCTCTGAAATAAATCTGACAGTCATACCTTTGCATTTCAGCAAGCAATGTCTTTCAGGTTCCGATGAGAAGCTCTATTTCTACTAGTTTTCTTTGTGTTTTAGTTTTAAGAACTCATTCAGAGATGAGGAAGTTATGTTCCCATCCAGAATTCTCAGATGTATCTTTTTGGGTGGCTCAGCCACAGTTTTATTAATATAAAACCTACCCGTTCTTGTCAAAAAAAAAAATACTAATAGATATATTTAAAAATTAAAAATTAAATTATTTTCTATTACAAAATATCTAAAATTAATTTCAATCCATCTTATTATAATATTTTTTTGAACCAAATCTCATTGAAGAAGTTTTTACATAATTAAAAAATATTAATTATGATTTCGTTTAACAAAACCATTATTGAATTGAAAATACAAAAACACACTATATGGAAAAAAAAAATTGAATTGATTGGAATTTGTCATTAGCTTTTTTAATTAAAACAATAAAACACTTAAAAAATCTAATCATAGTGATTATTAGTTTAGTGATCTCTTAAGAGAAATTAACTAACTAAAATGAATTTATCAAATAAAACAAAATTTTAATTTATCAAATGGAAAATAAAAAATTTGATCAGTAATTAGTTTTAATAATATATAATAAAGTAATAAAAAGATTCTTAACCTGGAAATTGAAAGAATGATTCACCATAGAATTTATCGTGATTATCTTAAGAAAAAATTGGATTTTCTAAATACTATGGGGTTCCTCAAGTCCTTAAATAAGATTTACCACATGCAATACAATGGGAAAATACCATGGGTCATCAAATACCATGGGTCATCAAATACCATGGATCATCCAAAACCATGGGCCCGTAAATAACCAACTAAAGGTTATATTTAATAATAATTTTTTACTAAAACCTCGGGAGAACTACTCCTAAAAAATATTGATTCCAATAAATTAGGGCAAAAATGGAGGATCTATCATGAATTCTAGAGAGCGAAAATATATTACCATAAATTTCCTTTATGTATTTGGATGGACAAAAAAGTTTACATATTAAAACAAATATTTAATTTTAGGGCGAACTATTTTAAAATATTTCTATATAAAAATTCACACCTTCAAAATTTAAAACCCTATTATTTAGCCCATGGGTGAAGTTTCATCTCTAAAATTTTCCTTGCATGTGACTCTTCCTCAGTGTTCACTTCATGTCATAACTCATGTTGAGTTCCATAGTCATGCATCAATGGGAGTGCCCTGTAATCCAACTAAAGCTCAAGAACTCAACAACTCCCTAAACTGTGTCGGGTGCACCTGCCAAGTGTCGGAAGCACTTCTTCCAAAGTGTGTCAAATTTCGAGTGACTCCCTATTGGGCACCCTCCTGCCAATATCTCCGTCAATATTTCACACTGGTTCTTGTTCTCAAAAGCAGTGAATTCGTCAATTCATTGGTATGGGTGCACTCCTGTCAAATGCTCAATGCTTCAGGTGCTTTTTGTTGTAGTCACATCTTCTCGTTCTACACTCTCGATACCACTATCTCAGCACACTGTCTTCTCCCAAATTGTCACCCTATGTTGGGATAACTTTGCCTCAATGCTCCAGTCACTCTACTGGTTTGCATTATATCGAAACGTTACAACACATTCTAGGCATATTGTTACCCAGTGCTTCTCCCGACAAGCTACCTCCCATGCACTCTCGAAACATTCTCCCAATATAAGCTCTTCATGACTATTCTTGAACCTAAGCATGATTCACCCCAACATTTTGCATGGCGGGCATCCAACTTCCTAGGATCTCTTCTTCCAAATCGCAGTGCTTCGTCATCACCTTGCATGTTCTGAGTCCACTATTTCCCAATGCAATCTCCCATCAGTTATACCAGCATGCTTCCAAAACTTTGCTCCAACACTTAGGCACAACGTAGTGAAGAGCCCTTCATCATCAAAGCTCTTATACCACTTATCACATGTCTAAAGATCCAACCTAAAATCCCAAAGCTTCATCCCTCTCTTCAGATCATGTTGCATTTCCCAGGATCCTTTCTAGGTGGTGAGACCATTCCAGTCTAGGAGCTCAATAGACTACGCCTCTCGAAACAAACACTTATTCTTGTTCACATTTAACTTAGTCAATTCTTATGTTCAATTATAACTAAGTTACACTTAACATCAAGAACCCACATAAGAGACAAGAACAAGTTCTTAGGAAACCCTTCAATGGGGCGTGTCAAATATCCACTATACAAGAGAATGTAAAGAGAACAAGTACAACAAACCCTTATGGACGTCTTCTTCCTGCCGATGGTTTATCCTTGTAGCACCTGCAAGTACACCTACTACAGCACATGTTCACCCTTTTCCCAAATTTACTCTAGTCCAACAATGTTTAGATGTATATTGTCTACTCAAGATGGGACCTCCTTCCAAGGTGCGTCTTCCCCTAACTTGTGCTAGTTGTTTCATGCATGAATGTGCCACATCTAAATTCTTCCTTCGTTGAATCCTCTTTGCCTTCATGCCTTCTCTTATTTATATGCATTTGTTGTCACGGGTCCAGAGCGCACAAGTGCGGAACCCCCAAGCGGCGAAAGGGTCATCGACAGGAACAAAGGACCGGTCGCGAAGTATAAAAGAGCCGATATGTGCGGAGTATTTAGTTAAGTTAGTTAGTAATGGGTCATTTGGACCATTTTGTAATGACCAAATGAGCCTATAAATAGGAGTATGATTGTAAGCCTAAGGGTATCTTTGGATAATCGCATCTATCTTTGTTCTGATCCTTTGATCAATCTATTTGAAGCATCTATCGGATTTTGGTCTTTTTGGATGCAACTATTGTTTAGAGTCTGTAATGGTTCTGTGATGTATGCAACAGTTTGATAATGCAAATTATCTATAATGCTATATCTTTGTTTCTTTTTCTTGTTTGAGTATCGCAGTGTTTGATGTTTTATTGAGATCGCAGTTGATGTTCCTGCAGCTATGTTATGTACCATAGATTCCTTAAGCATGTTTTGATAATTTGTTTAATTTGTTAACAATGAGATGATAATGTGTTGATGTGAATGAGGATAATGATTGATAATGTGATGTTCTAATGCGAATGCGAATCTCTGGCTTGTGTCGCGAATGAGTGTGAGATAATGTATTTCTTCTTACAACTGCGGAAACTTGGTTCCTGCAGCCCCCTTAGGAATCTCAAGTGAGACTTCACCCTCTCTGCGAGTGTTGCTGGAAAGGGTAAAACATTTGTGGGCCGATGTTTAAGGGAGTCTGTGTGGATATTTGTTGATAGCAGTGCGAAGTGAACCACTGTCGACAGAACTGTGTCAACAAATGTCGACACAGACTCCCTTAAACATCGGCCCAAAAAGGTTTTACCCTTTCTAGCAACACCCGCAGAGTAAGTGAAGTCTCACTCGAGATGCCTAAGGGGGCTGTAGGAACCAAGATTCCGCAGTTGTAAGAAGACATGCATTATCTCACACTCATTCGCGACACAAGCCAGAGATTCGCATTCGCATCAGAGCATCACATTATCAACCATTATCCTCATTCACATCAACACATTATCATCTCATTGTTAATGAAGTAAACAAATTATCAAAACATGCTTAAGGAATCTGCGGTACATAACATAGCTGAAGGAACATCAACTACGATCTCAATAAAACATCAAACACTACGATACTCAAACAAGACGGAGAAACAAATATATAACATTATAGATCATTCGCATTATCAAACTATTCCATACATCGCAGAACCATTACAAACTCAAAACAACAGTTGCGATCCAAAAACACCAAAACCGGATAGATGCTCCAAACATATTGATCAAAGGATCGGAACAAAGATAGATGTGATTATCCAAAGATACCCTTAGGCTTACAATCATACTCCTATTTATAGGCTCATTCGGTCATTACAAAATGGTCCAAATGACCCATTACTAACTAACTTAACTAAATACTCCGCATATATTGGCCCTTTTATACTTTGCGACCGGTCCTTTGTTCTTGTCAATGACCCTTTCGCCGCTTGGGGGTTCACATCTCTTCCTTTGGATCTGACTTTCTACCGGAGTGTTGAGTGGTGTGCACACTTGTCAGTTTGGGATCCTCCCAAACCACTTCACCAAGGTCGCACCAACTCTTTCCCACTTTGTCAAAGCTCATTCCCATACTTAGCTTCGATGCACTCTCTTGCCAACAGAGCATGTTGCTTGAATTTTAGGCAAGTCATGCTCCTGGGATTCTCCTACCGAACTTCCAAATCGTTCTGGATAAAGCGCGCCCACATCACTTGCTTGTCAAATACCTCTTCCATGTCATCGAGGCATTCTCCCAACCAATATCTCCAAGTGTGGTATCGACCATCATGGGTGTCTCACCACACATCCCAACTCCTAGAAGTCATTAGGAAATCCTTTCGGCTTCTGAATCGGATCACTTGCCACATGCTCCCGCCATTGCTTCTTTGGCTAATCCCACTCGCCAATCCGGTCTAATTCTTTCCAAGGGTGGGGAGATGGACAAGGCACCATCCTCACCAAGGCCATGACAGTTCCCCTCCATGAAAGAATCATGATTTTAATGTGATAGTTGATGAGAAATGTCCACCAAATATGGATCATTGCTATCTAGGCCATTGGATCAACACCATTAGGAATTTTCTCCGCCACACATTTTATTTGCACTCTAAACATGTTTTTCTTTCAATTAATTTGGCATAATTACCCACAATCTGGCATTGGACCCATAAATCCAGTGCATATGGGTGTCTCCCTTGTCGAGACAACATTGATAGTGTACCAAATAATATAAAATGATGCACTATGGAATTTGTGGAGGAAAAAAGGCTTGGTTGTAAACTTCATTTGACCATCATGGGAGTTGTGGTTGACTTCAATCCATGAAAATTTAAGAATAGGTTAGTCTTGGGTAGATCTATATGTTAATTGGAGAAAATATCAAATAACAGAGTGTATTGAGAAATTTTTGCAATGCAATTTCGTAGTCAAAGTGCCACTATGAAAACTTCAACTAAGATGTGCTCCCATTGTGATGGTTTTTGGTCCCTGAAAACTAAAATGAATGATCCTCATGCCTAGACTTAAAAAAACATGTTTATGTTTTAGGTTTGAAGCGTCTAAAACACCATTTCTAAGTACACAAAGATGGACCATGTTCGTAATTTTTCTAATGTATATGTAATCTACATGGGGCCAAATGAACTATGCCATATGAATCCCATGACCTTATCAATAATCTCCTAAAATGGTTTCTTGATTTCGGACTAGAGAGAGAGCACTAGCTATTCAAAATTTGCATATAAAACAAGCCACAAAACTACTAAAAATGTGTGCCATCTTGGCTTTTGATATTCTAACTGCTCTATAGCCTTCATACCCACCTTGAATGGTGTGTCATCATAATAATGCATATCCAATGACTAGTTGCACAATAAATTTTGATGCCTCTATGATCTAAATTGAAAAGCATAGCAAAAAACTTCACATCCTAGCAAGAATTATTTAATGTTGCACTTTTGTACTTCCAAAGCTCGAAATTGAATTTTTTTAGCTCCATTATGCTCAATGACCTTAATAAACATATATGAGCCAATCTCTACCCATAGACAAGTCATTTTGCTTGTATGGTCAATTTGGATTAAAGCAGGTCTCATCGCGTCCTCATGCTTTTGCAACTCGAATTTGGATTATGTCAACTCCAACATGATCAGTGACTTTAAAAACCTTGTCTCAATTCTTAACACCTTAATTACTTTTTCATCCATAGAGCGCAATTTCACCCAAGGTTGGCCCCACATGAAAAAACACTTTTCATACCTTTGCAACTCGAGATTGGATTATGTCAGGTCCAACATGATTAGTGACCCCAATAAACATGTATGATCCACTTCCTACATTCAAATATATCATTTCCTTGATTTACAAAAGAATTCTATTTAGGCGACTATAGAAGAATTTCAAACAAAATCTGAGAAGAGATACAACCTTGATTGGTGATATGATTTTTCTACTACAGTTATTACACCATTGCTCACCTCATTAATGAAAATAGAGTTAAGAATGAACTCAACTCACCTGCTTGAACTATAATAAGTGATGTGATAGATTGTTAGGAGATTGGTTGACAATGAAGGTGTAATATACTTAAAATTATAAATTTATAGCAAATATAGAAAAACACAATAGATAATAGATAAAACTAGAAAAACATCTCTTGTATGAAAGATATTCAAAATAGAGTGTTATGTTCACTTGCCTCTTCAAAGTAGCAACCTCTAAAATAAATCTCCAAATACAATAACAATTCTTGATAAAACATTACATAGCCTTACTATTCTATATATAGTGCTTCAATAGCCAAATCCCTAACTACTTGTGGTCTTGCTATTAATGAAATTCAACCACCTAGGGGGATGTATTCAATAAACAAGACCCTTTTACATTAAGTCACTACCCACTAACTATCTAATGGGCATTGTGTCCATGTACATTGACAAAGTAGAGGGGTTAGGGTAGGACCCTAACATGCCCTCTCCCTTTAAAAGAAGCATTATACTTAAGGCTGGAGATGGGGAAACTACTGCAAAATGTCTAACAATTCTCGAGCATCCAGTGATGAGGTATCCTTCCACTAAATCAAACTTTCACGAACAGTTCCGTGGTGTAGCTAAGTCTCCCTAGTGTCCAAAACTTATTTTGGTTGTATCCAAATGGAGCCTTCTTCATCTAGTTCTGGTAATGTAATTTGAACTTGAGAATTCTAACCCACAACCTTCTTCAAACAAGACACATGAAATACTAGGTGGATTTGGAGTGTGTTGGGAGTGCTAATTTGTAGGGCAATGCATCAATGCATTAAACAATTTGATATGGGTCGTAAAACTTTGGTATGAGATTTTGACAGCCTTTGACTTTGAGAGAGGTTTGCTTATAAGGTTGGAGGCAAAGAAACACCTAGTTTCCCTTTACAAATAAACACCTTGAGCGATACTAGTTTGCTTGTTCCTTCATGCTATTTTGAGCCATTTCCAATTTTTCCTTAAGTATGCAACAATTGGCATCACAATTATGAAGCAAAATATCGACTACATGTACTTTGAAAGGCCTTTGTAGGTAAGAAACCATAAAGGGCGGTTCTTTGCCATAAACCACTTCATATGGTTGTGTCATTGTTTTAGCCTCATGATAAGTGGTATTATACCACCATTATGCCAAAGGTAACCATTGTGCACAGTATTGTTGCTTTTCAGATGCAAAACATCGGAAATAGATTTTAAGACACTAAGACACTTGTTGAGTGCTTATGTCTCGCCATATGTTTTTGTGATCATTAGCAACTGGGTGCCTTGTAGTTTGAATAGTTCTTGCCAAAATTTGATAGTGAATGTGGGATCACGATCTCACACAATGGAGGTAGGAATGCCATGGACTTTGAAAATATGGTCTAGAAAAAATTGGGCAACCATTTCCGAAGTAAATGGGTGCTGGATAGAACAAAAATGAGCATATTTGGAAATTCGATCAACTAACACCATGGTGACTGATTTCTTACTTTCTTTTGGAAAACCAACAATAAAATCCATGAAAATGTTGATCCAAATAATGGTTGGCATTGGCCATGGTTGCAATGCCCCAAGAGTCTTCATTGTCCCACCCGTATTCCTTTGGCAAGTGTCACATTTCTCTACAAAAGTAAAGTATCGCTTAGCGAGTGCATAATTTTTTTGAAAGCCCAAGTGACCAATGAGAGGATATGAATGCAACTATGTTAATATTGTATGTATTAAATCAAAATTAGGTACCAAAAAAAGGTGACCTTTGTAACTAAATGTATCTTGTTTCCAAGTGTAACCCTAGGGAGGGTTTGGATCCTCCTAAAGTTGCTTATTGAGATGAGATGTAGCATAATTGGTTAACCATTCTTGTCGTGCTTCCTCTAACCATTCATGTATCAGAGAGCATAAGGAAAAGAGGGATCCCTCTTTCTCATGTTTACTTGGCAATGCATCTACCACAGCATTTCCTTTTTCCTTTTTGTAGATGATCTCGTAATCATATCTAAGCATCTCAGTGACCCATTTATGCTACTATGAGGATGACATCCTTTGTACCAAAAAATACTTCAGGTTGTGGTTATCTATCTTAATCTAGAAATCGTTGTATGAGATACGACCACCACATGTCAATTGCATGTAAGATAGCCATCATTTCTTTCTCGTAGATAGACTTTCCCAAATTCCTATCACCTAATTGCTTATTGGTGAAAGCTAAGGGTCTTTCATCTTGCATTAAATTGCACCCAAACCTTTCCCAAAAGAATCACATTCCAATACAAAAGTCTTAGTAAAATCAGGCACGACTAAGACGGAGATGGTGCACATGGATTTCTTTCAAACTGAGAATGTTGTTTATGTCGCTTTGTTCCATGCAAATGCATTTTTTCTTGAGCAAAGTTGTCAATAGGGTTGAAATTTTACCATATTTCTTCGCAAACTTCTTATAGTAGCCCATAAGGCCTAAAAAACCGTGTAAGCTCTTCAAGGTTTTAGGACGAGGCCATTCTTGCATTGTCACAATCTTCTTGGGGTCCACTTTCATGCCATCTTATCCAACAATGTGACTTAAATTTTCAACTTCTGAGACCACAAAAACAAATTTGGAGCATTAAATGAACAATTGATGGTCCTGAAGGAGTTGCAAGTATTTATTAACATGTTGTACATGTGCATCCCAAGTTTTACTATAAATCAAGATGTCATCAAATAAAACCAGCACAAAATTAGAAATATATGTCAAAATTTTATTCATGAGGCATTGAAAAGTAGAGGGGGCATTACAAATTCCAAAGGGCATAACCAAAAACTCATAATGGCCTTCATGTGTGTGGAAAGTTGTCTTCCAAATATCGTCCTCTTTCAGCCTGATTTGGTCGTATCATGAACGAAGGTCGAGTTTGGTGAAAATTTTGGCACCATGAAGCTCATTTAGAAGATCATCAATGACTGAAATAGGAAATTTATCTTTGATGGTCAACTTATCAAGGGTACAAAAATCAGGACACATGTGCCAAGTGCATTCTTTCTTTAAAATCATGACCACAAGGAATGAATACGGGCTAGTGTTAGGATGAATGCATCCCACCTCCAGTAGCTCCTGAATGATCTTTTTAATTTCATTTTTTGGTGCAAATGGGTGGCTTTACAGCCGTACATTTGATGGTTGAATTCCTGGAATCAAGGGAACACTTTGATAATGCTCTCCTCTAGATTGAGGTAAATTGTTCAGTGTCTCGAAGACTTGTTGATGTTTGTCCAAAACCCTTTGCGAGTAAGGATGGATTTATGGTACAGTGATATCCAGAGCCTAGATGGCATGAAAGTGAGCAATAATTCCAAAGTGGCATATCTTCAATAATTTTTCCATTTGATGAGAATGTATGATTCAGGTGGGCCTACCTGGAGCCCTTTGAGGGTGTAAGTATGAGAGTCCTGAGTACAACTCAAGAATAATTCCTTGAAGTCCATGGTAGTTTCATGTCCTCATTCATCATTTTTTCCATAGGAGGGGTTATTTACAAATCGCATGCTTATAAATTCCACCCCATGTGCCATAATACAAATTCGTAACTAAGAAATGTATGTGCAAATGCATAAATGTAAAACGCAATGGAAATAAAACTTAATCCACACACACATCATGCATTAGAAATCATATTATTCACGAGAAGAAAATTAAATCATTCCAAATTCGTATACAAGAGAATACATATCTTTTAACAAAGAAGATCCAAGCAACTAGTTATGTAAAAGTGATTTTCCACCCAACTGTAGGTACCGGTTGCAGATACCACCCCCAAGTTGGGCTATGAGGCCACCAGGGCCAAGGAAACACCTACATGCTTCTCTCTCTCAATCCATAACCAATTTTCTCTCATGCTTAGCCAAACTGCTCACCACTAAGCAATTACAAGAATCTCACTCAACCATCACATCCATAGCAATATCTTCTACTACCCCACACAACACAAGGAAGGAATTTCCTTTCACTGCTCCATAGTTCCCTCAAGAAATCTAACCCTTACAATGCTTACGAGTGTGGGAAGAAAGAGTCCAACCTATTGTATGTTGTTGGAGAACCTCCTGTAAACTTAATTAGTGGCTTCTAAAGCATTCAAGGGTAGCAAAACAAAATAGGTAAAGGTTCCTATCTAGCCCAACCTCTATGCTCACCTACAACCATTCTCTTTTCTCTAATGTCTGAAAATCTCCTTCACAATTTGAATTTCTAGTTATTTTACATCCTGGTAATGGTAATGGAAACAGAATGAGAAACAAGAGAAAAACTCTATGTATTGTAAAATATGCCATAGAATGGATGGTAGACTCCAAAGGAGATGAGAGGATGGTGAAAAAGACAACTAACATAAATTCTGACCATATAAGAGAGGACTCATACAAATGTCATAGATATATATTCGTGACATGCTTCCATAAAACTCCGTGTAATCTCTTCAAGGTTTTAGGGCGGGGCCATTCTTGCATTGTCACAATCTTCTTGGGGTCCACTTTCATGCCATCTTATCCAACAATGTGACTTAAATATGCAACTTCTGAGACCACAACAGCACATTTGGAGCATTTAATGAACAATTGATGGTCCTGAAGGAGATGCAAGTCGTTATTAACATGTTGTACATGTGCATCCCAAGTTTTACTATAAATGAAGATGTCACTACAACAAATCGTGAAATTAGCGTCCCTTTTTAGTGTAAATTTATGTATCATTGAGTGGTCGAAGTAGATGCTAAATGGGACACGTGCTGTTCAAAACTTAAAGAGTAAAATATCGTCTTTTTTTGCTTCTTAAATACCATCATTTCTGATGTCTAAAATAGCGTCCATTTTTTAGCTTCCAAAATAGCGTCCAATTTTGCTTCCTAAACGATGTCAAGGTTTGCTTCCTAAATAACATCATATTTTGATTCCTAGAGATCGTCCTCTTTTACTTCCTAAATGACGTCCCCATTAGCGCCCTATTTGCATCCTTAAAAGCGCCATGTTAGCATTTATGTTTGCATCTACATTCGCACCATATTTGCATCCAAATTAGCATCCAATATGTTAGGATATTCCTATACTCCATCCTAGTCCTACTAGCTTTTCAGTCATGCATGCAAAATTAGGGTTTGCATGCATTTTGCATGCATTCTAGGTCATCAGTCCCAGCACCTAGTCCTCAGCAAACTAGCCCCCGGAGCTTCTTTCAGATCATTTCTAGGCCTCCCAGTGACTAATGCGCCCTCCTTTGCTTCACTGCATGACAAGGGCGCCTTCTTCACCTACCAGTCCAGTTATATTCAGTTATATTGAGTTATCTTCAATTATTCCCTTGATTTAAGGCTTAACTGACTCTTTGCTGAGTTTATCACTCTGTTGGACCTCCAGTGAGACTAGATTGACCATTCTGACTCCAGTTAACTCCTATGGCGCCCTCCACTGAGCCTCCTTCACTATATTAGTGCTTCCATGTGCCAGTTACACCAACCACATTCAATTAGACTCAGTTTGACTCCCGGTTGATCATTACTTATGCATTGATGACTTCACTGATGAGAAGGTGGACTCCTAGTTAGGCATTGATGACTCTCCACTGATTATGGATCTGTGCATGAAGGCCAATTCGAATTCCTCCTAGTGAATTCGAATCCTCATACTCAGCATTGTATATTTACCAGTTCATTATTCTGTTAATAGTAACATGTGTAATTATTCTGCCTCAATCAGAGTTTCTTTGGATCTAAGTTCTATTGCTTGTCTCTTCTTCTATTATTCCTAAATTCTTTCATTGTGAGGTTTACATCATTTCTTTGGATCTTATGTGGGAAATTTCACATGGTATCAGAGCCTTGAGAGTATATTCTACCTCCATTCTTGAGAGTTTTTTGCAGGTATTTTGAAGTTCCAGCAGTTGCAGCAGCAGATTCAGTAGCTTTCTATTTGCACTTGTTCAAACAATCAAGATGAGCAATTCGAATGCTCCTTCTTGTATACTTCTCACTCCTTTCAATTATTTCGAATGGAAGAGGAAGATGATAATACTCTTGCTATCAAGAGGGTTTACTAGAGTAGTTGAGGAAAAAGATTCCATACCACATCAAGCTGAAAAGAGAATCAAGCACCTAAACAAAATGGATGAAGCCTTTGGATTCATATGCCTTCATATATCTGATGATCTATTGTTTCATGATGATGGATTGAAGTCTCCATATGATTTATGGATAAAATTGAGGAGTCTTTTTGGCAAACAAGATGAACTAAGAGACTACATTCTTGAGAATGAATTGGTTGCCCTTTAACCTAGCAATTTTGAGAGCATCCAAGATTTCTTCTCCAAATTTCAGAATTTGGTTTTGCATTGCAAGCAATGTGGCATCACTAAAAGTGATGAGCAATTGATACTCTTTATATTGAGCAAACTTGGATCTCAATTTTCTGTCTTTGTATCTACCTTTCATTCTATTCGAATGTCCATCCCTGGATGGAAGTTTCCCACCTTAAGTGACTTCATTGAAGCTCTCACTCAAGAAGAGAACAAACTGTTTCAAATGGGTGACATCAAAACCTCCAGATATCTAGCTCTTTTAGCTGGTGAATCAAGTGGAGCGAATGCAAAGGGGGGACAAAAAGGCAAAGGCAAGAAACCTTCAAGATCCAAGAATGACAAACAAAAGAGACCAAATTGTACCTACTGCAAGAGAGGAAACCATCCTGAGCATGCCTGCATGCATAAGAAGATTGATCTTCTAACCAAGCTTCTTGAACAAAACCAAATTGTTGTTCCAAAAGAAGCAAAGATGTCTGATTCTGGAAGTGGATCTAATGATTGTCATGCATTGATGGCTGGTTTTTCAAAGACAAAAGCTCTCCTCATAGATTATGGAGCTTCCAACCACATGATGGCACAAGAAGAATCCTTCTCCTCTTTGGATCTCCAAGATGGGCCTACCATTCACATGGGAGACAACTCTCAGATTTCTGCCAAAGGTTTGGGTACAATTCATATGGAGCATGGTAAGTTCAAAAATGTCTTATTTGTTCCTTCTCTTACAGCTAATTTGTTGTCAGTATATCAAATGACTCATACAGGATCTCCAAAACAAGTAATTTTTGGTCTAGACACAGTAGAAATTACAGAAATCTCCACTGGAAAGGTTATAGCGAATGGGATTGCTAATCATGCCTCAAAGGCATATGAGTTCTCACACTTCATGCCCTTCTCTCCAACTATTCCTTCAGATTCTGATGAAGATCACAGTGACTTCTCTTCCAGTGACTCCTATTCTAGTGAAGAAGAAGATCAAGATTTTGATGTTGAGATCATGGTTCAAGAAGATTCAGAACCAACACCTATTCTTAGTCCAGATTCAATAGAAATATGTTCTCACACAGTCCTTGCTACTACTAAGAACACAGTTGATGATTTATTTGCTTACAGAACTACTAGACTTCAGCAGCATGCTAACCTTGCATTATGCCATCCATCTCTCCATAAGAGATGCAGCATGATGATGGGATTCTCTCTTCCATATTTTGGGAAGAATACTCATGTTCCATTCGCTCCAGATACAGAAAAAGTTTTTGAAAGACTTACTTCATCCTCCACACAGTGGGATACCTTCCTACATGGGATCATCTTGACAAGTCTTTTGCAAAAGTTTTCATTGATGAAAGCTTCTTTCTTTTCTGCATGATGGTTCTTTGAGTTATTTACTGTTCTTTTGAGGGGGGGTATTTTTCCAATGAGGTTTTCCCCATTTCCTCAGTTTATGGACAGTTATGTATTTTATTATCATTTCATTTATTGTATGGGTGACCTTTGGTCCTAGTTACCGGGGCCCAGGATGGATTATTGCATCCATATATGCTACCACTTTAGCATCCCATTTTGCACCACATTTTACTTCCAATATGCAGCAATTTTCGCTTCTATTTTTTCACCAATTTTTGCTTCCTTTTTTGCATCATGTTTTGCTACCAAAATGGTGCCAATTTTTTCTTCTTTTGTTGCACCATATTTTGCTTGCTATGTAGCGCCATGTTTTGCATCCAAAGTAACATCTTATTTTGCTCCCATATCAACGCCATGTTTGGATTCCTCATTAGCGTCAATTGTTGCATCATTTTTAATGCCTAGTTTTACATCTCTAGTTATGTCAACATTAGCACCATGTTTTGCTACCAATTTGGCATCCATTTTTACTCCCACTAGCGCCCCATTTTGCTTCCCGTTTAGCTCCTTGAATTTCTTCTTGTTTTGCTTCCTCATGAACACTGCATTTAGCTTCCCATTAAGCATCTAATTTTGCTTCTTTGTTGGCCACAAGTTTAGCTTCTGGTTTGGCTTCTACTTTAGCATCCAAAATAGAATCAGAATTGACTTCCAACTTAGTGCTAGGTATTGCATCCAATGTTGCTTCTAGATCTATGATATAGTGGGCTTCCATTTTAGCTCCTAGTTTTGCTTCCTTATTAGCACCACATTAGGCTTGCTATTTAACACCTACAACTATATCAAATTGTGTGCTAATATATTTATTATATCAAATTATTATAATTATTTCATTAATTCCAATAGTTCTCATATATCATTTACTTCATAGTTCTGAAATAACATAATGAAACATTCAAATTAATTGTAGATACCATTATTGAAATTAATTGCATAGCATTTGTGAAGAAAATTTAACACAAACAAACAATATTTATCCAAAGTAGTAACATCATCATATAAATTAATTTTCCATGAAAAGATCATCGACAATTTTCCAATATAGATAAATTTTCAATATAATAACGATAACATCACCATTATATTTCATCAAAAGAAGTGAAATTATAAAACATCATCACATCAATAACCTATCATACAGATCATCATATTAAGGTTAAAAGAACAAGTGAACAATATATATAGTGAAAATACACATATCACAAGAAATATTTTTTTTAATATCCATATCTAGAAATGTCAAAATGATCAAGGGTAATCAAAGTTTATATGTAAACATAAATCCAGCATACAAATCAAAATGACCCAGAATTTAATATAAACTTGGATCGCCACAAAAATAACAATACGTGTCTAGTAGCATCGAGAAAGCAATAAACATCCACAATCTCAATAGTAGCATCAATGGCTACCATCATCATCATCATCATCACCACCACCATTATCATCATCATCCTCATCCTCATCCTCATCTATCCCAACATAATATTCATCATCATTTTCATCTGATCCATTTGAATCATTATCAGCAATATCTTTCTCTGGTAAATTGGTGACAACATAATCTAGATCATCTAAGGAGTCATCTTCACCTTTTTTCTGCAAACAACAAGAAATAATCAATTTAAAACATTAGTATTAATTTCATTACATAATATGCATATTTTGTGTTATATTGCAAATATTAGTGTGATAATTTATGCATTCTCACGAGTTTTCCAACCATGAATATAAACATCACCTCATCAACAGATAGTAACCACACATATAAAGTGTATCCACAACCGTGCACACACTCACACATACATGCAACCCTTAATATTTACAAAATGTACTTAGTATGTACTTGGCCTAATTTATGATCACACCTCCTGCAATTGGAATTCGAAATTGGCAGACCATGTTACTTGACTCATAAATTCGAAATAGTTACAAAACGTACCATGTATCTACTTAGGCCTAATGTAGGATATGTTAAACAATGTTCAAGCAGTAATAAATGGCGTATAGTATGAGATATAAAATGTTGATTTCGAAGTTATTTCATATTCAAATATATATTCAAACCTATATAACAGTTATTATATAGTGGCAAGGTTAATATATTATTTATCTTATCATAAGTCTGGCAACTGGTTCCATTTCCTATCATAATCCTCTTTAGGCTTGGAAATTTTATTTCTGAGGATCCAGAAAATAAATCTAAATGTTCAAACATAATTCCAAAGTTTCAATCTTTTAGAAAATTTCATTTTTGAGAATCAAGTGAAGAGATAAATCCAAATGGAACAAAGTTTTAAATAGTTTCTAGATTTTGCAAAGTTTTGGGTGGATTAGTTTCTAGATTTTCTATGATAATATATCACAACTTCCTATCTCAACACCTTTATAGAGAAATTCACTAATGTGAAGGTTACAAGGTCGTCATCTTTCAGCTCTTTCAAATGTCAAAAATCCATGTAGTGATTTAACAATATGGAAAAGGAGGCTATCAAGCTCTTTAAAATCTTCTAAGCAATAATATGCTTAAGATTCCTACCACAAACATTTATGGTACATATAGGCCAGACTTGCAAAATAAAAGCTACTATGTTAAGTGCACCACTACAGTTTAAGACTAATAATATGGATAAGTCTCTGCATCATTTACTTGCAGTGAAAACAAGTACAAGGAATGGCAAAAAGAACGTGGAATGGAAGGCCCAACTTTTCTAGGAGACAAAAACTATTGCAGTGAAAATTATCTTCCCAAGTCAGTAGGAAACATATATAGGTAAACACAAGGAAATTGGCAAATTATGCTCTTAACCCTCTTCTGGAAGATAGTATGGATTTGAGCAAATTTATATTATATCATTCCTACAAAGTGTCTCGGATCGTGTGTAACTTGCTTGACCTTTTTAACAAAAGTGATCGATGGTTGCCAAATTTGCAGATTATGCTAACAACCCTATGTAATATGTACCTTCTCTAATGGATCACACGTCCTGCAATTGGGATGCGAAATTTGCAGAATATGCTACTCGACCCTTAATCGTTACAAAATGTACTTAGTATGTACTTGGCCTAATTTATGATCACACCTCCTGCAATTGGGATTCGAAATTGACAGATCATGTTACTCGACTCGAAAATTTGAAATAGTTACAAAACATACCTTGTATCTACTTAGGCCTAATGTAGGATATGTTAAACAATGTTCAAGCAGTAATGAATGTTGTATAGTATGAGATATAAAATGTTGATTTCGAAGTTATTTCATATTCAAATATATATTCAAACCTATATAACAATTTATTATATAGTGGCAAGGTTAATATATTATTTATCTTATCATAAGTCTGGCAACTGGTTCCATTTCCTATCCTAATCCTCTTTAGGCTTGGAAATTTTATTTTTGAGGATCCATAAAATAAATCTAAATGAAACATAGTTCCAAAGTTTCAATCTTTTAGAAAATTTCATTTTTGAGGATCCAATGAAAAGATAAATACAAATGGAACATAGTTTTAAATAGTTTCTAGATTTTGCAAAGTTTTGGGTGGATTAGTTTCTAGATTTCCTATGATAATATATCACAGCATCCTATCCCAACACCTTTAAAGAGAATTCACTAATGTGAAGGTTACAAGGTCGTCATCTTTCAGCTCTTTCAAATGTAAAAAATCCATGTAGTGATTTAACAATCTGGAAAAGGAGGCTATCAAGCTCTTTAAAATCTTCTAAGCAAAATATGCTTAAGAGTCCTACCACAAATATTTATGGTACATATAGGCCAGAATTTCAAAATAAAAGCTACTATGTTAAGTGCACCACTACAGTTTAAGACTAATAATATAGATAAGTCTCTACATCATTTACTTGCAGTGAAAACAAGTACAAGGAATGGCAAAAAGAACGTGGAATGGAAGGCCCAACTTTTCTAGGAGACAAAAACTTCTGCAGTGAAAATTATCTTCCCAAGTCAATAGGAAACATATATAGGTAAACACAAGGAAATGAATATATACCAGTCAAGCACCTTTCATCTGAAACCAATAGATAAATCACATACATGATCAAATACTAACTTTAAATATTGAACATACAAGTAATAGTAATACTGGACGATGACACATTAGGATTTTAAAATGTGCCAAGCATTATATTATCAAGATTACTTGATTGCATTTTACAATTAATTTTTGTTGAGGAATTTTTACAGGAATCACTAAATTTTCTTCTTGGAATGGCCTGGAGTTGTAACAACTCTGGGTATAGACGACAATCAACTGGGAAACATATACCCTAAATAAATTTGTTCTTAAAATGGATATGGGATAGGTATATAGAATGAAAATGTTTTTTTGTGAACCTCATAATTTTAGTAAGTATGATTCCTTTTGGTATGAGAAACCATCGCTATAAAGTCTAATGCAAAAGCTAAAAAATAAATACCACTAAGCCATAAACATGAAGACAAATCCAATTTCAAAGAGAGCAATCAGTTGGCTGAGAATTAAATCTGAAGGAACAAAAGTTCCTCAATAAAAGAATAGCCAGTACAAGTAACGTAAGAAAGCCATAAATGGCTTGTAGTAAAGTAAAAAATGTAATGTATGGTAGATGATTAATAGTTACATAGGTTGGGATTTATATAAGCCTGTCATGCACCTTTTCGTAAAGGGGCATGACTATTGACTTTAGATAGTCTTTAATTAATAATAAATTAATATTAATATTAATATTAATTTATTATTTATTGTTACATTGCCTTCCCCTTAAGGGAAGCTTAGTCCTCAAAGCTTCATTGACAACAATGTCTAATTTTGCTTGAACTGTCATCTCTGGATCTTTTGCGACACTTGATGAAATGAGACGATACGAGTTCCGTATTCCCCAGGAGAATTGTCGCATTGTATCTGATGCGGTCCATCCCGGATCTATTTTGATCAGACTTCTGAGATCGTTTTGGGGAATGGGTCGTCTCAATTGTTGCTTAGTATGTCGAACTGTTTGTCTATCAACATAACTCTTTTGTGAATGTTATTTTTGACCCTGTCATTGATCAAAATGATGATTATAATTGGGATGTCTGTAAGGCATATGTGTTGTTTGTTTTTCTTTCTTTTGAACTGCGGCGAGGACTTCCTTCACTTCCTCAATTTGATTTTTGGATGCATCTTCCTAGATTTGCGCTGCTTGGTTCTCCAGTAAATTGTTATGATTCTGAATCTTTTCAATTCTTTCATCTTGCGACTTTTTGTCAATTTCTAACTTCTTGATTTGATTCTCTAGTTCCTGATTACGATTCTTTAGACACTGGTTTTCTTCCTGCTTTTCCAGTGTTCTTCCTTCGAGGTCTTCACCGACGTGTTCCCTCTTGCTATTGTTTTTCAATTTTTTAATCTTTGTAATCAGTGTTTTGTTATGATTTCGTAGTCGAAAAATCTCTTCGGTATTGCTTGATAACACCTTGTTGACTTTTGTCAATTCCAACTTATGTGTCTTCTTACTGTCGTCGTACTGCTGCTAGAGTTTTTCTTTTTGTTATTGATGATGACATAACTCAGTTTCTTGATTTTTTAACTTTTCATGTACTTGCACCAATTCGTCTTCTTTGTCCATGACGACTTTGTTTAGACGACTAATTTCCTCTTCTAAGTCGACACTATTTCCATACGGATATTCTTCGACTTTTTTTGGTTTTTTTATCTGGTCTTCAAGTTTTTGAATGATACCTTCTAGATGTGATATTTTCTCGTCCTTATCTAATAAATTTTTTGTGAGGTTTTCTTTACTATCTTCCAATGATCAAATTCGTAATTCTGAGGTAATAATCTATTCTTTCTTAAAATCATTACTTCTTTTCTGGTTGTCGAACTGAAGTTGTAGAACACTATTAACTAGTTCGCACATTTTTAGTTTGACCGAAACTGTTCGTAATTGTGATTGCAATTGTGAGTGACCTGGATCGTCCCTTATAATAAAACGTTTATCACATAGTGGACAGGATCGATTGCAATTTTTAAAGGCTGTCAGATATTGGAATTCCATTTCGCAATAAGGACATTTGGTCTAGAATTTGGATTTATATATGGAATCCATAATTTTTTAACAATTCCACAATTGGCTTCAATGACTTCTTTAGCGATAATTAATCTTCCTTTCGACTTTGATTTTTGCTTTTTTTTGGATAATAATAATAATTATTAATTAATTAATTAATAATATTATTATTATTATTAATGTTTTTATAAACTATATATAGAGTTTAATATATAGTTTTGTTTTTTTGGTTTTGTTTTTCAAAATTTTAAAATATTTAAACCATATAATAATACTATTATAACGTTTAAAATTTAATTTCAAAAAAAAAATTAGGGTTTCGATGGCGGCAGGGAAAGATGGGAGCAGCAAGGAGGAAGGAGGGTCGTGGGTGGGGGACGCGGAAAGGTGCGGAGCCGGCGGCAGATGGAAAGCCACGAGGGATGGGTGATGGCGAAGGTGGCGTGGTGGCCACGAACAGGGAACGCGCGGGAAAGGGCGCAGCAGGAGAGCACGGGGGTGGCTGGTGGGGGAGAGCACAGAGGTGAGATCGCAGGGTTGGCTGGGGGGAAGGGGCGTGGAGTCGAGGGAAATGGGAGGAGGAGGAGCGGAATGGATGTTTATTGGACGCGGGAATAGGGCTGATGCGAATATGAGTCCTGAGCACGGGATAGTTGTGCAGGAGGAGTGAGGATGTGTGAGAGGAAAATGGAGGTGGAGTGTGGCTTGGTAAGTCGTGCAGGCTTAGACGTGAGAGCTGGGGTATCTACAGATGGCACTGGAGGTGGGGATATGAAGCGTGGGTGGAGGAGGGAATGGAGTGTAGATTGGAAGGAAATGGAATTTAGAGCATGAAGCGGGGAAGGAGGAAAGATAATGGAGCTAGGCGCAGGATTGTGGGGAATAGGTGGAGCAGGGGTATTGCGTAGGAGATGAAGGCTGCACGTGGTGGGGGAAGGAGTGCTGCGGAAGCACTGGATTGGGGATGTTGCGGAATTGCGGAAGCAGGGAGGAGTGTTATGGCCAGGGGCCTTTTCTGTCAAAAACCAGAATCTTCAGAAAATCTGACCTGATGGTTATCAGCGTGATTAGAGTTGGCTCTGATACCACTGAAGGAACAAAAGTTCCTCAATAAAAGAATAGCCAGTACAAGTAACGTAAGAAAGACATAAATGGCTTGTAGTAAAGTAAAAAATGTAATGTATGGTAGATGATTAATAGTTACATAGGTTGGGATTTATATAAGCCTATCATGAACCTTTTCGTAAAGGGGCATGACTATTGACTTTAGATAGTCTTTAATTAATAATAAATTAATATTAATATTAATTTATTATTTATTGTTACAAAATCCTACGATATCCATAACAATCTATGACTATTAGAATAGATAGAAGCCTCTATGCAAAGCAAAAAGGTGACTAAGGTATTATATCAGAACTATACGTTTATGGATGAGCGGAGTAAGAAGAGCTGGCATATCTTCAACATTTGAGGTCCATGGAGAACTTATGCATAATTTCCTAAAATATTTGAACATCATATAATGCATCATGATATAAAGTCAAATAACATTCTCTTATGATGAAAGGGAATCCCATTTAGCAGACTTTGGCCATTCATAGTTGATTTTTTTATAACACACAATGTTGGGAAATATTCGCCCAAATATGGTCAGGCTTGGATATCCACTCTTAGAGGGGATGTGTACAAATTCGGGGTTTTATTTATGGAGCTTCTCACTATAAATTGGCCAATTGATATCTACAAACCTAAGGGATGTTAGTACTTGGTGTCATGGGAAAAAAATGAGATGAAGGAAAAGGTGATGAAATCTTTGATCCCTTACTTAAGGTCAAGAGAAATGAGGAGAAAATGTTGTGTATACTCAATGTCATATATGTATTCAGTCTTAGACTACTGGAGTGAGCTTGTTAGGAGAAATGTAGTCGGAATCGACTAGTTTTGCACTGTCTTTGGTGCCTCGTTGGTGATGGTACTCAGCTGGAACAAGTCCTCATCCATCAATGTGCAAACTTATGGAGAAGGTTTCAACCTTGAAGGAAACCACAAGCAACCTAAAACAGGGCACAAGCCTAACGGTGAGACATTCCAAGTAGATTTCAGAAATGTCCCAGGCAGATTTCGGAGATGTTCCAGGCATGTATCTTCAGTTTTGACAATGGACATTGATGATTAGACAATTTATCACATCCATATTTTTCGTATTATTATGAATTTAAATCTGAATCTATGCAAGTTGCAGCTCAAAATATGGGTTGTGTATGATGGATTTTTATTTGGGTTTCTAGTGATTTAACTATTCTCTTTTCAGCAACATCATTACAAGCAACACGTTACAAATCCTCCATGTCAAGAAACCAAGAAATGCAACTACAAAGGTCTGATCCTTCTGGATATTTCTCTTGTTCTTCCTACAAAGGTCTGATATTCCTTAAAGTTTATATATATATATATTGCCGTCCCCTGTAAAAATGGGGGTGCACTCTAGCCATCTGGGAGACTCGTCCCCCCATCCCGGTCGTTCCCCCATCCACAAAACTAGTACAACATTGAAGGATGTTACACCTAAGGAGGTTTTTCCTAGATTAAAACCTTCTGTTGATCACTTGAGAGTGTTTGGTTCACCGACATATTCTTACATACCTTCTGACAAGAGAACAAAGCTAGAAGCCACCAGCAAAAGAGGCATGTTTGTTGAATATAGTGATGATTACAAAGCTATAGAATATTTGTTGCTAGTGCAAGAAGAACTATATTATGCAGAGATGTAATATTTGATGAATCAGGTTTCAAAATGACATCTAATACTCTTGGTGTGAAGAAGCAGCCTAATGTGACAGAAGTCGATGATGATTTGGTTGCATAAGATAGTGATGATGTTGTGACTGGTGACATTAAACTAGAGGAATCAGATGAGGTGAATGATGGTGACGACCAGGAGAATCATGAGCCAACTAGGGAGAAACCAGTGTTGATAAATCAACTCTCTTGTATTTGTGCTAGATGTAATTTTTCAATCCCATTGACAATGTCATGGATCAATTCTCGAGGCCGAGAGGTACAGTAGTGTGGGACCTCCAAGGTTTTTTATAAAATCCAAATACTAAAGATAAAATAATAACCTAACTTTAATGCAAAAAACTAAATACTAAAGACATCATAATAATTTAAAAACCTAAATTAATAAAAATCTAAATAATAACTAATAATAATAATGAAAATAAAAATGCTAAAAAATGTAACCTAACATTATTATTATTTTTGTTTACATTTTATTTTTATAATTATATTTCTATTATTCTCGTTGTTGTTATTATAATTATTTTAATTTAAAAATAATAATAATTTAAAACCTGAACTAATAAAGACTTGTTATTATAATTATTTTAACTTAAAAACAATAATAATTTAAAACCTAAACTAATAAAGACATAATAAGATTTGCATTATCTAAATAATAACAAAATACAATAAAAATAATAATAATAATAAATGGGACTTAACAAAGGGCAAAAACTAAAACTAAAATCATAAAAGTAATGAAAACCTCCCAAAAATAATAATAAAGATCTAAATAAAAAGTGAATAACATCATAATAATAATAATTATTATTATTAGGTCATTTGCATTTTATAATAAAGTAATTTAAAAATGATAATAATAATAATAATTATCATTATTATAATTATCATTATTATTATTATGAAGTCATTTGCATTTTATAATAAAGTAATTTAAAGGACCTAAACAATAATTATTATTATTATTAGGTCATTTGCATTTTATAACAAAGTAATTTAAAAATGATAATAATAATAATAATTATCATTATTATTGTTATGATTATGAAGTCATTTGCATTTTATAATAAAGTAATTTAAAGGACCTAAACAAAAAGCCTAAGTAAATGTAGTGGATTAGATTACTACCAACCTCATGGTTAGACTAAATAAAACTACTACTATTTTGTAAGGAATAACTAAAATGGTTCGATCTGGTGAAGTTTCGCATTCTAAAATTGCATGAGTTGGGGTTTAACCTTTTCTCTTTGTTCCATTTTAAAAAACCAAGTTGCCCTTGCCAAATACGTTCTTTTCTCAAGCCAAATATTTTAAAAACAATCATTATTTTAAGAATCATTTAATGAATTGAGTTATATGTCATATTTTATTATCCATTTTACATGAATCATTTAATAAATTGAGTTATATGTTATATTTTATTATCCATTTTACATGAAACATTTAATAAATTGAGTTATATGTTATATTTCATTATCCATTTTACATGAATAAAAATTAGTTATGGGTAATAAAGTTAAAATTTGCTCGTGGGCAATAAAATAATTAACTTTCAAACTTCAATCAGACCTAATTTCCACGTCAAATACAAGTCACCGTTGACTTTCCAAATACCAAGTGCAACCATTTATCCATACAAACGTCAATTAAAGCCCCAAACTCATTTGTTGTTTTTCACTTTGGCAATGATACAATAGTTCATGGAATATAAAGAAACAGGACTTTGTTTCTTCTTGCATGTGGGATAAATTCCAAGTGCGCTACCAAACATCATAGTCAATACCAATGGTGTACACCAGTCCAAGTGTCAAATGCGCCAGGGGCAAAGTCCACAATTATTTGTATGGTGCATTAAGCGTTGAAAAGCCTTGTATGAGATTGGATGTATCAACAACAAAATTCATTTAGGGTAATTCTCACTGCACAAAGATTAAAAGCTTAAGTACGCACTCAACTCGAGAGCACCAGATGCCAACAAACAATGCCTTCTAATGTTGGTAGTTCGCAACCATTTATTCCAGTCCAGACTTTAGGTGCAGTTACCTTTGGCCAACCACAGCCAGCATATTGACACATGATGTATCTCTTCCACCTCGGACTGTAAGAGCACCCAAAGTCTCAAGTACATATGGTGATCAAAACTGTGGAAAGCAGTTAACTACGTCAATTACAGGCATTGTCATCCAAGAATTGCCAATTTTAGATGCATAGGATACATAAAATTATTTCTGAGGCTACTTCAATAGCTACAACAGTTTCTCATTGTACAAGCATGTAGATTTATGGGGATAATCTATCAACACCATGGTACATACAGTCAAATGGTTACATTTTCAATACCTATAAAAAATCCATTTGGAATTGGGACTCTTCCAACAGCACCCAATATGTATTGATCAAAATGCAAGGCGAATTCTTTCCATTCAATATAGCGTTCCTAGTGTTCTGTGGCAGGCCATTATATATATTGAGGCTTTATTTCTCCTAAAATGTCGGAAATTCTAGTAACAAAGGTTTCAATAGTTGGTGGATTATTGGCAAAATATGAATATGGTTGAGCATGGACATTGGGTTAATCATCTTACTTTGAGCACCGAGTATGCACTTCGAATAAAAGCTTTATACACTTGTCTTTGCCACGTCTTATCTGGACATTTTCATAATCTATACTTTGTTTTACAATACAGTTATGAAGATTGTTTTCTTGGTGCATCAGAAGGTTGTTCATAAGAGATATGATAGAGTGACACTTCTGATTAACCATAGAGAATCAGAAGCAAGAAAAGGGAAAACTACCTAAATCAGTTGGGTAAGTTGGAAAGCAGATGGCAGCAAAAATCCTTCAAAGATTTCAGTTAAAGTCAGAGTACCTGGAAACTTTAGAATCCTAGGAAGGTCAAGACTCAACTATTTCCAGATTTCCAGGCAGAATATTGGTGATCAATTTTAAATCCCATATTTTTAGGCATAAAATCAACAACAATTAAAGAGTCATTTCCAACATTTCAAGCCATGAAGGCAGTTTAAAATACAGGTGGCAGAGTATTTTGAGACTTCTCGATCATTTATTAGCTCCAGAAAGGAGTCGATTAGCATTTGATGATAATTATATTCAGTTCAGCATCTCCATGCACAAAATCAGCTATCAATCCTATATTTCCAGGCCTGCATATTCATATTCCAGATTTGAGAGATTGATGAAGCATCTTCAACAAGTATTTCCATATTTTCTATGACAAATCACAGATTTTATCTATTTCTAGGTTTTTGGATAAATTTGATTTCTAGAAACTTATAACAACTAGTATGATTGTAATTTCTATAAAGTTTATAAATTTGAATGTAATGAGGGGACCTTCTTCTTAGAAGGAAGCAGGGGTTTGAGTGATTCAAGCAGAGAGTGTCAATGTAAAGGCTGAGAGTTATAATAATTGTATTAGCTTTGTTTTCTGCAACATGGCATGCTCAAAGATCTATCACCTTGATGGATAGGCTATGATTGTACTGTAATTCTGTTTTACTTCTTCTTTTGAATACAGAGATAGTTTTTGGATATGGATTTAGAATCCCTCTGTGGTGGCATTTTAGGGTCTATCATTGAAATCCCTAGGTCTTATTATCCTATGAATACTCAAATGATTGAGGACAAGGCGTACCGAGTGGTGTCTTTGGGAGAGATTGAGACTGGAGGGATGAGAAGATGAAAAAGTGTGTAAAAGGATGAAGAGGATCGATAAACCTTGTTCTTGGGTAGGAGATTAGTATGAATGAAGTCATTTCGATGTCAGAAATTATATTCATTGGGATAATTGATGATGAAGAGTTGGGGATAGTACAATCAGAGAATTAGTGGTTTCAAGTTTTGATTTAGTAATGAATTCAAGTGAGCCATAATGAATTCAGTTACTGTAGATAAAATCCCTGTACTGTACAGATCTTTTTCGAGTATATTTCACCATTTCACCTCAGCCCAATCAATAATAGTAACAGATAAGCTCTGTACACATCCACCTAGAGTTTTTCATTTGCTTCATAAAGTACACAAAGAATACCATATTCTAAACAGTCTACTACTTGAAGACCATATGCCCTGCTTTTTATTGCAAGAACTCCAAAAATAGTTCATAAAACTCAAGTATAATTTTATTATATATTAGCCTTTATATACAATTTTATTCAGTTCTGGTTACATCGTCATTAAAGTTCTGATTTCATTTAGATGCAAATAAGGAACATACAATGCCAATATATGATCACCACCACAGTTTAAGAGAGCTGATACAGAGCTCTTTCTCAATCCCTTTTTTAAAGCAGTAATGTTGTCATTATTGAACCTTCAGACCCAAAAGATGACAAGAATTTAGAATAGAATCTTAAGATTCAATGCCACTTTAGAAGCATGTGAGAGGGGTCGATTTCAAGGCTGATAATGCATAGGTGTTGAAGCTCAAATGATGTTAAGAGCATGGTTTGACTTTGGTTTAATTTGAGTTAAAGGAGCTTTTCTAATTAGGTTTTTGAGTTGGATGGCTAAGTTTATTGAGGTTAACATCTACACAATGAATTGAAGTGCATTAAGAAAATAAATGTCACTCGAGATGAAATTTGCATGTTAAAAATGACAATGCTAAAAAAAATCAACAAAGTTATAGTTTTAGTTGGTTACGAAAGTTCTGATTATTATGAAGAGTTTTATGCTCAAAACCCTCCCCATGCCAATTATGCCAATCATAGTGGTGACAATGCTGCAAAAATAATTGAGAACTTACAGTTTTAGATTGTTATGGAAGTTCTAATGATTTTGAATTGTTAAATTTTCAGAATTTACTTCAATCTGATCTAGGATATTAACTGAGAGAACAACATGTACAGCATATCAATCATGGAGACAATAATGCAAGCACACAAGAGACACAAAGATTTACTTGGGGAAAACCATAAAGGTGAAAAACCCCAATAACTTCCTCAGAGATAGATAGAGCAATGATACAACCCAAACATGAGAGATAGACATAAACTAGCAGCAGATCCTCCTCCTCCATAAGTGCGCCATTCCTCCTTTAGTGCATGAGTGAGAAGTGAGTGATCAAATAGAGTGCCTCCCGCACTCTATTTATACTTGACTTGACTTTCCTTTTACATAAATCATGTAGGCTCGAACTTAACCACATAATATAATGCTGACTGGGCCGACCCCCAATAGGGTGGTCTAATAACCCTTTGACCCACATGGCCGACCCCCAATAGGGTGGTTTAATAACCCTTTGACCCACATGACTTATACAGGGCCGACCCCAACAAGGTGGTCTAATAACCCATCAAGTATAAGTTACGACATTTACAATATAAATGACGACACTTCCGTATAGAGGAATAATACCATCTCTATAGGAATACAATATACATATATGTGAAATACATTCCGAAGTTACATATACATCAACACTCCCTCTTAACTAGGAAGGTATTTCTCGATACAGGCCTTCTAGCACAAGCCATCTTCTCCGGATCATCGTCACTGGATAATCGTCATCGAGTCATCATCATCGTCACTGCTGCTGCTATCTCAATCAATCTCTGAATCTACTCGTCATAGGAAGTTCTACAGAGCCAGTCCTTTTTCATACTGGATGTAGGACCACCACCTATAGGTCTTCATCATCACTGGCCATACTGTGGAATTCTCAGGACTTATTACGTGCGTCACAAAACCTGGCTGCAGCATCCCAGGCTATTACGAGCACACAGCTCTACCTGTAGGATCTCCCAGGAGCACATTACATGTGACCCATCACAAAACCTGGCTGAAGCATCCCAGGATGTTACGAGCACACGGCTCTACCTGTCAGATCTCCCAGGAGCACATTACATGTGATCTCACCACAAAACCTGGCTGAAGCATCCTAGGCTGTTACGAGCACACAGCTCTACCTATCGGATCTCCCAGGAGCACATTACATGTGGTCCACCACAAAACCTGGCTGAAGCATCTGAGGCCTTTTTCATCCTTTCCAGATCTCCCAGGAGAAAATTACATGTGGTCATGGAAAAACCTGGCTGAAGCATCTGAGGCCTTTTTCATCCTGTCCAGATCTCCCAGGAGCAAATTACATGCCATAGGACAAAACCTCGAAAGAGCATCTGCCAGATATCCCAGGGCAACGAATTACATGCCATAGGCAAAACCTCGAAAGATTATCTGCAGATCTCCCAGGGCAATGAATTACATGCTCATCTGCACAACCTGATCCATGGCCACAAAGTATCATCTGATACTCACCATACATCATCCTGATCATTATCACTGCAACATCCTGCTGCATGTCATCTGGAGAAGCTCATCATCCACGATCACCCTGATCATACAATGCATCCATCTGATGCACACCAAGTATCTACCTGATACATATCATCATACATAGTGTATCCACCTGATACATAGATACATGATCCACACAATGTATCCATCAACATACATGATCTACCTGATCATACCTGATACATATCAATATACATAGTGTATCCACCTGATACATAGATACATGATCCACACAATGTATCCATCAACATACATGATCTACCTGATCATACAATGTATCCACCTGATACATATACAGATACATGGTCCAAGCATCCAACATGATGCATATACAAAAATACATACACATGATCCAACCGATCATATCCAGCATCCAACATGATGCATACATACATACATAAAAATGATCCAACTGATCATATCCAGCATCCAACATGATGCGTACATATATATAAGAATGATCCAACTGATCATATCCAAGCAGAAACCAGAACATCATCCTGATGCTCGTCATCCGGTGCTTACATCCACAGCCATGTGAAGGATCCTCCTTCCAACATGCTTGGAATGGCTTCAGGAAATGTGTCCATCACTTCTTCCTCGAAGTGTCCTCGATCTGAAGAACGCCAAGCCTCTCTCTGAAGTACTCGAAATTCACCCTGGCTAGTGGCTTCATCAGCACATCTGCAATCTGCTCGTCCGTCGCAACATACAGGAGCTTCACAGCTCCTCTCTACACCATATCCCTGATATAATGATATTTGATCTCTATGTGTTTCGACCTGTCATGAAACACTGGGTTCTCGGACAGCTTCACACAACTCTGGTTATCACAAAAGATACCAGTAGCATCCAACGGGAGATCAAATAACTCAAACAGTAGCTTCCATAGCCATACTTCCTCACAACTAGCTGAACAGGCTGCAACATACTCTGCCTCAGCTGTACTCAGTGCTACGCAGGACTGCTTCCTACTAAACCAAGAGATGACACCTGATCCCATACTGAAGTAGCACCCAGATGTGCTCTTCCTATCTGCAGCACTGCCTGCCCAATCTGAATCAACATAACCCTGCAGGTTAAACTTTTGATTCGCTTCATACTTGAGCCCATAATACACTGTACCTTTCAGTTACCTCAGAACATGTTTTATAGAAATCAGGTGAACACTCCTCGGATCTGTTAGGAACTGGCTCAATGTGTTCACCGCAAAGCAAATATCTTGTCTTATGTTCATCAGGTACATCAAGGACACAATCATCTGACGATACATAGTGACATCAACTGGTTAAGATGAAGCATCACACAGAAGCTTCAGGTTCGATGCCATAGCCACGCAGTCCATCATCCCGAACCTCTTCAAGATCTCTACTGCATACTTCCCTTGTCCAAGGAAGATTCCATCTGCACTCTGCCACACCTCCATACCTAGAAAGTGGTGCATCATACCCAAGTTTTGCACATATATGACTCCCTGTCATGTGTCGCAAAACCAAGTGGCTGCTCCACATACACTTCTTCTTCAACTACACCATTCAAGAAAGCTGTCTTGAATCCATCTGGTGTATCTTCTATTTCATCACTTTTATATTTCTCTATGCTGCCATCTGCAACATGCTTGATCTTGATAGATCCATATGGAAGTCATAACAAACTTCCCTTCAGGTCTTGGGACTACATCCCAAACATCATTCTTCATGATCGACAGATCATGGCATTCCATTTCTTCATCCCAGATCCTGGGAACTTCAATATCTTCAATATCTTTAATAGATATCTTTGTTGCTGGAACAAATGTTGTAGTCCTTTTGTAGGTGAAGATATACAGTCTTTCCCACAAAACAAGTTAAATTGCATTATTAGAAACATCTCATAATTTTCAGAACAAATTCTTACACATAAATAAATATGTCATACAGTCATGCAATTATCTTAGCCAATGCTTCAATACAACATTTATCCATATCCCGTAACTTTCTAGATGCCTTCCAATCTCTACCAGAACATTGTTAAGAGTGTGCACAACTCCCAACATGTCAGCAAAGAGGTTTCATTCTAGATAAGTAGCAATGAAATGTTGTACAGTTCCATAGGCCACTTACCCATGTATATTAGTAGTATACTATTCGTCAATGCAACTATTCTAATATGCACAATACATATCCTAAGTCTAGGAACATGAGCATATACATCATTGAACAATTTTATTTAAACAAACAAATATGCAAGAAATGATAATTAAAATACTTATCTTTGTTTGTTCGTTGGGTGGACTCCCTCTGAGTCTTCGCTTCCTTGCAGGAGTTGCTGGAGTCCTAATCTGAAGTAGCTTCTTCTACACCTTTCTGTTATGGAATGTAGAGAGATGGTCAACTCCCTCTGAATATCTGCATCCTTGCATAAACCACTGGAGTGTACTCCCTCTTGATCTTTGCTTCCTGGATTACCTGTTCTTGAACTCATATTCATCCTTGGTCCCTATGCATGCTTATTAGTATCATGAATGTGTTATCCTTGTGATCTCATATAAAATCATACATTCATTAGTATACTATTAAAACACAATAATCTCAAGCATGTATAGTCATGATCATTTCAAACAGAAATAATAAGCATTAGCATTCAAGGTTTATGTAGGATTCTTATGGTTAGTCAAATCATAAGAAACATAACATGTCTAAACCTATAATTACTCAAACCTATGACTCTTTGGGTTAGTCATATCATTAATTAAGGTAAGACACATAATATGCATATACCCATGATTATTCAAACTTATGACTTCATGAATAACCATTATCAACAACACAACAGTATAAGATCCTAACCCAAGGTAGGATTCTAGCTTGATATAGGAAAAACATACCTGGATTAGCATGCTAGCTAGTTATGTCTAACATACCCGCATGATGTCTTCTGGTTCTCTTTAGTGACTTGTGCTAGTAACCTGCATGTCTCATAAGTTAACCATTGTAGAAACAAGTTATACATACCTTGAAAGTAGATCTTCTATGTGATCCATGACAATGGATGAATCCTTGTCTTCATGTCACCATGATCATACGTTCTTGAAGTAGAACATGATTTGTCTTTCTTGGTGTACCTTTTATGTTAGCAGACAACATAAACCTCATACAGCACCATAATGCATTAGTACAATCATAAGTGTCAACACCCTAACCAATGAATATCTTCTATCATGCATTCATAATTTTGTTAAGGTGATACGACAAATCTAAAATCAAGATTGTACTAACCGTAATAACATGAAGACAAACATACCATAAACTTAATCATGAACAAGTATCGAAACATACCTTGATGAGTCATACCTATCGAGATCGCTTGTAATATTCTTATGTAAGGCCTTAGCCTCATCTCCCTCTGAAACAAGAACTTCTTCACTTATGCAGGTGACCAATCCATCTTCTTCTAGGATTAACCCAATCCACTTGATTTGCAAGAACTGGACCTGGAGCTGGATATGGGTTTGTCAAAGAAACCCCAAAAATTCAAATTTTGAATTTCAAACTTTTGAAAGGATAGAAATGTGCGCCTTGATGAGCTGATCAAGCTGGTATATTCAGAATTTGAAAACTGCAAAGTTTCACTCCTCAATTTTGCCTTTGAAACTTCCGGATTCACTGGACATGACCCTGAACTGGGGTTTGATGAAGCCCACTCTTCTGCCCAATCAAAAGGTTTGATCCAAAGCTCTAAGCTTCTATTTTTCTGAGGAGCTTCCAGCCGTGGTCACAGATTTCAAAAATTCTCATTTTTACAGAAGCCCTAATTTTCCACTTTTCTGATCAAAGTCCCGAACTAGGGTCTGATCAAGCCCGGCCTTCTACCCAACCAAAAATTATGATCTTGGTGTCTAAATTTTGATTTTGATGAGTAGCATCCAGCCGTGGTCTCCGATTACAAAAATTCCAACTTTCTCCAAGGCCCTAAATTTTGGAAGCCATGAATGAAGGTACTCAAAAATAATTCTGTTTTGACATAAATATGTACCTGATTGTTTCTGGTGTAACTCCGAACTTTTCAATCCACAGGGTCTGAAAAAGTTTTCTGAGATATCCTGACCTGTTATCTTTCCATCCCGACAGGTCTTACCTCAATTGGATTCTCTGAGAGAGAGTTATGCCAAGTGTCACAACGTGACCTGTTTATGGGATAATACAGGATAGCGAACTTCTACGACGTGCCACGTGTCTCTATTTCAACTTCGGCTTCTGAAAACTTTTCCTAAGATAGATCGACCTGTTGTATTTCCATCCTGACAGGTCTGACCTCAATTGGATTCTCTGAGAGAGATTTATGCCAATTGTCGTAACGTGACCTGTTTATGGGATAATACAGGAGATCGAACTTGTACGGCGTGCCACGTGTCATTGGTTCAACTTCGGCCTCTGAAACTTTTTTCTAAGATAGTAAAGTTTGTGTACTACCTGTCACTTTTTACAAAATTTCAGTTGGAGCTTCCTAGCCCAATTTATGATCTTTTTCCCAAGGTCACCTGATTTTGACTAAGATCTGGAAGAGGCAGAAACCCTATATTGTACAGATCATAAATCGCAAAGTACAATGAATTAGAGGTTTTCCTTTGGACACAAGGTACATGGGGATTTAATATTCGACCTGTAAAGGTGTTAGATCCGAAACCTTTTCCAAAACGGATTTATAGCGAAAGTGCTACGATGACTGGTTTTTTCTATATCAAGCCCTAGCATCGTAAGTGCAACAAGTGTCATACATGCCATATCATGCCTTCTTTCAGGCTAGCTTTGATACCATGTTAAATTTTCAGAATTTACTTCAATCTGATCTAGGATCTTAACTGAGAGAACAACATGTACAACATATCTACAGCATATCAATCATGGAGACAATAATGCAAGCACACAAGAGACACAAAGATTTACTTGGGGAAAACCATAAAGGTGAAAAACCCCAATAACTTCCTCAGAGATAGATAGAGCAATGATACAACCCAAACATGAGAGATAGACATAAACTAGAAGCATATCCTCCTCCTCCATAAGTGCGCCATTCCTCCTTTAGTGCATGAGTGAGAAGTGAGTGATCAAATAGAGTGCCTCCCGCACTCTATTTATACTTAACTTGACTTGCCTTTTACATAAATCATGTAGGCTCGAACTTAACCACATAATATAATGCTGACTGGGCCGACCCCCAATAGGGTGGTCTAATAACCCTTCGACCCACATGGCCGACCCCCAATAGGGTGGTCTAATAACCCTTTGATCCACATGACTTATACAAGGCCGACCCCAACAAGGTGGTCTAATAACCCATCAAGTATAAGTTACGACATTTACAATATAAATGACGACACTTCCGTATAGAGGAATAATACCATCTCTATAGGAATACAATATACATATATGTGAAATACATTCCGAAGTTACATATACATCAACATGAATAGTTTGAAACTCAAAACCATCCTTGTGGCAATATTTCTAATGCCAATAATGAGTTCTAATCACTATTATTTTGGCAATGCTAATGTAAATGATGCCAACCCTCCCCAAGTTGGATATTTAAGTGGTATAATATACATTATATCAATTATGTGCACATAATGTGCAAGAGCTTGTTAGCCCAAAAAATGGCATGTTGAATTCATATGGCCAACTAATGAAAACTGCATTGTACATAGTGCCTTTGGAGATGGTGGTTTTGGGATCACCCATAACTCATTGGGGAAGCATCATGACATGGCTTGATGACATTACACAAATTTCTTTGCAACCAAGGAAATAATGGGCTTGCACCACTCTAGGTCTAGGGAAACTTGACTTGGACCAGACAATACTAAAATTTCATTACAACTGGGGATTTCACATGGTTGCCACACTCTCATCCAAGGGAACTCCATGTGAGGGTGGGTTGCATGGAGGGCCCATTTGTATGGCATGGAGGGCTTATAGGGGGTCGCCCCACTTCATACCTAGGGCATTACTTGGGAAGGCCTAGTGTCTTCCACATCCACATCAACCATGATTTGCTGCAAATGCAATAACAACCTTGCTCATTATACTTCCATCTTTGCTCTTCTTGCAAGAGCCCTACATCGACCTTTTCAAATAGTTGTACAATTGTACAAGACAATATGCACAACTTATACACTCTTGGAAAACTATTCAACAACAATGTTACAAAATCTATCTTGGATTTTTATCCAATTTCCAACAACTCATCCTTGCGCTCTTTCATCTTCGCAACATGTTCAATTATGATATCTTTATCTATAGCCTTCAAATCTGCATGTCAAATTTTAAGTAGCAAAATTTTCAATTCTTGGCTCTTTTCTCTTCTTGTCTATTGAAATTATTGGTATAATATGTACATGTGGCCACAACCCATTCATATATATCATTAGTGTACTTTTAATCATGGATAAGTCCATACTTATTCTTTTATTATATTACTAGGTGTGGTTAAGGCCAACCCAATCAACTTTGATATGTAGGCTCAATAACCCTAGGGAGTGTGCCCTACTTATGTGGGTCCATAACTCCTCTTAAGAGGATGCTCTCCTTGAGTTGTTTATAAATACAACTCAAACATCATTTGTAAATCATCTTTCTAGATCATTGAACTACCGCTCTAT
This sequence comes from Larix kaempferi, assembly GCA_027924585.1. Classification (NCBI taxonomy): domain Eukaryota; kingdom Viridiplantae; phylum Streptophyta; class Pinopsida; order Pinales; family Pinaceae; genus Larix; species Larix kaempferi. The sequence continues at coordinate 9,575,941 of BSBM01000767.1, read as the reverse complement.
AAGACACATGGTTTATTTTAAATTTTAATGCCTAAGGGAACTACATATTTGGCATTCTCTTGCAATTGCCATATTTTCTCTTTTATGTGAATTTGTGCATCTCATGTATAGTGCACTCGTGCTTGGGCATCCTTCTCTCTATAGTGCACTTTTGGTCAACACTACACACTTCTTTAGTACTAGTTTTTTTTCCCTTTTACTGGATATTTTTTAGTTGGCACTTGCATCTCTATCTAATGGATAAGATCCTTGACCTAGCTCAACTTAATTTGGAAAAAAGCTTGAACAAAATATTTTTTTTTTCCAAACAAAATAATCGCATGATTCCCCTTCCTTGGAATTTTAGGGAGGAACCTCCAGCCACAAGAGCAAATAGTAAGCCAGCATGACTCCCCGAGAATTGATCCACGACCTCTCGGCCCTGAGAATTGATCCATGACCTCTCATTGACTATCCCAGTAGGCTAGCAAAAGATCCCATTCATAAGATATAAGATAAGATAAATTTATTAATTTCCAACAAATTACCATAAATAGGTCAATGGGACTCCTAGGTACAGTAGTGTGGGAACTTCTTGGATTTCTGATCTTCCTGAGCGACTTTTCCCAAAGTGGAGAAAGGCAAAGAAGCCGCACCCCCTCCTGTGGTTTGGGCCGCTAGAACAGAATCCGAAATAATGAGGTCCATCAGGGTCATTCCTCCCACCGGATCCTGACCTGTCACCATGCTGCTTGTCAACTAAACCCAAACCCCAAACGCTGCATGGTCTATAAATTCCTGCAATTCTAGTGGTGCTGATCCTCCCAAAAGGCCATGAGAAAAAGGCTGGGCGATATTTTAGGGTTTCAAGGAACAAAAAATTTCAATCATGACTCTCCCTAGACTGTCTGTCACCTTTTAGGTACTCCCTAGATCATAGATGCAACCACTGAAAACACAATGAAAGATGAAAATACAATATGATGATAGTAGATAACTTATGGAATCTAATGGGAAACAAATACCGAGGCTGAATTGACAACCATTTATAAAGGCTTAGAAATCTGTTGACCTTAAAGGATCAGAAATCATGTGATGATGAGGGACCCAAACCTAACATACCATTGTTTGACAACATAATGGTTACATAGAAATGAGACTTGCAGGACAAATAGTAGAAATGCAAGAGTTTGGTCCATAAGTTTAATGGGATCAAACTTACCCATATGAGAAGATCAAGCACAAAGTAGTTTCTTTCAATCAACTCTTCCTCTATTTGGCTTAAGTGGGTCATTCTTCCAATATAAGTCTTTAGGATCAAAATTAATAGCCTCTCAATGCAAGGATTGGTCTGGATGTGCCCCATTTGAGTCATCCTATATTTTCTCTTTTCTCTGTCTTTTGTTCTAGCAATCTCTTGGGATTTTTTCCACCTTGATTCCATACTCTTCAGCTTTTAACAGAGACTTGACTATTCCAATAGGTTGGAAAACATTCTTTGTGTCCTCATGCAAGTCATCTGCTAAGAGTGGATTTTGGAAATTAAAATTCAACTCTGTTGCACAAAGTTCATTGAATCCCCATATGTGGAGAAACCTTCTGAATTATTTAAGTGTAAAGTTTTATCTAGTCAGATTTCCATGTGAATTTAATTTTATTTGGATCACTGAGCACTGAAATATCTTCTGGAGCCTATCATGCCTCAGTGCTAAACATCTTTCTTTTATACCTTTTCCTTTTTGCAGAGTTTCTTTGTTTTTCATTACACAAGTCAAACGCATATACCAACTTAAAGCTGAGAATGATATATCTTCATCTTTTACACTTGGGGTCTACAAGAAGAATTGTAAAAGGAAGAATCACACTATTAAAATCCCCTATGTGTTGATCAGGTAATGATCTGTATGTTCTTGGTAATATAGAGATTGCTGTGGATAAAATTCATAATAGATAGGATGTGCACTTAAGAGTAAGTTCTTGATGCTTTTCTTCTCAACCCTATTCCAGAATGTGAGATCCATTTAAAAAACTTGTGAAATAATCCATTGTGGAACATTCAACAACCATTCCTGAATTTTGTATATATAAAAATGTTATAGTTGTATGCTTATTTATTTAAGCCATAATAGTTGGGTTAATGACAGGAGAAAGTTTTTGACGATCCTCTACTTTTCATCTTCTTGAAAATACTTGAGAGATGATTCATGTCAAATTCAATAGTGTGCTTTCTGACAGTCTATCTCGGTTAGTATTGACAACTGTCACATTATCCAGGGCATTGTATTTTTTGAGCTTTTGTTTCTAGAGATGAGATTCTATGCCCCTTTTAGAATGTAGAGTTTGCCAAGACCAGTGGCAATAGACAAAGGGCACTGGATTCGAACCATGTAACCCTAAGATAAAGCTTGCTCCCAAACCCTTACATCAAACCCTAAACTGTGACCCGCATTACCAAAGCCATGATGAACAAAGGAAAACTTCATTGATTGGAACTAATTAAATAAAAGATCTCAAGCAAATTCAACACCCAATACCCAATGAAATGGGAAGAAAGCAAACAACATACCTTGGAAGGCTCGACTTGAGGGAAATATTTGAAGACTTCAAGAACCCTGCTACTGACTTCCTAAGGGAAATATTTGAAGAATTCAAGAACCCTGCTAGTGACTTCCTGCTTGTCCAGATAAGACGCATGGGAATAAGCCAATTGGGTATACTCCCTTCTTCCCATATTAAGAAGTCCCCTGAGCAATGAGCCTTCATGGGCATGTCTGCCATACATATCTCTGGTTTATGCTGCCCAAGACAAGTAATTGGGTGGATATGTAATGGTGTATTTCCATGTGTGTGCCCATGGGCGGGATACCAAAGCTCGAATTCTAGGATTCACACCCTGCATTTTCTTGTTCCTTGTCATTTTATTCTATATCTTGTGAAGAACGTTGAAGGCTCTTTGTGTAGAGATCAAATTTACATCAAATTACAAAGATCTCTCACAACTGTTTTTAATTGACCTTTTTATTATACAAGCATAAATGAACATAAATGGAAAATCCCTGGGTTTGTTTCGGGATTATTTGTGGACAATTTATTACAAATAGTAAATACTTTGTTGTTATGATCATTGACCTCGAGTTGAAATAATAAAACTTGACTTAATAGCAACAATATCATATAGTCATAGTAATGCTTTACAAAGCATTATATATATACTAAGAGCATTGCTCCATGTCTTCCAGGTAAGATAGTCTTTATAGTAATACTATTCCTAGTAGGAATGGTCTCTCTAAGGACATTGCTAGTTATTTTCAAGGTGGGATGGCCTTCAATAAAGGTTACGAGCTTTGGGTCTAGGAATGGTCTCTCTAAAATAATTGTTAGTTATTCTCAAGGTGGGATAGTCTTCAATAAAGATTATGATCTTAGGGTAGTCTTCAAGTACTATGTGAATTGCTAATTATCTTCAAGGTAGGATGGTCTTCAACAAAGGTTACAAGCTTCAAGTTAGTCTTCAAGGACTATGTGAAGGAAGGTGTGATAAAAAAATTAGGATGCAATGCATCGAAGTTTCAAAGTCTCTTGCTAAAAAAAATCTCGTCGATCCCTATTGAGTCCCTACAAATTTGCGACAATATGAATGAAAAACCTCGACACCAAGAACAAAAAAGAACATATGGCCTTAAATGGTATTTCATATTTTTTTTTATATGGGAGCAACAACCGATTCCTCACCCATACAATAATAATCATGGTGAGGATCGACAATTGTATATACCATCTTACCAAGTTGGTAAACTAGGTATATTTTCCTTCATTTAGTTCATTTTTGGCATCAAAGGGAACAAACAATGTCTTTTGGTGGAGTCATGTGTTCCTTGGTACATGGAGGGACCCTAAAAATGGTGGTAAGATTACCTTATTGCACCAAGAGGAGCGAGGTGCTTTACAGCCTAGTATGAGGGAGATGTTGTCACGCAAGATAGCATTATGTTATGAAAAATAAAAGGTAAGCAAATTAAAATCAAATGAAAAGTAATTAAAAAATCCATGTTGGCTCATAAAATAAAATAATAAAAAACTAAAACTAGTAATCTTAAACCCGGATCTATCAAGCACCAAGATGGATCAAATTTCTGGAGGTGTGATTTTTTTGGATGTGTAAAAAATTTAAGTTAAAAAAATTGACACCTCGAGAAATTGGATCCCTCTTGGTGCTTGATAGATCTGGGTTTAAGATGGATCTATGTTGGTGTAACATTTAATAATTAATGTTAGTTTTTTTATGTTTTTTGCATTGATGTAACTTCTTGTGTCGAGAGAAGTGTTCTTATGTAACATCCCAAAAATTGACAAAAATTTAAAAATTTTCTAAGTAGCATTAAGTGCTACAATCGCTATGCGGAAGTATAATAAATGATCATTTGTTTAACTAGATGACACACCGGTGATAACACTTCTTCATTAATTATGAACATGTTACGTCAATTACTTGTGTATGTTTGTCTTAAAGAGTACATGTTTGTGTTTATGCTTATAAAAATACTATTGGATGTTTTTACACCATTCTTGCATCCTAGATCGAATATGGTTACTTATTTAGATGTCTAGACCTTATAGATTAACTTGATGTTGATTTCATTATAAGTGCTAACTGTTTATTTTCTTGATGATGATGAAGGGGTCCTATTGGCACCCCGAGGCTTACTTAGCTATTTAGCTAATGCATTTGAACTTTTGTCGCAGATTGCAGGTAAGAGCGATACTTCTTTTCAAGTATTACGAAGTGTGTAAAGAGGTCTTATTTATACTTCAGTTAGCCGTCAATGTTTTTAAAAGAAATAGTAAAACCTGAAGTGTTTCAGGGTGAGATCTATTCCAGTTTGATCTTCAGTTTTATGGTTATATTCTGTATAACGTTATTTATAAAATTTCCTTGTATTTATATTCGCATATCAGAAATTATGTTTATCACGATTACACTTGACTTGTATTAAGTCATCGTTGAAAGTATTGAACTTTAATTACAAGGATATAGGCCTTTAAATCCTACACTTAGGAATTATACCATGTACTCAAAGAAAGGTCATAACCTAAGCTTGTATATACTAATGCTATCAATGTAATTTTATGCTTCTATGCTTACCTTTTGATGTTTATATATTATATGCACAAACCTTACGTATTGTTTTTATTATGGCAACCTTGAAATACTTATGGTTGCAAACTATACTATATATATTTAATTATAAAAAATGGATGTTATACCCTAAGAGCATTATAACAAATGCTATGTAATAACATTATTGCGCGCTCCATGGTTTTATGCTAAGTACAAGGGTTTGATTAAAAAGGAAATCCACGTAATACTTCCTATGTTATTGGCTAAATGCAAGGGTAGTTTGACCTTTGACATGTTACGTAACCACGATACTATGGTTGCAAAGTTTAACGCTGTGAAAGCTCATTACACTAACCTTGGTGACGATGCGTTGGTAGGCACTTTGTATAATCGGTAGCTATGGTAATTAAAGCACATTAAAGGTGTGTTGGTGGAATGCATGTTGGCATCCACCGTGGTAGGTCTTCAAGTGATGGTTCTTGGTAGTAGTGTTAACCCTAACTGCATTTGGAATTACTCGTTAAAGGCATAACCTAGAGCATTCATTTTTGCAGTGAGTGGGGTTTGGAGAGGCCGACAGGCCTTCGGGTTCTTAAGGTTTGTAACAGAGTTTGGAGGCACCTCTCCCGGGTTCAATACTATGACCTGTAGCTTGTAAATTGTCACCAGTAAGCTCTAAGAGCCGAGCCACTTCCTGAGCTAAGACTTGATGCGCTTGTTGGTGGTTTGTGTGACTCCAGTGTTCTCGATGGTTACAGGAATGTTCAGTTCTCGATATGAGATTTTCTTTGAAAGGTAAGTTGTAGTTCCTTTCTTGCAATCCCACAAAGGTTGAAATTTTTACAACTGCATGTATTTAGGTTTTGAGATTCGTTCCATATTTTAACCACATTAAACATTGTGATGACAGGTACTACCTCAGCGTTGGCTTTTTATGTTTCTAAGTATCGGGGATAAGAGCATAAAATCCTGGTAAGCCTCGGTGTCTCCCTGTATGGTGTAGCTTGACATAATCCTGGTCTTCGTCTGGTCTAGCCGAACATTCGGTTTTGCTTTTAGCTTTGGATTTTTCCATCGTTGTAATATTTAAGCCATAAGGCAAGTTTTTGATGTAGGGAGGATTGATTTTCCTCGACCTACCCAGCGTTGGCTCTTCAACGTTTACTGTGTAAATACTTTAAATGATAAATGTATACAGTTTTTTTTCGCAAGGTTTAACCCTTGGCATTTTGATGAAAAGTGATGATAATCCTTTTAGGGTTTTAAGAACCGATTTTGTTTATAAAATGCAGATGGTGTTTTGAACCCATGACCTCGCGTTGTTTCCTTTTTTTCTATTGCATTTTCAAAGGATAATACCATCGGTTTTGTGTATTGAAATAATGAAGTATTAATGTGTTAAGCTGAGAAGAAAATCTCTCGACATTGTTGTTATGTTGAAAAGAATTGTTTGGTAACCGAATACAGGGTTCGTCGTTGTGATTCTAAATGGTTATCTATAATGTTGGGGTTTATGTATAACTCAAGCCATAAGGCAGGACTATGAACCATACCCGAAACTAAATGTTGTTTGATTCTCAGTTGTAGAAACAATACGGGTTTCTAACCTGAATTCGTTATGTAACTTGTAGAGTGATAAGGTTCAGACTGTCTCGAAAACAATCTACGTGTGCGATTCTCTTTTGTTTTTCTATAAGATGAAATGTTCCTTAGTATTAGTAAGTAAAGCTTAAGTTTTAGGGTTTGAGCCCTGGGATATTCGACAGCTTACTTAGTTTCTATTCGTTTTATATTTGTTAATTTGATAAATGAATATTTATTGTACAGGGTAATGATATATTATGATGCCAGTATTATATAAAAGATATATGATTTCTAAACTCTTTTCTGAAATGTTTAGACTATGTTTTGATTAAAAGAATCTTGTACTAAGAGTTTCGATACTGTTAGGATTTGTAATATAGAAACTAAGATGTCTTAAAAGAATTTTTATTTGAAAAGAATACTAAGAGGGTATATGTTATCTATCTTCTAAAAAGAAAGGTTAACCTATAAGTGAACTTTAGGTTTTGGACATAAGCATGGAATTGTTTAAGTATTATTACTTATGTTGCTATGAAAGATCTAATATTAAAATATCTGATTAAATAAATAATTGCTATGTTTTCTATGTCTAGTACATAAGAGATTTTTACTGCAATGTAAACAGAATGTAATACAGGAACATAACCGAGTTTACTTATGATAAGCATGCAATCATTTCTATCTTTTGCATATCATTATTCATATCTATTTTAAACACTCTTCCCTGCCCTAGAGTACGACACAAAGACAGTGTGTGAAAAAATGCAGGGAAGCATTTTATTCTATCATTGTCATAAAAACTTATTCAACTATTTATAGAGATAATATACAGTTCAGAAAATCGGTCATTTAAATCTAAATGATGATAACTAACAACATTCAACTAATAATCATAAATCAATAGTTATGAAAGCAATAAGTTATAACCATTAGAAAATAAAATAACAAGTAGAACCTAATAAGTTGATAGGGTGGACAAACACCCAAAGAGGCATGTTCCTCCCAATTACCTTCTCCAGAAGAAGCAGCCAAATCACTTGCTCCCTTGGACCCCCGAGTCTGTTTACTGAACCACTAGGTAGAAGACTCTGTGTAGAAGCAAGGCACTCAGGTTGTACTTTCAGCAATCAATGGATACTTGCATACACCTCAAAAACCTCTGCACTCAGCAGAAGTCAAACAGACTTACAATACAACTCAAAACATAGCTTCCCCTCATCGAATCTCTTGTGTGCGTATAGCAGAACCACAAGGTAAATTTTCTTGTCAGAAAAAGTGTGAGCCTCTGCTCAAATTCGATGGCTTATAAAAGATGCCTAGGTCTTTTAGTGGTCAGTTTCCAATAAATGAGCCTCAAGCTCCAGTTCCACATTCCAAGGAACTTTGAACACAATTCAAGGGAGTTGTCCCATAACAACAACTAGTTACTGAGTTCATGATGCTGCCACTTGTCCATTGCCTTCTACCCCAAATTCCATTCCACCTAGTGGGTCAGTAAACACCCTTTCAACAGTCTCTTTGGGTGAGTGTCTCCTATTTTATTTTATTAAATAATAATATTATGCAATTACAGTCATCCTTGGCCACTTGGCCAAATATAAAACTTTACAATAAAAGTTAAGACAATATTTTTCCCAAACATAAAATGTTTCAAGTAATGGGTATGTTACATCTTATAATATATATTTCAGTTAAATGAGATGTGTAACATATGTTACATGAACAATTCAAGTGTTCAAAATGAAACAAAAATAATAATAAATTAAATAAATAACTAGCATAGTTTGATTTTAACCAGCTATGTATGTTACATGTTACATAAGTTCAAATGTTAAAAAGAAAACATAAAAAATAGTAAATTAAATAAATAAACTAACATAGGTTGATTTTAACCTTGCACTTTTTATGCAAAGAATTTTTATTGTTCTTCTCTAGATAGTTAAGTGAATAGGTTTGCATTTTTATTTTTGTTGTCCTTCTTGGAACACAGATAAAACAAATATAATATTAGATAAACTTATTAATGTCCAACTATTAACTACAAAAGAAGGTAAGTGGGACTCAAAAATACATCCAATTTTGCACTTATTGTTACATTGTCAACCACAAAAAAAGAGAGTTAAGTGCATAGCTAAGAGAAGTGCAAAATGAATGCAGAAGCAAATTCATAAACAATCATCTGTCAACCATGTCAAACTACAGTCTAGCAACAACTTGGAGCGATTAGTGTGCCAGTGAATTAGATTCAAATCTTGGCAGGTATGCTCCTCCATTGCATGTGATCTATTGGGCATGGATATTCATTATGTTGAATATTGTTGATGTAGTATTTAGGGATATTCAAGGCCCATATTCTGGATTGGCTTAATATTTTGTTCAAATGCATGGGGTGCCATGTTTGTGCTCATGTTCTAGTGGATTGTAATAGTCAATTTAAGAAATAGGTATGGAGGAAGAAAAAATTGGTTGGGGGGATAGTTTAAGAGGCATATCCTAGGAACTAGAATATGTAGGTTGACATAGGGTCGTTGTAGGAAGATGACCTAGTCAATAGCAAGAGATCCTTTGGTGGGTTGGGCGTAGTTGGTAATGAGATGGTTGTAGGTAAAATCAATATTCCCTTAGAGTTGGTGAAGGAGCAACACGAGGAGAAACAAGACACTACTCGGGACCTTTTTGGGGACTTGGACTTGACTCTTAATCAATTTGACAATTTGGAGTGCATGTGGAAACAATACCACCCTCAATCCTCAAAGGTAGGTAAATGCAATGACACTATCCTTCATATTCCTTTATTGTTGGATTCAAACCCTAATCCACTTTCAACAGTCAAGCCAATTGATATTCATATCTCCTCACCTTCGAATGAGGGCGTTGAAGGAGAAAAGGAGAAGGGTTCCAACCCATTTTTTGTTAGTGAACATAGTGGCTATGTATATTGTGCAATGCATGCATATGGCATAATGATGAACAAGACATCCTACTACCTTACAAGAGTTGCATAAAGGACATTTTCCCTCTACTAATTGGGTCAGTGGGTCTTAATAATTATTAATTACCATGATCCTTGTTGTCATAATCATCATTGTCGTTATCATTATCGCCATCATCCTAGACATTGACATTCTCACCATAGTCATCATCATTGTCATCATAGTCTATCATCGCAGTCAATGTCATGATTTCAATCGTCATGATCATTGTGATGATGAAAAAGGCATCCAACCACCTATTAATTAAATGGGCTTCTTAAAAGAGATATGTCTTACGGATGGGAATGTAGGCATCAATTGTCATCGCTACCATCTTATAATCAGATCATCGTAAATTCCATCATCTTTGTCATTATGCATCATCATCATCGTCGTCATGATGTTAGAGACACGCATATGCCATTAGGGTAACTGAAATGTTTTTGGGGACACTTGAATGTCATTAGAATCATTTAGGTGACATTAGGGTCACTCAGACACCATTACATTCATTTAGATGCCATAATGATCCAAAAGTGATATCACATGCATCATCATCGTGGACATCGACGTCAGCGTCATTGTAAACATCATATGGTACACCAACATCAACATCATCATCATCATTTTCTCCATCTTCGTCATCATTATCATCAAGTATATCATTAACAACGTAAGGGTTTATGGATTCAATATGAAAAAGAATAGCATAAGGGTGTTTTTCATTCTTCTCCCCCCTCTCATGCTTCCTCTTGCCTCTTTTATACTTTTGGGGAGGAAGTTTGGGAAATTCCATTAGTTTTTTATGGGAAAAGGACAGTTGAATAAACGTGAAACTATTTTTATATTTCCTGATTTTTTAATTTTTTTTTACCTTCAAAGCAATAAGGAAGTGGACTTGACACTATAGAGTCGCGTGGACGCAGGCTAGCCATGTATAGGTCATGTCCGTGTATAAAATTGGGATTTTTTGAAGGTTTAACTCGGAAGGGATATGGGAATTGAACCATAACAAGATAAGGGAGTCCACAATGATGTAAATAAGCTAACAAAAATGCATGTTGTAGAGATGTGGCAAATCATGCTATAACAAATACCTTACAAGAATTCCTTAAAGGATTTTTTTCCTCGCCTAACTAGTTTGATGGGTCTTAATAATTATTAATTGTCAGTATCCTTGTCTTCATCACCATCATCGTCGATATCATCATTGTCATCGTCGTATAAATCAACATTAACACCATAATCATCATCATTGTCATCATCATATATGATCATCACAATCAATATCATGATCATCATTGTGATAATGATAACGACATTAAACCACCTAATCACATGAGTTTCATAAAAGAGATTTGGGAACTAACTGGGAATGTAGGCATCAATTTTGATGGATGTAATCTTATAATTATCAAATCATCATCAGGTATATCATAATTGTCATAATGCATCATTGTCATGTTGTTAGGGTCAATCAGATGCCATTAGGGTCTCTCAAATGTTGTTAGGAACACTTGAATGCCATTAGAGCCATTTCGGTGACATTACGCTCATTTAGGTGCCATTAGGATCAATCAAGATCTGTAAGTGCTATCACATGCATCATGAACATTGGAATCGGCATCATCATTATCATCATCATCATGAACATCATACATTACTTCAATATCATCATCATCACTTTCATAATCATATATCATTGTGACCATATCCATTCATGTCAACCACATTGTGATGATGAACAAGACATTTTACTACCTTTTAATAATTTCATAAAGGACATTTTCCCTCGTCTAACTGGTCGATGGATCTTAATAATTAGGAATTTTCATGATCCTCACTATCATCATCATCATAGTCGTTATCATCATTTCCATTGTCCTAGACATCGAAATTATCACCATATTCAGAACTAGTGTCATCATCATATATCATCATAGTCAATGTCATGATTATAATCATCATGGTCATTGTGATGATGAAAAAGGTATCCAACCACCTATTAATCAAATGAGTTTCATAGAATATATTTTTCCTCTAATTGGGATGTAGGCATCAATTGTCATCGTTATTATCTTATAATCAAATCATCATGAATGCCATCATCTTTGTCATCATGCATCATCATCGTTGTCATCGTCATGATGTTAGGGTCACTCAAATTCCATTAGGATCACTAAAATGTATTTAGGGACACTTAGATGCCTTCAGGATCATTTAAGTGACATTAGGGTCACTCAAATGCCTTTAGAGTCGTTTAGGTTCCATTAGGATCAATCAGGATCCCATAGTGCTATCACATGCATCATCATCATTGACATCGACATCGTCATGATCCTCATTGTCAGTGTCATCACTCTCGTTATCATAATTCCCATCATCATAGAGATCGACATTATCACCATAGTCATTATCATTATCAAGGTAGTGATCATAATTGTCATTTTTATCATCTTGTAATCAAATCATCATCAATGCCATCATCATTGTCATCATGAATCATCAACATCATCCTCATGTTGTTAGGGTGACTCAAGCTCCATTAGGGTCACTCAAATGTTGTTAGGGACAATCATACGCCATTAGGTTCATTTAGGTGCTATTAGAGTCACTCAGATGCCATTAGGGTCATTTAGGTTCCATTAGAATTAGTCAATATCAAATAGTGTTATAATCACCTATATCATCATTATTGACATTGACATCATCGTCATCATCAACATCCTAGTCAACATCGTGCATATCATCAATGCTTTTTTTATCATTTTCAAGATGCAACAACATCATCATCATCATGTTGTTAGAGTCACTCAAATTTCATAGGGACACTCAGATGCCATTAGGGTAATTTAGGATTAATTATGGTCTCTTAGTTTCCAAAAGGGCCACTTAGGTTCCATTATGGTCACTTGGGGTCCAATAATGCAATAACATGCATCATCCTCATCCTCATCATTATCATCGGTATCATCATCATCATCATCATCATCCTTATCATTGTCATTATCATCATAGACATCAACATCAATGTCTAACACGACCCTTCCAAATCTAACCCTCAACTCCAATAACCAATATCATCTATCCCATCAATTAAGTAACTCATATGTCGAACTAGGCTCAATTCTAGGATGAAAACTTGGTGCTATTTTGGGAGCAAATTTAAGCACAATACTAGGAGGAAAAACATGGTGGTACTTTGGGAGAAAAACTAGATACTATACTAGATGGTATTGTAGACGTAAAACTTGGTGTTAAAACTACCAACAATTAGGAAGCTAAATTAGGCGCTAAACATGGTGCTAATCCTGGCTTAAATCTTGGTGCAAATTAGGGAGCCAAACCAGGCGCAATTCTTGGTTTAAATACTGGCACAAAAGAGGAAGCTAAACTTGGCACTAAGATTGGCACTATGGAGGATGCTATTTATACCACTAAAGGAAGCAAAGCTAGGTGCTATTGAGGGCGTTATTCCTGGCGCTAAAGTGGATGCTAAACTAGACGTTAAAAGTGGATGCAATTATCGTCCAGTTTAGCTTCTAATTTCAAAAAAGGACACAAAAAACGCTAGGAAAAGAGCCATCTCGTGAAATAGCGCCAAATTTGCCTAGAAAATGAAGAAAAATACACTAAAAGTTTTAGTGAACGCCAAAAAAGGAGCTAAAAGAGATGTTAATCACAGGGTTTTGTTGTAGTGTGTCATCAAATAAAACCAGCACAAAATTAGAAAGATATGTCCTCAAAATTTTATTCATGGGGCATTGAAAGGTAGAGGGGGCATTACAAAGTCCAAAAGGCATAACCAAACACTCGTAATGGCCTTCATGTGTGTGGAAAGTTGTCTTCGAAATATCATCCTCTTTCATCCTGATTTGGTCGTATCCTAAACGAAGGTCGAGTTTGGTGAAAATTTTGGCACCATGAATCTCACTTAGGAGATCATCAATGACTGAAATAGGAAATTTATCTTTGATGGTCAACTTATCAAGGGCACAAAAATCAGGACACATGTGCCAAGTGCATTCTTTCTTTAAAATCATGACCATAAGGAATGAATACGGGCTAGTGTTGGGATGAATGCCTCCCACCTCCAGTAGCTCCTAAATGATCTTTTCAATTTCATTTTTTGGTACAAATGGGTGGCTTTACAACCATACATTTGATGGTTGACTTCCTGAAATTAAGGGAACACTATGATAATGCTCTCCTCTAGATTGGGGTAAATTGTTCAGTGTCTCAAAGACCTATTGATGTTTGTCCAAAACCCTCTGCAAGTAAGGATGGATTTATGGTACAATGCTATCCAGATCCTGGATGGCATGAAAGTGAGCAATAATTCCAAAGTGGCATATCTTCAATAATTTTACCATTTGATGAGAATGTATGATTCAGGTGGGCCTACCTGGAGCCCTTTGAGGGTGTAAGTATGAGAGTCATGAGTAAAAATCAATAATAATTCCTTGAAGTCCATGGTAATTTCATGTCCCCATCAATCATTCCAACCATAGGAGGGGTTATTTACAAATCTCATGCTTATAAATTCCACCCCATGTGCCATAATACGAATTTGTAATTAAGAAATGTATGTGCAAATGCATAAATGTAAAACATAATGGAAATAAAACTCAATTCACACACACGTCATGCATAAGCAAGCATATTATTCACGAGAAGAAAATAAAATCATTCCAAATTCATATACAAGAGAATACATATCTTTTAACAAAGAAGATCCAAGCAACTAGTTGTGTAAAAGTGATTTTCCACCCAACTATAGGTACCGACTGCATATACCACCCCCAAGTTGGGCTATGAGGCCACTAGATCCAAGGAAACACCTACATGCTTCTCTCTCTCATTCCACATCCCATTTTCTCTCATGCTTAGCCAAATTGCTCACCACTGAGCAATTACAAGAATCTCACTCAACCATCCCTTCCATGGCAATATCTTATATTGCCCCACACAACACAAGGAAGGAATTTCCTTTCATTGCTCCATAGTTCCCTCGAGAAACGCAACCCTTACAATGCTTACCAGTGTGGGCAAAAAGACTCCAACCTATTGTATGTTGTTGGAGAACCTCCTGTAACCTTAATTAGTGGCTTTTAAATCATTCAAGAGTAGCAAAACAAAATAGGTAAAGGTTCATATCTAGCCCAGCCTCTATGCTCAACTACAACCATTCTCTTTTCTCTAATGTCTGAAAATATCCTTCACAACTTGAATTTCTAGTTATTTTACAACCTGGTAATGGTAATGGAAGCAAAATTAGCAATAAGAGAAATACTCTATGTATTGTAAAATATGCCAGAGAATGAGTGGTAGACTCCAAAGGAGGTGAGAGGATGGTGAAAAATACAACTGACATAACTTATGACCATAGAAGAGAGGACTCGTACAAATGTCATATAATTATATTCATCACATGCTTCCATAACTACATGAGGAGACTTTTCCCACCAACCTCACACATACATTCAATGATTATATTTAATAGTCAAAATAAAGTAAATGGGATCATTTAAAGCACATGATAGAAAAATAATGAGTTCTAAGGTTGACACTTGTCAATAGAGGATTTAATCTCCCATGGGCCCCCTTTCATTTCCCCCTCTAGTGGAATCATAACACCTTTAGTGCTCTTTACACAACCATCTTGGACCATTTTATTATTTTCCCAACATAATATTTACGTATCTTTCGAGTTAGCATTACAAGCCAACTATATGGTCCATATAAAGATATTTACATTATTGCATTGAGAGGAGATGGGTGATCTACAACCCACTATGGTGGAGATGTTGTCACGTAACATAGCATTATGTTACAAAAAATTAAAAGTTTTAAAAAATTTGAAGTTGCTCATAAAAATTTAAAACCAAATGAAAACTAATTAGCAAAATCCACGTCGGCTCATAAAATAAAATTAAAATTAAAATCAGCATAGATCCATCTTAAACTCGGATCTATCAAGCACCGAGAGGGATCAAATTTCCGAAGGTATAATTTTTTTGGGTGTAAAAAGTTTAAGTTAAAAAAATTACACCTCAAGAAATTGGATCCCTCTTGGTGCTTGATAGATACAGGTTTAGGATGGATCTATGTTGGTACATTCCTAGACATTCACTAGTCGGGCCTTGGCCTTGAGCTATGCACTAGGAATCCATACTAGCATATTTACAACAATTATATAATTTGATTTAACACATTCCAAATCAAAATCAGGGGTATTACAATCCCCTTCCCCTTGGAATAACACCATCCTCGATGTTTTCTCAAAATCAAAACAAAAATGGGTATGTTTCTCGCATGGCACCCTCCAACTCCCATTTAGCCTCATCGGGACCCAAATGCTTCCATTACACTTTTACCTGGATGGATCAGTTATGGAGCAATGTTACCTTCTTGTCAAGGATGCAAAATGGCTCTATTTAGAACTCTCCCTCAGGTTCCACCTAGATCACATCCCAATCAATCACATGGTTAGGATCATGTACATATTTCTTAAGCAAAGAAACATGAAAAACAGTATGAGCTCTAGCAGGCAATGAAATTCTATATGCAACTGGCCCTATCTTCTCAAGCACTTCAATTTGCCCACAATATATTGGTGATATCTCGACACAACTTCCAAGCTTCAAAGAAATTTTCCTTGGCCTCACTCGAAGGTAAACATGATCCTGAACATCAAATTCCCTATGCACTCGATTCTTATCTGCATAGATTTCTACCTATCTTGAGATTCCTTTAAATTCTACTTAATCCTTGCAACCTCTTCTTCCATTTCCTTAAGAATTTATGGCCCAAGCACAATTATGTTCATTGGATTATCCCAACTCACTGGTGTCCTACACCTTCTTCCATACAAAACTCTAAATGGACACATTCCCAATGATGCGTGTTTCCCATTATTATATGAAAAATCTGTCAAGTGTAGATAATCTTCCCACTTGGATGGTTTGTCCATCACATACATGTAAAGCATATCTTCAATCACTTGATTTACTCTTTTTGTTTGTCTATATGTTTGTGGATGATAGGTAGTACTAAAGTTCAGTTGTGTACCCAAATTTGCAAAAAAGACTTTTCCAAAAGTTAGAAGTAAATTTTGTATCATGGACGGATATAATTGCTTTGGTTAACCCATTCAACTGAACATTTCTTTCATTAATATTCTTGCTATCTTGTTAGCCTTGTAAGTAGATTTAACTTGAATAAAGCATGATTCCTTAGACAATTTATTCACCACAACCATGATGGACTCGGGATTTCTTGAAGTAGTCGGAAAGCCAATAATAAAATCCATAGTTACTACTCCCATTTCCATTCTAGACTTGGAAAATGATGAAGTAAACCTGCCAGGAGTCTATGTTTAGCCTTCACTTATTGGCATTTCATACATCTAGAAATATACTCAACAATGTCTTTCTTCATTCCTGGCCAAAAATATTGCTTCCTTGTTGTAGCAATTATTTTCTAGTATCCCGGGTGACCCAAATATGGCATTTTATGGATTTCATCCATAATAATTCTACTCAAATATGCCATATTAGGAATATGCATTCTATTTTTATAAGTAATAATTTCATCATCCTCCAAATTATAACCTTCATACCTCTTCTCCAAATTCGGTTATTGTAATTTTTCTTTTATGTGTACATAATGTTCATCTTCAAAAAGAGAGTCAATAATCATTTGCCTCAAATCTGAATGGAAAATGCTATTGGATACCACATGCATTGCATGCATTTTTTGTTGAGTGCATCAACCACTTTATTTTCTTTCCCTTTTATGTGTTTGATCTCAAAATCAAATTCACATAAAAATTATAGGCATCTAGCTTGAATAACATTTAATGTTGGCTACCCAAACAAATATTTCATACCACAATGGTTTGTTCTAAGATCAAATTTATTTCCTAACAAATAATGCCTCCACATTTTCAAAGCGTGCACTATGGCAACAAACTCTAAATCATGGGTAACATAATTATTTGCATGTTCCTTTAGCTTTCTTGACTCATAACTTACCACGTGATTCTCTTGCATAAGAACTCTTTCAATTCCTTGTTTACATGCATCGGTACATACCATAAAATCCTTTTATGGATTTGCAATTTTCAAAATTGGAACACTTGTAAGAAACTTCTTCAATAGCTGGAAGCTTTCTTCACATTTTTGTGTCCACTTGAATGTCATTCCCTTCTTTTGCAAAGAAGTTATGTGGTGTGCAACCTTGGATAATATTTCAATGAACCTTCTATAATAACTAGAAAGACCCATAAAACATCTCACCTATGTCACATTCTTTGGAGTCGTCCACTTCATAATGACCTCAATCCTTTCTAGATCCACTGATAATCCTTCCTCTGAAATAATGTGACCCATATGATGAATTTTATTTTGATAGAAATCACATTTTCTTAGCTTTGCATACAACTTAGGCTCCCTTAGCACTTTCAAATCCATTCTCAAATGTTCTTCATGCTCATCTTCTTTCTTATTATAAATAAGAATATCATCTAGAAAAACAAGCAGAAACTTATCCAAGTACTTGTTGAAAACACTATTCATGAGACACATTAATGTAGTTGGTGCATTAGTGAGACCAAATGGAACCACCATGGGCTCATAGTGTCCATACCTTGTTCTAAAGGTTGTGATTTCTTCTTCTTTGTTTATCACTTGATGGTAACCATACCTCAAATCAATCTTTCAAAATACCTTTGCCCCTCTCATTTGATAAAAAATATCACCAATTCGAGGCAAAGGGTACCTATTCTTTAATGTAACTTTGTTCAGTTGTCTATAATCAATACATAACTTGTGTGTTCAATATTTCTTTTCACAAATAGCATGGGTGCTACCCATGGAGACACACTTGTTTGAACATACTTCTTTTCCAACAACTCTTGCAATTCCATTTTCATCTCTAGCAATTACGGTGTACTCATTTTGTAAGGTGTCTTAGACATTGGTGTAGCTCCTGGCACAATATCAATTGTGAAATCAATATATCTTTTCAAAGGAAGACTTGGCACTCCATTGAGAAACACATCCCTGAATTCTTATAACACATGATAGTCCTCCAAATTTGGAACTTCATTTTCTATTATATCCAATACATGGGCTACATACAATAGAAAACCATTTGTAAAGAAATTTTTCAACTGGAATGCTGAAATTCCCTTTACTATCCTTGGGTTTCATTCTTCATTAGTGCATTCGAAAGTCTTCTTGTAGCAATCTATAGGTTTAACTTTATGTGCTTCCAACCAATCCACGCCAATGAAAACATCATAGAAACCAAGTGGCAAAATATTCAAATTTGACCATGTGAAGAGTCCATCCATTTCTTATGGACATTTCTCCACCACTCCACTAACTTTCCTCTTGGTTCCAGTGTCTAGTTGGACTAGACATGATTTACCATGCTTTGTTTTCTTAAAATAACAAATCTCAACAATTTTAGGAATGATATAATTGTGAGTAGAACCAAGGACAATTAAAATAGAAATAGATTGCTTATTAATCTTACCTTCAACCTCAACCGCAACTTATTGATGGTTTTCCTAGCGGTCCTCTAATGCAACATAGATTCTAGGGATGGTCCTTGCCACCTCACCCATAGTTTCAACCTCTTGGAAGTTCTGAACATGCTTGGTACTCCCACTCTATTGTGAACAATTTCTAAGAAAATGGTCCTCTACACATCCCCAACATTGAAGTGGGTCTCTTGGCTTATATCCCATCATCTTAGTTGGCTCAATCACACCCTGTGGTGGCTACCTTTGCTGATTACCGAAACGAGGAAGTTTGAATCCCCTCTTTATTTGGTCAAACTTCTCCTTCTACTTTTCCTTCCATTCCTTATGGAATTCTTTCCTACTTTTGTTTTGATCATAAAATTACTTGGCCTTCCTTATGGTTTCATCTACAGTTTGGGGTTCATCAAACTCAATTCATTCCTTGTATGATTGAGGTAATCCACTTAGAAAATGTTGAATTTTGACCTTATCATATATGATATACTTAACATACCTCAACAACTCCAAGAATTTATTGGCATATTCCTCCATGGTCATTTGTCTCAATTTCAACTCATGGAACTTTTTTATTTTGTCATCATAATACCTACCAAAGAGGTACTTTTGCTTGAAGTACTTATTGAATTGCTTCCACACAATATTCCTTTCATTGGTCCTCTTGAATTTTCTAAGTTGATCCCACCATGTAAATTCTCTTTCATTCAAAATTAAATATATCCACCCTTGCCTTCATGTTCCTGAAGTAGTCTTGGACTTGGAAATACTTCATCATATCAAGAAGCCAAGCCTCAGCTCTTTGACCAGATTTTACTTCATCAAAAGTGCGAGGTTAGGCCTTCTGAAATTCCCCATGTGAGTTGTTCTTGAAAGGCCTCTTCCTCTTATTCCTATAATATGAAGAGATTAAATCTTCAATTGAATCTTTAGAGGAATATGACTCACTAGAAAATAATTATGGAATATATGTCCTATCTCTAGAAACCCTTCTTGAGATATGGGACCTCTTGTGAGAATGAATCTTTGAGCTAATCCCACTCTTTTCCTGATTTCTTGAGTATTTCCCATGAATATTCCTCTAAATGCTTGTTAATATTAAGAGCATGGATGCATTCAGTTGGCCATTTTTCTTCCTGAGCTATGATCAGCCTCTCATTATCTGCCTTGCAACTTTGTAATTAAGTTGTTCATGACTTATATGCAATGAAAGATAATGAAAAGAGAGGAGGAATACTGTGTTTAACACGAATTTTGTCTCAAAGTTTCAAGCCACCAGATGGGTTCATCATCAGGAGAGAGATGTCCCAAGAGAAGGATAAAAGAATGGGGGATTAATAAATATGGGAGAGGGTTATGGTAATTTTGTGCTGACAGTAGTATTTTATTAATGAATTTTAAGAAGGTTTATTAAAAGAAATTGATTTTTTTTTCATATAAATGAAAATTATATATAATTATGTAAAGTAAATAGTATATAATTTCTTGGATGGGGTGATAAATGTGGACGAGACATGCATTGATGGCGCCAGCTTAGGGAGTTGAGAGAGGTTCGAAGTGGAGGTTAACCCGCCGACACTGGTTTCTTC
The DNA here is from genome assembly GCA_027924585.1 of Larix kaempferi. Classification (NCBI taxonomy): domain Eukaryota; kingdom Viridiplantae; phylum Streptophyta; class Pinopsida; order Pinales; family Pinaceae; genus Larix; species Larix kaempferi. Next base: position 9,555,151 of record BSBM01000767.1, on the reverse strand, counting down.
ACGAAGAGTGAAACATTCACTCCCCTCTCCTTCCATGCAATGATCAAACCTGGTATAATGTCCCCTTGGCCAAGGCTCGCAAGCTCATTCTTTCCCAACTCTTCTCGATGGTTTCGCATTCCTGCAAACCTTCCTTGCTAGTGCATTCCGGGAAGTACCAACTGTGTTAGAGCTATGTGCGGATAAGTGGGAGAAGAAGTCACTGTGTTCAATTTGTGTGCATTATGGTTCATGAGTGACATAGAGCCCCTAGAAGATGGCGAAGAGGCTTCCATGAGCACTCGCAGGAGGTGCACAATGGGGAAATTGCTCATCATTTTTCCATGATGATGGACACATTGATATATATCCGGAACGAGGCAAGGTATTTCAAGGAAGAAGCTAAGGCCAAGATTCAAGACTTCATGTACTGTGTCAAGACAGTCCTGGAATGGTGTGGAGATATTGCAGAATTATTTGGTCTTCCTTCACCCCTGCTTGCTATCATTGGAGAGGATGGTGCAGTTCGCTTGGCACCAGAAGTGGACACGACGAATGTGGCGCAGCTGGAGGAAACCAAGCCCCCTTATGGTGAAGGAAGAAGAAAATCCTGTGGACGTGGAAGCTACAGTGAATATTGACGGACAATCGATGCCCAGTGCAGCGAAGGATGGTGGTGTAGCGGTTGGTGGTGTAGCGGTGGGAGGTGAAGCAATAGGCATTAAACGCGAAGCTCCAAGCCCAGATATGGCCACCGGTGAACCACCTCAGACCAAACTACATATTGATATTGGTCCCTCTTAGTAGTTTCTTTCCATTGGTTTCGTTTATTTATGTTTTGGTTCAGATGGAAAATCAGTTTTGTTTTAGTTATCTATTTCAGTTCAATTCTTAGTTTGGACAGTAGCCACCAGGCTTTCATTTGGAATCTAAACTTATGCATGAAGTCTAGTAGAAATATGAGGGAGTTTTTTTGTCTTTTTGTCCTTTGTTCAAGAGACTTTTTACCTAGGTTGTTTTCTCCTGGTGAGAGGCCTAGATAGACTGTATCGATATATAATTACTTTTGTGATATAATGTAAGTTCTAAGTTACAAAAATCCCGTGACTGGAGAAAAGACGACAATCCATGATGGAGAAAGTCCTAGGATCCATTCTTAGGATCGGAAACAAGGAAACTGAGGGGAAGACAGGCATTGCTGAGACCGAAACGGCCGGTTAGGGAATATGGAAATCCGATTCGCATCCATCTACTGATAGGATGCTTTTGCCCAGGAGCGTGCCTCTGTTTGCTTCCACATCCGCTAAAGAATTTAGACCACGAAGAATGTGAAAGAATCTTATCTTTTGGAACTTGTGCAGCAAGGCTTTGATTTTTCTGAGGATTTGTGCTAAACTGAGCAGATTTGACTTCCCTTGCAAATTCATAGCCTGAACAATGATTCTGGAGTCTCCAAATACCGATAGCTTTTGGATATTTTTAGTGGAAGATAATCTCAGACCTTGCCAAAGCACGAGAGCTTCCGCTTTATTGTTTGTATCATGGTCGATCCCCTAAGCGTAAGTCAGTTTAGTATTGCCCAATAAACACAGGATGACCCCTCCCTCACCAGCCTCGCCAGGATTCCCCTTCGAGGCACCATCGAAGAAGAGGCAGTGCTCTTCAAGGGTTGATCTCCATTTTAAAAATTCCTGTTCTGCCAGCGTAATTTCCCAGATTGCTTTCGAAATGTGAGTGGGGTTTGTTCTTAGATGGTGGTTTGGGGAAAAGTTCTTTAGCCAATTATCTTCTTCAGCCTCCAGGTTTTTTATATTTCTAAGAGAGGACTTGGAATCCAAGGCTTCACCCAATAATGCTTTGACACGATTTGCCACTTTGGTTGGAGTGCAGCTTGTTTCCCTAAAGATTATGTTGTTCCTTTCAAGCCAGATCTTCCAAACCGTGAACTTGGGGAGCCACATCCAACAATTTTTTAGAAGATCCTTTTTCTTCAGTTAGAACGGGAATCTAGTGACCCAAGTGTTAAGGAGATCAGTCACAGTCAAGGGCAAGGAAAAATGATCTGGGCTTAAGTTCACAACTTCAGTCCAGACATCTCTAGCAAACTGGCATGTTAGCAACAGATGGTCGGGTTTTTCTTCCTCTTCCTTGCAGAGAGGGCACCTGGAGGGACCTTCCCAGCCTCTTCTCTTTAAGTTATCCATTTTCAATATACTTCTATGGGCCAAAGTTCAGGAGAACATGTCAATCTTGGGGATTGACACAAAGGACCAGATTGTTTTCCATTTAGTTGGATCCGGAGGCACATGCGGGACTGCCTGCAAAGAAATCTAACCTGCAGCTACTGTATATTTACCAAAATTGATGCCCCGGCCCCTTTTATCTTTGGCATAGGATTTTATAGGGTTTTTTCCTTGAAGAGCTTCTACTAATGAGTTGGCTTCTGCTTCAAGCCCTTCAGGGTACTGCTCAAGGTCCCAGCTTTTCCAACTTCTTCTTTCATCATCTTCCCACCTTGAAATATCCCAAAGGGTGATCCGATTGTTGTTCTGAAGCCAACTTTTAATATTAGAAAGCTCATCCTGCTGATCAAGAGGGGGGTCCCCAAGAATTGAGTCCTCCTAGATTTTTATTTTCTTTCCATTGTCGGGTATCCAGTTTAAATTGGCTTTGAAGTGAGCTAGGGCTCTAAGGCATAGAAAGAAAATCGGTGAGCCTCTTGGAGATTTTGTAGGAAGATCCAGGCATCTTAACCTTTGCCCCTAAATATATTTTTCCCACAACACTCTCTTGCTCCAGGTAGGCTTCCCAGAGACTATATTCCAGAGCAGTTTGGAGCCCAAAGCAAGGTTCTGAGTGGCCATGTCCCGAATATTGAGGCCTCCTTCCTAGAGAGGTTTTTTAATTTTCTCCCAACTAACCAGATGCAACCTCCTCTCAGATTGCTTTCCTCCTTCCCATGGAAATTTCCTTAGCAGTCCATCGATTTTGATAGTAATCGATTTTAGCGCAAGCAAGATGGAGTTCTGGTAGATGGGCAAGCTTATTAAGACCAATTTCAGAAGGACCACCTTTCCAGCGAGATTGAGCCAGGTAGCACCCCATGCATGGATCCATTTTTTTAGCTTGTCAAGGAGCGGCAGCCAGTGAATTACTTTTGGGACAGCTTTAAATATTAGGATGCTGAGGTATTTGAATGAGTCCCAATTTGAGCTGCCTTCCATCTCCAATGCTCTGGTGATGTCTAACATCTCCCTTGGAGAGCAATTCCAGCTATAGATGTTGCTTTTTTTATAATTAATTTTACTGCCCGATACCTCTTTGTAGCTGTCAATTTCACACTTAAGTCTAGCAAAAATAGCACTTGCTCCGCCTAGCAGAAGAGTGTCATACGCGAATTGAGCGTGGTTGATGTCTTTGACATGAGAGACCATTATGAGACTAGAAAGGGAGTGGATCTGCTGGCAGTTGTCCAGCTGGAAGATGAGAACAAAAGTTTGAATAGCATAAAAGGAGGGAGGGCAAGGGGAACCCTTGCCTTAGCCCTCTGGAGGCCCGGGAGAAATCAGTGGATAGTCCGTTCACTAGCGGGATGATCCAAGGAGAGGATATACAGGCTTTCACCCACCTTGTGAAGTCTTTAGCAAACCCCATATTTTCCATGACAATGAAGAGAAACTCATGCCTAACTCTATCAAAAGCATTAGCAAGATCCAATTTAATAACCATACCTTTTTCTTTCCGATTGCAGTTGGAGTGAATGGCTTCTTGAGCAAGCACTATATTGTCGAGAATGTGGCGGCCTTTGATGAAGCCTCCTTGGTTTTCAGGAATGATGCTTGGCAGAATTTTCTTAAGTCTGTTGGTAATGACTTTAGTGACCAACTTGTAACTAGTATTGCAGAAGGAGATGGGATGAAACCTGTTGAATTCCCTAGCACATTTTTCTTTGGGGATCAGGGCTAAGAAAGCAGAGTTGGTGATCCCCCCAATCCTGGTGCTCCTCTTAGATTTTCTAACCATTCTCAGCAGATCCTCTTTAATAATGGACTAGCAGGCCTTGTAGAATCTAGCTGTGAAACCATTATGCCCTGGGGCCTTATCAGCTTCCATGTTATCAAGGGAATTTTGGAGTTCTTGCATGTTGATCGAGGCTGTCAAATCCTGGTTGTCTTCATCTTTGACGAGCTTGGGAATAAGAGAGAGGGGATATGCACGAGCATCAATAGGGGTTTCATCTGTGGCCGAGTACAAGGATTTAAAGAAGAAGTATGCTGCTTTTTTAATACCCTCGAAGTCTTGGATCTCTTGACCTTGGAAATGGATATCATTGACAGCTTTAAAGTGTTTGCGGGATTCAGCTTGTTTGTGAAAAAAGCTTGTGTTTTTGTCTCCTTCCTGGAGCCACAGACTTCTTGACTTCTGCCGCCAATACTCCTCCTCCTCACAACTTGCCTTGTGAAGCTCTTTCTGCAGACCAACTTCTTCATTCAGCAGCTCCTGCGTAACTACAGTCTCCTCCATAACCAATTGGGTTTGCTCAAGGGCCTTTTGATCGGATTCCCTTTTTGGAGACAGGGGAAGAAAGGGACTTAGCCCAAGATTTCAGATCTTTTTTCAAAATTCTCAGCTTTTCTTCCCAGACAAACGAAGGGGAGCCTTGGACATGGGAATTCCAGGCCTCGACGACCACCTCTTGGAACTTGTCATGATGGATCCAGATAGGGATGAACCTAAAGGGGATGGGTACTAAGTTTCTTCTAAAAGAGAGATCCAGAAGGATAGGATTATGGTCAGAAGTGTAGTTGGGCAGAATTTTCAAGGAGGCAAAGAGACCCAAGGTCAGGAAGGAGGCTTGAACAAGGAATCTATCGAGGCGAGCGACTATATGACCAGGGCCCAATATTTTGTTTGTCCAAGTATACTTCCCTTTAGATGGCTTGATATATTCTAAATACCAATCAAGGATGATGTACTCTACCCATTCTCTAGTAGGGTCTCTAACCGGGGAGCCCCCTTTTTTTTCATCTAAAGCCAGGGTGATATTGAGATCTGCAGCAAGTATGACATTCTCAGGGTTGTGCAAGGAGAGGAAGGCCTTTATGGAATCCCAACAGGCTCGTTTTTCATAAAACAAAATAGGAACATAAATATTAAACAAACTTACAGGGAGACCGAAGTCTTTGTGGAGAAACTCAGTGAAAATCCAATGCATACAACTTTCTTCTTCAAGCAGATCAAAAACTGAACTATCCCAAAAGGTAGCTATTCCTCCTGAGGTGCCTCTGGCACTGACAGCTTTTCCTTGTCCCCTTTTCCAGAAAGATTTGCTTGCTTGGAGGAGGTCACAGTCCTCCAATTTCGTCTCCTGGATTAGAAGGATCTCAGGCTTGGACATTTTAATAATATCTTTTAGGGCTTCTTCTTTTAATTTGCTGCCTAGTCCTCTGCAATTCTAGGAGACATATTTCATTACTTACTTTTTTGGGAGGTGGTGGCTCCCTTTGGAGCCTAGCCTTGTCTCTTTGTCATTCTGGTGTTTATCATTCCTTTGATGGTTTTCTAGGAGCCTTGAAGCACATCCCGGTAGGTTTGTTCTTCTCTCTTTTTTTTCCTAGATTTCCTCCCCCTGGTGGTCTATATCGGAGTAGCTTGGGAGCTGCTTGATTCAGTTTCTCCTCCGTCTGAATCCCCTTCAAAGTCGGTCTCGAGACTGATGTGTTATTCCTCTGATTATTTCTCCTTAATGGCCTCAACTGTATCTGGCATTTCACTAGATTTTCCTCCAGATTCGGCCACCTTTGGATCCACCTACTAGACTGCTGCGACTTCATTGCTTTTGTCTGCAGGCGTGGTTTCTTTCGGGGTTTCTGAAACTTCAGGGATGGTTTAGGGTTTCTCCGGTGGAGTTGCATTCTTCTTCTCAGTTGGCTTTGAGTCTGATTTGCCTTTTTTAACCCTTTTCCATCCCTCTCCTTCCTCTTTGTCCTCTGGTTGGCTTTTTGGGCAATTCTTTTGAAAATGTCCATGTTCGTGGCAGTTTCTGCGTTTGAACGGGAACTGCTCATAATCGAGTTTTTGGTAATGTTGCCATGCACCCACCTTTAGTTTTACTGCTTCAGGGAGGTCGACTTCCAGATTCACTTCTACACAGATCCTGGCGCAGGTATACTGGGCTTTGTTGTCTGCTTTGTCAATGAATCATCCTAGTCCATTTTCGATCTTTTGTAGGGATTGGATATTCCAACAATGAACAGGTAGACTGGGAAGACGAACCCAAACTGATACCTCAGTGGGGATGTCAACAGTGAGATCAAAGTCAGGATTCCACCAGTTGAGGTACAGCCCTTGCGTCCCCATGAAATATGGGCCACTTCTGAAGATTAGATCATGGTCTTCTTTGGAGATGAATTCAAAGATAAAGAATCCTCTGCCAGCAGCGTAGCAAGTCACACTTTTCTTGAGCTAGGGTCTCTAGTTTCGTTGAATCCAGTCGTCGGTGGTCTTTGCAAAAGGCCAAAGACCCATGAATTGCCCAACTAAACCTCTCTCTGCCAGGGCTAGGGCGATCTTAATGGTTTGTTCCTCCGGCAACTCGATTTCAGGGATTGATTCCAGTTTTTTGATGAATTTCGGGACTTAGGAAGCTGTCGGCTTCTTACCTTGCTGGGCAATGAGCCGACGAAAAGATTCTTCAGCAGATTCAGGCTGAGGGGGAGGCGGCACCCCGCCCCCTGTCTCACACATGGTGGCTCGAAATCCCAGCTCAATGCCTCAATGCTAACCCTCGTGGAGCTCCACGCCGACGCTCAAAAAATTTATTGGAATGTTGAGTAGCTCTATTAATATTAATATTAATATATAAAGAGTGTATTAATAGATATTAATATGAACATTCCTTGGAAAAAAAGATATTAATATGAACAATCTAATAAATAAATAAATACATTAATAAATCAATATTGCTTTTGATCAACATTAATTAGATGCTTAATATTAATATGCTAATATTAATATTATTTAGATCGCTAATCTTAATAGATTAATACCTTAATATACTAATATCAATACAATAATATTAATATTAATATATTAAATATTAATAAGAATTAATATTAGAACATTAAAAGAATATTAAAGCAACGTATTGATATCATGATGATATAAGCAACAATGTTTCAATAAAATTGAAAATATAATAGAATTAGGGTTAAGAATGAAACACGGGAGAGGGCTCAATTTTGAAAATTATTAGGGTTGATGTTATTACAATCTTTAATGTTGATTAAGTTTTTATTTTTAAGGATATGGATAATAAGGTTCCAGTGCTCACCTAGTTTTAGGCCATCATCATTGTTAAGATTCAAGGGATGCTTCTCGATCTCAATGGATTCGCAGATTTTTATTATTCTCAATCTCGATGAATATATATATATTTCAATTTTTTTTAATAAACCTTCTTAAAATTTATTAATAAAATACTATTGTCAGCATAAAATTACCCTAACCCTCTCTCGTATTGATTAATATCCCATTCTTTTATCCTTCTCTTAGGACACCTCTCTCTTGATGATGAGCCTATCTGGTGGCTTGAAACAATGAGACAAAATTCGTGTAAAACGCAGTCTTCCTCCTCTCTTTTCATTAACTTTGTAATTCCACTCTTAGGCTTCTCATGGTTTCTGGAATATCTGGGGGAGTTACTTGATATCTTCGGCCATTATATTCTATCTCTAAATTCTCAACATGTATATTATATCCCATGGAATTTATTTTAGTTACATAAGGATCCTGTGCATCATCCATGATGATGGTTTTCTTGGCCCAACCAAGACTAAGGATTTTCAAATTGCAATATATTGAATCCTGACCCTTAAGTGTTCATTATACGATATTGTATCTACACAAGTGTTCGTATGAGCACACTTGTTAGCTTCATTACATTCTTAGAAGATCATAAAATTAATTTCCATGCATTTTGGGAACTACCTATATTGGCAATTTTTGTCAAATTATGGCTACATGCATTTTTTTGTTCATTTTTTTTAGAAACATCTGAACAAATATTTCAGAGTCTAATTGTGCACATTTGTTCCCCTATTGATAAGATTTCCAATGACTAGAACTATGCCCATTTTTTATTTATGGGTAAAAATTTACAACCTTTCAAAATTGTCAATTTTGCCCAATTCTGCACTTTTCCTATAGCTGCATTTAACTTCAAAGACCAACTTCATCCACCTATAGAAGAAAACCTAGGGAGAACCATTTTTTTTTGTCGGCCAATTATAATACTCATGACAAGGATTACTTATCAACTTTTAGATTCCTAATCGGATGTTTTAATCAATTTTTATAATTTCTAGAATTGACTACTTTTAACTTTTGCATCTTCTCCAAACTTAGTTTATTTTCCAAAAACTATTATCTCTGAAACTGAGCATTTCTAGAAAAACTTATTCTAACCATAGTTGTTTGTTTTTATGAGTAGGTCAAATTTCAAGTTCATAAATGTTTTTGGTCTCGACATCTAGGGTCATTTTTACCTCCTCCAAGTTTTCAAAAAGTGTCCCATAATAGTGGATTTTGGCCTTCTTTTGCACCTAAGATTCACACCATTTGGAATTTGGCCATAAACCACTAGATTTATAAGTGTGTCTAGAACACGACTACAACATAACAATTTCATCCCCAATGAGGCCCCCATCACGTCACTAGGTACTAGCCTTTAAAACCCACTATTTCAAAATTTCTGTAAAACTGGAGCAAAATAGGTCCATGCCCTTCAATGGCAATTTCGTATCCTTCCTTCATGGTGACAAAATTCCGTAGGTCTCATCAGATTCTGAGCTAAACTGCTTGTTATGGCCAAAGCAATTTTTGGGCTCGAGACTTTTTTTTAGTTTTTTTGTACTACTGACGTGGCATCTTGCTGACATGACATATTAAGTTCCAAGGGTGGTGTGGCACCATGTCCATCTCGACCATACTCATCTAATAATCCATTTAGGGATCCCTTTATTGGATTCCTGTATTATCATCATATTTGTTACATTGAGATCATCCCAATAGAACCTTTGTCACTCATTAGGTCAGAATCCCCTTATCAACCTCATGTGTTATCATCAATAATATTACACAAAGATCATCCCAGTTGAATCTTTGTTAGAATCCTCTTATCATTATCATGAGTTAATGTCAGAAACGTTACACAAATCTAATATTTATAGAACCTTTGTCAAACTCATCGAGTCAGACTCTCCTTATTGGCCTCCTGTATTATCATTGGAAATGTTACATGAAGCTAATCTTGATAGAACCATTATTGAACTCCTCTTATTGGCCTCTTGACTTAACATCGAAAGCGTTACACCAAGCTCATCCTGATAGAACCTTTATCGGACTCATTGGGTCAAACTCCCCTTATCGACCTCCTGATTTAACATCGCAAATGTTACACAAAGCTCATCCCAATAAAAAAAATTTCAGAGTCATCGAGTCGGACTCTCCTTATCGGCCTCCCATATTATCATAAAAAATGTTACATGGAGCTCATCTCAATAGAACCTTTGTCAAAATCATCAGTTCGGACTCCTCTTATCATCCTCATGATTTAATATTGAAAACTTTACACAAAGATCATCCTGATAGAACCTTTGTTGGAATCATCAAGTTAAACTCTCCTTTGGTCTCAGGGGTTAACATTAGAAAGTATATCATCCGATCATCTTTTTTCGACAACCTTTATCAAATGCTCCACATCGGAATCTCCTCTGATAACCTCTTATCTGCATGTAACTGTGGATTCTAGCCCATACATCCCCAATGATGTAATCAATAGCTCTGATACCACTTTGTCACATCCCCATCCATCATTCCAACCAAAGGAGGGGGTAGTCGTCGGGAAAGAAATACTTGGTCAGAAAATTATAAATTACTAAAAAAAACATATAAGTTCCAAAATACAAATTAACAATACTATTATAAACATTATGTTAAATACATTATATTGCAAACATTAATATAATATTAACTTTTGTTATATAAAACATGTGAAATTTATTGATTAAAAAAATTATATGGTAATATGGTTCAATACGTTGGTGCAATGGATGTTTGGTTCATTGTATGATTGAGGGACAGGATCACATCACCTAGGGGCGAGCACTTTGCATTATGTAGTGTCGGAGTGCAAATTTTGGGCAAGTGGCTCTCATTTTGTAGCAATTCTATAGTGAAATTGACGTAGTGGGCATGATTTGGGCGAGTGGAAATACGGTACGGAGTTCATTGTCAAGCGCTCATTATGTAGTGATGGAGGGAGTGTCGGGAGTGTGGAAAATTTATAAATTTGGGGGAGTGTTGAGCGTGTGTTGAGCAAACACCCCTTGCTGTTCCTTTCGAGTTATTGTTTGATGGACGAGATCCCTTAGTGTCGGAGGTGGGCATGATTTCCCCCAGTGTCAGCTCTTGTTTTACATCAATGCTGTAGTGAAATCATGATTTGGGTGAGTGACACGGTGCAAAGTTATTTGGGGCTTTAGGTATTCAAGGATTTGGGGTTTTAGTTATTAGGGGTTTTGGACCATTCTAGTTATTTGTGTATTTTTCAATTGGAATGCGAGGGATCTGGTGCATAGTGTTTACCTTGAGATTTTGGGAGTTTACCCTATAAAGATGGAGCCGACCAGATGGCCTGACCATTGGAGCCGACATGATTTGGGGATTTAGTTATTTGGGGCTTTTTTAAATGGAATCTATATAAATATGGCAGTTGGCATGGTGAATAAAAAAAACATCCTTGGACCGAACATGGAGGCTTCTGAAGAGGGGGACAAATAATTTAGAGTTGGATTTAAGACCCTCTGCAACATTTTTGCTGGTATGTGTGTTTCTTTTGGTCTCCTTGTATTGTTTCACTAGATAACTCTTCTCGAATGATAGCCAATCATCATCTTATGTTTCTAGTAATTATATTATATGTACCATTTTTCTAGCTAGCAATGGTCTAGCTAGAAATTGTCTTCTATGTACTTATTCCCTAGGATTTTTGTTATTTCCAAGTCTGTAACAAATAATGGCTCCTTGCCTGGATATTTTATTGGCATGAGTCCCTGTAGGGCGGGAAAGGATAACCTCTCCATTTTAGGAACTGCATAATTATATTCCATGGAGACTTGGTTCGTTAAGCCATAGTTCAAGAGTTATGGTTCATTAAACCCCGGTTTAGCTTTGTTATTGTTGTCTGGTAGGTTTGTTTAACCATTGTATTGATTGGTTAAAGATGCTTTCGGTCAAAACTATAAGGGTTTCAAACTTATATTCGGTATGTATAGATAAAGTAGTTGGTGTGTGGTTCAAGCTAGTCCATTTTCAATAGGCTACAGTGTGTGGATCAAGCCACTAAGCATATGAGGTAAATCCACTTAATTGGATCCTCTTTCCTTTGGATTATCCATACACAGAAGAGAGAGAATTTGAGTGTATATTATTTAAAGTTTCCATACTGTTCTATTTTATGATGCTTTGGACCTTACCTTGCACCTCCTAAACCCTTATTCCGCTTGGACTAGACAAGGTGTTCCTTACCTTAACCAACCTTGCCTACATGGATTCTTTGAAAACTCATTGACCTATTTAGGGTCATTTTCTCAACAATTAAAAAAATATGTTCTATTCAATCTTATATAGCCAACCTTTTTTCCTAGACAAACTGCTCTCCCACCCGATCTCAATCATCAATCAGAAAAATGATTGAATAAATGTGGACTCATAAATATAACAAGTACTATCTCATGGAGGTAAATTCGCTTAAAAAGGTACATGGTGAATCTATCATGAAGTTTACCACTCACTTCTACAAGTTCACCACCAGATTCCTAAGGTAGTAAATCCATCTAAACCTACTGCAAGTTAAGCCTCCTCATTTCAGGCTGAATTCTCTTTTCCCCTAAGCAATAAATATATACAGACTTGACTCTTCAATGATGTAAAAGACCTTAATAGTAACATAAATATGGACGATATTCTTTTCAAAACTAGGCTGGTCTCTCCCGAGCTCTGAGGATTCAATAAGAAAGGGGAAGAAATTAGGAAGAAGTAACGATACTCTTTAAGGTAATGGAGAATAATATTAAAGAGTCAAGCATAATTAAGTAGTGCATTCCTTTGCAGGTTCCACCCCTCCATACCGTAATTATTTACTTTAAATTTAAGTTCCCTACAAGAGACCTCCTATCATGCTTCAAAGAGAAACTAGAATAGAGGATATGAGGGCCCCTCAACCTTAGAAACCACATGCTAATTGGATCCACCCCCCTAGTGTGCAAAATTGAATACTATGGACCTAAGAGTTCGATGTAACTATTTTGAATGTTTTGAACAGTTTAATGTTGGTACCAACATTGAATTGGTACCAACTCATTGGGTGAACTCAAGAGTTCCTCCATGAGAGGTGAGGTGGTAAAAATATAAGAGGAGATCAATTTAACTATATAATAGTAGGATGAACCAATTCAAATTTATTTATCCCTGATACCATTAGTTCCAAGTAACATCATTGCAATGGTATCAGGGGGATTAATGTAGGTTAAGACAAATATAGTTGTGGAAGGAGGAAACACTAGAACCATGAGATAAGAATGACCATGACTAGTCTATGGTCAAATCGGATCATGATAAAGTTGCTAAGTATGAATGACCCTAGATCCCATCATAAAGGACATTGATATATTTGCACCATACAAAGCACTCACACAAAAGAAATTTCTCTTGACACAAAGGCCTCAAAGTGTTAAGATCATAGGAACGTAGTAATTGAATGCATCTTCTTTCAAATTAAAGCATGAAATTGGTCTTAGCTTAATATTCCCATTCCTCTCACTAAAGTTTTGCAACATCTAACACATAAGAAAGGGGTAATTAAATATTTGGAAATTGAAGCATCAACTATAGAGATAATCTATATCCCTCTACCAACTCAAGACCTGATCTTGTCTCAGAGAAATGATGAAATGATCTCGAGTCGTGAACCACTTCTTTGAGCCAATATAATAAACATATATGATGGTATCCCTAGTGTCATAGTAAGGAAACATGCATATCATCGTGACATCCTTAGTCCTCCATTCTATGTTACCTTGACATATAGAACCTTGACCTCCACAATTGCTTGTATGGTTTTGGAGCATTGCACTCCTTGATGTCATTTTATATGGTGACAAAATTGAGCCTATACATTACTTAACCATACAAGGACTTGTACTCCTTTAATGAAAAAAGAGTGAAATTTTTAGATATGATCAAGGATCTAGTGGAAATCCCATTTTCATTTGGTTTATGGGAAATATGTTGTGCTTCCAATACGGTTGGAATTTCCACTGATGAAGTTGCTTCAGGATATTGTAGAAGAACTAGACATAATTTCAAGAAGTTGGTAGAAGTTTTGGAATATAGAAATTAGGTACATGAAAAGTAGAAAAAGTCCCAACATAAGATGAAAAACATTTTTTTATAGGAAGGGTAAACCAAATTTTAAGAGGATTATTTTTCTTACTGTGAGATAATATATATGAACACCTTGGAAAGAATTGACAATTAAACAAACTATGGCTTGGGCCTTTCATGATTGACTTGTTAAAGGCACCAATTATGTTCTCCTGACTATTTTGGAAGGTTAACTTTTGAAGCTGTCGTTGAATGGGAAACATATAAAACATAAATATCTTAAAAGATGCTAAGTACCCATCCCTTTGTACATCAGTAGTTTAGGATGCTTTTGTTCCCCTAGTAATCAATACATCAACCACTTGATCTATTATGGGTCAACCCAACCCCTTTTGAGGATGATAGCTAAACATCATCTTACATTTTTAGAAATGGTATTCTCTATACCATTTTGGTCTTTCGGGTTGGTATGGGTGCACAACTTGCTATGCTTGTGCTTCTTATTATCTCACTAGCAATTGTTGGCATGCTATATATTGGATATGCACATTTATTATGTTACGTTGTAGACCTTGTGCTAAAATATGTTACCAATATGTTATGTTGTAGACCCCCTACGAAAATTTATATTCTTTATCTAAATGAGCAATGGTTTAAATCCTTGCTTGAACAACTTATTTCTTAATTTGTTGTTTGATACATGAGAGACATCCAGAGCATTCTGTGGTATCTATGTTTTCTCTCATTTTGATAGACTTAACATGTTCTATGAATTGTATTTTTCACAATTATGTTCTATCTACAAATACTCATTGGACCCCCAGTCCATTTTTGGGAGTTGTCAGTTTATGAGATTTCCTTTATACAATGAACAATGAAATCTAGATATTCCAGTGTCGTAAGCCTATAAAGCTATAGATGAGGGTAGCATTACTTTTTAGAGTAGAGCATACACTACTAGTAGAATTTATAAAGGAACATTTGAATATAGTTAGAGATCCAAGGATTAGGTAGAAACAGATAGAATAGTAGACCAATTATTAACATAATTTTCAAAATTTTATAACAACTCGACCAATGACACTTTGGAGGGTTCACAGGGGCATTTCCATGAGCTCATAGAGGAATTGAACAAGAGAAAACAACATTTGTTCCCCAAATTTCTGACAAGTATTGTTCATAGCTCAACTATATGTGCACTCTGTCAAAATCTTCGGGTTATAACAACTTAGTTTCTAGTTTAGATTCCCCATACTCTGGTTCCCAATTCTAGATTGGAGAAGTGATGATCTAGTAAATAGAGGGAGTGAGTGTGAGCAATGGGAGTAGATTATAGATGTTATGTGAAGGATGGAAAAACCCATAGGATTTCCTGTACATTGAAAAGTGAATGCCAGGACATTATGCAACATAATGGTTAATTTTGTTGCACGAGTATGTGCAATTACTTCAGTTGGGGGGTGTGATTAATCCCAGATATGTACCATTTTGATAATCAATTTTGGCCTTTTCTATGTACATTGAAGCCTTGGTTTACCTATTGCACACCCTTTTTATTGCCTAAATAATTTGATAATAACCATTAGAATTTCCTTGCAAATTAATGAGTTTGAATTTTCTCATAGGAAATTAGAATGAATTACCCGAGTTTAAAATATTATCTTGTTATAAGAACTAATCAGTTCTTGAATTGTAGAAACAAGTCTCTAGTGTTAATTCAATGGCTTCTATATAATTATCTGTGCCAAGAAAGATTACTAGAATGTTGTTGCAGAATTCATTTAGAATCTCTGTTGTGGAATTCATTTGTATCATTAGCTATGAAAGTGTGCCTGAACCCTTTGTTGTGGAATTCTGTTGAATTTTCAAGCACGATAGTGTAAGGCAGTGGATTCAAGAAAATATAGAGTAAAGGGTTGTGAAGTTAACACAAAATTGTCCCTTACAACAAAAAGAGTGTCCATCAAGTTCTGATTGTAATAATTAGGAATTCCCAAGAAGTTGTTAGTCAATTCATGGGATTTAGTTATGTTTAAAGAACAATTAAGAGTAGTTTTAGAGAAAAACAGTTTGAGAGTTGTAGGGTATTTTGGGGATTCAGTTGAAATATCCAAGAACCCAAGAACCATATTTACAAATATATTTTATCTCAACCCATTTGAATTCGGTTCTTTAGAAAAGGATTTGACACTTTTCAGATTGAATTCACCCCATGTTCAAGATTAATGCAATAGACATCGATACAATCGCCTCACTGCATATTTCTTAATGGTGCTTGAGTTGATGGATTCAACCCATTGATCTTCTGAGCACGAGGCCACTCTACGAGTGCCACTAGTAGTTGTGTTCCTTCCTGTGTTGTAGGCTTATTTCTGCAATAGCTTACTCATTTCTTTATTACGTGTGTGTGTTTCATTTGCATAGCATAAATATTTCATTTCTGCAGTTCTATTTATTGAAGCATTACTTTACATTGGTTTTGAATTCATGGGCCAACTATAGTTTCTTTGAGATTTGTTATGTTTTCAATTCCATAGAATTAGTATATTATTTCCTCAACGCTATTTCGTGAATGTTAATTCAAAGCGTTTAAAGATTCAGAGAGTGACCTCAATGGTTTTGGATTGATTCCCTATTTTAAATTAGTTGTACATGCATGGAGTAGGAATTTATAGGCTAAGATAGTATAGTCTAGCAGATTATAGCCTTATAGTTGCACATACCTTCCAAGACATATTTAAAGCTTATGCACTAGGATCAACAACACCGATTGAGCATTGATAAGTTCTCAGAAAACCTCACTTGAACACCCATGCAATATGGGGGGTAACACATGGCATCAAAGCATGGTCTTGGAATTTGCATTTGATTTATTCAAAATTAAAGGACATCTTTGAAGGCACACATGTGGAGACCGGTACTGAGCTATCTACTGCTACACCTAATGAGGCCAAGAAGCGTGCAGCTCTAGTTAATGCAAGTCATGAAGAGACGTTGCTTACATCTGGAGCGCCTCAAAATACACCTCCTGCATCTACGAATTTTGATGAAACTGGATAAGCTAGAAATAATGTTAGTGGCTCAAAAGATGTGCATGCTGTTGTTAACATAAAAAGATTGATCCAAGATTGGTACAGATCTACGGAGAGGAATGAAAAAGAAATAAAATTAGAAGGTAAGAAGCCATTCTTAGTTGAGGTGTCCAAATATGGTGATCCCATTGGGAAAAATACCGGAAGGTGGTCCACCGAGCTTGGTACACGATGTAGGGATCATTTGGATATTTCAAGTCAAATTTTGCAGAGCAAGATCCAAGAGTTGTGGAAAATGTTATTAAAAAAATGGAAAATTATTTTGAGATTGTCGGTGGACAGATCTCTAGAAAACATTACAAGCACAATATCCGAATTCTGATGATTAATACTAGATACAATTGTAGAAAATCAATCATGGAGGGAAAAGATAGGATAGACTCATCTCTAACTCCCAAACAATGGGAGGCATTGAAGGAAAGTATGTGTTCCTCTGAATATTTGTCAAAGAGGAACAGAGGAAAGAAAGCAAGAGATAGTGTGAGGGCTACATATTCATTTGGTCGGGGCGGGTTGCAGGTGAAAAAATACAAATTTGCAGTAAGTGTATGCCTTTTTGGTTGAATTTATGTACTGTTATTTACTTGGATTTGTTTATTGAAATCATTGTATGTTAAAAATTGACCTTGTCTTTTAGATGGAATACAGTAACAAAGAACCAAGTGCACAAGATATTGTGAATTATATGGCAGCATTGGGTTCTAGTAAATATGACAGTAAGATCCAACATAAAAATACATTGTCGCCAGATATTTCGTTGCCATCTGTTGGAGTTGAAAGAGGCAAAGTTGTAACAACCATTGTAAATGTATATGTCAACATGAATTATGGGTACCAACATGTAATGCAATGCATATACGGGATCAATGATACACTTTTGAAGTTGGTTTCCTCCGTTACACCAATAGTTTCTACATGGAATCAACATAAGGACAGTGACTCAGATGAGTTATGTTTGTTGTATTGATGAAGGGTATTCCATTATAATGCACTTCAAGGAAACCATGCATATGATACTAAGGTTGGTAATGAAACATGATACATAGGACAATGAGTATGCCATATCATTTTATACCACATACTCTTTATACTGGTGCTCATAGGGTATGGGTATTAAGTATGTTATTCAATCAAATAATTGTCTTGTAGAATGGTTAAAAGGTGCCAGGATTGCCTTGCCAACATGGAACAACAATCGGGGTTCCACTTGCCACTATGAGGAGAGGGATTTATTGTGATTTTTCCTTCAATGATTCAACCTTTCCACTTGTATTAACACATGCCATGACTCTTCTCACTTGTAATTTTGCCTCGATTTGTTAGTTGAATTTGGGAAACTGTTGATTTTTCGGTTGATGGCACATGCCCTCTTTCCCATTTTGTTACTAGTGTGAGCCTTGTGCTTGATTCATAGCCTTCTTATTGGGGTTCATAGTTATAAATAGGAGTAAATGGTCGTGTATTGTATTAATGACATCATCTTGTGGATGGACTCTACTTGGTATGCTTACTCTCTTCCTCAACAAAGCATTATAGGTGACCTCGTCCCCCTCCTTATCTAGGTAAATGTTGCAATCCAATTTCTATCTCGATTTTAATCCTTTTTTATCTATAGGTCTATTGAGATGGTCACCTCATGACTTGTTTGGCATTGATACTCTTCCACTGCATCATAGTGCCACACAAATTCTAGCTCATGACTAGAGTTCCTTAGTATTCTTGGTAGTTACTTATGGATTACTTGTTTAATGGGTTGAGGTTTTCTACTCTCAGGTTGAGATCATAATGGCCACAAGACTCAAGAGAAAAATGGAAATTGTCCATTCAATTTTATCAGGATTGACCTTACAACAAAGAGGGTTATCACTGCAAAAAACAATATTTTTGGTGGACAAATGAAGCGTTCCTATGGTTGACTTAGCAATAGTTGACAAGTAGAAAGTGTATGTCTTCTGTAGTTCTTTTGGGGAGGTTTAAAATGCATGTCGGGAAATATTTTCATATCCACCTTCAGTAAGCACTTTGGTCCCTTGAGCAAGCCTCTCCATAGCTATGTCTACAATACTAGGGCCCTGTTGGTGGGCTAAAAATTCATTCCATCTAGGAGGATCCATTCTGGGGATGTTCTAGCCTTAGTAGTTGATAAATATAGCACAAAATCAATCAAAACATCATATGACATCCAATGAAAGGTGATGAACAACAGGTGTTTTGAGGTTTGGGAAATGTAGCAACCTTGAGGAGGCTTTTTGGGCACTTTATAGAAGCCATAAAACAATCACCTACAACAACCTTCATCAGAACTGTAGCAAGCTTAAAACAATAGTAATATGTCTGATCTTAAATCTTGGGCATCTTTTATCCTCGAAACAATGGTAAAGAAAAAATCTAGGACCATTATGAGCCTCAAAGTGACTCAACATATCTGGGTGGGGGTATAGGCTTCTAGTTTTAGTTATGGGTTTTAGTTTTGATATTGGGTAGTGTTGAATAATAGATATTTCCTCATACTATGTCCCTCACACTAGCATATGATTCCCGGTTAAGTATATTGATTCATACACAAAGGAATTCCCATAGCGAATCTCACGTTGTTCAATTCCAATATGCTCGAAAGTAGTTAGAAGCATATAATGCATTTATATTGGTTATGATGCATATAATATTTAGAAGCATATCTGTAGCTTCCTATTTCCATCCCCTTGTTAGAGTGGTCTACAAAATCATGTCCAATAATGTTAAGGCTTAGAACCTCAAACATGCCTTAATGATGCCTTGTTAATGGAATTGTGAATGTTTTTGATGTAGTTCTATTGAGTCTCTAGGTCTCGAGAGATTCATATTCTATCATTATAATTATTTGTACTCGAATTCAGACATGGACAAGAACCTATTACCAAGACAAATTTTGTATCATATCTACGTTGGGTTGTTGGAACCCCTATAGGAAAGTCCATTGATAAAAAATCCCATGGTTGTTGCAAAATCTATAGATGTGTTTACAATACCTACTTGTAGTTTGTTGGCTTCATTATGGAGGAAGCTACACAAGGATTCTTGTAGTGCTCTTTCCATTATCTAGATATATCCAATGGTAATATTTATACAAAACATGAAGATTTTCCTAGACGTCGACATGGCCTACAATCTTGGAGTAATGCGCATCCCAAATAAGCTTCTTGCACTACTCACCAACAAGAACACATAAATGTTCAAGGTGAAAGGTCAAATCATCCTTAAAAAAGTGATCTGTAACTGGCTTACCTGTGTGAGATCTTGTGCGAGATCTTGGTATATATTTGTATAAAGTGGGTTTGTGTCAACAAGTATCTATACAAGTGATAAGTGTGTTGAGTAGTGGAGGACTAAGGCATTTGACTAAAGGATTTTATGTCCTGTACTTATGCTTGATAACCAAGTGAAATTGTTGCATAAAAAGGCATCCATTTTAGTTGTTGTGTGCTTTGCATTTAGTTCTATGTCTAAAGAAACAACAAAGGCTTGTGTTAATAATGAGTAAGTATCCTTGCCCAACAAATGGTGTTTCCATTGGTTCATTGCTTGTACAATGTGATACAACTACTAGTTACATGCTGAGTAATTTCAGATGTTGTGAATGGTTTTGATGTAGTTTTGTTGAGTCTCTAGGTCTCAAGAGATTCATATTCTATGTGATTGCACTACCCTCCATGTCTCCACTTTTGTCCATTAATCTATCTGAGGATATAAGGCAATGATTTCCTCACCTTGACCATGTAGTGAATAGTAATTAGGCTATGTTAGTGAAAAGGATTGGAATTAATGGTTGTTACTTTCGTAATTGCAATAGTATTGTATATATAACAAAATTTGAACTGATTTATTCCATTGTTCTTGGACTCTAAGTCGATGATGAATATTTTTTTTGCATGATGATTAAATCACATGCAGAGCAACAATATTAGAGCAACCAAAAAAGGAGAAGGCCTCATGAACAATGCTCGTAATGCTTTAGTAAGTTGTTATTGCGTCTTTGTATATGCTCTTAATACAATTTGGTGGCTGTGTAGTGAACAGTAATTAGGCCGTGTCGGTGAACATGATTGGAATTAATGGTTGTTAATTTTGTACTTGCAATAGTATTTTATATATCACAAAATTTGAATTGATTTATTCTGTTGTTCATGGACTCTGAATCGAAGATGAATATTGTTTTTTGCATGATGATTAAATCATATGCAGAGCAACTTTATTAGAGCAAAATAAAATGGGAAAGGCCTCATTAACAGAGATCCTAATGCTTCAATAAGATATTTTTGCATCTTTTTATATGCTATTAATACAATTGATTTGTTCATTGTCGTGCGTTTAAATGTTGTTCAACAATATTGCTATTAATTTTTTTTTGCATGATGAAACCAGATGCAAAACAAAAACAAATCATCACCACTTAAACATGTCGTAGCTGTCAAAATTGATGATGTCCACGAATGTACATTGGATAACAGTGAGAGTAGTAGTGATTAACGAATTGATGCTATGGAATATGTAGTGGCCACGTCACTTGATGTTGTGCAATCAACGTTGGGTATATCTGGCGATATTCCAAATAAATATTATTACATAATTGTTCTTTTGGATAAAAAATTATTGATTGCATTCTTTACTTGACTATTGAATGCTTAATATAACATTTATCACAGTTATAATTAATGTTGTATATATTTTTGCATGATGAAACTACATGCACATCATTTATATGAAAGGAACTCAAAAAGAAAAAGTCCATTTGGATAGTGATGATGATCATGAGGATGCACAGGACATGGACATTCATAGTGCTGCCAAAGTAATTGAGGTGAGTGCAATGCTAAATATTAAAATCTATTTGTTGTACCATTTTTCATATCTTAATATAATGATTTTATGACAGATATTAGAGTTTGATTGTTGTTGTAATTTATTTTTTTCAAATTTCAATATAATGTGTTTTTTTTTTTGCATAAATTCGTTGATAAACTCTAAGAAGGCGATAAAGTAAAAGTTTTGGATCCGTATGACAGTGCAAATGTGGGCATTGGATGGATTCACTCACTATCTATTATACATGGATTCAATTTGAACGGAACAGGGGATGCAAATGTGAATATCTTAAAGGTCAAAAGTAACGTACCCCTTCCTTATGAAGATAAAATAGATGGATGTGTCTGTTTGAAAGAGAAGGAAGGAAGCTTCATACGGTGGCCAATAGAATATTTTCAAAATATGACATAGTTATTAGATAGCTTGGCTCGCCAGTTCATGTTTGCTTTATGCAAAAGTTAAATATTTGAATGTTTGTTCATGGATCTGTTATTATGGTGTACTATTTGTACTATAGTATGAAACTCTCAGAAACAGTTTTGTGCTATGACATTTTTTATTACATAAATATATGTTCATCTTGAAGTACTTTATCTAAACTATGTTTTATGGTTTCATTTGATTTTCTATTATAATTTCATATTACTTTATTTTATGTTGTAGCTTGTTCCTATATGTGATGTGTATATTTAATTGCATGTTTCCATTCAAGTTTTTTATTATGTTTTTTTATGCATTATACAATTTAATAAATTATTCACATAAAATAAATGAACATTTAGTTCATTAAAGTAATAAATATATATAATGATTGCAGCTAATAAACAAAACCATCAATTGATGGAAATCAATGAAACAAAATGACTAAATATATGACTAATTGATGGAAAATGATAATACAAATGACTAAATCTATGACCAATTGACAACAATAAATGACTATTACAGCTATATAAATGACCAATCAGAACAATCAACGACTAAACAAATGACTAAATATATGATCATTGATGGCAATAAATGACTATTATCACTAAATAAATGACCAAGTAACAACAATAAATTACTATTAAGACTAAATAAATGACCAACTAACAACAATAAATTACTATTATAACTATATATGACTAATTAACAACAATCAATGACTAAATATATGACCCTGATGGCTAGTCGGTGGAGGTGTACCTGCATTTCTTTGATGTGCTGGGTAAAGATCTTTTGGATTTGGTTGAATTTTCAAGACTAAATGGGTTTATCTCAGGTGGCCTCAATTCTACTTTTATTACTTTAATCCCGAAAAGTAATAAACATGTATCCTTCGGTGATTTCAGACAAATTGCTTTGTGTAATCTGGTTTATAAAATTATTTCAAAAATCATAGCTCAAAGATTAAAGAAGGCTCTTTCTTTGCATATTACTGCTGAACAATTTGGTTTTCTTCAGAATAGGCAGATTCATGATGCGATTGGGATTACGCAGGAACTTCTGCACTCCATAAAGTCTAAGAAGATAAAGGCATTAATTTTAAAGCTTGATCTTGAAAAAGCATATGATCGAGTTAACTGGTCATTTCTTAGGCTGATCCTGATTCAAATTGGCACTCCTCCTTTAGTTCTAAATTGGATTATGGCATGTATTTCATCTATGAACACAGCGGTTCCGGTAAATGGAGCACCTTAGTCTTTTTTTCAGTGTTCTAGAGGGATTAGACAGGGTTGCCCTCTGTCACCTTTATTGTTCTTGCTGGTTATTGATGGATTGAGCAGATTAGTGAATACTGCAAAAGAAATGGGTCTGATCAAAGGTATAAAATTGGGTAACAATTGCTTTCTTACCCACCTTCTCTTCGTAGATGATGTGCTCTTAGTTAGGTCCGATTCTGTTATGGAATGGAGAATCTTCTGCAACATATTGAGTTCTTCTGTAAAGTCTCAGGCATGAAGATTAGTGTGACTAAATCCAGCTTTTATCATTTAAATGTGGATGATCTTCGGTTGCGGGATATTGAATTTTTTTTGCCATACAAAAGGTGTTGTATTGATGAAGGTTTGAAATATTTAGGCTTTCTTTTAAAACCTAATAAATACATGATCAATGACTGGAGATGGTTGCTTCGGCGTATGGAAAAGCGTATTGAGCACTAGTCTTATAGACTATTGTCAATAGGAGGTCGGCTTACATTGGTTAAAGCTGTGTTATCAGCCATCCCAGTATATTGGTTTTCGTTGCTAGAAGTGCCTGTGTTTATTATGAATTCTATCAGGAAACTTTTATTCAATTTTCTATGGTCTGGGAGGAAGGAGCGATCAAATTGTGTGTTGGTCAGTTGGGATAGGTTATCTCGGCCTGAAAAATTTGGAGGATGGGGCATAAAGGAATTGAGGCTTTTTAGTATGTCTCTGCGTCTCAAAATCTTATGGCGTGGTGTTTTTGGGAATACTCTATGATCAAAAGTTTTGCGTGAGAAGTATATTAAAACTGATCTTCTCAGCTGGATGAGAAAAGAAAAAAGGATAATTGGTCAAATATCTCCAATCTGGAGAGGA
The DNA here is from genome assembly GCA_027924585.1 of Larix kaempferi. Taxonomy (NCBI): domain Eukaryota; kingdom Viridiplantae; phylum Streptophyta; class Pinopsida; order Pinales; family Pinaceae; genus Larix; species Larix kaempferi. The sequence continues at coordinate 9,531,243 of BSBM01000767.1, read as the reverse complement.
TTCTTAAAAGTTTACGATTGGATTGCATCGGGGGTTTGCTGGCAGGTTGGCTCGGGTTCAAATGTTCTGCTCGGGGTGGATCCTATCCTTGGGATAGAGGATTCCTTTTCCCTGTCAAATGATCTGTTATTTTTCCTCAACAGTTCGGGTTTTTACACCTTGGATTCAGTATTGAATTGGAGCTTTTCTGCGGGGGAGAATAGATGGTTTGCAGCTGTGGATATTGGTCTATCTGGAGACTGGGCTTCTAAATGGACATGCTATATAAATTCCCTTAATTCTGCTGGTGTGTCTTTATCTGGGGACAATGATAAAATTGTGTGGAATGGTAATTTAAAGAATGGTACTGTTACAGCTAAGACTTCTTATGAAAGGTTGATTCAAGAAAGATGCATATATCCTCGGCACTGGTGGTACAGTAGGATTTGGAAATGGTATTTTCCTTTAAAAATTAAATGTTTCTTGTGGTTTGTCTTAGATGGGAGCCTCAAAACATGGGATAATTTGATAAAGAGAGGATGGGTGGGACCAAATTGGTGTTGTTTATGCAAAATTGATATGGAATCTATTACACACCTTTTTGTGAATTGTAAGTTCATGCAAACGGTCTGGAACCTGTGCTGTTCAAACTTGAATCTTCATTATGTCTGGGGTGGTGATGATTTTGGCCAATGTTTGCTGAACTGGGTCCAAGAGGGGAAGTCTCCACTTTTCTTACCCATTTTTATCTCATGGAACATTTGGTACACTCGAAACTGTGTTTTATTTCAAGAAAAAACCCCAGCTACTGATATGTGTGTTTTGACTGTTCTCAAGTTACTGAAGATTTATCCTTTGGAAAATAGTGCATTAAGAGAGCTTAAATCCAGTGTTTTTTCTTTTAATGTCTCTCAACCGGTCTTATTTTTCGATGGAGCAGCGCAAGAAGGGATATGTGCAGCAGGAGGGGTAATCTATTTAAATGAGGATCATTATTTTTCTCTTCGTCTAAATGGTGGAAGGGGGACGAATACGAAGGCAGAATTATTGGCTCTTTGGTGCGTCTTGAAGGTGGCAAATATTTTTGGTCTTGTAAATCTGAAGGTTTATGGTGATTCCCGAGTAACTATAAAATGGGCCTCAAATGAATTCTGCCTTAATGTTTTGGCTCTGAGGCATTGGTGTGTGTGGACCAGGAATCAGATCTCCAGGAAGGTGGATATATCCTTTGGACATATATACAGAGAGCACAACTCTTTTGTTGACCACCTTTCAAAGCAAGCTCTTGTTGGTTCTGAAGGAGTCTTATTTTGGGAGGAATGGTTCAAGTCTTGCTTGCTAGATCAAGGAGATTTCAATATTTTCTAGCTTGCTTGTTGATATTTTGAATCTGTTTTGTATTGTAATTTTGAAATCAGGGATATGAGAGTATCTTAGACTCTTTTTTTGTAAATTTTGTTTATCCCAACTATCTTGATGTATATGGAACCTCTGAGTTTCATGGACAGTCATTGTACTATTTGATTCAATTTTTGAATAACAATAGTATTTTTTTTCCGCTAAAAAAAAAAAAAACTAAATAAACTACTTGTTGACAGTAATAAATAACTATTATGACTAATTCAATGATTAATTACATGACCAAGTAACAACAATCAATGACTAATAATAGTTAGAAATGACCAAATAACAGCAATCAATGATTACACAAATGACTAAATCTACGATCAAAGCGATCATTCAAAACCAACAAATAAATGACTACAATTTTTTAGTCACGTTATAAGTGACTGACAATAAATGACTATTAGTCACGTGACTAACTTTAGTCATTTATATGTGATTTTTAGTAGTTTTTTTAGTCATTTATCTCACTTTTTCTACTAGTGTGCATACTAGCATATTTGCATCATTTACATAATTTAATTTAATATATTCCAAAGAAAAATAGGGGTATTATAGGTAATTTCCCCCAATGTGAGTAGCCATTATACCCATAAAACTATATCACAACCACCCATATCTATGGCCAACATATGAGTTTAAGATGATAGTCACCCAATTGGAGTCCCACATTATCATGATGCCTCTCACATTTCATAATCCTGCCATTAGCTATCATAATTTGAATGTTGGGAATCAGGTGGACATAACACTGGCGTTCTTCAACCACTTGTTGGTGAATGAAGTTCTGGGTGCTTCTATTATCAACCAAGACCACCACTTTGTGGTGATTGATGCAACCCAAAAGTTTTAATGTTTGTGGGGCTAAAATACCGAATAAAGCATAAAGATAAATGAGTGGTTCTTCTTAATGGACTTTGAGTTCCACTTATTCATTGCATGGGAGGATTTTGTTTAACATCCTCAAACTTAGGGCTATCCTCCAAAATGATGTCTTCAAAGTGGGTAGGAGAGATCTAATCAATTTGAATCAACTTATGTTCTTTATATTTATGACTCGAAGCATACATTTCATCACAATTATAGCGTAGTCTCTATCTTTTTCGGTCTACCATTTTTGTTGAATACAAACTGTGTGCTTTCAGGGTAGAAGAAGGAATTGTGATTGAGGAATTGAAATGTGTGGGGCATGAGCGAGGAATGTAAGAGAGTTTGTTGGTTTGTGCATTGATCATTGTCTCCTCTTCTAGATATTTCTAAGATGCCTCCAATCAAGTCATAGGATGTTGCATTCCAACTTGGGCTTTAATTAGCTCCTTGAAGCCACAAATGAAACATTCTTTATAGAAAGAATTTGTTAAGTTCTTTGTATGGATGGCTAATTTCTCAAAGGTTGAGATAAAGTATACAACTAAGCTTGTTTGGCATAACTTGGTAAGTCGCATGAAGCATCCAATGACACATCAAACCCCATGGGTCCTAGCGAAAATCAATAAATTAATTAATAAGGGGTAAAACATTGGTCAATTAACCTAGGCAATTAAATTAATTAGGAATAAAATTTAGACTATAGTTGTTTTGAATAAATTAAATTGGAGGTGATGTAAATAATATTTTGATATTTAATTATTAATTAAATATGTTGATGAGTTGTAAGATGCCAAAGAATCCATGAGGGTGCATAAGGATAAAAGGATAGATCAATGAGTTGTCAACCAATGAGGAAAGTGAAAGAAAAGCGGAGCAAAGAAAAAATAGAAAGAAACTGGCAAAAACAGTGAAAAGCAAGCAAGTGCATAAAGAAGGAAAGTGTACAAAGTAAGAAAGTATTGAAAAGAAGTCGGTCTTGAAAAACAGGAAACATTAGGAAATCAAGGAAGGCGCAGTTTCCAAAAAGGAATAAAATCCAATCAGTATGAAAAGCAGGGAACATTAGAAAAAGGCAAGAGGGCGCAATTTCCAAAAAGAAGAAAGTTAGAAAGTATGGAAAAGCAGGAATATTCCAACTCAATCAAGGAAGGCGCATTGGATGAGTCCAAGGAGATTCATTAGCAATTTAACGTGCTCAAAAAGTCACCCACTCTATAAAATAAGGAGGGTGCAACACTTTCACATCTTGACAGTTTAACTTTTGCATTGAGAAAGCTCTGAGCTTCTCTAGGCTTTGGAGATGCGCCCTTAGCCAACTGTGGGAGATGTGCCCCATAGTAATTGTTTCATTATTATTCTTCTCAGCTAATGTAAAACCATTAGATCCTAATTTTTAGTTCTGAACTATCATACATCCTAAAGAGTTCGAGCCTCCAGATTTGGTGCAAATATTGGTGCAAGATTGTTGAAGATTTGTGTTGGTATTCATCCAGAGAAGAGATCAACTGGAGAAATTATGCCCCTGTGAGATATAACAGTTGTGTTTTGTGCCTCCCATAAGCTGCTATCTAATGTTCATTCTCATGCTATGGTCATTATCCAGTGCATCCCACACTTCTTTCATGCTCCCATTGAAGAATCATGGTCCATTGTTGTAAGATCTCAAATATTGAGGACTCCCTGTGAAGTCTAAGCTATGCTACTTCTATTTGCTACTAAATAAAATATGTTAATGGTTTCTATGCACAATTATTCATGTATGGGTTCATATTATACATCTGAGAAATAATTCAATATCTTTAATGGCTATTTGTGTTTAGATTTTTCAAGACTAGTTCTTTAGGCATGAATTTATGACTAGTTTTGTAGTTTCTTTAATAAAAAGGTATATGAAAGTCTAAGACTCATACTAAGAATTCGTGACCCTTTCTTCCTATTTGGAAGAGCTTGAAAGAAAACTAGTTGAGCAGTCCCTAGTAACGCACTTCCTCTTCTGACCTCCAAACACTGCCAAACCTTCCCAAAACTCTTGTAACTTTTGCACATCAGTATATTAGAGGGTAAAACCTATTATCCACCTTTTGGTTGCATTCAACTGTTAGTGTAGGAATCTAGTATGCATATGTTGGTGTACCCAAGAAGCCTTGGAGTAGACTTCAGCGACAGCTGTTGTTGAAACATAAATGGTCCCAGTACCTTGTGCATATGATTATGAATCTATCCTTTTCCTTTTTGTTTAGGATGCTTCACCCTTGTGATCAGACCTTTCAGATCCAAAAGAGTCCAATTATCAAGCTTTGGGTGGGTTTAACCGTGGCCAAAGACTAGTTTCTTCCATACTAGTTTTAATAACTAGTTTCAATCTTTGCAATTTTTTGTTTTAAATTTTGTATTAGAGTTAATATCCTTGAAATCTAATTTGGGGATAGTACAGTAATCCGCCCCAAAAAGTGATTGTCTCGCTCATAACGGGCATGGAGATATTTAACAAAATAGACTCTAGGTGATGTAATTCCATAGGTTTTTTTATGCCACTCCCACCATTGTCATCGTCCTGGATCTAGATATAAGACCTCACCCTAAGTTTCATCATGTCATTAGTAATTCCATGAAGGGAGAAGCAACGTTCCACCTAGGTGACCCATCTTGATAGGTTAGAACCATCAAAGTTGTTTAGGTTCACTTTAGGGAAATGGTTCTCGGTGTTATTATCTATGGAGGGTGGGTTATGGATGAGAGGACACGAAGGGGGTTGCTGACGACTAAATAGTTACGAGTGATATGTTTCTTCCTAGTGTGGCTCACTATGATGTGTATTATACGGGACTTCTTATAAGATTTCATGAGCTGAAAACCAATCCAAGGCTCCATGTATGCTTTCCAACTTCAGATATAGCTTATGATCCAACTTTTGATCTTGGTTGCTTGCTTCCTCCCAATGTTGTTGAATCTATTCCATATATCGGTCATCATTGTTTAGTATTTTTTGCCTCAAGAGTATTGTATTGTTATTCCAGGGTGTCAATATTTATGGCATTAGAGCGAGTGTTCATGTTGTCCAGGGTTTTGCAAGGTGGTCTATATAGAGAAGAACCATCCACCATGGTATGGTTAGGTGAGAGTAACCTTTACAGGGTCTTGAAGATGAGGGAGTGTCAGGTGTTATAGCTCTTTGATATACAATCAGGGTCCAACAATATTACTTGGAGCAATATCTTAGGGCACTAACTAAGGAGGCTTGACTGTGCCCTTAGTCACACTACTTGACTACCCAGGAACTAGAGAGTTATCTCCTCGAGTGTTGTTCTTAGTGTACTATAGGAAAAATATAAAAAAACAATTTATCTAAAGCCAGTTCTAGGTATATTTAGGTTACTTTTGGTATACCCAGGGGTAAGTTGAGTGAAATTTCGTATACCGTTGTTGCTTGATGCAGTACTACTCAAAAGGATACCAAAATAGGTTACAAGAGTGTCCAAAAATGTGCATTTGTATTTTCTATGTGTATGCTTCCCCAACCACATGTTCACTCGATGAATGACAAATATCCATGTTATTTAATGACATTGGAACACATCTTTAAAAAAAAAAATTGGAGTTTGCTAATTCTAGAAAGAGCTCTACAATCAATGGAAAATAACTTAATTTTTAAGTTATTGTTTGAGGCCAAAATTTTGAAATAAGCACAACTCCTTGTAAAACCTTGATTTGGAGATGGAATTGAGGCTTATGTAACTCTAAAGTTTCTATAGCTCTGAGTCTAAAATTTTAATCCGTATTATTATGATATGTCCACTCTAAAGTTTCTATAGCTGTGAGTCTAAAGTTTGATTGAAATTTGATGTGCCAAAAAAGATATTAGGGTAATTTTCCCAAAACTTGTTGATTTTAGACTTTTCAAAAGAGAAAACTTGTACAATCTTCCATGCATCCAATATCTCACGTATGAACATGAAATTTGTACCAGAAACACTATTGTCCATCTTCTTTCTAGTGAAATTGGTGGCACTCATTTTGGATCTTCCAAACTATAGATATAACAGTTTTACCCTAAACACCTATTTAAGGATAGTTTTTGGGCAAGTCAAAACACCTAACTTACACATAGTGTATATTTGAAAGTATAAAAACCCATAAAATAAAATTTGGATACATGTTACTTCTATTTTTCCTTGTTGTGACCTAAAAAATTCAAACCTTGAAAATTGGCAAAAAAACGTTTTGGAGAGAAAGTTCTAGGATGACTCATTTGAAAGAGCCAAACCCTAGGATTAAGAATTCTTCCCTTTTTTATCCCAAGAAAGAGATCTGATACCACTTGTAACATACTTAAACCTATAAATTTAGAGAAAAAAAAATAAAAACACAAGAGAGAATAGATAAAACCAAAGAAACTAATGATTATATGAAATATATTCAAAATAGAGAGTTATGTTTACTTTCCTATTCAAGGGGGAAACCTCCAAGACCAATCCTCCAAATACATTAACAATTATGGCCAAAACATTACATAGCTTACTATTCTATATAAAGTGATTCAATAGCCAAATATCTAACTACTCATGGTCTCTCTATTAATGAGGGTCAACCACCTAGGGTCCTTTATTCAATAAAGAGGGTGTTTTTACATTAAGTCATTACCCACTAATTATGTAATGGGCCTTATGGCCTTGTACATTGATAAAGTAGGGTGGTTAGGGTAAGACCCAAATATAAGGAACACAAAGAACATCTTGGAATGTCTCATCATTCACGTCAATAGATTTTGTCCCACATACTTCAACATGAGTATTATTCCCCATCAAGATGGTTGGTATTGTATAGGGCTTCAGAGATGAAAATCATCCTAATTTGAAGCCATGTACTGGTGTGTGCACCTAAATCCAATGCCCATGATGAAGGTGGATATGCAAGTACTACAAGCACTCAAGCCATGTCTTTTCCTCTTCCCTTGTTGTTCTTTTGAGCCTTAGAAGACTCCTTTTTCAATGAAATATACTTAATTAAAACATGAACGTTGGTGTGATTATGGTAAAAAATGTGAGTCAAATTATCAAGCTGCTTCTTCATGCAATTATGTTCATCATGACCAAACCTATTGCAATAGGCACATTTGACCCTCTCAATCTTAAGTGTGTTACCTTTCAAATGGGAGGTATTGTGAGCAACTTTGGAAAATTTATGTTCCCTTCTTTAATGTTCCTTTTTATATATATATATATATTTTTATGTTTGTGGTTGTTGTTGTTGGAGGCCTTCGACTCCTTTGTACTTTGATTTGCAGCAAGGGCATGTGCCTTTGAAGACTTGAAAGTACCTATTTGCACAAGTTTGTCCTACTCCCCGGTAAGCACAACAACAAAGTCATAAGGAGATGGAATTTTCCATGTGGTTCCAAGGGCATCCTTGGTGGCATGGAATGTAGAAACAAATATAGAGTAGTCAGGTCCAAGTTTGGAAATAATGGAAAAAACCAATTGTTTTTTCTCAATCTTACGCTACTTTAGTTTCAATCTCAATGCTTTTAACTTGATGAAGAAGTCATGGATGGTGTCAAAATTGCTTTCGCTAGGACTAAAAATCTCATTCTCCAATTGATGTGCTCTTCACACATCCTTCTTTCCAAACAATGCATCCAATATAGTCCATATCTGATTGGGAAAATTGCAGTTTCGATGTAAAAAAGAAGATCAAGTGATACATATAAAGATAGTAATACATACGTCTCATCACATATGTTAAAACACTTTGTTTTTTTTTTACAACCAAGTGTTGGTTCAACATTTGTGCCCATTGTTATCATGAACATTCCTTTTGTTTCTTAGAGAAATCAATGTTTTAGATTTCCACTCATAGTAGTTGAATGGTGTGAGTACAGAAATCAAACTTTGATTCATTAACGCTGGAGTAATTTGAACTATGAAGAGTCACCCAAATTTTCTTGCTATGATTTCTACAATGTGAGTCACTCTGCAAAGCAATCTATGGGCGGATTGTCAAATAAAGAGGTGAGATTGTTTGTTTATCTTTAAGTAGGGTGAACTAGCAAATCGAGCCATGAATGAAACCCGCCCCCACCCCACCCTAGAGCCTAGTTTTCTTTATCATTTTGGATTCTCTAGATCATTCAAAGATGCAAGAGAAGGGAATATTTTTTGTGAAAGTTAGAAAATCATGATTCATTCTCCAAGTCGATCTTGTGTGTCAAGATTGAGCCTTGTGTATCAAGGTAGTGCCTTATAGGAGCTTGAGTTGGACTTATGAAACTTGGAGAAGAATCTTGAGTTGGACTCAAGAATTAATAAGTCAAAGTGATGATGGTGTACAGTATTGATTGTCAAGGCTAAGGTCTTATGTGTCAAGATAGATCCTCATGTGTTGAGGTGGTGCCTCATGTGTCAAGGTAATGCTTTGCATGTCGAAGCATGAATGGTGTGTGATGTACTACTAACCATGGTTGAGATATTAAGTCTCCTCTAGAGACTAGCCACCTCTAGAGACTAGCCACCTCTAGAGTGAATTACTTTAGCATATGACCACTTGGAACAATAGTAGAACAATATGATCACATCATTGGAAAAATCTCTTTAGTATATTTGATATGATAAATAATTAAGTTGACACATGTGGACTATGCAGATAAGACAAGAGATAAAGATAAGATGTGATAAGATAAGAGAGAACTCATTTTTCTCGCTTTAGTGATGACAAAGACTTCAGTTAAATAAGAGAGAATTTGAATTATTAAACTTTAGTGATGTTAACAAGAAAGACTTCAGTTAATTAAAGGAGAACTTAAATTGTTCACTTCAGTGATGTTAAGAAGAAAGACTTCAGTTAAAAGAGTTAACTAAGTGATAACAAAGAATATCTAGTTAACTAAGTGTTTGTGTGACAACACTTGAGTTGTGACACTTGATTACGACACTTGCATGATGACACTTGAGTTGTGACACTTGAGTTACGACATTTGCATGATGACACTTATGTTATCCACCTAACTAAGTAGTCTTGCATCCAGTTAAATGGCGAGCTCATCCTAAAGTCGGTACTCAAAGTTAAATCTTTTGCATGAGAAGTATGGGGCACTTTTCCATGCAGGATTGATGTATCCAATTTTGGAGCGAATTCTCTTTAAGGAAATTTGTGCACGTGATGAAGATTAGCGAATTGGTTGAGTGGTGATATTACTTCCAAATTCTCTTCTTTGTCTATTTCTCTTGCTTTGTAATTGCACCAAGGGTGCTTGATGTAATCATCTCATTGTGAAGCAAATCATTCTCTACTATCTACCAATATGTTAAGGAATATTTTGTTGGGGTTTTCTCCCTCAAGTTATAGAGGGTTTTCCCAGGGTAAATTCGTGTGTTGAATGTGAATTATTATGCTTATGATTGTTCATTGATTTCAATTATTATTGTATTCTGAATTAAAGATAAAAAATTAACATGGTATCATAGCTCAGGGCATGAAGGAGTGAATTTCAGTAGTCAAGCTTGAGCCTATGTTGATCCTGGGTGAGCACAATACTTGAAGAATAATGGCTTCAATCTCAGTAATACCAGAATACCGACTTGAAGGAACTTCAAACTTCAATACTTGGAAGGGAAAGATTCTGAATATCCTCGAAGAGCGTGATATGGATGGCTACGTATCCAGTGTTGTTGAAGAGCCTACTACTAATGCAGGGTGCACTAATTTCAAGAAGAATCAAGCGAAAGCAAAGAGAATCATTTATGATTATGTACTAAAAGAAAATTTGATGCCAGTGATTACTCCGTTGAGGACCACAAAGGAATGCTTCAACATTTTGACAAATCTTTATGAGAAGAAGGTGCCTAGTCAAAAGAGAGCATTGAAGAACAAGATTCGTAATTTGAATATGGAGAAGGATGAATTTGTTGCTTCATTCACAAATATCTCTCAAGTAATATATCAACTCCCGAGCATTGGTGTAATGGTTGATGATGATGATTTCATATAGACTGCTATCGATGGCCTTCCATCTCAATGGGAGACATTCTTGGTGTTAATTTTTTATCTTTAATTCGGAAATGCAATAGTACTTGAAATCAAATAACAATCATACACATAATCAATCACAAATGACACATGAATTTACCCTGGGGAAACCCTCTATGACTTGAGGGAGAAAACCCCAGCAAAACCTTCCTTAGTATATTGATAGATATCAGAGAATGTCTTTTACATCAAGCACCCCTGGTGCAATTATAGAGCAAGAGAAAGATAAAGAAGAGAGACTCCGGATAATATCCTGCACAAATAGAAGCGCATTGCCTTCAAGGAAGAAGAGAATTCGCTTCACATTGAATTCATCAATCCTGTATAACATATTTATATATTCTTCACATTCACCGGCTTCTATTTTTATCTTATGACTTAAGTATGAACTCACCCTCCATGTGGATGCAACAATCTTGCATGAAGAAGAGCACCCCACTTCTCATGCAGTGCATTATCTCACCGAATCGAGTATTAGGATGAACTCGCCCCTTAAATGAAATCTTTCTCACTTAGTTAGGTGGATAACTTAAGTGTCGTCGTGCAAGTGTCACAACTCAAGTGTCGTATTTTAGTTTAACAAAAGTGTCCTCTTTTAGTTTCACATCAGTGTCATCATGCAATAACAATTAGTTAACTAGATCTTCTGTGTTATCACTTAGTTAACTTTCTTTAACTGATTCTCTCTTGTTAACATCATTGTAGTGATCGATTCGAGTTCTCCTTTGATTTATTGAAGTATTTACTGAAGTTTAAGATTTTGAATTCTCTCTTAATTAATTCTTTTATGTTCAATTTGAATTATCTCATATCTTATCACATCTTATCTTTATCTCTTGTATTATCTACGTGGTCTACATGTGCCAACTTAATTTTCATATCAAATATACTAAGGAGATTTTCCCAATGATGTGATCATATTTTCCTAATATCGTTCCAAGTGGTTATATGCTAAAGTAATTCACTCTAGAGGTGGATAGTCTCTAGAGGAGACTTAATAGCTCAACCATGGTTAGTAGTACATCACACACCATAGATGCTTCAACATGCAAAGAATCACCTCAACACATGAGGCACCACCTCAACACATGAGGATTTGTCTTGACACTCAAGACCTTAGCCTTGACTAGCAAGATTGTACAACATCATCACTTTGAAAAAAAATCACTTGCCTCAACACATGAAGCTTAACCATTCTTGATTCCAACTCAAGATTCTTCTCCAAGTTTCCTGAGTCCAACTCAGGCTCCTCCTCGACACACGAGGCTCAATCTTGACACACAAGATTGACTTGGAGAATGACTCATGATGTTATAACTTTAACACTTGGATGTAGTAAATGGTCAAGAAGTGCAACCAAACTTTGAAAGATTGTGGCATTATTTACTACAAGAAGAAGGGTGAATCCAAAGCAAATATACTTCCTTGAAAAAAGTGAACCTTACTCTTGTGGAACGGATGAAGAGAGGAAAGAAATCCTTTTCTCACAAGAAGTTTTCTCATCAAAAGGAAAATGATTATAATAATAAATTTGATAAGTCTAAATTTAAATGCTTCAATTGCAATAAGAAGGGTCACTTTACAAGAGACTATTATGCAAAGCAAAGAGGAAAGTTTAAGCGTAGATTCCATGCTTCTATTGCTCCTAAAGATGAACCTACAAGAAAGAATTGTTCTAATGATCAGAAGACAAGGAAGGATTACTATCTTGTCTCAGCCCTATCTGGATCCATTACCACTAGTGCTGAGACATGGCTGGTGGATAGTGGTGCATCCAAACACACGACTAGATATAGGAGTGCTATCACAGATCTAAAGGAAAACAAGTTCTCATGTCAGGGGGATCTTGGAGATAATTATACCACCTATTCGATCCAAGGATTTGGGTCCACTTCTTTTCAATTGGATTCAAGATATGTACTACATGTTGATGAAATTATGCTTGTTCCTGGATTGAAGAAGAACCTCTTGTATGTTTCAGTTCTAGAAGATAAAGGATTTAGAGTCATCTTTATGGATGATAAAGCGCTCTTGTGGCCTAAGCATGCAAACTTGAACTCTACATCCATAATTGGAGTTAGAGAGGGAGGCCTCTACAAAGTTCCTAGAAATATCATTCAAGCCATGATCCATGACACAGTCAAGCCTTGTGAACTATGGAATAGGAGGCTTGGTCATCTCCATTTCAAAGCGATACCTAGATTGCTAAAGATGGTAAAAGGAATGCATGTGCTTAAATTTGAACATGATGGTGTTTGTAGAGGTTGCATTCTTGGAAAGAACATCAATAAGAGCTTTCCAAGCAGTACCAAAATATCCAAATGGATCCTAGACTTGATACATTATGATCTATGTGGTCCTATTTCAACACCATCCTTGAGTGGTTATTTGTTTTATGTGCTTTTCGTAGATGACTTCTCTTGCAAGTCTTGGATCTATTTTCTGAAGGCAAATAGTGAAACTTTCAACAAGTTTCAAGAGTTTAAAGGACCAACTGAGAATCAAACTGGACAGCACATTCGTTCTTTGAGATCTGATAATGGAGGAGAGTTCGAGTCTCATGACTTTACTGACTTATATCAATATGCATGAATAAGAAGATAGTTCACTATACCTTACAACCCCCAACATAATGGGGTTGCTGAAATAAAGAATAGAACAATCTATGAGGCTGAAAAAGCTATGATGTGTGATTAGGATCTTCCCACTTCCTTATGGGAAGAATCCTCAAGCACTATTGTTTATATACAGAACATAAGTCCTCATGCTATCCCGAGAGAAAAGACTCCTGAAGAATTTTTCAGTGGTGAAAAACCAGATGTTGGACACTTGAAGATTTTTGGTTGTCATGTCTACATTCATGTGCCAAAAGAGAAGAGGACAAAGATGGAGCCATCCGGAAAGAAAGGAACATTTTTCGGATATAGCAAATCATCCGAAGCTTATAAAATCTATGTTCCAGGACAAAGGCACATTGAAGTCAGCAGAAATGTAACATTTCACGAAGAGGCTACCATCAAGCGCTCCAAAGAACTTCAATGTGATTAAAATATGGAGGAGCATGACACTCCCATGATCGAGGATCCAACTTATGATTCTCCCCTTTCAAATGTTAAGAGGGATAAGCTAGAAGAGTCCTTAGATCTGCTTGATCATGAAGAGCTAGTATAATTGGTAGAAAGATATCCTGATGAAACTCCTGCCAAGAGGATATCTGCATGGTTTCGAGACATTCTGCAAGAGGCAAAAAATCATGGAGCACCATCTACAACATCCAGAGAGCGAAAGAGACCTGAAATATATGCATGATATGTAGCTTAGATGAGTCAAATCAATGATTCATAACCCACCACATATGAAGAAGCTGTTAAGCAATAGGTATGGAAAAATGGCATGGTGGAAGAATACAAATCCATCATGAAGAATGATGTGTGGGAAGTGGTTCCTAAAACTGAAGGGAAGTCAATAGTAATCTCCAAGTGGCTTTATAAAATCAAACATGCAGTTGATGGCAGTACTGAAAATACAAAGCAATATTTTTGGATCGTGGTTTCTCACATAAAGAAGAAATAGACTATGATGAGACATTCGCACCTATGGCCAGGTACACTACTTTTCGATCCATGATTCCAATTGCCTCAATTCTTGGGGGGAAGCTTCACCGGATGGATGTGAATACTGCCTTTCTCAATGGTGAAGTTGAGGAAGAAGTATACATAAAACAACCTGAGGGGTTTGTAGTTCATGGGAAGGATTCCCATGTATGAAAACTTGATAAATTCTTGTATGGGATTAAGTAGGCCCTGAGGGTTTGGTATTTGAGGATTGATAGCTAGATTCAGAGCTTGATATTCTCCAAAAGAGAAGTTGATCCCAACTTGTACTTCAAGGTTGTGAAGAACCAACCACTGATATTGGTTCTCTATGTTGATGAATTATTCCTTACTAGAAAGGAACAACAGATAACTCAGTGCAAGAGGGAGATCACTTCTGAGTACGAAATGAAAGACTTGGGTCTTATGCACTACTTTCTTGGTCTAGAAGTTTGGCAAAGGAAATATGAGATCTTCCTTTCACAAGGAAAATACACAGTTGATGTGTTGCACAAGTTTGGTATGATGGATTGTAAATCCATGTATACAACAATGGTTTCTAATATGAATAAACTACATGAGCCGAATTCCAGATTGGATCTAGTGGATCCTACCATGTATAGAAAACTCATTGGTTCCTTGATGTATTTGATACATAGTAGACCATACATATGTTATGTAGTGAGTATCTTGAGTCAATTCATGTCTGAGATAAGAGATAGACATTGGGTTGCTTCCAAGCATGTGCTTAGATACCTTCGAGGTACTATTGCTTATGGACTCATATATGCTTCCAGTGGAGGAGTGATGCTACTTGGTTATGCAGACTCTCACTGGGGTGGTATTATTGTGGACCAAAAGAGTACATCAAATTTTTTTATAGCTTGGGATCATCTATGATCTCTTGGTCCAGTAGGAAGAAGGGATCTGTATCCCAGAGTACTACATAAGTAGAGTATATTGGAGCTAGCATCGCCTATCGAGAAGCTGCGTGGATTAGGAAGCTACTTTCTATTTTTTTCGGTGAGAATCTTGAGACTACTGTCATTCGCTCTGGCAAGCAGAACTGCATTAAGCTCTCATAAAACCATGTGTTTCATGACAGATTTAAACACATTGAGATGAAATACCAATACATCAGAGACATGGTCTAGATAGGTTTCATAAGACTTCAATACATTGCTACTAATGATGTCACGTTCCCCGGTCGCCTTGGTGTCCTTCAGAGGCGATGGGAGACCCTAATACATTTTTCTTTCCAATAATTAACTCTGAATTTCATACAAAGCTGCAATGGCCATCGATCCTTAATCCACATCCCAAGATCCGCAATCCGCATGCGGAACTCGAGAATCGGATTTCCAAATTCACCACTCCGTCGAAATTGCATTTTCAACTTCCGCAATCCGCAATGCGGAAGTCGGAAACCGAATGCTATTTTACGGCCTCGACAATTTCCCTGTCCGACTTCTGCAGTTTCGCAATCCGGATGTAGAACTTGCAAATCAGAATCCTCCAGTCTCCATCTCAAAGAATTTACTCCTCCGCAATTCCGCAATCCGCAACCCGCGTTGCGGATGTCAGAAATCGGAAATCCCATTCCATAATCCGAGAAAAATAAGCTCCTGCAATCCGCAATCTGCAACCCTCTTGAGGATGCAGAAAGTTGGAATTCCAATGCGCCATCCCCATGGAAATCAACCTTTCTCCATCCACAATCCGCAATCTGCTTTGTTGATGCAGAAAGGCGGAAGTCCCATGCTCTATTTCCGTTGAAATCTCCCTTTCGACTTCTGCAATCCACAATCCGCTTTGCGGATGCGAAAATGTGGAAGTCTAACCACGCAACCCCAACATTCAGTCCCTGACCTCCGCAATCCTAAATCCACATTGCGGATGCAGAAGGTCGGGACCACATACCCCTGTACCAACAACTTCACTTACAAACTTCTGAGGGTGATGATAACTCCTCCATCCTTGGGCCAAATTGGACAAGGCCGATGCCGTTGGAAATATCTTGGAGATCTCTATCCAATGGTATGATCCCCTACCCAATCTAAGCACTCAAACTCTATAACTGAAGTCTTTCCTAACTCCCTCCAATGCATCATTATCCTTCTGCAAGGATCTCTACTCTCCACTTCTGCCATGTATTCTCTCCTTCATCTGACCCACAAGGTGCCTATTCCTTCCCCTAGTCCTAGCTGGAGTATCCTGGACATTTACCAGACTTATCCCTAATTCATCAAAGGACACTTCAAAAACATTACAAAAGGGATTGGACATATGCATAAGCATACTCCATGAACACATGGAATGAAACATGATCCACACACATAGAATGGAACACATGCATATATCTCTCCCAGGAAGATTGATGAAAGCATGCCGAGGCTTAGCCCTATTCCTCAAGCATAGATACATAAGTGTGCCAACTTAAGGATAAGAATGCAAAGGTGCAAGGACAATGCAATTAACACACACACAGTAGAAGTTATCCATATTAACAACCACATCTACCATCCATAACAGTCATTATTAGTTAAACCAGAGCCGAAACGACATACGCAAGATACTTAAACACAATGCATAGGCATACAGTCCTATTCATCAATGGACCCTTCCCATAAGAAAATAGATGCATGCATATACTTAGCAATTATGGTTTAAGGAAGCATCATCCACACACAATGTGTCATGCATTCCTCAATCAACACATGCACAATAAAATGAAGCATAAGGCATGGGAATTCAGCCCTAATAATCAACTGGATCCACTGTGCACTCGGACATAAAAAAAATACACATGTATGGATGCAGAATGGGAATTATTCAAGGCACAAGGAACACTTATCTTTTGCATTAAACCTCCAAGCAACTGGCTATGGACTGCAACGTTCCAACCCAACCATAGATCTTTGCCCAGCCTATATTATTTCAGCAATCGGAGATCACCCCCGAGCTGGGGCTATGTATCCACTAAGGAGTATCACTCAGGCTTACTCACATCCTATATCCAGCTTTTCCAAGCAAGTGGGTAAAGGAAGGTAAGGTTTTCTAATCAATAAGCTCATCCACAGAGCTGTGGGCATGTCCCAATGATCTCAGACAGTTCAGACACCCCCATCACCTCCACTCTCAACCTAAGTAAGGTCCCCTTCACTGCTGCAAAGTCCCTAGGGCGCCCCTTCCCTTACAGTGACCTGGGAAAGTGTGGTTGGTCTTGAATGCTAAGACAAGCAATTGAGCCCCACTGGCTCTATCATGCAATCTAAAACCTCCTGTCTCCTTCCCACTTAGGTTTTCTTCTTCACTTTCTCTAACCAAACAACTCTATCCCGCAGTTGGGTTCTCGGACACCAACATAGGGTTTTCCTCACTATTTTTCTGATTATTTCACACGCTACAAACTAGCCCTAGGGTTCAGACCGAAGGATCCCCTGCTGGATCGAGCTTCCCATACCAATTTTTGAGTGGATTCGGCACCCAAAAATCGGGCTTTCTCAGAAATCGTGATTCTCTTCTTGCCCACTGTTCGGCTCTCTTTTCTCTGCATTTCCACACTCGTTGCTTCTTCCTAATTGAATGAGAAACAGGGAATATGAATTCCCAAGGTTGAGTGGTGTGCGGTTCAAGGAAAAACTGAGCCATACCCTGCCATATGGATTGCAGGGTTGCTCCATACCCTATCGTTCTCATGGACAGGTTTTCTCAAACACCATCTTACAACATAATTAATGGAAGCTAGGATAGGTCAAAGGGGTTCTCATGGTGACATATGGAATCCTAGGGTTCCATCCCCAACCCTCTCACCTCCCTAGTGGATACATAGTTCCCCCTCATTTATTTGCATTCCATAGCCACCCCTTGGTATTTTTATTTATATGGTGTCATTTACATCATTTACATTTTCCATGGCTTACTAGCACATGGTTACCATAATACCAACTACTTGCCTTTTAATTAAAACCTGGACATCCTCTAGTGGGGCCTTGGACTTGAGCTCCGCACTAGGGAAACACACATTGCATACAATATTTACATTGCAACCAAAATACCCTATGGGTAAAAATGGGGCATTGCAATTTCCTTCCCCTTGGAATAACACTGCACTTAGTGTTCCAATACTTAGGAATACATACACATGTACAAGATTACAAAAATTTTGTAGGTCTGCCCTGCATTTATCCTTTGCTTCGAACTTTCAGGACTAATTCCTTTGGCTTCCACAAGCTGATCCTGTTGGCTTTGATCTTCCAGCTAATCTACAAGTCTGGAAACTTCATGGTTGTTATCTCTCTTGCTGCCCTTTGTTGGGAAGTTGTGGAGGCAATGATTTCCTCCACATTTCCAACATTTCAGTGGCTGATTTTTCTTTTCCTGCTCAATTTCCTTTGAGTCTTCCCACCTAGAACGTTTCTTAGTAGAATGATTGGGTGAATGCCTCTTCATCGATCCACTGCCCTTTCCACTTCTGGTTGTTTCCAGAATGCTTCTTACCTCCCTTTGCAGACAAATAGATTCCTGCAAAGCCCTGTGGTTCATCTCATTCTGCTACTTTTGTAGCTTGAGAATTTCCAAAATATTTTATTGGGTCTTGGAAATTGTTTGAAGAAGATTTTCATCCAAGTCTAATAGCCTTTGGTATGTCTCCATGGTCAATATGTACATTTTCCCACACTTTGCTTGCTAGCACCACTTGTCTTGTAGCAACTGCAATCAATTGCTTTAATTTCTCACCTGTGAAATTAATCATTGCACATTTTGTTAGGCCAACCATAAAATAAACATTAAATCAATCAATTATTTCCCAATTGAAATGGAGATTCCATGCTTTATCATGTTACTTTCATACATTTCATGCTTTCCCAACATACACATGAACTTACTCATGCTCATCCTTTCACGGGGAATTTACTATTTCAATATTTACAATTTATTTTCAAGCAAATAAACACAATCAATTCTCATCCATATCATGCATTCAACAATTTTCTGTCTTCTAAAATGCATCAGTCAAAAGGAAAGAGAAGAGTAAGAATTTTAGTCTTGCTCCAATCCCGAGCCACACCACCACTGTGGTTCTATCAGAACTATAGATCTAGCTAAACTAGCTTACCTATCTTAGCAATCAATAACATATCAACATAAATAAGAACATAAAGAGAATGAGGAAAAGAATACACCAGATATATGTGCTTCACCAAATTGGGCTACGTCCACGGGAAGGGTTGCATCTTCCATTAATATGAAAAAGATCTCAGATATTACATGGCATCCTCACATATGCATCACATCAAGCTCCATCATACAATGTGTGTACAAATGGCATACAGAACATGTGATGTGTGATGAATTACAATCAACACATACCCAAAAGGGTCTCCTTCACCTCTCTTATATACCAAGAGGTTTGGATTACAATACATCCCATAACACATGTGGGATAAATGAATTTCCTCCTCTTTATATAGATAATAGTTATAAAGGATATAATTACAATGATGCATGTGGGATAACTCTATTTTATAACATTAGAGTTATTTTATGCCTTTAATTGATATTTTACCAATATATCACATAAGTCATCATTACATATTCTAACACTCCCCCTTAATGATGACTGGGAGAATGAATACAAATGGAAGGAAGGTGGAAACACGCCAACATCCCCCTTGATGACAACTTCTAGAATGCTCCATAAGATGCGAATAAAAAACACTTCGCCTCATGGATTTGATGAAGAACAATCACTTCTCACTGAATCATGAAATTGCACACGAACCAGGTTGTACGATGAAATACCAACAACAAGATGCCTAGATCTAAATAGAAGCATTTATGGCTACTAGATCCAACAGTAAAATGCCGAGAACATGTGACGCAATCCAACAACAAGGTGCCCGGATCTAAAGAGAATTCGTCATGGCTACTAGATCTGCAAGTTGCCTAGATCACCACAAGCATCATCACAACCATAAATGATAGCTGAAGAACTCTAATATAACATCCACACCAGTGTACAAATACCTTCTGACGGCTGATACAACAGAACATGTGGCTAAGAACAGCACAACAGTGTACAAAATTCCCAGATGGCCAATACATATGTAGATAGCAGACATTCTTCCAATCAAGGTGCAATATAAATATCTGTAGAAGACCTCAAACATCGAAGAAACAAGACCCCAATGGTCTATACATCGAAAATGATATCATACAGATGAACATCATGACTTTAACTGTAGAAGATGGATGTCCATCATACAACATTACTGAAATATGATAGAACGTGATAAAATGCAACATTACATTCCTTCTGAAGAGGAACAATGCTGAAAAACCAGAGATCCGCAACCATCATATGCTTAAACAAGGAAGGAATAACATAAGCAAGCTATCCCACAACATGGATAATGAATCTGCACAAAGGAACTTCCAAGAATAAAGCATATTAAAAACATGATAATCCCAAAAGACATAAGATATGATAAAATGACATTGCTCAAGAACATATAAATAAATGATGTCGCTTCTATGCAAGGCCATATAAATTTGAGCAAAATATTATAAAAAAGGATATGACGTGATATAAAAGATAGAGGAGCATAAACATGAGTGAGCATAATAGATACCAAGATAGAATAATGAGCCAAGATTTCACTTAAATATATGAAAAAATTTAGTCATCAAGAAACTAATCTTAAGCATAGGTACATTTCTTATTAGCATTATGTTAATATGCAAGAGATGAATACCCTAAAAATGTCAATGCTTCCATATATGAACGTTAGAGACAAGAAACACATGTCAATGCTTCCATATAGGAACGTTAGAGACAAGTAGGAACAAGATAACCTTTGCAATCATAAGAATAGAGGTCCCATTGCAACAAGAAGAAGGTGCTCATAACAAATATTATAAGATTATAAGATTTCTCAAAGCCATATAAATATTGAGTAAAAGATGATCAAAATAAACATGACATGATATATATGAAAATAAATCAAAATGTCTAATATGATCAACATATAGCAAATTATGATCAACTCATGATATCACTTATAAAAAAATATGAAATGACAAGTCACTAATGGTCTTAATCATGGGTTCATTTCTTGTTAACACTATGTAAATATGCAAGAGATGAAATGCCCTGGAAATGTCAATGCTTCCATATAGGAATGTTAGAGACAAACAACACAGGAACTAGATATAATCTCTGCAATACATGAAAAAGAAACTATATCCCAATTAAAGAACTTATAACAAGCCAACAAATATGATATCAAATAGATTGAAAAAATTGACTTTACTCAGGAAATTAATTAGCAAGAGCATATAATGATTCTAAAGATATTGCTTATAAAAAAACACTGAAATTGCTTTTACACAAAGGTCAGCAATAACATATAAATAAAGAAAATAATGATCAAAAGATAACACAAATAGAAGCATCATTATCATTATTAGAAAAGTGAGACCATTTTAGAATATCACTTATAGATATGAAAATATATTCATGAAACAACTAAATCCTATGCATAGGTTCATTTATTGAGGTCACCATTACCATACTAGAGATCCATGCCCCTGAAAATGTCAAAACATCCTCCACACAAAGAAGGTTAGAGACATAAGAAAAAGACAATCTCTGTAAATATGATGAATCAGAACAAAAAAACTAATGCAAAGAGATCAAGAAGCTTATGACAATAATTTCACGATAAGAGATGAAAATTTTCCAAGATCTGAAAAACACAGTAAAAAAAAGAAACTTTACCTACAACCCTTAGAAAAGGTGCCAAATAAATTCACTCGCGGGTCTGCTATAGTAAACTCGCGTGTACTCGTGGGTTATGCACAGAGAATTCGCTGTTACTTGAAGTTTTACAATAGAGGTAGAGTTAGCCGCGGGTGTGCGGGTCTGTAAAGGCGAAAGTCGCGGTTATGATCTGATATTCGCGGGTCTCTGTACAGTAAAGTCGTGATTATGCCGAAGCACTCACTGGTTTCTGCACAAGAGGGTAGCAAGTATCCTGAAGTAAGCACGACTTTACAGTTAGAGCAGACGCGAGTATGTCATAGCACATGCGAGTCTGCACACTGGAAGTCATGGGTTTGCAGTATACTCACGGGTTCGCAGTAGGGCAAGTCATGGTTACCCGCACTGTCTGCGAAGAGAAAGTTTTGAATGTCCAGTTTTAGGCCGAAAACAGTGCCGATTATGCCGAAGACAGAAACCTGCAAAAAATCTACCAAACTTGGACAAAAACTATCGATCTGATAACCAGAAGATAGATCTCCTTGAGGAGAAGCAAAAAATCATATATATCTACAGAAAAACAATCAATAAACCCTTGAAAAAATTCTGCAAAAATCTACACAACAAGGTTAGGGTTAGAAGTAAAAAACTATAGAAACATGCCCATATCTGAAGAGAAGCCTAATGGCTACTAGATAGAAAGAAAATCTACAAAATAAACAGTGCCCAGATGATAATAGTTATTGATTGAAAGCTATAGAAGGTGTTAGATCATAGAAACCAGCTTTGATACCATGTCAGAACTATAGATCTAGCTAAACTAGCTTACCTATCTTAGCAATCAATAACATATCAATATAAATAAGAACATAAAGAGAACAAGGAAAAGAATACACCAGATATACGTGGTTTACCTAATTGGGCTACGTCCACGGGAAGGGTTGCATCTTCCAGTAATATGAAAAAGATCTCAAAGATTACATGGCATCCTCACATATGCATCACATCAAGCTCCATGATACAATGTGTGTACAAATGACATACACAACAAGTGATGTGTGATGAATTACAATCAACACATACCCAAAAGGGTCTCCTTTACCTCTCTTATATACCAAGAGGTTTGGATTACAATAAATCCCATAACACATGTGGGATAAATGAATTTCCTCCTCTTTATATAGAGAATGGTTATAAAGGATATAATTACAATGATGCATGTGGGATAACTCTATTCTATAACATTATAGTTATTTTATGCCTTTAATTTATATTTTACCAATATATCACATAAGTCATCATTACATATTCTAACAGGTTCAATGCTCCTTAGCCTCTTTCACTTCATTGTGAGTGCTTGACTTGCCCTTTATTGGCTATGACACGTAGTGTCTAAGGTCTATCCAAGACCTCTCAACTAGGGAACCCTTCCACATGGTTGGTCTACAAAACCCTTGGTTGCTAGGACCCACACTAGTCCACTAGTACCATCTTCATTGCTGCTCATGCTGAGCTTTCTAGGACAGTCACATGTTCACATGCATCCTTAGGATGCCTTCATAGTTCTTTCTTCCTGCACTTTTCCAACAAAGAAACAACAATGTATCAGCTTGGTTATTATAAGATTTGTACATGGAATTTTCATTATCTGAATTAAGAAATGAATGAAAATTAAATACTTATTTATATTGGACATTTCCTCGCTACTCCACAGGTTCCTTCTCTTCTTTACAAGCCTTGGATCACCTATGGGGTGGATGTTTGGCCATCACACATGTTGATCCACAACATCAAGTAGTTAATGCTCAACCAATTCACCAACTATATTTACCAATCATTTATGGTTCCAAACCAGTCCCATACCTGGTTTTCCCTCTCCATTGCCAAGCCAACACATACATTTGGGTCAGAGGTCAATGGAAGGAAACTGCCCCATGACCGTTTCTAGGTCAAGGCTCTACTACAGAGCCATAGGCATGCAAAAATCCTTCATACACACAACAACCCTTCATATACAAAACAACCCTTCATACACACAACAACCCTTCACCACAACCCCTCACAACAACCTTTTCACTTTGCTTCTATAGTGTGCAGCACCAAATTGCATATGTTCAAGCTAACAACAAAAAATGGATAAGCAAGCTCATTAGTATTGTTTCTCTAAAATGTAAACACATTTCATAGCATTCTCTCTCAAATATTGAAACACCAGGAATGCGTCCATTCCTTTAGGGTGTAGTCAATATTGAAAATCTTAGCATAACCCAACACCCGAAAGTTATGCATCCCTTTCCAATTATGAGCCATGTAGGCCCTGGTCATACTTCAAGAAATCTGGAATAATAATGAAATAATAAAACATGCTCTGCATATTTAACTATAATAACTAGACATGTATATTCTTAGCTAGGGTTACATAACACTTATCCATTTTGCAGATGTGTTTTCTCTTCCTTCAAGAGGAATGGGAGATCCCTTCTCTGAGTTGACAGTCCCTCGGTTTTCCACCTCAATCCCTTTTACGTTCCATATCCCACATATGTCTTACTGACATAATATTTACCATCCCACCCACACTGCCTAACAACATGCAGTTCAGAACCATGAGACCCTTCTCATAAGGTTTGGCTCTTGTAAGTGGAACCACCCTGTCCATTAGGGTTTAGGCTTGCTTCCATGGCATAGACATCCACCTACAATATGCCCTCTTGACACAATTCTGTATTATCCAAGCAGCCATTAGTAGTTGATTAGAGAAATTCCAAAGCTGAGATTTGCAAATATACTTTCTTATAGCAATTATCAATTTCACTAATCTGAATTCTACAAATCTATTTCTAGAAGTCTAGGGTCTATTATTGATTTAATTGCAATGATCAAAGGTTGTTGATGAATTGAAGAACATAGCTCTAAGACTCTACGTTTTCTTGAACATCCACCATCCTCTTTCAATAACTAGAAATGGTATAAATCCTCTGCGTATGAATGAACAGAGTGCCATTACCAGAATCGTTCAGAAGCCAAGGGTGTGATGAACCCTTCGAACTAAACATGTGAGAAATTGATCGCTTTGTTGATCAATTTACGATACCCAAGTTTGATCTATCTGTGGGAGTGAATCTTAGACGATCAAGGTCAAAGGATGACGATCGACGACCCACATAACATTTCGCGAGGTGAACTTGCGCGGGAGATAGAGCTCCGAAATTCTAAAAGTGCACATTCCCATTGATCATAGATCGACGGATGAGGGAAGCTAAGAAATGATCAACGACTCGAGCAACATTTCTCTGGAGAAAGAGTTTAGGGTTTAATGGATTGAACGGGCATGAAATCTCCCTCCAATTCACCCTAAGCCGATTCGAGTCCACCGTGGATCTATCCCGCTTCCAATTCGATGGTCCAAGGTAATTTTAGAAGGCACATTTGATCGGGGTTTAAGTAGAGTAGATTTAGTTCTCCTTTAGCAGTTTATCCAAATTTGGTTGGCTATTAAAATTCCACAACCATATTCTTTTGCGCAACCGTCCCCCCAACAGAGCACTTTGGCAGCCCACCAATCATAATTACCTTCGTACAATCTTTGTCCTGCATTCATAGCAGCTCATGAAATGATCTCAGAATGTTTATTAATTCATCATTTCATCTATTGTTTAATTGCAATGAACATGCACCACAACCATGCATTCATGCAATGCATCACAACATGTGCACCCACACTCATGCATGCACATTTACAACATTCACATTACCTTCTAATGTGCATTCACTTCATGAAACCACAGATTATAAACTCTTTTAATGCATATCCACTCAATTCCACCTTGCATTGATTCATGAATACTATATGTCATGCATCCTACCATTCCAAACACATATGGCCCTAACCATGGCTATTTCACATAGCATGCACTACAATACATTACCATTAAACTCATGACCAACATACACAAATGGCATGATATAATTCCATATGAATGCATTCTAACATTTAATCAGTCACATGGTAGAAGTTTACTTGCCCCTACTACCCATACCTCACCATACCATAGTGGTATGGCATTCACATTCATGCATTCTACCTTATATACATTCCAAATTTCAAAAACATGGCTCAAGAAACTCTTACCCAATTTCCTTACAACACTTGTACAATTAACACAAATAAAACATACCTACATGGTCCCCATTACCATCTTTGATGTTACCTCATCAATTTGGCCTCTCACCAAGGACTACACAGTCCTTCCACCAACCTCTTGGTCATAGATTTGTTGCACCAACCTTTCTTCATAGGTTGTTGGTCACATGTAATAGTGCTAACAACATCTTCCACCATGCTTCCACCCTCTCTGGTTAGACAACCATCATCAACCACAACATTTCTCATTAGTGGCTTATTGCATATGTAAAACCTCACTAGCTTTACCAGCATGAAACCTCACATTCATGCACTATGAAATATCTAAAAATATGCCTACTAGTGCATAAGTATTTCAACTATCTAATCACTTGCATTTTCAAAATTCCTATCCACAATTTCCTATATATAAAACTCATAAAGTTTAAAGAGAACAACAAGGGAAGAGTTGAGGAATTCTCCCTCTCCAATTCTCATCATAGCATGGTCCAATTCATGGCATCTCTATGCTTGTAACTCAAGCTTTGGCCCAAAGCAGGCCTAGTGTTGTAACTTGGGCTCTGATACCACTTTGTCACATCCCTTGGTCACCTTGGTGTCTTTCAGAGGCGATGGGAGACCCTGATGCATTTTTTTTCCAGTAATTAACTCTGAATTTCATACAAAGCTACAATGGTTGTTGATCCGCAATCCACATTTCGAGTTCCGAAACCCGCAATCTAGGATCCGCAATCCGCATGCGAAACTCAGGAATCAGATTGCCAAATTCACCACTCCGTCGAAATTGCATTTCTGACTTCCGCAATCCGCAATGCGGAAGTCGGAAACCCGAAGCTATTTTACGGCCTCGATAATTTCCTCGTCCGACTTCTGCAGTTTTGAAATCCGCATGTGGAACTCAGAAATCGGAATCCTCCAGTTGCCATTCCAAAGAATTTACTCCTCTCCAATTCCACAATCTGCAACCCGCGTTACGGATGTCGAAAATCGGAAATCCCATTCCGTAATCCGGGAAAAATAACCTCCCACAATCTGCAATCCGCAACTCACTTGCGGATGAGGAAAGTCCGAAGTCTAATGCGCCATCCCTGTGGAAATCAACCTTCCTCCATCCACAATCCACAATCCGCTTTGCGGATGTGGAAAGTCGAAAGTCCCACGCGCTATTTCCGTTGAACTCGCCCTTCTGACTTCCGTAATCCGCAATCCGCTTTGCGGATGCGGAAATGCGGAAGTCTAACCATGCAAATACAAAAGTCAGTCCACGACCTCCGCAATCCACAATCCGCATTGCGTATGTGGAAGGTCGCGACCACAACTTCACTTACAGACTTCTAAGGGTGATAACTCCTCCATATTTGGGCCAAATTGGACAAGGTCGGTACCGTTGGAAAGCACTTGGAGAGCTCTATCCACCGATATGATCCCCTGCCTAATACGAGCACTCTAAATATGCCATTTCTCCAACTGAATTCTTTCCTAACTCCCTCCAATGCATCATTATCCTTCTGCAAGGAGCTCTGCTCCACTTCTGCCATGTCTTCATTCCTTCATCTAACCCACAAGGTACCTATTCCTTCCCCAAGTCCTGGCTGGAGTATCCTGCACATTTACCAGACTTAGACCTAATTCATCAAAGGACACTTCAAAAAAATTACAAAAGGGATTGCGCATATGCATAAGCGTACTCCATGAACATAGGGAATGAAACATGATCCACACACATAGAATGGAACACATGCACATCTCTCTCCCAGGCAGATTGATGAAAGTATGCAGTGGCTTATCCCTATTCCTCAAGCATAAATACATAAGTGTTCCAACTTAAGGATATGAATGAAAAGGTGCAAGGACAATGTAATTAACATACACATAGTAGAAGTTAGCCATATTAACACCCACATCTGCCATCCATAACAGTCATTACTAGTTAAACCAAATCCAAAGTAAGATAAACAACATACACAAATGCATAGGCATACAGTCCTATTCATCAATGGACCATTCCCATAAGCAAATAGATGCATGCATATACTTAGCAACTGTGGCTAAAGGCAGCATCATCCACACACAATGTGTCATGCATTCCTCAATCAACACATGCACAATAAAATGAAGCATAAGGCATGATAATTCAGCCCTAATAATCAGTTGGATCCATTGTGCACTCAAACATAAACAAATACACATGTATGGATGCAGAATGGGCATTATTCAAGGCACAAGGAACACTTATCTTTTGCATTAAACCTCCTAGCAACTGGCTATGGACTGCAACGTTCCAACCCAACCATAGATCTCTACACAACCTATATTATTTCAACAATCAGAGATCGCCCCCGATCTGGGGCTATGTATCTACTAAGGAGTATCTCTTAGGCTCACTCACAACATATATCCAGCTTTGTCAAGCAAGTGGGGAAAGGTAGGTAAGGTTTTCTAATCAATAAGCTCATCCACAGAGCTGTGGTCATGTCCCAATGATCTTAGACAGTTCAGACACCCCCATCACCTCCACTATCATCCTAAGTAAGGTTCCCTTCACTGTTGCACAGTCCCTAGGGTGCCCCTTCCCTTAACACTGACTTGGGAAAGTGTGGTTGGTCCTGACTGCTAAGACAAGCAATTGAGCCCCACTGGCTCTAGCATGCAATCTAAAAACTCCTGGCTCCTTCTGTTACACCTAAAATCCTACCATCATGAGATTTAGTGTATACATCCCTGAATCTTCATTGACTAAGTTATTAGCCTGGAAGAGATATAACTCATTTACACTAGGTTTTGAGAGGTCGTCGCAGGCTGCACTCATGCAACCTACAACATCGCAACTTGCTCTCTTGCAGGGTGCGACGATGTCAGTTAATGGACAAAAATAGTTCCTTCAAGTCCCTTATCGAAGCCAGCTGACATGGATCCCTATCCCTGACCTTGTGGGAGAGATAGCACTCAGTTTCTAACCTCTTGGAAGGATCTCCTATCTCTGTCCTACCATATCTCAACCTACCCTATCCATATCCTATCCACTTAGTCCTATATAAGTGAAGCTCTACCCCTCTCTAAAGGGAGGAAGTCTATAGTGTCTACATGCTGGTGAAATCATCTTGGAGAGATCTCTAACTCATCCATTGAGAGACTCACACTTCCTTGGGAGGACATGGAATTGGATTGGATGGAGAAGGGCTACTACATTAAGCTTTGGTTGTAGTCATTCTTTTCTATGTACTTTCCCTATATTTACAGTAATATAAATGCTTTCCACCAATATTGTTGTGATTGATGATATTGTGTAGTTTACCTGCTTAACTATTTACTTAGATCTGTTATCGTTCGAATACTTTTACTTGTTTGTCTTGTTTTGTGCATCTTGACAGGTCTTGCAGCTTAGATCTGACGACCGCAAGGCGTGGAACAACATCCAGGAAAAGGGACTGCAAACTTAAGGTAAGACTAGATTTAGGAAAGTGGTTTATAGTCTGTACTATTTGTTCTAGACTCACATTGAGCTAGGGATATCTGGCTCGCGTCTGCTCAAGTGGATTGTCCGTCAAACAAATTCGGCGACCATACTGGGGAAAATAACATTGCTTTGTAGTTGTCAATTTGAATGTCATTTTCAGTTGATTTCTTGTTACAAGCCATATTATTTGTCATTTGCCTCTTAAGCTGGTTTCACCATCAAATCTTCACTTTGAAGAGTTTGATTGCCTTCCTTTGAGTTTGTACTTCTCACTTTCAGACCATTTCATGCTCATTATCTGGAGAATTGGTTCATTTTTGAACTTATATCTCACCTGTCGCACCTGGTCAGTGTACCCAGAGCAACATTGTGTTATTTTTTATCTCTGTTCTTTGCCTATTAGTATGTCGTCGCAACCCTTCCATTGTTATACTGTGACATCGTCGCACTCCTCGCATTAGTGAGTTGCGATGCCGCACTGTGTAAAGCACAGACTACGTCGATCTACCAAAGTTTCCATATAGGCACCCTTTCTCCTTTTCTGATTTGAGTTTGGTTTGTGTGCAGACTCCCTCTGCACTATAAGATCCAGTCAGAGATCCCATTTTGCTTTATGTGTTGAGTTGTTTGGTTTTATTTGGAGTTGTTTTGGGTTCCATCTTGGACAAGTCTGAGATTTGGAAGTGGCAAGGACACTTTTGTCTCCCCCACCTACATCCGCTCACCCTTGCATTCCCTCCTCTCCTAGCCAGATCTGGGCAAGTGCATTGGATCGGTTTCCAGACCTCATTTGCATTCATCTTTGAGCTTTGTTTGCTTTAGTGTTGCTTGCTACTGATTGATTTTGAGTGTTTGTATGTACTTTCAGTCCTTTGAGTGCTCATCTTTTCTTGAGATTTTCTGAAGTTATTGGAGTGCTGCGAGTAATATTTTCATTTTAGTATTTATATTTAAAAGCATTGTTGTTGTCAAATTGTTATTTTGATACATCCATTGAAAGATCAAAAGTACTTTATTTCCATCATTTTTCAAGCTCATTTGAAGAATTGCACATGCATTGGAATGCCTCATTCATAGATCTTTTGGAAAAGTTGAAAGAAAATTGCATTATTTATGTTTTTCATGAATTATGAGTTGCTCATTTTCTTGAAAAATTCGAATAGATATCAAGTTTTGCAAAAGTAGTTCCATGCTTGGGAAGTTGCATTGTATCTTTTGGTTTTTGTGCTTTTAGGCCATCATAGTGAAAGTGAAAAGATTGCATACTTTACTTAGAAACTCTCTCTTTTCATCACTTAGCATCATTTTTTGAAAAGATAAAAGAAAAAGAAAAACATGCTTTGATTTGGTTTAGTAGTGTTGTGTCTTTTATGTTTCGCTCGAAAAGGAAAAGAATACTTCATAGTCATTTTTTTGGTAGATTTGGGGTTGTCTTGCATTGCATTGCTTTGGTAAAATTGTCAGAAATAAAAATAAAGTTTCTCCCTCCCATACATAGAGTTCATCAAAAGAAAAGTGTATTTTTTGCATGTAGTTAGGGTCTGCATTATGTTTACGATTATGTACTCACCTCATGCATTCACCTAACCGTCCAGATAAAATTAACAGTAGAACTAGGGAAAAACTTTTAGTAACTTGTGTGTAAGTTAGAGACGTGTTCCGGCGTCGTTAAGTGTGGCAGCTGTCGTTATTTTTCAACACTATATCCTGGGGGTATTGTAGTCTTCCACGTATTTATCAGTATATCGAGCTCTTTCATGTACCCACCAAGTACCACACGTACTTGGCGTATATCAAAACGTGTTTCACGTACTCGATAGTATATCGGAAGGTCTCTTTCCGAATGGTTGTGCATTAGACAACACCACTACGGAATTGAGCTCCCACGTACCTTGTGTATATCGGGAGACACGCTTAGGATTCCTGAAACCAACTGAGTTAACCTTTTGGCCATCTTGGTGGAGCAATACACCAAGAACAGCACTCAGAGAGATTACTACGCACATACTATCCAGGTAATTGGGTATTCAGGAAAGGGTACGGTCCCAATCCTCCTTATCACATTTTACTGTTGGACCCTACAGTATATAGCAATTTGTGAAGCCTTGGCAATCTTGTGAGGTTCCAGACCTTTGAATACACTCTTATAACCTAAGTTTGCTTGTGGCCTTAGTTTGTGTAGGGTTTTTCTGGTCTGCTTTTCTTTATTTAGCTTGCCTTAGGAGAAACTTTTTGTTTCAGTCACTCTGGCTGACTTTCCTTGGAGAAGGTCTCGCGGGATTCAAAATTTTCCACCCAAATATACCCTTAACCAGGAGGTAATTTCGAGGGTAAGAATGGATCCACAAGCCAGGGTCGGGTCACATGAAGTGGAAAACCCCACTTTGAATGTTGGAGGAC
Organism: Larix kaempferi; assembly: GCA_027924585.1. Classification (NCBI taxonomy): domain Eukaryota; kingdom Viridiplantae; phylum Streptophyta; class Pinopsida; order Pinales; family Pinaceae; genus Larix; species Larix kaempferi. Next base: position 9,499,609 of record BSBM01000767.1, on the reverse strand, counting down.
TTTTGTTTCCTCATACTCCTACAGATTCACCGGCCTCTCATCCCCCGCAGGGTGAATAAGCACAAATCCCCACTTCAGAATACTTACCTACCATTGCACCGGGAGATCCTGGATCATTGGAATGGATAAATCAACCCCAGGACGACCCCACAACAGCTGCTGGTCCTTAAGAAGCTTATTGGACATCTTCTACAGGACACCCAGTGGCCCATTTTGCCGTTGGACCCCCACCTAGTGGGACTACTCCAGATCACCCCTTAGCTTACTATAGTAACCAATTGGCTCACTTTCGTTTTATGGCTGAGAGGCTCCAGAGATCAAGTCTCCAACGAAGGGTTAAGGACCCGTCGTTACCCCCTTACTGACCAATCTTAGGTCGCTCTTTATCTTTTGAATCACCGGAATCATCCACGCAACACGTGACCACTGCTGAAGCTGGTCAACCATCCATTCCTGCACATACGTCCCCTAGACAGGAGACCAGTTCAGTACCTCTCACAACCCAAACTGTTGAAGAAAAATAGTCCAACACACCTGTAACTACTGTAGTTACGTCACCTGCTCCTCCCCCACCCCAAATTTCAAGGGGAGGATACTATTTACCCCCTACCTTCTTTATAGGTAGTGGTAATGCTACGGTGAATAATCAACAACCAGTGTTGGGTCAACCTTTACTTACTGGTCAGCAAGTTGTTGTCGGGGGTCAACCCCAGTCTCTTACCCATAATACTACAATAGGAGTTCCCATCGGGCCTTCCACTGGAAATTCCTTACCTCCTAGACCTTCCACTTCGGGACTATCCCATGTTGGGGGACCGTCCAACGTAATTGAACCTCCATTGAGTCAAGCGTATCCAGGTCATCCTAACCCTGTGTCGGGTCAACTTAATCCCGGAAACGCACTCTACGGGCTACCCTACCCCGGAAATCCTTACACTCTATGGGGACAACAAAATGTTTTACAACATGGACCCCCACTTATAGTCTCTCAAGTCCCTCCACCCCCATTTGGTCCACCCCCACCTCGCATTGGAGTCGACGGGCCCCCACAATTAGTCTAGAGGAGGCGTACCTCTACCTTCCGGTGGAGGACCACCTCATTTTGGTCATCATGGCCCACCCCCCTAGCGGCGGTGGTGGAGGACCATCCCATTCTGGTGGTGGAGGACCACCCCCTACCAACGGAGGTGGTGGAGGCCCATCCCATTCCGGTGGTGGTAGCGGAAGCGGTGGCAGCCCATCCTACCCTGGCAGTGGTGGTGGACCCCCACCATTTGGAAGCGGCCCACCCCCTCCTGGCGGCGTTGGTGGGCCCCCACCTTATGGTAATGGGACACCTTATTATGGTAATGGGATACCTTATTATGGTAATGGACCACCGTACTATGGCGGAGGACCTACATTTGGTCCGGGCGGCCCATACCCCTATTGCCAGTTTCCTCCTGGAACACCCTACGGTCAGTCGATACAAGGTCACATAGGTCCTTATGGACCTTATCCGTACTATCAGTACTCGCAGCCTAATCCGCATCTGCCTTTTTTTTCTACTTGAGATCTACCTGACCTGTCTCGCTTGACCAACGACCCCATTTACCACAGAACTAATTGGCCACCCATTCCAGTGAAACTTCTGTTAGATATCCCAAAATTTGATGGCAAGCCAGGTGAGGATCCTAAAAACCACGTGATGACATACCACTTGTGGTGTTCATCCAACTCCTTGATGGACGACTTGATCCGTCTTAGGTTATTCCAATGGACTTTCACTGGTTCGGCTGCCAAGTGGTATATTGAACTACCACCCCATTCTTTTCCTGATTTTTGTTCTCTTGCTATGAAATTTTTGACTCATTTCCAGCTGCCTATACGGTATGAAACTGGTACAGAGCTTTTAACCTCGCTACGTCAAAATACCACTACTCATATCTCAGATCATATACATGAGTGGCGGAGGAGGGGACGTCTCATTAAGGCTCTTATTCCAGATCAACTCCTAGCAGACTTGTTTACGAAGTCTCTCATACCCACCATAGCACTAGATGTTTCCATGGGAGGTGATGTCACTGAAGAACAAGCCATCGCCCGTGCCCACTTGCTAGACTTAGTTTACGCTCAATCTGGCACATTGTTTGATATCCTTCCTGATGCACCCCACAACACATACGACCCCACGAAACCACATAAGGGACCCCAAGCTGATGGCATCATTGGATCCCTTAGCAGCCAACCTCATTCTCAAACTGTTGGTTCGTTGAACCCCCAACGTTCTTCCCCATCACCAACGCAGGCTGGTCACAGCACCACCAAATCATCCGCTCCTGTTGTTACCGAAGAAGTGAATTCTGTTTCATCAACTTCACCTCAAAAGTCTGGTGGTAAGAAGAAGAACAAAGGGAAACCTAAGAAATCTTCCACCCAGCAAGAACAAAAGAGCACCCCTAATGATACCAAACAGAAAAGGAAATTGAAGTATCTTTGTCTACTGTGTGGTGATGACCACTTTTCTAAAAAGTGCCCCCATAGAGACGAAGTTCAAAAGTTTCTTAAGGGAAAACCCACACCCGTAGTTCTCAACGATCCCTTCCCTACTCAAAATCAACAGTCGATCACTCACACTTCTTCTTCCCAAGGAGAATCATCCACCAGTGCACATGTTCTCATGATGTGTAGCGAGACGATCAACTTGAACACCCGTTCTCATTCGTATGACTCTGTTCCGACAAAGGAACCTGCTGGAAGTAATGCTGAAAAAGCTTCCACTTCGATACCTGATGTCACCGTACCAACTGCTTCTCTCCCCATTGAGAAGCCTTCTCTCGAGTCAGTATTGCGTCCACTGAAGAGCACGATTAGAAAATCGGTTTTCAATCCTAATGCTTGGGCTGCTCAAAACTACAACATTGTAGAGGACCTAGCACAAGTTCCTTGTGCTATGTCGACACTTGAAGTCTTGCAAAACTGTGCTAATCAGTACAAGACTCTCCTCGCCACCATCGGTGCAGTTGACCCAGATTCATCGAATACTATCATATTCCGGTTGGAATAATTCAAACTGAGGCTCTCCCATCAGTTGGCATTTCAAGTTGCCACAAACATTGTTGGGAAGACAATCCATCGTACCATTTTGGACGAAGGTGCCTCTACTTCAGTCATGTCGATCTCATGTTGGAGGGCCATTGGATCTCTCGAGTTGAACCGTTCTCATACCACTTTGAGAGCCTTCAACGGACGTGGCTTTCAACCTCATGGGCTGTTACAAGCTTCGGCAGTCGAGCTGGGGGTAAAGACCTCAACCATTAATGTGGAAGTGGTCACTCCCCCCATAGATTATAACATTCTGCTTGGTTGTAATTGGTTTTACGCCGTGACTGCGGTCGCATCATCTCTCTTCCGCATAGTACAATTCCCCCATCAAGGCCGAATTGTCACTTTCGACCAACTGAATTTCTGCACACCTGACACTGCTACTCACCTAGGCGATAAAGTTCCTTCGATTGGACAATCATCGCAAAAGTATGAGAGTGTGGAGGTTGGCCTCCTTTAGGATTCATCCCTTATGGGCATTTTTCCTACTTCGGATCCCCCAAACCATGTTTCCACGGTGAACATGATCTCCTCGCAGATTTCATCTATCCCTAACTCCACTGATTCATGGCTTATACTTGATGAAGCCACCAAACACCTAATTAGAGACACCATGCCTCTATCACCCGCTGAACTCGTGTATGAGGCTATCCAATCAGCGCCGGAGGACAACTTAGCTATGGCCCCCACTTCCGGTTCTCTACAACGGACATCATCCGATCCTCTGCTACAGACTTTTCATTCTGACGAGTCCATTATGGAAATAATGAGCGCAGATGATCCTTTGTGGGAATACCTCCATCATCATTCATTTCTTTTCCCTTGTTGGATACTGTGGAGAATAGCATTCACACCATCTTGACACCGGATATCTAGTCTGGGTCTCAGTCCTCGATACTTACGTGTCAAACGGACTTCGAAGGGAACTTAGCCAACGTCGAACCCACCACCTCGATAGACATTTCAGTTACTCCTGGTGTAGTGGAACACATTCATTTAGGCCAGAAGTGTTCCCCTGAAGAATTCTTGCTTGTATGGCCTTATTCAAGCGATTCTGAGACGTGTTCGCCTGGACCTACGAGGAGATGCCTGGGATAGACCCCTCTATTGTTTTACATGAGATTAAAACCTATCCCAACGTCAAACATGTCCGCCAAAAGCTGCGACCGGTATACCCTCGGAAGACTACAGAAATCAAGGCAGAGATTGAGAAACTCTTGAAGGTCGGCTTCATCTATCCTATCCCATTGACAGAATGGATCTCAAACGTAGTCCTTGTTACCAAAAAATAGGGTACCATTCATGTCTGTGTCGACTATCGGGATCTCAACGAAGCTTGTCCCAAGGACAACTACCTGACTTCCTTTATTGACCAGATTATCGACAATTGTGCCGGAAGTGTCATTTTTCATTTATGGATGGCTTTTCCGGATACAACCAAATTGAGATCCACCCCACTGACCAACACAAGACTACGTTCATCTGCCCTTGGGGAACGTTTGCGTATAATAAGCTTCCGTTTGGTCTCAAAAATGCTGGTGCCACATTCCAATGGGCCATGTCGTACGCCTTCCATGATGTGAAGGACTTTGTGGAACCCTACTTGGATGACCTCCCTGCCCACTCGAAGTAGCGCAAGTTCCACTTAGATCATCTGGCTGTCGTTTTCCTCAGATGCAGACGGTACAATATCCATCTGAATCCTCATAAGTGTATTTTTTGTGTCGAGTCTGGATGCCTCTTAGGGTTTATCATCTCGAAAGATGGGATCCGCATTGATCCCTTGAAGGTGGAAGCCAGTTTTGCTCTTCCACCTCCAACTAATATTACGGAACTTCAGATTCTGCAAGGACGCACGACTTATTTAAGGCGTTTTGTTTGTAATTTCTCCCAAAATACGCAGGGTTATATGAGATTTATGAAAAAAGATGTCCCGTTCATTTGGGATGATCAAGCTCAACAATCTTTTGATAGCTTGAAACATGCCATTACACATGCCCCTATGCTCCAACCGTTGAATTACTATTGAGATTACATTCTATATCTCGCCGCTTTCGACACCACTATCGCCATGGTTTTGGTGCAGGAAGACCAGAACGCCCAAGAACATGTGATATACTATGCCAATAAAGGTCTTATTGACACTGAAACTCGCTATTCACATGTTGAGAAGCTTTCTCTCGCGGCAGTCATCGCCGTGCAAAAGTTTCGTCATTACATTTTGCTTCACACCACCACCATCATCACTGATTCGAACCCCATGTACCACGTTCTAACTCGTCAAATACTTGGGGGCAAGTATTCACGCAGGATTGTGATACTGCAAGAATTTGATCTTCTTTTCGAAAAATCCAAGTCTAAAAAGTCTTTGGTGTTTGCTGAGCTCATCTGCAACCTTCCCCGTACTGATGTAGATTCTAAGCCCAATGATTCTTTTCTGGATGAGTCATTGTTTCTTATCAGTACGTATGATCTATGGTATGGAGATAAAACATTGTATCTTCAAACCCAACGTTTCATCCCTCAATTGTCTCGCGACGACCGTTGTTGAATACGCCACCATGCGAAGTATTATCTGATTATCAGTGATACTTTGTATCGTCATGGTATTGATTCTATCCTTCGATGTTGTCTGACTCATGATGAGGCTGAACGCGTTCTAAATGACTGTCACGATGAGGCATGTGGCGGTCACCTCTCTGGGATGGCTACAGCCGAGAAGATTCTTCACGCTGGATATTACTGGCCATCTATCTTCAAAGATTGCATCGAGGCCGTAAAAAAATGTCCTCCATGTCAACATTTTCATACGAAAAAGCGCACCCATCCCGCCCCGTTACACCCGGTTATTGCCGTTGGCCCCTTCGCTAAATGGGGCATCGATTTCATGCATTGTAAGCCTACCTGGGCCGGGGAGCATAGTTACGTCATTGTAGCTATGGATTACTTTACAAAGTGGGCCGAGGAAATGCCCACATACACGAACGACGACAAGACTACCGCACTCTTAATGTTTATCCATGTAATGGCATGGTTTGGAGTTCCTCAAGCGATAGTTACCGACCATGGTTCTCACTTTATGAACCATATGGTTGACGAGTTGAGCGATAGATTGGGTTTTCGCTATGAAAACTCAACACCATACTACCCATAGTCGAACGAACAGGTCGAGGCCATTAACAAAGTCTTGAAAACTATGGTCCAACGTATGGTGGGTATGCACAAGGCCAATTGGCATAACATGCTCTTCTCCGCACTTTGGGCTTATCGAACCTCCATTAAAACCGCCACTGGATTTACTCCCTTCCAACTAGTGTATGGATTGGAGGCGGTCCTTCCTATTGAGTGTGAGATTTTGTCCCTCAAGCTCGCCATCGAACTTCTCCCAAACACTACTACTGAGGAAGAATGCTTTGTCACCTACCCAAATTTTGAGACTATTTATTTTTATTGCAAAAAAATTATGTTAAAATTATAATTACAAAGTTTTGTAATTATGACCAAATCTGGTCAAGGATGATTGTAATGACATATTATTATTTAATAAATTAAAACAGGGGACAAACACCCAAGGGAATTGTTAAATGAGTGTTCACTGACCCCCTAGGAGGAATGGAAGTTGTTAGAAGGCATGGGATAGATGTCAGCATTTGCACTCCACCACTAGCTATTGGTTATGGGACAACTACCCCTAAATTTGTGGCATTATCCCCCAGGTGGGTGGAAGAGAGTTGTTAGCTCATTAATGACCAGGTTAACCACTAAAAAGGCCTAGGCAGCCTAGATAAGGCAATTCGAATTGGGCAGGGATCTCTACATTATTTTCTGCAAAAATAATTCCTCAAGTGTATCAGGTGATCACTGAGAGATTCGAATAGGGAGGCTAAGTGGAAGTGCAATGTGAGGCTGCTGAAAATATTATGAGAAGAGAACCAGAGGTGCCGGTGCAGGCTCTTTGACTGCTAAGTCTATATGACTAGATGAACTACTTTGTTGCTGCAAGTGGATGACCTAAAGCTTCTACAGATTCTTCTTCCTAGTGGTTCAGTGAACAGGCTCGAGGGTCCTAAGGCAAGTAATTTGGTTGCCTTCAGGAATAGGTTGGGTGGAACAGGCTCCTTGGGTTGTTTGTTTCTCCTACATTCACCGGGTTCTATTGTTCTATCTTATTATTTTCAGTTAAATAATTCTCTGCAATTATAGGTGTAGTATTTACAGTTAATGACATACAGAAGTAATTGTTTTCAGTTTCTGACCTAAGTATAATATTGTATAATGATGGTTAAGTGAATGATATGATTGATAAAATATATCCTCTATATTTTTCCCATATTGTTTTCTGTATAGTACTCTAGTACAGAGAAGTAGAATTAAGTTAGATGATTGATGGGCAGAATGCCAAGTGATTGGATAGACTAACACTGTAGTGTTTCTTTTAATTCTGCAATTTCAATTTTACATGTCTAAACTCAGAAAATAGCACAGTATATCATAAAACAGAAATTGAAGGAGAAAAGTTTTACCTGTCTAAATGATGAAGGAGAAATAGTAGAAGTGAAGGGTATTCCTAGAAAGACATCACTTAGACAGATTTCAGTTATGCAAGTAAAAAGAGTAGTTAGAAAAGGATGTAATATGTTCGCAGTGAATGTAGTACATGAGGAGTCAATTACAAAAGAGGACAAACTAAAACTAGAAGATATACATGTCCTAAAAGAATTCCAGGATGTTTTTCCAGAAGAGATTCCAGGGTTACCCTCGAAGAGAGATCTAGATTTTACCATTGAGCTGATACTGGGTGCGGTGCCGAACTCCAAAGCTCCATATAGGATGAATATACTGGAATTAAATGAGTTGAAATCACAGTTGAAGGAACTGATTGATAAAAACTATATAAGGCCCAGTGTGTCTCCTTGGGGGGCACCTGTTATTTTTGTTAAGAAGAAGGATGGCACTTTAAGACTTTGTATAGATTATTGCCAACTGAACAAGATGACAATCAAGAATCGATATCCATTGCCCCGCATTGACTATCTATTTGATCAGCAAAGTGGAGCAACAATATTTTCAAAGATTGATTTAAGGTCAGGATATCATCAAGTTCATGTGAAGGATGATGATATTTTTAAAACAACCTTTAGAACTCGATATGGACATTATGAGTTCATAGTCATGCCATTTGGGTTGACTAATGCCCTGGCAGTATTTATGTGTTTAATGAATAATATTCTGCACAGGTATTTGGATAAGTTCATCATTGTGTTCATAGATGACATTCTGGTATATTCTAAAAGTAAGGAAGAACATGATGAACATCTGCGTATTATTTTACAACTTCTGAGGGATCATCAGTTATATGCTAAGTTTAGTAAGTGTGACTTTCACAAGGATAAGATTAAGTATTTAGGTCACATAATCTCTAAGGAAGGAATTTTGGTTGATCCCAATAAGATAAAAGCCATTAATGAATGGCCAGTTCCTAAAGATGTGATGTACATTCGATCATTTATGGGGATTACAGGATATTATCGAAAATTCATAGAAGGTTTTTCAAAGATTGCAAACCCCATAACCTCCTTACAGAAGAAGGGGAAGAAGTTTGTATGGGATCAAAAGTGTGCAGACAGTTTTAAGAAGTTGAAGGAATTACTAACTACAACACCTATTCTGAGAATTGTAGATCCTAATAAATATTTTATAGTATGCACCGACACATGTAACAATGGACTTGGTGGAGTCTTAACACAAGAGGGACATGCTATTGCATATGAGTCTCGAAAGCTGAAAATACATGAGAAAAATTACTCTACATATGATCTGGAATTATTAATAGTAATACATGCCTTAAAAATGTGGCGTCACCATCTTATTGACAGAAAATTTACTTTTATGACAGATAACATGGGGCTGAAGTATTTACTAGATCAGACGAATTTGAATGCTAGACAGGCTAGATGGCTAACCTTTCTAAGTGAATATGATTTTGAAATTCAGCATATAAAGGGTAAAGAGAACAAGGTTTTTGATGCTTTAAGTCGTAATGAAAAGTTAAATTTTATTTCAGCCATCAGTACATACACAACAAATTTAGAAAATCAGATTTTTGAAGGGATTAAAACTGATGAAGAGTACAAAAATTTACATGAAAGGACAACAGAAAGTAATTCTGAAAATTCTATGGCAGACTACAGGTTAAAAGAAAATGGATTGTTGTTGTACAAGAATAGATTATATGTGCCCAATGTACCAAAGATAAAAATTCTTATTTTAGATGAGATGCACAAAAGTCATTGTTAAATTTTGAGCATTAATTCACAATACTCTAGGATCTTCACTGAGAGAATAACATATACAGTATATCAATGCATAACATCACAATATGCATGACAAGCATCACAAGAATCAAAAGCATGAGAGACAAGAGACACAGAGTTTCCGTGGGGAAAACCCTAAGGTGAAAAACCCCACAACTTCCTCAAAGATAGAGAGAGCAATGGCTCAACCAAAGTACAACCAAAATACACTTGAGATAGTCTCCTAGAAGTAGTTGATCCTCCTCCTCACTAGTGCGCCACTTTCTGAGTGAGAGAGATATGACTTTCCGAATGATCTAAATAGAGATCTCCTGATCTCTATTTATACTAACATGTTTTCCCAGTGACCTTATGGGGCCAACTTGTCTAGCTAGGTACATCCACAATACAATATATATATTTCAGGGCCGACCCCACACATGGTGGTCTAATAACCCATCGGCAAGTACACACAATTGCGACACTTGTCAATCCACATGAAGACACTTCATTATAGAGGAATAACACATCTTTAATAAGGGTACAATAAATATATATGAAATACATTCCGAAGTTACATATACATCAACACTCCCTCTTAACTAGGAAGGTATTTCTCGACACAGATCTGCTAGACAAGTCTTCTTCTCGGGATCATCGTCATCGATGCATCGTCATCATCATCGTCATTGCTGCTTCTATCTCAACCAATCTCTGACTCTACTCGTCATAGGAATTTCTACAGAGCTAGTCCTTTTTCATACTGGATGTAGGCCCACCACCTGCAGATCTTCATCATCACTGGCCATACTGTGGAAATCTCAGGACTTATTACATGCGTCACAAAACCTTAAAAGAGTCTCTTGACTAGAAAGAACCCTAAAGAGCATCTGAGGCCTTTTTCATCCTGTCCAGATCTCCAGGACTTATTACATGTGACCCCACCACAAAACCTCGAAAGAGAATCCCGGGACTAATTACGAGCACAAGGCTCAACCTATCAGATCTCCCAGGGCACAAATTACATGTGGTCACCACAAAACCTCGAAAGAGCATCCTAGGACTGATTATGAGCACAAGGCTCAACCTATCGGATCTCCCAGGGCACAAATTACATGTGGTCATGGCAAAACCTCGAAAGAGCATCCGAGGACTGATTACGAGCACACGGCTCAACCTATCGGATCTCCCAGGGCACAAATTACATGCCATAGGACAAAACCTCGAAAGAGCATCTGCCAGATATCCCAGGGCACAAATAACATGCCATAGGCAAAACCTTGAAAGACTATCTACAGATCTCCCAGGGCACAAATTATATGTCCTCCCAAGCAAAACCTCGAAAGAGCATTTGCCAGATATCCCAGGGTACAAATTACATGCCATAGGCAAAACCTCGAAAGACTATCTGCAAATCTCCCAGGGCACAAATTACATGCTTATCTGCACAACCTGTTCCATGGCCACAGAGTATCAACCTGATACTCACCATACATCATCCTGATGTACACATGATCATCCTGCTGCATGTCATCTGGAGAAACATCCTGAAGCTCGTCATCCATGATCATCCTTATCATACAATGCATCTACCTTATGCATACCAAGTATCTACCTGATACATATCATCATACATGATCCACCTGATCATACAGTGTATCCCCCTGATACAAATACAAATACATGATACATATCATCATACATGATCCACCAGATCATACAATGTATCCACCTGATACATATACAAATACATGGTCCAAGCATCCAACATGATGCATATACAAAATACATACAAATGATCCTATTGATCACATCCAGCATCCAACATGATGCGTACATACATATAAATGATCGAACTGATCATATCCAACATCCAACATGATGCATACATACATATAAATGATCCAACTGATCATATCCAGCATTCAACATGATGCATACATACATATAAATGATCCAACTGATCATATCCAGCATCCAACATGATGCATACATACATACATATCAAAATGGTCCAATTGATCATACCAGAACATCATCCTGATGCTCATCATCCAGCGCTTACATCCACAGCCATGTGAAGGATCCTCCTTCCAATATGCTTGGAATGGCTTCAGGAAATGTGTCCATCACTTCTTCCTCGAAGTGTTATCAATCTGAAGAACGCCAAGCCTCTTTCTGAAGCACTCGAACTTCACCCTGGCTAGTGGCTTCGTCAGCACATCTGCAATCTGCTCGTCCATTGCAACATAGAGGAGCTTCACAGCTCCTCTCTGCACCATATCCCTGATATAGTGATATTTGATCTTGATGTGTTTCGACCTGTCATGAAACACTGGGTTCTCGGACAGCTTCACACAACTCTGGTTATCACAGAAGATACCAGTAGTATCCAACGGGAGATCAAGTAACTCAGACAGTAGCTTCCGTAGCCATACTGTCTCACAACTAGATGAATAGGCTGCAACATACTCTGCCTCAGTTATACTCAGTGCTACGTAGAATTGCTTCCTGCTAAACCAAGAGATCACACCTGATCCCATAATGAAGCAGCATCCAGATGTGCTCTTCCTATCTGCAGCACTGCCAGCCCAATCTGAATCAACATAACCCTGTAGGTGAAACTTTTGATTCGCCTCATACTTGAGCCCATAATCCACTGTACCCTTCAGGTACCTCAGAACATGCTTTACAGCAACCAGATGAACACTCCTCGGATCTGTCAGGAACTGACTCAATGTGTTCACCGCAAAGCAAATATCTGGTCTTGTGTTCGTCAGGTACATCAAGGACCCAATCATCTGACGATACATAGAGACATCAACCAGCTCAGATGAAGCATCACATAGAAGCTTCAGATTCGATGCCATAGGTGTGGCCATGTCCTTGCAATCCATCATCCCGAATCTCTTCAGGATATCTACTGTGTACTTCCCTTGACCAAGGAAGATCCCACTTGCACTCTACCACACCTCCATACCTAGGAAATAATGCATCATTCCCAAATCTTTAATATCGAACTCGGCAGCAAGCTTCCTCTTAGTATCTGCAATCAATCTGTCATATCCTGTTACAAATAAGTCATCCACATATAGGAGTAGAATCACAGGATTCCCTTCCTCAACCTTATAGTAAAGGTTGGAATCCGCTTTACTCTTGGTAAAGCCCAAACTAGATAGGAAACTGTCCATCCTACCATACCAAGTTCTGGGAGCTTGTTTCAAGCCATACAAGGCTTTCTTCAATCTGCACACATATGACTCCCTGTCATGTATTTCGAAACCGAGTGGTTGCTCCACATATACTTCCTCTTCAACTACACCATTCAAGAAAGTAGTCTTGACATCCATCTGGTGTATTTTCCATTTCATTGCTGCAGCCAGGGCAAGTACTGTTCTGATGGAAGTATACCTGGCTATAGGTGCAAAAGTTTCTTCATAATCTATTACCTCTTTCTGAAAGAAGCCATGAGCTACGAATCTTGCTTTGTATTTTTCTACACTGCCATCTGCAGCATGCTTGATTTTGTAGATCCATTTGGAAGTCACAACAGACTTCTCTTTCGGTCTTGGGACAACATCCCAAACATCATTCTTCATTATTGATTGGTATTCCTCAACCATGGCATCCTTCCATTCTTTCTTTTCCGCTGCTTCTTCATAACTGGAAGGTTCTTTGTTCATAATGTCACAGAGTAAAGCAACATAGCTGGTATGTGATCTGGTTCTCTTCTTTGCTCTGTGTTCTTCTTCTAGAATGCCAAATCTTTCTGCATCTTGAATGAACTCTCTATCCCATGCAGGTTTCCTCTTGTGATAGTTATCCTCACGGGGTGGATCTACAGGTTCTTACGGATCTTCAAACTCACGAACAACTTCTGGAATTGCTTCTATCATGGTAGTGTCTTGAAATCTAGTTTCCTTAGGTTCTTCATAAACTTCGATAGGTGCCTTCCTTGATTTGATAAATGTTGAGTTTTCATCAAATGTTACATCCCTACTGACATCAATCTTCTTGAACCCTGGAAAGTATATTCTGTAAGCCTTCGAGCTTTCACTGTAACCCACAAAGATACCCTTCTTTCCTGAAGGATCTAGTTTAGTCCTCTTTTCCTTTGGGATATGAGTGTATAATGGACAACCAAATATTCTGAGATGGCTGACTTCAGGTTTCTTACCAGAAAAGACCTCTTCTGGTGTCTTGTTGTCCAATATCTTGTGGGGTGTTCTATTCTGCACATATACAGCTGTTCTAGCTGCTTCTACCCATAGATGCATAGGTAGATCCTGGTCATGCAGCGTTGCCCTTGCTGCTTCCATGATTGTTCTGTTCTTCCTTTCTGCAACTCCATTCTGTTGAGGATTATAAGGAGCAGTCAACTCCCTCTTAATCCCTAAATCACTACAAAGCTTCTTGAAGTCACCTGAGGTGAATTCTCCACCATTGTCAGATCTGAATGTTTTGATCTTCTTGTCAATTTGATTCTCCATCAAGGTTTTGAATTTCTTGAATTTATCAAACACCCCATCTTTTTTCTTCAAGAAGTATACCCAAGTCTTCCTAGAGAAGTCATCAATAAATGAGACATAGTAAACATACCCACTCAGAGAACTGGATGACATAGGACCACATACATCTGAGTGGATGATTTCCAGGATGTCTTTTGCCTTGCTTTCACTGCTTGGGAAAGCCTTCTTAATGTTCTTACCTTTTGCACATCCTTTGCAAACACCTTCGTGTTTGGTCTTGATTTCAGGAAGACCCTCTACAACCTTGCTTGCAATTGGAAGTGCCCTATAGTGCATATGAGCAAGTCTTCTATGCCAAAGTTCACTTGGCTCCATGGATTCATGTACCATGGCATGTTCAGGTTGTCCCTTCAATTTATACAAACCTCCCTCTTGCTCTCCAATCACTACTGCATCATCTATGTTCTTTCCCTTTGGCCACATTAGGACTTGGCCATCCACAAATGCAACCCTCATGCCTTTTGCATCCAATGCAGAGATGGAGAGTAAGTTCTTCTTGAGCCCAGGTACATAAAGGACTTCTTTCATCTTCAAAGATTTTCCAGAATCTAGGTTGTAGGAGGCTTCACCACTTCCTTTGATTGGGTATTGATAATCATCCCCAAGTTTCACCTTATGGGGTGATTCATGTTCAGATAGATTCACAAAAGATTCCTTAAACCCAGTCATGTGTTTGGAAGCCCCACTGTCAATCAACCAATCATTACAACCATGGGATAGTACCTGTGAGAGTAGAAATTAGAACATATTCTTCTTCACTTGATGAGTCATCATCACTATCACTTTCTTCCCTAGCCTTCTTCTTTGGGGGTTCATCATCTTCGGCAGCATGAGCATGATATCTTCTTTTGTTATTCTTCTTCTTCTTATTGAAGTTGTTGTTGTTGTCTTTCTTCTTCTTAGGACAATCTGAAGCAAAGTGTCCCTTCTCATTGCAATTGAAGCATCTGAGATCTTTATTATATTTATGATAATGATGGTGTGAGAATATCCTGTTATGAGATGATTCCTTCTTGGACTTGCCTTTCCTGGCATGTGCTGTCAGAGATTGATCTTCATTTCCCATCTTTTCTTCTCGGGCCACAAGCCTAACTTCTTCTTGAGAGCATTCTTCCCACAATCTGTTGAAGGAGATCAACTTCTTCCTTGCACAAATTCCTTGAATAAAGGAATCCCATGACCTGGGTAGGCCATTTAGAGTGGTCATCACCACTTCACCATTCTCCACCATTTCATCCACTGCTTCTAGTTGTTCCTTGATCTGGGAGACCCTTGAAAAATAATATTGAATGGTTTCTCCATTCTGAAACTTTACTCCTTTTAATTGGTTCCGCAGGGTCATCTTCTGATTTATGTTCTTCCCTTCAAATAGCTTGGTCAAAGAGTCAAACATATCCTTGGGTGTCTTTAGAGAAGACACATGGGGTATGAGATGGTCTTTGATAGAATCAGCAATGATTCTCTTTGCCTTGACCAAGTTCTTCTTATGCAATACCTTAGCCTTTTCATCCTCTAGGATAGGGATGTCTTCTTTTACATATGAGGGAACTCATTCTCTTCCAAGATTAACCCAATCCTATACTTCCAAGCTCGGAATTTATCAGCTCCTTCAAGCTTATCCTCAAGCTTGGTGTGGTGAGACATCTTAAAGAGTACTTCAAATGGAAATAGAAAAGGTTTAGGTCTTACCACTTGAAATGCTGAAAACTGGATCTGGTCCCGGATTAGGGTTTGTCGAAAAAACCCTAAAAATTCAAAATGTGAATTTCAATTTTTTGAAAGGATAGAAAGATGCGCCTTGATGAGCTGATCAGCCTGGTGTATTCAGAATTTGAGATCAGCAAAGCTTTACCCTTCAGATTTGCCTTTTTGTCCTCCCGGGTTCACTAGGGAGAGCCCTGAATTAGGGTTTGAGTTTCCCAGAGATTTACCCAACCAAAAATATCGATCCAAAGCTTTAAACTTCGATTTTTGCAAGGAGCTTCCAGCTATGTCTTCAGATGTCAGAAATTCCTATTTTGTGGAAACCCTAATTTTTAGGGCCAAATCTGAAAATGCTCAGAATTGAATTCTGATTGGACAGATAGATTCTCCTTGATGAGTAGATTCAATCTACTATACTTCTTTTCCAAAATCTGTGGAGAGAAACCCAATAAACAAGAAACTCAAGTTTTCGTCACTACAAAATGTCTTCTTCTCAGGTTAGCTCTGATACCATGTTAAATTTTGAGAATTAATTCACAATACTCTAGGATCTTCACTGAGAGAATAACATATACAGTATATCAATGCATAACATCACAATAAGCATGACAAGCATCACAAGAATCAAAAGCATGAGAGACAAGAGACACAGAGTTTCCGTGGGGAAAATCCTAAGGTGAAAAACCCCACAACTTCCTCAGAGATAGAGAGAGCAATGGCTCAACCAAAGTACAACCAAAATACACTTGAGATAGTCTCCTAGAAGCATATGATCCTCCTCCTCACTAGTGCACCACTTTTTTAGTGAGAGAGATATGACTTTCCGAATGATCTAAATAGAGATCTCCTGATCTCTATTTATACTAACCCGTTTGCCCAATGACCTTATGGGACCGACTTGTCTAGCTAGGTACATCCACAATATAATATATATATTTCAGGGCCGACCCCACACATGGTGGTCTAATCACCCATCGGCAAGTACACACACTTGCGACACTTGTCAATCCACATGAAGACACTTCCTTATAGAGGAATAACACATCTCTAGTAAGGGTACAATAAATATATATGAAATACATAGATGAAATACATTCTGAAGTTACATATACATCAACAGTCATTATTCTAGCCATCCAAGTTATCAAAAAACCATCACTATGTTACGGAAAGAGTATTATTGGCCTAGGATGAAGGATGAAGTAGCAGAATATATAGCTAAATGCTTTAACTGTCAAAAAGTAAAAGTTGAACATTAGCATCCGGTTGGACTGTTACAGCCATTACCTATACCTAGCTGGAAATGGGAGATCATAAGCATATATTTTGTTACCGGACTACCCAAGAACTAGAAACAAAATGATTCCATCATGGTGGTAGTGGATAAACTCAGCAAGGAAGCACATTTTATACCAGTAAAAACTACTCATAAGGCTCCAGACATTGCAGAAATTTTCATGAAACAGATTTTTCGATTGCATGGAATACCAAAAGTGATAGTTTCAGACCGTGATTCTAAGTTTACTGGAAACTTCTGGAGATCTTTGTTTAAAGGGTTGAATACAACCTTAAACTTCAACACAGCATTTCATCCACAAACGGATGGACAGACAAAAAGAGTGAATCAGATATTGGAAGACATGCTAAGGATGTATGTTAAGGACCATCCTGGTAAGTGGGAGGACTATTGGCATTTAGTAGAATTTGCATATAACAACCATTATCATGCATCAGCCAGGCTTAGCCCTTTTGAAATTCTTTATGGTAGGAAATGTAATACACCAGTTTCTTGGAATGATCCAGTTAATAGAGTTATTTTAGGGCCTGAATTGTTGAAGGAAATAGAACTAACCGTGCAATAGGTACAAAGAAATCTTAAAGTTGCCCAAGATAGGCAAAAAAGTCAAGCAAATCTTAAAAGGACTCATAAAGAGTTCCAGGTTGGTGAGCATGTTTTCATTAAGGTAAGACCAAAGAAGAGTTCATTAAAACTGGGAAGCTGTGACAAGCTGGCACCCAAGTATTGTGGTCCTTTTGAAATTTTGTCAAGGGTTGGACCCGTGGCATATCAACTAGCTTTGCCACCAAATCTAAAAATACATAATGTTTTTCATATTTCAGTTTTAAAGAAATATGTACATGATGCTACTCATGTTATAAATTGGAATGATGTATAGGTGGAACAAGATGGTGATTTTCAGGTGGAACAAGACGGTGATTTTCAGGTGGAACCGGACTGTATCCTCGAAAGGAGGAAAACTCTACTCTGGAATCGCACCATTGGGTAGGTAAAGGTGCAATGGAAGCACCTTAGCCCAGAAGGGGAAACCTGGGAGTTGGAGAGTAGTATGCGGGTAACATACCCAGCTCTGTTTTAGGAACACTCAGAAAGTGAATGAACAACATCGAGGATGATGTTGAGACTTAATGGGGGGTGTATGTCACCTACCCAAATTTTGAGACTATTTATTTTTATTGCAAAAACATTATGTTAAAATTATAATTACAAAGATTTGTAATTATGACCAAATCAGGTCAAGGATGATTGTAATGACATATTATTATTTAATAAATTAAAACAGGAGACAGACACCCAAGGGAACTGTTAAATGAGTGTTCACTGACCCACTAGGAGGAATGGAAGCTGTTAGAAGGCATGGGACAGATGTCAGCATTTTCACTCCACCACTAGCTATTGGTTATGGGACAACCATCCCTAAATTTGTGGCATTATCCCCCAGGTGGGTGGAAGAAAGCTGTTAGCTCATTAACGACCAAGTTAACCACTAAAAAGGCCTAGGCAGCCTACATAAGGCAATTTGAATTGGGCAGGGATCCCTACATTATTTTCTGCAAAAATAATTCCTCAAGTGTATCAGGTGATCACTGAGAGATTCGAATAGGGAGGCTAAGTGGAAGTGCATTGTGAGGCTACTGAAAATATTATGAGAAGAGAACCAGAGGTGCTAGTGCAGGTCTCTTTGACTGTTAAGTCTATATGACTGGATGAACTACTTTGTTGATGCAAGTGGATGACCTAAAGATTCTACAGATTCTTCTTCCTAGTGGTTCAGTGAACAGGCTCGGGGGTCCTAAGGCAAGTAATTTGGTTGTATTCAGGAATAGTTTGGGTGGAACAGGCTCCTTGGGTTGTTTGTTTCTCCTACATTCACCAGGTTCTACTGTTCTATTTTATTATTTTCAGTTAAATAATTCTCTACAATTATAGGTGTAGTATTTACAGTTAATGACATACAGAAGTAATTGTTTTCAGTTTCTGACCCAAGTATAATATTGTATAATGATGGTTAAGTGAATGATATGATTGATAAAATATATCCTCTGTATTTTTCCCATACTATTTTTTGTATAGTACTCTAGTACAAAGAAGTAGAATTAAGTCAGATGATTGATGGGCAGAATGCCAAGTGATTGGATAGACTAACACTGTAGTGTTTCTTTTAATTCTGCAATTTCAATTTTACATGTCTAAACTCAGAAAATAGCACAGTATATCATAAAACAGAAACTGAAGCAATTTTACTTAGTAATAAAAGTAAAACATTTCATTTCTGCACAGAAATTAGGTTTTCAATTATTAATATCTAATTGAAATTTATGCTTTCCAACAATAGTGTGTTATAATTCCACTTATTCCAGGTATCATATTTCCTATGAATTTAACAGCTGCAAAATTAAATATTCTTTTATACAACATTGTTACATGTATTCTATTCTCATTTCATTAATTTGCAAAAAAGGACTGTTTAGGATTTTATTATAAAGTTTTCCATTTATATCATTCTGCAACAGAAGCTGCAAGACTAAACTTTCAACTGTATAAAGTTTGTAAACATCTACAGTATCCTTTTTAAAAACCCTAAGACTATCCTATAGCCAGAGTAAGAACCAAACACGTAAACATAAACATCAAATCCTTTGTATCAAGTTTCCAAAACCAAACACTTTACTTTTGACCAACTACTACTTTCATGATGGCTATTTATACAAAACCATTGCAGACAAGAGTATTATTATCAACCATAATATTCATTTAAATGGTGATTCAATATCAAAAACCAAGTCTCATCACCATTCTAAACTCTAACCTAAACAATGCAAACTCAGGGTTTCATTTTCGAGAAACCAGTTAACCTACGGCTCTTGGCCTTTATCAAAAAGACAGTACAGTGTTAGCTAAAAATAATCTACCATCAAAACCTACAGAGTAGGGTTTTAATTGCAAAACGTAAGGTAGAAACCTTTGGCACGTAGCCATTTTTAAACACACAGTTTTCAAACAATAATGTATATAAATATGGGGACTGTATAGGAACTATTATAAGTTATGTTCATTGCCAACTGAATCTCATTTTATCATTCAAGTCAAAAGTATAAGCATCGTAACACAGAACCATCTTTTTCACAAAAACGAGTCAGCCCATGGCTCCAGACTTTCACCAAAACATTGTATTAATTATTCAAACATCAACGAGATGAAACTTATACATTACATAGAAACTACTTTGAAGTTTTTCTCAATACTGTTCTTCCATTAAAATCGACCGAGGGTTCATCCCTTTGACATTACATCATAAACAAAGTTTACATTTCATCAAAAGTTACAACGAAACGCTGCATTGATAGGACAGTAAAATGAGCCGAGGATTTCATCCTCTATACACATGGCATGAGGCTCTTGGTTATCATCTCAATAGCTTAAACCTCTACCAGGAACTATTCTTAGTTCTCGTCAACATCATGATTCGTCCAACATGCCAGGAGAACCTACAAGGATAAGAACCACTGAGGCTTACCAGATGGCATGGCAGCGTGTTTCCCTTAAGCATCAGTCCAAGTATACACGTAGGAGAATGAAGGTACCTGCCAAGCAAATACAGGAGGTGGTTAAAAACCATAACATCACATTATTAACTAAAGTAGCAGGAAACTTATTTTATTTTGAAACGAAGACATTACCTCGTAAGAGCTTGCAAAGGATCGAAGTTTGAACCATTGAAATATTCCAGTGCCACCCAACGGCCAAGCATTTCAGTATTATTTCCTCACCTCTCAACATTCGACCCTCAAACCTTCTTAAAACCTGGGAAACCATCAAGTTACAATCGCAGGTCACACCATCGAACCCAAGGAAGGAGTCCTCAGTCAAGAAATCTCCAAACCCTAAAATCTAGCAAACTGTCGGCCTCTCCACCGAGCCGGTATCACCAAATGAATGCATAAGAACAACATCAACGAAGACGTAGTGGTGAGATTAGGGTTGAAGTCCCAAAACCGAGACAAATCTAGATCAACGGGTGAGATCGAGCGACCTTAGCACCACATTCTACAAAGCATTCCAGCATTTAAACTCCATTAATGACCTTACCATCGTAAAGTCCAGCTCAAAGGCGATTCACCAGGTTAAACATGCATAGCTCGGATCGTTAACAGCTTTATTCACAAGGTCTCCACGTGAAGTTGGTTATGTTGACAGCCAGCAGTACATTCCACCATGGAGGTTAGCTAGGAGCATTAATACCTGGATGAGACACTTTTAACCTGCCAACACATGACTGCAGCAAATTTAATACCTGTCATACCCTTTTTCAATACGTTGATTTAGTTTGTAAATGTTATTATCATATAATATCAATGTTGATAGTCGCTAATACATAGAGTAGTAGTTAGGGTTATAAAGTATGGTTCATTTCATTTCCAAATATTAATCATCGAATGCATGGTTTATATACATTGTATATTGTTCCTCAAATGACTAGGGTCACATTTCATATAAGGGTTTTGATACTTAGTACATAGTTTAGAATGCATCATTTTCTACATCGTAATATTTGTTTATATTACTATATCTTTTCACCAAGTTGCACAAATATTAAAGGGTGAAATCCTATAGTGTAGCAAATTCACAAATATATAATCATCATAAACATGGTGGTAGTATTATAATAAGCATTGCTATTTTAGTACGATGTTCCATGCAATTATAAATTGAGAAGTGCATAAAAATAATTTAGTGATATTTAGAATTTCCAATTTATCCATGTATTCAAAATAAACTAATTGTTTCATGTTTCCATAATATAGAGCATTATACAAGTTGAAACTTTCACGATATTACCAACCGTTGCAAAATGGTGAAATGATGATAGGATCAAAATAGCATTGACACATGGTAATCTAGCATACATCTGATAATTCATAGTGTAAGTATAGTCAAGGAAACACTTACAGAAATAGGACAGGGATGCATACCATTAACAACTCTCTTGTTTGGAAGTACTTAGAGTTACTATAATCATTGATGGCTAACTAAAAAATATAATTAGAATTGCTTGTAACCTTTGAAATTGTCGTAATACCCTTACCTATGAATCTGCGAAAAGGAAACACGTTCAAATGCTTTAGCTAAAACAGTTAAGTAAACCTCAGGGTACCTCGTAGGACCCCTTCATCACCATTCAAAAGCAAACTGACAGTATTTATATCAAGAAGATTGTATCGTAAGAGAATTTTAAATACAGCTTATAGTTTTCAATTAAACACATGCAAAACTAATGATGTATTTTGTGTTAAGGAATATAAATTGTCGTTATCATAATTTGTCATTAATTAAAAGATTAGTAATTATTTTATTTTCCGCATTAGCAATTTCAGTATTTATTGCTACTTTAAAATTTTTAAATTTTTGTAAATTTTCGGGATGTTACACACTTCCTCTACCTAGCTAAGCTCAACGAGACTCGTCGAGATGTCGCTCTTGCCAATGAGGCTCATAAGAGACGCATCAAAGCGCATTACGACAAGTCTATATAACCTCGCACCTATAGCGAAGGAGATTTGGTCCTTGCATATGACCATAAACATGATAAGCTGGGGGCAGGAAAGTTTGAGTCCATGTGGCATGGACCATACGTAGTGAAACACGTCTTAGAGAAGGGATCTTATGAGCTTGAAGACTACGATGGGATATCTTTGGGTGAGCCCTGCAATGGACTCTACCTAAAGAGGTACTATGCATGATTCTTTCATGCATAGGTGCTTTTGTATATACTGTACATGGCATATGTGTGTTTTTTTGCGTGTTTAGGTCTTGTTTCGTTTCTTATACCATGTTCTGTCTACATGTGAAAATGGCAACGCGCTATGGATTCGTGAACAGTGCCAGCCGGCATACCCGTAACCTTGCTTCGGCAGCCTGGGTACTCTATTCACCTAACGGCGAGCTCGTCAGCTCAAGGGGAATGTGTCTAGGTTTCGTGACTAACAATGCTGTAGAATATCAAGCAGTCATTGGAACCCTAACTGACGCCATTTCTTTGGGTATGGACCATGTTGTCATCCACCTGGATTCTCAACTAGTAGTCTCTCATCTTAACCGTGTCTATGCCATCCGCGATCCTACCTTGCTCCATCTCTATCGACGAGTCCTTCTTCTGGAAAGATCCTTCGAGTCCATTCAGTACCTGCACATTCCACGAGACGTGAACACAGTTGCCGATTCTATGGCCAACTTCATCTTAGATTGGTACATTGCACACACAGAAGCATATTCATGACTTGTTAAAAGTAGACATAACATGTAAATAACTCATTTTATAAGCAAACACATAAACAAGACTACACCATTCATCCATTTTAAAACACATAATGTATAAACCGCCAGAATGTCTGTATATATATATATATATCATCATAAAAAGTAGTGCTGGTACAAAATCTGAACCATGACGGCTTTCAGTGAGTCTCTACAAAATCTGAAGCCTCGTAGCTTTCAGTAAGTACAAAAAATCTGAGGCCTCTAAGCTCTTAGTACATTCATGATAACAACATAAGGCCTAATGCCTGGAACGTACACCCCTAGGTCTGACATCTCTAGCCTGCTGAGTCTGGAAACAATCAACTGCTCTCGTGACCCTACGAAGCAGCGCATTGAAGCGCGCAGACACTCCAACCGTATACACCTACATGGGCCACAGTAACTCATCTACCATCAGCTCTGGGATGTCTAACGTCAACCCACTCAGGTTCGTGTAGACAACATCCATCTCTACGATGGCAGCATGTACGGATGGAGCCATAACTGCTCCCTCTCCTCTCTCTCTCCTCACAAGAAGAGAGACTCCCACTGGTCGTACGGGGCCCACATCTGCACACACATGTTGTTAACTCATCAGCACTATAACAAAAAAATCATAAATATACAAAACTTAAAAATACAAGGGCTTTTGTTCTTACCTATGTCTCCCCATGCTGCTCCCTCAGGTAATACCAGGTCCGGGTCATCTCTGTAATTCGTACCACTGTACTGGTAGTCCTCCACCATAAGTAACTGGCCCTCTAGCCAGCTGAAGAACTTAGCACCATATGAGATGATGGGGCCCCCACCATGTCGGGCCATCACCTCTATCCATCTAACCATGTGAGGATCCCTAGGATCCTTGTCATCCAACGACACCTGAGGACGCAAAAGGGGAACCCGCTCCAAGAGGAACGAGATCACTATCGAATCGTAGCCGAACTGTTTGAGCTCTCCCCGCTAACCCTTGGTCAGCTGAGCTCGAATGTTCGCGAGGAGTCCCTCGCACCAATTGAATATCTTCAGAGACATACAGTCCTCCGCATATAGCATCTGCGATCGAGTAGCCAAGTGAGGAGCCTGACTCCCTTCTATCCTCGTAATGGTGAAAAGAATGGCACGCAACGAACGCTCTCGTACATCTTTTATGGTAATCTTCCCACTAGAAGCACGAGCGTGAGGAATGCAGTGTTGTAGGATCATGTCCTCCACGGTTCGATCACTTCCCCGTGATCTGTTGATGTATATGTAACTTCGGAATGTATTTCATCTATGTATTTCATATATATTTATTGTACCCTTATTAGAGATGTGTTATTCCTCTATAAGGAAGTGTCGTCATGTGGATTGACAAGTGTCTCAAGTGTGTGTACTTGCTGATGGGTTATTAGACCACCATGTGTGGGGTCGGCCCTGAAATATATATTACATTGTGGATGTACCTAGCTAGGCAAGTCGGCCCCATAAGGTCACTGGGAAAACAGGTTAGTATAAATAGAGATCAGGAGATCTCTATTTAGATCATTCAAAAATTCATATCTCTCTCACTCAGAAAGTGGCGCACTAGTGAGGAGGAGGATCATCTGCTTCTAGGAGACTATCTCAAGTGTATTTTGGTTGTACTTTGGTTGAGCCATTGCTCTCTCTATCTCTGAGGAAGTTGTGGGGTTTTTCACCTTAGGGTTTTCCCCACGGAAACTCTGTGTCTCTTGTCTCTCATGCTTTTGATTCTTGTGATGTTTGTCATGCTTATTGTGATTGTTATGCATTGATATACTGTATATGTTATTCTCTCAGTGAAGATCCTAGAGTAATGCTCAAAATTTAACATGATCCAGCAAGAATCACATTGTCCCCCCTCCGATACAATCCAGTCAGAAAGTAGATGTCCTCGACATCTATAGTAAGCACGTGCTTGCCGATCACAAAATACTACTGAGCCGCATCCCAACATCTAAGCATATGCGTCAGCAGGGGGATTTGGGCTCTCATGCCCTGGATCTCGAAGAACTTTAGAAGACCACAGTTCCTCAGCGCCATCACACATAATGGATCATTTGCAATTTTCATATCATCGACCTCATGCTCCCGTTCACGCCAATCCAAGACCATTTTGGCTGCTTGTAACCTGCCAAAAGGAGAGTTTAAACATTGTTAATACTCACTTCAACCACTGAAAGTTCTTTTTTGGGTAGGGTTTGTGTTTGGGGTTGGACGTTTCCGCTGTCGCACCCCGTTATTTCTAACAGTGCAACGTCGTCGCAGTCCAACTTTACGAGCTTTGCGACGACTCAGTCTCGTCGTAGTTCCCGAAAGGGAAAACTACGATGACCCGAGGATGCAATGGCCCTTCACAAACCAAGCTAAAATCCCAAAAAATGAACCAAAATAAAAAAATGTAAACCACTACAATTATGCTGGATGAATTTTAGAGTTACCTGCTCCGGAGGGTTGGTGAAATGGTTGCTCGTAGCTCCTGGAATCAACAAGTGAACTTTTGGCTCCAAATGGCACTTATCCTCCCAAATTTGGCAAATGAACAATGGTGATTCTATTTGACCCATTTTTTATTTATAAACAAAAAGGAATATTCTTTTTCAAATATCTGATGCCTTTAGGTCATTTGCTATAGTTTAAATCATTTTTTATCGCATTTGAACGCTTGGTTGACCATTTGACCTACTTTTCAAGTGTGCAGGAGTCATTAAGTGTCTTTTTACATCGTTTTCGCGTTGGAATGATCACCTCAAGTATGAACACCCCTTGTGTGTTTTTGTCATTATTTTCCATTTATTAGATTGTAATTATTTTATGATGATGAGCTTACTCTTTGTTCTTTCTCATGCTCTTGAAACTATGAGAATAAATTACCGAGTTACGATTTATCACTTTTCCGGGCTCGTTAAACTCCTACGGAAAAGGAACTCCCCTGGAGTCTATATTTAAGCTCTTTTCAGGCTCTCGAAATACGAAAATATTGCCAAGCAAACTTGTAGCATTCACGCTTGTTAAAGAATTTTAATGGTCGTCTTCCTGGTGATAGTTTACCCCTTTTTCGAACCAGGGGACACTACTTACGAAAAATATATACTCCATGCAATCATGACTGGAAGAGTCCTCTCCCGCATTGTTTTACCCTTTTTTGGGCGATGAGGCTAACTTTGCGAAAAAGGACCGTTGGAGTCTTCTTTAGTTCTTCTCAGACTCTCTAAACATGAAATGATGACCGAGTTTACCTTCTATGGACTCGTTAAACTTTCACATTGAAGGGCCCGCCATGGGACGAACCCCTCCTATCCTAGGTTCGAAAAATATTTAGGATTGGACTCATCTGTGAGATGAGCTATACTGAGCATATAGTTACCCTCATCAAGCTCTTAAAAAACACATGAGGCACTCATCGTTCATGATGGGGAAAAAGGAAAGCTTTTATGTTACACCCCTTATCAGTGGCAATACCTAGTCATTTCTTGAACATGGCACTCATTTGCATTTGCATACTGCACTTGGATCATCTGTTTGTCCTCAAGTTTCACCTACTTCCTGAGTCTTGTTACTCCTTTGAGTCATTCAAAGAATGATTCCACTATCAGTTGCATTAGGAGTTGGTATCATAACTTGTCAAGTCAATACTGCCAAGGCATGCCATGCCCATGTTCAAGAATACTTTCACCACTCATTATCTGCAGTCAGTACACCTTCCATCATGTCGGTCTACTCTGAGTCAAGTCTTGCATGTCACTGTACCATCCGATCTTCTCTACACATCTTTTGTCGTGTTTCGCGTCGATGATGGGATTCATCGTGGCCCTCCTTCGATGGATTCATCCTTGTCGACTTCAACTCATCATCCGAGGATTAAATCTAGAAACCAACCAAGTACCTTGGCCCTGCATGCCTCAATGGCAGGTTACCTTGCTTTCAACATGAGTTTACATCATTGACTCTTGATTGAAAGATTTCATCTCGCGTTCGACTTCAACTCATTTATTCACACTTGATGATATGTACTATGATACCTTGGGGATCATTGACATTAATGGTGATTTCCCTCACACTTGTTAACGGTATACATCACTGACCAGTAATCAAGTGGTTTCTACCATGTTCGACGTCAAGACATTTGTAATCACATGGATAGATTCGTATCATTGCAAGTTCATCTTGAACACCCTGGGTAGTCATGTTTTACCCAGGTTGCAATGGAGTTTTTATTGAGTCATGTCACACAGATCCACATTTGTATTGGTCATGGTTGTGTTATCATCTCATCATGGATCTACGCTTATGTCTAGTATCCATGATTGTGTTCAGTCGGTCATTACTACCATGGACCTGCAATGTATTGGTTGGCAACCATGTTGTATGTCATATGAGACAGTGTACTCAGAGTCAGTTGGACTGCAGCAATGTCCTTCGTTCGACAAGCCATTTCCATTCCTTCTGTCAAAGCATTTCACCTGTCCAATTTTCAACAGCTTCATGCTTTGGGGGGCATTCTATTACACCTAAAATACTACCATCATGAGATTCAGTGTATACATCCCTGAAGCTTCATTGACTAAGTTATTATCCTGGAAGAGATATAACTCATTTACACTAGGTTTTGAGAGGTCGCCATAGGCTGCACTCATGCAACTTGTGACGTCGCAACTTGCTCTCTTGCAGGGTGCGACGATGTCAATTAATGGACAAAAATAGTTCCTTCGAGTCCCTTCTCGAAGCCAGCTGACATGGATCCCTATCCCTTACCTTGTGGGAGAGATGGCACTCGGTTCCTAACCTCTTGGAAGGATCCCCTATCTCTCTCCTACCATATCTCAACCTACCCTATCCATACCCTATCCACTTAGTCCTATATAAGTGAAGCTCTACCCCTCTCTAAATGGAGGAAGTCTATAGTGTCTACATGCTGGTGAAATCATCTTAGAGAGATCTATAACTCATCCATTGAGAGACTCACACTTCCTTGGGAGGACATGGCATTGGCTTGGATGGAGAAGGGCTACTACATTAAGCTTTGGTTGTAGTCATTCTTTTCTATGTACTTTCCCTATATTTACAGTAATATAAATGCTTTCCACCAATATTGTTGTGATTTATGATATTGTGTAGTTTACCTATTTAACTATTTACTTAGATCTGTTATCGTTCGGATACTTTTACTTGTTTGTCTTGTTTTGTGCATCTTGACAGGTCTTGCAGCTTAGATCTGACGACTGCAAGGCATGGAACAACATCCAGGAAAAGGGACTGCAAACTTAAGGTAAGACATCCAATAACTTGATCCTTAACTAGATCTAGGAAAGTGGTTTATAGTCTGTACTATTTTTTCTAGACTCACATTGAGCTAGGGAGATCCGGCTCACGTCCGCTCGAGTGGATTGTCCGTCAAACACCTTCCCACTTAGGTTTTCTTCTTCACATTCTCTGACCAAACATCTTTATCCCGCAGTTGGGTTCTCGGCCACCAACAAAGGGTTTTCCTCACGGTTTTTCTGAGTATTTCACATGCTTCAAAATAGCCCTAGGGTTCAGACCAACGGATTCCCTTCTGGATCGAGCTTCCCATACCAATTTATGAGCGGATTCGACACCCAAAAATCGAGCTTTCTCAAAAATTGTGATTCTCTTCTTGCCCACTATTTGACTCTCTTTTCTCTACATTTCCACACTCATTGCTTCCGCCTAATTGAATGAGAAACATGGAATATGAATTCCCAAGGTTGAGTGACGTGCGGGTCAAGAAAAAACAGAGCCATACCCTGCCATACGGATTGCAGGGTTGATCCATACCCTATCGTTCTCATGCATAGGTTTTCTCAACCACCATCTTATAGTAGAATTAATGGCAGCTAGGACAGGTCAAAGGGGTTCTCATGGTGACATATGGAAACCTAGGGTTCCATCCCCAACCCCCTCACCTCCCTAGTGGATACATAGTTCCCCCTCATTTAGTTTCATTCCATAGCCATCCCTTGGTATTTTTATTTACATGGTGTCATTTACATCATTTACATTTTCCATGGCTTACTAGCACATGGTTACCATAATACCAACTACTTGCCTTTTAATTAAAACCTGGACATCCTCTAGCGGGGCGTTGTCCTTGAGGTCCACACTAGGGAAACACACATTCATACAATATTTACATTGTAGCCAAAAGACCCTAAGGGTCAAAATGGGGCATTACAAATGAGCATATTGCATATACGTTGACTAAGACTCTATCCATAACGAAGTATAGGTACTTCCGAGACAAGCTTGGCATGGTAGAGAATGCCTCCCTCGCTGAGAGGGAGTGTTAAAGTTACAGCATCATGATTCATTCTCCAAGTCAATATTGTGTGTCAAGATTGAGCCTCGTGTGTCGAGGTAGTGCCTTATAGGATCCTAAGTTGGACTCAGGAAACTTAGAGAAGAATCTTGAGTTGGAATCAAGAATGAATAAGCCTCATGCGTTGAGGTAAGTGCTTTGTATGTTGAAGTGATGATGTTGTATAGTCTTTCTTGTCAAGGCTAAGGTATTGTGTGTCAAGACAGATCGTCGTGTGAGGTGGTGCCTCATGTGTTGAGGTAATGCTTTGCATGGCGAAGCATGAATGGTGTGTGATGTACTACTAACCATGGCCGATCTATTAAGTCTCCTCTAGAGTGAACTACTTTAGCATATGATCACTTGGAACGATAGTAGAACAAGATAATCACATAATTGGAAAAATCTCCTTAGTATATTTGATATGATAAATAATTAAGTTGGCACATGTGGACCATGTAGATAAGACAAGACATAAAGATAATATGTGATAAGATAAGAGAGAACTTGTTTTGCTCACTTCAGTTATGATAAAGACTTCAATTAAATAAGAGAGAATTCGAATTATTAAACTTCAATGATGTTAATAAGAAAGACTTTAGTTAATTAAAGGAGAACTCAAATTGTTCACTTCAGTGATGTTAACAAGAAAGACTTCAGTTAAAAGAGTTAGCTAAGTGATAACAAAGAAGATCTAGTTAATTTAGGGTTTGCATGACAACACTTGAGTTGCCGCACTTGATTTGTGACACTTGCATGACGACACTTGAGTTAAACTAAAAGACGACACTTGAGTTATGACACTTGCATGACGACACTTATGTTAGCCACCTAATTTAGTGGTCTTGCATCCAGTCAAAGGACGAGCTCATCCTGAAGTCAGTACTCAGAGTTACAGCTTTTGCGTGAGAAGTATGGCACACTTTTCCATGTAGGATTCATGTATCCAATGTTGGAGCGAATTCTCTTTAAGGAAATTTTTGCATGTGATGAAGATTAGCGAATTGGTTGAGTGGTGATATTACTTCTAAATTCTCTTCTTTGTCTATCTCTCTTGCTCTGTAATTGCACCAGGGGTGCTTGATGTAATTAGCTCATTGTGAAGCAAATCATTCTCTGCTATCTATCAATATACTAAGGAAGATTTTGTTGGGGTTTTCTCCCTCAAGTTATAGAGGGTTTCCCCAGGTTAAATTTGTGTGTCGAATGCTTATGCTTATGCTTATGATTGTTCATTAATTTCAAGTATTATTGTAATACCGAAATAAAGATAAAAAAAACTAACAATTTGCACTTGAAGAAAACTTCTACAATGTAAATTTTGTTTAGATAGTCTTAGGCTTTGACACCATGTGAGATTTGTTTGTGTAACTAAGTTACAAAACAATGTATGTTACCTATGGCTATGGAACTACCCAAGATCCAAAGTGCAAATGAAAGAACATATATCATGCAAGTAAAACTAGAATTCTCCAATAGGTATCGCTCTACCTCATTAACTTAACAAAAAACAATACCTTGCAATACAAGGGCATACTTTATGGATTTGGGAAACGTCACCAAAATCAATGCACATGCCATGAATCCCTCCATATAAAGGAAAGAGAACTAAGTAATTTTGGCATGCCTTGTGTGCATGAAAGCACTGAAGTAAACAACCAGCATGCACCATAGGCACCAATGCTTATTGAAACAAAGTAATTAAAATATAAAATTTAATATCTTTAAAAAATATGTTTATTTTTTACGAGTAATTTACATGCTAAATATATGAATGATTTACATGGTTACAATGAATTTATGAACATACATGCAATCAACTCATATATCCAAATACAATAAATAAAATATAAAAATAAATATTGTTATAAAAAATATTTTATTATGGAATGATTAATTGAAAATTTGTAAAAATAGAAAAGAAGAAACTATATTTGCAAATCTGTAGCACGGAAAAATTCCCCACTGAACCATACACATTCTATTTATTTCAACTAACTAGTGCATTTTATTTGTTTCCATGAACCAATGCTTATTCAAATTTTACCCACTGGTGCTCTTTTGCATAATAAAAGCATCAATGCTCTTTCAAAACATAAGCATTGATGCTCTTTCAAAACATGCGCATCGATGTTTTTTTTCAAAACATGTGCATCAGTGTTTTTTTTCAAAACATGCACACCGGTGTTTTTTTCCAAACTATACTCACCGATGCTTTTTTTAGATAATATACGCATCGGTTTTATTATAGTACAAAATACATAGCAGTGCATATATAATACAACATCAACATTGTCCATTTATATATAAAAATGCAATAGTGCTTTTACAAAATATATGAGGCACCAGTGTTGATGTGATGTTACATGCACCAGTGCTTATATAAGAAAACACACTAGTGCTTATTTGGGTGGCATACACACAGATGTGTATATAAGAAAATGCACCGATGCAATTACAATATATTATAAGCACTAGTGTGTTTGCATTAAAATATATGCATTGGTGTATTGACAATGCATACACGCACCGCTGCATATTGTTTATTTCAAATGCATTGGTCCACATTATAAACTATAGAGCACTGGGAAAAAACCTTCGCTATAACCTCTGACATCCCATAAATTTTTAGTTCTAGTAAATATTCGTTATAACCTCCGCCAAAACCTCCGCTACCAGAAACAAAAGTTGTAGTGAAGGTTTGTTTGACAATTTGTTCCAATCTTGTAACACTAAAAGCCTCCTCTATAAACTATGTTGCACGGTGTTTTCCTTGTAGTGTCTACACTAACACCAACGTAATGACAATTTTACATAGGTGATTGAATAACACATGCTTAAGGGAATATGAATTATTTTGCATCCAATATGTTCATATCTCAAAATACAATATTCTCTAAACATTAGGAAGATTAAGAGATGTGGATTAAGATATGGTGATCTATTATAATCATCGAGATACCACTGATAATCATTTGCTAAGTTGTCCATCCATGTTAGTGTGTCTAAGTCAAGATGTGTTGTGTAATTGCACTTGAGGTTTTGTCTAAGTTGAAATGTGTTTGGGTGCATAGCACTAAAATATAAGTGCATCCATAACACTATGGATTGTCATTACAATGTGCACAAGAACTTAACTGTAGTGTGTTCTCAAGCTGGGACATCTTATAGAGTAAAGTATTCTCTAGTGTGATTCATTTAGCTAATGACTTAATTGATCTTTGAGTCCTTTATGGATCATCGGTGGGGGATCTAGCAATAAAGAGTTGACTTCCTCCTCCATAACTTCATTTCTCCATCTAAGGTCATTGTAAAAGGTAAATCAACTTCATTCAAATATACTCTTCTTTGGTCAGAGAAATCCTCGAGCAATGTCAAATTTACTCCTAGGTAAGTCCCAACAACTTTTCTTCCTCGTTGTTTGAGAATTGCCCAATCCCATCCTTTATTTTGACTTTGAAACTTACACTTGAATGGGTTAAAGATGGCAATTAGAACCACCTTTGAAAGACAAGATGATATTTAGGGTCATTGGTTTATGGTCATCATTGAAAATATCCAAAACTAGATCATATATTCTCAATGTTCTTTCTTAGAGGATCTAGTATTTATCCCCTTGAATGCAAAGTTTTTTCATTCTCAGCTTTAAATTAGAGCAAAACAAAGCACGGGTTGCTAGTAAGGGCTCTTCATTTATGAATGTTGTTTGGCTCTTTATGAAGTCGTGGAAGCATGGTTTCAACTAACTTACAAAAGCATTAATAGATTCCCTAATTTAGGTTATAATGCCCAATGTCCCTAAGGAATATTATAATGAGAATACCCTTATGGCCATTGATAGCACTTTGGGAAACATAATCACTGTGGGCCTATCAACAAAAAGATCCATTGCAATTGCTACTTGATCTACAGTTTTGTAGATCTCAGTAAATGCCTTCTAAATATAATCACGTTGGAGTACGAGATAGTGGTTGGACACAACCTATGGACTACGAAAATATATCATTCAATGGTAGGGTTTTCTTTTAACATGGGCACATGGCAACATTTTTCCTAAAGGGAAAGGGTATCTTAGGTTAAAAAGTGATCGAATAACAAATCCTATGGAGGAAACATTGGGAGTTGAGTCACCATTGGATGATTCCACCTATGTATTTAAATGGAGCTCTAGTAAATACCCCCACCTCATCAACCAGTGCGGTAGATACATACACTAATATGGAGATGACTAAGCAATGGAATTGCAAGAGCCCTTACATGATTTTTCTCTTAAAAGGGTGGAGGGAGGAAATGAATCGGGCAATCCTGATAGGAAAATGAAATTGATCCCTTTAATCGAATCGTAATATGTACTACAATTAACACTGTAAGGAAATCCTACAATGTGCAATCAATTTGGACATTGCTTTGAGTGAACACTTCACTCATCATTTGAGCAATAAGAAAATTTTATATCCGACAAATCATATACAACATGTTATGTTGCAAAAGACTCCATACTAAGAACATAGTCATTATTTTTATTTCTTTGAGGTAAACCACCCAATTTTTATAAAAGTGGGATTGAAATCATTGAAAAGTGTTGCTTTGAGGATTCATTTGTAAAATTGATTCAAAACGAAGGTATCCAAATAAGTAGTGACTCTCCTACTAACATAATGGTCGATTAGTGGCAAGCTGAGTATGCATGAGTTCTTGCTCACCTTCCCCTCTTTACAATGCACATATACATAATAAACAATGAATTATAATAAAATAATAAATAGTTGAATACACCTTGTTTTGGTGTTTTGGATTCATTACTACCGCCTTAAAATAGTGTAATATAAAATATATTCCTAGTCCACAAAATTTTAATATTACTCGCCATTCCAATGCAACTAGATTTCAGCAAATGCTTCCACCATACTTCATATATCTGCTCATACTTCCACCGTATCTTCATATATCTTTTCATGATTCCACCCAATGATCAAATTTGAAGGTTTAGTCCTAATTTCAGTCATAAGGGTATATATTCATGCAGCCCTTCCATGATGAAAAACTTTGAAAAAATTACATTTCAATTGACAATAATAAATTAAATACACACTTCATAAAAAAATGCTAAATAAAATATTACATTTCTAATCAAATTTATGCAGTGTACAATTTGTTTCTAGATTGATTTCTTTTGGTGATCATTTCAAAGTTCACTTTGAAAAAAACAAGAATGGCAATTCCAAGACATCCTCAAAAGATTAAAACTTGAAATAAAAAAAGGGTTTGATCATTCTCACTACTTAAGTTGATTGGAAGGAACAAATTGCTTTTCCAAAAGCAGAACTCTCAAAATCATGGAAATAGTGTGATTGATAGCCATTGTCTTAGCACAACCTATAGAATTTGATTTCTCACTACAAACAACAACAACAAAAGTACTTCAAACTTGGAATATTGCTTTAGGCGATGATCAAGAGCAACACAAGGAATACAAAATGAAACAAATATTGAAAATCATGACCTTATCGATGGATATTTACAATCATTACTACCCCATAAACAAAATATGTAGGATAAAATTCCGAAGTTTTGTTTTTTGTAACATATCTATTTTATAATTTAAATTTGAAAATTACGACTTTGAATCTAAAACCATCTTTGCTCTTCTTAAACACCCAATTTTATGCTATTTTTGACATCCAATTTTGCCAATTTTAATACGATTTAGGGTAGATTTAATTTCACAGGCTAATAATTCCAAATCCATCTTTGTTATTTTTTTGGATACCCAATTTTATGCAATTCTCAATATAATTTAGGGCAAATTTAACTCAAAAATTGAATCCTCCGCTTTGATTCACAACACCACCCATCCATGGGGCAACAACAACACAGAGGCACTAGGCTGCAACCAAAATTTGCAATAAAAAACCCCATTAAGGACACACGCCCTAATAAAAACTACACAAAATTAATTGTAGTGAAATTCAAAGGAAAAAACGAGGGAGAGAAGGATTTGCTTACCATCCCTCCAAGGATCAAAATCAGAGTGATCCGCATTGCCTTGTGATTTCATGAGTTGTTTGTCTGGTCCAAAATAGAGGTTGAGGTCGAGATTCATCAAGTCTAGGAATAAGTCAAGGTGGTCATTCAAAGGATGATCTATTTGAGTGTAGAGGCAAATATTGGGGAATTAGATCAAACTGTCACCATTTTGAAATCTTTAATAACGTTGATCGAATTTGAGATCAACACTAAAAACTCCATGAAGGGCACCATAAGATTAAAAAAACCAAGAAAAAAAAGAAAAAAAAAGGGGGTGGAGCCCAAACATTCCAACACTAGAACAAATTGCTACAAATAGCAAATACTAAAACAATAGGACAAAGACAAACTAAAAGGGATTGTCTGGTGGAGATATGAGCACAAGAATATGAATATAGCCTAAAGGCATCTGTGTTGGTGCAAAAACACCTTTCTAGTTGAGAGTTTTACTAAGCCAATAACCAAATTGAGTATGCTAACCCCTGGAATAAATCATGCTAATGACAACCATTGATATTGTTTTGAATTTCGATGATATTATAAGGAATGGAAACCAAATATAGAGTGTATGCGAGGTCGGGTATGTGAACAACAATAGTTGTAAAGATGATAGAATTTGTACACTATTCCATGTCAATCACTTGTTGTAGCTCAAAAGATAGCAAGTAAACAACAACAAATCTAGCTCATAAAGAAAAGACTTCTAGTGGAAAAAACCAATGGAAACAGTATATAGTGATGCACAACCAAAAGATTTGCTATGGAAAATTGCAAAGTGAAAACTAGAAGTGGAAAGGAAAATCAGAGAATTGGGGAAGGGGGAAAATGACAAGCTTTTCCATAATAAACTCCATTTACCAAATTAACTCCACACTGTCCACAATACATAATATTATTAATTCCCTAGGCTTGAAATTAAAGTGGGATCAAAAGTCTGACATGTAACTTTGAAATTAAAGTGTGATGGAAAGACTCTAACATGTATTGCTAGGATAGTAACCACGGATTAATAGATTAATTAATGTTTGACGAGCATTTTGGAACATAATCCTTTTTCCTTAAATTTTAATATCAGACTTTGCATTTTCTTAAAAAAATTAAAATAAAAGTTATATTTTTTTAATAAAGGGCCAGGACAATTTTTTAATGGCACTACTTCGACGTGATGAATTTAGAGTAAGTTGAAGTCTAGATGAATTGCACTTGATTATGCAATTCCAACAATTGAAAATTGTCATTTAAACAATTTTCACCATATTTTAACCAAAATATTCACCAAATAATGAGTACAAATAATTATGCCGAAGACATATTTTAAGGGGTCAACTCCTCTCAAGATTTCGTTATCTGTCAATGGCCTCTCAGGATTTCGTCGTCTGTCGACGACCTATGGGGAGCTACCACCTATCAGAACACATTCCACGCCTATTCCTCCCCACCAATGCCACCGCCTCCGCCAAATCCACTGCCAGTTGCTCCTCTAAGCCTTCTACGAACTGTTATCCTATGGGCTTAGATAGCTAGCAACTATATCTTGACTATTGACTTGGGTACTGATGGTGTTGGATCAAGTCGCTTCTGCTTATGCAATTCCAACAATTGAAAATTGTCATTTCAACAATTTTCACCATATTTTAACCAAAATATTCACCAAATAATGAGTACAAATAATTACGCTGAAGACGTATTTTAAGGGGCCGACTCCTCTCAGGCTTTCATCGTCTGTCGACGACCTCTCAGGATTTCATCATCTGTCGATGACCTCTCAGGATTTTGTCATTTGTCGACGGCCTATGGGGATCCGCCACCTATTGGAACACATTCCGCGCCTATTCCTCCCCGCCACCGCCACCACCTCCGTCAAATCCACCGCCAGCTCCTCCTCTAAGCCTTTTACAAACTACTATCCTCTCGGCTTTGATAGCTAGCAACTATATCTTGACTATTGACTTGGGTACTGATGGTGTTGGATCAAGCTACTTCTGCTCGCACTGAGGTTTCTTTCCATAGAGGTTGAACAATTCCTAAAATCATTGTTGGATCAAGCCGCTTTTGCTCACATTGAGGTTTCTTTCCATAAAGATTGAACAATTCCCAAAATCGGTAAACTTGTATCTGGTGTCCAGTTTTGGTCAAACTTTTCTTGAGGATACGTACATAAATTCACCATAAAATCTATTTAGTGCAGTTATTAACAAGAAAAATTGGAATTGAACAATACTAATGCATAAAATCGTACTTCACATATCACTGTTCAAACTTTTTAAGAATTAAAAGGAAAACGCATCAATCAGAGATATAAGAATCAGAGTTGAGCTCAAAATAGAATGAAAAATTGAACTCCAAATACTTTTGACTTCAATATTCTCTCGCCACTATTCAAATAAACATATACTTTCTAGAATATATAGGCAAATGAATTGCAATGAATTTCAACCCAACTAGTAGCATAGAGTTTAGCGTGTAAATCATTTTATAGCGTTTAGCATGCTTACCTCATCAATGAATTTCCACCAACATCAACTCTTGTTTGTGACTTCAACATTGTTCCTACCTTAAATTGAATACATGCCATCCTGGAGGGTTCTCCAATTGATAGCTTTGATAAACGGAAAAACAGGTTCTAGTAAAGCAAATATACAACACATTGCATTGATAAACAAAACAAAAAAGTTGCAGCGAGAGACACCACACTGTATCTCCAATGTTTGTAGACAGAAGGAAAAATGGAACACAAGCAAAACATGTTGGTGAACAAACCCTAAGACACCATGAAAAGAAAGGACATAACCAATGCACAACACAGCGAAAAATCAAGCACGAAGTTAAATGAATTTATCAGCTTAGCTAAAGACATTTACATAAATGAATACACTTGTAACTACTCAAAATCATACAGTAGAAATCCCCTTGAGAATAGGAATGACGTAACACATATTCACGGCATAAAATTGTATCTTATAAACCGATCTGCAGGTTCTCTAATGTCTTTTTGAACCTTCCTTCCATCTTCCAGGATCCCTTGGATTGATTTTGCTACTTTAGCCTAGAAATCTTCATCACATGAAGCATTTATTGTTCACTTATAGAGATTATATCAATTTTCTAAAACTTGTAGCCTGTAGGGATTCCTAGCCCCATCGGCATCACATGTAGCTTTCCAGAAATATTGCAAAGCAAATATACAACACATTTCCAGAAATATTGCACATCTCTAAACCAACAAATGTTACGATATGGCCATTGATTTAAACCCTCAATGGCCAAAATCGTGTGAAATGTAAGAATTATAATGAATTTACATGAAATGGTATGTAATGGAATGGTATGGAATGCAACAAAAGACTCGGCCTTATTGCCATGAAAAGATTAGCCTTCACTTATTTACAGACCTTACCTTCCCGGCAGGAAATATGACTGCCATAAAATTCTTCACCCTTTTCTTTCACATCATGTCCACCCTATGCTACATGAAATATCTAAAGCAACAATCCTGCATGAATTTTCTGAGGCAACCCTGCTCGCAGCAGATGGCATTGTGTTGGGCTCGCTCAACCTCAAGGTGGTAGCGTTGTGTTCATCTCACCCTTGGAGTGATCATGTAAGAACATGGCTCAAAAATATTCCAAGTCTGAGCAAGAATCTCATCTCATATATCAGTTAAGATGGTGGAAACATTCAGCACCAAGGAGACTACTTCATTCTTAAGTTTTTGGGTTGTTGCAGTGTTTGTTTTCTCCTATAACCCTAGCCTTATAAATTGTCCTGTTGATGCCTCGGATATCGTAGCATCAATCAGAAAGGGATTCTCCCAGAGAGATGGTCCCAATTAGACTATCTCCCGTTTGGTGTAGGGAATCCGTCCGGTTAGCGGTTCCGGCAACCATGGGTTTGGACTTTGAATCCGATTCTACCGGTTATGGCCCGATCAACCTTTCTTTTGGGTTTTATGTGTTTTGAATGAAATGCAAGTGCCTAGTCTATGTTTGTTCTAAATGCAAAGCTGAAACAGATTTAAATCTAATAAAGAGTAAAGCAAACCTACCTATCCTCGCAGGAACGTAGTTAAAGTGTGAGAAATGAACTATGGGAGTTATCTTTCAAGAAAGAACAGGCAGCCATTGGATCTTAAAGAGAAACACCACAGCAAAAGATCTCAGAAGGTAGCTTCCGATTATAAATGATACATTTCATTACTCACCAAAGAAAGAAGTAAACTTATCTAACCTATGTAGACGGAAATAAAGAAACGGAACTATGTTTACCAGAAACTGAAGTAAATCTAAAGATCCCTGCGAAGAGCAAATTTAAAGGGTGAACAACGAGCAGTAGGGATGATCTTGAAGAAAGAACAGTTAGCCATTTGATCTACAAGAGAATTCTACAGCAGAGATGAAGAAATCAGCAGATAGCTCCCGATTTAACATGAAACACATTCATTGTTCACAAAGATAGAGAAAATCGTATGCACAGGGATAAGCAAAATCATTAATACACAGAAATAGTTCAGATGATAAGAATGATCTCACATTACAGAACAGCAGTCATTAGAATAGTCCAACATACAACCGTCCAACATCCCATGCAAAACGTCCATCCTCTGTGGCTTCTATTAGAAAATTCAATTTTACAGGCCCGATACAAGATAGCTCGTATTGGTTTCCAAAATTTCCTTCCCTGCCAAAAGTCCTTTCTAATCTTTCCTAGCTTATATTTATATCTACACATTTGCCCTTTGGGCTGACACCTAGCATCCTCCACCTGTCATTTACAGGAATTTCCTCTCTAATCGACTACCAAAATGATTATTCTTTTACAAAATTGTTCTGACAGAAATAGGGAGAGCTGTCCCATGGCTTACGCCTTACATATTAAAAATGTACATAACAGAAAATTGGCTAATACTAAAGCTTTCCCTGTCGGGCACGCGTTTGGCTGAAGAGAGTGGTTCAACTGAATTCAGTTTGCCTCATTCCTATGCGTGAGCTTCTGCAGGCAGAGGGTCGCCCAAGTTAATTGTCACTGATGCTGCCTGGGGAGAGGCCCTCGAATCCCCTACTGATGCTGCTCCTAATTGGGAAGGGGGAATTGAACTGGCCAGACTTTCTGACATTGCTGGGGAAGAGGCTGCTGGGAGAGAGGCTGTCGGATCTACTGATGCTCCTGCTGCTGCTGCAGCTTTCCTATCCTCCTCTGCTATGTAGCTGTACCACACACCTGTGTCCCTTATGATTATGTTTGCTGCAGCAGG
The DNA here is from genome assembly GCA_027924585.1 of Larix kaempferi. Taxonomy (NCBI): domain Eukaryota; kingdom Viridiplantae; phylum Streptophyta; class Pinopsida; order Pinales; family Pinaceae; genus Larix; species Larix kaempferi. Next base: position 9,458,808 of record BSBM01000767.1, on the reverse strand, counting down.
AAACAAGATTTTCTGAGAAGTCACATTCTTCCCGAGCTCTGTTTTAATGCTCTGGACTTCTGCTTCAGCAGCTTGATGCGCTTCCTTCAGCAGATGGTTGTGAAGTGATGATGAACCGATATAATGCTGGAGATCATCCATGGCCAGGACATCAATCCTTTTCACATACTCCATCTGGACGCCTAGCTCTTCTTTTAGCTGAGACAACCGCTGCTCCTTTTCCGGGAAGTCTTCTAGGGTCTGAGGGAAACTCAATGTGCAGTTATCATGGACTCCTTTGAGCTTTTGGTATAGGCTGTTAATTCTATATGTTGTTCTCTGCACACTGGTTATCAGCTTATTGGCACAGTTCCTACCAAACTCTAGCAAGGCTATATCTTCATTAAAATCGTCCACAGCCTTAAAAGGAAGATGCGGGGGGAAACCTCCTTTCCCTTCTCTCCATGCCATCTGACTTATGACATTTTCCTTGACACGGGTATTCTTAGCTTTGAGCCTGTGGGCCTCCGCATTAATTTCTTTTAATCTGAATATCATGGCCTTGAGTTTGCAAACCTCGTCAGTGATTAGCTCCTGCGTGTCATTTATTTGCTTCAGAATGCTGCAGGACAGCTCATGGAAGGGAGCCAAGTCCATCATTTTGCTCTCAGCCTGCTCTAACCGCTCGGCTAATGTTTGCTTGTCTGCTTCTAGCTGAGAAGCCTTTTCTTCCACTCCATTCTTCTCCGCTTCTACAATCATCATTTGGAGTGTTAGCTGGTCCTTTTCCTCCTCCAGCTGGCTGTACCTGTTTGACATTTCCTTATGTTCAGCGTACAAGCAATTATACTTGTTCACTGCCAGATCTCTTTGGGCTTGCTCATTAGCCACAGTTTGTTGTAGCGTGCGAGCTTTCTTCCTTGTCAATTCACTGTCTCTTACCATCACGCCTACATTGGCCAGGGATGCTTTTGCTGTTGCTACAGCTGCGGTCGCCATGGCAAAGGGATCTTGGTCCGTATTCTGCATTATAGTGACCTCCCGGTGGGTAACGATGTCCTCATGAAAGGGACTTTTGATCCTCTCTTCTGATTTGAGGACCATTGCTTTTCTTTTCTTGTCATAGACAAACTCATTCCATTTGGACATCGTACGCTTTCCTGATGGAGTGTACGAGACAATTGGTCGGTTTATGATGTCTATGTCTTCTTCTTCTGGTGGGGTCCGGACTTCCTGAGCAGGGTCTCCTTCTTTATTCTGGGCACCAGAGCCCCCTGCTTGAGAGGTGTCTATTTCCATGTCCTGCATACCGGATCCACCCGCCTCGTCATCTTCCCTTGTCTTCAATTCTTCTTCCGCCCTCTTTTCTGCCTGCTCAGCTTCAGCTTCTTTCTGCTTTTGGGCTTCCTCAGCCTCTTTCCGCAGTCTTTCATTTTCAGCTTCTTGCTGCTTTCTTGCTTCCTCGGCTTCCCGCTGTAACCTCGCCTCTTCTCTTAATCTGAGCTCTTCCTGAGCTCGGGCATCCTCAGCTTCTTTCTCCTTTTGCTGGCTGGTCTTCTGGGCCTTGGTTGAGCTAGAGCTTGCTCCAGTACCTTGGCGACAAATTCGTAGCTCAGTCATGTTGCTGATGCCTCTGAATGCTTCTTCCTCGGCATCAGGGTAGTGGGAGTACTCGAAGTGGGCATAGATCTCCTTGCAATGCTCGGCCACTTTACCCTTTCGGTCGTTCCTGTGGAAGATAACCTCACCGAAGTGGAAGGCCTTCAACTCTTGAACAAATTCGTCGGCAGAGGAAACCCCTGAAAACTTGTAAGCACCTATGCAGAAAGGTAGGGGGGGAAAGGAGGCCTTATGTTGCTTGTGGAGCATTGCTCCAATCCCATCCAAGAAGAGTTGTCTTACTGCTTCTTTGAGCACCACATAGTCTGTGGCATACTGCGGCAAGATGTATGGGGGCTTGGTCCCTCCAAACATTCTTAGGTAGGTACCTTGCTCCGAAAAGTAAAAGTCCCCATAATCCTCAAGGACTTCCAAAGCATTTTCTGACAGGCAGTTTGGTTCTTCCTTGAACATTTTCTCGTATAGGGGCATGATGAACCCCTCACAGATGAGTTTGTAGCTGGGCTTGTAGTTCTGAGCCCACAACATCTTGAATGCAATATAGACCGGGGCGGTAGCCCTATCCCATGTGCAACCCAATTTGGGGAAGTCTATCTTGGCTAAGATACAATCTATCAGATATGAAGACATGAAGAATTCAGCCTTCTTCAAAGCTAGTCCTTCCCTTGTAGCTACTATCATTGAGGCCAGACTATCTAACAGGATAGTGGCCCAGTCAAACACAGTTCCCTGAAATGCCACAAAGTGAATGATAGGGACCCACTGAATCTTGTATACTGTGCCATCGGGCATGCCGAAGATTCTGCACAGCATTAGGGCAATCAACCTAAAAGGAGCTCTTAGATTCTGTACGTCATACTCATCATTCCCCTTTTTTCTCAAGTGTTTGCCCGCTATTAGCAGCTTCTTGGCCATCTCGACGTTATTCATTTGGCCCAACCATTCGTCAGTCAGAGCTTGTTGGACGCGGGGAAATCTGTAGGCTGCCGCAATATACGCGGGTTGAAATGAGGCGATAGCCACTTTCCCGCTATCATTTATCACTCTCCCTTCAGCATCGGCATGTTGGAGTATCCATCCGATCACTTCAACACAGGGGAACAGCTCAGGGCAGGTAGCGGCTCTAGTTATGCCTGAGGCTCTGATGTTAAGATAAATCGGTGCTTCCTCTAACAACATATCTGGGATTTCTTGGTCCCGGATCATTCTGTAGATGTCACCCCATCTGATTTCTGGAAGGACACTAGTGGTGCTCCTCGTGTCTTGGAGTGAAGCTTCAGTTTTGGGAGGGGCAGGTTTCTTTTCTGTCATCTTAGCTTTCTTTTTACCGGTTTTCGGCATCTTGACTTATCCCTGACAACATCCATATCAAAGTCATCATTTGAGCAACATACTGTGAGGTTTTAGCAGAGAGCAACATCGTTTTAATATCAATGAGATAAGTCAATGAAGCTGTATATTTAGGAAGCAAAATACTATTTCAACATAAGACACAAATTGAAACATTTGAATCTCTTAAAAGATGAGTCTGGAATGCTCCTGAGGGGATAGGCTATGTCGTGGACACATTTTGTTCTCGGCTCGATAGGCGAATTGCGGAAGCCATTGGTTTTCGGCTCGATAGGCGAATTGCGGAAGCCATTGGTTTTCGGCTCGATAGGCGAATTGCGGAAGCCGTTGGTTTTCGGTTCCGCCCTGGGGAGGAAGGTGTCTTTCGTCATTATTGCGGTTGGAAAGGCTAAAGGCGGGGAGACTCGGGTTGGAGGGACTTTGTGACGACAAGGGAGCTCCTTTCGCTCTTTCGACTCGGTGAGGGCTTCGAATGCTATTGTCACGCACGGCACTCGCCGAGGTGCCCTATGAGAAGTCCTAATCCGAGCGGGGTGACGGCGCCGGCGACGTATTGACGGTAAAGGTTAGGGTGGCCACGGTTTCAGCTCGCGCGACTTGAATGCTCACGGAATTTTGAACAGGGCAATGGCGCCGGAGACAAGGTTTTGCCCGGGTAGAGGGCGTGTTGGGACTGAGGCTTACGGAAGGGCCCGGGGTTTTACGTCCTGAGTTTTCAGCCGGGGACATGAAAAGCCTATAGGGCTTCGATAAATTTTCCCAAAACGAGGGGCGCGGCCCGGGGTTTAAAATGGGACAAGATTAACCGCCCGCACCCACCATCACTGCTCGAAATAAAATGTTAATGTTTTAACCAATGCCTACGACGATTTTGTATGACGAAAACTCCATTCAACTGTATCTGACGGGCAAAACATAGCCCTTGACGGGTGTTTTGCCCGTCAAAATCCCACTAAAACCCATTGTTTTCCCACAAAAGACAACCCAATAGCAAAATTCAAGGTTAAAATCCTACCTGGCACCGTGGGGATCGCTTGAACGAGGTGGCCGCGAGCGCGGATGAGCGAGGTGAGCTGGAGCGATTTGCACGGCGTTCCACGTCATTTGCCAATCGAAAACAATGGTGCATTGGATCGAGCCCCCACCGTCAATTTATAAAAGACCGGCACGTGCGAGCATTTAGTTTGGTGGGTGGCGCGGTTTAAGTGCTAGTACGGCGGCGATCATGTCAAAATATCTCAATTTCCGTGCGACCGCCATCCGTGGGACCGCCTTGCGAGTCACACCCGCCGTTGCGGAAGGATGGAGGGGAAGTTTTCACTGTTTCGGCCCGCGTAGCGGAAGGGAAACTCCAAACCTTCCGCCGTTTCGGGGGCTATTTTGCGGAGAGAAACTCGAAACCTTCCGCAAAAGAGACCCGCGTTGCAGACGTATAACGCCACGGCTTCCGCCGTTTCGGGAACTACTTGCGAAGGGCTTCCGCTAATCCAAAAAATTTTAAGTCTCGCGGGGTTTCGGGACGATATGGCGAATGCTCCCGGTATTTTCGGAAAGCTTTTGTGAATGGCTTCCGCCGTTTCGGGAGGAAAATCCGAAGCTTTCCGCAGGTTTTTTGAATTTTCTAAGTCTCTTTTCGGAAAGCTTATGTGAACGGCTTCCGACGCTTCGGGCCACTTCGCTGAAATTTTCGCCGTTTCGGAAGGATTTCATCAAAACCTTCCGCGATTTTAACAAACCAATCTTACTTTTCGGGCATCTTTCCCAAGTTCTGCCGCCGTTTCGGAGGATCTTCCGCAAATTTTCAATGAAAGCTTCTAAGTTCTTTTTCGAGTTTCGGAAGGGTTTCACGAACCGTTCCTGCCGTTTCAGAATGAAAACTCCAATCTTCTCCGCGAACGGTCAAAACATGTTCTAAGTCTGTTTCGGGAGAGTTATGTAAAAGACTTCCGTCGTTTCGGAAGAACAACCGGAATCTTTCCGCGGCATAGTCTCCTCGAGCGAAGGAGTCCGCCGTTTCGGGAGGGTTTTCCCAATCCCTTCCGCAGCTTTCCAATCGAAAAATTGTAAGTCTTTTTCGGGAGAATAAGGCGAATGAGTCCCGCCATTTCGGGAGGCATACCGGAACCTTTCCACGATTGCGGAAGGCTTGGGTGAAGGGCTCTGCCGTTTCAGGAGCAGAGTCATTTCGGAAGGATTTCATCAACTGTTCCGCAGAAACAAACGATCGAAAAATTTCCAAGTTTTTTACTTCGGAAGGCTTAGACGGGCGGTTTATGAGATAGGCCTCGGTCATTTCGGAAGGCTAGCCCGAGATCTCCCGCGGTTTGTTCGGCGAGATTTTCTAAGTTCTTTTGCGTGCATTTTAAGCGAGAGGGTTCCGCTACTACGAGGTTTTAGCAAATTGCTCCGTGATTTCAAGAAAAGAAAAAATTCATTTGAAAGCTCTTCTATTTGAGAGTTAAAAAATTCCGTCAGCATTGGGGTTTCTCATGGCGAGACTCTCTGGTTAAAAGCAAAGATAAAAGCTGGGACAAAAAACGTTTAAGGCAGCCTTTAAAAATTATAAAGGAGGGGCCCCATATGTGCAAAATTTTTTTGGGGGGTGTTGCTGCAACAACAATGGCGAGTCGCTGGCGAACACAGATCTCTGAAAAATTTCTCCTCATGGTCAAAAAACTCATCAAAAAACATCCATCTTGGCCGCACTACTCGGCTGAGCACTTTAAAGTCATGTGGGGGAAGGAGGCACTTTACCTGCTAGCCGTTGGGGAAAGGGGAGCTTTGACCGAGACATCTTCACCACTCTCAGAGGGCCAGCATATGAGATTCATTTTAGGAGGGTCATCTCTCGAATGGCCATTACTGCCGGACTCCACAGGATTTGCAACACTTTCTCATGGACATTATTTCTCTTGTTCCTCATTCCCATGCTGCTGGCATCCTTTGGGATGCTTGTACTTTGGACAGCTTAGCTGTTTGAGCCTTCCAGGGATATTTTCTTTTGGACATGATCTTTGATTTAGGCTCCTCAATCCATAATGTCCTTTTGTGTGAGTTAGAAATTTTATTGATTTGATCAAACTTCACGGACGGAGAGGAGCCCATTTTGAGCTGGGCCTTCTAGACAGCCTTCTTGATTTTACATGTCTTTTGCTTTTGTCTCAGCCATGCTTTAATTGAGGCGAGAATCCCTGGAAAACAGACTCTTGAATGTAGGCCATTTTGGCTGTTAAATCTGCAGCATGGAGTCATTTCAATACCCTATGTCCTCGAGAGGTGCCACTTTCCATGGGTCCAACTTAGGTAACCTTCTTGAGATGCCTTTAAAGTGTGAGAGTGGGTGGAGCCCAACGATAGTAGTGAAGATGGTCATAGGTCTCTGCTAATAAATAGGATTAGTGTGACTAGCAGGGTAGGCTTTCCCCCTTTTGAACATTTCAGCGAGAGCACAACAGACCGGATTTACTGAGCAGAGTTTCAGACTCATGGGTCACAAGTTTTTCTTTGAGAGAGCTATCTTCAACGGGGAACTCAACCAAAAGGGCATTCAGAAAACAAAACGTTGTCGTAAAAGTTCAAATAACAAAGAGAGAAACAACATGGCCGAAAAATAAAACAGCTAAAAGCGAAAGCAAAAGAAAACTTTATTTATGTATAGGAAGTCTCGAGGAGACTATGCGAAGTATTGCTTCAGAGCGAGGCCATTGAGAGGAAGGGCTACTTCTTCTCCCTCGAGATTTGTCAATTTATAAGTGGATGGGCCTAATTTTGCAGAAATTTGGTACGGGCCTACCCATAGATGTTGAAATTTCGTATGCATTCCTTTGCCTTCATGATTATGGTCCCATTTCAGGACTAAATCCCCGACTTCAAAATCCCTCTTGCCGGATTTCCTCTTATCGAACCATCTCTTAACTATGTCCTGGTGTTGATGGAATCGATCTTTAGCTTTGTGTCGGGCTTCTTCCAGTTGAAGCAGGGTGTTGATCCTGGATTGTAAGGCTTGGCTACCAGAACCCCGAGAGGCTTGGGACAATTGCAAGGATGGTAGTAAGATGTTTGGGGGAAGTATGGCTTCCTTGCCATAGACAAGAGTGAAAGGGGAGACACCTAAAGCATTCTTCGGGGTTACCCTATCTGCCCATAAGGCGTTTGGGAGAGCCACATGCCAACTTCTCTGGTTTTCTATCACAGTTTTCTTAAGAATTCGAATCAGATTCTTGTTTGAGGATTCAGCTAATCCGTTTCCCTGAGGGTAGTAATTGGCTGAATAATGCAACTTAATTCCCCATTCATAAACAAATTCATTTATCTTGCAAGATGAAAAATAAGTAGCATTATCAAAAACAAGGGAAATTGGAACCCCAAACCTGGTTATGATGTTTTCTTTCAAGAAGCTGATGACTGCGTCTTCATTGATCTTGCGCAATGGGGTGGCCTCCATCCACCTAGTGAAGTAGTCGGTAGCCGTCAGGATGTATCGGTGTTGCAATGAAGAGTTTGGATTTATTTCTCCGATAACATCTATGCCCCATTGCTCAAAAGGTTCAGAGATGATGATCGGCTGCAATGGGCCTGCGGCCTTAGGTAACTTCCCAGCGCTTCTTTGACATACATCACAGTTTCGTGCGTATGTGTGGGCATCTCGGAACAAAGTGGGCCAATAATAACCAGCTCTCAGTATCTTGTGCGCTGTCGTCTCTCCTGAATAATGACCACCTGCGGGGCCATCATGCAATTCTTTAACAACTTTGTTTGTATCTTCCTTCTCCAAACATCTAAGAAGGACTCCATCGTAATTCTTTCTGAAAAGGATCCCATCAATGATCTGATAGGGTGCCGATTTCAAGCGGAGTGCCCTTCTTTGCTTAGAGTTCCAGTGTTCGGGCAGATATCCCTGCTGCAAATAGTGCACCAGATCCCTATACCATGACTGGGGAGTTGTGAAGGTAGGACATACTTCAACCGAATTGAGCTCAGCTTCATTCTTCCAATGTTGCTCTTCATCAGTCGAGTTTCCCGCCAGTAACTTGCACAGACCTTGTCCTTTGATGATTGTAGCCGGTTTAAATTCCAAATCATACTCTTGCAGGGCTGTGACCCAGTTCCCTCTACTCTCTCCCAATTCCTTTTAAACGAAAAGGGATCTAACAGCTGGATGGGGAACTATGACTTTAGTTCTGTTCTTCAAAATGTAGGGCCTAAACTGCTTGACTGCTTTGAAGACCGCATAGGCATGCTTGTCCACCATGGGATAGTTCAGCTCGGCCCCCTGCAGACCAGTGCTCATAAACGAAATTGGGTATTCGTCCCCCAACTCCACCTTTTGTGTTAGTACAGCTGCGAGAAAGTCATCCGAGGCAAAGGTATACAAGATGAAATCTTTATCGAAATCTGGGCTCCTTAAGGAAGGAGCTTTAGCTACAGCTGCCTTGATATCTCTAAATGCGTCCTTCTCCAAATCTGTCCACTTGAATTGTATGCTTTGTTTAACCATCTGTTGTAATGGCTTAACAATTTGTGCAAAATCCGGAACAAATCTGCGGACAAAATTGATGGTGCCCATAAAAGACTGCATAGATTTTTTGTTGTGAGGCATTGGAATCTTATTAATAGCTTGGACTCTTTCTTGGTCGATTGACACTCCCCCTTTGGAGATGATATGACCCAAGAGCTTACCTTCGAGTACAGCAAACACGCTCTTCTTGGGGTTCAAGGAAATACCATACTTCCGGCAACGATCAAAGATGTGCCTCAGATGAACAACATGATCTTCCCTTTTCTTCGAAAAGACTATCACATCATCTAAGTAAACAACAACACATTGCCCACCCAATCCTCGGAAGGCAATATCCATCGCCCTTTGGAATGTAGCTCCTGCATTTATCAGACCAAATGGCATTCTTCTGTAGGCGAAAGTTCCCCACTTAGTCCTGAAGGTGGTCTTGAGACGATCTTCTTCGGCTACTAACACTTGATTATAGCCCGAGAAACCATCGAGGAGAGAAAACAATTCGGATCCCGACACCATTTGTAAGATTTGCTCCATTGAAGGTACGGGGTAGTTGTCTTTATCCGAGGCTCTGTTTAAATTTCTGAAGTCTACACACAGCCTAATCTCTCCCGACTTCTTCCTTACGGGAACCAAGTTTGCAACCCATTCTGAATGCCGAACCTTGAAGATTATCTTAGCGTCCAGGAGCTTCTTTAATTCCTTTTGGATCAGCGGTTCAAGAGTGGGATGCATCCTTCTTAACTGCTGCTGAAATGGCTTGACACCCGATTTCATTGGTATAACATGCTGGATGATGCGGACGTCATATGTTTTTAGATCTTCATAGGTCCATGCAAAAACATCTTTATACTGCTTAAACAATTTAATAAACCTGTCTCTTTCTCCTGGTGAACAACATTTGCCAAGGTTGACAAACTTTGGTTCTACCTCGGTACCCAAATTAACCAACTCATGTTGCATTGATGAGCTGTTAGTTTTGGTATTAGCTGGCCTTTTGAACTTATTTTGAAGATCGAACAGCATTTCGAGGGACCTTACCCCCTTTGGCATGAAATTTCCTTTCTCCTCATCCTTCTTCATCAAATCAGCATCGTGTTCTTCCTCATCTATTGCAGCTCCCTTAAAGCTATCTTCGTTTGTCAGGAAGCTGATAATTTGTTCATCACCATCGAAGACTCTGAAATTTGTGATGTTATTGGGAATGGAAGGCCTGAAAATCAATTCAATTGAGCATTTATTATTTGATGGCACCAATCTAGAAGCAGATGTTGCTAACAAATCAGCAGCAGAATTTTGCAATCTAGGAATTGATTTTATATTGAAAGCGTCAAAATGCATGATTAAATCCCATACCTCAGCCTGATAACCTTTCAAGTGAGGTGAGAGACAGTGAATGGTGTCCATTACCTGTCTTACAACTATCTCGGAGTCACCAAAGACCTTCAGGTACTTAACATTTAAGCCAATGGCCTTCTTTAAACCATGTACCAAAGCTTCATATTCAGCGGTGTTGTTAGTACAATCGAATTCTAGTCTACAAGACAAAAAATACTTGTTCCTTTTTGGATCCATTAGAACACAACCGGCTCCGGATCCTTCCAGAGTTTTAGAACCATCAAAGTATAATGTCCAAAAGGTATCTTTAGATTCAGCTAAGTTAGTTTCTTTGTGGTCTATGTTAGCAACTAAATTGACTATGTTACAATCAACATCATCAGTCCGAGAGAAATGAAGGAGATCGGACTGTTTATCTGATTCATGGCTAATGGTTTCAGATTGATAATTACCCGGATCCATTTCCAAGAAATAATTCCCCAGAACCGAAGATGAGAAGGTTACGGCTTCATTCTTTTCTTCTAGCTGAGTTACGTTTTGTTTCATATGAGGTTCCCTAAGAACTTTAATCTGATTCTGCCTGTTCTGATAAGGCAGCCATAGATGAGACCAATCAGTAGCAAAGTAGCCACTCAGCTTGGTGGACCAATCCCTACTCAAAATCATCCCATAAGCTTCAGGAATATCGACCACCATTATGTCAATGAATTGACAGACTCTAGGATCGGCTGACAGCCTAATTAGAACATCTTTCATTTCCCCAATAACCTTGACAGCAGTCCTGTCTAATTGGATAATTTGAGCTGGAGATGGTACGGGCTGCCCGTTAATTTTCCTACAAATTGACAGTGGCATAACGTTTGAAGAAGCTCCAGAGTCTACCAAACAGTTGTGGACATTGTGATTAAAAATTTCAAAAGTCAATAGGAAAGGCAATGTTTGAGATTTGGATTTCCCACCGATGCTGGCCTCATTAATTTCGGGATTGTCTTGCGAATCCGTTAATGTAGTGCTGGGTTTTGGTTGTAAAACATGCAGCAGTTTGTCTCGTTGATGGGGCAAGCTACACATGTCAAATATTGATACGTTTGCTTTGACCTTCTTGATATCTTCGATAATATCATACCCTATATCGGATTCGTTCCCAATTCGAGTTGGCTGATCTGTTTTGTTCATGGTGACCTTAGGTGGCTGAACTGTGTTGTCAGCGCTTGGCTGTTTGGCAGCTGTTTGGTTTACTTTGGGCTGAGGTGGGATGATTGGTATATGCCTCCTAGGCGGATCTTTCGAAATTTTAGGCTTATGGGGAAAGGTGACTGGGACAGGATCCGCAATTGGGCCCTTGCTGCGAGTGGCAACATTTATGGTAGAGGGAGAGCCATCTATGTGATCTTCTTCTACTAATTCGGTCATAGGTACCCAATCCCACAACACCATAGTAGTGTCCGGGGTTGGTTCCTCCAACTCAGGGCTCGACTCTTCTGGAGGATTATCCTGATCTGGGATCTGAGAATCTAACATTTGGTTCATGACTAAGCTCATGGAATTGATCCATTGCGGGCAGCTCTTTTCCGAATGTGGTTCTTGGTGAAAAGTGCAGAAATTTTCCATCCCTATCTCATTCAAGTTTAAAACAGGGGCAGCGTTCATTGGTGGATGAGTCTGTTCCCCGTCTTCCCTTCTTTTATAAAAAGGCTTGAAAGGCTTCCTAGATGTGCTAGCAGCCTTGTCTTTCTCGAGATCTACGATTTTGTTAGACAATTTCTGCATCATCTTGACCACATTTTCCATGTCCGTAGATGGCTCGTCTTTACTTCTAGTGAGCAGCAAAGGTTTTTTGCTAGCGGCTGGTTTTGGTTCCACATCTAAGGCATGTTTAGCAATGCTATCAGCCTCTTCTTCTACCTTTCTAGCTTCCTCAAAGTTCTCTATCAGGGTAGTTTTCTTGGACCTCTTCACGAACATTGCTATGGGTCCATCAAGAGCGGTCGTATAGTATTCAATTAGAGATTCCTCGGCTGGTTTATTAGCTTGACTAAAGTTATTCAACAGCGTAGTGAATCTTTGATTGAAATCTTGAACCTTTTCTTTCTTTTCCATCCTCATGGATAAGAGTTCTTTCATAAGTGTGGCCACAGTCTTTTGGTTTCCGTATTTCTTTAGAAAATATTTTTCGAATTCATCCCAACTAGAGATTGAGCTGGGTTGTAGGCTAAAGTACCATGATGATACTTTTGGCTCGAATGTATATGGAAACAACCTGCAGACCACGTCTTCATGTTGTACGTTCAAAAGGTTCAGAGCTAAGTAAAAACTCTTGAGGTGATCTTCCGCCGAGATGGCCTTCCCTGGATCGTACTTAGGCAAGACCTTTTCTGGGTTTTTAGGCAGATTATGGAATGGTCCAGCTAGGTTCAGCGCTCCCCTTGCTCTCCAAGCAGGTACAGCCATGTTTGGGTTTGGATGTGGAGACCCCGGAGGAGAATTGTAGGGTGAAACCTGTGGAGTACTTTTGGGAGTGGTAATTTCTTCAAGATTTTCTTGGTCTGTCTTGTTAAGGGTATCGGAAATTTCTTCCAAAGTCAGATTTACCAGTTCTTCAAAACTCTGAACGAGAATTGAATCACGGGTGTACTGTGGCTCCTTTCTAGGTGTAATTTTCTTGGGGAGGAAGTTGACAGCGTTTAAACCACCTAGCTGTCTAACGTAGGATCTGGTATGTCTTCTCAAATCCTCTATTTCTGTAAAAGGAACAGCGTACAAAGCTTCTTGAGGCTCAGGGTCAGAAATGAGGCGTTCTTGGTCCGTTAATCCAAGATCCGGGCTGTTTGAAATGCTTTCTTTAAGCGGGTTTTCAGTGTTATCTATGACCGCGGAAGATTTTCCTCTATCAGCCATGCACTTCAGGCCCTCCTTCTAGCACCAAAAACAGTTGATGCCTCGGATATCGTAGCATCAATCAGAAAGGGATTCTCCCCGAGAGATGGTCCCAATTAGACTATCTCCCGTTTGGTGTAGGGAATCCGTCCGGTTAGCGGTTCCGGCAACCGTGGGTTTGGACTTTGAATCCGATTCTACCGGTTATGGCCCGATCCACCTTTCTTTTGGGTTTTATGTGTTTTGAATGAAATGCAAGTGCCTAGTCTATGTTTGTTCTAAATGCAAAGCTGAAACAGATTTAAATCTAATAAAGAGTAAAGCAAACCTACCTATCCTCGCAGGAACGTAGTTAAAGTGTGAGAAATGAACTATGGGAGTTATCTTTCAAGAAAGAACAGGCAACCATTGGATCTTAAAGAGAAACACCACAGCAAAAGATCTCAGAAGGCAGCTTCCGATTATAAATGATACATTTCATTACTCACCAAAGAAAGAAGTAAACTTATCTAACCTATGTAGACGGAAATAAAGAAACAGAACTATGTTTACCAGAAACTGAAGTAAATCTAAAGATCCCTGCGAAGAGCAAATTTAAAGGGTGAACAACGAGCAGTAGGGATGATCTTGAAGAAAGAACAGTTAGCCATTTGATCTACAAGAGAATTCTACAGCAGAGATGAAGAAATCAGCAGATAGCTCCCGATTTAACATGAAACGCATTCATTGTTCACAAAGATAGAGAAAATCGTATGCACAGGGATAAGCAAAATCATTAATACACAGAAATAGTTCAGATGATAAGAATGATCTCACATTACAGAACAGCAGTCATTAGAATAGTCCAACATACAACCGTCCAACATCCCATGCAAAACGTCCATCCTCTGTGGCTTCTATTAGAAAATTCAATTTTACAGGCCCGATACAAGATTGCTCGTATTGGTTTCCAAAATTTCCTTACCTGCCAAAAGTCCTTTCTACTCTTTCCTAGCTTATATTTATATCTACACATTTGCCCTTTGGGCTGACACCTAGCATCCTCCACCTGTCATTTACAGGAATTTCCTCTCTAATCGACTACCAAAATGATTATTCTTTTACAAAATTGTTCTGACAGAAATAGGGAGAGCTGTCCCATGGCTTACGCCTTACATATTAAAAATGTACATAACAGAAAATTGGCTAATACTAAAGCTTTCCCTGCTGGGCACGCGTTTGGCTGAAGAGAGTGGTTCAACTGAATTCAGTTTGCCTCATTCCTGTGCGTGAGCTTCTGCTGGCAGAGGGTCGCCCAAGTTAATTGTCACTAATGCTGCCTAGGGAGAGGCCCTCGAATCCCCTGCTGATGCTGCTCCTAATTGGGAAGGGGGAATTGAACTGGCCAGACTTTCTGACATTGCTGGGGAAGAGGCTGCTGGGAGAGAGGTTGCCGGATCTACTGATGCTCCTGCTGCTGCTGCAACTTTCCTGTCCTCCTCTGCTATGTAGCTGTACCACACACCTGTGTCCCTTATGATTATGTTTGCTGCAGCAGGAAACAAGATTTTCTGAGAAGTCACATTCTTCCCGAGCTCTGTTTTAATGCTATGGACTTCTGCTTCAGCAGCTTGATGCGCTTCCTTCAGCAGATAGTTGTGAAGTGATGATGAACCAATATAATGTTGGAGATCATCCATGGCCAGGACATCAATCCTTTTCACATACTCCATCTGGACGCCTAGCTCTTCTTTTAGCTGAGACAACCGCTGCTCCTTTTCCGGGAAGTCTTCTAGGGTCTGAGGGAAACTCAATGTGCAGTTATCATGGACTCCTTTGAGCTTTTGGTATAGGTTGTTAATTCTATCTGTTGTTCTCTGCACACTGGTTATCAGCTTATTGGCACAGTTCCTACCAAACTCCAGCAAGGCTATATCTTCATTAAAATCGTCCACAGCCTTAAAAGGAAGATGCGGGGGGAAACCTCCTTTCCCTTCTGTCCATGCCATCTGACTTATGACATTTGCCTTGACACGGGTATTCTTAGCTTTGAGCCTGTGGGCCTCCGCATTAATTTCTTTTAATCTGACTATCATGGCCTTGAGTTTGCAAACCTCGTCAGTGATTAGATCCTGCATGTCATTTATTTGCTTCAGAATGCTGCAGGACAGCTCATGGAAGGGAGCCAAGTCCATCGTTTTGCTCTCAGCCTGCTCTAACCGCTCGGCTAATGTTTGCTTGTCTGCTTCTAGCTGAGAAGCCTTTTCTTCCACTCCATTCTTCTCCGCTTCTACAATCATCATTTGGAGTGTTAGCTGGTCCTTTTCCTCCTCCAGCTGGCTGTACCTGTTTGACATTTCCTTATGTTCAACGTACAAGCAATTATACTTGTTCACTGCCAGATCTCTTTGGGCTTGCTCATTAGCCACAGTTTGTTGTAGCGTGCGAGCTTTCTTCCTTGTCAATTCACTGTCTCTTACCATCACGCCTACATTGGCCAGGGATGCTTTTGATGTTGCTACAGCTGCGGTCGCCATGGCAAAGGGATCTTGGTCCGTATTCTGCATTATAGTGACCTCCCGGTGGGTAACGATGTCCTCATGAAAGGGACTTTTGATCCTCTCTTCTGATTTGAGGACCATTGCTTTTCTTTACTTGTCATAGACAAACTCATTCC
Organism: Larix kaempferi; assembly: GCA_027924585.1. NCBI lineage: Eukaryota > Viridiplantae > Streptophyta > Pinopsida > Pinales > Pinaceae > Larix > Larix kaempferi. Next base: position 9,443,476 of record BSBM01000767.1, on the reverse strand, counting down.
ATTTGGACACCGTACGCTTTCCTGATGGAGTGTACGGGACAATTGGTCGGTTTATGATGTCTATGTCTTCTTCTTCTAGTGGGGTCCGGACTTCCTGAGCAGGGTCTCCTTCTTTATTCTGGGCACCAGAGCCCCCTGCTTGAGAGGTGTCTATTTCCATGTCCTGCATACCGGATCCACCCGCCTCAGTATCTTCCCTTGTCTTCAATTCTTCTTCCGCCCTCTTTTCTTCCTGCTCAGCTTCAGCTTCTTTCTGCTTTTGGGCTTCCTCAGCCTCTTTCCGCAGTCTTTCATTTTCAGCTTCTTGCTGCTTTCTTGCTTCCTCGGCTTCCCGCTGTAACCTCGCCTCTTCTCTTAATCTGAGCTCTTCCTGAGCTCGGGCATCCTCAGCTTCTTTCTCCTTTTGCTGGCTGGTCTTCTGGGCCTTGGTTGAGCTAGAGCTTGCTCCAGTACCTTGGCGACAGATCCGTAACTCAGTCATGTTGCTGATGCCTCTGAATGCTTCTTCCTCGGCATCAGGGTAGTGGGAGTACTCGAAGTGGGCATAGATCTCCTTGCAATGCTCGGCCACTTTACCCTTTCGGTCGTTCCTGTGGAAGATAACCTCACCGAAGTGGAAGGCCTTCAACTCTTGAACAAATTCGTCGGCAGAGGCAACCCCTGAAAACTTGTAAGCACCTATGCAGAAAGGTAGGGGGGGAAAGGAGGCCTTATGTTGCTTGTGGAGCATTGCTCCAATCCCATCCAAGAAGAGTTGTCTTACTGCTTCTTTGAGCACCACATAGTCTGTGGCATACTGCGGCAAGATGTATGGGGGCTTGGTCCCTCCAAACATTCTTAGGTAGGTACCTTGCTCCGAAAAGTAAAAGTCCCCATAATCCTCAAGGACTTCCAAAGCATTTTCTGACAGGCAGTTTGGTTCTTCCTTGAACATTTTCTCGTATAGGGGCATGATGAACCCCTCACAGATGAGTTTGTAGCTGGGCTTGTAGTTCTGAGCCCACAACATCTTGAATGCAATATAGACCGGGGCGGTAGCCCTATCCCATGTGCAACCCAATTTGGGGAAGTCTATCTTGGCTAAGATACAATCTATCAGATATGAAGACATGAAGAATTCAGCCTTCTTCAAAGCTAGTCCTTCCCTTGCAGCTACTATCATTGAGGCCAGACTATCTGACAGGATAGTGGCCCAGTCAAACACAGTTCCCTGAAATGCCACATAGTGAATGATAGGGACCCACTGAATCTTGTATACTGTGCCATCGGGCATGCCGAAGATTCTGCACAGCATCAGGGCAATCAACCTAAAAGGAGCTCTTAGATTCTGTACGTCATACTCATCATTCCCCTTTTTTCTCAAGTGTTTGCCCGCTATTAGCAGCTTCTTGGCCATCTCGACGTTATTCATTTGGCCCAACCATTCGTCAGTCAGAGCTTGTTGGACGCGGGGAAATCTGTAGGCTGCCGCAATATACGCGGGTTGAAATGAGGCGATAGCCACTTTCCCGCTATCATTTATCACTCTCCCTTCAGCATCGGCATGTTGGAGTATCCATCCGATCACTTCAGCACAGGGGAACAGCTCAGGGCGGGTAGCGGCTCTAGTTATGCCTGAGGCTCTGATGTTAAGATAAATCGGTGCTTCCTCTAACAACATATCTGGGATTTCTTGGTCCCGGATCATTCTGTAGATGTCACCCCATCTGATTTCTGGAAGGACACCAGTGGTGCTCCTCGTGTCTTGGAGTGAAGCTTCAGTTTTGGGAGGGGCAGGTTTCTTTTCTGTCATCTTAGCTTTCTTTTTACTGGTTTTCGGCATCTTGACTTATCCCTGACAACATCCATATCAAAGTCATCATTTGAGCAACATACTGTGAGGTTTTAGCAGAGAGCAACATCGTTTTAATATCAATGAGATAAGTCAATGAAGCTGTATATTTAGGAAGCAAAATACTATTTCAACATAAGACACAAATTGAAACATTTGAATCTCTTAAAAGATGAGTCTGGAATGCTCCTGAGGGGATAGGCTATGTCGCGGACACATTTTGTTCTCGGCTCGATAGGCGAATTGCGGAAGCCATTGGTTTTCGGCTCGATAGGCGAATTGCGGAAGCCATTGGTTTTCGGCTCGATAGGCGAATTGCGGAAGCCGTTGGTTTTCGGTTCCGCCCTGGGGAGGAAGGTGTCTTTCGTCATTATTGCGGTTGGAAAGGCTAAAGGCGGGGAGACTCGGGTTGGAGGGACTTTGTGACGACAAGGGAGCTCCTTTCGCACTTTTGACTCGGTGAGGGCTTCGAATGCTATTGTCACGCACGGCACTCGCCGAGGTGCCCTATGAGAAGTCCTAATCCAAGCGGGGTGACGGCACCGGCGACGTATTGACGGTAAAGGTTAGGGTGGCCACGGTTTCAGCTCGCACGACTTGAATGCTCACAGAATTTTGAACAGGGCAATGGCGCCGGAGACAAGGTTTTGCCCGGGTAGAGGGCGTGTTGGGACTGAGGCTTACGGAAGGGCCCGGGGTTTTACGTCCTGAGTTTTCGGCCGGGGACATGAAAAGCCAATAGGGCTTCGACAAATTTTCCCAAAACGAGGGGCGCGGCCCAGGGTTTAAAATGGGACAAGATTAACCGCCCGCACCCACCATCACTGCTCGAAATAAAATGTTAATGTTTTAACCAATGCCTACGACGATTTTGTATGACGAAAACTCCATTCAAGTGTATCTGACGGGCAAAACATAGCCCTTGACGGGTGTTTTGCCCGTCAAAATCCCACTAAAACCCATTGTTTTCCCACAAAAGACAACCCAATAGCGAAATTCAAGGTTAAAATCCTACCTGGCACCGTGGGGATCGCTTGAACGAGGTGGCCGCGAGCGCGGATGAGCGAGGTGAGCTGGAGCGATTTGCACGGCGTTCCACGTCGTTTGCCAATCGAAAACAATGGTGCATTGGATCGAGCCCCCACCGTCAATTTATAAAAGACCGGCACGTGCGAGCATTTAGTTTGGTGGGTGGCGCGGTTTAAGTGCTAGTACGGCGGCGATCATGTCAAAATATCTCGATTTCCGTGCGACCGCCATCCGCGGGACCGCCTTGCAAGTCACACCCGCCGTTGCGGAAGGATGGAGGGGAAGTTTTCGCTGTTTCGGCCCGCGTAGCGGAAGGGAAACTCCAAACCTTCCGCCGTTTCGAGGGCTATTTTGCGGAGAGAAACTCGAAACCTTCCGCAAAAGAGACCCGCGTTGCGGACGTATAACGCCACGGCTTCCGCCGTTTCGGGAACTACTTGCGAAGGGCTTCCGCTAATCCAAAAAATTTTAAGTCTCGCGGGGTTTCGGGACGATATGGCGAATGCTCCCGGTATTTTCGGAAAGCTTTTGTGAATGGCTTCCGCCGTTTCGGGAGGAAAATCCGAAGGTTTCCGCAGGTTTTTTGAATATTCTAAGTCTCTTTTCAGAAAGTTTATGTGAACGGCTTCCGACGCTTCGGGCCACTTCGCTGAAATTTTCGCCGTTTCGGAAGGATTTCATCAAAACCTTCCGCGATTTTAACAAACCAATCCGACTTTTCGGGCGTCTTTCCCAAGTTCTTCCGCCATTTTGGAGGATCTTCCGCAAATTTTCAATGAAAGCTTCTAAGTTCTTTTCCGAGTTTCGGAAGGGTTTCACGAACCGTTCCCGCCGTTTCGGAATGAAAACTCCAATCTTCTCCGCGAACGGTCAAAACATGTTCTAAGTCTGTTTCGGGAGAGTTATGTAAAAGACTTCCGTCGTTTCGGAAGAACAACCGGAATCTTTCCGCGGCATAGTCTCCTCGAGCGAAGGAGTCCACCGTTTCGGGAGGGTTTTCCCAATCCCTTCCGTAGCTTTCCAATCGAAAAATTCTAAGTCTTTTTCGGGAGAATAAGGCGAATGAGTCCTGCCATTTCGGGAGGCATACCGGAACCTTTCCGCGGTTGCGGAAGGCTTGGGTGAAGGGCTCCGCCGTTTTAGGAGCAGAGTCGTTTCGGAAGGATTTCATCAACTGTTCCGCAGAAACAAACGATCGAAAAATTTCCAAGTTTTTTACTTCGGAAGGCTTAGACGGGCGGTTTATGAGATAGGCCTCGGTCATTTCGGAAGGCTAGCCCGAGATCTCCCGCGGTTTGTTCGGCGAGATTTTCTAAGTTCTTTTGCGGGCGTTTTAAGCGAGAGGGTTCCGCTACTACGAGGTTTTAGCAAATTGCTCCGTGATTTCGAGAAAAGAAAAAATTCATTTGAAAGCTCTTCTATTTGAGAGTTAAAAACTTCCGGCAGCATTGGGGTTTCTCATGGCGAGACTCTCTGGTTAAAAGCAAAGATAAAAGCTGGGACAAAAAACGTTTAAGGCAGCCTTTAAAAATTATAAAGGAGGGGCCCCATATGTGCAAAATTTTTTGGGGGGGGTGTTGCTGCAACAACATGTCCCTTCTCCAAATACTGTCTTTTTCCTTAAGGGAGATGGTGAAAGTGAAATAATTGTAGTTGAAGACACTTGTGCCTTCCTGTGTGCAACTCAAAGGTGAAATAGGTTGGGAGGACCGTTGAGTCGGCATTTGCCTCCACTTACACATTTGGTTGAAGACACTTGTGCCCTCCTATACGCAACTCGAAGTAGTGCAATACGTTGGCATCGATGAGTCCGACATATGCCTCCAGTTACATGTTTGGCAACACCATTTTATGTTAAATAACCATTCATAAATCACATACCTCCTCTAGTATGCATAAAGGTATATTTCCATCCTTAAAGTTGAAATACCGATAACGGTATGGATTTACTTTCAAACATGGCTCCATATTTTGAATTATTAGAGTAGAAATTTGTTACACCCAAAATCTACTCATCATAAGATTCAGTGTATACACCCCTGAAGATATCTTGACTAAGTGATCAACCAAAGAGGATTTGTACCCAATTGTGATAGGTTTTGAAGGGTCGTCACAGGCTGCACATGAGCAACATGCGACGTCGCACCTTGCCCTATTACAGGGTGCGACAAAGTCAGTTAGATGGCAAAAGTAGCTTCTTCGAGGTCCTTCTCAAAGCTTGATGACTTGGGACCCTATCCCTGACCTCTTGGAGGAGTTGGCACTCGGTTCCTAATACTTTGGAGAAATCCCTTAAGCCTCTCCTACCATCTCTCAACCTATCCTATCCATACCCTATCCACTTAGTCCTATATGAATGAAGCTCACTCCCATCCCAAAGGGAGGAAGTCTATGGTATCTACATGCTGGTGAAATCACCCTTGGAACATCTCCACTCACCTATTGGAGAACTCATACTTCCTTGGAAGGATATGGCAATTGGCTTTGTCGGAGAAGGGTTGTAGCGTTAAGCCTTGGTTGTAGTTCTATATCTCTATTATGTACTCCCCTCTTTTTACAGTAATGCAAATGCTTTCCACCAATATTGTTCATGTGTGTAATGATATTGAGTAGTTTACCTGCTTAACTGTTTACTTAGATCTCTTATTGTATAGATGTCTTTTACTTGTTTCTCTTGTTTCTTGTCTTAATAGGTCTTGCAGCTTGGATCTGACAATCGTGAGACGTGGAGCAGCATTCAGGAGAAAGGATTGCGAAGTGAAAGGTAAGACATCTAATACTCGATCCCTAAGTAGATCTAGGAAATGCATTAGTAGTCTATTCTATTTGTTCTAGACTCACTTTGAGCTAGGGAGATCCTGCTCGCGTCCGCTCAAGTGGATTGTCCGATAACAAATCTGGTGACCATACTGGGGAGTATAGAATTTGGTCAGTAGTTGTCAATTTGAGAGTCATTTTCAGTTGATTACTTGACACGAGCCTTTTTATTTTTGCATTTACTTCTTGAAGTTGATTTCACTGTTGGATCTTCATATTGAATAATCTAATCTGCTTCCTCTGAGTTTATACAACTCATTCCCAAACCATTCCATGGTTCATTGTTGAGAGATCCGATTCATTTTTGAATTTAGACTTCGCCTGTCGCACCTAGGTAGTGGGAACAGAGTGACACTGTGTCATTTTTGGTCTTTGTTCTTTACTTGTTAGTTACTCGTCGCATCCCTTGCATTGGTAAACTGCGACATCGTCGCACTTCCCGTGTAAGTAAACCGCGACATCGCACTGTGTACAAGCACAGAGTGCGCCGATTTGTCAAAATTTGGCATGCAGGCATCTCCTCTCCATTTGATAGTCTGGACTTTGGTTTGCTGTATGAACTCCCTCTATGCTGCAAGATCCGGCCAGGGATCCCACCTATGATTTGTGTTTTGAGTGTTTGGTTTTGTTTGGATTGATTTTGGGTTCCGTTTTGGACAATCTTGAAGATCAGTAGTGGTGGATACTCTTGTCTCCTCCACCTTCATCCGCTCACCCTTGCTTTCCCTTCCTTCCATCCCTGATCTGATCATTACATTATATCAACTTCCAGATCTCGTTTTTGTCATTGTTTGAGCTTTGCTTGCTTGGTTTGCTTGCTGCTGCTTGATTTTGAGTTAAGTGTGTCCTTCAGCTTGATCGAGTGCTTGTCTTTTCTTGAGTTTTCTGATTGTACTGAGTGCTGCAAGTAGTGTTTTCTTTTCAGTCATTTAGATCTGAAAGCTCAATTGCTATCAAGTTTATTCTTTGATGCATCCATTGAAAAGTTAAAAAGTGCTTCTTTCCCATCATTTCTTGAGCATTATTGAAGAAAATTGTTGTGCATTGGAACGTTTTCGTTTGTGTTTTGGAAAAATTGAATGAATGTATGATCTATTGTGTTTTTCTCGAATTATGAATCGCTCATTTTCTTGAAAGACTCAAAGTACGCTTCGATTTTTGCAAAAATAATTCCATGCTAAGGAAAGATAGATGCATTTTTAATTTTTGTTGCTTTTAGACCATTGAAAGTGAAATTGAAAAACTTGCATATTCCATCTTAGAATTCTCTCTTTTCATTGCCTAGTATCATTCTCATTTTGAAAAGGAAAAGAAAAAAAAATGTTGTGATTTGGATAGTAGTGTTGTGTTTTTGTGTTTCGTTGGAAGAAGGAAAAGAATACTTTCATAGTCAAGTTTTGTTTGAATTGGGATTGTGTTGCATTGTGTTGTTTTGGAAATCTTGATGGAAAGAAAAAGATTTCTCCTTCCCATAGCTAGAATTCATTGAAAGAAAAGGATATTTCATGCATGTAGCTAGGGCTTGCATTATGCTTCCTATTATGTACTCACCTCATGCATTCACCTAACCGTCCAAGATAAAATTAACGGTAGAGTTAGGTAAAAATTTTAGCAACTTGTGTGTAAGTTAGAGACATGTTCCGACGTCGTTAAGCGTGGCAGTTGTCATTATTTGCCAGCACTGTATCCTGGGGGTATTGTAGTCTTCCACGTACTTATCAGTATATCAAGCTCCTTCACGTACCCACCAAGCACCATAATCCGTACTTGGTGTATATCGAAGGGTGTATCACATATGCGGTAGTATATCAGAAGGTCTCTTGTCGAACGGTTGTGCATTAGACAGCACCACTACGGATTTGAGCTCCCACGTACCTTGCGTATATTGGGAGACACCACTAGGATTCCTAAAACCAACTGAGTTAACCATTTGGTCGTCTTGGAAAAGCAATACACTGAGAACAACACTCGGGGAGATTACCATGCACGTACTGTCCAGGTAATCGGGTATGCAGGAAAGGGTACGGTCCCAATCCTCCTTGTCGCGTCATATTGCTGGACCCTGCAGTATATCATGGTTTGCGATGCCTTGATAATCCCGTGAGGTTCCAGACTTTTCAATCCACTCTATCACATAAGTTTGCTTGTTGCCTTAGTTTGAGTAGGTTTTTCTGGACTGCTTTTCTTTTAGCATACCCTTAGGAGAAACGTTGTTTCAGCCATCCTGGCTGATTATCCTGACGCTTTGGTGGATTTTCCCTGGAGAAGATCCCGTAGGATCTTAAACTTATCACCCAAATATCCCCTTAATCCGGAGTTTATTTCGAGGGTAAGAATGGATTAGCGTAACACGGTCGTAGTTACTGAAGTGGAAAAATCCACTCTGAATGTTGGAGGACTTTTGTTCCCACAAACTCCTCCGGATTCACCTACCTCTCATCCCCCGCGGGATGAAGGAGCACAAATCCCCGCTTCACAAGACCTTTCTCCCGTCATCCCGGGAGAACCTAGATCATTGGAATGGATAAACCGACCCCAGGATGACCCTACAGCAGCTGTTGGTCCTTCAACATCTTATTGGACCTCTTCTACAGACCACCCAGTGGCTCATTTTTCCATCTCATCACCACCCAGTGGGACTACTCCGGACGACCCTTTAACCTACTTTCGTGGCCAATTAGCTCACTTTCGTTCTATGGCTGAAGAGTTTCGGCAGTTAAGTCTCCAACGAAGGATTAAAGACCCATCATTACCCCCTTACCGACCCATCCCAGATCATCCGATATCTTTTGGATCACCGGAACAATCTTCCCACCACGAGACCACTAATAAGACTGGTCAACCCTCACAAGAGTCCAGTCCTGCACCTCAAGTGAACCAACCGGTGGAAGGACAACAGTCCAAAACACCTGTAACTACCACAGTTACTTTACCAGTTCCTCCCCCACCTCAAAATTCAAGGGGAGGATATTCCATTCCCCTGGATTATCTTATTGGTAATATTATTACTACGGTAGCTAGTCAACAACTTACGTTGGTTCAACCTTTGAATAGTGGTCAACCTGTTGTGGCTGGGGGGCAACCCCCGTTTCCTAACCAGAACATAGGCAGTGGAATCCCCAACGGACCTTCCGTTGGACCTTCCCAACCCGCTAGACCATCCACCATGGGATTATCTCATGTTGGGGGGTCGTCCAATGTAACCCTACCCTCATGGAGTCAAGCGTATCCAGGTTCTACTAACCCTATGACGGACCAATATAATCCCAGAAATGCACCATATGTGATACCTTATCCCGAGAATCCATACACTCTATGGAGGCAACAACCTGTGTTGCAACACGGACCCCAACCGACTATCCCTCAGGTACCACCACCCCCGATCGGTCCTCCCCCACCTCCTGCTGGAGGTGGCGGGCCCCCACCTAACCTTGGTGGAGGCCCACCTCATTTTACCAACAATATCCCTCACCCTTCCGGCGGTGGTGGGAATGGTCCACCACCCCCTCCCGGCGGAGGCGGCAGGGGACCACCCTATCATGGTGGAGGAGGACACTTCCCTTCGGGTGGTGGAGGTGGTTCACCACCCCCTCCAGGTGGAGGTGGTGGAGGACCTAATTACTATGGTGGTGGTGGTGGTGGTAGAGACCCTCATCCTTCCGACAGCGGAGGTGGTGGGGGCCCCCATCCTTCTGGCGGTGGAGGTGGTCCACCACCCCCTCCAGGAAGAGGCGGTGGTGGGATGCCTTATTATGGTTATGGACCCCCACCTCCTCCCGGTGGTGGCAGAAGACCTCCACACCCTCTCGGTGGTGGAGGTGGACCCCCACCTTATTGGAATGGACCACCTTATGGTGGCGGACCCCCTTACGGCCCGGGCGGCACACCCCCTACAGCCAGTTTCCTCTTGGTACACCTTACGGTCATACCGGTCCTTACATGCCTTATCCGTATTATCAATACGTGCAGCCTAACCCGTAGCTGCCTTTCCTGGCTACTTTGGACCTGCCTGACCTATCCCATTTAACCAACGATCCTATTTACCATGGATCTAACTGGCCACCAATTCCGGTGAAACTTCCGTTTGATATCCCAAATTTGATGGTAAGCCGGGTGAAGACCCTAAAAACCACATGATGACATACCACTTATGGTGTTCATCTAATTCCTTAATGGACGATTCAATTCGTCTTAGATTTTTTCAAAGGACTCTCACCGGTTTGGCTGCCAAGTGGTACATTGAGTTGCCACACCACTCTTTTCCTGATTTTGGTTCTCTTGCCATGAACTTTTTGACACATTTCCAGCTACCCATACGGTATGAAACTGGTATCAAGCTTTTAACCTCGCTCTGTTAAAATACCGCCACTCATATTTCGAATCATATCCACGAGTGGCGAAGGAGACGACGTCTCATTAAAGCTCCTATTCCAGATCAACTCCTAGCAGACTGGTTCACAAAATGCCTCATCCTTACCATAGCAAGAGATGTTGTCATGTGAGGTGTTGTCACCGAAGAACAAGCCATCGCAAGTGCCCATGTACTAGACTTAGTCTACACTCAATTTGGCACTTTGTTTGATATTCTGCCTAACGCACCCCATGACGTTAATGACCCTGCGAAACGACATAAGGGACTCCAAACTGATGGAATCATTGGATCCCTTAACACCCAGCCTGCTTCTAGTACTATTGGATCATCCAACCTCCACGATTCTTCCCCATTACCGACTCAGGCTGGCCACAGCACCACCAAATCCACCACTCCTGCTCTAACTAAAGAGGTGAATTCTGTCCAATCAGCTTCATCTAAGAAGTCTGGCGGTAAAAAGAAGAACAAGGGGAAACCCAAAAAGTCTTCCGCCCAGCAGGAACAAAAGAACACTCCTGACGATACCAAGCAGAAACAGAAACTAAAGTATCCTTGTTTACTGTGTGGAGATGACCACTTCTCCAAAGAATGTCCCCATAGAGAGGAAGTACAAAAGTTTCTTAGGGGTAAACCAACTCCCGCAGTCCTCAATGATCTATTTCCTACTCAGAATCAGCAGATGATTGTTCAACCCCCCCAGCCCAAGGGGAACCATCCAATACCGCGCATGTTCTCATGGTGCGTATTGAGACGATCAATTTGAACACTCACTCGCGATCTTACGAATCGGTCCCTTCGAAGGAATCCACTGGAAGTAATGTTGAAAAAGATTTCGACTCCTTAACTAATGTCACTGTACCATCAACTTCTCTCACCATTGAGAAGCCATCCCTAGACTCAATATTGCGACCGCCCAAGAGTACGATTCGAAAAGTTGTTTTCAATCCCAACGCTCGGGCGGCACAAAATTACAATATCGTAGAAGACTTGGCACAAGCTCCTTGCACCATGTCTACCCTAGAAGTTTTGCAGAATTTTCCTAATCAACGCAAAACTCTCCTTGCAGCCATCGATGCAGTTGACCCCGATTCCTCGAATACCATCATGTTCTGACTTGACCATTTCAAGCAGAGGCTCTCCCACCAGCTCGCATTCCAAGTTTTTGTGAACATTGCTGGGAAGATTGTTCATTGTACCCTTTTAGACAAAGGAGCCTCCACTTTTGTCATGTTGATCACCTGTTGGAGAGCCATTGGCTCCCCCGAATTGAATCGTTCTCCCACCACATTGAAAGCATTCGACGGGCGTGGCTTTCGACCTCATGGGATCGTACAAGCTCTTGTAGTTGAGTTGGGCAGAAAGACCATAACCGTTAACGTGGAAGTGGTCTTGACCCCAATAGATTATAATCTATTGCTTGGTCGCAATTGGTTTTACGCCATGTAGGCGGTAGCCTCTTCAGCCTTCCGCATAGTACAATTCCCCCACCAAGGATGAATTGTTACTATTGACCAATTAGATTTTTGCGCACCAAACGTGACTACTCATCCTGGTGACCATGTTCCTTCCATTAGACAAATGTCAAAACAGTATGAGAGTATAGGGGTTGGCCTTTTGAAAGATTCATCTCTCATGGGCGTTTTTCCGGTGACGGACCCCCCTAATCATGTCGCTACAGTGAACATGATCTCCACAAACATTTTATCTCACTCTACCGATACTTGGCTTGTACCGGATGAAGCCACAACACACCTGCTTGGAGATATAATGCCTCTTTCACCCGCTGAACATATCTATGAGGCTATCCAATCAGCACCGGAGGACCATTTAACCATGGCCTCTCCATCCTATTCACTACGACGGACATCATCTCTACCTGATCTCTTACTTTAGACTTTTCATTCAGACGAGTCCATCATGGAAGTTATGAATGTTGACGACAGTCTGTGGGATGATCTTCACCATAGGTCATCTTTTCTTCCTCCTTTGGAGTACATAGAGGACAAAATCCACACCCTCTTTTCACCAGACATCTACCCGTTCCCTCATTCCCCCATCCTTACATGTCTTACAGACACGGAGGGAAACTTGGCCAACATTGAGCCAACCACCCCTGTAGACATCTCGGTGAAACCTGGTATAGTGGAACACATTCGCATAGGCCAGAAGTGTTCCCCTGAAGAAATAGCTGCTGGCACGGCCTTATTCAAGCAATTTCGAGACGTATTTGCTTGGTCCTATGAGGAGATGCTTGGGATAGACCCCGCGATTGTTTCTCATGAAATAAATACCTATACTGAAGTCAAACCTGTACGCCAAAAGTTGCGACCGGTACACCCCCGGAAGACGACAACAATCAAGGCTGAGATTGAAAATATCTTAAAGGCTGGTTTTATTTATCTTGTCCCATTGACGGATTGGGTCTCAAACATTGTCCCTGTGAACAAAAAGCAGGGTACCATTCGCGTCTGTGTCGATTATCGGGACCTTAACCGGGCTTGTCTGAAAGACAGCTACCCGACCCCCTTCATCGACCAGATTATCGACAATTGTGCCGAAAGTGTCATCTTCCCATTTATGGATGGCTTTTTCTGGTTACAACCAGATTGAGATCAACCCCGCCGACCAACACAAGACGGCTTTCATCTGCCCGTGGGGAACGTTTGCATACTGCCAACTCCCATTTGGCCTTAAAAATGCTGGCGCCACGTTTCAATGGGCTATGTAATATGCCTTCCATGACATTAAGAACTTTGTGGAACCTTACCTGGACGATCTCCCTGCTCACTCAAAGCAGCGCGAGTTCCACATTGATCATCTAATGGCCATTTTCCTCAGATGCAGATGGTACAATATCCGTCTGAATCCTCATAAGTGTATCTTTTGCGTTGAGTCTGGATGCCTATTAGGATTTATCGTTTCGAAGGATGGGATCCGCATTGATCCCTTAAAGGTGGAGGCCAACATCAACCTGCCACCTCCGAATGATGTGATGGAACTTCAAAGTCTCCAAGGGAAGGCGAATTATTTAAGACGTTTTGTTTGAAATTTTGCAGAGAAGACTCAGGGGTATATGAGACTGCTCAAGAAGGACTTCCCATTCATTTGGGACGACCAATTAAATCAAAAGTCCTTCGACAGTATCAAACATGCCATCACGCATGCCCCCGTGCTCCAACCGCCCAATTATTATCGAGATTATATCTTATATCTCGCCGCTTCTGCTACCACTATCGCCATGGTTTTGGTACAGGAGGATCAAAACGCCCAGGAACATGTAATATACTATACAAGTAAGGGTCTCACCGAAATTCAAACTAGATATTCACATGTCGAAAAACTCGCATTCGCGGCGGTCATCGCCGTCCAAAAGTTTCGGCACTATATCTTGCTCCGCACCACCACCATCATCGCAGACTCGAACCCCATGTACCACGTCCTGACACGTCAGGTGCTTGGGGGCAAGTATTCACGCTAGATCGTGATACTGCAAGAATTTGATCTTCTCTTTGAGAAAGCCAAGTCAAAAAAGTCTTTGGTGTTTGCCGAGCTGATTTGTGACCTTCCCCGTCCTGATGCAGAAATTGAGCACAATGACTCTTTTCCGGATGAATCATTGTTTCTCATTAGTACGACTGATCCATGGTATGGAGATATCTCATTATATCTTCAAACCCAACGCTTCAACCTTCAACTGTCTTGCGACGACCGTCGTAATATATGTCACCATGCGAAGTATTATTTAATCATCAATGATACTTTGTATCGTCGTGGCATCGATTCAATTCTTCGACGTTGTCTCACTCACGATGAGGCTGAACGCGTTCTCAATGACTATCACGCTGGGGCATGTGGCGGTCACCCCTCTCGGATGGCTACAGCCCAGAATATTTTGCGCGCAGGATATTTTTGGCCTACTATCTTCAAAGATTGTATTGAGGCCGTAAAAAAATGTTCTCCTTGCCAACACTTCCATATGAAGAAGCGCACCCATCCCGCCCCATTACACCTAGTTATTGCCGTGGGACCCTTCGCAAAATGGGGCATCGAATTTATGCATTGTAATCCTACCTCGGCCGGGGGGCATAGTTACATCATTGTAGCTGTGGATTACTTTACAAAGTGGGCCGAAACTATGCCTACATACCAGAACGATGGCAAAATCGCCGCATTCTTCATGTTCAATCATGTAATAGCGCGGTTCGGAGTTCCTCAGGTGATTATTACCGATCATGGTTCCCCTTTTCAGAACCATATGGTTGAAGAACTGAGCGATAGGTTGGGTTTTTGCCATGAAAAATCAACACCCTACTACCCGTATTCCAATGGACAAGTCGAGGCCATTGACAAAGTCTTGAAAACCATGGTCCAAAGGATGGTAGGTACATAGAAATCCAATTGGCATAACATGCTATTTTCAATGTTATGGGCCTACAGAACCTTCGTTAAAACCTCCATAGGTTACACTCCTTTCCAACTAGTCTATGGATTGGAGGCTGTCCTACCTATAGAGTGTGAAATTTTGTCTCTACAACTCGCTGTCGAACTTCTTCCTAATACTACTGCCGAAGAAGAACGTCTCCTGTACTTAGCAAAACTTGACGAGTCCCACGGAGATGTCACTCTTGCTCATGAAGCACACAAGAAACACATCAAAGCCCAATACGACAAGTCAGTTGAACCTCGTATCTTTAATGAGGGTGACCTGGTCCTCACTTATGACCAGAAGCACGACAAACTAGGAGCAGGGAAGTTCGAATACATGTGGCATGGACCTTACAATGTCAAACGTGTTTTGGAGAAGGGAGCTTACGAGCTGGAAGACTATGACGGAATCTCTTTGGGTGAACCCTGCAATGGGATTTACCTAAAGAGATACTATGCCTAAACTTGTCACACTTAGACTTTCTTGTATATACTGTACATGGCGTGTTTTTTGTGTTTTTGTGTGTTGTGACGCCTTTATTTGTGAGTGTCTTTAGATCTTGTTTCCGCTCCTTATACCATGTTCTGTCTGTGTGTACAGATGGAAATGTGCTGTGGATTCGCAGACGGCGCCAGCCGGCATACCCGTAACCTTGCTTCGGCAGCCTGGGTACTATATTCCCCAACAGGTGAGCTCATCAGCTCAGGAGGAAGTTGCCTAGGGTTTGCGACCAACAATGCCGCAGAGTATCAGACAGTAATTGAAACCCTAGCTAACGCCATTTCCTTGGGTATGAACCACATTGTCATCCACATGGATTCTCAATTAGTGGTTTCCCATCTTAATCGGGTTTACGCCATCCGTGATCCCACCTTACTCCGTCTCTTCAGACGAGTACATCTCCTGGAAAGGTCATTTGAATCTGTTCAGTACCTACACATTCCACGAGAGTTAAACATAGTCGCTGACTCGATGGCCAACTTCATTTTGGATTGGTACATCACACACACATAATATTCATAATATGTAAAAGCATTCACAACATGTAAATAATGCAAGGTATAAAAGCAAACATGTAAACAAGATCACATCACTCATCATTTTAAAACACATAATGTATAAATTGTCGAGAATGTCTGTATATATATATCACTCAAAAGTAGTTCTGGTACAAAATTTGAAGCATGATGGCTTCCAGTGAGTCTCTACAAAATCTAAAGCATAGTAGCTTTCAGTAGTACAAAATTTGAGGCCTCTAAGCTCTCAGTACAAGTATAATAGTGACATCAAGCCTGACGCCTGACTCGTACACCACCCCTAGCACGGACAGCCCGCTGTCACTGAGTAAGGAAGTAATCCACAGTCCTCGCTACCTTGCGGAGTAGGGCATTGAAGCGTATGGACGCTCCAACCCCAAACCTCTGCATAGGTCTCGATAGGTCATCTATCTCTAGCTTAGGAACCTCTATTGTCAACTGGGACAAGTTCCTGTATACCTCCTCCATCTCCTCGATGGCAGCATGAGCACCTGGGGGCACAACTGCTTCCCCACCTCTATCTCTCCTCGCCATAAGGGAAATTCCTACTGGTTGTATGGGCCCCACATCTGCACACACATGTTATATACTTGTGAGCATTGCATCAAAAAAATGATAAATATGCAAAACTAAAAGTACAAGGGTTTTTATTCTCACCTATGTCACCCCATGTTGCACCCTCGGGCAACACTACGTCAAGATCCTCTCTGAAATCCATACCGCCATACGGGAAGTCCTCAACCATGAATAACTGGCCTTCTAGCCAGCTGAAGAACTCAGGACCAAAGCTGATGATAGGTCCTCCACCATGATGGGTCATCACCTCAGCCCATCTGAGCATGTGGGGATCTCTAGGCTCCCTGTCATCTAGTACTAGTTGTGGACGCAAGAGAGGGATCCGCTCTAAGAGGAACGATACCGCGATCGATCCATAACCAAACTGCTTGAGCTCTCCCCGCTGACACTTGGTCAGCTGAGCTCGGAGGTTTGTGAGGAGACCCTTGCACCAGTTGAAAACCATGGGGGACATGCAGTCCTCCGCATAAAGCATCTGAGTCCGAGTATCCGTATGTGGGGCTTGGCTTCCTGCCACTCTAGTAATAGTAAACAGTATGGTACGTAGTGGGCGGATCACCACATCCCTAATAAGAATCTTCCCACTGGAAGATCGAGCAAGAGCGGTACAATGTTGTGACACCATGTCATCGACTGTGCGGTCACTGGCCCGTGTTCTAGTAAGAAATACAGGGTCCCCTCTTCGGGACAGACCTGTGAGAAAATAGATGTCCTCAACATCTATTGTGAGGATGTGCTCACCAATCACGAAATGTTGTTGGGCCGCATCCCAACTCTGGATCATGTGTGATAGCAACAGGATTTGGGATCTCATCCCCTGAATCTCAAAGAACTTGAGCAAACCGAAGTTCCTCAAGGCATCCACGCATTGTGGATCATTGGCAGCTTGTACGTCTTCTACTTCGTGTTCTCTTTCCCGCCACTCTAAAACCATGTTGGCTTGCTAGCAACCTGCCAAAAGGGACATTTAAACACTGTTAGATCCTACTTCAACCACAGCAAGTTCTTTTTTTGAGTTTATTTTGATGTTTGCAAAATGCATCTCCGCCGTCACACTGTACTTTTGCATACAGTGCGATGTCGTCGCACTTCACTCATTCGGGACTTGCGCCGAGTTGGTCTCGTCGTAGTCCTTGAAAGGGCCAACTGCGACGAGCCGAGAACGTAATAGCCCTCCATGAATTCATAAAAAAACCCAAAAATTGAACCTAAAAACAAAATCTAATCCACTGGAAAGTTGCTGGATGAAGTTTAGGCTTACCTGCTCTTGACAGTGTGTGAAATGGTGGATTGTAGCTCCCGGAATCGACAAAGGGAGTTTTGGCTCCAAATTGGTACTTCTCCTCCCGAATTGGCAAATAAAACAATGAAAACTATTTTTGGTCCATTTTTCTATTTATGAATAGAATGGAATATTCCTTTTCAAATATTTTGATGCTCTTGGGCCATTTATCATAGTTTTTGACCATTTTTGTCGTATTTGAGGCTATTTGACACATTTTCTAGTGTGCAGGAGTTGTAAGTAGTCTTTTGTGTCATTTCTCGTATCACAACGGTCATCACAGGTATGAACACTCCCTTGAACGTTTTGTCTTTATTTTTGCAACAGTTAGTTTTTAATTATTGTGTGATGATGAGTTTACTCTTTGTTTGTTCTCGTACTCGTGAAACTATGAGAACAAGTACCAAGTTATGATTTATCACTTTTCCGAGCTCGTTAAACTCCCACGGAAAAGGACACCCCCTGAAGTCTACCGTTAAGCTCTTTTCAGGCTCTCAAAAAATGAAAAGATTGCCAAGTGAACTTGTCACGTTCACGCTTGTTAAAGTATTTGAATGGTCGTTTTCCTGGTGATAGTTTACCCCTTTTGCGGACCAGGAGGCACTAATTATGAAAAAGGTATACTCCAGCCAATCATGACTGGCAGAGTCCTCTCCCGCGTTGTTTTACCCTTTTTCGGGTGATGAGGCTAACTTTACGAAAAAGGACCGTTGGAGTTTTCTTTAGTTCTTTTCAGACTCTCTAAACATGAAATGACAACCAAGTTTACCTTCTATGGACTCGTTAAAATTTTCACATTGAAGGGAGCGTCATGGGACGAACCCCTCCTATCCCAGGTTCGAAAAATGTTTGAGATTGGACTCATCTATGAGATGAGCTATACCGAGCATCTGGTTACCCTCATCAAGCTCGTAAAAAACACATGAGGCACTCATCATTCATGATGGGGAAAAAGGAAAGCGTTTGTGTTACATACCTTGTTAGTGGCAGGATGTAATTATTCTTGAACATGGCTCTAATCTGCATTTGCATACAACACTTGGATCATCTGTTTGTCCTCGAGTTCCACTTATTTCCTGAGTCTTGTTACTCCTTTGAGTTATTCAAAGAAAAGCTTCCATCATCAATCGCTTTAAGAATTTGTGTCGCACTCGTCGTGTCAATACTGCCAAGTCATGCCATGCCCATGTTCAAGAATATGTCTATCATTTATCATCTGTAGTCAGTACACCCACCATTACGTCGGTCTACTTTGAGTCAGTCTTGCATGTTACTGTACCATCCGATCTACTCTATACATTTTTGTTGTGTTTCGTGTCGATTGATGGGGGATTCATCATGGCCCTCCTTCGACGGATTCATCCTTGTCGACTTCAACACATCGTCCAAGGATTGAATCTAGAAACCAATCAAGTACCTTGGCCCTGCATGCCTCAATGGCAGGTGACCTCGCTTTCATCATGAGTTTACATCATTGACTCTTGATTGAAAGATTTCATCTTGCGTTCGACTTCAACTCATTTATTCACGCTTGATGATATGTACTGTGATACCTTGGGAATCATTAACATCAATGGTGATCTCCCTTGCACTTGTTAACGGTTTACATCAATGGCCGGTAATCAAGTGGTTTCTACCATGTTCGACACCAAGACATTTGTAATTACATGGATAGATTCGTATCATAGCGGGTTCAGCTTGAAGACCCTGGGGAGTCATGTTTTACCCAGGTTGCGATGGAGTTTGTATTGAGTTATATCACACGGATCCACATTTGTATTGGTCGTGGCTGTGTTATCATCTCATCATGGATCTACGCTTGTGTCTAGTAGCCATGATTGTGTTCAGTCGGTCATTACTACCATGGATCTGCACTGTATTGGTCAGCAACCATGTTGTACTTTATATGAGATTGTCAGTTCAGAGTCAGTTGTACTGCAGCAGTGTCCTTTGTCCGACAAGTCTATTGCCATTACTTCTATCAAAGCACTTCACCTGTCTATCTTCAACAACTTCATGCTTTGGGGGGCATTCTGTTACAACCAAAATCTACTCATCATAAGATTCAGTGTATACACCCCTGAAGATATCTTGACTAAGTGATCAACCAGAGAGGATTTGTACCCAATTGTGCTAGGTTTTGAAGGGTCGTCGTAGGCTACACATGAGCAACATGCGACGTCGCACCTTGCCCTATTACAGGGTGCGACGAAGTCAGTTAGATGGAAAAAATAGCTTCTTCGAGGTCCTTCTCGAATTTTGCTGACTTGGGACCCTATCCCTGACCTCTTGGAGGAGCTGGCACTCGGTTCCTAATACTTTGGAGAGATCCCTTAAGCCTCTCCTACCATCTCTCAACCTATCCATACCCTATCCACTTAGTCCTATATGAATGAAGCTCACTCCCATCCCAAAGGGAGGAAGTCTATGGTATCTACATGTTGGTGAAATCACCCTTGGAACATCTCCACTCACCTATTGGAGAACTCATACTTCCTTGGAAGGATATGGCAATTGGCTTTGTCGGAGAAGGGCTGCAGCGTTAAGCCTTGGTTGTAGTTCTAAATCTCTATTATGTACTCCCCTCTTTTTACAGTAATGCAAATGCTTTCCACCAATATTGTTCATGTGTGTAATGATATTGAGTAGTTTACCTGCTTAACTGTTTACTTAGATCTCTTATACTTGTTTCTCTTGTTTCTTGTCTTAACAGGTCTTGCAGCTTGGAACTGACGACCGTGAGATGTGGAGCAGTATTCAGGAGAAAGGATTACGAAGTGAAAGGTAAGACATCTAATACTCGATCCTTAAGTAGATCTAGGAAATGCATTAGTAGTCTGTTCTATTTTTTCTAGACTCACTTTGAGCTAGGGAGATCCCGCTCGCGTTCGCTCGAGTGGATTGTCTGATAACAAAATTCATGCCCAATATTTTTGAGACAGCCATAGCCAAAATAGGATCCTCAAAATTTCCGGGCGTTTCTCAATGGGAAGGTTAATGGTAGTGCATGTCTTCCATTTAGTGACTCTTTGACATAATGTGTATTGGATACAGATGGTATATGGATATATATACTATCATTTTCATAAAACTTTAGTGATATTTTAATCATGATCATACAAGAAGAACTTGGTATGGTTTATATGTCTTGACCTTCACGCTAATACGCATTAAAAGCTACGGTAATTAGTTGGATAATGTCTTGTAATGGGTATTACTGTCTTACTGTAATTAGATTTTTAATAAAATTGAGAAATACCTCGTAAATTTGATAAAATAAACCAATTATGATCATATACAGGCACATCAACCTCCTCCGAAGAAATTGTTTGACTCACGGGAAGTTGTACTAGGATATTGAATAATTTCTATGCTATATATAAATATTTGATTACTCGGAGTCTAATATTATCATAGGGTTTCATGTAGTGATTGGCTTAATGGCCCAATCACCGAATGCTTTGAAGGTGCAAGGTATTTAAGATGGAGGATAGTACAATATATTAGGTTGTTATATTATATTGAAATGAATCTTACTCTACACTTTACTATATTATATGAAATGCATGAAAGATTAATTAAATAAACAATAATAAATTGAATATTAAATATAAAAGTAAAAATAAATAAAACATATAAATTCATTATTAAATTATAATAAATGAAATATATAAATTCATTTTTAAATTTTTTTTTAGTGAACATACTTAAAAAATAAATGAATTAATATAAATATGATTTTATTTTATTAATATATATAGCAAAGACCATTCATATAAATTGGTGTAAGTTTGGTTAACTTTGAACACCTACTTAGTTAGTTAGGTGACCTTTCAAGATTGCAAAGACATTATTAGTGTGGACTAATGATGTCATGCTAGAGTGGTTGTGCAATCACGAGAGTTGTCACCATGTAGATTGAGTGTTGTAAATTAGGCATTGGTCACAAGAAAGCAAGTGTATGGGCTCGGGCTCTTGTCACAAGTGAGGGGTCAAGTGTGACAAGATTTTAATATATTGGATGTACATTGTTTTGAGTGTGTTGATAGTTGAGAAGGGCTTGACACATACCAAAAGCAAGTTAAAGCAAAAATTTGTACTTTCATCCCCATCCTCCATCACCAAGTAGCAATGATCCCCATTACACTAGAGGCAGATGTGCAAGTCCCTATTGCAAATGAGGTTAGCGTCCGAAGATATATATATTGTTCATCTCGAGTGAATGAAATGTAAACTCATGGAATAATATATATATATATATATATATATATATATTAATTAATATTAACTATTTAAATTATCTATTGTGATCTTCGAGTGGTAAGTGATTTATGGTAAACATTTTGTATGGGTATGGCAAGTATTGGAAAAAGTCTTCCATCAATGGGGCATTGTTTTTGTATTCTTTGATTATCCTATGAATAACAAGTGTAGTTTTTTCTTGGTGAAAAGAAGGGCACTGTCTTAAGTCTACAATATTAGGGAAATTAATTACTTGGTTCCAAATGGGGAAAATGGGTATCCACTCTGAAATTCAGATGCCGAAATCGAGAGAGAAGATACATCTGGGTTCCTACAAAACCACCGAGTAGGGATCAATGCCTAATTTAACTTCCACAATTTTGTGCTCGCCATTTCGTCTGTGGCTTCTCTTTCCCATTAGCAAATCCAGATTGTGGACGCCAAATATGCTTTGAACAAAGTCCCTTCCGCTTTGCCCTCTCTCCGTGATAATATCGAAGATAATAGTAAAGAGGAGCCCTTGCACTCTTCTTTGGTTTCTGAAATGGAGTTGTCGAGCGACGACCAACAGATATCAAAGGACTTGGTGTTTTGTAGTAAACAACTATTATAATACGCTAGCAAATTTTACCTATGATGTTTATATGTTAATATAAACAACGATTATAAATATGTTAGTGAATTTTGGATTGATCTATTATCAATAGTGGAGCTCTCCAAGCTTTTTAGTTTGTGCATGGTGACTAGCAGGATAGTCTGGGTGTAGTGTTTAGTTTCAGTTTGGTTTCTGGTGCTTTGGAAGCTGGGGACACAACATGAATCATCATTATGTACATTTATGAATAAAAAATATCGCCCAACACGTACTAACCCTTGTCTGAAAAACCATAATCTGAGCATACTTCAAACATGGTGAGCAAATGTGCATCACCAAATATGTTGTCTTGAAATACACATCCAAATATGCTTACAAAATAGAGGGAAAATCAAACACCTACCATCATATGGTGACTAGAATCACAGCTACATCATTTCCACGTGACTCAACCTCATATTCCTATCATCGTTCGAACTCATAAACAATTGTTGACCGAGACATCACTACTCAAGAAACTTGACATATGTTGCAAAAATCACCCCTTGTCTACATACACACAACTTTCTCTCATTTTACAACATATTCAAGTTCTTCTCGACATTTCATTTCCCCTGCTTTAAAGTATGCTAATCTAAACTTTAACTTACACCCATGGATTCCACCATACCACACTTCTGAAATTCCTCTAACCGCCTAAAGATAAAACTTAGAAATCAACAAATCGATAAAACCAAAATTTAGAAGTGCATTCGAAACTCACCCCCACTAGCTGTGGTAGACTCTTGCAGACCGACCGTTGGGCCGCATCCTAATCGATAACAATGTAGCGATGGTTGCGACTCGCGAAGGATAAAGAATAGGTGTGAAAAATGTGATTATAGGTCAAGGCGTTGTCATCTGCCACGTATGAGGCATCACAGGTATATGCCCTTCTCCCTTCAATGTTTTCTGTGGAATCAACTATGTCAAATTTCATGATTCGGCAGTGGGCAGGACCTGCCACATAAGCAACGAGGGAAAGACGCCGCCTTATGTGACACCTGTTTGCCATGCACATCCTTTGGATAGAAACGCAAACGGATAAGTGTGCGGATGGCTTCGAACATCTAATTAGTTTCGTATATATTGATTTTTATCTGGATGCATAATAAGGGCATTGCTCCATTGACGGCTCAAGAAAACATAACCTCTCGTTTCTTCAATTCAGTCGGTTTCTGCGATAAGGTGAAACCCACTTAGGGATTGTACAAATCATCTCACCCGCTTTGTCAATTGAATCGGTCTCTGTTCCCATAGCCACTCCTAGTTTGGGAATTGCTTGAATTCGTCAGGAAAGACCCTTTCAGTTCTCTTGTGAGTTTGATCGAATTTCTGAGATTCAGTTCTCTATTCAATTAGTTGCTTCAAAATATTCACGCCCATCTAGCAAATAATGCCATTTCATCAATACCCGTATCTTCAGTTCAATCAGCTTCCAGTGAGACTGAGATTGTGAACTGGGTTAATCCATCAGACTCATTTTTTCAAATCAATCATCTCTCGGACCCATTTTGGGGATTAAGTGAATTCTTCCGACGCTCAATTCAATCTGTAAAGAGCCCTTTTTAAGGATTAGGAGAATTCTTCAGACCTTCAATTCAATCAGAAAAAATCCCATCTGGTATAAAAATGGCCACCTCTAATTCCAGGGGTATTCGGATCAGCATCCACACTACCTCTTCAAAGCAAGATAATCCTATTAAATCTTCCACTCAATTTGGGCATTTAGTCAATGATCCAGAGAAGGAACAGGAGCAAATTGGTCAAGGAAAACTCTATGCACCACCATACAAGGAGTTGGGTGATGGAACCAGAAAATCACAATTCTCCGCCCCAGATGGTCCTGACAGAAGCACAAATGGGAAGCAGAATGCTATCTCACCTGGCAAACTGTATTCTCCGGAGCTTTCAGTTCATGTCGACGCTCAAAACAAAAATGAAAATGAAAATGAAGAGGAGGAAAATGGCAGTGAACAGGGGAAATTGTACTCTCCTGATCATGCCCTTCATTTGCAATCGAATGGAAAAGGTTCGGAGAATAGAACAGAGCACACACAGCTGTGGAATAAGGGGAAAGGCGTGCTGGAGGCTTCAAGGGGAGTTGCTGCAGATATACGGAGGAGTTTGTCCCACATGAAAGACAGAATCGTGGATAAACTGGCGGCTGTTCCTGTTCCAGCAGAAGCTCTGGACAATGCACGGCAGTCATTGGAATCAATTATTAAGGATGTAACTCAGGCCGCCCAGGGATTGACCAAGGAAGCTGCGCACAGAATTAAGATCCGGCTTTCTGAAATTTTGCCATTTCTTTCTCCCAATCAGACTGGAAAGGTAATTATTCTTTATGCCAGTGCCCTTTGCTATAGATATCTGAGTAACTAGCACAAACCCATCTAACCCGGGGTCTGAGATGCAACTCGAGCTCTTGTACACATTATATGTGGCTTTAGATGGGCCTGTCTTAGTGTCCATATTCAGTGCATACAATGCACCTTGCACACACGGACATGTGCTCCTAGGAAGAGTCGATGAATCGCCCCACTGTTACCCGGACTGTAGATTCTATATAGCACCTCTTTTCTGTGGATGCAACCAGTTGGTTTTGCTGCAAAACTTTATCATACCGTTTAATCACATCTCCTATATTGATGTATTGGACTATATTATTATGTTTTTAGCAATGTCTGATCTAGGATCTGTGTCATTAGATTCTCTAGTTGGAAGCATCATTATCCATTGCATATAGTTGCCACAGTTGACAACTATTGTCCACTGCCTTGTGCTAGTCCGTGATTGTTGCAAGCTGGGTAGTTCAGGAGTTTGTTATTTTGATTCATCAACAGCAGCTGTGAAATCCCTCCTGTTCTTCCTGTAAAAGAGTTCCTTCTTGACATCAGATGCAATAAGCTTGAAGAGATTGCTGTTCTCTTTTGCGCAATCAAATTTCCAGAGACAGAAAATAACAAAAGGAAGGGAGAAATGACTGGTTCTCTGATAATTTCTGATATAGACCCCCCAAAAGTCCTCTGCCTAAGCAACGGGAGGAGCTTAAAAACCGATAAAACCTCTACATGAAGCAGGGTGCTACATTAAACAAATAATAGGCAGAGAGAATCTACTCATTTGGTGTATGCATCATTTGACAATTCCACTAAGTTTGCAACCATTCTTGAATTTCTTCCATGTAATATGACCAGTGGATTTGTTTACACTGGAAGTGTAAGCAAACTCAACTTGTGACAAAGCAACGTCTCACTGTGTCAAGTACCAAGTTACCAACCATACTTTGCAACAAATTGCTGAGACTTCTGTTTACTACCTCTGTGGCACAGAAACTTGGTGATAGTATCTCTGTCACAAGTAATTGTATTTGTCTTGGATATACCATACGAGCACACAACTTCTTTGCAAAATAGTTCAACTATTTTGTTAGCATCAATAATTCTTTGTCATAGACTGAAGTGGTTCATTTTAGAGAATCCGTTGCAATGGCAAAAATAGAATCACCATCTCATCGTGTTTGAGACAATCCTAGCTTAAAATCCCTATTGATGTCAACTTAAGGGCCAACAAAATCCATATTGAAAATATTGTTGCAATTTGGGTAGTTCGGGAGTCTGTTTATTTGATTAGGCAATGGCTGCTGTGAAATACCTCCTGTTCTTCCTGTAGATGAACTCTATTCATAATTTCACTTGCAATAGGCTTCAAGAGTTTTCTCTTCTCTTTTTCACAGTCAATTTTCCAGAGACAGAAAATAACAAGAGGAAGGTAGAAATGACAGGTTCCCTGATAACTTTTGAGATTACCCCCAAAAATTTCCTCTGGTTAATCGATGAGAGGAGCTTACAACCAAAAAGCCCTCTACATAAAGTAGGGTGCTACATTAAACGAATAACAGACAGAGAGAATCTACCCACTAGACATATGCATCACTTGATGGTTCCACTAAGTTTGAAACTGGTTTTGGATTTCTTCAATAAATAATTCAAAGTCGTATGAGTATGAATTATGATTTTGTCTACACTGGAATTGTAAGCAAACTCAGGTTGTGGCAAGGCAAGGTTCCGTAATCCATTGTGTCAGCTACCGACCATATTCTGCAACAAATTCCTGAGACTTCTGTTTACCACCTTTGTTTGCCCATCGTCTTGTGGATATTAGGTGGAACTATGCACTTAATTTTTTTATCTAGCTTTTGCAATAAAGTCCTCCAAATGACATAGAAAATTAGTATGATAATTTCCCTGTCACTAGTTATAGTATTGGATATACTATGCAGGCACAAAAGCTTCTTTGAAAAACATTTCAACTATTTCGCAAGCATGTATAATCCTTTTTCCTAGGGTGAAGTGGTTCATTTTAGAAAATCTGTTGACAATGACAAAAATAGAATTATCACCTCATGTGTTCAAGACAATTCTAACAAAATCCATAGTAATGACGACCTGAGGCCTAACAACATTGGCAAAGGCATATATATAGTCCCGTATTCTGTGAAATTTCTTTGGGAAACTGAATTCAACAAATTTGCAAAAGAAATCATGTGCATTATATGTATCCTTTGAGGCATAAAAAATATCTACATCATTCTTCATAGTCACAAGCAAGTGACATATCCTACTCAATGTACCAACTGCCACGATTGACTCTCCACTCCTATGTTGAACACAAAAGAATAGCTTTGCAAATATGCCATATGGCATGTGTGTGAAATGGAGTTGCTTGGGCACTATGTTACTGGATCTGCCACTGCTGTGTGTAGGATCTGCAGATCTGTCAAGGATGTGTCATGGAAATTGATCCCTTGGGGAAGGAAATGGATCTTGAGCCCATGAAATGGATCCCGTGGAAAATGAAACAGATCCTGAAATTTTTGAAACAGATCTTGAAACTTCTAGTTTATTTTTGACGAACCAATCCCCCGAAAATTGATTTTTTAATGAAAAATTCCCCAACCCCTAAATGCCTAAAGGCTAAAACCCTAAATCCCATTCCTGGTCTAGGTTTGATCTATCCTTATGTCAAGATCTGCTTTCGAGGTCTGATCTATCTAGGTCAGATCTCAAGGTCTGCTTTCAAGGTTTGATTTATCATATGGTCAAAGTCTGCTGTCATGGTCTTATCTATCTTTATGTGCTATGTTGTTGCTCATTTCATCCACACTGTAATCAAGTCCTGCCATAGCCTTCAAGAAAACCACTTTATTCATAGCTGATCTGGACATGGTTCATAAAAATGCTGTTATGACCTGCTTCATGCGCATGCTGAAATGGTCTTCAAAATTATCAACTGTCAATGATGGTTATAACTTGTCAAATTATCAGTTTTGATACATGGATGGCAAATTTTTTTTTTTGTTTGCTAGAATCTCCGTGACTTGCGGGAGTGGCCTTTGGTCTAAGAAACCATGACCCAGGGGCATCTATAAGCCGTCAAAATCACCCTGGAATTGCACCCGTCCTGGGCCACACCAACCCTCAACTGGTTGTTTTTTTGGTGTCTCCTCCCAACTAGCTCACCCCTAAGGGGAATTGAACTTGGGTCGCCCTGCTGACGAGACCTACACCTTAACCGAATGAGCTAGTGGGATTTGACCATGGATGGCTAATATTAATATGCATGAGAACTCTCATTTTTGGTTATAAACTTATAACTTATGAGATACTCTTAATGCTTCTAGTGTTTCCAGCGCATATGGTGGCCCATGACAGTGTCAGTTCCGCCATTTTTGCATCACAACTCTCCGATCCACTCCCTTTATACATTTTCCTTTCTTGGACTAGCTCTTTTCATATCTCTCTTCACTTATTCTTCTCCGAGAACAACTCTCCATTTATAGAGCTAGGGTTTGGTTTGGGTTCTGCTTTTAGCTTTTTAGCTTTTTATAGAAGCTACTTTTTCGCGCCTGCTTTGTATTGTTACCATGGTACCACACAGTCCCATTGACCTACTTTTGTGGTCATTTGTTGGACATCAATAAAATTATCTTATCTCATCTTATCTAACATTAGTGTATAACCCTTTTATAGCTCAGCTTACCTAAGTCAAGTAAGGGTGTATGAAGTGAAGTACATACATAGCGGAGGAAGGGAGGAAGTGCTATCATGGGTCATCCATCCTCATGCCTTCATATTGCAATCCCTTTTATTTTTCGTTTTTCCTTTGATTTTTTTTTACTTGTATTTCATTTATCCCTTTCATTGGCTTAGTCCCTTTTTCTTTATATATGGCTTAGACAACCTAGGACAAGGGAACCTGGCTTTTGCGATGGGAGTATCTACCATGATTGTTTCCATTTGCATTTTTGTAGTTAATTTATTCAACAAATCATTTTTTAGGAGAATACAAGACTCTTTTAGCTTTATCTGAGGCATTCATACATTGGAATAGTGATGAGACCATGTATTATTACTAAGGATTGATCATTCACAAAGGGGACATATGAAGGGGGTGGGTAAATTGGTTAGCGAGATGAAAAATGGTTAGGTAAAATATGATGAGATGGATGGAAATCACTTGACTTAGTTCACCAAGGTACAAATGAACCTCGTACTAACACAGTTATTAAGCTAGAAGAACCAACCTAAGGTTAGACTAAGAGACAAGCAACAATTTAAGTATACGAGTCATCATATAGCATATTTGTAACATCTCATGCTAACATACTGTCATGTCAGAAAACAGGCTAAGAATAAATGAAGGTTAGAAAATATCACATCACTAGAGGATCAGGGACTGTCTCCGACTGAGCATAACAAAGAACATGGACCATTTGACAAGGATGGAGGATCTTAGACACATGACCAATGGTGAAACCATAGATCTCACATCAAAATCTCTGATCAAAGTCACCCTTGCTGAAAAGGGGGTAACGAATCCTATGTTGTATAGGAAACTAATAGGTTCCTTGATGTATTTGGTTGACACTAGGCAAGTATGTTTTGCAGTGAGCAACTTGAGTTAGTTCATGGTGGAGTTGAGGAAGGAGCAGTGGGTAACATCTAAACATGTGCTCAGATACTTGAGTGGCATAGTAGAGTATGGGTTGAGATATCTTGGAGATGATGAGGTGAAGTTGTAAGGGTATATAGACTTAGATTGGACAGTACGTTAGATAGGAAGCGCACCTGAGGGTGCTGCTTTAACTTGGGATCAACGATGATATCCTGGTTCAGTTGGAAGCAGACTTCTGTGGCACTCAACTCAGTAGAGGCAGAGTAAATGGAAGCTGGTACTGCTAGTTCTGAGGCCATTTGGCTTTGCAAGTTACTTGCAGAATTATTTGATCAGGAGTTGGATCCCACAATGACTCACTGTGATAATTAGAGGTGTATCAAACTCTTTGAGAATCCAATGTTTCATAATAGGTCCAAGCACATTGAAATCAAATATCACTTCATTCGAGACACGATTTAGAAGAAAGCCCTAAAGCTTGAGTATGTACCCACAGATCAACATGTTGTTGATATTTCGACCAAGCCCTTAGCAAAAGGGAAGTTTGAAGCATTCAGGGACAAACATGGAATGGTGTAGAATTCATTCCTCGCTAAGAGGGAGTGTTGAAGATTGTAGCTCGGATAGGAATTTCCACACAAGTTCAATGTGAACGTGTTGGAGGTAGTTCAAGTTAAATCTATTTTGTAATTCACTTTAGTAATAAAGTGAAAGTCTTATATTTATGTATTGAGCATAAAAAGTGTATTTTTATACATTAGTGATTTAGACTAATTTCAACTCTACTCTCACTAAGAGATTAGGGCTTTAGCTCAAGTATAAAGGTAGGTCAAGATAGAGGGTTTAGACACATACACTCAATTTTTTTGAGATCAATTTGCTAGTGAAGGGTGAGGGCTAAAAATTAAAAAGGCCAGGCTAAGGGATGACTAATATTGAAGACCTTTATATATTTGGTTTTAGATCGCCAGTGAAATGATTACTTCTTGTTATAATTGTTACTTGAATGAATTGTAGGGCATGCATTAACCTTTGACACTTGCAGCAATTTTGATGATAGCCTGAGTTATATTTTGGTCATGTTGACTTGGTCAAACCTAGTTTGACCAAAAGTCAACCACAGGACATGAGGTGGCAGACCTCAGATGATATACAGCTATGATATATGGTCTGGTACAGGTCACCAGGTGGTTCTATGTAGTGGTTTCAGGCTTATGATGATGATTTGTGCTTTTCAGCACTTTTACAGATTACTATTATTTGGTCTGTCGGATATGATGGATATTTATTTTTGATCATGCAGAGATCTATATGGTGTATGAGTACACATCTTAGATGGATTTGGGCTCTTTGAGTCCAATGAGAGGGTCTGTTTTAAGTTCCGGGCAGTTACAGTGATTTTTAGTCTCAGTTGGCTATCCTAGTGCAGTTTTGGCCTGTCAGAGCAGTGATGAGATTTGATTGGTTCACCTAGGGCGCTGTGCATGGAGGGGGTGATCCAGCCACTTGATATTACCATATTACCCCCCTCCCAGAGAGCTTGGTGGGCTCAGCTTGACAGCGCAGTCACTCCAGGAGGCAGTTTGGTCATGTTCACATTTCTTGAGGCAGTTAAAAAATGGTAAAAATGGCTACTGAAGGATTCGATTTCGGCTACTGACGCAAGGGATTGGAATGGGATGATGTTAGATGATGAGTGGGATGTATTCCACACCTTCTCCAGCAGTTTTAGTTTCCAGTGGGACCCACACCCATCACTCCGACATTTTATATGGATTTCTAGAGCCTCCAAAGGCTCACGACATTTCCAGAGAGGCACGATTTGGTGCTTAGAGCATTATTTTATTGATTGACTAAGGGTGTTAGAAATTACCCCTTGGACCCACCATGAGCTAGATCTTATATTTTATCATTGAGATTTGGTGGGACCCCCTCTCCTAGGGCGATTTGGTCCATTTATGTATTATTTTATTATTGATCCATGTACTTTATTGTTGAGCTCATCTCAACCATTGATTAGATCACTTTGATCTTTTAATCTTAGCCATCCATTCAAAAGTTGGTTAGGGTTTTGGTATATCTCTCCATCCTATTTAAAGGAGAGAGCTTCTCATTGTAAAGGGTCTTTGGCTCTTGGAATCTTGATAATAGAAAAACTTCTTATGGAAATTCTTGGATCTCCTTTGCATCTGGTGTTCTTAGATGGTGATTGGAAAGTCTATTGCATCCTAGCATTTAGAAATTTGTGGTAAGATCTATCTTTTTGGGAAACTTTGTCTTGTCTACAGGAGGGCGACTTCAACTTGGGCGTTTTTGCAAGGCTTCTTCAACTCGCTCACTTGGCATTCGCTTGTATCAGGGGGTTATCATTAGTATCATTGTGATCTATGCTATCTTTCTGTTATTTCTCTTGTGGCATTAGTCTTATCTCTTGATTGCATCAAATTTGATATTGTTGACGTTTGTTGTGCAGGAGAGAGGGCGCATTGGCTTCCTTGGACAAAATCAATTTCATAGAAAACTACCTCAAATCTTCTCAAATTGATCGGGTTTGCATAGATCATCATCATCAAGGCATCTACAAGGTTATCCAGGTAAGATCCACAGGTTTGTTTACTATTTCTTGATCCCAATCCATTGGTACAAGCATTTAATTGTTAAAACCCTCATTAATTTAAATCCTCATTTTACATTTTCTCAGATCTACTTGGATCTAGTAGGCTTTTGGGTAAGATACCGAAAACCCACCTCTATAACATCCACGAAAATTCAGATCTATAGTTTGGTGTGGATTGGCTTCCATTTGACCCCTTTCCCAAGGCACATTAGCCTCTCCAAGGGAGGTCGCACTTCCTGAGAGAGAGGGTTTGCTAGGTTCCAAGATCTGGGTAGGTGAGATTCCGCTTGATTTGAACTCCTCTCATCCGATAACCTACCTGTAGTATCTCATTTCTTTGATTTTTGCCTTGTGGGCCCCATTCCTCATTTTGAGGGTTGTGCCCCACTTGGGTCATTGAGTGAGCTACTTTCAATCTTAGATTTGCCGAGATCTAGCCATTGGATGACCTTGATCTTCAAAACCCACCTTGCTTTGCACCTTAACAACCCCGATCTATATTTTGGTGGACATCCGACTCCATTTGGCCCAATTCCAAGACACTGATCCTTCTCCAAGCCCTCACGACTTTCATGGGTTGTTAGATTTCCTTGTGGTTTGATCTCTGTCTGGTTGCTTGCACACTTAGACATTATCATATCCTTTCATCAAGCATAGCTAGAAAGCCCTAACTGTCAGATCTCTGATTTGGGACACTTTCCCTGTTTTAAGGGTCACGTTTCCCAAGGCAGTTGATTTTGACCATTTGATACTAGCTTTGAATCCTGGAATCATACTTAATCCCTGAATCACCGTGCTTAAGATCTATTCATCAAGTCATATCATCTCTAAGCCTCCATAGTGTCTTAGTCTCCTTAAATCTATGGTTTTGTATCTGTCACCTTACGTACCTCATTTTATCTGATCTGATTTGGTGATTGGGTTGATTTCTCCTATCGGGAGTAGATCTAGGTATCCCCCTTGTTACCTTGGCTTTGGTAGCAAAAGCGAAGAGTGCCTTGGTTGGCGTGACAACCATCCATTTGGGAACTAGGGCTCTCTTGGTTCACCACTTTAGTTGCTTGTCCCCTCTACCATCCCCCTTGCATCCATCTGTAGGGGAAACTACGAGATTGGTGATAACATTTTGGCGCCGTTGCCGAGGAAGGTAGAGGCCTACCCTGGTTCGACATATATTTTCAAGCTCTACTCCCGTTCTCTTTGCTAACATTTTGGCACTGTTGCCCGGGAGGTAGAGGCTTACCTTTGGTGTCTGCGAGTGTCCATGCGTTAATCCATATCTTATCGCATCCGGTATTTTGCCTTGGTGATTGCATTTTCAATTTCAAAATTATTTCAATCACCATTTTAATTTTCACTCATCTCACCTCTCCTACGACATATTTCATTTCGGTGAATTACCTGTGTGGTTCACTTGGCGACTCCACCCTGCGACTCTACTGAGGACCGAACCCAACGTGTAAATCTTAAGTTCTAGAGTCATGCCTTGCATTAGAGAAAGTGACTCAGAAAATGATATGATCATGAAAATGATGATTGAAATGGGCAAGCTGATACAAAATTTGTATGGCTTGGTTCTTAAACAACAAAAGGAAAATATGAGACGTGATGAACATCTTCATAAATTATCTGAGAATGTGTATACCAATGAATACCTCCAAACCAGGTCTATGAAGAAACCTTCTGATAGTCAAGTAGTGACTAGGTCTCAAGCAAAGAATAATTTAAAAAGTCAAGATAATACCAAGTCTGTTGTAAAAGAAAATTCCCCTGACCAAAGGAATATCATTCGTAAGGCTCCTGCTCCAAGCACTCCTCCTAAGGGTATTTTAAAGAATAATGATCAACCTAGAAGATTGTCTCCTCAAGCAACTAAGAAGATAATAAGTTCAAGCCCTGCTAGGCCTCAGGATAAGGAACCCATGCAGAGAAAACAAATTAATCTTCTTGGCAAAGAATTTTCTGCTGCAGGACAAGAAAGTCTAAATACAAACATATTAGGGAAACTGTCTGGATCTTCAGTTATCATATCTTTAAAAGAGTTAATAGTTATCCCTTCTGTCAAAGCACAGATAATGCATTTATTAGGACTAAAGGCTAATGTTAATGATCAAGAAAAGTCCTGCAATGTAAAGGTTGACCTAAGCAATTTCTTATCCAAACCTAGTATCCCTGTGCCTTTGGATGAACTATTAAAGATTCCTGCATACTTTGATCAAGCTACCAAATTTTTGGGAATAAAGCCTAAAGCTAAAGCTCCTAAGAAACTGACAGTTGAGGAAGACCCTCTTGTGATGATTCAAAGTGTAACTGATAGTGGTAGAGGTCACCCCCCTTTCTATATCGCTTTAGAAATCAACCAGTTGATTTTGCATAATTGCATGTTAGATTCAGGGGCAGAGGTAAATATTATGCCACTTAAGGTAATGGAACAGCTAGAGCTAAAGCCATCTCGACAGTTTAAAAATGCGTGGGGGATGGACTCTAGGCCTGTTCGATCGAAGGGGGTAATTGAGAATTTAAAAATGAAGTTAGCTGCCTATCCTGAAATTGAAATAGATATGAATGTTTTGGTCCTTGATATACCTGATGCTTGGGGAATGTTGTTATCAAGGGAATGGGTTGCTAAGTTAGGAGGAAGCATTCAAATGGATCTTTCCTATGCAACCATCCCTATTGGAGGAAAAGCCTTTTATAAGTTAATGAATGAAAAGCCTATGACAGAGCATGTAGAGACCCCTGAGCATCTTTTTGAAGAGGCCATGCGTCCTACAGAGGAAGTTGGAAATTATATGGTTTTGGCAAACTATTGGGAAGAGCCCCGACAACATCCTTTTCCTCCTAGTCAAGTGTGGAAAATGCATTTTGATGGAGTCAAGTCTAGGCATGGTGCCAGAGCTGGAATTGTCCTTACTTCCCCTTCTGGAGAAGAAAAGTATTTTTCTTTCCGTCTTGAGTTTGAGGCCACAAATAATGTAGCTGAATATGAAGCTTTGCTTTTGGGATTAGAGGTTGCTTGAGATCTAAAAATTATTAAATGTTTGAGTGTTGTAGGTGATTCGGATTTAATTGTTTCCCAGGTCAAGAATCAATTTGCAGCCAAGAACAATAGACTTAGAGACTATAGAAATGCTGTATGGGATACCATTGAAATGTTCGATGCTTTTGCAATTCGAGCAGTTCCCAGGGAGGAAAACACATTGGCTGATGCATTGTCAGTAATAGCATGCACCTTTGAAATCCCAGATCACCTTAAGGAGAAGAATTGTAAAGTTGAAGTAATGTTTAGACCTTCAGTACCTGATAATCAAGATCATTGGCAAGTGTTTGATAATGATGCTCAAATCATCACATTTTTACAATGCACAGATGATTTTCAAAATTGCAATGTTAATCTGGAGGATAAGGTAAACAATCTATCTTTGCAAGATGTTGAGGTCATGAAATTAGCTATCCCTCTTGAGAAAATTTTTAATAGGCATGATGAATATAAAAGGTAAAAGGGCTGAACCAGTAGATGAGGTCATAGAGATTAATATTGGAACCCCAGTATCTCCCAAAATGGTTAAAATAGGGAAGAATGCTTCCCTGAAGGAAAGAAAGGCCATTGAAAATCTAAGTAGGGAGTACAAGGATGTTTTCGCTTGGACTTGTGATGATCTCAAAACTTTTGACCATGCAATTATTGAGCACACTATCCCTTTGCATGAAGGAGCTAAACCTTACAGGCAAAAGTTGAGAAATGTTAACCCCAAACTAGCCCCCTTGATTAAAAAAGAGCTTGAGAAGATGTTGGCTGCTGGAATCATCCAACCAGTTCAACATACTATGTGGGTGTCCAATCCGGTAATTGTAAGAAAGAAGAGTGGTGAAATAAGGGTGTGCATTGATTTTAGAAATCTAAACCAAGCATCTCTTAAAGATAATTACCCTTTGCCAAATATGGAAAATTTGTTGAAGAGTGTAACTGGGGCAGGAATGTTGTCAATGTTGGATGGTTTTTCGGGATATAATCATGTGCGTATCAAGAAGGAAGATAGAGAAAAAACAACCTTTACAACTCCATGGGGAACTTTTGAATACATAAGAATGCCTTTTGGACTGTTAAATGTTGGTTCCACTTTTCAAAGAGCTATGGATCAAGCCTTTAACGATCTGATTGGAAAGATCATTGCCATTTATCAGGATGACCTGACAGTTTTCTCTAAAGAGCGAGATGATCATGTAAAACATTTAAGGAAAGTCTTTGATTGGTGTAGGAAGTTCGGTATTTCTTTGAATCCAAAGAAGTCCACTTTTGGATTGATGAAGGTAAATTGTTGGGACATATTGTGTCAAAGGAAGGCATCAGAATTGATCCTGAACGTGTCCAAGCCATTAATGCTATTGCTGCGCCCCATAACGTGGCTTCCCTGCAGTCCTTCTTTGGTAAAATAAACTTTGTTAGAAGATTCATTCCCAATTTAGCAGAGTTGGCCAAACCTTTAAATGCCCTTCTAAGGAAGGATGTAAAGTTTATCTGGGACAAGACTTGTGAGTCATCTTTCACTAAGCTAAAGAAAGCCATTTCAACTGCTCCGGTCTTGGCCTGTCTTGATTATAGTAAGGAGTTTATGATTTATTCATATGCCTCAGAAGACACCATTGTTGGAGTTTTATTGCAAAAGAACAATGAAAATCATGAGCAACCTATATCTTTTATGAGCAAAAATTTGAGAGATGCTGAGTTGAAATACACCACTAATGAAAAGCAAGCTTATGCCTTAGTCAAAGCTCTGAAGCATTTCAGAACTTATGTTGGGTATTCCAAAATTAAAGTTTTGTTCGGGTACATAGGGTACTCCCAAAAGACCGAACACCTAGAGCAACCACTTCACACAAACAGATCACAGATCAACACATCGATGTTTTGACGTGGTTTAAACCCTCGTGAGGGAAACACTCCACGACCCCGGCCTTGGCCAAATAGCTTCTACGGAGCAATTTATTATGCAAAGAAAGAAAGTTACAAATGAGCTTCTCATAATTGATCAACTAAATAATGACCTCCATGCTCTTTAAATAGAGATCATGGACCAATCGGGTGTTAAGCCATGGATCAAGGTTAGGTATGATCTAAGAGAAGTTGAGCTGTTGGATCACAACATATCGTGACCGTCGGATTAAATATTTACAAATGCATACTAAAGAAACACACTTTTCCTAACGGATATATTACACAAGTTGATCTTAACTAACTCCTAAGTGTCTAAATATCCTAACATCCCCCCTTAAGAGCAACTTGGGATAGGATTGAAGGATTTACAAAAGTGACACTATTAGGAGAAGGAAGGAGGCATTAGAGCCTATCCCCCCTTAATGACAAGTTCCTGAACTCCTAACATATATCGAAGTTTAGAAAACTTCGCTTTTGTAAGAGACTTGGTGAAGATGTTTGCAACTTGATCATCTGTAGGACAAAAGAGCACTTCAAGAAGACGATCATGAACAAGATTTCTGATGAAGTGCATATGTAGCCCAATGTGTTTGCTGTGTTGATGTAGGACTGGATCTTTGGCAAGCTTGATGGCACTTTGATTGTCGCACCAAAGTGGAGTAGGCTGCTGCTGCTCGAATCCAAACTCTGAAAGGATCTGTCGAAGCCATAAAGCTTCCTGACTAGCATTAACTGCGGCTCGATATTTTGCCTCTGCTGAAGAAAGAGCAAGAGCTTGTTGTTTCTTACAAGCCCAAGTGACAGGTCCAGATCCCAGATTGAAAACATAACCTGCAGTAGAATTTCGATTATCAGGATCGCCGGCCCAATCTGAATCAGTGAAACCAACCAACAAAGGTTTCCCCCCTGTACTGTAATGAATCCCAAATTGAATTGTACCTCGAATATATTGAAGTATTCTTTTAGCTGCTTTCCAGTGACTTTCATGAGGTGTTTGCATATAACGGGCAACACGACCCAACAACAAAGGAAAGGTCAGGACGGGAATGAGTCAAGTATAGGAGACTACCAACAAGCTGACGATACAAGGTGGCATCTACTTTAGGTGAAGTACAAGTGGCAGAAAGTTTGACTCTAGACTGGAAGGGAGAAGGGGCTGGTGTACAATCTTCCATGTGAAAGCGACGGAGAAGGTCACAAGCATACTTAGACTGAGAAGGAAAGATTCCTTCTTTGGTTTGCAGGACTTGGAGACCAAGAAAATAATGCAAATGTCCTAAGTTTGACATTTCAAAATTTTGCTTAAGACTGGATTTCACATGGGTTATAAGCTTAGGGTCACTACTAGTAAGAATAAGGTCATCAACATATAGAACAAGTATGATGAGATGGTTTCCTACTTTCTTGGTATAGACATTGGGGTCAGAATGGCATCTAGAAAAACCAGTGTCAAGGATACCTGTTCGGGTACACAGGGTACTCCCAAAAGACCGAACACCTAGAGCAACCACTTCACACAAACAGATCACAGATCAACACATCAATTTTGACGTGGTTTAAACCCTCGTGAGGGAAACACTCCATGGCCCTGGCCCCGGCCAAATAGCTTCTACGGAGCAATTTATTATGCAAAGAAAGAAAGTTACAAATGAGCTTCTCATAATCGATCAACTAAACAATGACCCTCCATGCTCTTTAAATAGAGATCATGGACCAATCGGGTGTTAAGCCACAGATCAAGGTTAGGTATGATCTAAGAGAAGTTGAGCCATCGGATCACAACATATCGTGACCGTCGGATTAAATATTTACAAATGCATACTAATGCATACTAAAGAAACACACTTTTCCTAACGAATATATTACACAAGTTGATCTTAACTAATTCCCAAGTGTCTAAATATCCTAACAAGTTTTTGTACCTTATCAAGCAGTAAAGGATGTCTTCTCAAGCAGATGGCATAGGTGTTCGAGGAAACTGGATTTCAAGAATCCAACAATATGATTTAGAAATCAAACCTATTAAGATTGTGAAAGGTCAAGGTCTTGCTGAATTGTTAACAGAGAAAGGTAGCAATCATGCAGTTAATCTCTTTAATGAGCAGAAGTCCCATATTTTGTATATTGATGAAGAACATGAATGGTATAAAGATATTATCTATTTTCTGAGAAATTTATCTTGCCATGATTATTTGGTAGATCACCAAAGGAGAGCCTTAAGGTTAAAAGCTGGAAAGTATATATTAACTCAAGATGGTCTTGGTTGGAGGAATCCCGATGGAATAATCTTAAAGTGTGTTAATATTGAAGAATCTAAAACCACCATTAAAGAGATGCATTCGGGTGTTTGTGGTGGGCATTATGCACCTAGAGCAACTGTTGCAAAAATCATGAGAGCAGGTTATTATTGGCTAACTCTTTTCAAGGATGTGCATTCTTTTGTTAGAACATGTCAAGAATGTCAATTTTTCTCTGGGAAGCCAAGTTTGCGAGCCTTACCTTTAAATCCAATTGTAATAGAGACTTCTTTTCAACAATGGGGTATGGATTTTATTGGGCCTTTTGATCAAAATTCAAGTAACGGATATAAATACATCTTGACTTGCACAAATTATTTCACTCGTTGGGTTGAAGCTATACCAACTAAGAAGTGCACAGTTGAAGTAGTTGTCAAGTTCTTGGAAGAAAGCATTGTCTCTCGGTATGGATGTCCTTTAAAGATCACCACTGATAATGCGAAAGCCTTTAGTAAAATAGAAATGTCAACCTTTTGCATGAGTCATGGTATTACACTATCTCATTCATCTAACTATTATCCCCAGGGAAATGGTCTGGCGGAATCTAGTAACAAGAATTTGATTAAGTTACTGAAAAGAATGGTGGGAGAAAATAAGCGAAGTTGGGATAGTAAATTGAAGTATGCATTGTGGGCTGATAGAACAACAGTTAAAAGAATTACTGGTAAATCTCCTTTCGAATTGGTTTATGGGCAAGATTGTAGGCTTCCAATAAATCTGCAAATCCCAGTATATGAGTTGTTGCAACAATGCACTTCAGATCAAGAAGCATTTCAAGCAAGAATTGATAAATTAGTAGAACTCGATGAAATAAGAAGGATGGCATTTGACAAAACCGTTATCGAGCAAGAAAGAGTTAAAGGAACTTTTGACCAAAGAACTAGGGATGTAAAATTTGGAATAGGAGACATAGTTTTATTATGGGACAAACATAAAGAAAAACCTGGAAACCATGGAAAGTTTGAAAAAATTTGGATGGGCCCATACCGAGTATCAAGGATAGCCGGAAAAGGATCAGTCTATTTGGAGACTTTGGATGGTGATGAACTTGAGCTTCCTGTAAATGGGCTTTTGTTAAAGCATTACTTCTCGCCCGTTGCATGAACTTTGCCTTGCCTTGCCTTGCCTTGCCTGGTAGATTAGAGTAGGTAGGAACTGAATAAGCCTGCTTGGGCAGTAGTTGGTCTTTTCAGCCATTGAGTCTGGCACCTTTTTGTCTTTTCCTAAGCTCACTTTTGAAGCTCCCAGTGTAGTCCTGAGTACTTGCCACTTTTCTTTTCCTGCACAATAAAATATAACTTTTTAAGTTATGTTAGTAGATTAGATTTATTTTCTGCATTTATATGTCATGCGTTTCAGTTTCAGTATTGCTGTTATTTGAGATTTATATATATACCCATGCATTGTTCTGACATCCGGTCTATGAGTTTGGTATAGCTCTGGCCATTTTGTAGATAGTAGGTGATATGCTGTTAGCAGTTGCAGAGATAGAGTGTTGGATTGAGGATATGAGTTGTAGAGTTCGAGGACCAGAGATTCTGAGGTTCTCAAGCGCTCTTTTCAGCAGAGCACTTGTCCCAACTGGAGCTAGATGTTATCACATATATAGTCACCATACACTATTTTTCAGATTCCAGTACACTTTTCAGCCAGTTCCCTTACATTGAGATGCTGAGATGAGCATCTATTATGGATCATGTTATTATATGGATAACAGTTTTGTTCCTCATGCCATGACTGCGTTTCAGGACACTCAGAGAGATGACCGATGTAGCCATTTAGCCATTTATACAGAGCAGTCAGTATTGCCCAGAGTTACAACAGCAGTTTCAGAGGACAGATGATGTTTCAGATATCGTGCATTCAGGTATATGACTCAGTAGGTATATTCTGGTGTTATGGTTATATGTAATGTCTCTTGTTAGGAATTTTATTAAAATGACAATTTTTCACTTTTTTTCCTAGTTAGACCTTTGACTAGTTTTGAGCTCTAGGTCCCCAAATTGCTCCAATTGCTCCCAAATATTCTTAGAAGGTATATGGATGATGTTAGAACATAAATATTTGTTTCAGGGATGCTTTTGGACCTTTAAAATACTTCTGCAAATCCTCTTTCAATTCTGGCCAATGTAGGGAACTTTACTAGTAATTTCCCTTTGACTAATATTGGTCTCTAGGTCTCAAATTGACTCCAAATGCCTTCAAATCTTCAAGGAAGGTGTATGAATGATATTAGGACTTGAATATGATGTTCAGGGATGAGATATGGCCACCAAAATACCTCTGCAAACTCTCTTAAGATTCTGGACCAAGTATGCAATTTTACAAGTAATTTGGGGTTCAAATCCCCCTGGGGTAAGTACTGAAAATGGCTTCCCAAATGCCTCCAAACCCACTCAAATTTCTGAACAGAGCTAGGGAATGTATTAAGGTCTCATTTTCACCATTAATTGATTATTATATATGTTCCAAACCTCTCCCATTCAGCTGCAAAATTCACCAATTCGACCCTTGGGGAAATGGCACTATTTCTTCTCCCAATGCAATTAAATTGAGTAAAAATACTTCAAATGCTCAAGTACAGTACATGAAACTTGTAAAATACATCCATGGCAGTCCATTAATCACAAATGTATCAGAGAATCATCCATTCATTCGAAATCATCAGCATTACATTGGTTCACAACAAGGTAGTGGGGAAATGGCACTGTTCTTTCATTAAAAATGAGATTTACACATTTTTGCTTGGAATTTCGACCTGAAACTTTCTGGAGATGAAGAACATAGTATTTAATTCATATATCAAAAGAAATGGGGCATTATAAGCTCTCCCAAATAGTACAATAGCTCACCAAAAATGCCCTCCCTCAAGGATCAAGAATATGCCATCAAAACTGGAAATGGTTGAAGGAGTGAGATGCAATAGAAGAAACCATGAGCTGCCCCGTAGCTTACACCTGCAAATAAAGACTTCATTAAAGCTCCAAATGAAAGGTCTAAATGGCCTTTACAATTACCAACTTGGATGGGAATCTTTCACCCTCGAGATTGGCTAAGGCAAGAAACTAATCATCCACTAGCTCTCCCTCTTCACAAATGCAATTCAAATTCTACAAATAATCAAAAGCTCGTTTCATTCTTTGTTATTGACATTTATAAACTTCTAATGTCCTCCATGGGTCGAATTCCTTCCAAGAGACTCATGCCAACTCAAGTTGGGAAGAGATTCCAAAGAACGCCACTTGTATAACAATTCCTAGTCTCCCACTTCCACCAAATCACATGTGGAAGCACCTTAGCTGCCCTAACACCCTTGAGTGCCCTCTTGGAGTCTATTTTTAGCCCTGACATGTCATATATGTCATATGTCAGCGTTCAGGTCTGG
The DNA here is from genome assembly GCA_027924585.1 of Larix kaempferi. Lineage (NCBI taxonomy): Eukaryota > Viridiplantae > Streptophyta > Pinopsida > Pinales > Pinaceae > Larix > Larix kaempferi. Next base: position 9,401,035 of record BSBM01000767.1, on the reverse strand, counting down.
TTTGTGTCATAGGTGTCATAGCATCTTCATCAGTGTTGTCATAGAGCTAGGGAATCTAGCCCAAGTGTCTCACTAGCTCCAAATTGCCTCTTCCTCTTCCATGGGAGTTACTCTTCCTCTATATTTCGACCTCATTGACTCATGCCAAGTATTATTGACCTTATAACTCATCCCAAGAACATTAGGCTTCCCATGGATTCAAAATTCCAAGAAGAGGATGCCATGTGGCACATAAATTCTAGCTTGTGTGGGTCCCACTTCCTCCATGTGTCTTCATGATCAAATGCCACTTTGATTTTCTCTTGTATTTATTTATCTCATTTATTAAATATTTATGCCATCCTAATGTTCCAACATCATTTATTATCCCCATTATTCCAAATCCCAAAGCTTCCACCCTAAACCTAGGAAACTAGTAATTTTCCTCCTTGGCAATTATTTGACCTTTAGCATCAATTTGACAAATTCTAATGAATAGGGCCAATTTGCTTAGCCCATTGTGCCCCAATGCCAAATTTGGGACATGACATTATATTGCTTTTATATTCATTCTTGTAGCATGTCTTAGCATTTAGTATCATGATCTGGCGATCATATAGATATGTGGACTTGGTTGTACTTATATATATATTATATTGTCCCCACTCAGACTTAGAAGTTCACTACCCATACTCATTGGTTTTACCCTCCCTAGGGAGAATAGAGGTGATCATTCCCACCATACTTTGGCTTGTTAGTGTTGGTCTCATTATTCACTGTCTTCATCCATCCATTAACTCTCAGTTTGTTATTTACCTTGACTTACTACTTGACTAGTGGCATGGAGGACCTTCCCCCACTTTAGCCTTTGTGTTGGATAAGCTTCCTTGTTTCTTGTGTCTCGGCTCTGAGTTGGTGACAGAACTTGCCTTTGGTGAGTTGGATTGTAGTCCTAAATCATTCTGGTTGGTTGTTCCGATGTTTGGCACTAGTACGAAGTCCCCCTAGTCGCTTAAGATGTGTTGGCTAAAACTGAAAGCTCATGTACTACTTATGGAAACTTATGTAAATTCGCCTAGGAAACTGTAAACTTTGGAATGTATTTATCAACACACATGAGTAAAGGGCAAGAGCAATGAAACGCTAATAAATACTCCTTGAAGAGTATAATGAAAGGTCCAAAAAGCAATGGTTCTTAAACTCTATATCTAAACGATTGCTGACCTTATGTATATGTATTGAACATGCCCTGGATGCAAGCTGCAATTAGTTGTGCTTCTTAGCACACCTGAGATCCGAAGGGTTACGTAGGCCAAAAAGGCCATGAAATGAAATCAATGGATCCTAATGAAACTGGATCATCTTTTATAAAAGTAGACATGGTGCCGAAGTTGAATAAGCACTCTTTGAACAACTTACCCATCTGTGAGACACTGCCATCCCATGTGTTATTGCTTGTCCAACATATGTTAGAGTGTGTATTCCCTTTCCATTTCCAAAGTGTGACAATGTCAAGTCAGTAGTCATCCCTTAGCCTAGCCTTTTTAATTTTTAGCCCTCACCCTTCACTAGCAAATTGATCACAACTATGAAGTGAGTATGGTCTTGAAAGTCTAGTCCGAGTCATAAATAATATTGAAGACCTTTATATATTTGGTTTTAGATCGCCAGTGAAATGATTACTTCTTGTTATAATTGTTACTTGAATGAATTGTAGAGCATGCATTAACCTTTGACACTTGCAGCAATTTTGATGATAGCCTGAGTTATATTTTGGTCATGTTGATTTGGTCAAACCTAGTTTGACCAAAAGTCAACCACAGGACATGAGGTGGTAGACCTCGGATGATACAAAGATATGATATATGGTTTGGTACAGGTCACCAGGTGGTTCTATGTAGTGGTTTCAGGCTTATGATGATGATTTGTGCTTTTCAGCACTTGTGGTACGAAGTCCCCCTAGTCGCTTAAGATGTGTTGGCTAAAACTGAAAGCTCATGTACTACTTATGGAAACTTATGTAAATTCGCCCTGGAAATTGTAAACTCTGGAATGTGTTTATCAACACACGTGAGTAAAGGGCAAGAGCAATGAAACGCTAATAAATACTCCTTGAAGAGTATAATGAAAGGTCCAAAAAGCAATGGTTCTTAAACTCTATATCTAAACGATTGCTGACCTTATGTATATGTATTGAACATGCCCTGGATGTAAGCTGCAATTAGTTGTGCGTCTTAGCACACCTGAGATTCGAAGGGTTATGTAGGCTAAAAAGGCCATGAAATGAAATCAATGGATCCTAATGAAACTGGATCATTTTTTATAAAAGTAGACATGGTGCCTAAGTTGAATAAGCACTCTTTGAACAACTTACCTATCTGTGAGACACTGCCATCCCATGTGTTACTGCTTGTCCAGCATATGTTAGAGTGTGTATTCCCTTTCCATTTCCAAAGTGTCACAATGTCAAGTCAGTAGTCATCCCTTAGCCTAGCCTTTTTAATTTTTAGCCCTCACCCTTCACTAGCAAATTGATCACAACTATGAAGTGAGTATGGTCCTGAAAGTCTAGTCTGAGTCATAAATAATATTGAAGACCTTTATATATTTGGTTTTAGATCGCCAGTGAAATGATTACTTCTTGTTATAATTGTTACTTGAATGAATTGTAGAGCATGCATTAACCTTTGACACTTGCAGCAATTTTGATGATAGCTTGAGTTATATTTTGGTCATGTTGACTTGGTCAAACCTAGTTTGACCAAAAGTCAACCACAGGACATGAGGTGGTAGACCTTGGATGATACAGAGATATGATATATGGTTTGGTACAGGTCACCAGGTGGTTCTATGCAGTGGTTTCAAGCTTATGATGATGATTTGTGCTTTTCAACACTTTTACAGATTATTATTATTTGGTCTGTCGGATATGATGGATATTTATTTTTGATCATGCAGAGATCTATATGGTGTATGAGTACATATCTTAGATGGATTTGGGCTCTTTGAGTCCAATGATAGGGTCTGTTTTCAGTTTCGGGCAGTTACAGTAATTTTTAGCCTCAGTTGGCTAACCTAGTGCAGTTTTGGCCTGTCAGAGCAGTGATGAGATTTGATTGGTTCACCTAGGGCGCTGTGCATGGAGGGGGTGGTCCATCCACTTGATATTACCATATTACCCCCCTCCCAGAGAGCTTGGTGGGGTCACCTTGACAGCGTAGGCACTCTAGGAGGCAGTTTGCGCATGTTCACATTTCCCGAGGCAGTTAAAAAATGGTAAAAATGGCTACTGAAGGATTTGATTTGGGCTACTGAGGCAAGGGATTGGCATGGGATGATGCTTGATGATGAGTGGGATGTCTTCCACACCTTCTCTAGTAGTTTCAGCTTCCAGTGGGACCTGTTATTACACAACTTGTAGTTGTCCCAAAAGGTATCCCATCCGAGATGGTAGAGGAGACGGACAACTAAAGAGGTGACCCAAGAGATGCCACGGTTCCCAATGCAAGCTGGGAGTCACAACAACCAAGGCACTCTTCGCTTTAGATCTTGACAGGATAAGATCAAGGGGGAGACCCTATAGCTAATCGACAGAAGACTAGCCAAAGCAATGGTTCCTAGGGAAGTGTGAAAGTTGAGTTACGGAAACCAATGCAAGCTTAGGTGGACCCAAGGGTTTAAGTATATGGTTGAAGAGGCTTAAGAAGTGACATGAGTGTCAACCAATGTATGATTTGGGCCACCTAGGGGGATCAAAAGATAGATCTAGTACCATAAAATACACAAGTGGGACCCACTTCCTTAAAATAGGGAAAATGGTCCAAGATGGGTCCACTTGGTCAAAATTAATGGGAGATGGTACTATAGGGGCTCTATGACATGGATCCATGGATTGACAAAGATTTGAGAGCACCCAAGTGTGGGATCTAGGAAAAGACACAATCCCAAGGAGTGCAAATTGCCCCAAGGAAGATTAATTCCTTAGATCAAGGGCCAAATGGAGTTGGATGTCCACCAAAATGTAGATTGGGGTAGTCAAGGTGCAAAGCAAGGTGGGTTTTGAAGATCAAAAGCATCCCAGGCTAGATCTCATTAGATCTGAGATTCAAAATGCATCACCAAATGACCCAAGTGGGGCACAACCCTCAAAATGAGGAATGGGGCCAACAAGGTGAAGCACTAGGGGTAGGTTATCAAGGTAGATCTATGCAAATCAAGTGGGATCTCACCTACCCATGTGCTAGAACTAGCTCAACTTAACCACCCAATGAGGGCACCTCACTCAAGGAAGGTTAAGTGCTTTGGGGGAAGGGTCAAATGAAGTCCAAATGCCACCAAACTACAGATCCGAATTGCCGTGGATACCATAGAGGTGGGTTCTTTTTATTATACCAAAAGCCAAGCTAGATCTTGGTAGATCTAAGAAAAAGTGAAAAATGAGGGTTTTAATCAATGAGGGTTTTTAGATCTAAGAGAATAAATGGATAGGATAGAAGAATTTCATACCTCTTGGAACATACCTAGAAGATGAAGATGGAAGAGGCTTGTGATGAGGATTACTTCCCACAAAGATCAAATGCCAAACTTGGATGAGCCCTTCTTGCCAATATTTTGCCTCCTTCAACCAAATCGATTTCCCTATTCCTGTCAATCAAGGACACAATGATCAATCAATCAATCAAGAATGGAAAGAGATGCAAACAAAGAGATGATAAACATGAATTGTTGGTACAAAGACAAAACAACTCCCTGTCAACCAAAATGTCCTCTTGAAGCTTGAAGGGTAGGCCTCCCCACCAATTCGCACTCCTCAAAGTCGCCTTCTTTGCCTGCAAAACAATGTTAGTTGAAGATAAAATCAAGATGGCCACCAATGTCTGTCAGTGCAGAGGAAGAAGCATTTACAATCACCACAAGCATTCCAACTTCAAGATCCAAGATGCCCAGAAAGTATTTTTATCCCAATAGCCAAGAGCCAAAAATCTCTAGATGAATTTTACAATGAGGGGGTCTCCTCCTTATATAGGATAATAAAGACGAAAACCCTAGATCTCAAAACCACTTTATGAAATGAGTGGTTGAGATTAAAAGGTCTCACAACATAATCAATCGCTAAGATGAGCCATAACATAACATCACATGGATCACTCAAAATAAGGGTGACGTCATAGCTAAAAGATACAAAGTGAGGGTGACGTCATCCTCTAAAGGGGGCAAAAGTACATGGGCCCACCTCATATGACTAGGACATGACACATGAAGCTCATGGTGGGGCTAGGAGGCATCAATCCTTGCTAGCTCATCCCCATGGCACAATAATATAAAATAATATGTCCAAAATAATACAAATGATCAAATCTGTCCTCAAAATCTGTGAGAGACATGCAGTAAAAGGCCTCCTGTGGCCTATGTGGACCCCACTGATTGATGAAAACTGGCTAGAAGATGGGGGGTTCACCCTGGAAGACCTCTGTGAAGACCAAGTGCCAAAACCTTGCCTCAATTGCCCAAATCGAATTCCTCAGTGACCCTTTTATTCCATTTTTAACCTACCTCGGTAACAGTGAAAGTGCTGAAACCGCCTCCTAGGGCACCTGCGCTGTCAAATTGAGCCCACCAAGCTCTCCAGAAGGGGGTTAGAATGGTAATATCAAGTGGCTGGACCACCCCCTACTCATATAGCTCCCTAGGTGAACTGGCCTCCCATGGCCCCTGCTGGTCAGGCTCGGAAATTAGCCCCAAATCTGGTCAACAAGTGGAAAACTGCATCTATCACTGTCAGAAGTGCCCGAAACTAAATGATAAGTGTCTCATTGGATCCAGAAGACCCAAAACTACTAAGAACGTGTACTCATACACCATGGGTTGCCCTGGTGGGCTAACTGTAGGTTCCACCATATATGGACAGTGCATAATCTGATGATTTGAAGTAATAATAAAACTTGTTGAACTGTATGAATCACCATTTGAGTCATATGTCCATCATATAGTATCATCATCAAGAGTATGTGGGGCCATCAATCATCATCAATAAGCATATATGGTCCACATCATCACGGATCCCAAGAAATGACCATAGTCAAACTGGGTTTGACTAGGTCAATATACAACCAAGGATAAATCATATCAATAGACTAAGACATGTTCCTCTAATCATACTCACAGCTTAACTTAAAGTATAACATCATTTAGTGGCATTAATCATGTTTGCATATTCCATTGTTATTTATAATTACTTGCACAATAGCTTAAATGACAAACTCACCCATTGGACATGGTCTAACTGCTAGCTAAGGATGAAGGCTAGGAACAAGGTTGGGCAAAGGGGTGACTTGTCTAAACTCAACTAAAAGACACTTTGGACTGGGAGAAGGGGGAAGCTACACTCTGTGCTGGACAAATAACACGGGGAAGGGCCGTGCCTCACAAATGGATAAGTTGTTTAGAGAGTGTTTATTCAACTTAGGCATTATGTCTACATCAAGTTGATCCAGGTTCGTTACGATCATTCAATTTCATTTCTTCGCCTTTTTGGCCTACATAACCTTTCGGATCTCAGGTGCGCTAAAAAGCACAACTAATTGTAGCTTGCATCCAGGGCATGTTTATATATATATAAGGTTAGCAATTGTTTAGATATAGAATTTAAGAACCATTGCTTTTTGGACCTTTCTTATACTCTTCAAGGAGTATTTTTAGCAGTTCATCGCTATTGCCCTTTACTCACGTGTGTTCAAAAACACATTCTAGAGTTTATAGTTTCGATGGGCGAATTTACACAAGTTTCCATAAGTAGTACATGAACTTTCAGTTTTAGCCAACAACATCTCAAGTGACTAGGGGGACTTCGTGCCATTGCCAAACATCGGGACAACCAACCAGAATGATTTAGGACTACAATCCAATTTGCCAAAGTCAAGTTCTGTCACCAACTCAGAGCCGAGACACAAAACAAACATGGATGCGATCCAAACACAGAGGTAGTAAAAGGGGAAGTCCTCGGTATCAGAAAGTTAAGCAAGACAAGTCAAGGGAAAAAACCAATCAAGGAAGGTCATGAATGGATGGAGTCAAGTGAAAGTGGAGCCTAAACTAGCAGACAAATGATGTCAAGAAAGACCATATCTATGCAAGGTAGTGAACTAGTGAGTTTTGTCAAGAAACCAAAATGTTCAAGTAATATGTCCATTTTATAATTCATCATCAATATAGTCCATTTTAAGTTTTACAAATTTTGCCACACCATGAATCATATACCAAGCTAATGCCGTGAACATAACTAAAGCAACAAGATAATAATCCACAGTCAATGATTAGAAATCCATAGGTCATACAACATCATCATAAATCATCTGAAAAACTGCTGCAATAACATCTCTAGGCACTGGACCGAAATTGTATGGAATAAAGGTTCACATCGGTCATCACATCTGAACTTTCAAGGCTCATCCTTGGCACAAGGTCTAACATAAGTCTGATAAAATACACTGCTCTGATCATGAGTCATCTCAAAATATAAACTCATCATAGCCAAGCTCTGAATAATCCAAGCTCTGAAATGTGCAGATATCTGCTAAGCAAGAATAGTAGCCCTGCTACTATGGTGTGATAACAGGACCCACACCCATCACTCCGACATTTTATATGGATTTCTGGAGCCTCGAAAGGCTCACGACTTTTCCAGAGAGGCACGATTTGGTGCTTAGAGCATTATTTTATTGATATTGTGCCATGGGGGTTGACCAAGGGTGTTAGAAATTACCCCTTGGACCCACCATGAGTTAGATCTTATATCTTATCATTGAGATTTGGTGGAACCCCCTCTCCTAGGTCGATTTGGTCCATTTATGTATTATTTTATTATTGATCCATGTACTTTATTGTTGAGCTCATCTCAACCATTGATTAGATCACTTTTATCTTTTAATCTTAGCCATCCATTCAAAAAGTGGTTAGGGTTTTGGTATCTCTCCATCCTATTTAAAGGAGAGAGCTTCTCATTGTAAAGGGTCTTTGGTTCTTGGAATCTTGATAATAGAAAAACTTCTTGTGGAAATTCTTGGATCTCCTTTGCATCTGGTGTTCTTAGATGGTGATTGGAAAGTCTATTGCATCCTTGCATTTGGAAATTTGTGGTAAGATCTATCTTTTTGGGAAACTTTGTCCTGTCTACAGGAGGGCGACTTCAACTTGGGCGTTTTTGCAAGGCTTCTTCAACTCACTCACTTGGCATTCGCTTGTATCAGGGGGTTATCATTAGTATCATTGTGATCTATGCTATCTTTCTGTTATTTCTCTTGTGGCATTAGTCTTATCTCTTGATTGCATCAAATCTGATATTGTTGACGTTTGTTGTGTAGGAGAGAGGGCGCATTGGCTTCCTTGGACAAAATAGATTTCATAGAAAACTACCTCAAATCTTCTCAAATTGATCGGGTTTGCATAGATCATCATCATCAAGGCATCTACAAGGTTATCCAGGTAAGATCCACAGGTTTGTTTACTATTTCTTGATCCCAATCCATTGGTACAAGCATTTAACTGTTAAAACCCTCATTAATTTAAACCCTCATTTTACATTTTCTCAGATCTACTTGGATCTAGTAGGATTTTGGGTAAGATATTGAAAACCCAACTCTATAGCATCCACGACAATTCGGATCTATAGTTTGGTGTGGATTGGCTTCCATTTGATCCCTTTCCCAAGGCACATTAGCCTCTCCAAGGGAGGTCGCACTTCTTGAGAGAGAGGGTTTGCTAGGTTCCAAGATCTAGGTAGGTGAGATCCCACTTGATTTGAACTCCTCTCATCCGATAACCTAACCCTAGTATCTCACTTCTTTGATTTTTGCCTTGTGGGCTCCATTCCTCATTTTGAGGGTTGTGCCCCACTTGGGTCATTGAGTGAGCTACTTTCAATCTTAGATCTACTGAGATCTAGCCCTTGGATGACCTTGATCTTCAAAACCCACCTTGCTTTGCACCTTAACAACCCCCATCTATATTTTGGTGGACATCCGACTCCATTTGGCCCAATTTCCAAGACAATGATCCTTCTCCAAGCCCTCACGACTTTCCTAGGTTGTTAGATTTCCTTGTGCTTTGATCTTTGTCTGGTTGCTTGCACACTTAGACATTGTCATATCCTTTCATCAAGCATAGCTAGAAAGCCCTAACTGTCAGATCTCTGATTTGGGACACTTTTCCTGTTTTAAGGGTCACGTTTCTCAAGGCAATTGATTTTGACCATTTGAAACTAGCTTTGAATCCTGGAATCATACTTAATCCCTGAATCACTGTGCTTAAGATCTATTCATCAAGTCATACCATCTCTAAGCCTCGACAGTGTCTCAGTCTCCTTAATCTAGGGTTCCATACCTGTCACCTTATGTACCTCATTTTATCTGATCTGATATGGTGATTGGGTTGATCTCTCCTATCGGGAGTAGATCTGGGTCTCCCCCTTGTTACCTTGGCTTTGGTAGCAAAAGCGAAGAGTGCCTTGGTTGGCGTGACGACCATCCATTTGGGAACTAAGGCTCTCTTGGTTCACCACTTTAGTTGCCTGTCCCCTCTACCATCCACCTTGGATCCATCTGTAGGGGCAACTACGAGATTGGTGATAACAGTAACTTCATTCACCAGTGAGTAGGTTTAGAGTGTAATAAAGGAGTTGCAGTCGGGAAACCAGCATAAATCTATAGGCAGGTTCCACACAATTAAATTTGTATAGTTGTATGGATTCTTTACAGAAAAACATGTGTAGTCGTACAGATAGGCTGTTTAGTTGTATGGATATGCTGTATAGTTGTAGAGACAGGGCCATACATACCCAAATCAGGTAGCAGGCAGATTTCTTGTTTTTCAGCTGGCATATCGTCTCAATAGGTGTGCAGATCTGTTTTTTAGGTGTACCGTACAACTATTAATTGACAGTTTGTGGAAGTTTCCTTATAAGCTTTGATTTGTTATTGAAAAGTTGATTTAAATGAGTAGTAATTACCTGTGTATTGTGTTTATGCTTCTGCTATTTACTTTCCAACTATATGTGTGAATGCTACTATGTGAAGAATTTAATTTCTACAATTAATTGACAATCTTGTTTAGTTGAGAACATATAGCTATGACAACAGTCACCTAGGGTTTGGAATTTTAACACCTGCCTCACTTCCCTTCACTCTACACCTTTGCATGGCGCGATAATGTGGAGAAGGGATGAGTGTAGTCTAAGGAGCACCTACCTCACTTCCCCTTACTCTGTAGTTCGGCATAGCCATTTCTTCCACACACTACCCTCCTTCGCATTTGCACACAGATTTACACCTTCAAGAAAGGTAATTGCTAACAGTTAAAATGATCACCACATGGCATAGGGTGGTTGGAATTAGGCAAAGGAGGACCTTTCATGCCAGGTGAGAGAAACTAAAAGCTGTCTTACCTGGTGCTACCCCCCATGTTGCTTGGGTGTCCAATGGTAAGCCTTATTACAAATTCAGTAAAGATGACAGGTTTATGGATCCATGAATAGCCTGGGCTCCTTGATGGTGTACTTCATGGGATGAATCTGATCATTCAGGGAAGTTTCACTAAGGGTTACAGAATTTTGGGGTGCTGTTAAGGGTTTTGATGATGAATACATGGATCATTTTCTCATAAGCACCCTAGCGTTTTGAGCATGGATTTCCAGCTACAAACATCTTTGAGGACTGTTCTGATTTCCAAGATTGTTATATTTGCACAGGCAACAAAGTACTGTTCCATTCCTGATCCTTTTGCAGTGACGTGAAACTTATGAGGAATTTTTCCAACTCATTGCCAAATCTGGTTAAAGAATAGCAGCGTTAGCACCTGCGTGTGTGGTTTGATCTTGGCTCTAATGTGGCTTCTTAGAGTCTCGTTTCTATGTTTCCAACAACATCATTTTAGAGACCTATTTGCTGATCTGACAGCACACCATGACATGAAAATATCAGGGCAGGGTCCTCATCCTTTTTTTGCCAGATTTGGAGAGAATGAACAGCACTGTGTTACTCATCTTAGGATGCCTTTATGGTTGAAATTTGAGGAGCAACTACACATGGAAAGTGCTCAGATGTTACTTTCAAGGTGCAGATCATCCCATTATATAAGGTGATCAAGTAAGATAAAAATCAATACCCCGTGGAATCACTTCAGCAGTCTTTTCCAGAACTTGTTTTGGGAAGCTTGTTTGCTTGCAGCAGCACTGAGGGTATTTTTCACGATCTGGGAGAGTAATTTCTGATCACAGTTTTACCTAAAACACCCAGCCTATCAGACCTGTGCATACTTTCACCTCCTAATGGCAGCAAATTTCCAAATCTGGGCATATTTTGAGCATATCATGGAGTGATTTCCTGTGGTGGCAGCTCTAAAAGACACTTTTATGTGTGCCAATCGTTTGGGTGAACGACTCCTGTAGCATATCTTCATGATTGAACTGAGGATGCAGCATTGGTATGGTGACTACAGTGGGATCATCCTATTGGGCAAGCTAGTTAGATGTTGCACAAAACTGTCATTCCAAGTTGTTGGGGCCGTGATTTTTTCAAGGGGCTTCTCCCTTGATTTATTCGATCCAGTTGTGCCATGCTTGAAAGTTTGAAACCTTTTCAATATTACGTGAAGCGGTTTGGTGCCATCTTTTCATGGGTCCATGTAAATTGAATTGTGGAGCATCTTATTTGGAAGCATGAGTTGGGCCATGGATTAATTCTTGGATTCATGTGATATGGACCGGTCTTTGAGACATCGTATCGACTTGCCTTCTATTGGGCCACTTTCTCACATGGTTATTGCGTGGAGCTGGTATTGAGTTAGTCATGGGAAGAGTCGACTGGGCACGTCATGGACCATTTGTTTTGATTGCATTGTGACATGGTTCAAGTTCTTGATGAGTTGATCTTAGTGGCGGTCCCTCTGGAGGTGAATTTATCCTTTGGAAGTGGTGTCCACTCAGGATTTTCATCCATTTTTTTTGGAAGCGGTTTGCTATGGAGACCCCTTTTTTGAAAGGGTTTGCTATGGGTCCTACATTGGACTTGGCATTGAGTGGCCCCTCCTTGTTGGGTTTTTGTGTACCTTCTTGACTCTGTATTTGTGGCTTAGTCCACCTTCATTTGTGAGTTGGTTAGGGTCTTTAAAATATTTTATTGATGAGGTAAAGTGGACCCAACCTATTTTTTTTGGTGTTTTATTAAGGAGGTTAAAAAAGGGACTTTGTATCCCATGCATTGTACTTGTGCCGTTGACCACTTTTTATTAAAATTTTGTTAGGTATTTGTTAGAAAGTAGTGGAGGTTGGTTACATTCACTCCACCCTACGCTAGATCTAGGAAAGTAACAATATTTATTGTAAGATGAGATTTGCCTGCAACCTATATAAGGGCTGGCCTTCTCATTCATATGTCATGGTTGGGTTATGAAAAATTTCTTTGAAGCCTATTATCAACTATATCTGTACAATAGTTGAAACCTTATTGAGCCGCCAGTGTTGGAACACATCAGTGTTCACTTCCAGAGTATCTGGGTTTCAGATATTTGGGTCTAGCCAGTTTTGTTTTTGAGTCGACATGACCATGGCCCCATGGGGGTTTGTAACAAAGTGTGCTAGTAGGGTCTGAGTGGCTCGGTTCCCCATGACTTGATTAAGCAACTAAGGTATTCCAGGGAGTTTTTTCCCTTGTCAATTATATTTTGCTTAAGGCGATGTATAATCGATGAGGTTTTCTCCCGCTTCCTCCAAAGCTGGAATGCCCGATTTTGAAAATCTGAGCCATGGGGGGTTATTAGAGTCCAACTAATATGTATAAACCTACTAGACACTATTAGAATAGGTTTTGGTCATGTCCTAAGTCTCTAGGACCCCCAGAAAAAATTTTACCGGACGCGTTGGATTTGGGGTTTTTAATTTTTTAATTATTTTTTAAATTTTAATTAAATTTCTCTATAGTTTAAATAGAGAAATTTGAGTCTGTAATATGTCAGTCATCCGGGGTCCGAATTTATTGATTGATGGCTCGTTTCATAAGCCAAAAATCACACATGACCCATGGACCAGCTAAACCCAACTTTCGGATGTCAATTCAACCTCATAATTAATATTTTCTCTAAAAAAGTCATTTACAGAGAAATTATTAATTAAAATAATAAAATTGAATATTTTGGAGATATCCAAATATCTCCAAAATAATCAGAAATGAATAAAATAAAAGGCTAATTGACATGGCACCTGGCATTAATGAAGATTCCAATCATCTCAGTCATCATCCAGTCAATTATCCAGTCACTACAAGAGATCTCCTTCAAGCTAATTCGCCCTCTTCCATGCAAAACTCGATTTGGTGAGGTGTCAAGTGTTGAATGGGTTGGTTGATGTGCATTAAAGCCTATGGTAGGCGCCCTCCTTGACTCATCAAATCACAAGACTTGGCTCCTTTTGCAAGCTCAAGTTAGCACCTACGACACCCACCCAAACTCCCACATGCCAACACACGTCCTCCTCTAAAGTTCACGCATCCTCCTCTAAAGCTCATGCTTCTACCTAATTCCCCACGTGTTTCCTAGTTGGAGCTCCCTCATTGGATGGGTGGAGCTTCCCATACCTTCCCAAGCTCGATTTGCCATGTGGACTCCCACTCCAAGCCTTTGACTGGGATTAAATTGGATTTCGACTTTATGTTGGTGGTTATTGGCTCCCTTCTCAATGCCAATTCGAATTAGGGTTTTAGTATGTGCTTTTGCTATAAAGAGAGGCCCATTTGGGTTATTATCTCATGGATTTTTGGATGCAACAAAACTCTGCTGAGAATTGTAATATTGTTATGCTCATATTGGAATAAAGATCAAGACTTTGGAGGTCCATGTGTTTTCAAATTTGTGTGGTGAATGTGTCTAATGCATTGAGGTGATATCTTCCTATAACCTTCCTCTTATTTATGCAAGTGTTTCTTTCAATATTGCTAGCTCAAGAAGGCTATCTTTAGTCCATGAGAATAGTCATTTGTTGTATTCAAGTTGATTATGTGTGTGATGTTTTCCAAAGATTTAAATGAGCAAGAAGTATTCGGTTATACCAATGTTGATTTAGCCTTGGTTATCTAACATACTAGGATTTGATTTCACTTGTATGTTTGAGTGTGTTGGGGTTTTACAGGTATTGTCAAAGGTGAAGATAAGCGTGAGCTAGGTTGCATCTAGCTTGACTTCACAAGCAAAGCTTTTTCCCACTAATATCTTTTGTTCTGTAGGATCCTCAAGCTCCTTCATCTTTTCTCCAAAACCAAACTACACAGATCTCTCTTCCTCACCCATCAAAGTTTCAAAAATTTACATTTTTAAAGCTTGGTTACCTTAGATTTGAGCTTCCTTCCTCTAGCTCTCCCTTCACCTTCTCTTTAAAACCTCCACTTTAGTCTCCTCCATTTGCTCCTCCCCCCTTCTCTCCATTCACCAAATCCATCCTCCTTGCTCTCGTCCTACCTCATCACCTTCTCTTCCCCTTTTGATTTGCCTTACCTCTTTTCCTTTCGCTTTTTCCTCTCCTCCATCCTCTCGTCTCCCTCCATTTAGGGCCTTCTTCCTCTCGTTTTTGTTCCTTCATCTTTGCCCTAGTCTTTCCCTCTTGTCCACCTTAGTTTCCCCCCTCTTTCCTTCTCGTCCATCTCCATTTTTAGCCCTAAAACAACAACAAAACACACAAAAAGCATTAGTTTGGTTAGTGATTAGGAGCTAGTTAGTAGTTATACCCATCTTTGTATCTTGCTAGTAGCCTTACACACTTGAAAAGATAGACACTTAGGCATTCTTTTTAGATCTTGCATCTAGTTTTATTTCTTTGCATTTTTAGATCTATCACTTGAAAGATAAAAATTTGCATATAAAAATATTTCATTTTTTTTATATTCTAGATCTCACTTCTAGCACTTTTAGGGCTTTCATTGTTTGCTGGCCCGTTTGCACTCTTACACAAGTTTTGAAGTAAAAATATCATAAAGCTTAGTTTCAAGTTCTTTCTAGGATTCTAAGTTCAAATAGTTTCAAGATTTATCTTTGACTTTTGAGCTAATGGTTAATGGGTGCCTAGTTTGAGTGTTTTGTCTTGTAGGTGTTGAAGAAGACCAAAAATCTAAAAGAGAAGTAAAAAAAAAAAAAAAACAAGGAGAGGTTGCCAAAGAGAATTGCAAAAAACAAGAAGAAATACAAAACCCAAGAAGAGATTTGAACCATCTTTGAACCAGGAAGACCCAAATTTTCACTCTCCTTTTGTACACTCATAAGAGTGATTGTAATCCAAGTCTTTATTTTCTGCTAAGTCCTTCAAAGGGTTAAATCCCAAGGCATTTGTAATCATTCAATAAAAAGTTCAAGTGGAGGAGGCCTCCACTTTTTTGGGTTTCTTTCCCATTTGGGGAAGAGTGTTGTGTATGCTTAGTTTAGATCTCACCTTTTTTCAAGTTCATAGATTAGTTTTCATTTTTATACTTGGATTAATTTCTCTTCCAAGTTTTGACCAGAGTAAGCTAACTTTGGGATTGTATCCCAAAGGCCACATAGTTTTGTGGTAGCTTCTCGTTCCCCTATCAGCTTCTTGTGGACATCCAGCTAGCTGGAAGGTTTCCAGGACTGACGGTTTCTAGTGGTTGACCTTGTTCGGAGGTTGATCCCACCTTTAGAATAAATTTGTTTGGTAGAACACTAGATCTTTCAGTTACTTCATTTCATTTTTGCAAGTAGCATACTAATTGTCTTTATATTTCTTTTGAGCTATCACTTGTTTAAATTCTGCAAAGCTCCATAATTATTTCCACTATTATTTCATTTTCTTGCAATAAAACGAACAAAGTCTCTTGAACTTGTCTAAATCCAAGTCAAGAGCACTCTCTGTCGGAGAGCATATAGACTTGCATGTTCCCCCTGCATTAGGCATTTTTTAAATTAGAAAGTCTCTTGAACTGTGGTCATAAGATCAAGTCAAGAGCGCTCTCTGTCGGAGAGTTGAACACGTGCTCTAATAATAAAACTTTTCAATCCACACTTCCCCATTAATTAATTTATCTTGGTCGTTTGTCCTACACCCGTATGCTCTGCCAACCGGAAACGGTTGGGCTAGTACTCAGAAAGGTGAAGGATTTGATAATCTCATAAGTGATAACTAATTAAAATTTTCACCCCCATAACCAACGAACCGGCGTTGTTCAAAAGTATTTTAATCAGTTCTCAGGGGAGGCGCCGGAGTGCCCAATCTGCGACACGGTGGCTGGTTAGCATTGCGTGCCTCGCTGTGATTCCAGACAGGTTCCGACATGTCTCTTAAAGGAGCTGCTTAGAATATCTTTCCGGACACTCTTTGACATCCTTGGTTTTAGCCATAATAATCAAGACCATTAAAACTTTGAAATTTACCAAGATAATTTGCACAACGATCTCACGAACAGTTACTATCAAGACTTACTTTTTAGCATCCCCCAGCACTACAATTCAATTATCTTGACTCTGTTACCCATTGGATAAGGCACTGGTCCTTTTATCATTTAATTTTTATCTGTGGATGCTTCTTAATTATCTCAAGTCTTTATATACTGTTTCGCAACGTGGATTGCATCTTATCTTGTGTTTTATTTAAAAATAAGTCGTGTGTCTTTCATCACGAAAACTCCTAAACAACATCCATCCGTATCACCATACATTCTTAACACTTAAAACATTGAGCCATAGACAACTCTTTGTAGGGACTACTCCCCTTGGCTTCGTTAGGAGTTAGCCTAAACGGAGGAGCTGGGATTCAGGTGACAGTACCTAGCTCATTGCTTGCTCCCAAGGCCACACCTCTCTCACTTGTAGTGAAGAGACAGCTTTCGAAAGATTTCTGCTGCTGGTGTGCATTCTGGCGGACAACATCTTTGGCGCCGTTGCCGGGGACAAATCTTTTTGTTCCTGGACGACCTTAGTTTTTTCTAGTTTGCTTTACCTTTTTTGATAGATTTCATATCTATCTGGCGACTCCATTGCCCCTTTTAGTTTTATTTTTGGTAGAGTTTTAGTTTAATCACTCTCTGAAATTAGACTTGGATCCACCTGGCGACTCCACTGTTAGTTAACACCTCAAGGTATTCAACTAGAAGAAACTCTGAAGGCTTGCTTAGTTTTATCCCTGAGCCTGAAAAGGTTTATAGGAGAAGACTAAACAAACTTGCTTCTCGTAAAATCCTTGAAAATCTTAGATCTGAGTCTATTTTAGACATCCATTCTTTGTTTCAAGAAAATCAAGAAAATCAAATAAACTCTGAAAACAATAATTGTTTCCTTTCCACAATGGGTGAGTTCTTTACTCAACTAAATTTTACTCAGATAGCAAGTCAACCCCACGACATTCCTGAAAAGGCTATCGACAAACTCACCAGTTTCAGTGGCACTGATGCCTCCATATCTGCTAAACAACATCCATCCGTATCACCATACATTCTTAACACTTAAAACATTGAGCCATAGACAACTCTTTGTAGGGACTACCCTCCTTGGCTTCGTTATGAGTTAGCCTAAACGGAGGAGATGGGATTCAGGTGACAGTATCTGGCTCATTGCTTGCCCCCAAGGCCACACCTCTCTCACTTGTAGTGAAGAGACAGCTTTCGAAAGATTTCTGCTGTTGGTGTGCATTCTGGCGGACAACAGATAGATACCCCAACATATTTTGGTCCGGGTGTTTGGCTCACACATTGAACCTTTTGATGCATGACATTATCAAGATGAAGGAACATGATTATAAATGGATTGGTTCATTTTACAAGAAAGACAAGTTCATGATAAGATTCATTACCAATCATAGTAATGCCCACCACATTTTCCGTAGTCACTCAAAGTTGGAGCTATTGAAGCTTGCAAAGACTAGATTTGCTAGCTATTACCTGACCTTCAGGCGCCTTTTGAAGGTAAGAGAGCCATTGGCTAGGATGGCATCAAGTGACTCATGGCAGGTTTTGAAAGACAGGGCTGCATCCGCATCTGACGGGCAAGATTTTCAGGAGGTGGAGGACACCGTTCTTGATGGTCAGTTTTGGGTAAGTGTAAGGTATGTTTTGAATTTCACCAAGCCCATTTATCACATGATTCGGTTTGCAGATACTGATGAGCCGGTAATTGGGGAGGTGTATGAGCAAATGGATAACATGCTAGGCCAAATAAAAGATATTGTTGAGCCAAAAGATGCCATCTTTTATGATCATATTCACAAACATGTGGTCAAAAGGTGGGATAATCTTAATTTTCCACTCCATGCCTTAGCCTACGTCCTTACACCAAAATATTATTCTCCATCTTGGTTGGCTAAACCAGGGCCTGGGGTGGGATCAAGAAACCCCCCCACAAAGATCCAGAGGTACAGAATGGGTACATGCAAGCGTTAGATAAGTTGGTTCCTGATGAAGAGGAAAGTGCCATCTTGCGTGCTCAATTGAGCAAATATCTTAGTCAACATGGGGTGTTCGGTACTTTGCATGCAAACAAAGATTGAGAAAGTCGAGTGGTGGAATATGTATGGCTCCGCCACCACACAGTTGCATAAATTGGCCATTAAAGTGCTTTCACAGGTGGTTAATAGTTCTTCTGCAGAGAGGTGTTGGAGCACCTATAGCTATATCCACAATGTGAAAAGAAACAACCTAAATGAAAACCGGGCAGAAAGCTTGGTTTTTGTACACTACAACTTGAGGTTGTTGTCTCATTATTGTTAGCGGGCCAAAAGTGATAGAACATTTGTCACTTGGGACAACAACCCGGAGGAGGATAATTTGGTGGATGGAGCCATAGTTTTAGAGCGCTTGGAGGATAAACTTTTGGACGATGATGGTGTTATTGTTGACCGTGTAGCAACAACAGCAACAATAGCCATGCCACCTCCCTCTAGTAGTAGTTTTCCACGTCCACTTCCACTTCCAGTGATAGTCCCAGCTGTACCGGTTTTTCCTCTAGCTTCACAACTTCCATTGTTTCGTGGGGGTCGTGTAGCTGTTGGACGTGGTTCACGACCACTTCCAGTTCCACCTACTGAGGACGAGGATCATGATACTACTGCTAGTAGTGCTCATAGATCACGAGAAAAGAAATTAGAATTTTCCTGTGGCAAAAGGAAATAGTAGTACTTGCCTTTTTCTAGTTTTTCAGTACTTTGCATTTTGCAAATTATACCTATTGACTGTTTAATATTCCTTATAGTCAATTTTGAAGACATTATATGGCAATTTAAGTTTGATGTCTGAACTTTGAAGTTCATTGCTTTGTGAAATTGAATCGTTTCATTTCATGGTTGAAACTCTGTTATAGTTTGGTAACTTGGTTACAAGAATTATGAGTTTGATGATTGATGATTGATCATTTGATGAGCCATGCCAAAATTACAAATGTTATATATTGAAAATGGTTGATGCTATGGTTGATGATTTGGTGATTTGATCATGATGACAATGTTATAAGCTATAGGTTATAACTTATAACTACTAGATGATTGATGTTATATAGTTTAATCCATGTTTTTATGTTTTTTGTAACTAATTCAATATTCTGCATGGTTTTGTTCACATATATGCATCAAAATATATAAAAAATATATATTACATAAAGAACGCTCCCGAAACGCTCCCAACCGGAAAGCTTTTGAAAATTTCGCTTTTCGCTTCCCGCTCCCCGCTCCCGACGACGTAGTTCAAGAGCCCAAAGGTGCCTTTACAATGAGGGGGTCTCTTCCTTAAATAGGAATGAGAGAGACCAAAACCCTAACCACTTTATGAATGAGTGGTAGAGATCAAAAGATAAACATAATACAATCGACGGCTATGATGAGCCGAAGCAATAACACATGGATCAACTCACTGAGGGCTGCGCACTCACTAAAGTGGCCCTAAGGGGGTCGCACCACATAAAATATGACTATGACAAGTGTAAGGAGCACATGGTGGGGCTAGGAGGTATTAATATCCTTCACTAGCATCACCCCATGGCACAATGATAAAAGATGACTCAATAACATAACAAAGTGACCAAGTGACCAAATCGTGGCCCCCTCGATAGGATAATAATACATCAAAATAATGCCCAGAGAGTGTGTGGACCCCATTGAATGCTCCAAGCTGTGCCAGAAGGTGTGGGATGCATCATGAATGACATCTGAACAAACCTCATGCCAATTCCTTGCCTCATTTTCCCAAATTGAATTCCTAAATGACCATTTTATCCCTTTTTTAATCCTCAGAAAACCACCTGTAAATCAATAAAATGCCTATAGCTCTCTACCTAGTGTCCCGGACACAAATCTGATTACACCACAATGTCTGGAGATGGGGTAATATGGTAATAACGGCTGGCTGGACCCCCCATCTCCTCAGGAGCTCCCTAGGAAAATGTGCTAGCTCAATGCAAGTGTTGGACAGGGCATTTCTACATGGCAGAACTGGAGAAAAGTTGTAATTTGACTATATCATCACTGGAAGTGCCTGTAGCTAAAATATGAGTTTCCCAATGGGATCGGAAGGTCCAAATGTGCTAGAAATGAGTACCCATACACCCCGTGTCTACCTGGATAATCATCTGTAGTCTCAACCATATCCAGACAATATAAAAATAATGGTCTGAAAATAATAATAACCTTAAAAAAAATATCAACCATCACATGAAACCTGTGTCCACAGTATGGAACCATCAAAGTTGTATTAAAAGACCATAAATCATCATCCTCGAACATCACTGGTCCAACTCATCTCAGATCCCCATGGTTGACTTTGTCACACTAGGTTTGACCAGGTCATGACTGATCAAAATATGACCCAGGCTAGAAATGCCTCATGCTGCAAGTGCAAATGGATAAGGTATGCTCTTTTAATCATTCAAATAGTAAGACTTAAAGTAAGAAGCATCATTTCACTGGCGGTTAATCAATAATTACATCAAATATAAGTTAAATAATCATTTACTCAAAACAAAACCTCAAGAATATACTCATTTTGTAGACATGAACATTTTGCTAGCAAAGGGTGAGGGTGAAGAATGCAACGCTAGGATAAGGCAATGACTTGACTGACTCAACACTGTGATACTTTGGATAAGGGAAAAGGAATACACACTTAAGCTTATGTTGGATAATAAACACACAGGGAATGGCAGTGTCTCACAAATGGAATGAGTTGTTTAGAGAGGTGCTTATTCAACCTTGGCAAATGTCTACAGTTCACATCCAAGCTGAATCCAACTCCGTGAGGATCTTTGCTAGAACTGCCGTAACTAGGTGCACAACTAACCGTAACTTGAGGTTCTAGGGGACACTTAGAATTAGCTGTCCCTTACTCCATCTCACATCCCAACCCGTAGGCTCCTTGAGGTATTAATCATTACATTTAATTCATGGCCAACAGTGTTTGGATTTAGCATTCATTTAACCACTGCTTTTTTAGGCCTTTAGGACCCTTTTGGATTTTGCATGTGCTTAGAAGCACAACTAATTGCAGCTTGCATCCAGGGTGGTTTAACATTTCAATTTCCATAGCCCTCTTTCATTGCCTCGAGAAGCACAGTTTTATTTGTTTCCATGGGCTTGCACAAAAGATAAGATAAAAGTTTCCATATGCATGTAATGATGGTAGTACAATTTGCTTCACGTTTTAGCCAACACAACTCAAGCAACTAGGGGGATCATCCACAATCAATACCAAACATCGGGGCAACCGACTAGAGTGTTCAAGGTATCAAATCCAACTCACCTAAGCTCAGGAACCAACACCAACGGGTTCTTCTAGCCCAGAAGGATCAAGGCTTCGGTAAGTTTTGTTGCCAACTCAGAGCCGAGACACAAATTAACAGAGATGCTATCCAACACAGAGGAAAAAGTGGGGAGGTCCTCTATATCACAAGCTGAGGTGTAAGTTAGGTTAAAAACCAAAAATGGGAGAGAACGGATGGATGGGGAAAGTGAAAGGTGATGCCAAAGCTAGCAAGCCATAAAAGGTGGGAATGATCATGTCCACACTACTAAGAGGGTAAAACCAACGGGTATAAACAAGAGCTTCTAATTATGAGTAATGAGACCATTTAGATAATCATTAACAACCATATCCATATCATACATATATATACCGCCATATCATGACCACTAGATACTAAGTCAAGCTACTAAGATGACCAAAAGAGCAAGACAATCATAACCAATGCACATCATATACCTGTTGGGCCATATACCTATACCTGCTATATGGATCATCACTAACCACTGGAAACACTGCTGTTGCATAAACTCTAGGTACTGTTGCCGCCGGAACACGCACCTGGGGGTTATCCAAGCATAAATCTTCAAGCTGCTTAGGTGCGTTCCTTGGGGGTAAATTTCGAGTTGAGATACTGTCACTCAACACTCAACTCCTCCGTTTAGGCAGAACTCCTAACGAAGCCAAGGGGGGTAGTCCCTATGAATTACTAAGGCTGATTAAGCTTTAGGTTTGTGATTGGGTAAGTTGTTTAATAGTTTTTGAAATAGATTGATTGAAAGCAAAAAAATCACTTGCAAAATAACTTTAAATCAACAACATAAATTAATCATTTAACACATGAGATTTGAAAAGATTGAAATATATAAAGTATAGACAAGACCAGTGCCAAAAATGGAGTAAAAAATACATGTTGTTGTATTGTAAATGTTTGCGAGTGCTTCTTGGTCAATTTTAAATTATTAATAGTTCGAGATTGTTAGGGAAAAATGGGAATTCCCGAGATACCGTGAGGTACAGGGAGGAATGTCCGGAAATTAAAATTGGTGGCTCCTCACGAGAACATGTGGGCTGGAATGGAGTCTCTAAGGCGATGTTCAACACTACACCAACTAGGGTGTAGTCTAATTGTGCCTTGAGGTCGCCTCCTAGTTGTTCTTGCTTCCTCTGAGAAATTTCCCCACACAAGTTTTAATTACGAAGTGTCGGATTTCCATTATGTTCAGGGTAGTTTATTTTATCAGTATGAGTTGTTTATTTAGATGTGAAGAATTGAAGAGTAGTTACAACTCTTTTTGATTTCCCACAAGCCCAAGCAAATGCCCGCAAGGGGAAAGAGCATACTTTGAGTTGGAACTAAATGTTTATTCCGTTTTGATTGTAGAAAAGATAAATAACTGAAATAAAGTGTTATACTAATTACTACAGGGAAGGAGTCTCTTTTCTGATCATCCGATCACGTACTCAGGCAAAGCCCTTTATGTGACGGCGAGAGCATACTTCGGAAAAGTAATGCCAAGTTCGTTTACCAAAAGTAAAGACTGAAAGTAAATGTTTGAACTAATTACTACACCACGAATATCTTTTCCCTTTCGGTACTTCGGTAGAGCGTGGTGGGTTAGTATTGATTTTCTTGGCAAAGTACTTTGAAAAAATGAGATCTTACTTGATATGCAAAAGTATATTTTCTGTAGCAATAAGAATTTAAGTGTTCCTGTTATCACCTATTTTGTACAAATAGTTGAAACCTTATTGAGCCGCCAGTGTTGGAACACATCAGTTTTCACTTCCAGAGTATCTGGGTTTCAGATGACAATAATTAGCCAATTTTGGCTAGCCAGTTTTAATTTTAGTCGACATGACTATGGCCCCACGGGGTTTGTAATAAAGTGTACTAGTAGGATTTTGAGTGGCTTGGTTCCCCATGGCTCGGTTAAGCAACTAAGGTATTCCAGGGAGTTTTTTCCCTTGTCAATTATACTTTGCTTATAGCCGAGCTATAATCGATGAGGTTTTCTCCCGCTTCCTCCAAAGCTGGAATGCCCGATTTTGAAAACTTTAGCCATGGGGGGTTATTAGAGTCCAACTGAGGTATATAAGCCTACTATACACTATTAGAATAATTTGTGGTCATGTCCTAAGTCACTAGGACCCTCAGAAAAAATTTCGAAAAAAATTTACCAGACGCGTTGGATTCGGGTTTTTAATTATTTTTAATTTTTAATAAATTTCTCTATAGTTTAAATAGAGAAATTTCAATTTGTAATATGTCAGTGATCCAGGATCCGAATTTAGTGATTGAAGGCTTCAACCTTAAGCCAAAAATCATTCATGATTCCCGAACCAGTTGATCCTAAGTTTCGGATGTCGATTCAGCCTCATAATTAATAATTTCTCAAAAAAGCCATTTACAGAGAGATTATTAATTAAAATATTAAAAATTGAATATTTGGAGATAACCCAAATCTCTCAAAGATAATCCAAATGGATTAAAATAAAAGGCTAATTGACATGGCACTGGGCATTAATGAAGATTCCAATCATCTCAGTCATCATCCAGTCAAGTATCTAGTCACCAGCCGTGATTAACTCCAAGAGAATTCGCCCTCCATGCATGCAAGCTCGAGTTGGTGATGTGGATTAGTTATTAAATGATAAGTGGTTGGTGATTGGGTTGCATTTAATAAGGGTGGGGGCGCCTTGCCTAGGTGGAGGCCACCTCCCACTCCCAACTACCAAGATTGCAATCAACTCATAGTCAAACTCCAAGCACCTACCAAATCCTCACGCTATCTCAAGAGCTTGCTCACGTCATTCTCTATTGGAGCTCGAATTACCACATGGCACATTGTTATTTGATGGGTGATCATTCCAATGAAAGATGAGGGGCGCCTTGCCTAGGTGGAGGCCACCTCCTCATCTCCTTCAATACAACTTGAGCCTGTTGGTGGAGTTAGAACTCCAAAACTTGGCTTGACATGGATATGATAGGGATTCGATGGCAATTCGAATTTGTGTTAGGTACTATTGGTTCCATTCATGCCAATTCGAATTAGGGTAGGCTAGTCTCTTGTCTTTTGTTATATAATGAGGTCTTTTCTCCTCATTCCTCATGGAATATTTAGCAAAGAAACTCTGGAGGAATTGTAATCGTTTAATATCTGAATAAAATTGTGACTTTGGAGGTCAATTCGTGGAGGCTCTTGGTGGCCATGCTTCATCTTGTAACGAGGTGACATTGTGTAATGCTTTTGTATTTAAGATTCTTAAGCATAGATTAATATTTCAAGAAGGCTAACAATCTAGCACATGCATATATTATCTATGTTTTTCGCTTGAGTATACTGGTTTTGCAGGTGTCTTCCAAGCTTCAAGATCTTTGTGTGTTTCATCTTCACTCTACAGGTTTCCAAAGAGTTTCAATCTTTTCAAGACCAAGCAACAAGGATTTCTAGCTTCTTCCATCAACCTTTAATTTAAATCTCCACTTGGTTACTTGGTTCTAAGAGCTTCTCTCTTCTAGCTCCCCCTCTTCTCCTTGAGTCTCTTTTTCCTTGATTTGCTATCCATTTCTCCCCTAGCCTCTCTCTAGCTCTAGTTTCCATCTTTTTCCCTACCTTCTAGCTCTCGTTTCCCATCTTTTTGTCCTACTATCCTCCTCTCGCTCCTCCTTTTCCTTCTCGCTCTCGTCTTCCCCTCCTTTCTTCCCTCCTTCCATTCCTTTTTCCTCTCGTCTCCCTCCTCTTTTCTCCTTCTTCTCCCCATTCGTCCCTTTAGATCTTCCTCTCTCTTTTGCCCTCGTCCCTCCTCTTCAAAGCTCCATTTCCTCCCTTTCGTTCCTCCTTGAAGCACTACAAAAAAGCAACAAAATCTTTGGTTAAGAGTAGTTTTATGCCTTTGTCAAAGTTAAATAGTTAGATCTTTTCTCATCATTGTTTACATTTCATAGCTTAGATATAAGTACTTTCAAATTCATTTTGATTTTCATTAACACTTAATGGGTGCTTGTTGAGATTTCGTTGAGCTTGTGTAGGTTGCTTTGAAAGAGAAGAAGTGCCTGTGAAGACAAGATCCAAGAGAGGATCAAAGTTACATTCAAGGAGAAGTTTTAAACCAAATCAGAAATCCAAAACCATTCTCCTTTGTAAAAGCCATTAAGGGCTTATAAATTTTGCTTCACTAAGTTGCTCTCTTCTTCAAAAAGACCTTTCAAGGATTTTTCCTAAGGCAATTGTAACCCCAGTAATAAAAAGGCTAGGTGGGATAGTGCCTCCCACACTTAGTTTCTCCTTCCCCATTTGGGGAAATTTGTTCATGCATGCTTAGATTAGTTTTATTTTCAGTTCTTAGATTAAAACCTGCTTTCTGTACTTAGATTAGTTCTCTTCCAAGTCTTGACTTGAGATAGTATCCTTGGGATGAAATCCCAAGGACAGGGCCACATAGTTTTGTGGTTACTTCTCTTTCCCCGTTAGCATCCTTGCGGACATCCAGCTAGCTATAAGGTTTTCGGGACTAGTGGTTCTAGCGGTCGACCTTGTTCGGAGGTTGAACCCACTTCGTTATTTATTTCTTAGCTAATTGTTAGATTTGGCCTAGTTTCTTTTATGCATCTTGTTTAGCCTTTCATTTTGCAAGTAGTTGTTCTTTCACTTATTCAATTTATTTCATTTTTGTCATTTGTTGAGCTATTATATGAGTTCCCTTTTATAACTGCTTCTATCTTAACAATGAACAAAGTCTCTTGAACTTGAAATAACCCAAGTCAAGAGCACTCTCTATCGGAGAGCATAATAGTCTTGCATTCCCCTTGCATTAGGCATTTAGAGTAATTAAAGTCTCTTGAACTTTGGTCTTAAGACTAAGTCAAGAGCGCTCTCTATCGGAGGGTTGAACTTTGTGTTTTCAATAATAATAAAAATTTCAACTCACCCCCATTAATTAATTTATCTTGGTTGGTATTTGACACTCGTATGCTTTGCCAACCTGAAAAGGTTGGGTTAGTACTCAGAAAGGTGTTAGATTTGATAAAACTTCTATCACATAATAAAATTTTATCCCACAACCAACGAATCGGCGTTGTCTTCGATTTATACTTGAAAGTGCTATTCTGTGAGGTGGAGCCAGAAACATACCGTTGTTCAGACTTCGGAGTAGTTAAGGCATTAAATACTTACTCCTTGATAGTTGGACGGTTCGTCAGATCACCGTGGATAGCTACTCAAAGAATACCTTTCCGGACTTTTGATTACCTTGTTGGTTCTTAGCGTAATAATCAAGACC
Organism: Larix kaempferi; assembly: GCA_027924585.1. Taxonomy (NCBI): domain Eukaryota; kingdom Viridiplantae; phylum Streptophyta; class Pinopsida; order Pinales; family Pinaceae; genus Larix; species Larix kaempferi. The sequence goes on along the minus strand of BSBM01000767.1, from coordinate 9,374,009 downwards.
ATTAAAATCTTTAATTTACCAAGATAAACTGCAAAACGATCGCACAAACATTACCACTTTGAACTCTTGTATCAAGCAACCCAGGCACTTAAGACTGTTTTGACTCCATAAAGCACTGGTCCTTGTCATTATTTTTATTTATCTATTTGGAGCATTTACATTATCATGGTTGTCTTGCTTTAATTTATCAAGTGGTTTTTTCTTCATCTTGTAATCTTGTTTTGCAACGTGGATTGCATTTTATTTTGTGCTCCATTTAAATTATTTTGTGATCTATACAAAAACTCCTAAACAACACCCATCCACATCACAACACCAAAAAACATTTAAAACACATTGATCCATAGTTAACTCTTTGTAGGGACTACCCCCCTTGGCTTCGTTAGGATTTAGCCTAAACGGAGGAGCTGGGATTCAGGTGACAGTACTTGGCTCATTGCTTGCCCCCAAGGCCACACCTCTCCCCACTTCTAGTGAGGGAGACAGCTTTCGGAAGATTTCTGCTGCTGGTGTGCATCTCGGCGGACAACAGGTCCATTGCTTAAACGATACATCATCAACATTCATTTTCAGAACCTCTTAAGATAGGAACGATGATGGTGCACTGCAAATTTGCAACCATAAGGATCCCCATGCCTTAGTATACTTGTTCTTGACACTGAAGTCATATGCAATGACGTTTGTTGCTAATATGTAGGTTAGTCATCGGTGCACATTGGCTAGCATAACTCAGATCTATAGGTATTTCTTGGTAGCTTTCTGCTGGGCGTATGCTACAGGTAAGGTTTGTGAGGTTGACCACCAAGTATTCAGAGCCCTGTTTTCTTTGTTTAACACAATAGGACAGATTCTTGCAACAACCATCTGCTTCATTACATGAGTATTGTTTTCTTCTCCCTTTGCTTGTCCCACAAGGCAAACTCATGTTGTTTGGTCATGACTGGTTGTCAACATAACCTGGTTTAGACTTTGCTCAACCCAGATCTAATATTTATGGCAGAATAGTCAGATTGAACTAAATGTGGTTGCCTTTGGGATTTATGTTGGTTTTGGAGGTTCTTCCTGTTGCCAACTAAGTTGTACTTTGTTGGATTATCAAGCGAGCGGGCAGAGTGGAACATGATACATGTTCATTTTTGGTGATTTGATATCCAGCTGGCCTGTTAAAGGCCCCCGTTTTTGAATTTTTTCCACATGTCCATGGCCCTGCGGGGTTTGTAATAAAAACGTACTAGCATGGGGTTTTGTAAAAGACTTGGTTCCCTAGGACTTTTTGGCTAAGTCAGGTATTCCAAGGAGTTTTTTCACCTATCTATTATGTCTTGCATTAGTGCATAACATAATTAATTGGTTTTTCTCCTGCTCCTCCAAAGCTGGAATGCTTGGGGAGGCTGACGGGCCTTAGGGAATTATTAGAGTCTATGGGTCAATGTATATGAACATGCTAGGCGTTAATTTTGAGTCATATGGACATGTGCTAAGTCCCCCTAGGTTGTTTTTAATTTTCGACAAGTTTTATTTTTTCCGTAAATTGGGCCATTTTTTAATGGTTCAATTAAAAAATTTGTAATTGGCCTATAAGGGGCGTCTGGAGGTATTTTTTGCCTTAGGGGTGCTCGTTTTCTAACTCAGAGCACCCCCTAAACCCCTAAACCCACTTTTCCTAATGTTTGGGTGCTTCATTTTTTTCCTATGGCCAAAGAACCCAAAAAAGTCAAAAAAGTCATGAAAAAATCAAAAAATTGAAAAAGTGACTTTAAAAAATATTAAATTTTTGGAGTGATTTATGGACTGATTTGGATCAGCATGTATTGGGGAGCGTATTGAGCTGAGTTTTATGACAAGTGGGCAGCTAAAAGGGTGGGAGTAACTCCCCACAATAGGAGGGGCGCATTTCCTTCACCTTGGACGCATTTAGTAAGTGGGCAGCCCACATTTGGGGCTGTTATGGCAGCTAGTATGGTGCTGCAATATGGGCACGTTTTGGGCTGATTTATGGCAGCCCTATTTCCTCCACCGTTTGTGCCACCATTCCCCCACTCTCTTTTGGCAAGTGCGCCCTTCCTCACTTGGCCATTCTCTATATATTCAAGCACTCTCTCCATTGTTCACTAAGGAGAATTGGAGCACAAAAATTATCGTTGTAATACTCATATGATTTTGAATTTGAATAAAGAAGACTTTGGAGGTCAAATTTGTGGTGTTGTTGTGTGAGTGGATGAACCATCTTTGGCTTGTATAAGGGAGGTAACTTGTGCATAAGCTTTGTTATTTTATTGCATCATTTGTACTCATTGGAAATATTAGTATAAATTTATGAGATAGATTAATGCAATTTGCTTATTGTTTAGTTTATTATCATATGTTTATAAAAGTAATCATGTTTACACATTTCATTTGTTTATGAATGTCTAACATTGATCTCTTTTCTAGATGTATACCTACACTTGATCTGTGTTTGCAAAGTGTGTGATGTGCAGGTTATCTCAACTGGAAGTTGGTGGATCTTGTTTGTTTCCTCCCTTCTAATCTTTGTTTGCAGATGCAGTCCCTTGGAATATTACAAACACAACCTTCAAAGCTTCGGATTTCAACCAAGATTTGCTTCATCTCTCTCTCAACTTAATTCAAATCGAATTTTCTGGTTACTGGTTACTTGCATTTGAAATATTTCTGATTTATATGCTCATATTATATTTCAAATAGATCAGAAATATTTTCATAAAGGATTGGTTTAGACAGTTGCAAAGCTTATATCTCTAACTGTTAGACTTTCCTTCATTTAGCATCTACTTTTCAAAAGGCTTGCAAGTAAAATCGTCATATCTCTTTTAAGTCTTGTTGGGTAGTTATAGTGCTGATATGAAAGATATATTTGGCTGTCCTAGAGCTTGAAATTTGCAGCCATTAAAGGGCTAGCAAAGATCCCAAGTAGACAAGCCCCATAGCTTGTTTTACTTGGTTATTTTTCGTCATTTTTACTTAGTTTTTAACTTAGAATTTTTTGGGTTTTTTAGGAGGTGTTCCAAAGACACTCTTAAAGTGTTTTTGGGCATCTTATACTAATCATTGCTTGCTGGTTTGCAGCAAAAGACGAACAGGTAGGAGGAAGTGCTGCCAAAATTTCGAGCATCCAGGCGATCCGGAAGACAAATTTCCATATTTTTTTTCAAAACCGGTCATTTTTTCATATAATTTTGTAAGCCACCAAGTCACATTAAGTAGACTGGGGCACTTCATCATATCATTGTAAACATTTTTAAACGAGAGCAAGTGGGCTAGCCAGCGCCCATACCCCATCCCCCCAGGGGTGGCCTGTGTCGTCTCATTTTCATGGCGTGAATGTTAGAGTAGTTTATTTCTTTGTTTTCCGGCATTTAATAAAATAAATTAGGATTAAAATAAACCTTGTTGGTCCGTTCCACTGGCGGGCCACAAGTTCACTCACAACCTAGTTTTTTCACATTTTTTTACAAACTCATAACGCCCCCCTTGCTTTCCCGAAGTAGGGTTTTGTATGAGGGCTTGCCCGAAATACATGCCTGAAAAGAGACTCCTGGGGTTTTAATAAAGATAAAATTTGTGTTCTTAAAATTTTTATTAAAAATACCAAGGTCTTCTCCCGTATGCTCTGTGGCCAACTTGCAGCTCAGTCTGATCCAGTGGTACACACCAGAAAGGAGTGGATGACTAGTAATAGGACTTAACACCACCCCAATAAAAAATCCTTTTTGTGAAAATCCGGCATAACACGCAATTTGTTGTCGTGGGCAAATTTCCCAGAAGGCTTGGGATAAAACTGGATAGCGACCTCTTGGAAACCGTTAGGCTTGCCCTCGTTGGTATAGCATCTGAACACCTCCTCGAGACTCCGATTCAGCCCAAAGCCTGAGAGGGAAGCCACGCTTCAAATTTCCGGACATGTTCCCCCGTACCTTGCGTATATCGGGAACCCACCTGCCTTAATAAAAAGATCACCATCACATTAATTTTTTAAAATAAACCAAGAACATTCCACAACATTTACCTTTTCTGTTTATGCATTTGTTATTCGACTCCATAATAAGGCACTGGTCTTGTTGCAAATTTCATTTTATATTGTTGACTAGTGTGCAGTTAAATGATGATTATTCTAAATGGGAGTAAATGATAAATGATGTTTTTATTTGACAAATGTATGTGTTGTATATTCTTGGTTACCAAAAATATTTCCTAACTCCTAGATTAGACGCCTTAGTTTCTTTTTATCTTTAGGGTCCACCCCCCTTGGCTTCGCTAGGAAAGCCTAGACGGAGGAGTCGAGTCCCAAGTGACAGCACTTGACTCTGACTTGCCCCCAAGGCCACACCAGCAGCTTGAAGACTTCTGCTGCGTTTTCCCAGGTGTGGAACCAGGCGGCAACATTTTGGCGCCGCTGCCGGGGATAAGTCTTTTTATTCCCGGAATACGACTTTTGAGTTTTCCTTTTTGTTTTTGCTTTGTTTGATGAATCTTTAGATTAGATTTTTAACTTTTCATCTGGCGACTCCACTAACTTTTTTTCCTTTTATAAAAGTTCAAAGAAAAGCAAAAATAGAATTCTTTGTGAGATTATTTAATATGCATATTTTTTCTCACATGGCGACTCCATTGAAGGGATAAAGCCCTTGTTTCTCATACAGTTTGTTGAGAATGTTTGTGTGTAGATGAGCCTGATGCATTACAGTAAAATCTATAAAGCTCACCTTTTGACAACTCCATTGATTCAGTACCATATTTGCTCCATGATTACTTCGGAATAACATTGCTTGATTCTTGATATGGATGATGAAAGAAAAAAGTATGGTATTCAGGTTTCCAGTGCATTTCCTCCCATCGACTTCTCACACATTCCAGGTTTCCCTAACTCTGAGCCATATCTCCCAATTGATGGATACGTTGAGGCTCCGATTTTTCATGGAAATGGTGATTCACCTGTATTTCACATCATATCTTTTGTTTCACTGTTGGGTGAGGTCAATATTTGTCACGAGGATAATAAGATGTTGATGTTTGCTAAGTCCCTAAAAGGAGATGCATGGAGGTGGTATTTTGGTCTTCCTAATGGATGCATTACCTCCCTAGCAAATTTCTTTGCTATGTTTTTCCAGAGATGGTATGATGGTGATGGTGATATGATAAGTGTCATGGACAGAACTTTCACATACCTAAGTAACTTGGCAAGGCTGGATGAGTCCATGATTTCCATTTCTGAGCAGCCCATCCCAAGTGATCCTCTTGAAGAAGTTCATGAAGCTCCCTCGACTGAAGATTTTGTTGTAAACCATCCTCTTGTCAACATAATTGAAAATATAGAAGATATAGGGTGTTCCCAAGCCTATGAAGATGATCACATATGTATTCCTGATTTACCTAAAGAGGAAGCCATTATAGAAGTTGACAAAGAAATTCATGAAGGGTCTTCAATTGAATATGTTTCAGAACAGCTTCCTCAATTTGCCATTGAAGATTTGGGATTTCATGATTACTTTAGTGAAGATGATGATGTTTGTACTTCAAATTCACCTACGGAAGCAACCATTACAAGAGCCTTTAAAGAAACTTGTGATGATTTTTGTATGGTTTATGATGACACTCCTCATTTTTCTCCGCATAGTGGTGAAGTCTTGGACAACTTTATACCTTATAATATCTTTCAAACCAAGCCTTCTGAGGATAAGTATTATGAACATGAGGATGGGCATGGCCAGGGTTGTGATGCAATAGACAAAGACTCCCCTTTCATTTACAAGGATGGGTATGATGATTATTGGACGGATTTAGAAAAACCCATCTTTGATATATCAAGAGAGGGGAGTGTTGATTTTGAGACCTTGGGGAATCTTGACATGGAAGAGGAACATACAGATACTTCTCATGATCAATCAGAGCCATGCATAAGTATTAGTAATGAAGACTTGGATCAGCAGTATAACGAAGAGTTGGATAGGATGAAATCAGTGGAATGTCAGTTTCAACCTTCATCAGCACATTCTGAGGTTCCTTATGATTTGGAGCAGCTTGGGGCTTATACTTTCACAGAAATAAACTATCAGAAGAACCCTTCAGACCAATATGATGAGGTAGTGGGTCTGCCTTATCATTCCGAGGTTTTTCTCAGCCCTATCCAGTCATGGGTAGAAGAGGCCTGCATGAGGACTTACCATTTGGGCAAGCACTTCAAAGATTTATCATACACCTGTGATCTACCATCCAATCATTCAAACCAGAATTATCATGCAGGTTTGCATTTTCTAAACAGGGTACCCTTGTTTTGGCTGGTAACCAAACACAAGGTTAAAGGTTTTTATATTGATAAAATGTTAAGATGGTTGCATTGGATTTATCATTTTACTTAGCATTTTATTTTGTTAAGCTTAGAGTAGGAAAATAAGTTCATCAAATGAGCATTTACTTTCAGCATTTCTTTTTCGGTACTTTACTTTTTTATGCTTAGAATTCTTTAGTTTTTGAATAATACAACTTATGGTTCATTTGCCTCTTATAAGAACTTGTGCTACTGAAAGGTTTTCTTGTCAAGTTGAGATGTTTTTACAGGTCATAGAAACTGGAGATTCTGGTATTCTCGTATGCTCTCCTTGCCTGAAGACTGGATCGAGCACACGTCCCGCAGTTGGAGCCAGATGTTGCCAACTAAGTTGTACTTTGTTGGATTATCAAGCGAGCGGGCAGAGTGGAACATGATACATGTTCATTTTTGGTGATTTGATATCCAGCTGGCCTGTTAAAGGCCCCCGTTTTTGAATTTTTTCCACATGTCCATGGCCCTGCGGGGTTTGTAATAAAAACGTACTAGCATGGGGTTTTGTAAAAGACTTGGTTCCCTAGGACTTTTTGGCTAAGTCAGGTATTCCAAGGAGTTTTTTCACCTATCTATTATGTCTTGCATTAGTGCATAACATAATTAATTGGTTTTTCTCCTGCTCCTCCAAAGCTGGAATGCTTGGGGAGGCTGACGGGCCTTAGGGAATTATTAGAGTCTATGGGTCAATGTATATGAACATGCTAGGCGTTAATTTTGAGTCATATGGACATGTGCTAAGTCCCCCTAGGTTGTTTTTAATTTTCGACAAGTTTTATTTTTTCCGTAAATTGGGCCATTTTTTAATGGTTCAATTAAAAAATTTGTAATTGGCCTATAAGGGGCGTCTGGAGGTATTTTTTGCCTTAGGGGTGCTCGTTTTCTAACTCAGAGCACCCCCTAAACCCCTAAACCCACTTTTCCTAATGTTTGGGTGCTTCATTTTTTTCCTATGGCCAAAGAACCCAAAAAAGTCAAAAAAGTCATGAAAAAATCAAAAAATTGAAAAAGTGACTTTAAAAAATATTAAATTTTTGGAGTGATTTATGGACTGATTTGGATCAGCATGTATTGGGGAGCGTATTGAGCTGAGTTTTATGACAAGTGGGCAGCTAAAAGGGTGGGAGTAACTCCCCACAATAGGAGGGGCGCATTTCCTTCAACTTGGACGCATTTAGTAAGTGGGCAGCCCACATTTGGGGCTGTTATGGCAGCTAGTATGGTGCTGCAATATGGGCACGTTTTGGGCTGATTTATGGCAGCCCTATTTCCTCCACCGTTTGTGCCACCATTCCCCCACTCTCTTTTGGCAAGTGCGCCCTTCCTCACTTGGCCATTCTCTATATATTCAAGCACTCTCTCCATTGTTCACTAAGGAGAATTGGAGCACAAAAATTATCGTTGTAATACTCATATGATTTTGAATTTGAATAAAGAAGACTTTGGAGGTCAAATTTGTGGTGTTGTTGTGTGAGTGGATGAACCATCTTTGGCTTGTATAAGGGAGGTAACTTGTGCATAAGCTTTGTTATTTTATTGCATCATTTGTACTCATTGGAAATATTAGTATAAATTTATGAGATAGATTAATGCAATTTGCTTATTGTTTAGTTTATTATCATATGTTTATAAAAGTAATCATGTTTACACATTTCATTTGTTTATGAATGTCTAACATTGATCTCTTTTCTAGATGTATACCTACACTTGATCTGTGTTTGCAAAGTGTGTGATGTGCAGGTTATCTCAACTGGAAGTTGGTGGATCTTGTTTGTTTCCTCCCTTCTAATCTTTGTTTGCAGATGCAGTCCCTTGGAATATTACAAACACAACCTTCAAAGCTTCGGATTTCAACCAAGATTTGCTTCATCTCTCTCTCAACTTAATTCAAATCGAATTTTCTGGTTACTGGTTACTTGCATTTGAAATATTTCTGATTTATATGCTCATATTATATTTCAAATAGATCAGAAATATTTTCATAAAGGATTGGTTTAGACAGTTGCAAAGCTTATATCTCTAACTGTTAGACTTTCCTTCATTTAGCATCTACTTTTCAAAAGGCTTGCAAGTAAAATCGTCATATCTCTTTTAAGTCTTGTTGGGTAGTTATAGTGCTGATATGAAAGATATATTTGGCTGTCCTAGAGCTTGAAATTTGCAGCCATTAAAGGGCTAGCAAAGATCCCAAGTAGACAAGCCCCATAGCTTGTTTTACTTGGTTATTTTTCGTCATTTTTACTTAGTTTTTAACTTAGAATTTTTTGGGTTTTTTAGGAGGTGTTCCAAAGACACTCTTAAAGTGTTTTTGGGCATCTTATACTAATCATTGCTTGCTGGTTTGCAGCAAAAGACGAACAGGTAGGAGGAAGTGCTGCCAAAATTTCGAGCATCCAGGCGATCCGGAAGACAAATTTCCATATTTTTTTTCAAAACCGGTCATTTTTTCATATAATTTTGTAAGCCACCAAGTCACATTAAGTAGACTGGGGCACTTCATCATATCATTGTAAACATTTTTAAACGAGAGCAAGTGGGCTAGCCAGCGCCCATACCCCATCCCCCCAGGGGTGGCCTGTGTCGTCTCATTTTCATGGCGTGAATGTTAGAGTAGTTTATTTCTTTGTTTTCCGGCATTTAATAAAATAAATTAGGATTAAAATAAACCTTGTTGGTCCGTTCCACTGGCGGGCCACAAGTTCACTCACAACCTAGTTTTTTCACATTTTTTTACAAACTCATAACGCCCCCCTTGCTTTCCCGAAGTAGGGTTTTGTATGAGGGCTTGCCCGAAATACATGCCTGAAAAGAGACTCCTGGGGTTTTAATAAAGATAAAATTTGTGTTCTTAAAATTTTTATTAAAAATACCAAGGTCTTCTCCCGTATGCTCTGTGGCCAACTTGCAGCTCAGTCTGATCCAGTGGTACACACCAGAAAGGAGTGGATGACTAGTAATAGGACTTAACACCACCCCAATAAAAAATCCTTTTTGTGAAAATCCGGCATAACACGCAATTTGTTGTCGTGGGCAAATTTCCCAGAAGGCTTGGGATAAAACTGGATAGCGACCTCTTGGAAACCGTTAGGCTTGCCCTCGTTGGTATAGCATCTGAACACCTCCTCGAGACTCCGATTCAGCCCAAAGCCTGAGAGGGAAGCCACGCTTCAAATTTCCGGACATGTTCCCCCGTACCTTGCGTATATCGGGAACCCACCTGCCTTAATAAAAAGATCACCATCACATTAATTTTTTAAAATAAACCAAGAACATTCCACAACATTTACCTTTTCTGTTTATGCATTTGTTATTCGACTCCATAATAAGGCACTGGTCTTGTTGCAAATTTCATTTTATATTGTTGACTAGTGTGCAGTTAAATGATGATTATTCTAAATGGGAGTAAATGATAAATGATGTTTTTATTTGACAAATGTATGTGTTGTATATTCTTGGTTACCAAAAATATTTCCTAACTCCTAGATTAGACGCCTTAGTTTCTTTTTATCTTTAGGGTCCACCCCCCTTGGCTTCGCTAGGAAAGCCTAGACGGAGGAGTCGAGTCCCAAGTGACAGCACTTGACTCTGACTTGCCCCCAAGGCCACACCAGCAGCTTGAAGACTTCTGCTGCGTTTTCCCAGGTGTGGAACCAGGCGGCAACACTTCCCTTCTCTCAAACAGCACTATTGTGGTAATTTCTAACAGTCTTTTACATGCATGTCACCTTCAAACCTTCATTGCTGTTTGTTAATGACTCCTGCTGAGACGGTCATATAATATTTCTGCTGTAAAAGAGGCTGAGCTGCCATTTTAAGATGGGACTAGGACAGTATGACCTAAACCTATTTATGGCTTTAAATGGCACTTTTCCACAGGATTTCCTTGGCACATAACTTGCATGTATCTATCACTCAAGCACGTAAAAGTGATTTGTAATGCAAGGTAGTGGAGCTTACTATTGGATCTATCTCCAGTGTTCCACGGGGACGCGTCCCGCAGGATTGGGGATGTGTTTCTGCGTTTCCCTGCGTCCCGGGGACGGCGAAGCTCCATGCGAAACGTTTCGCTTTGGGCAAAACTCGACGAAACTCCATGCGAAACATTTCGGTCTGTGGCGAAACTCGTTTCTCCATGATGAAACTTGGAGGGGACTTCTTGGTGTCCCGCATGAAACTCCGAAACTCTGACGAACCTTCTGGGCGTCCTACATGAAACTCCGAACCTCCAACAAACCTTCTAAGTGTCCGGATAATCATATATAATCATGATGAATCATGTAATGTGTTTGCATTATTAATTTATCAGATTCTAAATTACATTGCATGATTGCACAATGATGAATGTAGTATTTAGTAATTTACTAATTTGCATGGGATGAATTGTTATTGTTGGGATTTATATTTTACATATTTTTTATATTTTTAGAATTTTTATGAAATCATTTGCATTCAATTGAAGGAAAACCATTATAGTTTTAAAAAGAGTTCTGGTGATAACAATACCCAAAACTTGTGACCATTAGTTTCTAGATCGGATACTCATAGGCTGGTCAACTCTGAAATTAGCAGAATCTGAGTTGGAGGAATATGTCTTCCAGCTTTTGTAATATTTGCCAACCTGAAATCTATTCTAGGAGTGGTCCTGAACACCATCAAAGTGGTATCTCTTGTACACCATAATTTTAGCATACACTTGTCCATGCTTTTCTCAATTTTTTTTTGCTATGTGCCTATTCTTAACATCTTTCTTTCACAAAGAGTAGGGTTGGTAGGAAAAGTGCTGTCTCTCACACGTAGTTTGATCAGAATGCATTTTCCTTGTGTCAAATACATCCAACCAAACAAGCAATCCCTATTTAATCATTTTGCTCACTTCTGTGACAGTCATACACTGCTCTTCTGGGTCTTTGGGTTCTCTATCTGCTGGCATGCACACTTCCTCTCAGCCATAGATGAAAACATACCTCAACCAACCACTGCACTGTGGAAACACTTTTACTGACCCATAACACACCAGCAAAGGCATATTTACTGCTAACACCATCTCATTATTTTACTACTGTTTGACTTGTCATAAGAGTTGGTTAGGAACTGGCATTATTCTGTTTGTTTTCCTTAGAGGAAAAGTAGATCTAAACTACTTTATTATATTATTGGATTAGTTGTTGAGTAAGTAGTGGATCTCGTAAAACAAATAATACTTCTTTATTGGACAGGGAGTTGAGCTAAAACCTATATAAGGGTTTTCTCTCTCCATTTGGTGCATGGAATGCTTTGGAGAGACTCTAATATAGAGTTGTATGGTAACAATGGAGTATTGGATATGGGCAAGGGAACCTTATTGCTGAAAATACTTGGGTTGATTTGCATTGTTGAATATCTACTTGTGGAATGACATAAAAAATGGGTAACTTCTTTGAATTGATTTAGTTAGTAGGGATATTATTTCCTCCTCGATCTTCATATGTTAAGCCTAATGCATGTATTTAATTAGTATTGTTTCCATAAAAATAAGTACTAGGTCTTGTTGCCGCCTTTTACACACCTGGGGGTTACGTGGTAGAAATATTCAAGCCACTAAGTGTGTCCTTGGGGGCAAGATTCGAGTCAAGTACTATCACTTGATTCTTGACTCCTCCGTTTAGGCAAACTCCTAACGAAGCCAAGGGGGGTGGACCCTAAAAGGTACTAAGGCTGATTAATCTTTAGGTGATGGTTTGAGTAAGTTGTTTAGGAGTTTTTATGAAATAAATTGAGACAAGAGATTGCAATATAAATTTGTAGTCACAACAGAATAAAGATTGTAAAGATCACAAAGTCACTTAATACATGATAGAAAAAATAAAGTTTGTAAAAAAGTAAATAGTAAATGACTAGTGCTGAAAATGGAGTCTAATAGAGTGTTGTTGTGCTAAAAAAAGGTGTTGCGAATGCTCTTGATCAATTTTAGATTATTGTGAAAGATGAGTGGATTATTAGGGAGGGGGATTCCCGATATACAACAAAGGTACTGGGAATATGTCCAGACTCGCTAAGTGTGGCTCCACGTGAGAAAATGTGGGCTAGATCGGAGTCACGAAGGTGTGTCCAACACTACATCAAACGAAGGTGTAGTTTTACGTGGCCCCTCGGTCACTATCTAGTTGTTCCCGCTTTCTTTGTGAAATTTGCCCACACAGAAGCAAAATGGAGACACTGGATATTCGTCTATTGGGGAGGTTATTTGCAAAATGTGAAACTAATTACTAAAGGCTAAGAAACTCTTTTCTGACCATCCACCACGTACTCAGGCAAACCCTTTATGTGATGGCGAGAGCATACTTCGGGTATACACAGCTGGGTTCGTCACTTTGAATAAAACAAAGACTGAAAATGGAAAATGAACTAATTACTACACCACGAATATATTTTCCCTTTCGGTACTTCGGTAGAGCGTGGTGGGTTAGTATTCGTTACTTTTGCAAGAAAAACTTAACAAAGAAAATATAAATTGATTTAAACTATAAAGTATACAACTTGCAAAAGTGTGTTAGATGTTCCTATGTCATGAGTGAGTTTGAAGGCCGATATTTGGATTAGACACTTTAGACATTAACTTTTAATTATTCTGTGTTAATTTTAGTCAAATAAAACTAAAGTAAAACTTAGAAAGCAAGAAACATGAAAAAGGCACAACGACGCGGATCCCCCCTGCGGGGATTGGGAGTGGGCTCTTAGGAGCCTACTCGAATCTTTATTAAAGCTTATTACAATCTTAGAAAATGAAACGCACTTTGGTCTTTTTGAATTAGGATCCAAAGGCTTACAAATTGCTAGAAAATTGACAAGAAGAGAGAAGGGGAGATCCATTAAGCTTCAAATGGCCCAAAATCTCGAAATTTAGTCAGAGTTTCCCCTCTCTTTTTTGTCAAACCTGCAAAAATCAGCAAGCTATCAAATATCAAAGATGCTCAAAAACACTTTAAAAGTGTCTTTGAACAATCCCCAAAATCCTAAAAAATTCTAAGTTATTTCTATCGTAAAAATTGCAAAAAAAAAAAAAAACCAAGGAAAGCAAGCTTTCCTTGGGATCTTGGCTTGTTTTTGAGAAGCCAATATGATTTGCACTAAAATGCTTGATTTAAAATTTAATAATCAAAGGAAAGTACTTCTAAAGACAATCTTAAGATCTACTTAAAAATGCTTGCAAAAAAGGAGCTTTCCGAAGCTAGATCTACTTAAAAATATAAAACCTTCAAGGAACTTTGAGATCTAAGCTTTAAAACATTTGCATATGAGATCTAAAGAGAGATTTAACTTTAAACAAAATAGATCTACATAAACAAGGTAAAGTAACCAAGGGAGAAGTTTATTTTTAAGAAGAGAATGAGAGGGAGAAAAGAGCTTGTTGCCGCGAAAGATTTGCTCTAAGGCTTCGTAGTGGTATGCCAAGGAACTATATCTTAAAAAATGTTAGAAGTGGAATGGAATCAAACTAGATCCACACCTTTTCCAAGCTAGATATCCTGAAAACTACTTAAGAAACTTGCAAAACCCGTGAGATCTGGTGATAACATATAAATTGAGATTCAAACAACATGCATATAATCTTATAAAACATGTTAGATATAGATCTCTAAAAATATGTATTCAAAGTAGAAAAAGCAAGTAAACTTATTTGCATTACTCTACTTCTAATGATTGGGAGCAATCCTTTAAGTCAGATACACAAAGCAAATGAAATGAGAAACAGATTACCTCATGAGATCATGACAATTTTGGCCCACACACCATAACACAACACCATTAGCTTCCAAAGATTCTTTATTATCAAGCAAAAATGCTAATAGCATAAGCAATTACAATAGCATGGGCTCACAACTCCAACTCGAACTCTTGAAATGAGAGAATGGAGCCTCATTATATAGCAAAACCAAAAGAGATCCTCTTTGACACTTGGAGAAATGAGTTGATACACTTGGAAAAGGCTTGTTGACACATGTGATAGATTTGAGGAGGTTAATGACACCTTTCTCCAACCATTTGACACTTCTCAACCTCCACTTGACACCTATCCAACCACAAATTCGCCCCCCCCTTTGGTGGATCTCCAATCTTCAATCAAATCATCATTTATTTGCTCAATATTCTCCCTGATTTGATTGCCAATCAAAGGAGATTTGATTCCAACACATTTCCTTGATCCGCGAGATTGGGATTTTGCCTTTATTATGTTTTTTTTGCCAATTAAATTGGTCTTTTTGGGTTTTTTGAGTAAATTTTTTTTTTTTTAATTTTTTTTCTTCCTTCTGAGATAAATACTTAATCAAAACTTAGGATAAGTGGGTTTATGGGTCTAGTGGATGCTCTGGCTTAGAAAAGGAGCATCCGCTTGACAAATTATGCCCACAAACCATCCTTTTATTACATTTTTAATTTTTTCAATTAAACTATCAAAAAATAGTCTAATTTTACGGGAAAAATTAATTTTTTCAGAATTAAAAAAACAACTTAGGGGGACCTAGCACATGTCCATATGACTCAATTTTAAAGCCTGGCATGGTCTAATACATTGACACTTAGGCTCTATTAACCTCCTAAGGCTGAAACACCACGTCAACCACCCCAACTTTGGAGGTATGAGTGAAAAACTCAAAAATTATTAGTCGTTTGTTCAACACCAAATAATTAACAAGGGAAAAAACACTTTGGGCTAGTCAGATTAATGTTTAAGTCCTAGGAAGCCGAGTCTTTTACATACAGCTGCCATGTTAGCACATTTTATTACAATTCCCCCGAGGGGTTATGAACATATGGTACAAAAAAAGGGCCTAGAAGGCCTGATGGAATTTTGAACTCTGATCATGAACAAGTATCCTTGTTCAAACCTTGCCGACTCACTTAAAATCCCACTAAGTACAACTTAGGTGGTAACATCTGGCTCCTACTGCGGGACGTGTGCTCGATCCGATCTGTAGACAAGGAGAGCATATGAGAACACCAGAATCTCCGGTTTCCATAATCTGTAAAAACATCTCAACTTGACAAGAAAACCCTGAGTAGCACATGTTTATATTTAAAAACAAATGAAATACCCAGTGTATTATTTAAAAAGACTATCAAACTACTTAAGTAATGAAAAAAAATGCTGAAAAAAATGCCGAAAGCAAATGCTCACTTTAAGGAGCTTATTTTCCTACTCTAAGCAAGTTAAGTAGGAATTTTTAGGTAAAATAAAAAATCCAATGAAGACATTCAAGCATTTTATCAATTAAAAAAAATTCTAGCTTGTGTTTGTTTACTAGCCAAAACAAGGAAACCTTTAAGGGATGCAAACCTGCATGAATATTCAGGATGGGAGGGATGGATGGGAGATCATAGGCATGTAGTATTTCATTGAATTGCTTCCCAAACTGACAAGTCCTCCTGCAGGATTCTTCTATCCAATATTGGATAGGACTGATATACAGAGCTAAGTTGTGAAGTAATCCCATCCACTCATCACCCTTATCCAAAGGGGTAAGGAAGCTAGGATGAATATCTTCTATAATAACACAAGCCTCCGACTGCTCCAACTCATGAGGAACCTCTGTATGTGAATACAATGTCTGAGACTGATCTTTAATTGATTGTATCTGATCTGACTCTTCAATGCACTGCTTCTCCAAGTCTTCATTATTGATACTTGTGTGCGGCTCTGAGTAATATGGCTCGGAATGATAATATGAAAAATTTGAATGCTCTTCTTCCATATCAAGATTTCCAATGATCTTTGAATGAATACTCCCTTCTGTTGACATGCCATAAATGGGATTTTCAATAAGGCTTCCAAAATTCTCTGAAACAACACTCCCTTCTCTAGACATATCATAAATGGGATTTTCCATAAATGTCCAATAGCTGTCATCAACATCTTTGTCAAACATGGGGGAGTCTTCATTAAAAGCATCATGTTCGTGGCTATGCCCATCCTAGTCATGTTCATAATATTCATCCTTGGAAAGCTTGGTTTCAAAAATATTACAAGGAGTAAAACTTTCCAAACCTTCATAACCACGTGTAGAACATGGAGGAGTATCATCATACACATTTTATGACAATTCCCCCAAGGGGTTATGAACATGTGGTACAAGAAAAAGGGCCTAGAAGGCCTGATAGACTTCTGAACTTTGATCATCAACAAGTATCCTTGTTCAAACCTTGCCGGCTCACTTAAAATCCCACTAAGTACAACTTAGATGGTAATAGGTCTACATGATGATGATTTTCTTCCATGCAATAGATCTAAGTTATAGAGATTGTGTTCTTACATCACCTATTAAAATCTGCCTTGGTTATCAGCAAGGAAATTAGGTGGTAACTCCTTTATTTGGACATAAACCTCTTTTCCTTTGCAAGATGAATCCTCACATGTTCTAGACTCCATATACCCTATGAACCTAACACTGGTCTTGATCACCATCGCACATCTTTTATAGTCCATCTTCTTAAAACCTTGTTTTGCTAGAGTTAACCTCTCTTTTTCATCTGGAGCTTTTCTGATATAACTTTAGCAATCCTATTCCTAGGGAAGTCCTCCTTGTGCTGGAGAATAGCCAGCCTAAAGAGTAGAAGAGTGTTGGTGAGGTGACAATGGCCTCCCTCTTAGTTCAACCAAAGTTCTTGCTTGCATTAGGGCTTTATAACAAGAAGCAAAGGGTTTGGGTTGTAACATAGCCTATTCAGAGTTTCTTGATATTGATTTTTAGATCTATTTGTATCAACAGGGGCATGGCACTGCAGAATCATGGCTATGGTAGGCACATAAGTAGGCATGTGGGAATTGTGGCCAAAATAGGTACATAGGATTTGTTGAGAAAGTAGGTACAATGGGAATTACATGGATCATCAAGGAAAAACAGTATTATTAGGATAAGTTGGTGGTTTAGTCCGTGTTACGTGGTACTAGTACCAGCACATCTTCAGAGTTGTGCCCAGGGGGAGAGGGTCATTTTTTTCGGACCATGAGGGCTGTTATCCAGCATTCTTTCAGTGGAGGTTATGGCCAGACTCTTTGGTCCTTCTCCAGGGAGTACTATGGCTTAGTGGCATTGTTGACTGCCTCATTAAAGGGCTTGAAGCCTTGAGGTTGGCATCCGGGGCTCCTAGGGGTTGGTCACTGGGTCACATGACCCCCCACCTGTTTCATTACTCCAGTGACATTTCTCTCAGCTCTGAGGCCTTTGCCTCTCTTCCAGGTCACCACCGACACCTTCCTGGTCCCTTTGCATCATAGCACCCTCTCTCCTTGGGCTTCTTCTACTGATGACGCCATCTCTTGTACTAGGCCGTGTTGTCCGCCAAACTGCACACCAGCAGCGGAAATCTTTCGAAAGCTGTCTCTTCACTAAAAGTGAGAGAGGTGTGGCCTTGGGGGCAAGCAATGAGCTAGGTACTGTCACCTGAATCCCAGCTCCTCCGTTTAGGCAAACTCCTAACGAAGCCAAGGGGGGTAGTCCCTAAAAGAGAGTTTCACTAAGGCTCTTGTTTTTATAGTGTTTTTGATGTAGTGATGCGGATGGGTGTTTTTTAGGAGTTTTTAAATGAGAGACGATTATAAAAATTAAATATAAGACAAGATAACGCAATCCACGTTGCAAATACAAGATGAAAGATACACTTGGGCAATAAGTAAATCACTTTTCACAAAATATAAGCAGATACTCCAATGTTGATATTTAGGCAAACAAAATATAAGATAAAGGACCAGTGCCTTATGGAGTCAAAAATTAAATTTGAACTGTGAAGACTTGAGACAAGTGCTTGAATTGAAAGTTTGTGAGAACGATGTGCAGCTTATCTTGGTAAATTCAAAGTTTTAATTGTCTTGATTATTAGGGCTAAAACCAAGGATGTTCAAAGAGTGTCCGGAAAGTAGTTTTAAGCAGCTCCTTTAAGAGACCTGTCGGGGCCTGTCTAGAATCACGGCGAGGCGCGCAATGCTAACCAGCCACCGTGTCGCAGATTGGGCGGTCCGGCGCCTCCCCTGAGAATTGATTAAAATACTTTATGACAACGCCGGTTCGTTGGTTATGAGGGTGAAAATTTTAATTAGATTTTCGCTTGTAGATTAACAAGTCTTCCACCTTTCTGAGTACTAGCCCAACCGTTTCCGGTTGGCAGAGCATACGGGTGTAGGACAGAAACCAAGGTAAATTAATTAAAGGGTGTATGAGTGGAAAATTTTATTATTAGAAAGCCTTGTTTAACTCTCCGACAGAGAGCGCTCTTGACTTGGTCTTATGACCACAGTTCAAGAGACTTGCTATTTTAACAATGCCTAATGCAGGGAAATGCAAAAACTAAAATGCCCTCCGATAGAGGGTGCTCTTGACTTGGATTTGGCCAAGTTCAAGAGACTTTGGTTTATTTTAAGAAGCAGATAAATTGTAGTAGCAGTATATCTTAGATTGAAAATAGATTTAAACAATAAGATGATCAGCAAGATATGAATTACTACTAACAATATTATTTGCAAGACAAAATGGAAATACGTAAATCTAGTGTTCTACCACACAAGTTTTAATCTACTAGGTGGGATTGATCTTCGAACAAGATCAACCACTGGAACCGCCTGCACTTGAGAACTTCCAGCTAGCTGAAATCTCTGCCAAGAAACCGACGGGGAAAGAAGAGTAACCACAAATTATGTGGTCCGGATACAACTTCCGGTTGAAGGCTTTGGAAGAGAAGCAAGATAAAAATAAACGAAAAACTAAACTACCCAAGAATCTCTTTCAGGTCTAAGACCCTACTCGGGAGAGCATGGGGGTAAGTAAATATGGAATATAAGCAAAATGACTTATTGAAGTGAAATACTAATCTAAGAGCATGGAATCATAAATCTAAGCTAAATCAAACCACAAGACCCAACACTCTTCCCCAACTGGGGAAGAAGACCAAAAAAGTGGAGGCCTCTCCACTATCAGTTTTATTAATCCTTTACAAATGCCTCAAGGGAAAATCCTTGAAAGGTCTTTAATGGCTATCTACGAAAAGCTTATAAAAATTGCAAAAATTGAAGCCCTTAATGGCTTTTACAAAGGATAAGGAGATGTATCCCTGCTTTTTGTCCTCTCGCGTTTTTGAATGGCTTCTCGCTTTGAAGCTTCTTGACTTCTACTTCCTAGAAACAGTCTATAACAAAATAATTGCTCCAATACCCATTATCATTAGTAAATTAAACAACAAATTGACACTAGCTAATGTCCTAGATCCGCAAATTGCACCAAGCAAATGATAAAACCAGGATTTGTTTTGTGATGTAAAATGAAAGTATTTTAAAATTTAAACTATTCGCAAATGTTGAATTGACCAACTAAATTGGTAGCCATACATGTGAATTCCAAGGACAATCAACGTATAGATATCTTAGCTTGCAACCAATAGAAACACACTTTATGATAGTCAACTGAATGTGCAATGAATGTCAAATAACAACAATCTTTGGGACAGTCTAGTTCAAGATAGATGGCAATCAACAAGTTTTTTGACAGTCCTAGGTGTTTGAAAAGCAGTCAACAATATGTTATAAAAGTTCTCCAAAAAAGCTAGATGGCAGCCAACAAAAGTAGTATAACAGTCCTCTCTATAGTTCATATGGCAGCCAACATAAGTTGAACAAAACAGTGTTATAACAGTCCTCTAATAGTTCATATGGCAGCCAACACAAGTGTTACAAAACAGTCCTCACTAGTGCTAGATGGCAGCCAACAAAAGTGTTACAAAACAGTCCTCACTAGTGCTAGATGGCAGCCAACAAAACAAGTATAACAGTCCTCTCTATAGTTCATATGGAAGCCAACATAAGTTGAACAAAACAGTGTTATAACAGTCCTCACTAGTGCTAGATGGCAGCCAACAAAACAACAAATTATGGAGTCCAATGGCCTTTTGCATGTCACAAAGTTCGAAACTATATGATAACCAAGAAACCGATCTATCACAACTGTTTTTTGAAACAAATGAGGTGCAACTAACTATTTTAAAACTTGAATCAAATTAAATACTAACTAGCAATGGCATGAGATATAAATATTTACTTTCGAAAAGCCAATTAACTAGTTTAAACAAGTCTACTATCAACTAACTAAACTAACATTTTTTGTTTGTTTTGTTGTGTTTTAGGGCACTAGGGAGGATGGACGAGAGGGGAGTGATAGAAAGCTAAAGAGATCTAAGGGCAAAGGGAAGTAGGAAGAGAGGAGGGAAAGGGAGAAGCTAGGGCAAGGAGGAGAATGAAAGGAGTAGGACGAAAGGGGATAGGGTAGGAAAAACTATTGAGAGGATAGGCCTAGCAAATCAATGGGAAAAAGAGGTCAAGGAGCAAGTGATAAGGCTTGAAGAGAGAGCCCTTTAGGACCAAGGTAACAAATTTTAACTTTTGAAAAATGTGGATGGATCTTAGAGCAAAACCTCTTGTGCTTCTTCTCAAAACAAATTCAACTTTATATAGATCCTGGAAAGACAACAAATATTTAAGAATTTACTTGTGATGGTGAAGATGAGCTAGATGCAACCGAGCTCACACCCCCCTACACCTGGAGAAACCTATCCAAAGACAAACAACTCAATGCCAAAGTGAGATCAAAAATATGACTAGTATGCTACGAGAACCAAGGTTATATAAATGCTAGTACAACCGAATACATCCTATTCATATAACTCATTGATAAACATTGCATAATAAACCAAATTGCAAACCACAAATGGTAGATCTTATGTTCTAGAATATAGACTTCTAAAGCTAGTTATTTGATCAATCACATAAGCATTTAAATTGAAAGCATGGAAAAATATCACTTCACAAGAGAAACATTCATCAATGTTGCACAAATCGCATGGACCTCCAAAGTCTAACTTTATTTCCTTAAGCCAATAGCTTGTAATCACAAAATAGCAGAGTAACTTTACATCCAAAAATCCATGAAGAGAAAGCTCAAATGGCTTCTCTTAAATAGCAAAACACTAGCCTAAAACCCTAATTCGAATTTGGCATGAAGAGAGCCAAAAACTCCATCTTAATCCAATCAAAACCATGTCAACACCAACCAAATCGAGCTTGGAGTCTTAACTCAACATTAAGCTTGAGTTTGGAGCCCATAATTTGAGGAAGGAGCCCCACATGCATTGATTTCAAAATCCAACAACCCATTAATTAATTGCCAAATCACAAAAACGAATTTGCATGAAGGTGGGTGAATTTCTCAACTGTAGATCACTCCCAGTGCTCCGAAACTGATCTGAATCAGGTGGGTGAAGATTCCAATCATCATAAATGATTTTTGTCATGTCATTTAGCCTTTTATTTTAATCAAATTGATTAATTTTGGAGAGATTTGGATTATCTCCAAAATATTCAATTTTATTATTTTAATTAATAATTTCTCTGTAAATGGCTTTTCAGAGAAAATACTAATTATGAGGCTGAATCGACATCCGAAAGTTGGGTTTAGCTGCTCCATGGGTCATGTGTGATTTTTGGCTTATGAAACGAGCCATCAAACACTAAGTTCGGACCCTAGATGACTGACATAATTACAGACCCAAATTTCTCTATTTAAACTATAGAGAAATTTAATTAAAATTTAAATAATAATTAAAAATTAAAAACCCCAATTTCGACGCGTCCGGTAAAAATTTTTCGAAATTTTTTCTGGGGGTCCTAGAGACCTAGGACATGACCAAAACCTATTCTAATAGTGTCTAGTAGGTTTATACATTATAGTTGGACCCTAATAACCCCCCATGGCCAAATTTCCAAAATCGGGCATTCCAGCTTTGGAGGAAGCGGGAGAAAAACCAAGAGATTATATTTCGCCTGAAGCAAAGTATATTCTGATGGTGAAAAAACTCCCTGGAATACCTTAGTTGTTTAATCCAGTCATGGGGAACCGAGCCACTCAGACCCTACTAGCACACTTTGATACAAACCCCCATGGGGCCATGGTCATGTCGACTAAAAAACAAAACTGGCTAGACCCAAAAATATGAAACCCAGATACTCTGGAAGTGAACACTGATGTGTTCCAACACTGGCGGCTCAATAAGGTTTCAACTATTGTACAAATCAGTTGATAACAGGCCGTACTGCTTGATATGGGGGGTCATTGAGGGATTATCACCTACTGTTGGGGTTAGATGGGGCATGACGTTCCCCCCCTACCTACTCCAACCTTCAGTTTGGAGTATTTTGCTCATTTTTAGTCATTTTAGTCACTTTTTGGTAAATTCTAGGGAAAATGCCCCAAGTTATCCACAGATTTGATTATTTTATATTATTTTATGTTATAATTTTAAGTTGACATGCTATAATTTCAAATTGACATTTTAAAGGCACGTCGGCCTGGTTTTATGTTAAAAGTGAATGTGAGATCATATAAATACAATCTCCTCACTTCATTTTATATACAACTCATGGGATAAAACTCTTATGTTACTTTTTTACCCTAGAAAGGGCCTTATGAAGTGATGCGCACCTCTTGAAGGAAGGACCTTTTTGTCTCTTGGATGAAGTTGGATGCACTCTTTGTCTTGCTAATGCTTTGTGGATGCTAGAATAGTTGGAATAACTCATGCTCAAGTAAGTCTTTTTCATTTTGAAGGTTTGCTTGGTGAATGGTAGGTAAATTTTGCATCTTGAATGATTGAATGGTATGTAAATTTTGCATCTTGAATGATTGAATGGTAGCCCTAGGGCTGCATTCTCTTTGAATAGGACTATTTATCTATTCTTCTATCCCTTAGCATAGTAGAAACGCTCCCAAGAGGAGGTTTTTACAAAGGTTAGCCTTGGAGCTCCAACTTTTCCCTAGTTTAGGCTCTTGAAACCAACCCTAGAGGTTGTTTCAATAAGCCTTAACCTGTTAGTTTTTCAGAATTTAATTCATTCTGATCTAGGATCTTAATTGAAAGAACAACATGTACAACATATCAAGCATAAGAGACAAGAGACGCAAAACATTTCACCAGGGAAAACCAAGAAGGTGAAAAACCCTGCAACTTCCTCAGAGATAGAATAAACATCAATACAAGGATCACCATGATCAAACCCAAGAGATAGACATCTTCAGTAGCATGCTCCTCCTCCACTTGTGCGCACTCCTCCTCTCTCTCACTAATGCGAAATGAGTGAACAATAGAATGTGTAAAATGAGAGAGACACACTCTCTATTTATACACTAACTTGACTTGACCTTTACTCAACTAGGTCGGCCTCAACTTAACCACTTAACATAATGCTGACTGGGCCGACCCCCACTAGGGTGGTCTAATAACCCTTTGACCCACATGACTCATACAGGGCCGACCCCATCAAGGTGGTCTAATAACCCATCAAGTATAAGTTACGACACTTACAATATAATTGACGACACTTCCAATCGAAGGAATAATACATCTCCGTTGGGGATACAATAAAGCACAAATACAATATACAAGTGAATATTTTCCGAAGTTACAAATACATCAACACTCCCTTTTAACTAGGAAGGTATTATCTTGACACAAGTCATCAATACATATAGGCACAAGTCTTTAATTCTGGAGCTGGATCATCGTCACTAGATCATGGAGCATCATCATCATCACTGCTGTTGTACTCGTCATCTCGATCACTGGGCTATCTCTGAATTCTTCTCGTCATAGGAAGTTCTACAGAGCCAGGCCTTTTTCATGCTGGATGTAGGCCCACCACTTGCAGGTTTTCATCATCACTGGCCATACTGTGGAATCCTCAAGACTTATTACGTGCGTCACAAAACCTCGAAAGAGCATCCTAGGACTGATTACGAACTTACTGCTCAACCTATCGGATCTCCGAGGGCAATATTATATGTGACCACCACAAAACCTCGAAAGAGCATCCCAGGATTGATTATGAGCACACAGCTCAACCTATCGGATCTCCCAAAATCTTTTACATGCAACTGCACAACCTGTCCACGGCCACGGAGTATCATCCAGATACTCATGATCATACTGATCATGTCATCTCATCATCCACAAAGCACAACCCAGATGCACATCACACAACACTTACATTCACCGGCATGGGAAGACACACTTCAACCATCCGTGAAAGGCTCAACACTTATATCTACGCCATGGGAAGACATACTTCAACCATGCGAGAATGGCATGGCACTTATATCCATAGCGATGGGAAGACACACTTCAACCATGCTAGGAATGGCACAACACTTATATTGCAGCCATGGGAAGACACACTTCAACCATGCTCGAATGGCACAACTCTTACATCAACGACCATGGGAAGACACACTTCAACCATGTCGGAATGGCCCCAACCCTTATATCTGCACCATGGGAGGACACACCTACCACCATGTGAGAATGGCTCATGTGCATCTGTGTCTTCGGAACTCATCACACATGATCCAACTGATCATGCAATGTATCCACCTGATACATGTCATCACATATGATCGTCCTGATGATCATCATAGCATCGTCTTGATGCATATCATCCAGAGCATCATCCTGATACTCATCACACATGATCATCTTGATCATCGTCACTGCATCGTCCTGATGCATATCGTCCAGAGCATCGTCTTGATACTCATCACACATGATCATCCTGATCATCGTCACTGCATCGTCCTGTTGCATGTCATCATACATGATCCAACTGATCATACAAAGCATCCAACTGATGCATATCCAAAGCAGTAACTAAAGCATCGTCCTGATGCTCATCACACAACGCTTACATCCACAGCCATGGGAAGGATCCTCCTCTCACCATGCTTGGAATGGCTCCTGCAAATGTGTCCATCACTTCTTCCTCGAAGTATATTCAATCCGAAGAACACCAAGCCTCTCCCTAAAGTACTCAAACTTCACTCTGGCTAGTGGTTTCGTCAGCACATCTGCAACCTGCTCATCCGTCGCAACATACAGGAGCTTCACTGCTCCTCTCTGCACCATATCCCTGATATAGTGATGTTTGATCTCAATGTGCTTCGACCTGTCGTGGAACACCGGGTTTTCAGACAGCTTCACACAACTCTGGCTGTCACAAAAGATACCAGTAGCCTCCAACGGGAGATCAAATAACTTAGACAGTAGCTTCCAGAGCCATACTGCCTCACAACTAGCCGAACAAGCTGCAACATACTCTGCCTCGGCTGTACTCAGTGCTACGCAGGACTGTTTCCTGCTAAACCAGGAGATCACACCTAATCCCATACGGAAGCAGCACCCAGAAGTGCTCTTCCTATCTGCAACACTGCCTGCCCAGTCCGAATCAACATAACCCTGCAGGTTAAACTTTTGATTCGCATCATACTTCAGCCCATAATCAATTGTACCCTTCAAGTACCTCAGAATGTGCTTTACAGCAACCAGGTGAACACCTCTGGGATCAGTCGGGAATTGGCTCAATGTGTTCACCGCAAAGCAAATATCTGGTCTCGTGTTCGTCAGGTACATCAAGGACCCAATCATCTGACGATACATAGTGACATCAACCGGATCAGATGAAGCATCACACAGAAGCTTCAGGTTTGATGCCATAGGTGTGGCCATGGCCTTGCAGTCCATCATCTCGAACCTCTTCAAGATCTCTACTGCATACGTTCCTTGTCCAAGGAAGATTCCATCTGCACTCTGCCACACCTCCATGCCTAGAAAGTAGTGCATCATCCCAAGTCCTTCATCTCGAACTCGGCAGCAAGCTTGATCTTGTAGATCCACTTGGAAGTCACAACAGACTTCCCTTCTTGTCTCGGGACCACATCCCAGACATCATTCTTCACGATCGACCGATACTCCTCGATCATGACATTCTTCCATTACTGCATCCCGGATCCTGGGAACTTCAGATTCTTCAATATCTTCAATAGATAGTTTTTATTTGATCTTCATTGCTGGAACAAATGTTGTAGCCCTTTTCGTAGGTGATGGTACATGGTCTTTCCTACAAGACAAGTCCAATTGCATGATTAGAAAATTCTCATAGTTTTTCAAAAACACATTCTTATGCATAAAGACATATGTCATACAGTCATGCAATTATCTTGGCCAATGTTTCAATATAACATTTATCCATATTCCGTAACTTTCTAGATTCCTTCCATCTCTACCAGAACATTGTTAAGAGTGTGCACAACTCCCAACATGTCAGCAAAGAGGTTTCATTCTAGATAAGTAGCAATGGAATGTTGTACAGTACCATAGGCCACTTACCCATTATTTGCATATTTAGTAGTATCTTGTTCATTAATGCAACTTTTCTAATATGCATGATACATATCCTAAATCTAGGAACATAAGTATGTATTTGACTAGACAGCATCATTTAAGTAATCATGTATACAGGAATTGACAATTCAAATACTTATCTTTGTTTGGTTGTAGGGTGGACTCCTTCTTGATCTTTGCTTCCTGAAGTGCTCCCTCTTGATCTTTGCTTCTTTGCAGGAACTTTTGGAGTGTGCTCCCTCTTGATCTTTGCTACCTGGATTACCTGTCCTTGAACTTATATCCATCCTGGACCACTATGCATGCTTAAGTGTGCACTAGTGTTATCCTCAAGATCTCGTACACAATCATACATCTATTAGTATAATCTTAATACTATCAAAACATTATGTTCCTAAAATATGTATGGTCATGATCATAGGTAATAAGTGTTAGTATTCAAGGTTTTAGGCAAGACTTATTTTACTCATGCATATTCTTATTTGACCATAGGACTCTTCTGGTTAGTCATATCATCAATCAAAGTAAGAAATATAATATGCATAAACCCTTGATTACTAAAACTTCTAACTTCAAGAATAAACATTATCATTTATACAAAAGTATAATATCCTAACACAAGGTAGGATTCTAATCTTGATATAAGAAAAACATACCTGGTTATTATGTTTGCTAGTTATGTCTAACATACCCAAACAATGTCTTCTTGTTCTCTTTAATGACTTGTGCTTAGTAACCTGCATAACTTATAAGTTAACCATTGTAGAACCAAATTATACATACCTCGTAAGTGGAGATTCTATGTGATCCATGAGTCTTTGTCTTCATGTCACCATGGTCATATGTTCTTGATCTAGAACTTGATTTGTACCTTTCATGTTAGCGGACAACATCAACCTCATATAACACCATAGTGCATTAGTACAATCATAAGTGTCATAACCCTAATCAATGAATGTCTTCTATCATTCACATGCATTCATTCGTTTACTAGGGTGATGAGACAAGTCTAAGATTAATCAAGATTGTACTAACCTCAATAATATGAAGACAAACATATCATTACTTAATCATGAACAAATTTCAAAACATACTTGTACCTCTTCAAGTCATACCTGTCAGGATTGTTTGTAGCCTTCTCATGTAAAGCCTCAGCCTCATCTCCCTCTGGAACTGGAACTTCTTCACTTATGCAGGTGACCAAATCATCTTTTTCTAGGATTAACCCAATCCACTTTGATTTGCCGAGACTCGATCTGGAGCTGGATTAGGGTTTGTCAGAGAACCCTAAAAATTCGAACTTTGAGTTTCAAACTTCTGAATGGATGGAAAGATGTGGCTTCTTGAGCTTATCAAGCTGGTATACTTCAATTTTGAAAACTGCAAAATTTGACCCCTCAAAATTGCCTTTGAAACTTCCGGATTAACTGGATAGGATCCCGAACTAGGGTTTGATAAAGCCCAGTCTTCTACCCATCCAAAAGGTTCGATCTTTTGTTCTAAACTTCGATTTTTCTGAGTAGCTTCCAGCCGTGGTCACAGATTTCAAAAATTCCAACTTTTGCAAAAGCCCTAATTTTCGATCTTGGTCTCTAAATTTCGATTTTGATGAGGATCATCCAGCCGTGGTCACACAGATGTCAAAAATTTCAACTTTTGCAAAAGCCCTAATTTTCCACCTTTTCGATCAAAATCTAAAACTAGGGTTTGATCAAGCCCGACCTTTTGCCCAACCAAAAAATTCGATCTTGGTCTCTAAATTTCGATTTTGATGAGGATCATTCAGCCGTGGTCTTCGATTCCAAGAATTTCAACTTTCTCTGAAACCCTAATTTCCCACAGTAGTGACGATCCAAGAATGAAGGTGCTCAAAATCCAAATCTGTTTTGATAGAAATATTCACCTGATTGTTTCTGGTGTAACTCAAAAATTACGAATTCACAGGGTTTGAAATTTCTTCCTGTGGTAGCCTGACCTGTCATCTTTCCAACTCCACAGGTCTGACCTCAATTGAATTCTCTCAGAGAGAGTTATGCCAAGTGTCACAACGTGACCTGTTTATGGGATAAAATAGGAGAGCGAACTTGTATGGTGTGCCACGTGTCATTGGTTCAATTTCGGCCTCTGAAAAACTTACCTGTGAAAGTACAGTCCATGCCCTACTTGTCACTTTTTACGAAATTTCATTTGGAGCTTCCTAGCCCAAGTTGTGACCTTTTTTCCTAGGTCACCTGTTTATGACTGAGATCTAGAAACGGCAGAAACCCTAGATTGTACTGATTATAAATCACAAAGTACAGCGAATTAGAAGTTGTGCTTTGGAGACAAGGTACATGGGGATGTTATCTACGACTTGTAAAGGTTTCAGATCCTGAACCTTTGCCAAAATGTATTTATAGCGAAAGTTCTACGATGACTGGTTTTTGCTATATCAAGCCCTAGCTTCCGATTTGTCACAAGTGCAACAAGTCTCATAAATGCTATAGCATGCCTTCCTTCAGGCTAGCTCTGATACCATGTTAGTTTTTCAGAATTTAATTCATTCTGATCTAGGATCTTAACTGAAAGAACAACATGTACAACATATCAAGCATAAGAGACAAGAGATAAGAGACACAAAACATTTCACCGGGGAAAACCAAGAAGGTGAAAAACCCCGCAACTTCCTTAGAGATAGAATAAGCATCAATACAAGGATCACCATGATCAAACCCAAGAGATAGACATCTTTAGCAGCATGCTCCTCCTCCACTTGTGCGCATCCCTCCTCTCTCTCACTAATGCGAGGTGAGTGAACAATAGAATGTGTAAAATGAGAGAGACACACTCTCTATTTATACATTAACTTGACTTGACCTTTACTCAACTAGGTCGGCCTCAACTTAACCACTTAACATAATGCTGACTGGGCCGACCCCCACTAGGGTGGTCTAATAACCCTTTGACCCACATGACTCATATAGGGCCGACCCCATCAAGGTGGTCTAATAACCCATCAAGTACAAGTTACGACACTTACAATATAACTGACGACACTTCCAATCAGAGGAATAATACATCTCCATTGGGGATACAATAAAGTACAAATACAATATACAAGTGAATATCTTCCGAAGTTACAAATACATCAACATAACCTAGTGACAATGAGAAACTACTTCCAAGAGGAAGGCTGGTCACCTTCCTCTAAGGCTAGTGTTTGGGGGTAACATCCATTAAAACCCTAAGTTGGTCTGCTTCTTACACCTAAAAGCCTAGTTGTATTTTTGTAAATACTTTGTTAGGTTAATTTATGTATTTTCTTGTGTAGTTAGATTTTATTTCTGATTCTTTGTACATAATTTAATCCCTAATATTAACCCTAATCATCCTACCCTAGTCCTAACTAAACCTAGCGAATCATTCTCCTTTAGGTTTCGCTCTTCCCTCTTCTACTGTCGCCCCCCTTCCTTCTTTCTCCCAACACCTTCGCTCTTCCCCTTTTTCACTTTGCTGCCACTTTTTTTCCTCTCATCTTCCTCCCTCTTCAAACTTCGGCCAGCCCTTGGGAAGGCTCAGCCTCTCTTCTAAGGACCTCGGTCCTACCCTTTTGGATACCCCAAGGCTCGACCTTGGCCTATAAGGCCTCGGTCCTCCATTTGGAGGCCTTCCAAAGGCTGAAAACAACCTTTATCAGCCCTCTTTTAGACCTAGTCTACTGCTGCACTTAAGTTTGCTAGGGCAGCAGACTGTCCAAACTTTTTGGTTATCCCTTCTTTACCATCTTCAACCTGCCAAACATACAGTAAATCACAAAGGATTGGTTAATAAATACTATCAACTGCTGTAATTAAAGTTCTGCTATATCACTAATAAAGAGGTCTGAAACCACCTTATTACAGTTTGAAAGTTTATTAAACTTGCATGAATAAAGTGGTTAAAGTTTGAGATCACATTGTTTATATCTTTTACATATCACTGTTGTTACAAAATTGATACTAAAGTGGCTATCTTACTACTGTTAATACTTTCCTATATGGTCTGAAGTATACTGTAGTTGGATGCTAATACAATCTTGGTAATTACCTTTGATGCATGAAAGTGGATGGTGAAGTTGGACTAAAAGTGCAAGTGATTTTGTTTACCTTGTTCTCATCTCTTTTAATTCATTTAAGATTGTTATAAATTGACATTGGGACAACTGTCATACTGCTGTAAATGTCCTTATATACAGTCTGGAACTAGCACTATTTAGTTGACATAAATGGTTAAGTGTTGAAGCTTACCTTGGGTACTCTTTGTTTATAACTTGCTATTATTACACACCACTGTTCGGACTGCCATCATTGCTTATAACATTTACTATATCAGTCCTTAAGTTGCTATTGGTGATTATAATTTCTTAAGCACTTATGATGATTTCACTTGTATGCTAAATTGCCATTGATTGTCACTACATTGACTTGATACATTTGGCATCTACAAAGTACATAATTAACTAGTATGTCTTCTTCATTCGCAAAACATATTGATTAAGGCACTAGTCACTTACTTGGTCTTTTAGAAGACATAGTCCCTTGTTTTAAGTGTTTGCAGACCATTAAAGGGCTCTCCCCTTGAAGGTTCCGACTCGCCGAAGTAGTCGGAGGAGTGGCTAAGGTGACAGTGGTCACTTCCTCCATGCATGTGTTCATTGGGTACTAGCCCTGCTAGTTCAACTGGTAACAGGCCTAGGGTGATTTGGTTCAAAATCTGTCATAGACTATAGTTGATTGTCAATTATCCCATTCAAAACAACAGATTAGGGTGATCAAGGGTTTAAGATTTTTATTGGAGCTCTTGCTTGACTTGGGGTATAAGAGGAGTAAACAATGATTAACAATGTTAATATCTCATGTATCAAGTGACTATGTTTGTAATAACATGTTAGTAATATAACATGACATTAATGATAATGATACTATTAGTGTTAAGGATAGTTAGGTGGTTAGACCACCTAAACCATCTTAGGGACTATAAATGATGGAGTGTACGATGAGAGGTGAGAGTGGTACATGTTTTTTGCTATACTTCTCAGGTTCTTGGACAATTGATGAACTTATGTCCTTTAACATAAAAATTGTGACTTAAGGGCCTCTTGAAACCTCAAAATATTTGTTCTCTTCCCGATCTTCAATATTCACCATGCGCTTGATATTCTTGTCCAACTTCTCTGTTTGTACCTTTTGTTTCCTTCCGATCTTCTTGTCAAGCCAACCTAGACATATTTCATATAGCTTTGAAATGTAGGCTAGTTTCTCTCTTATTCGTCATTTTGCCTTTGCTTCTAATACATTTTTCCTTCACTTTCAATACATATTGGAAGGCCTTGTCTACAGATTGTAGCTTCACGGTTACCATCTCATCTTGGATATGAAAACATAACCAATTATGGTATTTGGCTGCTGCTTGTTTTCATCTGCATCCCTGTTCATTATAATTTATAGTTTCATAAACTGCTCTGTATAATCTTGCACTGAGAAGTCCTTTTTTAAATCTGAAATTGCCTGAATAAGTTCTATTAACATTCTGAGGGTAGGAATTTGGTCCACAAATGCTTGATCATTTTTGTTCATAATTTGATTTTCTCCTTACCTTGACTCACCCAAATCTTCTACAAGTGGTTCTACCATAAAGCCGCACATGATTTTATCTTCATCAATACAAACTTCACACTCCTTGGGTCATCTTTAGCTATATTTTCCATGTCAAAATTATTGCGTAAGTGATTGAACTTAATCTATCAATGCACCAGGGTTAAAATCTCCTTCAAATTCTGATACTTCAATCTTCATTTGGGCTTTCCTTGATTTGGTAAAGATTCTATGGGCCTTTCTGTTGGGTCAAGTGCCCTGATCAAAGTAATGTGGACTTTTGTTCTTTCATCTTCAAAATATTCATGCCTTATATAAAGTTCAGCGTCCACAGAAATTATGCCTCTACAATCGGCCTTCCTTTTCTTCCCCATCTGAAAGTAAGTCAACTTTGAGCCACACTTGTGGCTCTGATGGAGCAGCCGCTATGAAATCTTCCTAGTTCTTCCTCTAGATGAACTCCACTTCTAATTTCACTTGCATTAAGCTTCAACCTAGTGCTCTATTCTAACAAAGAAAATAATGAGACTAAAGAAAAAACTGTGGTGTTATTTATAATTTCTTAGATTACTCCCCAAATCCCTTGAATCTTGATTAATCAACAAAATTAGCTTACAAATTACAATAAAAATACATACCAAGGTTGGGAACAAAAACAAGAAAACACCCTAATATTGCTACTCTACACTATTAAAGGGCATTATGGCACCAAAGAATCTACCCATTTGATGTGCATCATTTTTTTGTTTTCAACCAAAATTTAGGCACAACTTTCATCTAGTGCTGAAATTTTATGCCCAATTTGAATGTTTTGGTCAAATTTGAAGGATTTTTACAGGTGGTTTTGTAGAGGAGATCGTCAATGATAACATGGAGCAAATTGTCCAACCCATAGATTTTACAGGTTGTACAACTAGTGTTCTAAAAAACAGTGACTCAGACTCGGACTCAACCGAGTTGACCAGCAGAGGTTCCAAACTGGTCACCAAACCGGCCGAGTCCGACCTTGACTCAGCCGGTTTCGTACCAAACTGTTCAATCCGGCCGAGTCCGACGTAACTCGGCCGGGTTGACTTGCAAGTGATCGGGGTGGAGGGGACCAGTTTTGTACAAACCCGACCGTTTTTGTACAAGTGACATTGAAGTCAGTAATATTAAATGGCATTGAAGTCAGTAAAAGTGACATTATCTTTCATTTTCTATCATTTTACTTAAATTTTTAACATTACCATTAATTGTTTCGGGATGTTTGAGAGTGGTTCCAACCTCATGGACTTCATATGCAAAGAGTAGAATTTTAGATTCCATTCAGACTTCAATAGACTTAACAGTTTTCAAGATTTTAGGATTGCAACGTTTCCACTGGATTTTATCATGTATGAGGGCAAGAAATTGGCATTTAATCAAGCACATCAACCTCTCTATGTACCTTGATGTTGGTGGTGCTGATTGTTGAGGTTGATTGAACTCCTCTGTCATGACCTTAATAAAAATATACCCTTCAGTCAAGCAAAATCACATATTAAGCATGGGAAGCTTTTTTTACCTTATTTTAATGATTGGATTAGGAAGTCTCATCAAAATTGTAGGGTATTGGCTAATTTCCTTGGAGGATCAACTTCAAGATTCGAGGTAGAGGCAAGGGCTAGAGCCTAGAGGAGGGGGGCACAAGGTGCTATTGATGAATAGGATCTCAATATAGGCAATTATTTTGATGATATGTAATTATTTGTTGTGGCATGAAGTTTTTTGGACTCTACGGGCCATTTAGAGCCTCTTTGTTTATGTATTTTGGGTCAGATATGGATTGCATTTGATGTTCTATAAGGAGACGCCCCCCACCCTCTATTTGCCTCACACCATTTTCATTGAGAATTTGTGAGCATTTGGAGGTTTTGGAGCACAATTGCAGGCTGAGCCGTTAGAGGTTTTGGAGCTTGTTGGGCAGTCTTCTTGGATTGTTTGTAGTGAATTTAGCATCTGATTGAGGAGGCTACAGCCCATCTTGAAGGAGTTGCTGTCCATCTCATTGTTACTTGTGGCCATTGAGCTGTTTTGCTGGCTGTTTCCTCAACTTTCCACTGTCCCAGTCCAACATTCAACTGTCCAAGTATGCTAACGGTCTGAAATGAGTCAAATCTGCCCCTGTGATGAGTTTGATCTTTGATGATTAGCTTTGTAGGAATAAAATGTTTTTTGTACTCTATAGGCCATTTAGAGCCTCGTTGATTATGTATTTTCAATTTTGATTCAAATATGTATTGCAATTGGTGTCATTTTGATATATTCACCCTTACATGGTATATACATGAGTAGACTTTGCATATTTTGTATCTGATGGTTTGGATCTTTAAAATAAAATTTTCTCACTAAAATTTGAATATTCTATGTATTTTTTTAAAAACCGAGTCACTAAATTCAAACCAGTCCGTGTCGTGGCTGAGTTTTAAAACATTGTGTACAACAAGCTAGCTGCTCGTCATTTTTCTTTATAGGCATTGAACTATACTATGTACAGTTGTACAATATAGGGTTGTCACTGTGCCACCTAAATTACTGTGCATGCTACCTGGAATTCTGCCTGACTGGTATAATATTGTATATATTATTATATATCTCTCTTCAAATTTCAATGCTTCAATCTTTGATATTCATCATTAAATTTGAATTCATTTGTACTAGGCAAGGGTGAATGCCAAATTTCAGCACTGCTTTCATCCCATGGGATTATTGGTGTAATCCAACAGCTAGTTCTAGTAATTTGTATAATTACACGAGACTTAATAAGCTTACCCCTTCATCGGCCAAAGTAGTGCTTCTAGGCCATGTGATATTTTAATGGCACAAGATCTCTACACGGTATTGTGCTATAGTAATCATATAAACCTTCTTACAAAATCTTGTCCTTGTGTAGTCAAGCCCTGCCTCCTCTAGGCAAGGACTTTGCAATCGAGACCTGATGAAGATGGGGACTAAACAAAATAATTTTGGTCTCATGTACAAATGAATATGTATCTCGAGTAATTTAAAAGGAAACTGCTATTTTTATTACAAAATGGTAAATCCTCTTCACGTTTGATTCTTTTCAGAGAGGCATAGATATATAATGGAGATACCTGTCCCCTTGAAAATTTGAAATTTGCGAACTTTTCATTTGTTTACCTCTAAATACCAAAGAAGGGCAATGCTCATTTGTGTTGATGGACAAGCATGATCTTCTTTTTTCGCCTTCACCCAGTAAATCTTGTTTCTATTGTTCAGTCTGGGCAACCAAAAAAAAGGTTTGTAGTAACTCTATTAATTTTTTTCCAGCTAACAGAATTTTTAAATGGAACAACAATAATTATTACTCCTCAAGTGTGGAGGACTTCGCTTCTATGCAAACTCTGACATCAGAATTCTCTACTAATAGTTAAATTTTCAAAGCATTTTCTCGACAAATTGCACGGATATTTTGGTTTGACATTGATGCATCTCCAGAATGACCTGAACATATTGTTAGAATAGATTAGAACTAAGTGGAATTGCCTTCTCAGAAACAATTCTCTTTTAGAATTTTATAGATAGCTGAAATTCCTTTTTCTTGGATGCTGTTAAATCGACAGATCTTAAATTTCATAGAATTAAATATTTTTGTCACGAAGCTGCATAAAGTGAAGAAAGTATTATTATGGTGTTAGAGTTATTTCATTTAACGGTAAACTTGGATGCTGAATTTACTGCTTTCATCCAGATTGTTGATGATGTTGAAAGGGAGGTCATGGATATGTCTGAAGCTCCCACTGGAGACTCGTTAACAACGGAAGAAAACAACTCATCAGGGCAATCTGCTAACCAGGATAATCAGGCCAATACAAGCATTTCATCTTCTACAATGTCATCGACAGTTTCACCATCCTTGTCATTCTCTGTAAATATGGGCAACCTAACTAGGGCATTGTCACTGCGTTCCCGATTGTAAGGAGGCATGAGAACCCATTCAGCACTATACTTCTTACCGTTGGACACATTTACTGAGTTTTTGGAACGTTTCTGTTGAGCAAGATAGCATTTCTGTTTTCTGGAGGTTGTTATAATACATAAAATAAAGCTTTCATCTTTCATGCTCTTACCTGAGCAGAGTACTTAATAATTATGTTCGTAAGCTTCATTTCATTCTTGGAAAGTGATGAAGCTGAAGGCCTCATGTAAATTGCATTTGTGCACTCTTCCGTAGTAATGTAATCTAATATCTGCAGCTGATGTTTTTACTTATTGCCGTTGCCTCTCTCCCTGTTTCGGGTGCAAGCAAAGAACTTGGCCAAGTCTCGGATGTCTATATATCAAATAAGACTGATGTTGATAAAAAAATTAGTGTTATACCGTTCACATTTATCATTCTACCATGACATATTGCTCAGTTACTATTTGAGAGACTTGCTCACTATATGACAATGTGGCAGTGGATCTAATCATGTTCAAATTTATAAATTGCTTAAGTTTTTGTGGGCGTGATTTCATTAGTGTGGTTGGACCGGACATATAGATTCCAGTGGACGAGCTTCTCACACTAAAATGTGTAGAATGTGTTTATCCTAGCATGGATTCATCTTCACTCTAAACAGATAAAAGAAGAAAAAAACTAGATGTAAACTTCTCACCATTTAAAAGATTCGGTGTTAAAGATAGGTCTATGCTAGTTAGTTTTTTATTTTTATGTTTTGATAACTAAAGGTGGACACTTTTTTATGTTTTTTTCTTTGCATTTTAATTTATCAGTGTGACACACACGACAAATCTTCCATGTCAGCAGAATGTAAGAGCACCAAGAGAACGCTTTGCTTCTCTTGGTGCAATACTGGAAAGCAAATATTCAAGAGAATGCTTCGCTTCTCTTGGTGCAATACCATTAAGTTGGTGCTTAGGTACCCATGATTACTCGGAAGCCAATACTTGAGAGCTTGCTTCACTTCTCTAAGCTCTCTTCATGCAGTAACATTAATTTGATACTTAGGTGTCCATGGATACTAGGAACCTATACTCTTCAAGTTCAGGGTCTTCATTTTGTTATTTGAAAAGTTTCTATGATAATATCTTATAATCATAAAAATTTTAATTTAATATTCCCTATTTTTAGTTCCTGGTCAATAATTTATATTTTCCGAACAAAACAGGGCCTTTTATGGTGTAGAGCTGGTTGGAGTGCATAGAAAAAAGTGACATTTTTTATGAACAAACAGCGCCTTTCATGGTGTAGAGCTGGTTGGAGTGCATAGAAAAAAATGACAGAAGCAAAGAGTCTTAGAGTACACTAAGGAAATATAATTTGTCGGTAGGAAGAAATCCAGTTTTCCTATAGAACTACTTCTCAAAGCTCACTATGTAATTCGTGGCCTTCCTTTTTCTCATCAGTGCCATGTATTTTTGTGACACATTATACACATGTATCACACACATTTTAACTTAATTAGATTACCATTACATTTTAACACACCTCCTTAGTGATTACAAAGATCAACATACAAAAACATCCCTACCCAGAGATCAAACATAAGGTGTTGAGTTTTTAACTACGCTGAGTTTGTGAATCTAAAAGAAACCACCTATACCTTGCATATGTGCCCCATATTTGTGCCATGTAACTGTTCTCGGTGCTCCACACCTCTTTGTTACCTTAATACCTTGTACCGGATACCCAGCCCTATATTCTTTTGTTCTTTGGGAAAAATAATAATTTCTATTCTGAGACTAAAAGAAATTACATAGCATAGATATTCGATGCCTTCATACATAGAGTCGTAACAGTCCCGGATGAGATACATAAAAAAGAAACAGTTCTTCGACTTCTTCCTATACCTAATTGAAATGTTATGAAAAGGATTGTCCGAAATTTCATTTCAGATACAAAATCCCAAACTTGTATATCAACAAAAAGAAACAGAGAAAAATCAGAGAAAATAAGATTAAGGATCATGGAGGACTTGGTTGATGGCAGAGTCAAGCCTTCTATCATCCTCCTAGCGCTACACATTTTTTAGTGAGAGCATCTGCCATGGCATTTAATTTGTGATAAACATGCTTGTAAGGGATTATAATGCATATTTCTTCTAACTGATTCACCTCTTCAATGATAGTAAGAAGGGTTAAACTTTCCTAGACTGGTTAGAAATAGACCTACCCTTTCTTTTAATGCTTGAACCTTGTAGTTATCCTGTTAGAGTTTATGGTATCTCGGGATGTCCTCCATGTTTCAGATGCCTTGCATGGAGGTACATCAGCTGTATAGGCATCAATATGGAGTAGAGGGTGAGATACACTCTACTCAGTGGTCCATTGGTGGCTGCATGCAGACCTTCCTGGGTGTTTGTCCCTTTGCATGCACCGATATTAGGTTTTTGGTAAACCTAATTGATCGGTGAGATTATTTATAGAGGCAGGGGGTCCCCGGATGAGGTTGCTCAGTTGACTTGTCAGAGAGTGATAGATCAGGAGTGAGGAGGGTGCATTAGTGCATGCAGGGCGACTTTCTGAGAGAGAAAGAAGCTCTTGCAGAAGGGAGAGTGGTTGGATTTGAGCTGGATTAGAGACCACTTCCTCTAGAGGCACTTGGCACCCAGATCTGTGGATTGAGATAGTTCACTTGAGTGGATTCTGCAGAGATTGTGGAGGACGTCTTCCAGAGAGGGAGAGGGGCACATTACCCGAGGAGAGAGGAGCTCATTCAGAGTCCGATCTGTCGATTGAGTGACTAAGACTTTCAGGGTAGCCTTGCCTCAGTGTTTGAGGAAGGTCTGTGACAATCAGAGCACAGATCTGCTGAGATCTGATCCAGTACGAGCATTTGACATCCAAAGGGGAGGGCACACTTTTCCATGCAAAGGAAGGACACATTCGCCAGTTGAGCAGTTGGTCTTCTTACAGAGCAGAGCAGATCAGATCAGAGCAGAGGGTTGAGAGCGGCAATACAGTCAGAGCTACCTGCAGACAGACTCGGATCCAGATTGACAGTTAGGGCATATTTCCTTAGTGCATGCATCAACTGAGGCATGCAGATCTAGGGTATTGACCCGTTCAGGGATTGAGTGTTACATTTGAGGTAAAATTGTTGTATTTACTTCTTTCATATATTGCTCTAGGATCGAGACTGAAGAAAGTCCCACATGATTGTTGGTTTTCCCTGTTTGGGGTTTCCAGGGTATATGTAGTGTTATGTGTGGTTGATTTGAGCATTTCAGTGTTTATGTTGTAAAGAGATCTAGTTGTTGAGTCTTATTTCATTATAGCATTATTGATATACAGAAGCTCAAACCGCTTGAGATCTCAGAGCTATCCAGAGGGAGTAGTGATCTATGGATTAAAATTTACATGGTATCAGAAACCTGATAAGGGTCAGGGAGATCATTCACACTGAGATGAGTGAAGATAGAGACCAGATCTACAAGATCTGAGGAGCAGAGCTCATATCTATGGACTAGAGCTCATATATGTGGTTGTAGAGGTCAGATCTATCAGATCTATGAGTTTGGAGGATAGATCTGAGATAGATCTATCAGATCTGTGCAAGGGTAGGCCAGATCTGTGATCAGGAGAGTTTCTTGTATCACCGTGGGTTCTAGTCTTTTAGTTCAGAGAGTATGGCCACTAGATTTAGGGTGGAGGACCGGTTGGATGGGGCCTCCAACTACAGTGCATGAAGGGCATGGATTGTACTCTTGTTGAAAGAGTGCGAACTGTGGGATGTTGTGAACAATACAGTCGCAAATCCAGTCACAGTTCCGTCAGATGCTACTGCCAAAGTAGTATATGATAAAAAGAATGTAAAGGCTCAGAGGATCCTACTTGACGCTATCAAGGATCATGTCATTCCACATGTCCCAACCAAAGACAATGTATATGAGATGTGGGATGCATTGACTAGTTTGCACCAGAGTTCTAACACCAATAGGAAGATGGTTCTCAGAGAGAGACTGAGAAGCATCAAGTTGGGCAAGGATGAGAGCATGTCCACATACCTCACCATGATCACTCAGGTGAGGGATGAGTTGGGAGCTGTGGGTGAAAAGGTTGAGGATAGCGAGTTGCCCAGACAAGCCCTGAATTGCGTGACTGTGCCATGGGTAGTATTTGTCCAGTCCATTATTGCCAGAGAGAACCTTCCCAAGTGGGATCGTCTGTGGGATGACTTCACCTAAGAGGAGATCCAGAGAGGTTATATTTAGGGATCAACTTCCGTCATTCCAGAGGAGGAGGATGTGGCACTTGCAGCAAAAGGGAAACAAAGGTTCAAACAGAAGATGGACTTGAGCAAGATCAAGTGCTTTGCCTGCAATGATTATGGACACTATGCGAGACAATGTTCGCATAAGAAGAAAGGTAAGCAAGAAAAGGATGAGCAATTGGCAACAACAGAGGAGGTGGATGAGTTTACCTCTCGGTTTGAGAGGGAGTTCTCATTAGCCTCATATTAGTCAGGGCATGACAGTAGTCAACCAGAGATTGATGTTGATCAGAGATGGAGGGTTGACTACATGCAGAGCAGTCACATGACAGGGATGCAAGATGCATTCCTCATCCTAGAGCACACACCTATGCAGATGATTCAGGATGTGCAGGGGACTGATCACTTGGTCACAGGAGTGGGTAGAGTTCGGTTTCTATTTGTCCTTGGTGAGCTCATGGAGGTATCGGGAGTGTTGTTCGTTCCAGGACTAAGAGGGAGAATTCTCTTAGTGGCAACTTTGGGAGCTGCTGGTTACTCTGTAGTGTTCCAGCGGGATCTTATTTTCACCTATCCTAGAGGAGTTGACCCAGTCTTGATGGGTCATAGGATCGACAATGAATACTTGATTTGGGGACAACCCACTTCTGGCACATCAGGTTGGCTGAGTGCATCCTCTTTAGAGTCAGAGGAGGATAGAGAACACGATGCTCACAACAGAGATGATGTTAGGAGATGTGAGTCCAGTCAGTAGATGGGTGAGCGAGATGCTCACCATGATGATGAGGATCAGAGGAGTGACTCTGGTTACCAGATGGATGAGCGAGATTCTCATGAAGATGATGATGAGACTCAGGGGATTGAACGATTGGATTCAGAGCAGATGGATGAGCATGATGCTCATATAGGAACCAATCGAAGACTGAGTTGGTATGAGATGGTAGAGATGGACTTAGCTCAGGAGAGAGTCGAGTCAGCTCAGAAACAGAGGGAGCCCACTTACATATCGATGGATCCACTTGACAACAATCTTCGGGACTGGTTACAGCAAAGATTCAGAGGGAGTCTGAATTAGAGTTCAGTGACAGAGTCAGTGGTAGATCAGGGGGCTTCTTCTGGAGCCACCTTGATGGAGCTAGATGAGGGCACTTCAAGTCAGAGGGCAACAGTGACAGACAAGACAGTTGGGTCAGTGTCAACAGCAGAGGACTTGTTGGATCCAGGCATCAATGGTTGGACTTCCCTCGATAAGAGGGAGTGTTAGAGTTTATGGTATCTCGGGATGTCCTCCATGATTCAGATGCCTTGCATGGAGGTACATTAGCTGTATATGCATCAATATGGACTAGAGGGTGAGATACACTCTACTTAGTGGCATGAGTCCATTGGTGGTTGCATGTGGACCTTCCAAGGTGTTTTTCCCTTTGCATGCATGAGTTTTGCATGACCTGTCTATGATTAAAAGATGCATGCAAAAGTGACTTTTTGCATGCACCGATATTAGGTTTTTGGTAAACCTAATTGATCGGTGAGATTATTTATAGAGGCAAGGGGTCCTCGGATGAGGTTGCTCAGTTGACTTGTCAGAGAGTGATAGATCAAGAGTGAAGAGGGCGCATTAGTGCATGCAGGGCGACTTTCTGAGAGAGAGAGAAGCTCCTGCAGGAGGGAGAGTGGTCAGATTTGAGCTGGATGAGAGACCACTTGCTCCAGAGGCACTTGGCACCTAGATCTGTGGACTGAGATAGTTCACTTGAGTGGATTCTGCAGAGATTGTGGAGGATGTCTTCCAGAGAGGGAGAGGGGCGCATTACCTGAGGAGAGAGGAGCTCATTTAGAGTCCGATATGCCGATTGAGTGACTAAGACTTTCAGGGTAGCCTTGCCTCAGTGTTTGAGGAAGGTCTGTGACTATCAAGGCTCAGATTTGCTGATATCTGATCCAGTATGAGCGTTTGACATCCAAAGGGGATGGAAAAATTTTCCATGCAAAGGAAGGGCGCATGCACAAGTTTAGCAGTTGGCCTTCTTCCAGAGCAGAGAAGACCAAAGCAGAGGGTTGAGAGAGGCAGTACAGTTAGAGCTACCTGTAGACAGACTCGGATCCAGATTGACAGCTATGGCATATTTCCTTAGTGCATGCATCAGCTGATGCATGCAGATCTAGGGTATTGATCTGTTCAGGGATTGAGTGTTACATCTGAGATAACATTGTTGTATTTACTTCTTTCATATATTTCTCTGGGATCGAGACTGAAAAAAGCCCCACAGGATTGTTGGTTTTCCACGTTTGGGGTTTCTAGGGTATATGCAGTGTTATGTGTGATTGATTTAAGCATTTCAATGTTTATGTTGTAAAGAGATCTAGTTGTTGAGTCTTATTTCATTATAGCATTATTGATATACAGAGACTCAAACCGCTTGAGATCTCAGGGCTATCCAGAGGGAGTAGTGATCTTTGGATTAAAATTTACGTATCCACCTATTCTACCATACTTTCATTTACTGCCTTCATCCTAGTTGATTAAGTTTGAACCCTTTGATGAAGCCAAGTGGTTACAGAGTGCCTTTACCCACCTATAGAAGGAAGGCTTATTAGCACCTGTTCTCCCTATACCAATTCTGAAGGCAAGTAGAAATTCTGGTGGAACATGTGTAGTATGCACTTAAGTAAAGGAAAGGGTAGGTTAAAGGATAAATATATTAGTGTCGTCGTCGTACCTTACCTACTCTCAACCTATTGATTAGCAACATTGAATCCCCAAAGACTTGGAGATGACTTGCAGTGTTATCTATTGGAAATTTTAAAAGCAACTTCAATGCAATGAGTTTAGCAAAGTTGTTGGAACTTGGGCCTAATCCAGCTTTGAATTTTATACAGTGAATCTCACTAAGATGGAGAGGCTCCCAACCCCATATCTGACAGGTAAGCCTTGACTCACCCCCATCGAAATAACCCCAAGGAACAGATTTATCAACTTCCACCTCTTCTATCTATGTTGGACTTTCAATCTTTACACTTTTTTTACCTTAAAAAATATTGTGAATCTGAATAGAAATTTGAGAAGATGGAGTAAAAGATTACCAAAAATATTGGCTTTATGAGCTAGCCTTACTCCTCAGGTTGCTATAAAGGGTAATGCCTTGAAAGGCTTCAGATCTCTCTTGTCATACCAGTTCTCCGAGCAATATACACATGTTTCACCCTGCAAAATATAGTTGATTCATAAATGGTAGGCATATATTTGTCTCGTCGACATGGATGCTCAGTGAAATGAAAATAATTGTTTCTCTACAATTGCTCTCGATCTGAGAAATCTGAGGTCAAGTTGTTGGAAATAGTGCAACTTCAAAAGTTATTCTTATTCATTGTAACTCCTACGTGAGAAGATATTAATGTATTTGATCATGTAAAACCCATGAAAGAATCAATGTAAACCTTATGGTGAAATATCACAAAGAAAAGATTTATCAATTGAAATTTTTGTATTCCCCTACAACAAGTTGGTCCAATGGGTAAACTGCCCCAAAAGAGTGGGTAGTCTGCCCCAAACAATGGGCAGAACTGCCTCAGTTAAGACTAGAAAGGTCAGCCCAGTAAGGGAAAAAGTCACTTTTTATGTGTATAAATAGAGAGGTCGAACCTCTCATTCATTTTGTCATTCACTCAAGTCAAGTTCGCACTAGCCAAGGAAGGTTCGCTATTGCAACTAGGAGACTGATTTTTGGGGTTTTCCACTTTTGAGAAGTTTCTCTCTTGTTTTGTTGGGGTTTGTGCTACTATTATCTGGATGTACATCGTTCTCTATTGGAAGGTGTGAGCTTGGGGGAGACAAATAGCTTTGTCTATGGTTAGGAGATGATTGTTCTTATCATCGTGGTTAAACGAGCTCCACACTCATTTTGTTTTCATGCTTTGCCATTCTTTTAGTGATCCTGGTTATGCTCCTATAAAATCGAACATGGGATTAGAGCAGTGCTAAAAGAAGCCATTGTCGAAAACTCGGGTTTCACATTTCAGGTCCTTTCCTCATCAGTTTCGCTGAAAAGGAGTTTTGAAAACTTCGCCCTAGGGAAGGTGC
This sequence comes from Larix kaempferi, assembly GCA_027924585.1. Taxonomy (NCBI): domain Eukaryota; kingdom Viridiplantae; phylum Streptophyta; class Pinopsida; order Pinales; family Pinaceae; genus Larix; species Larix kaempferi. Next base: position 9,329,535 of record BSBM01000767.1, on the reverse strand, counting down.
ATTTGCTGGTGAAGGAAAAATCCAGTTATGAAAAGTTTCATTTTTTGACCTAATTTTGTAGCTGTTGCAGTTACTGCAGAAATTAGGGTTTCAAGTTTTGTGTTGTTCGGTCCACAATTTTGGCTCAATCTTACCTTTTCTCAACTCGCCTTGATAGGGAACATATATATGTGGTGTCATTTTTGCAAGAGTCCAAACTTCATTTTTGACCTAGCTCATGCTAGGGTTTCTAGTCCAAATCTACAGTCAAGATGATTGGAATGAAAGTTGAAGATCGACTTGATGGTGCTTCCAACTTCATCTCCTAAAAGTATAGGATTCTTCTTATATTATAAGAAAATGATCTCTTGAAGTTCGTCAATGAGAAGATACCAGAATCATAAACTAAAGATGACAAGTCTAAAAGGAGGAAGACTGATGCAAGAGCAAGAAGAGTCTTGGTGGATTCAGTAAAGGATCATTTGGTTCCTTAGATTTCACAAAAGAAGACGGCTAGGAAGATGTTCAAAACACTGAAGAAGTTGTTTGAACACAGTGGCATCAATGTTACTCTTAACATTGAGGAATCAACTATCGAATTTGAAGATGTCAAAGTCAGAATCGATTACTGAGTACTTCATGAGGATCTCAGAACTAAGAGACAAGCTAAGCTCTAGTGGAGAAATCCTTGATGATAAGGAGCTTGTCATAACCACTTTAAATGGTCTCCCACCCTCTTGGGCATCATTTATCCAAAGCATAAGTGGACAAACCAAGTTGCCCAAATTTGATAGGTTATGGGCAGATTGTACTCAAGAAGAGACAAGGATTGTAGCAAGGTAGAAACTTCATGGCTCTCAATCCGAAGAGAATCAAGCATTCACATGTCATGTCAAGAAAGGCAGAGGGAAAGGAAGGGAGTTTCATAATCATGAGAACCAAGGTAGGAGATCAAGTCCTTCTCTAGATAAGAAGAAGAAGAAGAAGGATATCTCACATATATAATGCTTCAAATGCAAGACATATGGCCACTATGCTAGAAATTGTAGAAGTTCAAACAAGAGGAAGCATGAAGCCTCAATCGCTGATGTTGATGAAGACACTCCTCACAAGAAGTCAAGGAATGATGATTGTTCGTAGTTCTTCTTCTAATACTCCCCATGTTGAGGCGATGATATGAAGATCCAGACTTACGATGATCTTCCAGCAAGAAAATGAAGAACAGAGGTCTCTCATGGTTCCCACAAGAAGGCAGTGGGAGCCCACCCGCAAAACAATAAAAGATAAGTATTTGGATTTATTGCTCTTGTAGATTAGATCTGTTGATTTTGAATATGCTTCCATAACAAGTTGTATGCAAATATATATTCCTAGAATTAGGAAGGATGTAGAGAAGTGTGATCTAGTTCCTTTATTGATGAACAATAGGCTCATATAGTATTTGTTACGTATATGATTGTTTAAATAACAGTAATGTTGCACAACTTTTATGAACCATCTTGGATGATATCTCCTAACATGCTTAGAGTAGTACACACTCTTGATAGTATGTTCTAACGAAGATAGCGGACATCTACATATTTATCATATATGTGTTGTGCCGAAGCATTAGCTAAGATGCCTACCTACCTATATAAACTATTGCCATTGCATTAAAATATAAATTGGTTAAATTTGATTATGCAATGTCGCTAATCATCTGACAAGATTTTGACTTGTAGGGAAAAGACCATATGATATGGCCTACAAGATAAGGATGATGAGACTTGTTCCAATGAACAAGTGATGGACATGTGAATCTCATTGATGTTCAGATTAATCAAAAGCAAGAAGCTTCTAGGAGCATGACTCTCAGCATGGAAGGACAACTCCTAGATAAAGCAGTTAGATGGTAGTCATGACTATACAACAACGGACATATGAGGACCTAATACATCCAGATATATACCCACATGCCCAGAGGATCTCATATAGAGATTGGTGTTTGGGAGCAAAAGGCTCCAACATATGTCGGTCTCTCTCTACTACAGATGTTTGATTCTTCAATGATTATGGAAAGCAATTGGTTTCCAAAAGCAATTGGTTTCCAGTCAAGGTCATGACAAAAGGACTATAGTATGTTAGTCCCGAAGGACGAGAGTTACTCAATTTATTTCTGTGGAGGTGCACATCTGTTTAGTTAAAATTGTGCCTCGGGATTCATAACATATAACTATTGATGATCCCCTATTCGTGATACTGTATACTGTTAGTTTTTACTTGTTTAGCATAACAACATTAAACAATATAATCACTGAAATAAATACAAGCACAACAATCACAAAGAACACAAGATTTCTCTCGGGGAAACCACAAGGGAGAAAACCCCGACAAAAATTCCTCAATATAGAATTCACCAAGTACAAGATAAAAGCCCCAAGACAAAACAACTTCTCTCCTTCACCAACGAACTTCTCTCTCTCTCCTATGCGAGTTTGAGTGAGTGAGATGAGTGATACAAATGAGCAACTCAACCTCCTATTTATATTTAACAAGTTACTTGACCTTTTTACTAATTAGGTCGCCTTGACTCGCCCAACTGGGTCGACTTGTACACTTTACAATAAATATTCTTTTCTAGTTATTTCCAGGCCGACCTAACAGTTAGGGTTTACATTGACTCTTCCAATGACTCTTATATTATCAATTGCATCAATGACATCTCTCGAAGGAGGAATACAATAATACAATAGACAAGTATATCTAGAATATCTTTCGCAATTACATTTCTTTAACACTCCCTCTTAACTAGGAAGGTATTCTGGAGGCAACATCAACAACATCAATAGTTGTCCAACTGACTTGTGAATCTCTATATGTTGTAGGCAGTTTTTGGAACATCATCATATGCTTGGGGTATCATCAACATCATCTACTGGAACATCATCATCGACATCATCATCACCGTCAGCAAGAATTTGCTGGAACATCAATGTCATCTACTGGAATATCACCACCACCACCATCATCATCATCTGCTGGAATATCACCATCAGCATCATCGTCATCATCTGCTGGAATATCACCATCATCCTCATCCTCATCATCTACTGGAATATCACCATCAACATCCTCATCAATGCATGAACACTGGAACAACATCAATCATCAGTTGACAAGTACTGGAACAACAATCATTAGTAAGTAAATACTGGAACAACAATCATTAGTAAGTAAATACTGGAACAACAACAACATCAATCATCAGTCGAAAAGTAAATACTGAAACAACAATCATCAGTGAGTAAATACTGGAACAACAACAACATCATCAGTCAACAAGTACTGAGATAACATCACCAGTCGGCAAGTACTGGGATAACAATACCAGTCGGCAAGTACTGGAGTAACATCATCAGTTGGCAAGTACTGAGATAACATCACAAGTTGGCAAGTACTGGGATAACACTACCAGTCGCCAAGTAATGGAGTAACATCATCAGTCGGCAAGTACTGAGATAACATCACCAGTCGGCAAGTACTGGGATAACACTACCAGTCGGCAAGTACTAGAGTAACATCATCGGTTGGCAAGTACTGAGATACAATCACCAGTCGGAAAGTACTGGGATAACACTATCAGTCGGCAAGTACTGATCTTCAGTAGGAAAGTACTAGAATGACATCACTAGTCAACAAGTACTGGGATAACACTATCAGTCGGAAAGTACTGATCTTCAGTCGACAAGTACTGGGATGACACAATCAATCGACAAGTACTAATCTTCAGTCGAAAAGTACTGGAATAACATCACCAGTCGGCAAGTACTGGGATGACACTATCAGTCAACAAGTACTGATATTTAGTCGGCAAGTACTAGAATAATATCACCATCACTACCTCTTTCGAGGGAGATCCTTTCGGAGCACACCAAGCTTGTTTCGAAAGTATTCAGACTTTATGCGAGACAGAGGCTTAGTCATCACATCAACAACTTGTTCCTCTGTAGGAACATACTTGAGCTTTACAGACCCCTTCTGCACCATATCTCGGATATAGTGGAACTTGATCTCCATATGCTTCGATCTATCATGGAACACTGGATTCTCTGTCATCTTGATACAACTTTGATTGTCACAGAGAATATCAGTCACATCTATCTCTGGATCGAACAATCCTGCCAACATCTTGCGAAGCCACACTGCTTTGCTACAAGCTGAACATGTTGCGACGTATTCAATTTCTGCTGTACTGAGAGCAACACATGGATGCTTTCTACTGAGCCATGAGATCATACCTGATCCCAAACTAAAGCAACATCTTGTAGTGCTTTTTCTATCTTCGACACTTCTATCCCAATCTGAGTTTGTATATCCATATAGTCTGAACTCACTATCTGTCTGTATAACGTGACATCTACTATCTCTGATGAAGCATAATTCAAGAGCTTCAGGTTTGTCACCATTGGAGTAGTCATGGCCTTGCAATCCAACATCCCAAATCTTTTAGGATCTCAATAGTATATTTTCCTTGACTTGGGAAAATCTCATTTGGGAACTGCCATACTTCAAGACCTAGAAAATAGTGCATCATCCCAAGGTCTTTCACCATAAATTCTGCAGCAAGCTTCTTCTTTGTGATGGGATATTTCCGGTATCACTTTGAGCATATCCCTGAGATACTGAGGAAGACAACCTTCTCCATCTATGTTGTAGTCACTCCCTCTGAAGCAAAGCTTCCCTACTCCCTCTCTAACTAAGCACTATCCTCCTTCTGCATCTTGTACTCTCTACATCGGGCATTCTTCATTGGAGTGACTGGTAGCCTTATGTCATCTCCTTAGGTCACTGGAAACCTAGATCTTGAACTCTATTGCAAGTTCTCTCTTGCACCCATCCATGAGCTCCTCATCTTCAACCTTGTAACAAAGGTTGATATCTCATCACTCTAGGTGATCATCCTATCCCATGGATGCCTTCTGAGCCCGTACAAAATCTTCTTCAATCTGCACACATGTGGTTTTCTGTAGAGAGTCTTGAGTCCTGGAGGTTGCTCGATATCATCTTCTACTTTGATTACACCATCTATCTAGTGTAATATCCACCATTGAGGAAGTGTGTATGGCCACTAGAGCAACATCTCATCATAGTCAACTCTCTCTTTTTGAGAGAAACCTTGCTTTGTACTTTTGTATTATACTTGATTTCATAAGTCCATCGTTACTTGTTCTACGAAACGAATCTCATCATTCTTCATTTGTAGGTGATCGTACATGATATTTCCTACAAGTCAAAATTCAGTTGCATGGTTAGAAACATTTCATGGTTTCCAAAACATATTAATAACAACAAATTCTTATGCATACAAACATAGGTCACATAGTCATGCAACTATCTTAGCCAATGCTTCAACACAACATTCATCCATATCCCGTATTCATACGGTAACTTTCTAGATGCCTTCCATCTCTACCAGAACATTATTAAGAGTGTGCACTACTCCCAATGTGTCAACAAAGAGGTTTCATTCTAGATAAGTAGCAATGGAATGTTGTACAACACCATAGGATACTTACCCACCACATGCATATTAGTAGTATTTTGTTCATCAATGCATACATTCTAACATGCATAATACACATTCTAAATCTAGGAATATAAATATGTACACAGCTGGACAATACAGAAAATGACAATTCAAAATACTTATCTTTGTTTGGTTGTTGGGTGGACTCCCTCTTGATCTTTGCTTCCTTGCAGGAACCACTGGTGTCTCTAACAGTGTGTTCTAATTCATCGTCTGATTCTGAGGACCTGTGTCTTTCTTTCTCATGATAGGAAATGTTGAACAAGTATTCGACACCGTAGATCACTTGTTCTTTGTACTGGAGTAGACTCTGTGTGTCCCTCCTTCTACATCTTAACCAATGCTAAAATGGATGAGAGGTTCTTCCATAGATCATTGATCTTTATTTGTTTTCCGGAGTCCAACTTTGTAGGAGCTTTTCCTACTCCTTTCATGTAATACTGAAAGTCATCTCTAGCTTCACCTTCTGAATAAACCCTTGAGTTTATAGAGTCCTCCTTCTTCAATTCCAATCATGACTGCATCCCTTCTTATCCAATAATAGGTTTCTTGGTACATATTCTTCTTCGTCTTCTCTGGTTTTGACTTCATCATCATATTCACTATCTTCAGCTGCATGAGCATGAAATCTTTTTTTTTGCTTCTTGGATTGTCCAGATTTGAATGGACAATTTCTTGCAATGTGTCCTGTATTGTGACAAGAGTAACATTCAATTGAGGAGAAGTCTTTCTTGACCCTCTTGTTCCTTTGAGATATTTGAGGTCTTCTAGGAGAGTGGTCATAAGTGTGTACATCATTCTTTCTTTTCCTTCCTCTTTTGGCATGGGTTGCCAAAGCTTGATCTTCATTATCATTGAGTTTCTCTTCTCTTTTTGCTATTCTCTCTTCCTCTTGTACACACTCTTCTCATAGTTGTCTGAACTGGATTAATTTCTTCCTAGCGCATATGGCACGAATGAAAGGTTCCCAATCTCTAGGAAGACCATTCAGAGTGGTCATCACAATTTCAATTTCTTCTACCGTGTCTCCAATAGCTTCTAATTGTTCTTTGATCTGAGATACTCTAGAGAAGTATGAGTGCATAGTCTCAGACTTTTGGATCTTCACACCCTTGAGTTGATTTCTCAAGGTCATCTTCCTATTAATATTCTTTCCTTCAAACAGACTAGTTAAGGCATCAAACATTTCTTTTGGGGTCTTCTTTGATGACACTTGAGGGATCAAGTGATCTTTGATTGAGTCAGCTATGATCCTCTTAGCCTTGATCATATTCTTCTTGTGTTTTGCTTTGGCCTCATCTCCCTCTGGTTCTTTAATTTCTTCTTTTATGAAGCCTTCTAGGTCATGTTCTTCAAGAATGAGCATGACCCTATATTTCCATGCCCTGAAGTTCTCAACTCCCTCAAGGTTCTCATCAAGCTTGGTAGTGTTTGTTATTTTGATAATATGACAACCTTAAATGGAAATAGAATGGAGATAGTACTTACTTGTGAAACTACTTCTCCAAGAACTGCTTTTGGCTTGGCCTAGGGATTGATAGAGAAACCCTAATTTTTCAACTTTGATATCTTGAGAAACTGATTGGAGAAAAATATGCACCTCCCCAAGTCAAGTTAGGAAATGTATTCCTTTTCCCAAATCCGTGGACAAGACTACAAAATATTTGATGCCCTAGTTTCTTCAATTTCTACTGCAGATTTGTCTGGTCTTAATTCTGATGTATCTCCAAAATTTCTACTCTTCAAGGTCTGAAACTTCGTCTTGTGATATTATGATATGTCCTCTATCCAACCCCACAGGTTAGAGCAGGATTGGATTCACCAAGTGTAACTTATGCTAAGTTTCCCAAGATGACCTGTTTATGGACTATTTTAGTATAGCGAACTTGTACGGACTACCACGTGTCACTATTTTTTCTTCGGGTTCTGAAACTCGCACCAGAGAAACTACAGTCCCTTCAATTTTTGGAACATCTTACGGAATTCAATTTGGATCTTCTTATCTCGAGATATAACATTTCTCCCTAGGTCACCTTTTTAAAACTGAATTTTGGAGGAGGCTGGAACCCTAATTTTCATGGATCATATCTCCTAAAGTACAACTAATCTGAGGTTGAAACTCACAAACAAGGTACATGAACATTTCATCTTCGTCCTGTCTAAATTTCAGATCCTGAAATTTTTTCAAAGTGATTTATAGAGAAAATGTTAAGATGACTACTTTCTGGAAATGGAAACCCTAGGCAACAACTGCACAATGTTCTCTTTCAGGCTTGCTCTAAAACCATGTTATTTTTTACTTGTTTAGCATAACAACATTAAACAATATAATCACTGAAGTAAATACAAGCACATCAATCACAAAGAACACAAGATTTTTCTCGGGGAAACCACAAGGGAGAAAACCTCGACTTAACTTCCTCAATATAGAATTCACCAAGTACAAGATAAAAGCCCCAAGACAAAACAACTTCTCTCCTTCACCAACTAACTTCTTTCTCTCTCTCTTATGCGAGCAGTGAGTGAGTGAGATGAGTGATACAAATGAGCAACTCAACCTCCTATTTATACTTAACAAGTGACTTGACCTTTTTACTAATTAGGTCGGCTTGACTCACCTAACTCGGCCGACCTGTACACTTTACAAAAAAATATTATTTTCTAGTTATTTCCAGGACGACCTAACAATTAGGGTTTACATTAACTCTTTCAATGACTTACATTATCAATTACATCAATGACATCTCCCGAAGGAGGAATACAATAATACAATAGACAATTATATCTAGAATATCTTCCGTAGTTACATTTCTTTAACATATACCGGTGGTCTATTCCTCACCGAGACAGAGAGACCGATTTTCAGATATAGAGGGAGTTAGAGGATCTTGGCTTCTTGCATCACTGAGTGATGGTGTGGCATAAACTTGATGAGGTCTTCCTAGGATAAGGAAGAACGCAGCTGAGATCCTAAACAGATGACTGTGAATAAATAGCTACATTGATGATGATGCTATTGATAGTCAAGAGGATCTTTGATGTACCCAGTCATCACTGAGATGAATACTTACGCTCCGGAGAGGAAGTAGGATGCTCAGCTGCAGAGGGAGCAGGATGCTCATATGTAGAGGGAGCAGGATGCTCATATGTAGAGGGAGCAGAGCGCTCCAGCACAGAGGGAGATGTGATGAACATGATTGCAATATCGAACATTATTATCCATGTGTCTTGGCTAAGGCTGAGTGGTCCGATGGTAGTACCACATCTTCTCCCAGACACCCTGTGATGGGGTGGGGAGACTAGTCCTTTGATATTCTCTCATACAGGTGCATGAATTCTGTCGTGTTTTTTTATTATTATTTGGAATTGCATGTCTAGAATAGGGTAGGACAAAAATGTTTGCCCCGATATATTTGATGCCTCTGTTTGTTGATATATGTGCAAGTTTCAAAAGATTCTACGAGAGCACGTTGGTATATGTATGATACATAATGGGACTGTACTTTTCTCTCGTACACCCTATGATGGGGTGGGGAGACTGACCCTTGATGAGTAGTGATGATGGATCGAGCAGGTGTTCCCCCATTGTTAGCCATGAGATTTGGCTAGGGGTGAATGACTCGGGGTGGAACAATGCCTTCTCCTAGTCATCCTGAGATGGGATGGGGAGATTGGTTCCTAGTTGCACACACTATCCTCCTAGAGGTTGAGCATCGGGCATTCCTTCAGTATTGGCCTCTGTAACTTGGTTGGAAGTGAATGACCCAGGGCGGGACAGTGCCTTCTCCCAGTCATCTTGAGATAGGATGGGTAGATTATTACCTAGTTGCTCACTCATCAGAATGGAGCAGTGCTCTATCCCAGCCATCCTGTGAAGGGATGGAAATATTGGTCCCATGATTACGCTCCCTCAGTAAGAGGGAATGATGAATTGAATCCCTGACATTGTGATGGAGTGGGGAGAGTGATTAGATGATTATATCCCTTGCTAAGAGGGAAGGAAAGATGATATAGGGACGAACATTTACCTTTCTTCTACACATGTACCTCTGCTCATCCAGGTTCTCATCCAAGCATGGGAGGATCCCATCGACAATAGAAACAAACAGGTAGTAGATGGCCGTGTACATAGGTACCTATGCTCATCAAGGTTCTTAGCCAAGCATGGGAGGATACCATCGGCAATAGAGACGAACATGTAATAGATGGTAGTGTGAAGCTTATGAGAAATATCCCGGACATCTAGGTTGGATGGAGAGGCCATTGCATTCTCTGGATCACTATGGGATAGAGTGAGGAGATCTCTCGGACATCCAAGTTGGATGGAGAGGCCACTGCATTCTTCGGATCACTCTGGGATAGCGTGAGGAGATCTCTTGGACATCCTGATAGGATGGAGAGGCCAGCACACACTCCCGGACACTCAGTAAAGTGGGGAGATCTCTCGGACATCATGGACTTGATGGAGAGATTTAGTGCATTATCCAGATCACTCGAAAAAAAGTGAGCTGATCTCTCAGACATATTGAGATGGGATGAAGAGGCTGGTGCACACTAGCGCATATTGATACTCTTGGACTCATCGAAGGACCGGTTGAGTTGGTGCATGTTCCCCGAAGGACTGGGCTGAGCGGATGCACATTGTTTTGACTCACCGAAGGACTGGTTGAGTTGGTGCATTTTCCCCGAAGGACTGGGATGAGTGGATGCACATTGTGTTGACTCACCGAAGGACTAGTTGAGTTGGTGCATGTTCCTCGAAGGACTGGGTTCAGCTGAGGCACATTGTATTGATGCATGATTCCCGATGGACTGGGACGATGGACTCTCCGATGGACTGTGCAGAGTTGTTGAGATGATGCATGATGGATTCCCGATGGACTAGGATGATGGAGTCTCCGATGGACTGTGTAGAGTCATCGAGCTAGTGCATGTTCTCTGATGGACTGAATTGAGCTGATGCACGAAGATTGATTTGTTGACACTTCTCGATGGACTGAGATTGTGTTGGAAGTCCTTCCTTATATAGAGAGGTTAGAGATAACCGTGATGTACAGATGATATCCAAATGTGTTCCAATCTGATAATACTAATGATGCCTCCCTAGCTAAGAGGGAATGTTGGAGTAGTAGCTGCGTGAGGCATCACCTCATAGGTCGGCCCAAGAAAGAATAAAATTAGAATACCGTGTCCGAAGAATACCTTCCTTGTTGAGAGGGAGTGTTGGAAATAGTGCAACTTCGGAAGTTATTCTTATTCATTGTACCTCCTATGGGAGAAGATTTTAATGTATTTGATCATGTAAAACCCTTGAAAGAATCAATGTAAACCTTGGGGTGAAAGATCACAAAGAAAAGATTTATCAAATTAAATTTTTGTATTCCCACAAGACAAGTCATCCCAGTGGGTAAACTGCCCCAAAACAATGGGCAGTCTGCCCCAAACAATGTGCAGAATTGCCCCAGTCAATTCGACCTAGCTAAGACCAGACAGGTCATCCCAGTAAGGGAAAAAATCACTTTTTATGTGTATAAATAGAGAGGTCGAACCTCTCATTTTGTCATTCACTCAAGTCAAGTTCACACTAGCCAAGGAAGGTTCTCTACTACAACTAGGAGACTAATTTTTGGGGTTTTCCACTTTGGAGAAGTTTCTCTCTTGTTTTCTTGGGGTTTGTGCTACTATTATCTGGATGTACATCATTCTCTATTGGAAGGTGTGAGCTCGGGGGAGAAAAATGGCTTTGTCTATGGTTGTGAGATGATTGTTCTTATCATCGTGGTTAAACGAGTTCCACACATTTTGTTTCTGTGCTTTTCCATTCTTTTAGTGATCCTAGTTATGCTGCTATAAAATCTAACACAAGCCTCTCTACAATTACTCTCAGTCTGAGAAATTTGATATCAAGCCTCTGTTCTCTGTGCATGAATGGGTACCCCTGTTATGTTTGTCTCTTGGTATTGCCAAGACCAACACTCAATAAAGGATACAAATGAAACATTGTTGTTGTGTTAAAATAAACAAGGCATTTGGTATTCAACAAAGTTTATACCCAATGCTTCAATTGATTGCACAGAGTAGCGAGGTACTATACAACTCAATATGGGGCAGATGTTGTCACATACATTACGCGACGAAAAAAAAAGGCTATTTGGTAACATATGTTGGCCGAATTTAAAATTTTACACAAAAGCTAAAAAAATTAGAATCGGCATAGATCCATCTTAAACCTGAATCTATCAAGCACTGGGAGGGATCAAATTTATTGAGGTGTAAATTTCTTTTATTAAAAAAATTTACACTTCAATAAATTTGATCCCTCTAGGTGCTTGATAGATCCATGTTTAAGATGGATCTATGTTGGTTATAAATATTCCCATTCATAAGATAATAATAAAAATTTATACATCAAGAAATTGGATCCCTCTCGGTACTTGATAGATCTGAATTTCAAATAGATATATGCTAATTATAAATATGCCATTTAAAAATTTACACATGTTTTCCAACTGCCGACAAATGACACTTTGTTTTGGCCACGTTTTCACTACCCATGGAACATTAAACAAACATAGATTCACATAATTCCACATAATTCCAAGTGCCATGTGTATTACTAAAATATTCCAAAATAGCAATGAATTAACCTCTCCTCAAGCTATTCATCACACATCAACAAGTGATTAGTTAAATTTAAATTTAGTTATTTAAAAAATGAAACTTGTTGTAGGTAATAAGTAAGCACATAGAGGAGAGTGCGTGATTAGTTAAATTTAAATTTAGTTATTTAAATGAAACTTGTTGTAGGTAATAAGTAAGCACACAGAGTGCGTGTTTGGAGGAACACTTGACACCAATGGCTCAAGTAAACAATCATGTTGTGGCTATAATTATCATTCCATGATTTCAGTGCATTAATAAGAGAGCTATAAGTTGACCAACAAATCAACGCATTGAGCAAATGCACAATTTGTGGGGAAAAGAGTTTAGACTAATGCATCAAGCAATTGAGATGGATACAATCTCCGATTTTAGCCTATGGTTTCAAGTGAATCAAATCAACGATTAAAGTGCCAATTTATTAACCAATACTAGAGCAAGTGAAATTAGAGTTGTAAGTTCTCAAGCATTGAGTCAATTGATGATGGAATATGTTATAACTTGAACTAGCATGTGTGATTAATGCCCCAAAGAACAAGGCTAGCCCACTGTAACCTAGAGGTGTTATCTATTGTCACCTTGATAACCATCTCCCTGCACTTTAGGTTGGCTCTTCTCCAATTCAAGGGGGGGCTTTCCCAGTGTTAGGATTGTTAGGTTATGTCAATAAGGGCACAAGGTGATTTGAAGAGTTAGCCTTAGCAAAACATTTTTTTGGTCTTTTTGTAATATATAATGGGTAGATGGGAGGACCATGAAGATTAGTGCCAATCCCTAGGGGAAAAATGGAGTCAAAAGGAACATAGCCAATGAAAAGGGCATGAGTTTATTAAAGAGTTAGGGTAGATTAGATCCCTTGCGGTGCCAACTAATAAACCCTAACATGTTACAACATAAATGTAGAAATCACCTAGGATCTCCCGTATGGTGACAACTAAAAAACAATGGTATTAGGTTGTGCCTTATACATTGTGTTAGAAATAATAATGCACAAAAACAAACACATAAGGGGAACAAGTATTTTTACCCAGAAAACTCTATATAGGGAAAACCAACACCAATTAGATATTTATTAGCCTCAACATCGACCACTTTAGGTATCTTACAAGGGAGTTACCCAAGCCTTTAAATAGGCTTCATCACATACTAATACTATCAGCAAATACTACGTGTTACCCAATACCACGGGCCCATAAACCACTAATGGTAAATCCATTATTGACTAAATCAATGTTATCTTTAATCCATTGTGATCAGAACCGGTCCAGTTTTGGCAAAATCGGTCAGTTTGATCAGTTTAGGCACCCAGTTGGTCTGAACCACCATCCTGAACCAGAAATGGCTGGTTCCGTACCGAATTGGCCTGTTCCATACAGGAACCAACTGGTTTGATACAAAACCGACATGTTTTCACCTGAATGGCTGGTTCCGTACTGCATGATATAGTAGGGGCTTTGGGCCCTAAAAATTCAATTTAAAAAAAAAAAACAAAAAAAAGACCTACACTAATAGAAAAAAATCCAACCTTAAGTGATCATTAGTAACATTAAATGGTAATATTAAATTCTTAAAGTAAAAGTGGCATTCTCCTTATCTTTCATTGAGTCTATCCTTTTATTAAATTTTTAACATTACCATTAATTGTGTCAGAATGTTTGAGAGGTTCCAACCTCATTGGAATTCATATGCAAAAATTAGAATTTTAGATCCCATTTAGAATTCAATAGACTTAATAGTATTCAAGGTTTTAGGGTTGCAACGTTTCCATTGAATTCTATCATGTATGAGGGTAGGGGTTTGACTTTAAATCAAGCGCATCAACCCCTCTATGTACTTCAATGTTGGTGGTGCTGATTGCTTAACTCCTTTGTCATGACCTTCTTGAAAATGTACCCTTCACTTGAGCAAAATTACTTATTAGGCATGTGAAGTTTTTCTACCTTTTTTTAATGTTTGGATTCAGAGGTTTTATCAAAATTGTAGGGTGTTTACTATGCACAATTAGAGTCTAGACTAGTAGTACCATATAATAAGATTGTAGACACTAGACTACAGTTATTGATTAGTACTATGCTTCTTTTTGGACTATAGGGGCCATTTAGAGCCTCTTTGTTGATGTATTTTGGTTCAAGGATGAATTGCAGTTGGTGCTATTTTGGCTATATGCACCCATACTTGCTATATACATGAGAAACTTTGCATATATGTGTATAATGGTTTGGATTCATAAGGATGCACATGAATATATATGTTTTTTTACAAAATTTGAATATTTTATGTAGTTTTTGGTCGATCGATTTTTTGGTCTAGTTTGTTTTCTGGTTTCGATCCGGTTAATATTTTTGGGCTCCGTCGGTTCGATAACTAGTTCGGTCCTAATAACATTGTTTTAATCACTTTATAATTAAGTCACGATTAACCTAACATTTCCCTTTTTAAACTTGACTTGGGGTGAGCACCAACCCCCTCAAAGTTTTTAACTAGGTATCATAAATAACATTCCCCCCTCTTCAGTTTACGTAAATCTACATCTAGACTTTACATAGGTGACCCACCAAGCCAGGGGTAGGCATGCCTAAACATGTCTTACAACCATATGCCCATTTACATTGTGATTAAATCCAACTCTAAAAAATGCTTATAGTATAGTGGACCCATTACTTCTCCCCTATCTTTAGAGTGCTTCTTATGCTAATGCTTCACATAGATCCATGCTATGCATTTTTTTTCATGTGTCATTATGACTATAAATCCTTTCCCAGCTCGAGAGTTCATCCAAAATGCTCTCTCCATGGATCCATGCATCAAACCACTATTTCTACAGAGTCTACGTTTTCCCAACTCTGATACCAAATGTTATAATAAATAATGCACAAAAACAAGCAGATAAGAGGGAAACATATTTTTACCCTGGAAACTCTATATAGGGAAAACTAGCACCAATTAGATATCTATTAGTCTCACATGCTAATACCATGGGCTACCCAATACCATTGACTCGTATTTAACCACTAATGGTAAACCCATTATTGACCGAACCAAGGTTATCTTTAATCACTCTATAACCAAGTCAAGATTAACTTAACACAATGAAGTATCACAAGTTCTTTATTGTTAAAGATGATTTGGAACAATGTAATATGCATGCATAAAACACGAAAGGGAGATAGAGGAAAATAGTTCTCACGCAAAACCTTTCCAATGAGACAAATTTGCCTATCTATGGCCCTAATTAACATGCTAGGTTATTCCATCAATCATTTTGCAACATTAAAGATGAGAACAAAAAAACCACTTACAAATAGAAAATAAACCCTTTACACTTCGAAATTGCTCAATAAAAATATACCAGTTATGCTCCAAAAAGAGAGATCTCAAAATCCCACCATGAGTTCAAATGAGGAAGAGACTCTTTTTATAAAGGAGAGTAGATCAACTTTCTTCACAATAATCATTAATTCTTAGATCTAGCCTAGAGTGGAGTAAAATAATAGGAAAAACCCACTCAACTCTAACAAACTTAACAAAAAAGGTGGTCAAAAACCACTTGTACAAAGCACAAGATACATAAGACCCCAAGATGAGGGGCGCCTTCACCAAGTGAGAGAAAAAGGCAAGTCATGTCCACATACAAACCACGAAAAGCTTTTTAAATGAGACTTTTCAAATAAGAATGAGTCCACATATCAACCAACATAGCTTAAAATCCCTCCAAGTGCAAAATCGTCCTCCATAAAACAAGCCCCAAAGATACTCCATCAAAGAAAGAAAACCAATGATACAAGCTTCCAAAGTTGGCTTCCCTAGATATGTCCACCAAGTAGCTCATCCAACAAAGGAAAAGTTATAGATCTTAGGGTTTTAACACTAGATCCTTTCCAAATGTGAAATGTCTCTTCAAAAAGCAATGAATAATCCAAAGAAATGATCATCAAGGCTAACGCTCCAAAGGAAAAGTTTCCAAGAAAGAGATGAACTAAACCTAGGGTGTGACCCCTCGTAAGTCACCTCCAAATGGGATGTCTCCTCCAAATGGTATAAACTGAACCTCAAGCATCTCACAACAAGCATTGTTGCTTCTCAATGGCAACTAGGGCTCCTTAAAGGCAGGATGTTGTCTCAAACCTTCCAGGAAATTGAACAATGTCCACCAAGGTATGCCAAGGAAACCATAAAGGGTTGGACACTACTAATCTAGCTCTATATGAGGAGCCTTCAAAGGCTGGCATCTCCCTCTACTTCAACTAGTTGCGGCTTACAAGCTTCAATAAACATAAAAGTTATCTTTTAGTGTTGTTGCCTT
Organism: Larix kaempferi; assembly: GCA_027924585.1. Lineage (NCBI taxonomy): Eukaryota > Viridiplantae > Streptophyta > Pinopsida > Pinales > Pinaceae > Larix > Larix kaempferi. Next base: position 9,313,027 of record BSBM01000767.1, on the reverse strand, counting down.
AGCAAATCACTTCACACCATTCTCAAAACATGCTCAAATATGGAAACAAGGCCCTTTACTCCCCTTTTATGTGCCTAGAGTTGCTCAAAATGTTGTTTGAAGGGAAAAACAGGCCTAAAACATGCCTTGATCCACCCAAGACCGCTGGTTCTAACTTAAAATCTGTGAATTTCGCTAACTTAAAGTCTATGTTACCTAAGTAAAAGAAAATAAAACTACCATTTTTAAAGTTTATGTGAATCTCTGAACTGGATTATGGTTTAGATATGTCTTGTATGAATTATAGTAATATGCAAATTATGGAACAAAATGGTTATGATGCTTTGCAAATTATTTCAGTGCAGACGAGGGCACTTCTCCAATGTTATATCAACTCTCTTATTGCACCGAGAGTAGTGAGGTGCTTACAACCCAATACGGGGAAATATTGTAATGTGATGTAATGTGACATAATTTAATAATAAAAAAATAAAAAATAAATAAAAGACATGCCATAGTTTTGGGCTACTCCCCCTTAACAATATCTAAGTTACGCCTCCTCCAATGTGGATGACATAATGCATCCTCTGATCTTCTTGGACGAATCCATCGTCTTAGCACATGGTTCAGTTCTTTCTGTTATATGCAATTGCGGATACACAAGCAAATAAAGGGGCAACTCTTCCCCTTGGGCACTTGGTCTCATTGGGTGGCGAAGTGGCTATTTGCCTTCCACCATGAGTCGCATTTTTTTTTATGGAAAGTCGATTCTCGATGATCAACACGACGAATGTCATCGACGGAATTTATTATGTATTAAAGTTGTTGGACAGATGGAGCATGATAACATTTGTTTGCAGCATGGGAACCGAATCTTTATAATCAGGCTCTAATGGATTCTTTGAAGGTTTGGATTACTGAAGTTATTATAGGTACTTCTTCTCGTGGACAATGCAGGTGGGTGCTTGAAAGGGGAATTCATCTCCTGCTATTCTCATTGTTCTCTAGGTTGTTCGCTCTGCATGTGTGGTCATTCTCGCTAGTCAACTTCTTTGTAGTCATGATACCCTCGACCTAATCCCCCAAACCCTAAGCAAGGAGAGTGTGCATTCCTTGTCTGTCCCAGACGAGCAATGCAGACATAACATCACAAATTCAACTGTGCTCCTGTCAGTTCCATTCATTGGATGATGTCCTCTAGGAATTCATTCTGGAAACTTCCTTGAGGTTTCTAAAGCTCGAATACAGGTTGGAGTTTTCGCTGGAGAAGATCGAGGTGCTCGCTCTTGGTTCAACGAGACGAGGATGGTAGAATACCAGAAATTTGTGGAAGTTGTTGAAACTCCTTGCGACGGTATCCATACTTTCAATCTAAGGCAAGACTATGGAATCTCTGTGTGGCCTTTCGCCCTCCAGCTTTGGGATACCCACCAGTATAGATCCATCTTAAAAGGGGATCTACCAAGTACCCATAGGGATCAAAATCTCTCAGATGTGAAAACCCCTTTTATACTGGAAATATATATTGAGGAAGTGTGTAATGTAATGTTTATGGTTTTAATTTATCTAATTTGTGTAGTTTTATATATATACCGTTCTAAATATTTAAATATATTTTGATCCGACATGTTATTTTTTATAATATTTTATTATTTTTTATAAAAGACACGTGTCAGCTATAGGATGAGCATGGAAGGAGTTACACATCCCCCCTACTGGGTTGTAGAATGCGCCTATTCGGCGCAATGAATTCCGTGACTTCTCTTGGTGTGAAAGGAAAAGAATTGCCGATGAAATCTAAAGTTAAAGTGCAAGGAAGACATGTCCAATCCCCTTCTGTTTGGACTGCAGCATGTTAGGGCAATTTCTTTTTGAATTTTGTTGATGTATTGAAAATGTGTTTTAATAGGTCTCTCTTTATGTAGAATCTATAGTAGTAGGCATAATATTTTTTGGAACTGGAATTTTCAAAGACAAAAGAAACCGGACTCTGCCAACACACAAGAATGTTATAGTGACAAACTATTTTTTTTTTGGACCTCTATAATATTTTTTTGGAATAGTGAGCTAGCTCTCAATTTTTATTATAATTCAATACAAGTTAACCATTTCTATTAAAAAAATCATCAGGAGAATAACTAGAATTGAGATATGAGCAACTTGGTTCTCCATAAAGAACCAATGCCATACAATGTGTGGTATAGTCTCGCGCAACTAGGAAAACAACATAATGGTGGTAATGCTACTACAACCCAAGGTATTCAGTCCAAATTACCATTGTCTTGTATGCATCCTTACCATGTGAATAAATGATATGAAGTCGAACTTGGGGATACCATTTGATTACAGGTCACTGATGTATACCATTAAAAAATGCAATACAACCCACTGATGATGATCATGATCATTGAGGTACTCAATAAATTCTAGCAAGTATGAATAGTTGTGTTGTCGTTGAACACTTGTAAAATATACCAATCATGGGACATTAATGTATTCCCATTGTTGATAGTAAGGGAACTTACCACTAATGACTACAAGCCCCAAGGTACTGTAAAGGTCTCTAAATACCTCTCCCAAAGAAAAATGAGTTGATGTCGATGGGAAGAGATCGGTTGGAAGGGAGGCATTAGGGAATCCCCCATCAATCAACATGAGCACATAACATGAACTGATTTGTTTTGGAACGTCTTGGACAATAATTTTGCATGAAAATCACCAATTATGTCTCTGGCATGCACCAAAAGAGAATAGTTCATGTAAAAGATCCTTTGAGGAACAATCCATAATGGAAGTTGTTGATAAAGGCAAGGTATTTCACCAATGATGAAAATGGAATCCAAGGTATGATACACATCAAAAAATGTGAATAGAGGTCTTGCCATTGAACATATGTGAAACTACTCAGTCGACGACCAATGATGAGATGCCATTTGCTGAGCACGAAGAAATCTACCAATGATAGGCCCAGGGTGCCAATGAATCTAGGCCAACCTCTCAAAGTAATGTGTCATGGTCGATGATAAATGACCCACTAGTGAGAATTCAATGGGGGTCTTGTACACTATCACGAGCCAAACATTGGTTATGATGATGATACTTAGAACAACTTGACAATGGGTAACAATGACATGAATAGTTAGAGATACTAAGGAATGGCTGACACAGGCTAAGGATAAGCCTTGAATAATAGCACAACCTAATGATGATGTGGGAAACATTTGACACAAAGGGAACAATGATATGAATATGCAATGAAAGAGGCATTAACAGATCCTCAATAGTGATTGGAAGAGTAACCAACCAAAGGAGTACAAACTCAAAGATAATGGTTCATCATCCTAAGGAAATACTAAGACCCAGCTTGTTGAGAGGACTCAAAAGTGGTGCATTGTTCAAGGGTGGCATGACTGGACTATTTCCATAATAACAATGGAGATCTAACATCTTTCCCCCCTCCCTCCTTTTTAATAAATAGTTGATTTTTTTTTATCTTTTCATATTAATGGAGCCTAAAAAAGTGTAAACGAATCCCATAATACAGTGGAAGAAACAGGTGTAACAAGGCATGCAACTATGTTCCAAGTGCATGGAGCATACCTATGAAAAACGAAATGCAAAAAAGGTGTTGGGAAAGAGGTGGAAACTCATCAACATGTTTCTTCCAAAAATATAGTCTAGAATGAAAATGTGATGGACAAATGCAAGTGATGAGCAACATAATGAATGCAGTGGTAGGATAAAAGCTACAATGAAGCATTAGGCATAAGTGTGCAATTAACAATGAGCAAAGGAAAATGCATAATGAACAAAAATAAGAGCCTTATAGGGAATGGCCAGAAATAGATGAGAAAGAGAGGTATGTTTCTTCTCAAAGTCATGATAAAACTACAAAGGCTCCCATGCCTATGAGAAAAAAACAGCATGGGCAGAAAAATGGAAAGGGAGATGTTGACTACAATGTCTCATGTTAGGTAGTCTCTTCTATTGGATTGGTGCAAAATGCAGATAGAGAAGGCTCATACACCAGTATCCAACAAGTTCGACCCTATGGAAAATTTGGGTGGGAAAATGTTTAAATGTACCATAACAAAGGGAAAACCTAAACCTATATGCAATATTTTGAATATACCTAACCAGAGTGAACAATGTGCAAAGCATGATCCCAAAGAAACCAATGATCTAGCTTACCATCATAGATCCATTTTAACTTTGGCTCTATTAAGGGCAGATAGGGATCAAATCTCTTCAGGAAATTTAGGACTCTAAAAAGGGGTTTGCACCTCAAGGGATTTGATCCCCGGTATTGGTGTTTGATAGAGCGTTAAGATGAATTTATGCTAGTTTATTAATATCTTTAGCCTATCACACCAATCACCCACCATTTTAACTAGTAAGTAGGATCAATGATGACTTGTTCATGCCACGTTAACAAATGTGTAGGATCAATTGTCAGCAATGACATGTTAAGACAATCAACAAGGCCAATATTTATTGAAACATGTTAAAAGGGTCAACAAACACACATCCCATACCATATTATCCTTAATGATCCCTAGTGAAACTCACCCCTCAAACCACCTCTTGCAAATGAGTATACATATAATATATATTTGAAAACCTAATATATTTAAGTAATGTCATGCCTTAAGAAGAAAATATATATATTCGTTTGAAAACATCGTAATCTAGAATGCAATACTTTGAATATATATATATATATATTAGTCCAAGTTTGTCATCCATTGAAACATACAAGTATACATGGCATATAACACAAATTATCACATGGTACCACAAATTATCGGGAAGGAAAGTATTATGTTTTATAACACATTAAATAAATGTATAAAGAATACTAGAAATTGAATTAACAAAAGTATAACTATATTAGCACATTAATAATAAACTTGAGCACTACACTTTTATTAATAAATTCATTACATTTACAAATATAATAAATTAAAAATATTATTATTATATTTTTTAAAGCTATAACGAAATTATATTCATCATCAAAAAGATATGAAAGTGTTTCAGAGTGTTGGTGGTCAACCATTGGGGAAACCCGACCATATATAAAATATTAGATTGTCATTTACAAACTTAAGTAACAAACTAGCATAGTAAAAGCAAAAAAGATGATATGTTGTGACCTATATATGTCTATGATCCCTGAGAAATAATGCTAAACTAAGAAACATTGTCATCATCTAAAACAATGGTTGTAGGAACCTTCCTCTCACTCGATGGTTAGGATCAATAGGAGCAAACTCTAGTCCAGTGGTGGCCTTGAATTTGAATTGGAATTGAATTTGAAATTGAAATTGAATTTGGAATTGAATTTGGAATTGAATTTGGAATTGAATTTGAAATTTGAAATTGAAATCGAAATTTGAATTTGAATTTGAAATGTGAAATTTGAAATAGAATTTGAAATTTGAATTGAATTTGAAATTTGAATTTGAAATGTGAAATTTGAAATAGAATTTGAAATTTGAATTGAATTTGAAATTTGAATTTGAATTTGAAATGTGAAATTTGGAATAGAATCTGAATTTGAAATGTGAAATTTGGAATAGAATTTGAAAATAGAATTTGAATTTTAAATGTGAAATTTGCAAGAGAATTAGAATTAGAAATTGAAATGTGATGCAGAGAGTCCTGAAGAGAGAGCTTCATTACTTCGTGCTCCAACGCACGAGAGGATCTGACGTTGCCCAAGAGGGCGGCCATCGACAGCGCTCCTGTTCGCCGAGGAGTGCGGCCACGCCGAGGTCGGTTGCCACTGGTGGCGGCCGCAGGAGAGATAGTGTGTCAGTTCATCTCGAGGACATACATGTTGATCCCCAGGTGGGGAATGGGCGGCAAGAATTGAGTGCATCAGGTACATTGTAATGTCCCTAAAAAATAGTAAAAATTTCAATTTTTTCCGATACTAGATTAAACTGATAAAGATATGAAGAATAGTAAATTATCTTCAGTAATGATAAGTACCTACTGTATCGGTATTTGTTTTCTATTCTTTGAAGTGTCTTAATTTCATAAGTGTCAAGGTTTGCTGATTGTAACTTCTACAGCTTTGCGGAAGCGATTAAATGAAACTCTGTCGTAAGTGAACAAGTGTTTAAGGTGTAATAATGCAAATCCTTTTCTTATTGTTTCAAGAGTTTGTGTGCATAATTATAAAAGTCTAATTGACCATTCAGGTGGGATGGATCCCTAATGATAGCGGCTGATGACCCATGATGAGATGCATGGTCTTTCAAGGCTACGTACCTCGGCAGAGCTGCCGAGAGGTAGGGTGTGAGAAATGGAAACTTCTGACTTACTTAGCGAGTTTCGCTAATGCATTCAATTTGTACTTGTTTGCAGGTATACCTATGAGGCATCTACCGAGAATGCCTACTCCACCTTTCTAGCAATTGTTTAAGTCTCAAGTGTGAGGGCTTTGAAGGTTGACACCTTTTAAAAGCCTTGTTGGGGTTTGTAATACTTGTGAAACTACACCACTTGTTAACCTTGTAATTATTAAATGGTACTATGTAATGTTTTGGGTCATTGTATGGTTGATTATATTTACAATACATGTGGATTTCGAATGGTTCTAAGACTATAGAGTTTTTGAGTCACGTCGAAATATTTGGATTGGGTGGTAGCATTGAATGTAGTTTTGCGATGGCACATGGCCAACGCTGCCAGTTGTGCTGGGGGTTTCTTCTAGGGTTCTACACCAACAAAGAGGTATTTTCGTGGTTCATTTCTCCTGCCTGCTGTGGATGCATTGAGGGTTTCCTTACTGACCTGAGCTGTGGCTCATGGTCAGCACACCATATGGAGTAGAGACGAGGACTGAAACATTCAGAGGTAATTCTTCTCAGATTCATACTACACCCTTGCTATTTGCATATATATATATATATATATCGTGATATAGAGTTCTGAATTTGTATGGCATGTTTGGTTACAGGTGTTGGCTGGAGTTTCTCTTCTGCGTGGCCAGGACTCGACAGTGGTGATGTTTGAAAAATGGCAAGTCCAGAATATGACATTTCTTAGCCCCTCCTTTCACCTCTGTGGGGGGTACTGTTGATGTGTGCTTATGAGGAACTCTATGAGCTCGGTTGGGTTTTCTACAATAAGTTATTGGGTTCCTTGAGGTCGCCTTTGGCTGGACCACTATGAAATGTAACTTTTGTTTTCTATGGCCTTGGAGGATTTTGGTCAGTTAGCTCAATGTTGAACTTGGTCGAATTTGTAATTTTAATAATGCCCAATATCAACACTGGGGTTTATATAATGAGTTCTTGGACCTATGGAAAAGAGCAATGGTCTTTTGTATAATGCTATAGTTGTTTTGTGTGATGTCTGGTTTCTGCGTTTCCTTATGGAAAGTGTAGTTTTGATGTCATTGTTGCTACTGTCGCCTCTGCTCTGGGGGTTGATGATGGAATATTTGTACAGATAGGGTATCGTGAACTTACCCTGGTTTGTGTTTATTGTGAACTGCGATTGCCTCTGTCGTGGTTTGGCCTCTGCGTTGTTTTTCTAGGAGCCCTTGAACCTAGAACTAAACACTGCGTCTTCTCTCTTATTTGAAGTAATGTTTGGGTGTTTTCTTTCAAGTGGCTAACGTTGCTCTGTATGTTGAGAGGATTTGGGGTTTCTCAGCTTTTATAATCGCTACTAGATGTATGTGTTGATAGATGGGTCTAACTCGTGCCTGGAACTTCTCATGTGTCGACCGGTTCCTCTTACTGCGTTTTCTGGTTGTACTTTTAAATGGGGAAAAGAGGGATTCGATCCTTGGCTTGTATTTTACGTTTAAAGGTTGACTGTAAGTACTTTTTTTTAAGGTAGTGGAAATACTTGGGTATAAATGTAATGTTCCTATGGGAAACTCTATGCTGTCTAGCTACTGTATAATTAATACGACTTTGGTGAAGCTTGATCTTGTGACCAATTCCTTTGATGGCAAAACGTAATACAATTTAAATGTTTTATGGACTACACTTGTTGGTAGTGAGACTTGATTCATGAGGAATGCATCTGTGGTTGGTTTTGATATAATGTTTGTTTATTTGATTGAAATCGTGGAGCTATTGATAATGTAGAATGATGCCCTAGTTTTGAAAGAACAATGATATTAATATACTATTTAATGTTTTAAATCCACGGTTGAATGTATAGTATGGTTAAGAGATCGATATCTGAAATGCTACTGTTGTCATTCTGTTTGATGCTTCCTAGGCATAGAAGGGATAATAAAAGAATTTAAAAGAAACATAAATAAACCCTGCGTTATAAGTTGATAAGACGATTCCAACAGAAGTCACATTTACTTTCAAAAGAAAACATAATGATCCTAACCTAGAATATAATTAGGGTGTCGTCTAGCACATGCTAGCTTGGCTAGACCTGCTAGACTCTCCACTGGTTTCTGGGCCAAAACCTCTAAGCTAATAATATTTGTAATGAGACTTTAAACAATGCTGAAATATCAATGCTAGTAACAAAATAATCTATGTCTATTATAACTTGAAAGATGAGAATAATTTAATACCACATACCTGGTTGCTTTGGCACTTGGTTCTTTCCTGTAGGAGCCTGGCTACTTTGACACTTGAGCCCTTCCTGTAGAAGCCTGCACACTCAAACAATAGTCAATGTAGATATATTGTATTTAGCTGACCTGTTAGGATGATATTCTTAGCTGGATAACCTTGGGACTACCACGTTCCTCCCAACCATGATCCTACAACCATTCCTGGTTCTGTATGGATCCCCTCGAGCTGGATTCCAATTTCCAATGAGAGATAGAGGCCCTAGGAGTACTGCTGGTTCAGATTTGAGAATTATTAAGTGAGGCTGCTTCAGTTTCTTGGAGCAGAATACTCTTCTTGGATTACCATAAGAGAATGATAATGACCAAGAATGATAGATGATCCTCAAAACTTGGGATCTGCCCTCTTTAAGTAGGGAAGTCTTGAACTAGGACTGTTGAAGTAATTAGTTTCTTTAAATTCAATAATTAATAATTAAAAACTATTGTTTAATTAAATATCTAGTCCTCTTGACTAGGACTTTTCCAACTGTTTAATTATAAGTGATTTTGATTTATGCTCTTAATAATAATTATAATAATTTAATAACAATAATTATACTAACAATAAATATACTAACTATAATTATATTTCACTTAACTATTAATACACCACTTTATAATATAAAAATAACGCATAAATCATATATACTAATTATATTCCATAATTAAATAATGGCACCATTATTATTAAAGCCCTTAATAATAATATTAGCCTTGAGGCCTTTATACATGTTAGTCGTAAAAGACTACTGGTAATTATCTTTTATTTAGTTATGTGTCGACATATGACACTTGTTTTAACTTTTAAGGACAAGGTCCAATTCTTTGGATGGTCTCGGTCAGCTTGGTTAGGTGCCTCTAGTCTCTCTCTTGCATGTCAGATTCCCTCGTTTAACATGGTAGTTCCTGCAGTAGGTGATGATAGATAAATAGATGAATCATTTAAACAATTAAATAAATGTGATAAAAGTAAAAGTGACATTCAAAGTCCTTCCGACTCAACACTTTGAGATCCAGTAACCCCGAGTGCTCTTCAGAGTCTTTTAACTCAACACTCTCACATGGGCATTACGCTAGTGCAATTTCAGAGCCTCTGCTCAACACTAGTGCTAGAATGTGGTTGTGAGGCACATCTAGAACATTTAAAATTCCTCGGATCCGGTATTCGTTTCTCAAGCTTGGAGTGCTCCAGGGCTTATGCCCAACACTCAATGTACATTTGGGCTTACTCCTAGTACATAATATTTCCTCTAGGTACATCGGGGCTTTTGCCTAGTACATAGGGAATCTGTGTGTTCCTGAGTCCATGCTCAACACACCATATAAGTCAATCATGTCATTTACATCACTGCACAGTATGTAATAAAAAGATCATCTCAGTATATTAGGGTTTTGTACCCACATCATATGGTAAAAAAATGAATCAAAACATTGGAGCTTCCTTGCCCAGTATATAATCAAATAATGAAATTCAGTCAGGGTCCATGCCCAATATGTCAGTCTACAAAAGAATAAATCATATGCACTAGGGATTATGCCCAATAATCAGAATAATTCATGTGTGCTGAGGCTGTGGCTCAATATAACATCATAAAATAGTCAGTCCAGAATTCAGAATATTACATCCCTCCACGCTTAGAACAACACCATCCCGGTGTTTCTAGGGACTAGGAATGAAGTCATGAAACAAGGTGGGGTATGCCTCTTTCATGGTGGCCTCATTCTCCCAAGTATCCTCATCTGGTCCAAAGTGCTTCCATTTCACTTTCAGTTGATTAATGGTCCTCCTCCTAAGCTTGACCTCTCTTGTCCAGAATGTGGAGTGGTTCTGACATGAACTCTCCTTACGGCTCCACTTGTAATAAGGACCAATCAATAACATGTTTAGTATTGTATACATATTTCTTTAATAGTGAAGCATGAAAAACATTATGAACTTTTATATGAGCTGGTAGGGCTAACTCATAAGCTACTGGGCCCTTCTTGGCCAATATTTCAAAAGGTCCACAAAATCTTGGGGCTAATTTCCCGCAACATCCCAAGCTCAACGAGCTTCGTTTCGACTTTATTTTTAGAAACACATGTTCACCGACTTGGTACTCCTTGTCTTTTCTTTTCTTGTCCACATAACTCTTTTGGCGGTCTTGTGCTTCTTTTAAGTTCAATTGTACCTTGGAGACTAGCTGTTCCAAGTCCTTTAATAGGTCGGGTCCTAGCATAAGTCTGTCTACTGGACTGTCCCAAGTCACGGGGGTCCGACATTTCCTGCCGTAGAGTATTTCGAAAGGACTCATTTTGGCCGAGGTTTGATAATCGTCATTATATGTGAACTCTGCGAGGTGCAAATAATATTCCCACTTGGTGGGGTTGTTCATGACATACATCCTCAACATGTCCTCAAGGATTTGGTTTACTCGTTCTGTTTGTCCGTCAGTCTGGGGATGGTACGTGGTACTGAATTGTAACTGGGTCTCTAAACCGGAGAACAATGCTCTCCAGAAGTTACTAGTGAACTTCGTGTCCCGATTGGAAATGATTTCTTTGGGTATTACGTGCAAACAAAAGATTTATTTTAAGAATATTTCCGTGATGTCAATTGCTTTGTAGGTAGATTTTACTGGTATAAAGTGGGCTGCCTTAGACAACTTTTCTACCACTACAAAAATGGAGTCATTCAGTTTCTTACTCTTGGGTAAGCCTGTAATGAAGTCCATACTTATTACCTCCCATTTCCATTCCGGAATGGGTAAAGGTTGAAGTAATCCGGAGGGGTGTTGGTGTTCTACTTTGACCAATTGGCATTCCTGACATTTCACGATGAACATTGCGATGTCAGCTTTCAGCTTAGGCCAAAAGCAATATTTCTTTATGGCCAATATCATCTTTTGATATCTGGGGTGCCCTAAATAGGGTTTCTGGTGAAATTCGGTGAGAATGTTTGATCTAATGTCTCTACTCTTTGGGGTGTAAAGTCGGTCCTTCGACCACAGTAGTCCCGATTCATCTATCTTATATTCTTTTTGCTGTTGGAAGAGTTTGTCTTCCTGGATTTTTGCAAGGATTTCCATGTAATAATGGTCACTCTTACATGCCATTCAAATTCGGTGGTGTAAGTCTGAGTCGGTTTGGCTCACCGTGACCTCGTAAAGCATATGTGTTCGACGGCTCAAGGCATCTACAATCTTGTTTTTCTTGCCTTTTATATGCTTTAGTTCGAAATGCTATTCAATAAGGAAGGCCAACCACCTAGCCTGCCTAGCATTTAGGCCGGGTTGGTCGAAAAGGTATTTCAAGCTCATGTTATCAGTCATCAATAGGAATTTCTTTCCCATGAGATAATGTCGCCACATTTTCAGAGCATGGATGATGGCAGCTAGTTTGAGGTCATGAGTAGGGTAGTTATGCTCATGCTCTTTTAGTTTCCTCGATTCGTAGCATATGGAAAAATTATCTTGCATAAGGACTCCCCCAAGTCCTTCCTTGCTTGCATCCGTGCAAACGACGAAGTCCCCATTGGGATCCACGATACATAAAATCGATGCACTAATCAGTAGTTTCTTTAGCTTTTGAAAACTTTCTTCACACTTATCCGTCCAGATAAACTTATTTGCCTTTTTCTGCAAGGCGGTCATGGGACACGTAATCCGTGAAAAGTTCTCAATGAACTTTTGGTAGTAGCTAGCTAATCCGAAGAATGATCTTATATCGAATACACATGTAGGCGTGGGCCATTCTTCGATAGCTTTGACCTTTTTGGGGTCGACGGATATTCCCTTCTCGGAGATGATATGTCCTAAGTTTTGTATCTGGGGTTTGTAGAAATCAAATTTACTAAACTTGGCGTAAAGCTGGTGTTCCCTTAGTATTCGAAAAACAATTCAGAGGTGTTCCTCATGTTCTACTTCGTTCTTGGAGTAGATCAGAATGTCGTCAATAAAGACTAGAATGAATTTATCGAGGTATTTACTAAAGATACTGTTCATCATGCACACAAAATTGGCCGGTGCGTTTGTCAACCCAAAGGGCATCACTACGAACTCGTAGTGGCCATAACGAGTTCGAAATGCGGTCTTGTTGATATCCTCATCACGGATCCTTACTTGATGGTATTTGGATCGTAAGTCGATCTTTGAGAAGATCTTTGCCCCTCTGACTTGGTCAAACAAGTCGTCAATCCTAGGGAGTGGGTAGCGGTTCTTAATGGTCATCTTGTTGAGTTGGCGGTAATTGATGCACATTCGCATCGTCCCATCTTTCTTCATGACGAAGAGTATTGGTGCGCCCCAAGGAGACACACTTGGTCGAATGTATCCTTTATCTATTAACTCTTGTAACTGAAGCTTGAGCTCCACCAATTCTGGTGTGCTCATGCGGTATGGGGCTTTAGAAGCCGGTACTGACCCAGGTGTTAGCTCGATGGAAAAGTCTAAGTCTCGTTTGGGTGGTAATCCCGGTATTTCTTCGGGAAATACATCCTTGAATTCCACTAGGACTGGGAAGTCTTTGATCTTTTGTTCCCTATCAGTTTCTATGTTTTGGATATTGACGGCAAAGAGTTTGCGAGTTTGCAACCTTTCCTGATACATTTCTTTGCTTATAAGGCGGAGATCCGTCGTACTGACACCTTCTTAGGGATACCCTAAATCGTCTTCTGATTCCCTTGGTCGTCCCTGAAGAGTAAGGATTTGTTTAAGCAGTCTAGGAGGACATGGTGTTCTTCTAACCAATCCATATCGATGAGTACATCGTATAAACCTAGGGGTAGAATGTTTAAATCTAGCCTAGTTTGGAATCCATTTAAGTCTATCTCACAAGTTTTAACTAACTCGGAGACCTTTCGTTTGGTACCAGTGGCTAGTTGTACCAGCCATGGTTTCTCGTGAGGTGCTTGATTCAACTTACAAGTGTCCACTAACTTAGGGGAGATATAACTTCGACAAGTGCCGGGATCTATTAAAACTTAAGCGGTAGTGTTAGAGATCTTACCCTCTATTTCCAACATGGTGGCTTGGTGATCTGCCTGTCGACCATCGAGAGTGGTATAAATCCTTGGTGTCTTTGCCATGTCTCCTACGGTAGGTTCTTCCTGGACGTTGTGTAAAACTCTGTTTGTTTTGCTGGGGCAATCTAGGTAGTAGTGTGGCCCTTGGCATTTCCAACAAGAAACAGTTGGTGGGACAGCTTTTGTCCCTTTGTTGAAAACTGGCCTGTTGATAGGTGGTGGGGGTGCACTTGATCGTGCTTGAGGTCGGTTGAAGCCTCTATTTGGTGGAAAATTGTTGTTATGTTTCTGATAAGGTGGAGGTCTAAAACCCGGTCTGCGGTTGTCCGAGAAGGTTATGAACCTATCTCTATTTCTGTTGATGTTGTAGTTCCTTGGTTGTTCGTGTTCATAACACGACCTTGCTTTATGTAAGGTTATATCAAGGGTTTTGGGCATGTCAAACTCTATCTTTTCTCTAAAGTTTGGTGGCAGCCCTCCCAAGAACTGTTGAATCTTTACCTTCTCGTCTTTAATATAAGGCACATAGTGCATCAAGTCTAAGAATTGGTTTATGAATGCTTCCATAGTTAGGGAGCCCATTTTTAACTCATGGAATTCTTTTATTTTCTTGACAAATAATCTTTCAGACATATACTTGTCCTGGAATATTCTGCTGAAAGTATCCCAGGTTATGTCTCTCAGTTCTTGTCCTTTGGTGTGTTTCAAGTCCCTCCACCATTTGGAAGCCTTACCGTTCAGGTTGTATATGGCTAGTCGGTCTTGCATTTCACTGGAGTAATTGTGAACTTTGAAGTATTTATTCATCCCTAGCAGCCACTCCTAAGCCTTTTCCCCAGAGTTAATCTCTCCGTCATATGTTGGGGCTCTTATCTTTCGGAATTCCCCTTGCAGACTGTCGTCACTTTTTCTCCTTTTCTTGCAAGGAGGTGGTGAACCTTTATCATTGGAAGAGCTCTTACAGTCTTCTTCCATTGATTCGGGTATGTGTTCTCCCTGCTCTTCTCCTTTACAGCTGGCAGTCCTTTTTGTGTGACTGTTTCTCTTTTTAAAAGTGTTGACTGAGAGTGTGGGCTGTCGGTGAGGTTTTGCCTTTGTTAAAGTCTGAAGTAGTGCCTCATTTATGGCCCGCTGCTCTCTTCTTTTTTGCATGTTTTCGTCTCGAAAACTTTGGAATTCGGCCTGTAGATTCTGCATGGATTTCATTAAATCCAAGTTGTGTTCCACGACAATTTCTTGCTCTCATGGTGTAGAGTTCATATTTCCATGTATGTTGTTTCCCCCTTCTGCATTCATTTTTAGACAGTGATTGTACCTGAAATGTTATACAAGTATAAAGAGCAGAAAATCATGTTAATTTATTTTCTCATAAAACAAAATAAAAATTTAAATGTATGTTTCTGTTTACTGTGTATCTACAATGGATGTTTGTAATGAGCCCAATAGGTCACTTAGTTTTGTAACTGGGCTTTGATACCACTTGTAATGTCCCTAAAAAAATAGTGAAAATTTCAAATTTTTCCGATACTAGATTAAACTGATAAAGATATGAAGAATAGTAAATTATCTTCAGTAATGATAAGTACCTACTGTACCGGTATTTGTTTTCTATTCTTTGAAGTGTCTTAATTGCATAAGTGTCAAGGTTTGCTGATTGTAACTTCTACAGCTCTGTGGAAGTGATTAAATGAAACTCTGTCGTAAGTGAACAAGTGTTTAAGGTGTAATAATGCAAATCCTTTTCTTATTGTTTCAAGAGTTTGTGTGCATAATTATAAAAGTCTAATTGACCATTCAGGTGGGATGGATCCCTAATGATAGCGGCTGATGACCCGTGATGAGATGCATGGTCTTTCAAGGCTACATACCTCGACAGAGCTGCCGAGAGGTAGGGTGTGAGAAATGGAAACTTCTGACTTACTTAGTGAATTTCGCTAATGCATTCAATTTGTACTTGTTTGCAGGTATACCTATGAGACATCTACCGAGAATGCCTACTCCACCTTTCTAGAAATTGTTTAAGTCTCAAGTGTGAGGGATTTGAAGGTTGACACCTTTTAAAAGCCTTGTTGGGGTTTGTAATACTTGTGAAACTACACCACTTGTTAACCTTGTAATTATTAAATGGCACTATGTAATGTTTTGGGTCATTGTATGGTTGATTATATTTACAATACATGTGGATTTCGAATGGTTCTAAGATTATAGAGTTTTTGAGTCATGTCGAAATATTTGGAGTGGGTGGTAGCATTGAATGTAGTTCTGCGATGGCACATGGCCAACGCTGCCAGTTGTGCTGGGGGTTTCTTCTAGGGTTCTACACCAACGAAGAGGTATTTTCGTGGTTCATTTCTCCTGCCTGCTGTGGATGCATTGAGGGTTTCCTTACTGACCTGAGCTGTGGCTAATGGTCAACACACCATATAGAGTAGAGATGGCGACTGAAACATTCGGAGGTAATTCTTCTCAGATTCATACTACACCCTTGCTATTTGCATATATATATATATCATGATATAGAGTTCTGACTTCGTATGGCATGTTTGGTTACAGGTGTTGGCTGGCGTTTCTCTTCTACGTGGCCAGGACTGGATAGTGGTGATGTTTGAAAAATGGCAAGTCCAGAATATGCCATTTCTTAGCCCCTCCTTTCACCTCTGTGGGGGGGTACTATTGATGTGTGCTTATGAGGAACTCTATGATCCCGGTTGCGTTTTCTACAATAAGTTATTGGGTTCCTTGAGGTCGCCTTTGGCTGGACCACTGTGAAATGTAACTTTTGTTTTCTATGGCCCTGGAGGGTTTTGGTTAGTCAGCTCAATGTTGAACTTGGTCGAATTTGTAATTTTAATAATGCCCAATATCAACACTAGGGTTTATATAATGAGTTCTTGGACCTGTGGAAAAGAGCAATGGTCTTTTGTATAATGCTATAGTTGTTTTATGTGATGTTTGGTTTCTGCGTTTCCTTATGGCAAGTGTAGTTTTGATGTCGTTGTTGCTACTGTCGCCTCTGCTCTGGGGGTTCATGATGGAATATTTGTACATATAGGGTATCGTGACCTTACCCTAGTTTGCATTTATTGTGAAATGCGATTGCCTATGTTGTGGTTTGTCCTCTGCGTTGTTTTTCTAGGAGCCCTTGAACCTAGAACTAAACACTGCGTCTTCTCTCTTATTTGAAGTAATGTTTGGGTGTTTTCTTTCAAGTGGCTAACATGGCTCTGTATATTGAAAGGATTTGGGGTTTCTAGCAGCGCTAGCAGGTGATTATAGGTGGCTAACATGGTAGTTCCCGCAATAGGTGATGATAGATAAAAAGATGAATCATTTAATCAATTAAATAAATGTGATAAAAGTAAAAGTGATATTCAGAGTCCTTCCGACTCAACACTTTGAGATCCAGTAACCCCGAGTGCTCTTCAGAGTCTTTTAACTCAACACTCTCACATGGGCGTTACGTTAGTGCAATTCCAGAGCCTCTGCTCAACACTAGTGCTAGAATGTGGTTGTGAGGCACATCTAGAATATTTAAGTTGCGTCAGATCTGGTATTCGTTTATCAAGCTTGGAGTGCTCTAGGGATTATGCCCAACACTCAATGTACATCGGGGCTTACTCCCAGTACATAATATTTCCTCTAGGTACATCGGGGCTCTTTCCCAGTACGTAGGTAATCCGTGTGTTCCTGAGTCCATGCTCAACACACCATATAAGTCAATCATGTCATTCACATCACTGTACAGTATGTAATAAGAAGATCATCTCATTATATTAGGGTTTTGTACCCACATCATATGGTAAAAACATGAATCAAAACATTGGGGCTTCCTTGCCCAGTATATAATAAAATAATGAAATTCAGTCAAGGTCCATGCCCAATATGTCAGTCTACAAAAGAATAAATCATATGCACTAGGGCTTATGCCCAATAATCAGAATAACTCATGTGTGCTGGGGACGTGGCTCAATAGAACATCATAAAATAGTCAGTCCAAAATTCGGGATATTACATACATATTTTTTGTTAGATACATTTTTAGTAAATTTTTAGTATATAATGCATTGAATTTCAGTTGCAAGTTATAATATATATTTTTAGTAACATTTGTGTTTTGGTTTGGATTGTAGGTGCCCCATTAAGGGGATCGTACGGCGATGAGGTCGCATGGATCACTCTCGCTGATATCACTTCCCAGTGAGAGTGGGTGAAATGATGCGTGTACACATTGAGGGAGGATTCTCCCACATGGCGGTCGTTCATCCATGATGTTATCAGTAGTTGATGAGATGTTGGCACTCTACAAGAGGGTGGGACCTCTCAGTGACATTTGGCGTCATTCATGCCAAAGGAGGAGACAGGATGTCATTGGGATCTACAAATGGGAGGATTCCAAAGTCGCCATAAGAGGACATGACATCAAGGGTACTTTATTTGACATCCCTCCTGACCGCCCTTCTGGTCAACCGCTTAGTCTCAAGGAGTTTAAGTTGGAGGTCGCTGCACCACATCTATATGATAGATTCACCGGAGCATGGGGCATGTTCCCCCACCATGACTAGGTTCTATTGTACTTTGCAAAACATGTTTATGAAGAGTTTGTTTTGGACATGCACCCATATTACACCAACACAGGGTCTGATTTCTATGGGACTGGTAGGGGATGCTCCTACCAACGTCCTGGAGCTCGGAGAGACCCTGCCTTCGTGCCACCCCCTCTAAGGTTGGTACCGTTTCTAGACAAGACGGTTATCAGGTCTGGGGATGTGGCACAATCATCCCAGCTTGCTTCATAGGCTAGACAGGACCTTGCAGAGTCGTCGTTCACAGCCATGGCAGTGATATTGTTGCTGCGCATGGAGAGGCATCTAGGCCACCCCCTATACCTGCAGAGCCAGAGATAGAGTATGTCCCTAGTGACATGCTCAGGAGTTTGATGGCGAGGCCCTACTAAGGTATGCTGAGTCAACCCAAGATGCATACTTTGAGTTGTATCGTAGATCCGTCGCTACAAGACAGGTATACTTTTGTACAATTATGTATATATGTTCTTCATGTTACATCATATTATATGTCGTAAATTGAATGGTTAATAATACTTAAGGGAGTTGTATTCTATTGCTCCATGCAGGGAAGCACATTCATGGATCAGCTCTTTGTTAGTGAGCCATCGGTTGGTCCATCCGCTTGTCCCAACCCACGGGCGACAGTAGTCGAGGTAAGTTATAATTTATGTTCTAATTTAATTTGAGTTTAATATTTCCCAGTTTAAATAATTTATGTTTTATTTCTTAATTTTTGAGATTTTATGTTTTAGATCTTAATTTCAAATGAATTTCAAATTGTACAGGGAAAAGGAAAGGGAATTGCTCCTGATGATAGACATGAGGACCATGAAAGTCCTGACCAGCCGGGTTCAGACACAGAGGTGAGTTTTAATTTATGTTCCAAATCATGTTATTTAATCACATTTAGTAAGTGTACTTTATGTTTAAATTTTTGAATTATAACTTAAATTATGTTTTAATTTTAATTTTTAATAAATCTAACTTATTACATCTAATGGCATATTACACAAGCATCGCTACGGGCGGGTGTTGATGATGCATTGGATTTCACATATGATTGGGATGCAACTCGAGCAGATGGTCCTGATGAAGGGCCATCTACCCAGATTCTTACCTAGATATCGGATATCACCATTGACTCGACGGATATCGAGGCATTACTTCATGGTTTACCGTCTCATAGCCAGCATCTAGGCCCTCGTAGGGGTAGTGGCCAATGAGTTGATAATCTATACATTTCCATGTTTTGAATATTTTCATATTTTATATATTTTCATGTTTTATATATTTTCATGTTTTGGATGATCTATGTATACGTTTTCATGTTTTGGATATGGATTTCTATCATTTATACATGGACTTTTATCATATATGCACTTTGGATATCGACTTTTGGATATTTTGTTACATATTTTGTATATTTTATCATATTTACGTTTTCATGTGTATTTTGTATCTGATTTGAAATCAATCATGTTTTTTATATTACATATGGATATAGTTATTACAGTTACAAATTTATGTTTTGTCGTTTCAAATGCAAATTTAATGTGTAGTGATTGAAATATAAAAGTTCAATCTCGATGTGTAGTTACAATTTAGTTCAATTTAAAATGCAAATTTCGACTACATTACAGAACATCTTCCAAAATTTAGAATTGAATACATACATTACATTTTAAAATTGAAATTACAATTCCAATTCAATTACAATGTAAAATTTCAAATTTAATGTGTAATTTCAATTTCAATTCAATTACAATTTAAAAGCTCGTTTTCAACTACATTACAATTGCATAAATGAAATCAAAATGTAAAATTAGAAATACATTTGAAATTACAATTACATTATGTTGTCTACACATTACAATTCAATTACAATTTACACATTCCAATTCAATTACAATTTAAAATTAAAATCTCAAAGTTAATGTGTAATTTCAATTGAAAATTCAATGTGTTGTTCCAATTTACAAGTTCAATTTCAATTACATTACAATTGCACTTGAAATAATTTTTTTAAATTAGAATACATTTTACAATCTAAAATTTAAATTTTACAATTTTACATTGTATAGATGTAGTTTAAATTCTCAATTATATTTGAAATCAAAATTTAAAATTAGAATACATTTGAAATTGAAAATTGAAATTAACATTTTGCATTATGTTGTCTACACATTACAATTCACTCACAATTTCCATATTCCAATTCAATTACATGGAAAATTTAATGTGTAATTTCAATTGCAAATTCAATGTGTTGTTGTATACAAGATTGTTTTTGTCCATTGAGAGTGTGAAATATCCCTTGAGACAAAATTCTCTAATTACAAGTTATATAGTATGTGGGTAATCTTTGTGTTCTTTTCTTTTAAGTATGTGCTCTAATCTAAAGTCATAAAAGTATGGTTTGTTTCTTGGCAATAAGCATAACCACCTAGTTAATATAAGAAATGAAAATATGTTGATAACAGATGCTTTTACAACTATGGTAGAAACTATGCTTGTACAACTATGTCATATGGTTTATGTTTTGATGACAAATGGATATAATGGAACCATTTGATCCAACTAGGTAAGTTGCATATATGAAGGCACATGTACAATTTATTACATTTCCATGTTATTGTTACGTTTACGTTTCAATTTTCATTATTACGTAATCCATGTCTATAAAAAACAAAGGCATGTACAAGTTGTGTTTTGGTTTGATAATTGAAGTTTTTTTATGCAAGCAAGGCCATATAATACTAACTAATTTCTCTCAAAGAGATTCCATGCATATGTGTGCAAAACTGCATGATAAAGATGGTTTTTGATGCATGCAGTCCAAAAATTGAGAAGGTTTGATGGTTAGAAATTGTTTGCATGAAAATATATTCAAATATTATGTGTCAGTGCCCTTTAGTTGAATTGTACTCTCTATCTCCTATGTTATATTCCATGTAGCACCAAGTGCCAATATTTTTATTAAATGGAATGAGGAGAGCCAAAAAAATTTGGTCATAACTTTGATATGTTATTGATAACAAAAATAATTGATTATTGTTGAATGAAACATTTTTTCAATTCATTGGTATTTGATAATATTTTTATATAATTGATAATGAAATAAAATGTAATTGATGAGGAAATACAATGAATGGATTATAATGTATAAAATTTTGCATTTGAAATCAAAATTTAAAATTAGAATACATTGTACAATTCAAAATTTAAATTTTACAATTCCACATTGTATAGATGTATTGTAAATTCTCAATTACATTAGAATTGTATTTGAAATCAAAATTTAAAATTAGAATGTACATTAAAATTTAAAATTGAAATTTTACAATTACATTATATTGTCTACACATTACAATTCAATTACATTACAATTCAACTATCTATTAGATCTTTAATATTGTTTTTAAAGCATCTAAACAAATATCTATAAAAATATTATGGATGAAGATCATGGAAAATTGACCATACATTCAAGTGTATTCACATTGGAGCACCATGACCCAAATTTCACAAAAGACTCCCATCCAGTATTTGTATTCTTAACATTAAAGCATCTACAAAAATACATTTATAAAAAAACCTCCACAAAAATCTCCCAAAAAATATTACACAAGACAACATGAAAACTATGTCAATGATGCAAGTGGCATACATGTAACTCATTCATCTGGACAATGGGTTATAGGAATGCAAGTCTCCATAATACGATCATGGTCAGCTTCTGTCATCTTCCATCTATTTGAATCACCTCTCTTCACCTTGATTTCTATTAGATGTATCCGAGCTGCCACCACCAAATGATTGTATTGACATGATATATATTCAGGCATAAAATCTTTGTAAATAATATGATCACCCTGTTTTTTCACTTTTTCAAAAAAGTGTCCCATTAGAACCATGTCTCCATTTTGGTATGTGAAGTCCCCATCTTGGTAGGGTCGCACCAACCTACTTTTTATTTGTGTGCATCGCATCAAATAGTATGCCACATTTTCTTGGTTGTGGGGGGGTGCAATGACAACGAATACATCACCTGCAAGATACATTACAAATATTATTCAAATGTCCTACGTGCATTTCTACAACATTTGTATATGTGTAATATATAATGAACTAATTAACTTAATGAAGACTCTTGTACCTTCCCTAACCATATCAGAAACTCGATCATGATCTAATGAGACCATTGCCTCTTCAGTGTGCATCTCTTGCCATGTTGGAATTGGATGTGGCCCCTTTGGATTAAGAGAGACATATTTCCATGGTTTCACATATACATCATTTTCACAGTGATCAATCCCACATCCATTTGCATCAATGCAAAAATCGCAAAAAAAAGCATACTTCCTCGTTTCAATGGAAAATATGTCACCCATGTCTTTACTTCGAACATAATGTAATTCCCTCGTACCAAGGATGGTCTCACAATACCACGACATCGATCTATTAACATCTCCAAGGGAAACATCCCAAAAGAACCTGCATGGAATTCAGTTTGTCATATGTAAATTCCTATCGAGTATGTGTTCTTTTGGAAATGATGATATTGAATGTTATTAGCTTAGTAACTGAGTTTGGAGTTTATTACCTGCACACCGGCCTTGCTTGTTCGCGACCTTGATGTCCCAAATGATGTGTGCACCAATCAACTACTTCAGTGGAGCATTTGAGTTGGGTTGCACCATGACTCATCTGGTACCTCTGAAGTGCTCATTTCACACATGCACCTGCGCCATCATGTTCACCCTTTCCATGCCCTGTTTCAAAAAAGCTCCAGGTGTGTCGGATTCCTATCTGTTTGTGAAGGAGACTCAACCAATAAAATGAGCGTGCCGATTTGAATTGCCCTGCACACCTATCTGACCAAATCTAGTGTTGAGCAAATGATATGCCTCTCTGCCTGAATGAATCATAAATCAACCCAAAGCAGTGTTGAACGAACAATGTGTCATGCTCACGATCATCACTAACATAAAAATGGTACTCCTTGATCACTTCATGTGACTGAGGAGTGCTATCCCTACCATCAATGCTTTCCTGAGCATGTCTGTACAATACATGTACGAAGATAGACACCTGGTCGGAGTGATAGTACTCACTCTGTATCTCTCTCTGAGGAGAAAAGGTGTAGTTCTCAGCAAAGTCTACCACTGATAAGATTGTGCCCGGCTCAAATACCTCACGAGAATGTTTGAATTCTAAATCTTGCCACCTGGACCTATGGGAGTGCTTTATGTATTTATAAATTTGACTTTGAAACTTCTCCATGAAATCTGGAATAGGAATCTCATCATTGAGCAAGTCGATCCTCTTGGATGGCATAGATGAAGAAGATGTTGGATTCATGGTGATGTACTGGTACCTCTTCCACCTAACGGTGATATTTGACAATCCATGGTGTGTTGGATCGATAGGAAAGTTCGTATGGAACAATGCCAAATCACCGCATGCATGGCATTTTGTCCCACCTACACACCTCTTATTGAAAAACACGTGTTCAGGATTCCTATTGCATAGTACCATACAAATAAAATCTCGCACTGTGTGAGGAGCTAATACACTGTTCCAGTGCCTTTTTCAAAAATCCAAAAATGTGTCATAGTATAGTTGAAATTCAACGTGGTACTGGCAGTAACAAGTGTTACGAATCGTATTCGGCCTAATATACCACGGTTTTAATTTGTTGAACATGCTAAATGATATTTGAACACCACGATTGGTTTCTTGGAATTCATCGTAAAGTGCAACTCCCGTCATCTCCATCACATGCTTACAGTGCTCCTGATAAATGCCTCTGGATAAACGTTGTCGCAGGACATGCTTTCGATTTGGAATAGCACGAGAATGGCCATCCCAAAACTCTATCACCTTCTCTCTAATGCCCGCTGCCATCCTGCCTAGATAGGGTTCCTTACAAATAAGATCCCAACAAGCAGCTTCATCATTTTCATCTATCCGGACCCTGAATTTAGTTTATTTGAGCAATGTTCTTTTTGAACCATTGAGCAATGATGCCATTGTTGATACCATTCGATTTCTTGAGGTGCTTTGTGCCACAACAACCATTGTAATTTCCCTACGAGCAGCTCGGCTGTCATTGTTTCTTGATTTTCCAAACAAAGATAATGCAGTTCTTACATTTTCTATTGCATTCTCACATGTCTTTTTTGTTTTAACATCTTGAAAACCCAACAACTTTGTGGAACGTTTCAATTTTTTGTGTTTTTTCAACCCATGTAGGATTTGAGCTTGTGCCATCATTGAATGTTGTTCAAAATATGACTTGATTATGTTATTGACATGCTCTCTAACTCTCCAACCAGGGATCGAGTTCTCATTCTCTTCTTGTGCATAAACAACTGCAAAATCCTCTAGAAAATTTCTACCCCTTTCAAGCTCTTCATTGTCATTACCTTGACGAGCATGCTTTCTTTGTCTTTTTCTCTTACTCCCCATCAAACTACAATGAAAACAAACAAAGATTTATTCAAATTGTTATAACAAACAACAATATGTTAGTATGAAATATGTC
Source organism: Larix kaempferi (assembly GCA_027924585.1). NCBI lineage: Eukaryota > Viridiplantae > Streptophyta > Pinopsida > Pinales > Pinaceae > Larix > Larix kaempferi. Next base: position 9,288,329 of record BSBM01000767.1, on the reverse strand, counting down.
TACAAAGAAATCTTACATGTCTAATGAAATCTAATTGAACAATATCAAAATCACCAAGCTCTAATTGAACAACATCAAATTCACCAAGCTCTAGAATTGAACAACATCAAATTCAAATAGCTCTAATTGAAAAAAAACTAGCAATGAGTTAAATTAGTGTTATTCATCAATTTTTTAGTAATTATATATAGGTTGGTTGTCATTTTTATGAGGGAATGGTGGTTGGAAATATTAATTGTCCAACTCCTTTCCTGGGCTCGTTTTTATATTTTTTTTACACAGACGAACCCTCGATCGAGCTTATTTTACATACCCTCACTCGAGCAAATACCTCGATCAAGGGCTTGAACATATCTCGATCGAGGTTTTGTTAAACCCTCGATCGAGGTTTTTTTAAACCCTTGATTGATGTATTTTAAATAGCTCGATCGAGGGCTTAAAAAACAGGCCGAGAGCCCCTTTTCACTGCAGAATGAAACTTTTGCCTGCCTTCCTAAGGGTTAAACAATGTCATTAAATGCCCATTAATGGGCAGACTTGATACCATTGGATTCGTCAATGAATCCTCTATCCATATACATAAATTTTCAAATTTTTATCTTCATATGTCTTTTGTTTTTTAATTTCTACTAAAAATTGCCCTAAAAACCCCTGCCGACAACTTCGATTGAGCTCAAAGATAAATCCACAACATTCAAAAAACACATCCAAAAAAATTGAAAAAATACACAAGCACTAGATAAGCGCGCCCTCTTCAAAAGGGTATTTTTAGTTTTGCAAATTATATAAACAATCAAAAGATTTTGTGCACGAACACACATGTGTGCAAAATGCGACTGAAATATTCATTGGTCGGTCTCGAAAAATAATAATAAATATAATTTTTCGAGAAAAAATAAAAGAAAAATAGGTAAGCACTAGTGCATTATGTCTAGATCATGTTCACATATTTCATTTTTAAAAATTATTACTTTAACATTAAATTATCGTGCACAAACACAAACTACTTTTTAATTGCTCTTCAAATTTTTAAGTACACACGTTTCATTAAATGAAAATTCGACACGATAAATGACATTGGTATATTTCGAAAAAAATATCATTGGCAATCCAACATAATTCTCTACATTTCATTTTTCAACCGCATGTCAAAATTCATTTGGAAAATATGAGTTTCGAGGGCTTCAATTTAATACATGGGTAAAATTTCCGTTTTTCACCGTCATATTTGGCCAAAAAGAGTTACCCATCTTCATGGAATCACCCAGAAGTTGATCAATGTTTTGGGTAAAGTTAGTAAAAGAAAGCCAGAGAAATGTTAAGGAAATGTGGATTAATGAAATTAAAAATCATTAAAGGTTAGGAAATACATGATTTCATAATGTTAAGTAAAAGGAGTTTTAGGAAATAGAAGTTGATCAATGTTTTGGGTAAAGTTAGTCAAAGAAAGCCAGAGAAATGTGGATGTGGTGTTTAAAAGTGTGGGATTTTATTGAGGACATTGTAGTCCAATGCCACTTACCTCCTTTTGGATAACCTAAATATTTTTACCTTGTTGATTAAGTGTTGAAGAATATAGAAGATTTGTTCATTCAACGCAAATAAGGAATTTAAGCAATTAAGAGTGTTGAGGGATAAAATTTGGAAAAGTTCCTTGTTGTTGAAACTAAAAAGGTGACAATTTTAGAATTTTCTTTTCAAAAATTTGAGAAATATTATCAAAGGTTTAAAATGGAGATATTTAGTTTGGGGCCCCATTGAAGCAACATGCTTTCCCACATATTGAACTTTGTCAAAATTTATTTGATGAGTGGGGAAAGCATAAAGATGAACCATTGAGTCATCAAGAGGGAGACTCATGGGTTGAGTTTAGAATTAGTTAGAATTAAGAAAGTAGTTGAGAAGAACAAAGTTCACTCACACATAAATTATCCAAAATCTTTGAAATATAAAGTAATCCATTTAGGAATAATAATATATTGAGTAAAATTTATATGAATACATGAGACGGATAGATTACAATTGAGGGCTCGTTATATATATCTAGACAGAGTTCCCTTTCATTAGTAGTCATGTCTTTTCGATAAGACACATCTTTTCATTATGTCTCTTCATTAATTATTATTATTATTATTCATTTTATTTATGTTCATAACATTGCCTTCCTCTTTAGAAATGCTTTGTTCTCGAAGCGTATTGATGTAAAGGATTCATATCTTTACTCTTGCTTGTAATTTTGTCGCATCATTCTCCATTCTGTCATAGTTGATGATATGTGACGATATGTTCTCTTAAACACTGAGTAAAAATGTTGCTTCATTTGTGAAGTGGTCCATCCCAAGTTAACCTTCATTGGGATTTTTTGCTGATCGATTGGTTGGATGGAACTTCTCATTTTCTGTTTCCACACTGTTTGTTGATTTTGTCGCCATTCTTTTTTTAAATCATATCTCATATGTTTGCAAGATAAATATTGTGTAGATTCCTTTTGACCTTGACGTTGGCCATAACAACTCTTGTGATTTGGATGATGATAAGGTATCCTAATATTTTGTGATTGTTGTTCATATCAATTCTTATAATTTGGATGATGATAAGGCATCTTAATCTTTTGTGATTGTTCCTTGGAACCATCATTTTTTGATGTTTGTAAGGATTTGTAAATATAAGCATTCTTCTGAATTTGAGCGCCGAATGGATTTTCATTGGTTCCCCTTTTTGATGTTTGAATTTGAGCATATGATCACTTCTCTATTGGTCCATTCATCGTTTCTTTGTCAACTAATGATCCTTTGCGATCTAACTCTTCTTGTAAAGATTTCTTATCATGCTTGAGATTTATAATTTGTGTAAGTCCTGATTATGTCGCCTAAAACATAAGAATTATTCCTTATAATATGACTTATCGACTTCACTTTGAGTATCTTGATTCTCTTTCTCTCCTTCTCTTAAATTTTTTATTTGTTCTAGCAATTTCTAATTAACCTTCTTTAAGGAAGAATTTTCTTCGTCTTTTCCTGATAATTTTTTTTACAGATATTGATTTTCCTCTTCTAACTTTTCATTGCATTGCATTTTATCCTTTGTCTTCTTGAGTTGAATAAGTAATTTTTGACTATGATCTCTTAGACAAGAGATCTCTTCTTATTTATCCACAATAACTTTGTTCTTTCTGCATCTTCTATATTGATTTCTGATTTCCCCGCGACATTACCTTGGAGATATATTTGAAGTCTTTAGATGAGATAAATTTTGAATATGACTTCATTTTAGTGTGAGCCTATAATGTGTTTTTCTTCTTTTTATAAGGAAATGTCAAAAGCATTTTCTTGTGTTGAAAATGAAGGTATCCAATGTATCCATCTAGGGTGACCCTAGAATTATATCAACTTTATCTTGATATGTTGATATGACATTGAATTGAGCTATGACATTAGAATCACCAATAGATAGTTGTAGGCTCTTAATTTCATATTTCTTATCAGAAAGAATTGTGTCACTTTCAATTACATCTGGTTTTGAAAACATTAATTGGTTCACCAAGTCAACGCTAATGTGATTTTTCTTAGTGGTCAGGCAAATAACAATGGAGATATTCTTTCCTTGAATAATCCCCTAAACTTTTAATACAACATCCTTATATTTTGCATGGGTTTGAGGAAATCTTCTATTATTTTAACTATTGAACTCCATTGGGTTTTTTCGTCACAATTTTTCGTCGATAAATACCTTGATTAAGAACTTATATATTTCTTGATTTAAGTTCCTCGTAATAATGATCACACACTATACAATGTGAAGGGATCCCCTTTTTACCCTTGAATTGGACTTATTTTTATTATCATTATTAGTTTTTTAATACTTTTTATAACTTAGATATCTTTATACCTTTGATATAACCTTTTAATTTTCCTTTTGTGACCCGACTTGAGTATTAAACAATATTTTCTTAAAGGTGATAATAAACCTCTTTTATATAACTTGAAAAACCAATTTATAAGCCACCTTAATAATATTATATAATAGACCCATCACCTTTTTCAATTTTCCAAGTAAAGGTATTGATTTGAATGGTCACATCAATAGGTAGGAATTCGTCGCAATGTATTCACCTTCAGTTGTGGTAACCCATCGATGATATGTACAATGCTCGGGATGAACATGCGGTAGTAACATGAATGATATGTCGTGGGTTAATTCTTAGATGGTTGTAGGATTCATAGAGTGGGAAATAATTTTACCAAACGACAATCAACTTCGGAGATACCTGCAATTGGTGGCATCCTTCTATGGAGGGTTTCATTCCACGGTGGGTGTGACCTATTTACGGTGGGAAAGTTGTTCATTTTCATACAAATTTCTAGATTGGTTTCAGTACTCAACAAGTGTTCTCAAATTAATACTCATTAATTTAATTTGCTGCTAATTTTCTACTTGTAAACTGAAACATAAAAAATTATGCACAATACACCATATAAAATAAACATAGATATTTTTGGGCAATGCCCCTGGAAAATCTCCAGAGGGAAAACCAGTTCAAGAGAGATTTGGTTATTTCATCCCTTAGAGAAATTATCAGCAGGATATTACAACATTTAATACAAGATTTAATGCACCTGGAACTTTGTGCCTCCACACAGAAAATCGTGCCACCTCATAAACTGTGCCAATAGAGAAAGTACAAAATTGTATGAACTATACATAATTGTACAAACTATACGGACTAGTCTTCTCAAAATTTGTGCCTCTGCAAAATGCCTTGAAAACTATGTTCAATCATTAATGTATGGACCTCGAAATTTGTTCCACTGTTCCAACTATACTTCCCTTGAATTATGTGCTAAAAAAATCAGCTGTATGGACCTGCATTCATTGCTACTCTCCTCCTCGAAATTCGTACCACCTTCCTTCTTGGAAATAGTGCCTTTCTCCTTCCTTGAGATTCGTCCCTCTCTTCTCCTCAACTCTTTTCTCTCTCCTTTCTTGTGTGTGTCTATACTTCTCCTAGATCTCTTTTTTATTGAATGAGAAATGGCTTTGTCTCTTCGGTTCCCAAGTGAATTTGTCTCTTCATTCTGTCGGTCAAAGAATGAGTAAAAAATTTTACTTTATTAATAAAAAACATTTTCTCTTACTCAAAAATTAAAAAGTTACTTTAAATTTATTAAATAAATTTAATGCTAGGAAAATTCAAATTTGGTCACTTCTACATAATTAGACACCGTTATGTAGAATACCATCCGAGTTATAAACTCAACAAAAGTTTGTGGTTTGGGTTCCTTTTTGCAGGTTAGAATGTCATGCTTGGTTATTGTTTTTTTCTTTTAATATTTATTTTGCTTCCTTCTTTTTATTTTAATATTTATTTTGCTTCCTTCACTCTTTGGCAGTGGAAAATGACCTTGATCTATGGGATAAAATGGCCCTTCTTATTAGATAATTTGGCAGCAAAGTGTTTTCTCCTAATATTTCTCTGTTTTTTCTTGAAGCAGAGTAATTCTTTCTTCAACGGTATTCTAGAATTTTAATGGCCAACATCCTGTTGTGATCAAAGATCAAGATAGAGAAACTCTTAAAAAATAAGTGGCTAAGGACTGATTAGATAAATTCTGGAAAGATATGGCCACAGGCTTGGATCAGGAAACACAACTCTGATACCAAAAGAGACGAACAAAGTTCCCTCACACATAAATTATCCAAAATATCTGGAATATAAAGTAATCCATTTATGAATAATAATATATTGAGTAAAATGTATATGAATAAATGAGATGATAGATTACAATTGAGGGCCCGTTATATATATTGAGATGGAGTGCCATTTCATTAATAGTTATGTCTTTTTAATAAAACACATATTTTCATTATGTCTCTTCATCAATTATTATTATAATTATTATATTCATGTTATTTATGTTCATAAAATAGTTACAACAACCATTTTCAAAATTTTATTTAAAGAGAAAACAATGAAAGCAGAGGGGCTTTTTGGGTTAGATCTTTTTTGGAATGCAAATGCATAAAGACTATCGTTTTTCAATGTTAATGGAGAAGCTAGTTAATTGGTCACTTTGTTCTTCGAGATATTTTTCCATTGGTGAACATTGTGGAATGCTTTGCTTGTGTCAACAACATTAATGGTTGTAAAGAAACGCTTTTTTCTTTCATTTTTGTTTCATTTATAAAATTAGTTTCTCTACATTATTTCCTTTAGCATATTAATTTCTTGCTTAATTTTTTGTTATTAGTTAAATCTTTCTTCTATTTATCAAGGTCATGGGAATATTTGTATAAAGTAAACATAATTAATTTCTATAACTAACGTATAGATGAAACACTACCTTTTTTTAACATATCTCTAAGTTATCTTAGTTTATGTACTTATTTTTCGATAATTAGTTTATGTTTTATGTAGATTAAAACTTTTATTTTCTTTCTTTTGAAAAATATTTCAAAAACACATAAAAAAAGAAATAGTTCTATAACCTAGTTAAAGCCCATTGAATTGGTTGTTAGGCCGTATAATCTGGAGGGTTTTACCACACCAAACATGAATGAGTTTGATTAGTCCTCTTTTCTAGGTATAACCCTTGTTGTTTGACTAAGGGTTTTCTGCCCTGTCAACAGAATTGGCACTAGAAGGAGACTCGAGCCAAAATTGAGGATAAATTATCTTTTATTAAATAAATTAGAAAACATAAAGGTCAAGAAATAGATGATATCATAATGTTACATAGAATGTGTTTACGGAAATAGAAGCATATCTAAGTTTCCGAGCAAAGTTTGTCAAAGAAAGTAAAAAAAATGTTAAGGAAATGTGGATGCAGTGTTTAAAAAGTGTGGGATATTATTGAGAAAATTACAGTCTAATGCCACTCACCTCCGTTTGGACCACCTGAATATTTTTACTCTACAGGTCACATGTTCAAGAAGTTGGAATATTTTCTCATTCAACATAAACAAGAAATTCAAGCAATTAAGAATGTTGATAGAGAACATTTGGATTTAAAGTTCCTTGTTGCTAAAACTAAAAATGTGGCATTTTTAGAATTTTCTTTTCCAAAAATTTAGAAATATTATCAAAGGTTTAAAATGGAAATATTTAGTTTGGGGACCCCACAGAAGCAACATGCATTCCCACATTGAAATTTGTCAAACTTTATTTGATGAGTGGGGAAATTTTAATGATGAACCTACAAGCCATCAAGAGGGAGACTCATGGGTTGAGTTTAGAACTAGATAGAGTTAAAAAAGTAGTTATAATAATTGTTTTCAAAATTTTATTTATAGGGAACACAATGAAGGAAGAGGGGCTTTTAGGTTGGAGCTTTTTTGGAATGCATTTTTTTCCAAAAAAAAATTAATATATTTTCTATTTCAAGTATGAAATCAAAATATACTTGTATGATTTTGGAAGATCATTTTTCATATATGTTCTTTTCAGTCCTTCTCATCATTCCAACACCTTAATTTCAGACATCATTCTAATCATAACTTAAAAAATGGCCTAAATGGAACTTCTCATAAAAATTATATAGTCTTCCTGTGAAAAACATCAACAAAAAAATGTCACATAAACCAACAAAATCCCCCATTAAAAAAGACTTGAACTAAAATTTATCAGGATATTTGAGCGTATTATTAAAATATGTTAAGGAAAATTTTTGGAAATGCTTCATTGCTTCGAAATTCTTGAGACACCAGCAACCCCTCATGAACTTCCATAGTCTCTTTTGATATCTTTTTGGAATGCATATGTAAAAAGACTACTCTTTTTCTATGTTAATGTAGAAGCCACTTAATTGGCCACTTTAATGTTGGAGATATTTTTTTGTTTGTGAACATTGTGGGCTATTCTTCTTGTATCAACAACATTAATGGTTATAAGGAAACTCTTTTCTTTCAATCTTTTTTGTTATAAAATGAGTTTCTCTACATTATTTCCTTCATCATATTCTTGATCCAAATTCTTGGTATGCTGATTTGAAATGTTTCCTCTATCATGGTACTTTCCCTACTCATTCAAATTTTAAGAACAAGAGATCTTTGAGACTAAGTTCTTCTCAATATCAATTTATCAATGGAGTCCTTTTCTGAAATAATTATGATGGATCTTTATTGAGATTTTCAAAGAAGGAGAAAGTTGAAAAAGTACCAAAAGACCTTCGTGGTGGGCCAATTGGAGGTCACTTTTCTAGTGAGGCTACAACCCATAAAATATTGAGGGTTGGTTACTATTGGTCCAGTCTTTTTAAAGATTCCTATGCTCATGCTTGGAAATAAAAAAATTGCTAGTTTAGTGTTGGGAAGGAGAACAAGTCAACGATTGCATTGAAACTTGTCATAGTGCAGATACCTTTCGAGCAAAGGGGAATGTACATTATTGGAGAAATCAATCCTCATTCATCAAAACAACACAAGTATATCTTAACTTCTGGGTGAATCCACGAAGCTGGTTCATGATTTTTGGCAAGCAGAACCCAAAAAAATTGTTTTTCATACCCTCAATCGAGGTTTAAAATCCTCGATCAAGGGTTTTAAAATACCTCGATCGAGGGCTTGACAATACCTCGATCGAGGGTTTTTAAATACCTTGATTGAGGGATTGGTTAAACCCTCGATCGAGGTATTGCTTGATTGAGGGCTTGGATAACCCTCGATCGAGTTGTTAAGACTGAAAAATAAAATAAAAACAAGGCCCAACCGACCGACCAACCCTGTTTGAAAATGACTTCTCGACCGAGCATGTATAGGAGGACATCGACCCCTCGACTGAGCGTCTGCAGGACACACGCCCACACCCACGCCTACGTCCCACGACAACTCCCATCCATGTCTGCCACTCCACCACGTAAGTGGGGTTCCAACCTTCCATTTTTATTTTTATTTTTTTCTAAATGTGTGTGAATGTTGCAATTTTTTTTCCAAATAAATGTAAACATTGAAACCAGTAACCATTTTTTTTTTGTCTAGAAAAACCATTGAAACCAAAAACTATTTGAAAAAAAAAATCAAAACAAAAAACCATTTCAAAACAATAACAAAAAACCATTTGAAAACAAAAACAAAAAACCATTTAAAACAAAAAAACCAAAAACCATTTGAAATATGTTTTAAATTTTATATTTATGTTGTATTTATTTTTTTAAATTATTAATATTTTTGCTTATATCAATTGGTAGCATTTTATGCACAGTAGCATTTCATTGCATAAAATGCTACCAATTTTATTTTAAAATGTGTTTTGACAAGCAGAAATGCTGCCCTTTTTTTTTCAATCCTCTGAGAAAAAAAATAATCATATTACGTTGTCGGTTTAACAAAAATCATTAACATTAAAAAAACATTTGAAAACCTTTGAAATTGACATTGAAATTTTAATTCAAATTGGAATTGAAATTTTAAATTAAATTAAATTGAAATTGAAATTTTAAATTAAGTTAAATTGAAATTGAAATTTTACATTTTTTTAATCCTCTGTGAATGCCAAAAGGATTGAAAAAAAATTATACATCTTGGGTTCCCCATTTTTTTCCAATATAAGCTCATATAACCATGTAACAAAAACTATTAACATTAAAAAAAACTATTGAAATCCTTTGAAATTGACATTGAAATTGAAATTTAAAATGAAATTAAAATTGAAATTGAAATTTAAAATTAAATTAAAATTGAAATTGAAATTTTGAAATATGACCATTTGATCAAAAGTTTGTAGTTTCAACATTCAAATTATTTAGGATAAAATCACATTTGACATGTTACCTATTGGCGTTCACTGATCACAATTGCAATTTGAAATTTCAAAATTGAAAATGAAAATGAAAACCAAATTGAAATTGAAATTGTTATCGAAATTGAATTTGAAAATTAAATTGAAAATTGAAAATTGAAAATGAAATGTAAATGAAAATTAGGAATTGGAAATGGAATTAGAATTTGAAATCGAAATTGGAAATTGAATTTGAATTTGAAATCCAAATTTGAAATTTTGACATTGAAATTAAAATTGAAAACCGAAGTCGAAGTTAGAATTGAAATTGAAATTGAGATTTAAAATTGTAAATTGTAAATAAAAATGATATCGAAATTGAAATTGGAATTGAAATGTAAATTTGAAATAGAAATTTGAAATTGAAATTGAAAATGATATTGATATTGGAAATTGAATTTAAATTTTGAAATGAAATTGGAATTGAAAATCGAACATTGAAATTGAAATGGGAAATGAAAATTAAGAATTGGAAATGTAATTAGAAATCAAATCGAAATTGAAACTTGGAATTTGAAATTGAAAATTGAAGATGAAATTGAAATTGAAATTGACATTGGAATTGAATGTGAAATTGGAATTCGATTGACATTGGAATTGAATGTGAAATTGAAATTCTATGTGAAATCGGAATTCGATGTGAAATTGAAATTTGAAATACAAATTTGAAATTGAACATGAAATTGAAATTGAAATTGGAATTGAATTTGAATTTGGAATTGAATTTGAATTTGGAATTGAATTTGGAATTTAAATTTGAAATTTGAAATTGAAATTGAAATTGAAATTGAATTTGAAATTTGAATTTGAATTTGAAATAGAATTTTAAATTTGAATTTTAAATGTGAAATTTGAAATAGAATTAGAAATGTGATGCAGAGAGTTCTCAAGAGAGAACTTCATTGCTTCGTGCTCGACGAAGAACAAGAGGATCCGATGTCACCCAACATGGCGACCATTGGCAGCACTCCCGTTCACCGAGGAGTGAGGCCATGTCGGGGTCAGCTGCCACTGGTGGTAGCAACAAGGGAGATAATGTGTCGGTTCATCACGACGACATACATCTTGATCCGTAGGAGGGGGATGTGCAGCAAGACATGAGTGCATCAGGTGCATATTTTTTTGTTATATACATTTTCAGTAAATTTTTAGTATATAATGCATTGAATTTCAGCTGCAAGTTATAATGCATATTTTCAGTAACATTTGTATTTTGGTTTGGATTGCAGGTCCATCAGGGGGATTGTACAATGATGACGTCGCACACATCACTCTCGTTGATATCACTACCCAGCGAGAGTGGGTGCACTCATTTGTCTGCACATTAAGGGAGGATTCTCCCACCCGATGATCATTATTCATGATGTTATCAGCAGTGGATGAAAGGCTGGCCCTCTACAAGAGGGTGGGACCTCTTAGTGACATTTGGTGTTTTGCATGCTAGAGGAGGAGACAGGATGTCATGGGTCCCCACAAATGGGAGGATGTCAAAGTCGCCATAAAAGGGCATGACATCAAGGGTACTTTGTTTGACATCCCTCATGAACGCCCTACCAGTCAACCACTTAGACTCAAGGAGTTTAAGTTGGAGGCTGCTGCACCATATGTATATGATAGATTCGTTGGAGCGTGGGGCATGTTCCCCCACCATGACCAGGTCCCATTGTACTTTACAAAAAATATTTATGCAGAGTTTGTTTTGGATATGCACCCAGATTACACCAGCACAGGGTCTGAGTTCTTTGGGGTTGGTAGGGGATGCTCCTACCAACGTCGTGGAGCTCATAGTGACCCTGCCTTCATGCCACCCCCTCCGAGGGAGATACCGATTCCAGATAGGACGGTTATCAGGTCAGCAAATGTGGCACAATCATCCCAGATTGCTGCAGAGGCTAGACATGACATTGCAGAGTCGTTGTTCACTTCCATGGGCAGTGCTGCTGTTGCTATCACTAGGTTTTTATGACCCAAAATTTGACGACCAAAAAGTCAGATTTTCTACATCTTGTGGTAAACCATTCGACAACCTCCATATTTTTTAAACGTCGGTCCAAATTCGGCCTAAATACGATGGCTGGAACATCATCGGTTATTCAACTCCCAGAGGCAGTCGGATAACCGACATCAAGCTAGTCGGATAACCGACTTTGGTCACTTCACAGGTAGCCGGATATCTTCAGTGTGGGAGACGAATATTTGACGACTATCACACATGGAAATGGCTGAAATTCGACATTGAATGTTGTGGGAGGTATGGCACAAATGTCGGATTTCTTCACTGTGGGTGTCGACTATCCGACAACTATCACACATGGAAATAGCTGAAATCCGACATTGAATACTGTCAGAGGTATGGCGCAAACGTTGGATTTCTTCGGTGTGGGAGTCGGATATCTGATGACTATCACACATGGAAATGGCTGAAATCTGACATTGAATGCCATTGGAGGTATGGCACAAATGTCAGATTTCTTCAGTGTGGGAGTCAGATATCCGACGACTATCACACATGGAAATGGCTGAAATCCAACGTTGAATTCCGCTGGAGGTATGGCACAAACATTGGATTTCTTTAGTGTGGGAGTCAGATATCCGACGACTATCACACATGGAAATGGCTTAAATCCGACGTTGAATGCCGTCGGAGGTATGGCACAAACGTCGGATTTCTTCGGTGTGGGAGTCGGATATCCGACGACTATCACACATGGAAATGGCCAAAATCCGACGTTGAATGCCGTCGGAGATATGGCACAAACGTCATATTTCTTCATTGTGGGAGTCAGATATCCGACGACATGTGCATGAGAAAATACCTAGAATCCGACGTCCCTTGTCGTCGAAGGTATGGAAAGAATGTCGGTTTAGGGTTGTGTTGTCGTCGGATATCCGACTACCGTATGATATTTTTAAAAAAATACACTATTATTTGGATCTCACGAAGAGAGCCATGTTGGCTTTCCACTCAACATAGTTGATTCAAAGTTGACTCTTCATCCTCGTCATTTGACATCTATATGAGTTTGTCTGCGGTCACCTCTAATTCAGTCTCCGAATTGTGGCAGCTCTTTGGCCATTTTCACCCTGTAAATTGAAGGATTCCTGCAAACACAAACCATAATGTTAAACGAACTTCTTTCAGGGCTTTGTTACATTTTCTTCTAAGATCTTTCATCGCTTTGGTACAAGAATATTACTGACCTAAAAGTACACTTGATAGGTTTGGATGGAACAGATTACCGTGGAAATCCTCTTTATGTTCATTCTCGAGTGACTCGATATTAACAATTCCCATTATCACAAGGGGATACATAAAGTTAGAAAAGGAAAATAAAGAAAACATATAAAGGGATACGTAAATTTGACAAAGGAAAATAAATATAATCTATAATTTGCATCGAAAAAATAACAGGGTACGAACTGAACTGAGGAGATTCGAACCTACGACCTATGTCTAGTCCGAAGGCTACCACCTTCAAACCTGACCTTATCAATCAATTCCCATCGCCATTTATTCTCATACGACATCCCACAACCATTTCTCTCGACACCCAGTACTCTTCATTCATTCTGCATGCATTTCACTATGCAACTGTCTCAGATTCTCACTGTGTTTTCCCTCAATTAGTTTCTCAATTCAATATGACCCACGCCCACCGTCCAAGGAGTGTTTCCAGTGGTCTTGAGTTTCAACCTGGAAACAGTGATGATTTAGGGTTGTATATTTCCCTTCAGCTACAATATGGAAAACTCATAGTTCACTGTGAAGGTTTGTTTGACAAATGTGATGGTTTGGGTTCCGTTACCCCAGAGAAATTCCTCAAAGTGTCCCTGAACGATACCGGGGTTATGGAACCCAAACCATCACATTTGTCAAACAAAAATTCGTAGTGAACTTTGATTTTGTCATATTACAGCTGAAGGGAAACATAATACCATGAATCGTCACCATTTCCAGGATGAAACTCAAGACCGCTAGAAACACTCCTTGGACGATAGGCGTGGGTCATGCTGAATTGAGAAACTAATTGAGGGAAAATGCAGTGAGAATCTGAGACAATTGCATAGTGAAATGCATGCATAATGAATCAATCTTGAAGGTGGTAGCCCGCTGTCTCCCACTATGAAATGCATGCAGAATGAATCAAGCTTCTTGAAGGTGGTCTCCCATTCTCAGTTGCACTTCAAGCTTGAAGGTGGTAGCCTTGGTAATAGATATAGGTCGCGGGTTCGAATCTCCTCAGTTCAGTTCGTACCCTATTATTTTTTCGATGAAAATTATATGTTTTCTTTAATTCCCTAGTGTAAGAGGAGCCATTATGGGCAAGTTGCAGCCCTAAAAACTGATGAACATTAAATATACCATTTTGGAAGGGTTTAATGTGAGGTTAAGGATATTGATTCCAAGGAAATTAAAGAGAAGGTTAAGGATATTGAATCCAGTGCATCATTTACTCAGCCTTTGAAGTTGTGGAAACTCGAAATTGGTTATGATGAGCAACCAAACATCACAACAAGCTCCAAGAAATTGTCAAAATTTAGATGACATGTGAGTGGGTTGTAGAAAGCCAGCATCATAGCCATTCATTGAGCTCCTCTCTGTTTCAAGAATAATTTAATATTCTCTATTGAACAAGGCCAACCATGTGAAGGTGGAAGCTCTTATGGCCCCTCCCCCCCCTCACATCACTCTCGATTCCCCATACCCAATGCATGTATAACTTGAAAAAAACAAATACGTGCAAATTCATCCATATTTCATCATGAACTTTCATCTACCATTCATTCAATAAAGGCTAACATTCATTAAACCATTGTTTCATTCAGTCAACACATTCATACAATAAAATATAACATTCAATAAACCATTCTTTCATTCAGTCAACACATTCATTCAATAAAAGATGACATTTAATAAAGGTAACCGTTTACTACACTGAATCATTAAACCATTAAACCATTAAACCATTCATTCATTCATTAGGCCAAAAATCATGGATGATATATTATTATAAAAAACACTTAGACGACATTTTTCCAGTCACTTCTTTTTAGTTTTTCTTCTCTTTAGTGGTAAATAATCTCTAAGAGGAGCATCTGCATCTGGAATTTCTCTTCCAATTCTTGGTTCTTCATCAGGCACTTGTGGTGATGTCTGCATCCTAGAGTGCTGATCTAGACGTGGATTGTGCAGCAAGGGGTTCAGATTTGCTGCAACAATGTGAAAATGTTACATCGTTGTATTTTGCTATTGTAATGACAAGTATTTCATTTAAAAAAAACATTACAAAGGTGTTTTTATACCTGGTGTGGCCACATCATGTTGTTCATGTTCTTGTCCAGGCTCAACTTGTACAGTTTCACCCTCTACATGCTCTGTAGTTGAAATATGGTGAACTACAATTAATGTTCACCATTTGCAATGCTATACATAAAATTGCAGCATATGAATAAATTCATTACCAGGATACGAACAGAGTCAATATTATATGTCAAGTATTTATAACGAATAGGTTGCACAAGCAATAAATCTTCATTAAACTATATAGATTTTATATACTTGTGCACCGGATGGATTGGTACCAGAAGACCGTGTTTTCCCAGATAAGCTTTTTTGGCGTTCAAAAACAACTCCAAAGCCAAGCTTCATGTCTTCCGTAGTGGGCATTTCATTGAATCATTCGGCCTGCATATTTGCATAACATCATTAATTAACATTTTGCGGTGCAATAAAACGAAAAATAATTTGCAATTTATTATTTGTATGCATTATTGGTTTTTCAAAACTTACAAATCGTGCCGCCAAATTTGAATAACCACCAGGCCCAAGCTTGTGTTGACCTATTTTTTCTAGTCTTGCCTTTATGGCCTTTGATGTGTCTGGCAGCCTATGCAAGTGTTGAAATACGTTAGATGTTCCAAGTTCGATATAGAAATCAATAATAATAAGGTTTAGAATTACATTGCGGAAAGTATTGCATACCTCCCTATGCCTGGTGGTATCTTTCCTTATCTTCTCTGAGCCCTCTCCTTTCGATCCTCCACTAGAGATTTCCACTCCATTGGTGGAATCATTGAAGGGCACTCATACCTAGGGTTTTTTTCCAGGTGGATCCTATATTAGTCTCGAATAACCTTGATATGTTGTCCATCCTTTTTCAGGACCTCGGCTTGATTGAAGGTCTTGTCGCTGAATAGGCTAACCAATCGATTAATGAGTTCATCTTTTAAAAATTTCAGTTGTCTATCCCACCTTGTTCGGATGGTGGGCCCGAAGATCTCCAAGGACACGTCATTCATTTGTTTATAGAAAACATCATTTCCTGCAAAATGATCATGCCATGATCATAATTAGTTGAAAGAAAATGTTTTATCGGTATATTACAATGAAATTATAAACACTAACTTGATCAACGTATATTAATTACCTGGGATCTTCTCGATCTTTATTGGGAGGAGATCTTCGTCGACCAAAAATTTTTCCTCCATTTTTCCCATGCTAGTGACATGGGTAGATTATGGAAATGTAGCTAGGTCGATATCAATATTACCAAGATTCTCGGTGTCGACCCCTTCTTCTAGACGATTCAGTGTGTGTCGGTCACTAGCGGCCGGTGCACTCACAGTTGACCGGGTTCGTGGTGTGTCAGAATGTGTTGTTGACTGTTCAGTTGACAACAATGGCGAAGGATTCGATGCATGTGGAGTCATTTGCTCATGATTCCATGTCTCTCCACGAGCCTCGTTGGGGCCAACACCGCCTTGACCACTATTGTGTGGTCTCCGATAATTCTGTAAATTCAAACCACGTCTTGTACGTTCAGTACTATCATATAAAAGAGAAAATTATAAATTTATAAATGAATTATTTTATGATTCAAGATTCCTCAACTTACTCTCAAGTATTCATATTTCCGTTCCAACAATTCAATCCTTGCCATAATCTGGCTTGTCTGCGGAACCTTGAGTAGCAGAGAAACGATTTCTGCACTATATTTTTCCAAAAATTTGTCTATTATCTTAAACGGGTTTGTGGCTTCACCAATTATGTCAGAATCTTTAAGCATGTCAGCCACTTCAGGATCTACTGAATATTCTTGCGATGTTGTTTCAAACAACAATTCACTGGGATGCAACAAAAATATATAAAACACTACTAAGTTCTATGATGATAGATTCCTAAAATTATATTAACAAAACATATCTATCATAATATATTCCTAAAATTACAACTAGGTTTACTTGGTGCCTGGACGATGGTGTCGTCTGATCCACAGCTGTGGACTTGCCCCGATCATCGGGCCCCTACAAAAAAAAGTAGAAAACATTATCACAATGAAACTAGTATACACATGAAAAATACATAACAAAATAAACATTATGCTATGTATTATATTGGTACAATTCCAATATTGGATTATACGTACAACCTAGAGGATTGTGATCCACTCATCGAATCGATGCTCATAGGTGAATTTCCTCGATCTGCTAATATTTGGGAGCTTCCCCTTACATATACCTAAATAAAAAACATAGTGAAAGTCACCTAAACGAATCCAAAACTAATCATGAAAAAACACATCGATTAAAAACTATTATTAAGTATTATATTTTTACTATTACAAAGATTTATACCTGTTGAGTCGAGGGTACTGTGACCCTTGCAGAACCGGACTGCATCAAAAACATAGAGAAAATTACGTAAACGAAATAATTAGATAACATTATATAAACGAAACCAATATACTAATAATGAAAAAACAAAGCAAAAAAAAAACTATTTTTTCTTATTATATTTGTACTATTACAAAGATGTATACCTGCTCCCTCGAGGAAGATGTACTCCTCCAACCATCTGCTGTCGGGGATTTATCCCGATCACTAGCCTACGAAGTAAATATGGAAAATTTAAACGAAATAAACTAACGAAAAAATCCTTAATATGTTAAATTCATTAATAAAATGTTGGGTAAAATGTTATATGTACCACTCCCATAGTAACCTTGTTTGTATTTACTCGGTTCAAATTGTAATTAATAAGCAACTCTTCCCCTGCAGATATTGATTTAATGGAAACTACAAAAATACGATTTCCTTCATGCCCCTCAAATTCACAGTTTGGTTGCTTAATTGTAGAACCTAGTTGTGTACTGTTTATAAACCCCGCAATATTCCTAGTGGCCTTTGGCCTTCTGTCCATGTACAACGTTGTTCCTTTTTTT
Source organism: Larix kaempferi (assembly GCA_027924585.1). Taxonomy (NCBI): domain Eukaryota; kingdom Viridiplantae; phylum Streptophyta; class Pinopsida; order Pinales; family Pinaceae; genus Larix; species Larix kaempferi. The sequence continues at coordinate 9,270,335 of BSBM01000767.1, read as the reverse complement.
GATCTTTGTCTTTTAACTGTAAATAGTTTGCTGACAATCCATATCTATGCATACTTTTTGTATATCGGACTAGGCGCATCCAATCATCGTAGTTGTAACAGGGTCCAACATACTCCATCAATTATGTACATTTTCCGTAAGGGACCTTTATGCCATCCATGCAAAACAACCCGAAACCATGTATTGACGATAGTGCAATTCGATATATCCTCTCGTCCACACAAAAATCGGTGTTCGGTTGAGGAAGATCCTTGGGTACCCATTGTTTCACTAAATGTCTGTACCTCAAGGGAACCTCATCGTCGCCTATTGTCTCATCATCATAGGAACATGACCCCCCTTGAACGCGATAATATTTCATGCATTTATGGAATTTTATTCTGGTCTTTTGACATCTAGTCGATAAAACTCTTTTAGACCTACTGGATGTCTGACTTTCCTCTAGCATTCCTAAACTCCCCTCGCTCGAGGAAGACAAATCTGAAAAAGACCTGTTTGGTTCTACCTGCACCATGGGAAAAATGTTTAGATAGGACCGCAAGGAATATCGCCTCTTAAAAGGTGACATGTAGCGCCTTTTATAAGGTGACTTGTACCGCATTCCCTTTCTCAAAATGTAGGCATTCAAGTGTTGAGGAAGAGGATCACTTTATCTTTCTCAGGAGTAGAAATTCATGCAATTATGAGTTGTCTTTTATTGCTCCTTTGGGTCTTGAGTCCCATATCACACCATCTAACTATCAACTTTGTCGTCATGGCCCTAAAGTCTCTCTCATCTTATCAGTATGGGTTCATCACCTTGGTACACTCACATTTAGTAAGATATTTATATTTAGCAATAATGATATAAAATAAAAATAACTAACCATTATGGAAAACTGCTAAAAGTTTTTATGACTTTCAAAAGCAAGATCTTTTAGGTGGTTAATAAGTGTTCACAAATCTTCAAAAACAATATTTTATATAATGTTGTGGAACTTGTATAATCTTATTCAAGCATGGTCTTCTTAGATGACTGAAAGTAATTGAATCAAGAAAAAACGGAACCGTAAACATGTAAGTTGTTTTGAAAAATGGTAGCTTTCAGTCATACTCCCAACTAATGCTGCTTTTGGACAATTACTTGTAATCTTGACTTAGGGTATTTATTGCATAACATAGATTTTCAATCATATTGAAACAGAGAAAAGTAGGGCTTTCTTTATATTATCATGACATAGTTACAAATACTTTCTTTTCAATCTTTATGACAATTTGAATGGATAGGCCCCACTCATATCCAAATACTTTTGAGATATTTACAAATCATTGGAGTATGGGGGACCATATATTTCTTGAAAGACGTTGGATTCAGTCCTCCATGCCTTTGAATAAATAGACCTCAAGACCACGCGTCTATTATGATGCATGTGGACATCTATGCGGGTTTTGACAAGCCACTATTCTTTGTGTTTAATGTAGTACCCAAGGATTTGATCCTCAGTAATCTTTGTCTGCAAAATATCTTTGACCTGTTTGAGAGATTCTCCAACTTCCCGTTTTAGATTATAAATAACAGCTGGTTCTAATACTGTCAGGTTGATGCCGAATGACCACCACCAGTCTCTCATCCATTCAGGGACGTAGAATGCAGGATCCTCATGGATATGTGTAATTTGAGGTCCAAACTTTAGCATGGTATAATATGCTCTATCTGTATTTTCTTTTCTCAAGAATTTCCACCATAATTTTTTATATTTTTCATAAGTGTGTGTAGTACTTGGAAACCGGAGACTAGCATCTTGATGTGGCCATGCTTCCAAAGAATGTATCCGGTTAATACAGTAGTATTGTTGGTATAGTTGTAGCCCAGGGTGACATGTAGATCCCTCCGTCGAGATTAAGTTAAGATCATGGTAGAGGTGTGTTAACCAATTGCTTGCATCAACTGCTTTTCTCAGGGAGTTGTTGTAAATCATATTTGGTACAATACTGGATCCCATAGGCATTCTTCTGAGTTTTGGAACTAGTCTAATAAAAGCATTAGATCCCTGTAAGTTAGCATCTAATACTTCAACATGTCTCAACTCCCACCTAGGTTTCCAGTCTTGCATATAATCCAACCAACTCATATTATCATTAATAGTATAGATATGATTTTTTCCTTCGGTCCAAGCGGAGATTTTCATGTTTACTTGTGGGTTATGGGCCCACTAGATTCCGCTTTGACCTTCTATGCTCGCTTGCACCAGGCTCACTTGTTTCAGGCTCGCTTGCTTCAGGCTCGCTTCTTAAAAATTAACAACACACTTCTGTGTCAAATATTCTCTTGTTAAAAAGTCAGGAATGCATCTCAATGCTACACGGATTTCTTTATCAATAGTGGCATAGTTCTCTATGCATCTCAGTGCTACAAGGATTTCTTTATCAATAGTGGCATAGTTCTGCTCAGTTTTCTGTCAGGACACTTATTCTCCAAGATAGTTTTCCTCACAAGTTCAATTGAGGAGTTCCACCACTCTTAAAATTATTTACCAACAAATATAATTTGATTACCAACAATTTTGTCTGACAGGAGAAGTCTTAACTACTTAATTCAAATGATTTACCATATATTTGATCACCAACAATTTTATTACTTAAGTCTTATAACCAACACATATTTGATTACCTGGGTGTAGACGTTTCCTGTAATATACTCAGAAGAGTTACTTTCAGAAATGATTGTGCCTCTTAGAGTCCAGTCAACTCTAGGAACCAAGTGACCCTATTATAGGGTTAGTACAAACCAGAGAGAGAGAGATGACTGTGCTATGGTACGATCAATCAAAGAAAGTCAATGACCGTTAAAAGGCTCAGTACAATCACAATAAAGATGAGCTGACAGCCATCAGACTGCGGCCAAAGAGACTCATGGCCCCCAGTAAGGTACAAGGACCAACCACCCCCAGTAAGGTACAAGGACCAACCAAAGGGTAAAAAAAACAACCAGTAAGGTACAAGTAAAAAAGAAAAGAGTGGGTATAAATTAGACTCGTAACCCTTGGGACTAAGGGGGTGTACTACCTCAAATGTGGACAAAATACCATAGTTATACCCACAAGACCAAAAACATAAAAGGCGGTACAAATCAAAAGATAACTCAAGATCAGTAAAAGACCCAAAAGGTGAGAGGCAAGGTACCACAAAAAAATGAAAGGACCAAAATTAAAGGGCAAGCTACCACAAGACCAATAAACAACAGGGTGTAAGGACCAAAAGTAAATCAACCATTGTGGGGAAGGTACAAATAAGGTCAAATATATATTGCAATAGCTCCTTGTAACTACCTGTTATTTGACATTCCAAAGAGATGGAAGGTCAAATAATGTCAAATATATGCAATAGCTCCTTGTAACTACACCTTATATGCAATAGCTCCTTGTAACTACCTCTTGTAACTCAAATAGGACCACCAAAAGGTATGATAGCAAGAAACCTTCCTAACTAAGGTCTGGAGGGTGGTACGAAGTGGGTATAAAGACTCATAACAACTTGGACCAAGGGGGTGTACCTCAAATGTGGACAAACTACCGTAGTACCCATAAGACCGAAAACATAAAAGGTGGTACAAATCAAAAGATATACCAAGATGAGTAAACGACCCAAAAGGTAAAAGGCAAGGTACCACACAAATATTATCGACAAAATGGAAGGACCATAAGACAATCAACCAAGGTGGGGTACAACCAATCATCTCTCTCTCAAATGTACCATTGTTCCATATAACCTGAAAGACCATCATCACAGTAAACGGAAAATTCCACACGAATGATGTGACCACGTGGTCCTCTAGAATACTCCTAAGGTCAAGCGTTAGTGGCTCCATCAAGGGGTGTTCAGTCCCTTGAGAAGATCATCTAAATCAACCATCTCAAAGACCTAGGAGAAGAGGACATCACACATCATCAGATAATTGGTAACTGACCATGTAAGAACTCAAAAACCCTAAAGCAACCGAGCGTGTAGGAGGGGAGCTAGGAAAAGACAAGGCTCGTAGGCCAAAAAATCAAGCTCAAAAAACTGTTCTGGGACCGATGTCACAATAAGCGAGCTAAAACAAAAGTGGCCAGAATGCTAACAAGCAGCACTAAAAAGAAAAATACCCTCTAAAAAGGTGAAATAGCAAGCAAACTTCATAATTAGGAGCTAGAGACCTCGACAAATCGTATCCTTCACAAGGTGATAAAATCCAAGTCGAACAATACGAAATGAGAGACCAATAATGAAAGGATATCCCTCTACCGAAAGGGATCCTGGGTAAAAGATCCCTAGAAGAAAAGTCACTAAGATACCTCGTTCATGACATGTCGGAAAAGGTTTTCAGCACTTCTGTCTTATCGCCCTTGTATCACCATCACGGTAGAGTACAAGGAAGACAATGGATCGATATGCCTTAGGCTCTAAGTGGAGTGCGGCATTCCACAAAGTCCATCCGGAATCAATCCTCATGGCTTAACCCCCCAAAAAACGGGAGGCCCCTCCACAAAATGGTCGATGACCATGTTAATAAATACTAGAGTATTTTAGTACCCTAGAGGACAACAACTATGTCTCAAATGAAAATGACAAGGGGGAATTATTTGTATTCCTATCCCCGGTGTCCTACCTAACTACCAAATTCTTTTTATCCTCAAGCGAGGTTAAAGTGTGTTGAGTTAGCGAGTTAAATTTTAATGGTTGTATTACTCAGTCGAGTGATGGAAGTGAAACTCGTGGTGTGATGACTAACTCAAACCATGCAAATGCATATGAATAAAATAAGCCTTTCCTTTCAATGAATGCTAGCTAAGTTAAGGAGAGCGTTCTTTCAAACTATAACTACTCTTTCAAATTAAATGAATGCAGCAAGTGTTCCAGTGCATTCACGGGACCCCAAGTAGGGATTCAGATATACTCAAGTCATGCAAATGAATTCATCACATAAAAAAAAGTTATAATAAATATAAAGAATTGTATATATCCATGTTAATAATTCTTTAGGCACACTTATAACATTCTTCAATCATTCATCACAAAAACACAGTGATAGTAGAAACAATAAACTGCATATAAATGTTCATGAGCTTAATAAAAAAATAGTAACCACAACTGGGGAAGCTATACCACAACTTGTTTTTTTATGACTATAAATACAAGAGTATCCTAATGATGAGCAACACATCCTTTACTTTTACATCATGAGCAATACTAATCACTTCTGGTTTTGGGATAAAAACAATAGAGGTCCAAGTTGAACAAAGAAAATATATTTATTTTTATCATGATACAATAGGGGAATATCATGATGCTAATGGTGTTATAGGATCTATCTCACATGGTTCTACTTCATAATGGGATGGTGCCAATTAATGAACTGCAAATTCATCAACTGAACTGCAACACTATGTTGTTGCTGGTTTCTGTGCCTCTATGCACGCATGTTCAATCCCTCCATCGAATCACATTGGGGAATGAAACATTGTTCACCCTTAGCAAACTCTTTTGTTATTTTGATTGTGGAAATGAACTTGTATGCACTGGGTTGCAACACTATAACTGTTAGTAGCTAATGTCATTCCTCAAATTTCAATTACAACTTAGCAAACTATTTTGTCATTTTGTTTGCGGAAATCAGCTTGTATGCACTGGGTTGCAACACTCTAACTGTTATTATCTATTGTCATTCCTCAAATTTCAATTATAGCTTGTTCATATTTCTGTGTGCCCTATCTTATCATTCAAAGTACTTTATTATTTTTTCAACAGAACATTATGGTAGAATTTTAGGAGCCTTTGTAGCTTAGCTTGTTTTGATTATCTACCACTCATTATATATTGGTGAAATGCCTTCTGTATTTCCAAGGAAATACTACAACTCATACATGAGCACCTTGTAGATTTGGGACTCCTAGATTCAACAAAAACTCTGTTGAAGGAGGCACCTCTAGAACCATTACCATCAATAGCATTGCCGCATTGAAATTGATGCTAAATTGATGCAGACAAACTCTTTACATTGTATTTTTTATCGCTAAGATGATGCCTTATAGAGACTGCATCAAAAAAGACAACAATCCGTCAATCCAAAGTTGACTCAAATCATGACCTTTGTAGCATCATTTTTTGCATTGTCCCAACTTGAAATTTTTCCCAAAAAATGCTATAGAAAATGACGCCAAAATATGGTATTGTAGTAGTGAGTGCAGGTCAATTGGCCTACAGAGCGCATAATAAACCACATATAACTTAAGCAACAACAAGAATCATGCTTGTATCATGCAATGGTCACTTGTATCCTATGGGAAGCACCGATCAATCTACCACAATTTTTGGATCGGTGATAATGGAATCCCACCTATAATTGACTTACTCAATATTTTGAGATACTTTTCAATCTTTGAGATGACTAAAGTGCATGGTGGAAATTTGTCCTTCTAGTGCTAGTGCAAGAGAGGCCAACTATGGCATCTCTCTTAGTGTTCTTGAATAGCTTAACCCATATGATGGAAATTTTATCCTCTAGACTATTGGGACTAGCAATAACATGCTAAGGGAGAAGGATAATTTGCATGTGGTTCCCTACTTATGATGCCAAGAGAACCACCTCAAAACTCCAACGCAATTGACACAAATGCAACATTTCCATCTCTACATGTTGCTCCTACACTTGGATATGCAAATGGATATTTGTACATATTAGGGAATAATCATACTATAGAAATCACTTTATATATTTAATTTTCCTAAATAGAGATTCATTTTTGTCATCAACTCACCTTGACATCCTCTCTTTATAGTTGTCATGGTTTTATTTCTGCACCTACTTTGTACTTTTTTAAGTTGGGTACGTGCCTCTTTCTGCTTTGATAGATTAGCAATAAGCATTGTTTTCACACTCATAGAATGTGCTTACAGTTGATGTACTTTTGAGCCCCACTAACCTACTTATTGTGGTTTTTTGTTGGACATTAATATCCATGTGGGTTTGTTTACCTGAGCTGTAAACACAGCCAACTTGTGATATGACAGGTTTGGTATGTTTTCAGCAGGTGCAAACTCACATACCTTCATAGGACGGGTTGTTTGCCAATTTAACCCAAATTGATTGTAAATTCCCCCTCTTCTGCTCAATGTAAATTTGGTGGACATCTACCACCCTAGAAACATGAATCTGGTATAGTTGTGATTGGACTCTTCCACCACCACAATCCAAATTTGAAGCTACTATATTCTAAGTGTTAAAGCTGCTACAGTACTACCCAAGTCGAAGACTAAAATTGCCACAATCCAAGTTATGATGGTTTGATTGAAGTTTGAAGTATGATGATGGCATGCTTACCTTTTATGAATTTACTAACCTTGATGAATGATACAATGAAATCCAATTTTAAGAAGATGAAGACTTTAAAACAAACTATAATAGCCTGAAATATTTCCTAAACCAGAACAACAAAAATGGGTAAGCAAAATCGAAGTTCCGTATTCCGTCGAGGCGGCTTACAAATTGATTTAAATTTGACTGCAATGGAACCAACTGCAATTTTAGGCCTATATAATTATGTTCCTTATATATATATACATTTCCAATCCGTCAAATGTTTCATTACTTTGCACCCTGGGGCCACTTTCTGGCAATTATCATCTTCAAGCCGCCTCGACGGAAAACAGAACTTTGATTTTTCTTATATCATGATGATAATGGTGGTATAGGATCTATCTCACATGGTTCTACTTCATAATGGGATGGGGCCAATTAATCTTACTATCAAAACTCATATGGTGGCAAGGATTGATACATATTGTACATATGGACACAATACAGAGGATTGATAGCAAGGTAAACAAATTCTGCTAATAGGAAAGATGGTGATAGTCTAAAAACCCTTCCATTCCTCTAATTAAATCTTATGTGGTTTTCTCATAAATTTGCATTGAGTAATTTAGTAATGATCTGGGGAGGTCTCTCAAACTCTTCAATTTCTATGGTCCTCATGAGAGTAGAGATCAGAATTTTTATGCAATGCTCGGAATTTTTAGGCAATGCCCTGAACCTTGCAAAATGGGATGATATAATGCCAATCGAGCTATCAGATTGGATCTTTCTCATTCCTCACATTATACATTGCCCAAACTTTTCTAATTGTCTGAAAATTGAAGCTTTCAATTTTATCCAAACCATGTAAGGAGAAATTGACCTAATTGCAATTTTTATAATCTACATGGAAGGATATGTCAATTTATAGACAGGGCAATTTTTAGCTGTAGGATAGTTATCAACCTAATCCTTCGCATACCAGGGCAATCTAATTTATAGACAGGGCAATGATTCGGTTGAAATCCATATAGGGAAATCTAATTTATAGACAGGACAATTTAAAGAGGATAATGATTTGGTTGACATCCATACTAGATAGATCTTTAATTTGTTGCTGATTTATTTAACACACAGACCGTATGACATCTAATTAGTGTATTTTGTAGATAAATACAATTTCGAACGTAAGTGAATTGGAACCATCATACTCAAATTGTTAATTTTCTCTATCTTCATCATTCATCCACTAAAATGTTAATTTTGAATCAACAAAGACTTGAATCTGGGTGAGACCCAATTCTGCTGCAACTTTCAAAAGATAGAAGAGCAAATTGAACTCACCCATATTGTTTTTCCTAGCACCCAAGTAGGATTTATCTATGAAGAAATGGCTATCAGAGATATATAGAGAAAACCTGATCTTGCACTACTCTATGGGGCCTTGACAGGCCCCATGAAAAAAACTCCAAGTCATATCTAGATCCATTGCTACTTCACTAATAACACACCCAACCTTCAAAACCACAATCAGGGAATACACTTTAAATGGAGCTACCACTGGAGTTGAAAAATTGAATGTGGGGATTGTTAAATTTTGAGCATTAATTCACAATACTCTAGGATCTTCACTGAGAGAATAAAATATACAGTATATCAATGCATAACAATCACAATAAGCATGACAATCATCACAAGAATCAAAAGCATGAGAGACAAGAGACACAGAGTTTTCGTGGGGAAAACCCTAAGGTGAAAAACCCCACAACTTCCTCAGAGATAGAGAGAGCAATGGCTCAACCAAAGTACAACCAAAATACACTTGAGATAGTCTCCTAGAAGCAGATGATCCTCCTCCTCACTAGTACGCCACTTTCTGAGTGAGAGAGAGATGAATTTCTGAATGATCTAAATATAGATCTCCTGATCTCTATTTATACTAACCTGTTTTCCCAGTGACCTTATGGGGCCGACTTGTCTAGCTAGGTACATCCACAATATAATATATATTTCAGGGCCGACCCCACACATGGTGGTCTAATAACCCATCGGCAAGTACACACACTTGCGACACTTGTCAATCCACATGACGACACTTCCTTATAGAGGAATAACACATCTCTAATAAGGGTACAATAAATATATATAAAATACATAGATGAAATACATTTCGAAGTTACATATACATCAACACTCCCTCTTAACTAGGAAGGTATTTCTCGACATAGATCTGCTAGACAAGTCTTCTTCTTGGGATCATCGTCATCATCATTGTCACTACTGCTGCTATCTCAACCAATCTTTGACTCTACTCGTCATAGGATGTTCTATAGAGCCAGTCCTTTTTCATACTGGATGTAGGCCCACCACCTACAAGTCTTCGTCATCACTGGCCATACTGTGGAAATCTCAGGACTTATTACGTGCGTCACAAAACCTTAAAAGAGTCTCTTGACTAGCAAGAACCCTAAAGAGCATCTGAGGCCTTTTTCATCCTGTCCAGATCTCTAGGACTTATTGCATGTGACCCCACCAAAAAACCTCAAAAGAGAATCCCAGGACTGATTACGAGCACAAGGATCAACCTATCAGATCTCCCAGGGCACAAATTACATGTGGTCACGACAAAACCTCGAAAGAGAATCCCAAGACTGATTACGAGCACAAGGCTCAACCTATCGGATCTCCTAGGGCACAAATTACATGTGGTCATGGAAAAACCTTGAAAGAGCATCCCAGGACTGATTACGAGCACACGGCTCAACCTATCGGATCTCCCAGGGCACAAATTACATGCCATAGGACAAAACCTCGAAAGAGCATCTACCAGATATCCCAGGGCACAAATTACATGCCATAGACAAAACCTCGAAAGACTATCTGTAGATCTCCCAGGGCACAAATTATATGTCCTCCCAAGAAAAACCTCGAAAGAGCATTTTCTAGATATCCCAGGGTACATATTACATGCCGTAGGCAAAACCTCGAAAGACTATCTGCAAATCTCCCAGGGCACAAATTACATGCTTATCTGCACAACCTGTTCCACGGCCATAGAGTATCAACCTGATACTCACCATACATCATCTTGATGTACACATGATCATCCTGATCATCATCACTGCAACATCCTACTGCATGTCATTTGGAGCAACATCCTGAAGCTTGTCATCCATGATCATCCTGATCATACAATGCATCTACCTGATGCATACCAAGTATCTACCTGATACAAATCATCATACATGATCCACCTGATCATACAGTGTATCCACCTGATACAAATATAAATACATGATACATATCAACATACATGATCTACCTGATCATACAATGTATCCACCTGATACATATACAGATACATGGTCCAAGCATCCAACATGATGCTTATACAAAATACATACACATGATCCAACCGATCATATCCAGCATCAACATGATGCGTACATACATAGAAATGATCCAACTGATCATATCCAACATCCAACATGATGCATACATACATATACATATAAATTATCCAACTGATCATATCCAGCATCCAACATGATGCATACATACATATATAAATGATCCAACTGATCATACAAAGCAGAAACCAAAACATCATCCTGATGCTCATCATCCAACGCTTACATCCACAGCCATGTGAAGGATCCTCCTTCCAACATGCTTGGAATGGCTTCAGCAAATATGACCATCACTTCTTCCTCAAAGTGTCATCAATCTGAAGAACACCAAGCCTCTCCCTGAAGTACTTGAACTTCACCTTGGCTAGTGGCTTCGTCAGTACATCTGCAATCTGCTTGTCCGTCGCAATATACAGGAGCTTCATGGCTCCTCTCTATACCATATCCCTGATATAGTGATATTTGATCTCTATGTGTTTTGACGTGTCATGAAACACTGGGTTCTCGGACAGCTTCACACAACTCTGGTTATCACAGAAGATACCAGTAGCATCCAACGGGAGATCAAATAATTTATATAGTAGCTTCCGTAGCCATACTGCCTCACAACTAGGTGAACAGGCTGCAACATACTCTGCCTCAGCTGTACTCAGTGCTACACAGGACTGCTTCCTGCTAAACCAAGAGATCACACCTGATCCCATACTGAAGCAGCACCCAGATGTGCTCTTCTTATCTGCAGGACTGCCAGCCCAATCTGAATCAACATAACCCTACAGGTTAAACTTTTGATTCGCCTCATACTTGAGCCCATAATCCACTGTACCCTTCAGGTACCTCAGAACATGCTTTACAGCAACTAGATGAACACTCCTCGGATCTGTCAGGAACTGACTCAATGTATTCACTGCAAAGCAAATATCTGGTCTCGTGTTTGTCAAGTACATCAAGGACCCAATCATCTGACGATACATAGAGACATCAACTGGCTCAGATGAAGTATCACATAGAAGCTTCAGATTCGATGCCATAGGTGTGGCCATGGCCTTGCAATCCATCATCCCGAATCTCTTCAGGATATCTACTGTGTTCTTCCCTTGACCAAGGAAGATCCCACCTGTACTCTGCCACACCTCCATACCTAGGAAATAATGCATCATTCCCAAATCTTTCATATCGAACTCAGCAGCAAGCTTTCTCTTAGTATTTGCAATCAACTTGTCATCTCCTGTTACAAATAAGTCATCCACATACAGGAGTAGAATCACAGGATTCCCTTCCTCAACCTTGTAATGAAGGTTGGAATCCGCTTTACTCTTGGTAAAGCCCAAACTAGATAGGAAAATGTCCATCCTACCATACCAAGTTCTGGGAGCTTGTTTCAAGCCATACAAGGCTTTCTTCAATCTGCACACATATGACTCCCTGTCATGTATTTCGAAACCGAGTGGCTGCTCCACATATACTTCCTCTTCAACTACACCATTCAAGAAAGCAGTCTTGACATCCATCTAGTGTATTTTCCATTTCATCGTTGCAGCCAGGGCAAGTACTGTTCTGATGGAAGTATACCTGGCTACAGGTGCAAAATTTTCTTCATAATCTATTCCCTCTTTTTGAGAGAAGCCACGAGCTACGAATCTTGCTTTGTATTTCTCTACACTGCCATCTGCAGCATGCTTGATTTTGTAGATCCATTTAGAAGTCACAACATACTTCTCTTTAGGTCTTGGTACAACATCCCAAACATCATTCTTCATTATTGATTGGTATTCCTCAACCATGGCATCCTTCCATTCTTTCTTTTCCGCTGCTTCTTCATAACTGGAAGGCTTTTTGTTCATAATGTCACAGAGTAAAGCAACATAGCTGGTATGTGATCTGGTTCTCTTCTTTGCTCTGTGTTCTTCTTCTGGAATGCCAAATATTTCTACATCTTGAATGAGCTCTCTAGCCCATGCAGGTTTCCTCTTGTGAGAGTTATCCTCACGGGGTGGATCTACAGGTTCTTGCGGATCTTCAAACTCACGAACAACTTCTGGAACTGCTTCAGTCATGGTAGTGTCTTGAAATCTAGTTTCCTTAGGTTCTTCATAAACTTCGATAGGTGCCTTCCTTGATTTGATGAATGCTGAGTTTTCATCAAATGTTACATCCCTCCTGACATCAATCTTCTTGAACCCTGGAAAGTATATTCTGTAAGCCTTCGAGCTTTCACTTTAACCCACAAAGATACCCTTCTTTCCTGAAGGATCTAGTTTAGTCCTCTTTTCCTTTGGGACATGAGTGTATACTGGACAACCAAATATTCTGAGATGGCTGACTTCAGGTTTCTTACCAGAAAAGACCTCTTCTGGTGTCTTGTTATCCAATATATTGTGGGGTGTTCTGTTCTGCACATATACAACTGTTCTAGCTGCTTCTGCCCATAGATGCATAGGTAGATCCTGGTCATGTAGCATTGCCCTTGCTGCTTCCATGATTGTTCTGTTCTTCCTTTCTGCAACTCCATTCTGTTGAGGATTATAAGGAGCAGTCAACTCCCTCTTAATCCCTGAATCACTACAAAGCTTCTTGAAGTCACCTGAGGTGAATTCTCCACCATTGTCGGATCTGAATGTTTTGATATTCTTGTCAGTTTGATTCTCCACCGAGGTTTTGAATTCCTTGAATTTATCAAACACCTCATCTTTGTTCTTCAAGAAGTATACCCAAGTCTTCCTAGAGAAGTCATCAATAAATGAGACATAGTAAACATACCCACTTAGAGAACTGGATGACATAGGACCACATACATATGAGTGGATGATTTCCAGGATGTCTTTTGCCTTGCTTTCACTGCTTGGGAAAGCCTTCTTAATGTTCTTACCTTTTGCACATCCTTTGCAAACACCTTCATGTTTGGTCTTGATTTCAGGAAGACCCTCTACAGCCTTGCTTGCAATTGGAAGTGCCCTATAGTGCATATGAACAAGTCTTCTATGCCAAATTTCACTTGGCTCCATGGATTCATGTACCATGGCATGTTCAGGTTGTCCCTTCAATTTATACAAACCTCCCTCTTGCTCTATAATCACTACTGCATCATCTATGTTCTTTCCCTTTGGCCACATTAGGACTTGGCCATCCACAAATACAACCCTCATACCTTTTGCATCCAATGCAGAGATGGAGAGTAAGTTCTTCTTGAGCCCAGGTACATAAAGGACTTCTTTCATCTTCAAAGATTTTCCAGAATCTAGGTTGTAGGAGGATTCACCACTTCCTTTGATTGGGTATTGATAATCATCCCCAAGTTTCACCTTATGGGGTGATTCATGTTCAGATAGATTCACAAAAGATTCCTTAAACCCAATCATGTGTTTGGAAGCCCCTCTATCAATCAACCAATCATTACAACCATGGGAGATAGTGTTGGTTGTGGAGCTAAATCTTCTAGTCTCATAGATGATATTGTATCAGCCGTGTTTGTACCCCAGTTTTATATGATATGTAGGTGGACTGTACAGTCACCCCAGCGGGGGGGTGTGGGGGGGCATCGCCCCCCCATGGGATTCTAGGGGGGACCATCCCCCCAGGCTGGGGGGTTCGGGGGCAGTGCCCCCGAGAAATGGGGTTTCGGGGGCAACGCCCCCGAAGAAAGTTTTGGGGTTGTTTTGCGGGCCCATGGTTTTGGGTATCCTGTGGTATTTTCCCATTGTATTTCCCTTATAAAATAAAGACATTGTAATACGGCTAGGGATGATGATGTATTAGGTTTTATGCATTGCAAAGATCTATGAGATCAGGAGAGAGACTATGAAACAGAGAAGAGGAAGTGCAACGGTTGTGCTGCAGGTTGTATCCCTTCACCTTGCTAGACGATAATAATAATAAGGACTGGCAAATTCATTGTGGACATAGCCCAAGTTGGGTGAACCACGATATATCTGTGTCTCTCTTGTAATGTGTATGTGTGATTATATTTTGCATTTCTGTTTATTGTTATTGCTCTGCGATCCTGTTTTTCTAACAGATAGTACCTGTGAGAGCAGAAATTAGAACATATTCTTCTTCACTTGATGAGTCATCATCACTATCACTTTCTGCCCTAGCCTTCTTCTTTGGGGGTTCATCATCTTCGGAAGCATGAGCATGATATCTTCTTTTGTTATTCTTCTTCTTCTTATTGAATTTGTTGTTGTTGTCTTTCTTCTTCTTGGGACAATCTGAAGCAAAGTGTCCCTTCTCATTGCAATTGAAGCATCTGAGATCTTTCTTATCTTTATGATAATGGTGGTGTGAGAATCTTCTGTTATGAGATGATTCCTTCTTGGACTTGCCTTTCCTGGCATGTGCTGTGAGAGCTTGATCTTCATTTCCCATCTTTTCTTCTCGGGCCACAAGCCTAGCTTCTTCTTGAGAGCATTCTTCCCGCAATCTGTTGAAGGAGATCAACTTCTTCCTTGCACAAATTCCTTGAATAAAGGAATCCCATGACCTGGGTAGGCCATTTAGAGTGGTCATCACCACTTCACCATTTTCCACCATTTCATCCACTGCTTCTAGTTGTTCCTTGATCTGGGAGATCCTTGAAAAATAATATTGAATGGTTTCTCCATTCTGAAACTTTACTCCTTTCAATTGGTTCCGCAGGGTCATCTTTCGATTTATGTTCTTCCCTTCAAATAGCTTGGTCAAAGAGTCAAACATCTCCTTGGGTGTCTTTAGAGAAGACACATGGGGTATGAGATGGTCTTTGATAGAATCAACAATGATTCTCTTTGCATTGACCAAGTTTTTCTTATGCAATACCTTAACCTCTTCATCCTCTGGGATAGGAATGTCTTCTTTTACATATGAGTCCAACTCATTCTCTTCCAAGATTAACCCAATCTTATACTTCCAAGCTCGGAAGTTATCAGCTCCTTAAATCTTATCCTCAAGCTTGGTGTGGTGAGACATCTTAAAGAGTAATTCAAATGGAAATAGAAAAGATTTAGGTCTTACCAATTGAAATGCTGAAACTGGATTTGGTCCCGGATTAGGGTTTGTTGGAAAAACCCTAAAAATTCAAAATGTGAATTTCAATTTTCTGAAAGGATAGAAAGATGCGCCTTGATGAGCTGATCATCCTGGTGTATTCAGAATTTGAGATCAGCAAAGCTTTACCCTTCAGATTTGCCTTTTTGTCCTCCCGGGTTCACTAGGGAGAGCCCTGAATTAGGCTTTGAGTTTCCCGGAGATCTACCCAGCCAAAAATCTCGATCCAAAGCTCTAAACTTCAATTTTTGCAAGGAGCTTCCAGCTATGTCTTCATATTTCAGAAATTCCTATTTTGGTGGAAACCCTAATTTTTAGGGCCAAATCTGAAAATGCTCATAATTGAATTATGATTGGACAGATAGATTCTCCTTGATGAGTAGAGTCAATCTACTATACTGCTTTTCCAAAATCTGTGGAGAGAAACCCAATAAACAAGAAACTCAAGTTTCCGTCATTGCAAAATGTTTTCTTCTCAGGTTAGCTCTGATTCCATGTTAAATTTTGAGCATTAATTCACAATACTCTAGGATCTTCAATGAGAGAATAACATATACATTATATCAATGCATAACAATCACAATAAGCATGACAAGCATCACAAGAATCAAAAGCATGAGAGACAAGAGACACAGAGTTTCTGTGGGGAAAACCCTAAGGTGAAAAACCCCACAACTTCCTCAGAGATAGAGAGAGCAATGGCTCAACCAAAGTACAACCAAAATACACTTGAGATAGTCTCCTAGAAGCAGATGATCCTTTTCCTCACTAGTGCACCACTTTCTGAGTGAGAGAGAGATGACTTTCTGAATGATCTAAATAGAGATCTCCTGATCTCTATTTATACTAACCTGTTTGCCCAGTGACCTTATGGGGCCGACTTGTATAGCTAGGTACATCCACAATATAATATATATTTCAGGACCTACCCCACACATGGTGGTCTAATAACCCATCGGCAAGTACATACACTTGCGACACTTGTCAATCCACATGACGACACTTCCTTATAGAGGAATAACACATCTCTAATAAGGGTACAATAAATATATATAAAATACATAGATGAAATACATTCCGAAGTTACATATACATCAACAGGGATTCACTTTTCTTCTAGAATGCAAACATTTTGAAGCAACCAAACTCCCCAACAAATAAAATAGGGGGTCAATATGTGGCCTCTAAGATCACCACAAGAAAATAACTCATGTAAACATTCAACCATAGTGCCTTTGACCCATAAATTCCTCAAGTTAAAATGAAGTTTGATATCTCTCCATACATGTTGTCAATAAGAGTAAGTACGGAATAAGTGATAATTGGGTACATATCCCAGGCATGAAGTTGAAGATTGAGTAGCTGAAGCAAATGAAGAAAAAAAAAACAAAGTTTTCAAGAAGATCCGATGGTAAGAAGAAAGAGTAAAAATGTTGGATGATGGCATGAAAACTGTGTGAGTTTTATGGTGTATTCTTTAAGGAAGCCACATGACCTTTGATGAAATTTGTGGCTACAATAGATCTGTTGAAGAACATTGGAATAGTGAAGATGTAATCAGAATGACACCACAGAAAGCTTCAGTACATATGGTTGTGACAATTGATGATGTTGGTCATATAAGCAATAAAAGCTACAGCATCAATAAGACCCACAAGTGAAAGGATCTCTCAAGCATCCACAGAAAATGGATCATATGATATAGCAGCAGCTAGAAGTTGTGATTCCATTTCTTCTCTTGCATGCGGGTATGAAGAAGAAGTGTTGAAGCATCCTGAGTTGAGTCCATGGTTTGCAAGTATTTAGAAATGTGTTCTAATTTTGATTTGGTAAACACCTAATGTTGGCTACAATGATTATAAGATGATATTAACACACATATAATGATATGAAGCAACTTGGTGACTTAGCATGAAGTGGAAAAGGTTAATGACATGAAGCATCTTGGTGACAAAGATGAAGTGGACAAGGTTAATGAAATGAAGCAGCTTGGTGACTTAGCATGAAGTTGATGGCTTGAACTTGATGGACAAAGAACATGAGACAAAGACATTAGATGTGGCATGAAGTTGATGGCTTGAACATGATGGGTATTGGAGCCATTGGCACACTTAAATAGGAGAGGAATAGGCTAATGACAATTTCATGGTGACTTGGATGTTGAGGAGAGAAGTGCTACACATTCTACAAGGAAAAAACCCTATTGTTGTCTAGGTTCTGCTGCAACTTCTAATTTGAGCACTACCATGATTTACTATGACAGTCAAGCTTGTATCAAAATATCTGAGAATTAGGCATTTCATGATCTATCAAATCATATTGATATCAATTACTAATTCATTAGAAATAAGGTACTAGTGCGAACAAAGAGGCATCTAGTGCTCACAAGGATAGGTGGCCTATAACTATTATGTCGGTCCACTAGTGCAGATACTTTCAATTGATTGAAACAATGAGAATTCATTTTGTCAAATTTGATGAGTGTTAACCAAAATAGTGTCTTTTGAATAACACATATCAAGCTCTATCTAGTGGTCTGTTTTCAACCAAAATATAGGGTTTCTAGATACTATGACTACTTAGAATAACAACACTTCTGGTTGTGGAACCTATGCCTTTTTTTGAGAAGGTAAAGTGCTTCTAGAACTATGGTTGGAGTTTCGCCAGATATTGGATAGATTTACTTTCATGAAAACCCATCCCTCTTACTTTTATATCCCACACTTACAATACGTGGTGGATTGTGTAGCAATGTTCCACCAAGTTCCTAGAATGTGGGATGCAAGAGAGGGAATTAGATTAGTTTCCTCAATTTAGATATTAAATGGAAAGATAGGATCCAATGATGATATATCTAAAGGAATTGCTTCCTTTGGAAGACTGTGAAAGGTAGTTTGACAAATTATGCAATTTTGGAAATGATACTAAAGCCTGGTTTGCTGATTAGACATACCATGACTTTAGAAAAGGTAGTTCTACATTAATTGCAGCCATGCAAACAACATAAATTATGGGCATATCTTACTAAAGTAGTGGTGATAGTGAGATATGGGCATATTCCCAGCATGCCTGATAAGTATACCATCCCTATAGCACATGTTTTTGGAGTGAAGGCACTGTGACAAGTGCATTTATTGCAAACTTTCGAAACAATGTCCACAGGGACAATTGTTAGCCATTCATTCATTTTATTGGTTAATTGCACTCGGGAGTTTCCTTTTTTATCCAGAATTCAAGCTGAACATTAATGCCACCTACAAGAAAATTGGTTTGTTATATTTTTTCCCCAACAGTGGTCAATGTCAAAGGCAGATATGCACATTGAAGGAAAAGAGACCTGTAGCAATTCTTGACATAATTCATGATGTAAACAACCTTCTTCTTGGGTTCTGAGTTTCATTCCAACATAAAAAATTCCTTAGTACTCAAACTTGGGCACCTTTTAGGCAGTTTTGAGCACAAATGGTGGTCAAAAGTCATATCACAACCACTGAAAATCAATGAATAGCATGCTATAGTAAATTATGGGTTGAGTTGGAAGGTAGAAGTAGCATCAAAACCCAATTCTGAGCATAAACAACAGTAAATATCAGATTTCAATGACACAGGATAATTGTTGTCATGATTTATCTTATATCTTGTTGAGATTAGGGGAACCTTTGTCTGCATAAATAAGATCTCTACTAAAGGGGCACTGCATGTAATTATGGGCTTATAACATGCTCACTTATCATTTATTAACCACCCTTTGCTTCACTCTATTCCCCTCATTTTCCTTCCACCCTCTCTACCTAGACGATCATCATTGAAAACAAAATGATGTAATTGGAAACCTTGGCAAATAGTTAAAACTAAAAAAATAGCTTAAAAATAAATGTGTTTTACATCCATGACTCTCTACACCACACTGGAGGGTCAAACCTCCTTAGAGGAAGAAGAGACTTCATGAAGATAAAGCATAGTGGATAAGTGGGCGACTTGTTTTTCAAGAAGTGCATCGTGAAGAACAAAAGTGGTGGTTAAAGTGGACCAATGATTTTCCTTTGAGCAAATTGAGATAAGGCGACTTCATGTACCTCGAGAAAGACTCAAATGGGAGTTTTATTCACAACCTTGGAAATCATTGAGACAAGATCCATAAATGAAAAGGTGAAAATAACTTGAAATGAAAAGGCCAGTAACCCATAGTCAAAGACCAAGGATGATCCCTTTGTCCCAATAGGGTGAGAAGCATTCATCGCCATCTTTACTGGCTGGATGCCTTCCCATTTTCAATGGAGATGGTTCTAGAAACTTGGATAAACATATAGATAAGTTTTTGGCTTTGTGTGATATTCATTCGACCACCCAAGTCGAATCCAGGGAATCATATGTCCAGAAACCCTAACAACATCAGAAAGGATATATATATATATATTAAATAGAATACATGAGAAGAAGAGTCAGTGCGGTATTTTCCTGAAGGTAAAAAAAAGCATATTAAAAGGGCATAATCCCATTGCTGTATGAAATTCCCAAGGTTGGGACAATAGTGCAAACGCAATATTTCGTAGGTAAACAATCTGGCTAGGAAAAACCGAGAGTAGATTACGTAGGGAGCCATAAAAGGAAGTAGACCTCGTAAAAAGCTTAAAAAGGATTTAATATAATGTGTGGTAAGGTCCTGGTTGGATATAACCCTACTTAGGATACAAAGGAAGGCCAATTAAAGTATTAGGATCTCGGAGGCCGAACAATCCAACTTATCATTCATTCCCTATCTCGCCTTCATTTGGATATGGTCAACTACAGCCTCATTTCACTATCTCAGGTTGCAAGAATGCAGGACAGGAAAGCAATCCTCGAAAAGATATCATTGTATATGACAAGCACATTTATGCATTAAACATATAATTCATAGACATACCGAGGACATATTTTACTTCTCGAGCTCCTCTATGTCGGATTGAAATTGTTTAGGGTTTGAAAATTGATATTGCAGAGCACCTCTCCTGATCACACGCATCGAATTGAAATGGGGTATCAAATCATCCTCTCCTCCAACTCTCCACTGCAGGTTTCATAGAGTTGCAGAGCTCCTCCTGGTGTCGAATTGAAAGTGAAATGGGGGTGTGTCTAATTGAAAGTGAAATGGGGGCGTGTCGATTTGAAAGTGAAATGGTAAGTGATTTTTTTTTGTATTATATATAGTTTGTTTTTTTTCTTATATAATATTTTTTTTTGTATTGTTTTATATTATATATTGTTTTATATTAAGTTTTTTTACTATGCATTGATATGGAGAGGTGGCACTTGGCACACTATATGGAGAAACAATGAGTTAGAAAATCATTTGGACCAAAGCACCACAATGGTTATTAATAAAATTAAAAAAAACAATTTTTGTCTCATGAAGAGTCTTCAATTTTATAAGTGGCATGATCATGATGTAATCTCCTTTCGTCCTTCCAAATGCTTGTGGTTTCTCACCACATTTGTCCTCAATAGTTACCACGAAAATACATATAAAAATTACATGTCTTTACATACTCTTCTCTTTAAATCCTCATCTCATATTCATAACTAAGGATTATTGTGCATGCACCTCCGCACCTTATAATATCAATTGGGTCAAGGCACAGAGACAACCATAAAATATAAAATGTGTCAATATGCAAAGAGTAAGAGAAAACTATAAGTAAGTCTCATATTAAATTTACCATATAAGTCTTTAATTGACACTAAATGGGGATGTGACACATTGGATTTTTGTGATCTTCTTATGATTCCTTACCAATGTGATTGCAAGGAACTCTTTGAAGGTGAATTACATAATTTTACGCCTTCTTCCTCATTCTCATGCCTTTTGGTAAGACAATAAGGAAGGTGGTGGACTACATCAGCATGGAAAATGATTTCAACATAGAGGTAGATACATTAATTGTTTTAGAGCCCTAATATCTTAATTAATCACACCTAGAAAATTCTCAAATCCAACCATTAACAAAATTATTTGGTGTTCTTATTAAATTTAAAAGGAAGATTGTTGAGACTCAAACATGTAGCAAGTTGCAAGGCTCCACTTGAATTAGGGTTGATTCCATTTCCACGTGTTTATATGTTAACACCATAAAAATCACACTACTTAAAGTTACATTTATAGGTAACTTGAAAAACAATGTAAACATGAATGGAAGAGCAAATAAATAAGTTCCATCAATGATGTTACCATATTTCTTAATGAAGAGACCAAAATGTTTGTTATCTAATTTGATAGCAATTGAGATTTAAATGAAGATAGTGCAAAAAGATACAAGAGAAATAACAAATGATAAACCCTATATGTTAAATATTGGATGAATTCATTTAGAAACCCAATAAGAATTTGAGTATATTTGTCGATCGGATCGTGGTTTAGTGCTAGAGATGCCAACATGTTAGCACAACCACCAAGGTTCAATTCCCTTGAGGGTATAAATTAGAAGATAAGGCAAGGTGTAAGTCCTAGGTTTTTTTAACGAAAGAGTAGCTCCATATCATAACTTAGCAAAATGAAAGTGTTTATGTTTAACTTGTTCAGCCATAAAGGTTCATTTCACCTATGTAAGCATGCTACTTGTGGTTCCCGACCTCTTCGAACCAATTGTAATGCTTCTCTTTGAAGGTAGTAGAAAATCTTAGACAAATGGAAGTGTGAACGTTTATTTCTTTTCCCTTGGAAAGTCATTTTTCAAACACAAGTGGGTCGCTTGTGATGCCTTACATCTTCAAGCCAAATTTTTCTTTGAGCTTAAAGGAAACACTTCAAGAAATAAATTGAGTTCAAAATAATTGGTGATTCTTAGCCTTCTTTGAAAGATTCAAATGAAAATCATAAATTGGATAGTCTTTAAATATTTTAGAAATGTTATGGTCAAATACATATGGTAATTAGTCTTTGATATTGATGCTTCTAAGTAATTAGTGTCTTAGCCTTATTTGAGAGACTCGTATCAAAATCATAAATTGGCTAGTCTTTAAACATAAATGATATTGATGATGATGACAACGTTGATGATGGTGATGAAGATGACGACGATGATGATGAGGATGAGGATGATGATGATGATGATGATGATGATGATGAAGATGGTGATGATGATGAAGATGTTGATGATGATGATGAAGAAGATGATGATGATGCTACCAATAGGTTTCCTACCATACCAACAAGATGCTAATGCATCCAATAGAAGTGAATTGACATATAGATGCTCTTGACCTATACGACACAACAAGGACTTCAAACAATTCTTCTAAGGAAAATTCACCCATCAAACAAGAAATTCATCCTCAAATATGCCAGTTCAACACAACAAGATGGTGAATAGACCACCAATTGATAAAATTGTTTCTCATGATATCAATTGATACTGTGAGGCAAATGCATGCATTTAGTTTAACCCTCCCACACCATCAATGCATGCATTTAGTTTAACCATGCCAAATTTCAGTCCAAGCCAACACATATTTAAAAAATTTCAACGTTGGCCCCATGTATCACATTATTTAATCTATAGGTATGGTTTTTGATGTTGCAATGGTGAGTGTCAGCCAAGTTTGAGTCCAAAAACCCTCCCACACCGTCAATGCATGCATCTAGACTAACCATGCCAAATTTCAGTATAAGCCAACACATATTTAAAAAATTTCAATGTTGGCCCCATGTATCACATTATTTAATCTATAGGTATGGTTTTTGATGCTGCAATGGTGAGTGTCATCCAAGTTTGTGTTCGAAAACCCTCCCACACCGTCAATGCATGCATCTAGACTAACCATGCCAAATTTCAGTCCAAGCCAACACATATTTAAAAAATTTCAACGTTGGCCCCATGTATCACATTATTTAATCTATAGGTATGGTTTTTGATGCTGCAATGGTTAGTGTCAATCATGTTTGAATCTAGAAACCCTCGCACACCATCAATGCATGTGTCTAGACTAACCATGCCAAATTTCAGTACAAGCCAACACGTATTTAAAAATTTTCAATGTTGGCCCCATGTATCACATTATTTAATCTATAGGTATGGTTTTTGATGCTGCAATGGTGAGTGCTAGCCAAGTTTGAGTCCAAAAACCTTCCCACACTGTCAATGCATGCGTCTAGACTAACCATGCCAATTTTCAGTCCAAGCCAACACATATTTAAAAAATTTCAACATTGGCCCCATATTATATCACATTAATTAATCTATAGGTATGGTTTTTGATGCTCCAATGGTTAGTGTCAGTCATGTTTGAGTCTGGAAACCCTCCCACACTGTCAATGCATGCGTCTTGACTAACCATGCGAAATTTTAGTCCAAGCCAACACATATTTAAGAAATTTCAACGTTGGCCCCGTGTAGCACATTATTTAATATATAGGTATGGTTTTTGATGCTCCAATGGTTAGTGTCAGTCATATTTGAGTCTGGAAACCCTCCCACAATGTCAATGCATGCGTCTAGTCTAACCAATCCAAATTTCAATACAAGCCAACACATATTTAAAAAATACAACGTTGGCCCCATGATGATAATGATGATGATGACGACAACGTCGATGATGATGACGATGATGGCGCTAGCAATGATGATTATGATGCTAAAGATGATGGTAATGATGAAGATGATGATGATGAATATGATGATGATGATGAAGATGGTGACGATGATGACGATGAATATGGTGACGATGATGATGATGATGATGGTGATGATGAAGATGATGATGAAAAAGGTCTATCTAAGATGATGCTGATGATGAATATGAAGACGATGATGATGACAATGATGATGATGATGATGAAGACGATGACGACGACGACGACGATGATGATGATGATGACGACAACGTCGATGATGATGATGATGATGATGATGACAACGTCGATGATGATGATGGTGATGATGATGATGAAGATGATGACAACGTCGATGATGATGATGATGATGATGATGATGATGATGATGGCGATGACGATGAAGATTATGATGATGAAGAATGGTGATGATGATGATGATGAAGATGATGATGATGATGATGACGACGATGATGATGATGATGAAGATGGTGACGATGATGATGATGATGGTGAGGATGATGAGGATGATGATGACAGTGATGATGATGATGGTGGCCGTGACGACGACAATGATGATGACAATGATGATGATGGTGGTGGCCATGACGACGACGACGACGACAACGGTGTTGATGATGATGATGATGATGATGATGACGATGATGAAGATGATGATCAAGATGATGAAGATGTCAATGAAGAAGAAACAGATGATGACGATGATGAAGATGATGGTGATGATGACGATGATGATGATGATGATGTTTGAGTCTTGATAATTGTGCATTTCCTTACCAAGCTTCTCTCTATTTCGAGAATAATTTAATATTCTCTACTAAACAGGGCCAACCACATGAAGGTGTAAGCTCTTATGGCCCCTACCCCCCCTCACATCACTCTCAATTCCCCATAACCCAACAAAAATATCTATGTACAAAAAATTTAAATATTTTTTTGTCATACTCTATAACAAGCAATGTTTCTAATTATAACATACAGGAAAATGAAAACTCAGTAAGAAACAGTTAATTTATTATTACTGCATACCTCATAAACTTCAATGGTTTTCATCATCTTCTTCATCTGATTCATCGTCTGTATTATCATCCGATGATCCAGATTCAACATTGTAAGGATTGGCCATATCATCGTCATCGTGGATGTCAGTTACGATCATCATGTCATCGTCGATATCATCTTCATGAAAATTATCTGATACATCATCTGATTCAAGAAGTTCTTCGACATATTCTTCTGGAACATGATCATTTAACTCATGTTGATCATGATCATCTTCAATGACGTCTTCTTCTTCAAGAACGTCTTCATTACCTTCATCTACTTTATACTTTACCGACCTTCCCCTTGGATTGTGTCTCACAGCAAATGACCAACCCACTCTACCTGGAACCTCAGAGTAAAATACCTGTTCACATTGGGTTGGAAGAACACTGGGCTCCATTCCTAGCTCAAACAACCTTGTATTTACCATGGTAAATCCATTATCATGTTCAATAATTGTTTTATCGGGATCACGATTATTCAGTCGACACCTGTACCATTTGACAACGAACAGAAATACCTTGAAGGAGTTAAAGTCACACTGAAGAATGTCTTCCAGATACCCATAGTATCGATTTTCAGAGAGTTCTGGATGTCTGTCACTTCTAAAAGAAACATTGGTCACCTCAAAGACTGCAGATATCCCACAATCAGATGTTTTTTCGTTTCATGCAACTTTTTGATGCGATATCTACATCCATTGCACCACATAGCCTTATGATTTTTTACCTACAACAATCCATACATGAAAGATTACTTAATGATCCAATATTTATGATTAACTAGTGCATGTTTATAATGCCATACAAGGAAAAAAATCGGCGTGACGTACAACGACAATATTTTTTACAAAAAAAAAATAGTGTGGTTGATTAATATGCTTACCTGCTTATCTTTTAAACCTCTTGCTAAATCGATTTCCCTTTGTGTTATATTGGTGTCTCCATTGCGATGTGCATCTTTAACTAATGAAGCCACACCTTCCCATGATATTCCATGACCAGATTGTTCACATCATTCGATCCATACCTTCATCCAATCAAGATTGTTTGCGATGTATAAATGAATTGCATCCCACTCTCGACCAACTGTTTGATGACAATAAAATTAAAATTCAATACAAATGTATAGTCACTTAACAAAGTATATAATTACACTCTAAATTGATGCAAAATACTGAATATAAAAATAGAATATGTATGATATATATACATAAAAATCAACAGTCAAATGTGTTAAATTACCTTTCACCTTCCTCGATATACCTTTCCCCTTCGGGCACTCCCCTTCGAAATCTTTATTGGAGTCTGGATCACAAATGCGACATAAATTGAGCTTTGATGCTAATACATGAAGATATTCACTAATATACAACATGTTTTGGTATACCATATATCCCTGCATCATATAACCCTCAACATATGCTCGTTGTCTGACCAAACCCTTCATAAATTTCAAGTGCCTCTCAACCATCCACATGGACCTTAAGTGCGCAGGTCCACACAGTTCAATCTCCTCAACTTGGTGTATGAGGTAGTGTTCCTGTGCATTGAAAAATGCCCAAGGTAGATGCTTCTGCATTTCACACATGAGACGAAGAATTTCTTTCCTCCAATACTTTATGCCTTCTTTATGGAATTCTTTAGATGACAACCATTTACAAGTGACATGACAACCCAATCAAGAGATTAAAGAAAAAAATATTATTTTACGTAACATGAATTAGAGAACGAAAATCAAATATAAGTTCTATGTTGAATTAAACAAACACTAAGTGCATGGAACAAATCACCACTTACCTCATGTATTTCCTAAGACTATATATTATTTGCTTGACATTGTTGTCGAAGTTGTCTGGGATAGAGAGAGTTAGAACACACTGTAACAATAATATACAAATCATTTCATTTTATCAACAAAGAGTAGACAAACAAAAATACCACCCATACTCACTGGAATATGAAAAAAAATAATAATTAAATGCATACGGCCATAATAATTACCTTCATGAAGACATGCCAATCGTGTGTTTTCACCCCCGCGAAATCACCTTTCTTTGTTATGATATTCTTCATGTTCGCACAAAATCCTGTGGGAAATTTAATTTTTCGAATGACTTCTTTTACAACATTACTTTGCTGGTCCGTTAACATCCATGGAAGTGAGTTTATATTAATTTTCTCTCCGTTGCTATGAAATTGAATGACGTTTTTCATTGCATGGTTGCTATCTTGAATGTCTTTGCAAATTTTGACAATTTTTTCTTTGTCACTCATTCCATCCAATATTCGCCATAATGTTTCAGTCACATTATTACCGATATGCATTGTATCAAATAGATGAGCAATTTGTAGGTTCTCATAGTAGGGAAACCTACTAAATTGTCTAGGATAACTTTTCATTCCTCATGGAAGCCCATTAATGCCTTCATGATCACATGAACGACAATCATGAAATTACATAAATCAATTTCAATTACAGTAAACAACACACAATATAATAAAATACAATATAACATATCATATACGATGATTCATTATACGTACCTTGACGATTTTTATTATATTGCAACTTCCATAGGTGAGGTGTCATTCTCTGCGGTTTTAATGCAGTCTCTTGCTTGCCATTGAACAGATGTTTTTTGGTAGTTCGATACTTGTGATTCTTAGAGAGGAAGTGCCTATACTCATCAAACACATTTCCTAAGCTTTTTGAACGACGAGATTTGATATTAGGACCACAAACTGGATATGCAAATTTCCCCTTTGTCTGAAGACCTACATAAAGAGATGGAATATCTATGTCAATTATAATTATATACAAAATGATTGGATTATGTAGAAAAACATGCGTGTGTAGTATATTAACTAGTAGTTCGTAAAATTAAATGAAAATAAAGTAGAATTTATAATTACATACCACAAAAATGGGTTAACCCTGGGGCATCATGTATTGTCCATACAAGCATTGCATGGAATTGAAATTAGCTTTGTCGTATTGGTCTAGATACGTCATACATAGTGATGCCATTCCATAACTTCAGTAGCTTGTCAATAAGAGGTTCTATATATACATTCATATCTTTGACTTGGTACTTACCTGATTGATTTGAACATATAAAAAATATAATTATGAGACGTACCATTTAGATATATATTAAACCATATTGCACAATAGAAAAACATTAAATATATATATATATGACATTATGCGAAAAAAATACCAAAAATGAGATACCCCTACATTAAAAAAAAAACTGCAGGGTCCGTACCTGGAACAATCATCGACAACATTATGTGCTCCCTCTTTATTGTCAACCATGGAGGAATGTTGTTGTTGATAACAAAAATAGGCCACACAGAGTAAACGGATCTCATCTCTGCAAATGGATTGACACCATCTACTGCCAAAGAAATCCTAAGATTACGAGGTTCTTCTTTAAAGTGAGGCTATTTTTCCTCCATATCTCTAAATGCAGACCCATCTACAGGCATCCGAATAATGTCGTCTTGACTTCTGTTCCGTGCATGGTAATCCATAAACTGCGCTATGTTTTTTCACCTGAACAGTCGTTGCAAACGTGGAATAATGGGAATATAACGTAGAACCTTGCGAGGCACCTTTTTAGTTACTTGATCTGTGCGATATCTACTGATATGACATTCAGGACATTCTGTTGCAAATTCATGCCGATTGTAATATAGAACATGGTCATCGGGGCATGCATGAATTGCTTCATACTGCATTCCAATTTCTTTCAATATGGCAGAGAAATCTCGATATGTGCGAGGTAAAATATTTGACGGTGGTAACAAATATTCACCTATCATGCTACAACAAATTAAAATAAAAATCTAGTTAATATAATATAGAAATGATATTAATGAAACACATTTCATCTGTAATAATTTGACTTATATATGAATTAACAATAAAATACACGATCATATATATTTTGTGATGGAATATATTACATACCTTAACATCCGTGTGACTGATATGTTTGAAAGACCATTCATAACCTTCAAGTTCATTATCAACAATATAGTAGAGAGAAGATTTGTCTTGGAGCCCTCATAAAGGGGTTTGTATGCCTTATCAAGAAGAGGTATATCATGAATATCCTCAAAATGTTCATCATTTTCATGATGACGATGATCATCCATTCTAACATTAAATGAATCATGGATCAAAGTATTTGTAACATCATCTTCAACTATGTTATTAGTATGATCATCTTCTTCAATGTGATCATTAACTTGTTCTCCATTAATATTCATAGCTCCATGTTCCTCCGGTACTTGTTCTGGAAGCACTTCCTCCGAACGATATGCCGTAGGATGTCTTTCCTTTATAATTACATGAAACCAACAATAGATAAAAGTTAATATAAGAAATTCAAACGCAAAATGTAAACATTTATGTGATGCATTTAAAATGTAACAAATTTTGTACTGTTGGGATGAAAAGAACAATGAACAATTGTACTGTTGGTCAAATAGGTGCATCCAAACTATCCAAAATACATAATAATTGACCCAATTACTGAGCAAAGCTACTCAAATATAACTCAAAATTTCTCATACTATCCACTAAGGTAAGATAAACGATGCTATGGTTTCTATAGAGAAAATATAAGAGAAATTACAACATGCCAATATAGTCGTTATTTCTATTATCATGATGGAAAGTGTCACAAATCTAGAGAGTTAAGTGCTTTCCCCAGTGAGTGGGTTAGTCTCACTAACGAACAATTAAATGAGGGGTGAAAACATGAAGTTGGGAAACAATTTTGGCTTGTTTTTGACAAAACAAACTGCTAATTTTTATGTTTTTCAACTTCAACTTCTTCAAACCCATATCTCCCTTAGGAATTTCAACTTGAAGTAAACACAAAGGTTTTACAGAATTGAATTAGCTTTCTACTCGTATTTGTTTTAATTTTTTTTATGGACATATCATGGGACAAATTTGTTGTCAACCAACGACATATACTTGAAAATTTTAGGTATTGATAATGAGTGACCTGTGTTGACAACGGTTTTTTGATAGATAGTTATTCATTTTAGGGAAAAAAATTGTATGCTCATAATCTACACAGACTAAACTTGATCCAGGACTATATTTCGAGTTTTTTAAGACTTGGGAACTATTTTTTACTATTTATCGAAACAACGTATGTTCAGAAAATGGTGCATTATCGACACATGTTTTTGTCTTCACATTTTCTTTCAAATGTTACTCTTATCAAACAAACTAAAACCAACCCATTGAAGAGGACACTTCAAGGAACATCCTTGTATTTTTTAAAAAAAAATTGGCTTCGTCATTGTGATGATATTGAATTTTCATTGTGACTAATTTTTCAGTCACTTAATTTTTTAATGATAAAGTTTAGTAAAAAAATAGAAAAAAATAGTAATCCTAAATGAAATTGAAAAAAACTTATATTACTAGAAAGTAGATTGAATGGTGAATCTACTGGTATAAACTCTGACATGTAATTCTCATGTTTTATAGTGGTCCGACCTTGTTAAAGTGACACATTTCTGAATTCTGTAGAAATGGTGTTGGAATTGTTGACCAAAAACTCTCGGGCAAGAAAATGTCTTCCAAACTCTTGGTCCAGAGTTTAGTTCAAACTCTCATCCGAGAGTTTTTTTTAAAATACAGTGCGGCGATTGGTTCAAACTCTCGGCCCAGAGTTTGAACTCTCAAAACTCTCGGCCTAGAGTTTTTTAAACTCTCAGCCTAGATTTTGAGTTTGAATTTTTTTCGCGTGATCATCCGCCCGCGCTCCATTTTTTTCACTCCATTTGTCACCAAAGTGTTTCCCAGGTTCGTGATTTCACCCCGAGTTATTCTACTATACCCTATATTCAACATGCACAAACGAAAAAAATATTATAATAAATATTAAATATTAAAATAATATTTATTGTCCATGTTAGTCCCCATCTATTGAAACCACGATCAATAGATATAAGTTAATAAAATAAATATTAAAATAATACATACATTTACAAAAGCAATCAAAATAAAAACATATATAATGCAAAACTTACAAATGGATGGTATTCATGTCCCCCCTCAGCGTGCCCATGCTCCCTGCAATTTTTTCTGGTTGATGTGATCAAAATTCTTCTATTCTTAAAGCCCCTACATAGTCTACATGGACAATAGCATTTCCCATCACCCCTTCTTTCAACTCCTTCCCACAATCTAGCAAGCAATTGTCGATTTTGTTCGTCTGGATCAGGAATATTGCTAGTTGACATTTTCTCGTAAAGAGATTGAATGAAGATTATCAATCTTGGAAAATGAAGCTCCACACTTCGCTCGCTTGAATCACAAAAACAATGGAAATAATGAAAAACAGTCCACCGAAAAACAGTCCACCAAATAAAAAAACTTCCGCAAACCGTCGCTTGTATAGCAAACATGTTAGAATGTTTAAATATTTATAGGTTTTAAAAGTCATCCCTCCGTCGGATATCTGACGCCTTGAACTTAGTTACCGTTGGAGAGTTGATGTCGGATCACCTATGATCTAGTGCATCATAATCGGTCGGATATTCGACACCCTCGGGTATCGCTTGGAGTCAAATATCCGACATCCTAGGGCTTAATATGAAGTTGGATATTCGACATCCTTGGGCTTAATATTTGGTTGGATATCTGACAACGTTGGTAAGTATTTCAGGTGCCTCATCGGATATCTACAAACACGTCGGATATCCACAGAGATGTCAGATATCTGACGGCTCCTTCTATCAATTTAAAAAAAATCATCAAATTTTGTAAATTTTAAGGTGAAATCCGACGACAAAGTCCTTTTTGTCGGAGGTCATCGGATTTTATCGTCGGATTTTGGGTTCAAATCTTGTAGTGTGTGCATGGAGAGGCATCTATACCACCCCTTGCACCTGCATAGCCAGAGATAGAGTGGTTTGATGATGACCTGCTCAAGATTTTGGATGGTTAGGCCATACAGGGGTATGCTCAGTTAACCTGAGATGCATACTTTCGGTTGTATCATATATACATCGCTCCAGGACAGGTATACTTTTGTACAATTATGTATATATGTTTTCATGTTACATCATATTATATGTCGTAAATTGAATGGTAAATAATACTTAAGGGAGCCGTATTCTATTGCTCCATGCAGGGGACCACATTCATGGATCAACTCTTTGGTAGTGAGCCATCGGTTGGTCCATCCACTCGTCCCAACCCACGGATGACAATAGTCGAGGTAAGTTATCATTTATGTTCCAATTTAATTTGTGTTTATTATTTCTCAGTTTAAATAATTTATGTTTTATTTCTTAATTTTTGAGATTTTATGTTTTAGATCTTAACTTCAATTGAATTTCAAATTGTACAGGGAAAAGGAAAGGGCATTGCTCCCAATGATAGACATGAGGACCGTGAAGGTCCTGATCAGCCGGGTCTAAACATAGAGGTGAGTTTTAATTTATGTTCCAATTCATTATTTAATCACATTTAGTAATTTATTTTTGTACTTTATGTTTCAATTTTTGAATTATAACTTAAATTATGTTTTAGTTTTAATTTTTATTAAATCTAAATTATTAAATGTAATGGCATCTTACATAGGCATCACTACAGGTGGGTGTCAATGCTGCAATGACTTTCTCAGATGATTGGTATGCAGCTCAACCACGTGGTCCTGATGAAGGGCCATCTACCCATATACCTACCCAGATGCCAGATATCACCATTGACTCGACGGATATCGAGGCCTTCCTTCATAGTTTACCGACTCAGGGCCAGCATCATTCTACTACAAATGAAGGCAGTCACATGGCCGATCAAGGGCCTCGTGGGGGTAGTGGCCAATGAGTTGATGATGTATACATTTCCATGTTTTGGATATTTTCATATTTTATATATTTTCATGTTTTGGATGATCTATGTATACGTTTTCATGTTTTCTATATGGATTTCTATCATTTACACATGGACTTTTATCATATATGGTCTTTGGATATGGACTTTTGGATATTTTGTTACATATTTTGTATATTTTATCATATTGATGCCTTCATGTGTATTTTGTATCTGATTTGGAATCGATTGTTTTTTATATTACATCTGGATATAGTTATTACAGTTACAAATTTATGTTTTGTTGTTTCAAATGCATATTTAATGTACAATGATTACAATATAAAAGTTCAATCTCGATGTGTAGTTACAATTTAGTTCAATTTAAAATTTCAATTTTGACTACATTACAGTTGCAAATCCAAAATTTAGAATTGGATACGTACATTACAATTTAAAATTGAAATTACAATTCCAATTCAATTACAATATAAAATTTCAAATTTAATGTGTAATTTCAATTTCAATTCAATTACAATTTAAAAGTTCAATTTCAACTACATTACAATTGCATAAATGAAATCAAAATTTAAAATTAGATTACATTTGAAATTAAAAATTAAAATTACAATTACATTACGTTGTCTACACATTACAATTCAATTACAATTTACACATTCCAATTCAATTACAACTTAAAATTTAATTGCACTGAGTGAAACAAGGTGCTCTACAACCCAGTATGGGGGAGATCTTGTAATGTTTGTCCATGTTTGTCCTTATAGTCGGCCATAATAAATAAAGTTTGTCTTTAACATAATAATAAAAAAAATTAATATTATGTCGGCAATTAATAAAAGGATGTGTATTTTCGTTTGAATTAAATCCTAGGCTGTATAATACATGGATGTGTATTTTCGTTTGAATTAAATCCTAGGCTGTATAATACATGGATGTGTATTTTCGTTTGAATTAAATCCTAGGCTATAAACGTTTGTCTTTATTATTGTCGGCCATTAATTAAAAATGTAAAAAAAAAAAAATGTAATGGAAAGTATTTAATGAAAAGTACAAAAGTAAAATGTATTGTCGGCCATTAATTAAAATGTAAAATAAAATAAAATTATGGAAAGTATTTAAAAAAAATCCATGTCGGCTCATAAAATAAAATATTATGAAAAGTAATTAAAAAATAGATGTTCGTTTATAAAATAAAAAATTAAAACTTAAACCCGGATCTATCAATCAAGAGAGATTAAATTTCTTGAGTTTAAATTTAAAAAAAGAAATACACTTCAAGAAATTGGATCCCTCTCGGTGCTTGATAGATACGGGTTTAAGATGGATCTATGTTGGTGTGTAATTTCAATTGAAAATTCAATGTGTTGTTACAATTTAAAAGTTCAATTTCAATTACATTACAATTGCATTTGAAATCAAAATTTAAAATTAGAATACATTGTACAATATAAAATATAAAATTTATAATTTTACATTGTATAGATGTATTTTAAATTCTCAATTACATTACAATTGTATTTGAAATCAAAATTTAAAATTAGAATGCATTTGAAATTACAATTACTTTATGTTGTCTACACATTACAGTTCAATTACAACTTCCACATTCCAGTTCAATTACAATTTAAATTTTAATGTGTAATTTCAATTGAAAATTCAATGTGTTGTTGCAATTTAAAAGTTCAATTTCAATTACATTACAATTGCATTTGAAATCAAAATTTAAAATTAGAATACATTGTACAATTTAAAATTTAAATTATACAATTTTACATTGTATAGATGTATTTTGAATTCTCAATTACATTACAATTGTATTTGAAATCAAAATTTTAAATTAGAATATACATTGCAATTTAAAATTGAAATTTTACAATCACATTATGTTGTCTACACATTACAATTCAACTATCTAGTAGATCTTTAATATTGTTTTTAAACCATTTAAACAAATATTTATAAAACTATTATGGAGGAATTTCATGGAGCATTAACCATACATTCAAGTGTATTCACATTGGAGTACCATGACCCAATTTTCACAAAATCCTCCCATCTAGTATTTTTAATCTTGGCACTAAAGCATCTACAAAATTACATTTATAAAACAACCTCCACAAAAATCTCCCAAAAAAAAATTCAACAAGACAACATGAAAACTATGTCAATGATGCAAGTGGCATACATGTAACTCATTCATCTGGCCAATGGGTTATAGGAATGCAAGTCTCCATAATACGATCATGGTTAGCTTCTGTCATCTTCCATCTCTTTGGCTCACCTCTCTTCACCTTGATTTCTGTTAGATGTATCCGAGCTGCCACCACCAAATGACTGTATTGGCATGATATATATTCAGGCATAAAATATTTGTAAATAATATGAGCACCCTATTTTTTCACTCTTTCAAAAAAGTGTCCCATTAGAACCAAGTCTCCAATTTGGTATTTGAAGTCTCCATATTGATAGGGTCGCAACAACTTTATTTTTATTTGTGTGCATCGCATCGAATAATATTCCACATTTTATTGGTTGTGGGGGGGTGCAATGACAACGAATACATCACCTGCAAGATACATTACAAATATCATTCAAATGTCTTATGTGCATTTCTACAACATTTGTATACGTGTAATATATAGTGAACTAATTAACTTAATGAAGTCTCTTGCACCTTCCCTAACCATATGAGAAACTCAATCATGATCTAATGAGACCATTTCCTCATCAGTGTGCATCTCTTTCCATGTTGGAATTGGATGTGGGCCCTTTGGATTAAGAGGGACATATTTCCACGGTTTCACATATACATCATTTTCACAGTGATGAATCCTGCACATCCATTTGCATCAATGCAAAAATCGCAAAAACAAGCATACATCCTCGTTTCAATGGAAAATATGTCACCCATGTCTTTAGTTCGAACAGAATGTAATTCACTCGTACCATGTATGGTCTCACAATACCACGTCATAGATCTATTCACATCACCAAGAGCAACATCCCAAAAGAAACTGCTTGGGATTCAATTTGTCATATATAAATTCCTATTGAGTATGTGTTCTTTTGGAAATGATGATATTGAATGTTATTAGCTTATTAATTGAGTTTGGAGTTTATTACCTGCACACCGACCTTTCTTGTTTGCGACCTTGATTTCCCAAATGACGTGTGCACCAATCAACTACTTCTGTGGAGAATTTGAGTCAGGTTGCACCATGACTCATCTGGTACCTCCGAAGTGGTCGTTTCACACATGCACCTGCGTCATCATGTTCACCCTTTCCATGCCCTGTTTCAAAAAATCTCCAGGTGTGTTGGATTCTTATCTCTTTGTGAAGGCAACTCAACCAATAAAATGAGTGT
Source organism: Larix kaempferi (assembly GCA_027924585.1). NCBI lineage: Eukaryota > Viridiplantae > Streptophyta > Pinopsida > Pinales > Pinaceae > Larix > Larix kaempferi. The sequence continues at coordinate 9,233,698 of BSBM01000767.1, read as the reverse complement.
GCCGATTTGAATTTCCCTGCACACCCATCTGACCAAATCCAGTGTTCAGTAAATGATATGCCTCTCTACCTGATTGAATAAAAAATCAACCCAAAGCAGTGTTGAATGAACAATGTGTCATGCTCATGATCATCATTGGCATAAAAATGGTACTCCTTGATCACTTCACATGACTGGGGAGTGCTATCCCTACCATCAATGCTTTCCTAAGCATGTTTGTACAATACATGTACGAAGATAGACACTTGGTCGGAGTGATAGTACTCAATTTGTATCTCTCTCTGAGGAGAAAATGTGTAGTTTTCAGCAAAGTCTATCACTGATAAGATTGTGCCCGACTCAAATACCTCACGAGAATGTTTGAATTCTGAAGCTTGCCACCTGGACCTATGGGAGTGCTTTATGTATTTATAAATCTGACTTTGAAACTTCTCCATGAAATATGAAACAAGAATCTCATCCTTGAGCAAATCAATCCTCTTAGATGGCACAAATGAAGAAGATGATGGAGTCATGGAGACATACTCGTACCTCTTCCACATAACTGTGATATCTGACAATCCATGGTGTGTTGGATCGATAGGAAATTTCCTATGGAACAATGTCAAATCACCGCATTCAGGGCATCTTCTCCCACTTACACACCTCTTATTGAAAAACACTTGTTCAGGATTCTTGGTGCATAGTATCATACAAATAAAATCTCGCACTGTGTAAGGAGCTAGTTCACCGTTCCAGTGCCTTTTGCAAAAATCCAGAAATGTGTCATAGTATAGTTGAAATTCAACATGGTACCGATAGAAACAAGTGTCGCGAATCATATTCGGCCTAATATACCACGGTTTAAATTTGTTGAACATTCTAAATGATATTTGAACACTAGGATTGGTTTCTTGGAATTCCTCGTAAAGTGCAACTTCCGTCATCTCCATCACATGCTTACAGTGCTCTTGATAAATGCCTCCGGGTAAATGTTGTCGTAGGACATGCTTTCGATCTGGAATAGCACAAGAATGGCTATCCCAAAACTCTATCACCTTCTCTCTAATTCCCGCTGCCATCCTGCCTCGATAGGGTTCCCTACAAATAAGACCCCAACCAGCAGCTTCATCATTTTCATCTATCTGGACCCTGAATTTAGTATATTTGAACAATGTTCTTTTTGAAACTTTGAGCAATGACGCCATTGTTGGTACCATTGGATTTCTTGAGGTGCTTTATGCCACAACAACCGTTGTAATTTCCTTACGAGAAACTCAGATATCATTATTTCTTGATTTTCCAAACGAAGATAATGCAGTTCTTACATTTTCTATTGCATTCTCGCATGTCTTTTTTGTTTTAGCATCTTGACAACCCAACAAATTTGTGGCACGTTTCAATTTTTTGTGTTTTATCAACCCATGTAGGATTTGAGCTTGTGTCATCGTTGAATGTTGTTCAAAATATAACTCAATTATGTTACTGACATGCTCTCTAACTGTCTAAATATGGATCAAGTTCCCAATCTCTTCTTGTGCAGAAACAACTGCACAATCCTCAATACAATTTGTACCCCTTCCAACCCCACTGCAACTCCCAATTATACTAGAAATGTGAGAGGGAAAGGTGTCATGTGATGGTTGATCAAGATAATGAGGGGGAACGGGGTCATGTGATTCTTGATCACCATGATGTGATGGCTGACCATAATCTCTCCCTACATAATCAAAATTCATGTGAAGGGAATTTCAAATAGAAATGCACTATGCAAGGATCGATTAATTTTAAAGTACCAAATTGAAGTGTTTTGAAATGCATAATTGGTACAAGAATTGAAAATACTTTTAAAACAAGATTTAATTGTTTGAAACTTGAATTAAAAATAAATAAATATGTACATTTAACTTGAAAAAGTTGGTACAAGTATTGAAAATAAATTAAAAACAAGAAAATCGTTTGTGACTTAAATTCAAAATAACAAAATATTTATGTAGTTACTTGAAATTGTACATTTATATTGAGAATTGTTATTAAAGTTTGAAAATCAATTATGTATAATTTAACTCAAGATAATTATTAATAACTTGATAGTTGTACATTGAATTTTAAAATTGTTAATAACTTGATATTTGATGTGGAAATTAACAAATTGAAAATTGCGTGTGAATTGAATATTCCAACTATTGCATAACTATCTATTTAATTTGAAAATTGTTACAAATTTTGAAATATAAATAAAATATATACTTATTATAAGAAAAAATATATTTAAAACTTATCCCTACATTCATGCATAGAAAAAATTGGTGTACATGAATTGAAAATACATTAAAAACAACATAATTGAATTTTCCAACTACTACATAATTATCACAACGTTCATTTTATTTGTTGCCATTGAATTTTACATGTATTACATAACTATTCATTTGATTTGTTTTCAAATTGAATTTTCTAACTTTAATACTTGTAATTATCACAATGTTCATTTCAAATAAAATGAGGACTAAGTTAAAATTAGACATTGATAGTTATTTCAATTAACACGTGTTGAGGCTTGGAGCTCAAATTAAATTTAACTTGAAATTGTTAATAACTTAGAAATTTGAAAATAGTTAAATATGTACATTTTAAGTTGAAAATAGGGTCCATGTGTACATTTAATTTGAAAATTGTTCCAATAACATTGAAAATTGTTAGCAACTTAGAAATTTGAAAATAGTTAAATATGTACATGTTTTAACTTGAAAATAGAATTTCCAAGTGTACATTTCATTTGAAAATTGTTCCAATAATATTTGTTATCCACTTGAAAATTATTCATTTAACATGAAAATTGTTACAAATTTTGAAATATAAATAACAAAGTGATAAAATATAAATAATAAAGTTATGAAATAAATAAGAATATTCATTACAAATAATAGTAAATAAAGTAGATTATGAAATAGTTAAATTTTTTGAAAAATTGCTACTAATTTTGTAGTCTAAATAACAAATTGTACAAATATTTTTTTAACAAATAACAAAACAAGAATTGAAATTAAATTTAACTTGAAATTGTTAGTAACTTAAAAATTTGAAAATAGTTAAATATGTACATTTTAAATTGAAAATAGGGTCCAAGTGTAGATATTTGAAAATAGTTAAAAATATGTACATTTTAACACGAAAATAGAATCCAAATGTACATTTCATTTGAAAATTGTTCCAATAACATTTGTTAGCCACTTGAAAATTATTCATTTAACATGAAAATTGTTGCCAACTTTGAAATATAAATAACAAATGGATGAAATATATAAGAATATATTACAAATAAATAGTAAATAAATTAAATTATGAAATAGTTAAATTTTTGGAAAAATTGTTACTAATTTTTTAGTCTATATAACAATTTGTTAAAAATATTATTACAAACAAAATATAATAAGACTAAAATGAAAAAAAATAGTTAGTATATAACAAATTATTAGATAAAGATAAAATACAATATTTAAATTATGTAGCATATAATTCAAAAATTTACCTTGGTTGTCCTTCATTGGAATTTGTTGCAACAAATGTGCATATTCTTATTCTCTCAAGCTTGCTCTTTGTTGTCTCATTCTTTCTCTATTCTTCTCACGCTTTTCATTGTAATTTTGTTGACCAGCATGCTTCCTTTGTCATTTTCCTTTACTCTGCATCAAACTATAATGAAAACAAACAAAGATTTCTTCAAATTGTTATAACAAACAACAATATGTTAATATGAAATTTTGAAATATGTCTAAAAAGAAATCTTACATGTCTAATGAACTCTAATTGAACAACAACAAAATCACAAAGCTCTAATTGAACAACATCAAATTCACATAGCTTTAATTGAAAATAAACTAGCAATGAGTTAAATTAGTGATGTTGATCAATTGTTTAGTAATTATATAGAGGTTTTCTTGTTATTTTTGTGAGGGAATGGTGGTTGGAAACATTAATTGTCCAACTCCTTTCCCAGGTTCTTTTTGTATGTTTTCTTTACACAGACAAATCCTCGATCGAGCTAATTTTACAAACCCTCGATCGAGGGCTTGAACATAACTCGATAGAGGTCTATGTAGAAAACTCGATCGAGGTCATATTATCCCTCGATCGAGGTATTTTAAATACCTCAATCGAGAAAATACCTTGATTCGAGGGCCTGAAAACAGGATGAAAGCCCTTTTCATTACAGATAGAAATTTTTGTCTGCCTTCCAGAGGCTTAAACTATGTCATTAAATGTACATTAATGGGAGATATTGATACCATTGGATTCGTCAATGAATCCTCTATCTATATACATAAAATTTATGAATTTTTATCTTCGTATGTATTTTGTTTTTAAATTTCTACTAAAACTTGCCCTAAAAAACCCTACCGACAACTTCGATTGAACTCAAAGATAAATCAACAACATTAAAAATACACATCCAAAATATTTGAAAAAATACACAAGCACTAGATAAGTGCGTCCTCTTCAAAATGGTATTTTTATTTTTGCAAATTATGTCAACAATCAAAAGATTTGGTGCACACACACACATGTGTGCAAAATGTGATTGAAATATTCATTGGTCAGTTTCGAAAAATAGTAATAAATATAATTTTTCGAGAAAAATTAAAAGAAAAATATATAAGCACTAGTGCATTCTTTCTAGATCATGTTCACATATTTCATTTTTTAAAATTATTAATTTAACATTAAATTATTATGCACACACAAAAACCAATTGTTAATTGCTCTTCAAATTTTTAAGTACACACATTTCATTAAATGAAAATTTGACACGATAAATGATATTGGTATATTTAAAAAAAATATCATTGGAAATCCAACATAATTCTCTACATTTTGTTTTTTAACTGCATGTCAAAATTCATGTGGCAAATATGAGTTTCGAGGGCTTAAATTTAATACATGGGTAAAATTTCCATTTTTCATCGCCATATTTGGCCAAAAATAGTTACCAATCTTCATGGAATCACCCAAACTACAAATTATTTCACTAGGTGGGCCAAAGAAATACTATTGACCCAAATCAATGAACAAGTCGTCATGAATTTCATTGAACAACATTTGATTATTAGATTTGGTGTTCCATCTATTATTGTTTTTGACAATGCCTCATATTTGTATTCTTTAAAAATGTCTAAATTTGCATTAGATAAAGGAATAATATTTAGAGATGCAACAAATTATTACCCACAAGGTAATGTGTTTCCTACTAAGTCATACTTAGTTGGATTTCAAGTGAGCTGACAAAGTTTGAACATGTCAAAGTGTTCATTATCATATTTCAGAAGTCCATCAGGCCTTCTAGGCCCTTTTAATATTTTTTTGTACCACATGTTCATACCCCCTCAGGGAGATTGTAATAAAATGTGTTGGAATGGTATCTGTATGTAAAAGACTCAGCTTCCTAGGACTTGAACATTAATCCGACTAGCCCAGAGTGTTTTTTTCCTTGTAAATTATTGGTTGTTGAACAAACGAATAATAATTTTCGAGTTTCTCACTCGTGCCTCCAAAGTTGGGGTGGTCAGCGTGGTATTTAGGCCTTAGAAATTTATTAGAGCCTAAGTGTCAATGTATTAAACCATGCTAGGAATTGATTTAGAGTTGTATGGACATATGTTAGGTCTCCCTAGTTTTTTTTTAAAGTTCCGATATTTTTTTAATTTTTTTTTTCTTCGTAAAGACAAACCATTTTTTAATGGTTTGATAAAAAAAATTAAAAATGTGATAAAGTGTGGTCTAGGGGTCTTTTTTGCCATGGGGGTGCTCATTTTCAAGCTCAGATCACCCACCATACCCCAAAACCCACTTTCCTAAGTGGTTAGGTGTTTTATTTTTCACTTATTTCTCAAAAAGTAAAAAAAGTAAAAGTATTGCAAAAAGTAATGCCCCAATTGGGTTGTAGAATGGAAATTGCAAAAAGTAATGCCCCAATCGGGTTGTAGAATGGAAATTGCAAAAAGTAATGCCCCAACATTTTCATCTTTTTTGGAAAGCGCATATGCCACCACATTTTGTTTCCCTTTTCAATAGATGATTTCAAATTCATATCCCAACATCTTGGTTACCCATTTTTGTTGCTCCTCCGAAGATAGTCTATGTTCCAAGAAGTATTTAAGACTATCATGATCTATTTTGACCTTAAAGTGCCTACCTATTAGGTAAGGACGGCATTTATTAAGATCATGTAGTATTGCCAACATTTCCTTCTCATAAATGGGCTTCTGTAAGTGCTTTCCCTTGATTGGATGACTTGTGAAAGTAAGCGGGTGTCCTTTTTGTATTAGAACAACACCAATTCCATTTCCTGAAGCATCACATTCCACAATAAAGGTTTTTGTGAAGTCTGGTATGGCCAAAATAGGAGCTTTGTACATTTCCTCTTTAAGTTGTTCAAAAGCTTGAGTTGCCTATGGAGTCCAATAAAATGCATATTTCTTCAATAATGTTGTTAGAGGTGCTACTATTCTTCCATAGTTCTGAACAAAATTGTGGTAGTACCCTGTCAGACCTAGGAATCCTTGAAGGTTCGTTATGGTTTTGGGAATCGTCCAGTCCATCATGGCTTTAATTTTGTTGGGTTCTACTTTGACACCTTCGTTAGATACATTATGACCCAAATACTCTACCTCCTTTACCCCAAAGAAACATTTGAAAGTTTTTGCATATAGTTGTTGCCCCTTTAGTAGTTGTAGTACCCTATCAACATGTTGAACATGTTCTTCCCAAGACTTTCTATAGATTATTATATCATCAAAGAACACTAGCACAAATTTTCTAAGAAAAGTATTGAAAATGGAATTCATCAAACCTTGAAATGTGGTAGGCACATTCATGAGACCAAATGGCATGACCAAAAATTCATAATGGCCTTCATGAGTTCTGAATGTTGTTTTTGGGATGTTTTCATCCTTAATTCTAATCTGATGATACCCAGAATGGAGATCCAACTTTGTGAAGAAAACTGCTCCATGTAATTCGTCTAACAATTAATCAATGACATGAATAGGAAACTTATCTTTAATGTTAATCTTGTTGAGCTCTCTATAATCTGGATACATACGCCATGATCCATCGAGCTTGTGTACCATCACATCTGGTGCAGAGTAAGAAATTTTGCTAGGCCTAATTATCTCGGCCTCTAACATTTCTTCAACCATACGCTCAATCTCACTCTTCTGTCCATAGGGGTATCTATAAGGTCTCATGTGACAAGGAACACTTCCCATAATTAAGTGAATAACATGATCAAAATCTTGAACATGTGGAAGACCTTTGGGAATATCTTCAAATACCTAGGAATTCTTATTAATGACCTTTTGGAGATATGAGGAAATAGGAGACTTAGATGTTTGAACATCTTATGAGCATAATTGTGCAATTACACCTTGATGTCCTTTTTTATCAGTTTTGTCATACCATTAGAGATTATCACCTTGCTTGGTTTCCTTGTGATGTCATTTAAATCATATTCTTTTCCTTCCCATAAAAATTTCATGAAAAGCTTCTGAAAATTAAAAGCCATTGTTCCCAATGATTTAACCATTCAACTCCTAAGACAACATCAACACTCCCCATCAGAATAAAAATCGTCGGACTATTTAGTACATATTCCCCCATAATAATATTGATATTATGGCATTTACTTGAGCAATTGATAGTTCCTCCATCTGCAATCATTACTTGAAACTTTGGTGCTAGATATACAAAGCAATTGAGAGATTTGGCTAATTTACAATGAATGGAATTATGAGTACTACCAGAATCAATCAACAATGTTACCTTTTTCTTTTTGATATATCCTTCGATCTTGAGAGTTTGAGGAGTGCTAATACCAACCAATGCATGACAGGATATGTTGGGAGTAATCTCTTCGGAAGTGGTATCTTCTATTTCAACATATTTAGATGGTTCTCGTTCTTTTGGTTCTTTTTCGTCACAATCTATGTAGAATAATTTCTTCTCGCCACACTTATGTCACTTACTATACTTGCTATCACAATTAAAGCATAGGCCTTTTTCTATTCTTTCCTCTAGTTTTTGAGGTGTCAATGTTTTAGGTGGGTTAGAAGAAGGAACATTATTCTCTCGGTATGTGTTGGAGGTAGTCTTTCTAGTAGCCATCATCATATTTTTACTTTCAACCTTCCTTGCCATCATGAAATCCTTCTTCAAGGATGGTGTTTCAAAGAGACACACCTCATATTGAATGTTATCCTTCAAGGTTCCAACAAAGAGATCCAACATATTATCTTCAAAAAATTTCTTTACTCTAAGACTCAGCTTCTGAAACTACTTGATGTGCTCAGTAACTAGACCTTTTTGTTTGAGATTTATTAATTGTCTAAAGAAGGTGATGCTATTAATACCCCATAATGTACAATCAATTCTTCGTTGAATACAGACCAAGATATAAAAGAGTCCTTTTTATGGTCACAAATCCATTGGTATCATACAAATTGATCAGTCTCTATATAAACTGATGCAATAGTTACCTTTTGCAAATTTGGAACCTGGTGTAGATCAAATGATTACTCCATCTAGAATATCCAAGTTATTGGATCATTTCCACCAAACTTTCTCATGTCAATATTGGGAAGTTGGGTTCCCCTTGTTGACCATCCCCGATGACTTCTATTACTAGAATAATTTCCTCTTGGAATATTCTTATTTAGGGAATGTTTCTCAACATGGAAATTATCTTTATCCTCCTGAGTATGTTGGAACACATCATCACCTATAGGGGTTTAGCATCCCTTGAATTTTGTATGAGATTAGCAATATTCTTCATATTTCCCAGCAAATTCTCCTCTAGATTGAGTAAATCAATTGTTCTCACTGAAGGTGTTGCTAAAGAAGGTGTTTCTATTAATATCCCCATAATGTGCAATCAATTCTTCGCTGAATATAGACCAAGATATAAAAGAGTCCTTTTTATGGTCACAAATCCATTGGTATCATACAAATTGATCACTCTCTATATAAACTGATGCAATAGTTACCTTTTGCAAAGTTGGAACCTGGTGTAGATCAAATAATTGCTCCATCTAGAATATCCATGTTATTGGATCATTTCCACCAAACTTTCTCTTGTCAATCTTGGGAAGTTGGGTTCCCCTTGTTGACCATCCCTGATGACTTCCATTACTAGAATCATTTCCTCTTGGAATATTCTTATTTAGGGAATGTTTCTCAACATGGAAATTATCTTTATCCTCTTGAGTATCCCGGAACACATCATCACCTGTAGGGGGAGCATCCCTTGAATTTTTTATGGGAGTAGCAATATTCTTCATATTTCCCAACAAATTCTCCTCTATATTGAGTAAATCAATTGTTGTCACTGAACCTTTCATATTTTCCTCCATTTTATTCAAATTCTCCTCTACTAAATCAATTTTTTCACAGACCCTTTAATCATATCTTCCAACCAGGACACTCAAAAAGAGAGGTCTCCCCTTTCATCATACATCGGGGATGGATCCTATGGTGGTTTGAGTGGAATGTGAGTCTTTAAAATTCCTTTTGGTGTCATTTTGAAAAATATAAATATATATCACACCCTAGGTTTCACCACAATTAGATCCTCCTACTCAAATTTATTCAAATTTAAAATGGCGTACCTTTTCAAACCCTGATTGGAATATTGTTTATGGTAGAATGGAAACTGAGGTAAATTTGAAATTTTTGCTCCTATGGGTTTGAAACTTCATCCTATTGTATCTTGATGTGTCCTTCTTCCAATGCCATAGGTTTGACATAATTTTCATGTACCAATAAGAAGTTGTTGTGAATCTTCCAACACTTCTTATGTTTAGTCTTCCCTAAAGAGCAAACTTGTACAGTTTGTCATGTATGTCCAATATTTCTTATTTGAAGTTGAAAACCATACCACGGATACTGTGGTCCATATTATTTTTGATGCAATAGGTCTCACTCAATTTGTATCTCGCATGAACCAGATATGACCTTTTTCCCTAGAACACCTTTTTTAGACTAGTTTTTGGACTAGTAAAAAACCCTAGATTCAGAGGCGAATATCTCTAAACCTGTAATGTATTAGGATCTAAAAATTGGACCACAAATAGCTCGACCCTTTTTTGATATGGGTTCTAAGTCTCACTTTCTGAAACCTTCTAGAAAAAAAATATTATAGCAAAAATTCCAAGATGGGTTGTTTTGAAGAAACCAGTTTCGATGAAAGAGCTCTGACACCAAATGTTATGCAAACAATTTTCAAAAAAGAGCATGAAAAGAGAATAAATAGATCGGAAAGAGTAATCCATGACTTGAATGAAGAAAATATATGAATATCAAGCCTCTTCGAGGGGAAACCTCCTTATACAATGTACTAAGTACACAAGACAAGACAAAACCATATACTCAAGTGAAAAGATATCCTTCCTATATATAGGATATTATGAGGTACAATTACAACTGATTGACTCAAGCCAACATAACTAATATAATCATACTAATGGAAATTACCACTAATGGAACAAAGACGACATCAAAACTAACGTAATGCACCACAATATAGGGGGAAATGTGCCCCAATTTAGGGCTTAACAAATTTTGAATGGATATTTATTTTCATTAAGTTTAAGTTTAATAATATGGATCAAAACCATGCAATTTTCATAATTTTTTTAACCCTAAGATTGCGGAATTCTTTGTTTTTGTTTTGTAGGTTTTGGTGGATGGCATGGAGAAATAAAAGAATGTGAAACATGGCTGCATGAATTTCCAATTTTAGAGAAAAAAAATTAATGCAAATTCAAAAATTTCATTTCTTTATTAAAAGTTTCATGGATCTAATCCTTATGAGTTACTAAATGTTTCATGGATTTAATCAGACTATGAACTTTGTTTATTAAGTTTTGATCCAAACTGAGTTCATTTAATATCTCAAATGGACTTCATACATATTTGAAACCCAAATAACCAAAGTTGGACCTACATTAGAAATGGGACCTCCAAGCCAATAACTCCAATTTCTCCACCTAAAAAATATCAAAATAAATGGAAAAATATAAATCATGATCCATTTCCTATCAAGATAGTTCCAGGTTTCTTTTGATTTAGATCTATAAATATGTGAAGGTTGTAACTCAATTCAATGACTATGAAAAGTATGAGTAATACAGTGTTGAATCTTTCTTCTCCCTTAATTAATTTTTAGACTTATATAGACTACACAGTCAATTTTGTAGCAATTTAAACTTGATTTCTTCAAAGTATATCTATGAATCCAAAAATATCACATGTTAAAAGTGGTCAACTAAATAAGTGCATCAATAAAGGCTATTGAATTCCGTATAGAAAAACACTTAATTATCGAGTAGGAAAACCGTAGATTTGTTAAGTGTTGTGCAAAATTTATGCATGCTTCAAGGTCAAAAGGCTATGTAATTAAGTATAAATATATCATCTCTATTAATAAGTGAAAAATACATGTATTCAATGTGCATCTTTCCTACAATAGGGGTTCCACTATTCTACAACAAAGTCATCCATGCATAAAATTCCTTTGGCTCATTGGCTTGTGCTACAAAGCCCTATAACTCCCTGAAGTTGAAACTATGTTGTTGAAATTAAAATAACTTACTCAAAACCCAATGTTATAAAAAAAACAATTGTTGAAGAATAAATTCAATGCTTTGGAGATAAATATAATATAAACAATAGTTCCTCTTAAAAACCACATGTCGTGCTGGATAGAACAACAATTCCTCTTGACACCCAAGTGTTCATGCTTTGGAAACAAATCTTATATATAATGTGTTTAATATAACAACAATCCCTCTTAACAACTGCATGTCGTTCTAAATAGAACACTAAATTTCCTCTTGACAACCACATGTTCATAGTATGCTAGTGACAATTCCTCTTGACAACTACATGTTCATAATATGTTGGTGAAAGGATAATCACAACAACATAAATATTCTAAGTACAAAAATGAAAACAATGACACAATGAAATACAAATGAAATTACAAAAGCACATACAAAGGTGCATTCATTAATAGCCTAGATTCAAATAGGCCCTCATTGAGAAGAACTAGTAAATCCCTTCTTAAAGAACTTAGATTATCTCGGAAGTATAAAATTCCTTTATTTCATCGACACAATTCAAGAATACAAACACAAACCTACAACTCTCTAACCCTAGCTATATGTAACTTGAAAAATATACCAATATCTACCCTCACTTGAGTTGCAAATGAGCATATTTATACCAAAGAGGAATAGGAATCCCTGAGGCTATTGAGGAACTACAAATATTTTTACTAACAATATTACCCCTAGAATCACTAAATTCCTCTAGACATCAAATATTTTGAGGAGTGGGATTCCAAGGTACATTATCCTCCTCAAGTGTTGGAATGGATGACTTATTGGAGAGTTTGCAAGGCCACTCTTCCTCTTAGTCAACTAATTTGATGGGGTGTTATGGAGTATGTGGCCATTCACCATCTTCTTCGGATGGATATCAATGGAATATCCATTGATGTATCCCCCTTTGTCTTCATGTTCGGGCCACAGGAGCAAGTGAACCCTACATGCTCTAATTTTATGTTGGTCGCAGTCTTGTACTCCTTTAGTTGATGAGTATGAGTGGTTGTGGAATACAAATGATGTTGTCGCCCACTAACCTTTCTCCTTTATGTACCTTAGATAAGTGTAAGTGTCGTGCATGTAATGTCGATGAATAATAGTTAAAAAAACCTTCATGTAGCAGTAGTGGTCAAGGCCACATAAATAAAAAAACTCATAACCAAACACATCGTTATACCCTACTCATTAGCATGAAGGCAAACTTTGTTAGGATATTTAGACACTTAGGAGTTAGTTAAGATCAACTTGTGTAATATATTCGTTAGGGATAGTGTGTTTCTTTAGTATGCATTTGTAAATACTTAATCTGACGGTCACGATATATTTTCGACATAGAGTGATCCGACGGCTCAACTTCTCTTAGATCAAACCTAACCTTGATCCGTGGCTTAACACCCGATTGGTCCATGATCTCTATTTAAAGAACATGGAGGGTCATTGTTTAGTTGATCGATTATGAGAAGCTCATTTGTAACTTTCTTTCTTTGCATAATAAATTGTCTCGTAGAAGCTATTTGGCTGGGGCCGTGGAGTGTTTCCCTCAAGAGGGTTTAAACCACATCAAAACATCGGTGTGTTGATCTGTGATCTGTTTGTGTGAAGTGGTTTCTCTTGGTGTTCGGTCCTTTGGCAGTACCCTGTGTACCCGAACATGGTATCAGAGCTTTTATGAAATGTCGCTTCCAGTTATGATCTAGATCTTGAACTTTTGTTGCCGAAACTCGAAAGGGTTTCTAGTTTTGGTATTTATGTGCATTTCTAGGCTATGGGAGGTGTTCCATTGCGTCCGGAGCGTCGTTTCCATTGGGAAATAGTTTTCATTTGATCGAAAACGGTTCCCAGTTGCTCCAGAAATGCGTATTTCATCAGATCTGAAGCTATAATGTTACAGTGATGCATTTTTTTATTTTCTTTTTTTAAAAGGAAAAAATCTCATATTTCATCATTTTTACTGTTAGATTTTTTTTGGGTTCGGATTTTTGCTTTCCCGTCTGCGTATGCTCTTTGCCGTGCACCTTGAGCGATCTCGGCAAATCAGAAACAGAAAGGGAAAGGGTTTTTTCTCAGTTGCGTATGCTCTTTACCGTGCACCTTGCGTGATCTCGGCAAATTAGAAACAGGGAGAAAACGTAGATTTTCTGGGCAAGCTAACAAGATTTAACTCCACAAGTGTGGAAATTTTTTTTTTGTTTTGTTTCGATTTGTGGTTTGTTTTGCAGGAAAAAGAACAAGCACGCAAATCGAGCAAGAAGAGTAAAAAAAAAAAAAAAACCCCTTCCTCATTCCCATATTTTACATACCTTTTAATCTAGTTCACTTGGTTCAAAGTTGCTTTATTCCTTAATAGGTCTTGAGTTCAAGTCTTAGGAAGTTACTTTTAAAAGAAAAAGTGCATGCAATTTCTATTTTCAAGTTATTTTATTGTAAAAGTGCATCTCATTTAAATAATAAAAAATAAAAATACAAATGAGTCACTTAAGTTTTTTTTTATTGCACTATTTAAAAGTAATATCATTGTAAAAGTGAAATCACTTATTTTACAAAAGTGGTTCACTTAAAGCAACTTTCTTGTAAAGTGATTGTCAAAAGGTTCATCTTGGGAAGAGGGGGGTTCTTTTTTTTTGCTGGACATTCTCTAGCTACCACGTCACTATTGGGGACATCTTCAACAGTTTCTTTGTTCAAGCATAACTTCATCATACAAAGTCAGTTTTCAATATCGTTTTTTTTTAAACCGCCTATTTTTTCGAGCTCTTCACATCCAGACTATTGGTTTCTACTTTTATAGCTATTAATTTACAAATATGTCCGCCCCTTGTGATATTCTACTTAACAGTTCCAACTATTTCTCATGGAAACCTTGTATGGAGGATGTTCTACGAAGTAGGGGACTTTTTAGAACTACCCCAGGGAAAGAAAAAGAACCCATTGATGATAAGAAAATAAAATGGGAAAATAGATGTAATAAAGCTCGTGGATTAATTGGGATGTCAATCTCTACTGATTTGCGATTCCACATATCTGGAATTGATGAACCTAATGCTGCTTGGGACAAGTTGGAATCTTGTGTTTGGTAAACAAAATGAAATTCGAGGTCACCAATTCGAAAATGAGTTGATTTCTTTAAATCCAAGTGACTTTTCATGCATTCAAGATTATTTATCTAAGTACAAAACTCTTAAACTCTTATGTGCAGAATGTAAGATTGAGAAGGAAGACAAACAATGCATTTATCATATTCTTTCCAAACTTGGACCTGCATATTCTGTTTTTGTATCTACATTTTACTCCATGAAAGCATCCTTGAATGCAGCTAGCTATCAAGAGCCTAGTTTTGAATCCTTTTGTGATTCCTTGATTAGAGAACAAGATGAACTCATTCATCTTGGAATAATCAACCATGCAGATACATCTGGGAAAGCTTTATTGTCCCAACATAAAGAAAAGTCCAAGCCTCCCAAGAAACAAAATTTTCGCAATAATAAGTCAAACAAGGGTCCAAAACCCTCTCAGTCAGCTCCTTCTTTAAAAAATGACAAAGGATCCAAGCCAAAAGGAAAGAAGACTGAGTGTCATTGCAACTATTGCGGGAAAGATAATCATGATGAATCTAAGTGTTTCAAGAAGATGGAAACCTTGGAAGCAGCAATGAGGAAGCACCACATCAGCCTAGATTCGTCTTCAGAATCTGCCTCTCATGGACATGCACTTTGTGCTTCTGGTTATTCTTATAATGCATCTTCTTCTTTTACTTCAAATGAATGGCTCATTGATTCTGGAGCATCTTATCATATGGCTAAGGATCAAGCCATATTTTCTACTATGCATGAATGTAACACCAAACAAATATTTGTTGGTGATGATAGATCTCTAAGTGTTGTAGGAGCTGGAACAGTTCTAGTAGATAATGGTCATTTTAGTGATGTACTATGTGTTCCAAGAATTTCCTGCAATTTGTTATCAGTCTATCAGATCACTCATTCTGGTGAAGGTAAAACTGTGACCTTTACACCTCACCAAGTTGTAATCAAGGATTTTAAAGATCCTCAATAGGTCCTAGCTACCGGAATTGTTGATGATATTACCAGGTTGTACAAGTTTAACAACTTTGGGTCATCACCTTTCCCTTCAATTTTTGTTGCTCATAGTGATAACTTGAGCAAACTTTGGCATGAGCGATTTGGTCACTTAAATTATCGCTCATTGCAACAACTATGTAAAGAAAATATGGTGACAGGTCTTCCAATGGTATCTTGCCGGTGATCTTAGAGATCAACGTCGAACACGTTCTCAGTTTCAGCGAGCCTCTTCTCTTTTGGCTCAAGTTTCCGAGAATCATGATCCAAAAACTTTTGCAGAAGCTTCAGGGAATCCAGATTGGGATGTAGCCATGGATGAAGAATATCGTTCCTTAATGGCGAACGATACTTGGGATCTTGTACCTCTTCCAAAAGGAAGAAAACTTGTCAGATGTAAATGGGTCTACAGAACTAAGTATGCATCTGATGGAAGTGTTGAAAGACTTAAGGCAAGGTTAGTTGCCAAAGTTTTTTCCCAAGCTGAAGGGGTTGACTACAATGAAACCTTTGTTCCCATCAAAAAAATGAACTCCATCTGCCTTGTTCTTTCCCTTGCATCCTTACACAACTGGGAAGTCCAACAAATAGATGTCAAGTCTGCCTTCTTACATGGTGATTTATAGGAGGAAATTTATATGGAACAACCTCCTGGCTATGTTCAGAATAACTCTAGCCTTGTCTACCGCCTTAAGAAATCCTTATATGGCCTTAAGCAAGCTCCTAGAGCTTGGTATGCCAAAATGGATAACTTTCTCCTTGACACTGGTTTTTCTAGATGCCATTCTAACCCCAATGTCTATACCAAGAAAGTAGGAAACCATCTCATCATACTTGTTATATATGTTGATGACCTTATTCTTACTAGTAGTGACCCTAAGCTTATAACCCATGTGAAATCCAGTCTTAAACAAAATTTTGAAATGTCAGACTTAGGACATTTGCATTATTTTCTTGGTCTCCAAGTCCTGCAAACCAAAGAAGGAATCTTTCTTTCTCTGTCTAAGTATGCTTGTGACCTTCTTCGTCACTTTCACATGGAAGATTGTACACCAGCCCCTTCTCCCTTCCAGTCTGGAGTCAAACTTTCTGCCACTTGTACTTCACCTGAAGTCGATGCCACCTTGTATCGTCAGCTTGTTGGTAGTCTCTTATACTTGACTCATTCCCGTCCTAACCTTTCCTTTGTCGTTGGTCATGTTGCCCGTTATATGCAGACACCTCATGAAAGTCACTGGAAAGCAGCTAAAAGAATACTTCGATATATTCGAGGTACAGTTCAGTTTGGGATTCATTACAGTACAGGGGGGAAACCTTTGTTGGTTGGTTTCACTGATTCAGATTGGGCCGAAGATCCTGATGATCAAAAGTCTACTGCAGGTTATGTTTTCAGTCTGGGATCTGGACCTATTACTTGGGCTTGTAAGAAACAACAAGCTCTTGCTCTTTCTTCAGTAGAGGCAGAATATCGAGCAACAGTTAATGCCAGTCATGAAGCTTTATGGCTTCGACAAATCCTTTCAGAGTTTGGATTCGAGCAGCAGCAGCCTACTCCACTTTGGTGCGACAATTAACGTGCCATCAAGCTTGCCAAAGATCCAGTTCTACATCAACGCAGCAAACACATTGAGCTACATATGCACTTCATCAGAAATCTTGTTCATGATCGTGTTCTTGAAGTGCTCTTTTTCCCTACAGATGATCAAGTTGCAGACATCTTCACCAAGTCTTTTACAGAAGCGAAGTTTTCTAAACTTCGATCTATGTTAGGAGTTCAGGAACTTGTCATTAAGGGGGTATAGGCTCTAATGCCTCCTTCCTTCTCCTAATAGTGTCACTTTTGTAAATCCTTCAATCCTATCCCAAGTTGTTCTTAAGGGGGGACGTTAGGATATTTAGACACTTAGGAGTTGGTTAAGATCAACTTGTGTAATATATCCGTTAGGGATAGTGTGTTTCTTTAGTATGCATTAGTATGCATTTGTAAATGCTTAATCCGATGGTCACGATATGTTTCCGACATAGAGTGATCCGACGGCTCAACTTCTCTTAGATCAAACCTAACCTTGATCCGTGGCTTAACACCCGATTGGTCCATGATCTCTATTTAAAGAGCATGGAGGGTCATTGTTTAGTTGATTGATTATGAGAAGCTCATTTGTAACTTTCTTTTTTTGCATAATAAATTGTCCCGTAGAAGCTATTTGGCCGGGGTCGTGGAGTGTTTCCCTCAAGAGGGTTTACACCACGTCTAAACATCGGTGTGTTGATCTGTGATCTATTTGTGTGAAGTGGTTGCTCTTGGTGTTCGGTCCTTTGGTAGTACCCTGTGTACCCGAACAAACTTAAGCCTATATTCATATAGAAACTCATAAAATACCACCAAAATTAACCATTGTAAGTAATTGAACAATAAACTATTAATGGCCACAAATTTGGTAAATACAATAATTATCGAACTCAATAGTCCGCAAAATTCAAAATTCAAAGAGGTAAATGGTATACATGATGAACAAGATGGGGGAATTCTGGATCCCATCAAAGAGACATCCCAATAGTTATAATATCCATATTCTCGTGTATACATCGTGATGTGTATGATCTCATTGATGCTTAGTACTCCCCTTTCCATAATATTTGATTTGAAGTCACCCAATAACTTTCACTAACTTTCCCCTTAACTAACATGTGAGCCATAAACCATATATGTTTTAACAATTGATATAATTGCTTATTTTGAATTAATTTAAGATATTTGCATATGTATATTTTGGTTTTTTATTTAAGGGACATTGAAATATTTTAGCTAAGCCTAACATTGAAATATTTTGCTAAAGCTCAACATTGAAATATTTTGTTTTTCTTAATATTTAACTCTTTTTTAAATACCACATGTTAGCTCCAAGTTAAGTAAGGAATTATACATTTCCTTCATACTAGGTTGTAAACAACACTTCACAATGCAATCAAACCAATTTTTATTTTTGAGTTTATGTATTCCTCATCATAGTGTTTTTAATCTAAACACATAACGTAGTTTTGTAAAATAAATAATAGTTATGTAATAAATTTTCATTAAATAATTAAAGTTTTAATAAAAAAATGTGATAAAACAAGGAAACCTACCAATAATAATATGAGGTAAATAGATATGGGCACATAAAGACATGATGGAGTAAGCTAACATATCAACATTTTTACTAAAAACAGAACGAGTAAAGGATTTTTATATTAAAGTGGTTGAGAAGAGTCAACCAAAATGATACATGACAAAGTATGTTCGAAATATTCAAAATGTTGAACAACGATAGCACAAAATTTATCCTCCTTATACCTCCTTTAAACTATGCCTATGAACTTCACAAAAAATTGACAACTATAGATTTGGATAAACTGGCCTAATAGCCTAACATAAGTGAAAAACATGAAACAACATAAATTTAGAAGAGCACATGGCCACTATTGTCTTCCTGGTGATGTTGGTGGTCTTTGTCAAAGTCTTTAGAGCTATAAATTTCCATTGTGGCAATGGATGGTTGTTGAATGTTTTCCTCCTCTATGAGTCTAGAACCCACTGACTAAACCTTTGCAGATTTTGTATCTTTAGACATCCCAAGAGGAATGTTAAAATGCATTTGAAAATCACTAAGTAACTTTGAAATTTGCTCCCACTGTTCTTTAACAGTGGTTTCATGAAGCCCTTGTTTATCATCCTGGAGGGTTATATGGGGATTGATACTATCAACAATCCCCTTCCGACCATCCATCCTCGAATTTAAGTGACTTGATGTCCTATTTAACTCCCTTATGTCTCCCTATCCATCCCCCCCACTCACCTCATCTTGAGGGATTGGCCATACCAATATGCAGAGGTGACTAGGGGAAAAAATAGACCCCTTCCTAAGGAGAGAAGCCCTTACTCAACATAACAAACCAACCACCATTGAGATCAAACAAAAATAAAACAAGCTCCTCATAGACACAAACATCAACACCACTCTATCGAAATCAAAGCAAAGAAAGCGAGAACTCTTACCAAATTTCCTCTTCCAAGGAAAGAAGACCGAATCAATGTAAGAGAAATTGGAATCAACCCTCTATCTCTACATCCCAAGCTAAGCTCTATCACCAAAACCTGCATCAGAATTGCCCCATTAGCATCGTGAATACAATGTAAAGAGGCCATAAAGGAATATGCAGTCGAGAAGAGAGACATGGGTCAGTGCAAGCTAATGAGGGTCACTTTTGGCACGTTAGATGCAATAGAAAACTGAAAAAGCAGGCATCCCTCAACTTACTTGGATTTTTTGATTTACTTACGGAAAATATCTTGCATTGAGTAAAAAAGATGAAATGTAGGAAATTGAATCACGTTTCTGAATATATAACTTTTATGTATTGAAAATTTGCATAGCTATGTCAAGTTTCATTTTTCCTAACAGACACTTTTTATTTTTCAGGCAAATGATAAGGTATATGTTTTTGTGGGTAGAGCCTTTGAGGGCTTAAATGATGGAATCAAGCTACAAAAATCGGCATGCATGTAGAGAACACATAGCACTTGTGCGTCATTATTTTTTGAAAATTAAATTAGTAATTTTATAATTTTTTTATAATTGTCTAAGTGATCAAACCTCAAAAATAGTACCTCTTTTGTGGGTAGAGCCTTTGAAGGTCTTAATGCAAAAATCTTGAAATGGGTTTTTCATAGAACATGGAGGTTAGTGTCCTCTTGTGCACCATACAATTTTTTTTTGAAATGATTGAGAATTGAAAAAGTTATGGAAGAAACACTAACAATGTGTTTCACGAGCTAAGGAGGTAGGACAGAAAAGAAATTGAAAGAAAATAGGAAAAATTAATATTTCAAAATAAAAGTTACATATTTGGAATCTGCAGAAAAAATGCTATTTGTGTCTAAGATTTCGTCAAAAATGACTGTGTGTAGCATATTCTAACGAGTGGCTAAGCACAGGCTTCTCCAGAAACTGGAAGAAATACCCAATTAGCTTTGGTTTTTCATTAACATAGCACAGGTTTGGAATTACCGAAGCAAACACCAAAGCATACACATAGGATTATTGTTGACATGTGAGCATGTGACTCGGCCTGTTTAAATTCAAAAATATTGCCGCGCTTTTAGATTTAAATAACGCGTACGCGTTATATAACTAAATAACGCGTGCGCGTTATATCAATACTTAACGCGTACGCGTTATGTAACTACATAACACGTACGCGTTATATAGTTACAAAACGCGCTCGCGTTATTCAAATCATAAAATACATGTTTAATACTTGAGAAAGAGGGGGTGTGGAAGTCAAGGTAATTTTTGTTTAATATTTGAGAAGGGGTGGGGAAGGGTCAAGGAAATCTATGGTTAATATTTAATAGGGGTGGGAAAGGGTCAAGGGCTTAGAAGGATGTTGGAAGCTTGAGTGGGGAGAGATGAAGGGAATGAGAACATGATGGGCTACAGGGGGTGAAGGGAAGTGGAGCTTGAGAGAACTATTAGGAGTAGAATAGGTTCTGAAGAGGTATAGGGTTAGAAGTTGAAAGTGAGACTTGAGTGACAAGGGGGAATGGATGGAGGCAAGGGGGATGTGAGAGAGAAATAAAGAATACAAGGGGGGGAGAGACATAGAGCGAGGGAGGGAGAGGGACAATGGGGAGGAATGGATTTGGAGGGAGTGAGAGATAGATGGGGATAGAACGAAATAAGAGATAGGAAGGGAGGGACAGAAAGTGTTGGTGGGAGACATGCAGAGAGTGGTGGCGATGGAGAGATTCGGATAGGTTGAGGGAAAGATGAGGGAGGGATAGAGGGTGAGAGACAGGCGATGAGAGAGGGAGGGAGAGAAGGTAGGGTGAGGGATGGAGGGAGAAAGTTGGAGATAGATATGGATGGAGGGGGGATGGGTTTGAGAATGGAAAGTGACATAATGTGTGTGTATGTGTGTGTGTTTGAGAGAGAGAGAGAGAGAGAGATTGATGGTTGGGGAGAGAGAGACTAGAGGGAGTTGTGAGCATCATATTCTCCATCAGCATCATATTCTTCATCATCATCATCTTCATGACCATCATCGTCATCATCAACATCTTCATCATCATCACCATCATCATCATCATCATCATATTCCTCATCAAATCAACATCTCCATCATCATTATCATCATCATGATCATCATCTAAACATCACCATCACCATCATCATCAACATCTTCATCATCATCACCATCACCATCATCATCAAAATCTTCATCGTCATCACCATCACCATCACCATCACCATATTCATCATCATTGTCATCTCTAGGTTCCCCATCAACATCAACATCTCCATCATCATCATCTTCTTCATCATCATCATCTTCATCACCATCATCATCATCATCAACATCTTCATCATCATCACCATCATCATCATCATCACCATCTTCCTTGAATCAGATCAACATATCCATCATGTCACCATCATCTTCTTCATCATCATCTAAACATCACCATCACCATCACCATCATAATCATCATCTTCATCATCATTATCATCACCATCATCATCAACATCTTCATTGTCATCACCATCATCATCATCATCATTGGCATTTGTAGGTTCCTCATCAACATCTCCATCATTATCATCTTCTCCATCATCATCATCTTCATCACCATCATCATCAGCATCAACATCTTCATCATCATCACCATAATCATCATCTTCATCGTCATCAGGTCAACATCTCCATCATCATCATCTTCTTCATCATCTTCACCATCATCATCATCATCATCATCTTAATCGCCATCTCCATCATCTCCATCATCACCATCATCATCACCATCACCATCATCGTCATCTTCATGACCATAAACATCTTCATCATCATTGTCATCTCCCCCTTCCTCATCAACATCTCCATCATCATCATCATCATCATCATCATCATCACCATCTGAACATCACCATCACCATCATCGTCAACATCTTCATCATCATCATCATCATCATCATCATCAGCATCAGCATCATCATCAAAATCTTCATCGTCATCACCATCACCATCTTCATCATCATTGTCATCTCTAGGTTCCCCATCAACACATCTCCATCATCGTCATCTTATTCATCATCATCATCTTCATCACCATCATCATCGTCATCTTCTTCATCATCATCATCTTCATCACCATCATCATCGTCATCAACATCTTCATCATCATCACCATCATCATCATCATCATCTTCCTCATCAGATCAACATCTCCATCATGTCACCATCATCTTCATCTTCATCATCATCATCATCATCATCATCATCATCATTACCAACACCATCATCATCAACATCTTCATCGTCATCACCATCATCATTGGCATCTGTAGGTTCCTCATCAACATCTCCATCATCGTCATCATTGGCATCTGCAGGTTCCTCATCAACATATCCATCATCGTCATTTTCTCCATCATCATCACCATCATCACCATCATGATCTTCTGAACATCATCATGATCATCATCTAAACATCACCATCACCATCATCGTCAACATCTTCATCATCATTGCCATCAGCATCATCATCAAAATCTTCATCGTCATCACCGTCACCATCTTCATCATCATTGTCATCTCTAGGTTCCCCATCAACACATCTCCATCATCATCATCTTCTTCATCATCATCATCTTCATCACCGTCATCATCGTCATCAACATCTTCATCATCATCACCATCATCATCATCATCATCTTCCTCATCAGATCAACATCTCCATCATGTCACCATCATCTTCATCATCATCATCATCATTACCAGCACCATCATCATCAACATCTTCATCGTCATCACCATCATCATTGGCATCTGTAGGTTTCTCATCAACATCTCCATCATCATCATCATTGGCATCTGCAGGTTCCTCATCAACATATCCATCATTGTCATTTTCTCCATCATCATCACCATCATCACCATCATGATCTTCTGAACATCATCATGATCATCATCTAAACATCACCATCACCATCATCGTCAACATCTTCATCATCATCGCCATCAGCATCATCATCAAAATCTTCATCGTCATCACCATCACCATCACCATCACCATCACCATCTTCATCATCATTGTCATCTCTAGGTTCCCCATCAACACAACATCTCCATCATCATCATCTTCTTCATCATCATCATCTTCATCTCCATCATCGTCCTCATCAACATCTTCATCATCATCACCATCATCACCATCATCACCATCATCATCATCATCTTCCTCATTAGATCAACATCTCCATCATGTCACCATCATCTTCATCATCATCATCATCACCATCATCATCAACATCTTCATCACCATCATCATCAACATCTTCATCATCATTACCATCATCTTCATCAACATTATCATCATTATCATCTTCATCTGCATCATGATCATCTTCATTGTCATCACCCTCCTCCTCCTCATCATCTTTATCATCTTCATCTACATCATGATCATCTTCATTGTCATCACCCTCCTCCTCCTCATCATCTTGTGCACTTATGCACTTAGGGATTAATGTTTAGAAGAGGGTCTAAAGGCCTTTATGGGGGAGGGCTCTAGGAACAAGGTAAGACAGAGAGGGCAGGGGGGAGGGATAAAGGCGTAGAGGGTTAGTGATTAAGGGAGAAGAAGGGAGAGAGTGCTATAGGGAGGGATAATGACGAAGATAAAGAGAAGGTGGAGAGATGGAGAGTGGGGTGGTAGAGACATGGCTGAAGGGAGAGAAAGAAACATGTAGGGAGAATGAGGGACAGATATTTAGAAAGAGATAGGGGGTATCTAGGGATTATTGGGAGAGAGCTAGGAGGTATTAAACCATACAAAACATTTGTTTTGTATGCAATCATATAAATTATTAATTTTCTTTGATTTTGTTCGTTGCCCTAGCCGTGCACCTAACCTATTAATTGTGCTTGACTATATCGCGTTCGCGTTTTTTCACTACATATTGCGCACGCGTTTTGTATTTATATAACGCGTACCCGTTTTTTAACTCCAGAAATAATGGCCTATTGCTGTCCGAGAGCAACTTCACTCTGTCCGAACGAAAGCAATAATCCCGCGATTTTTCGAACAGCACGAGCCCGCGTCTGAAAATTTTCACATTCTACACCAACTCCATCATTTTTTTTTATGCAGGTGCAGCATTGAGGACATCTTTCATGGTTGCTCACTGTGGTGCTGGATTATATGGCCATATTTGAAGAAAATAATTAGCAAGCTTGAATAATCTCCAATTGAAGAACACCAAAGATAAGGCCTTTGAAAGATTCATTTTGCTTATATTTGAGGAGCACACAAGATAAGATATCAAGCTTCAAGACCAACAAGGAAGAACTTCCATTTGCTTATTATTGAAGAGCTTGTAATTGAGGAGCAACAAAAACAAACTATATTGAATTGATCATTGTGGTGATGGGGAATGCACGTAACCGAGTAAACAAATCAACAAGGAAGAAGAGATCTCAAGAAGTCATTGAAGAAGAGAAAGAAAAGAAAAGAATATACATGATGAATCGGAGGCTTTCTTTGGAAACTAATCCAAATCCAATTGTAGAGGATACCATGGTTCATCCTATTAATCCACGACAAGAGGGACCTTCAATTTCCACAATAGTTGTTGAACAAGCACCCCATGGAAGTAATTAAGAAGCAAAACGTAGGTGCTCATTAGGGGATGTTTCAATTCCCACTTCAAGTCAAAGTGATAAGTTACCATCTCAAGATGAAGCTCACGAAGAAACACCCAATTTGCTATCCGGATGTGGTTATACAAGCGATGAAGTCAGAGAGGCGTTGGACATTTTGCCTACTGTTGAAGAAGAGAATGTTATCCACACCATCGATGAGGATGTTGGACTTCCACAAGGGGATGTTGGACTTCCACAGACCATGGATGAGGATGTTGGACTTCCACCATCCAACTACCAGGAAGAGAATGAAGGACACCAAGCTACTACTGAAACGCCAGAGCGTCTTGGTGATGCGCTACATGGTACAATTCCAACCCCCTTACCTCCATTAGCAAGCACACGTCGAAGAACTCCGAAGCGTATACAAGTTGATGAAAGACTTATGAATTCCATTGAAGGTACGCTATCTAAACGTAGTATTGCTTATCAAACTCAACAGATACTTGATAAATATTTTGTTTCTAAATGTGATGGAGATAAATGTAGATTATTTTTATCATTGTTAAAATCTAGGAGCATGAATGTTGTTAGGAAAAAGTTAGGGATAAAGATGATAAAGAATTCTGAACCAAGTTCTCATATAGTTAAAAGCCTAGTAGATGCATTTGGTAAAATTGGTAAGAACACACGTTCAAAGGACCGCAATGTTGCTCGTCGTGTGTTGTCACAATCAATTGCAGATAAGAACACCAGGGCCCTTCGTATTCTCAGGCCTACATCCGAACTAGTTAATTTGAATGTAAAAACCCTCCGTAGGTATTCTATTAGAAGAGAACATCTTGACACAACCGATCAGACAGATTTTTGGGCCTTTGTTGGTCGGTTGCCACGTCGTGACATGAAGCTAGTTGATGCAGTAAAGGGACTAGTGCACAGTTTTTGGCATGATCACACAAGGCCTTCTTCAAACCGAAAGGATGTACTAAAACTAAGAAGGGGTTCAAAGGATCGTGAACCACATACTAAGCATCTTCTTGATATAACACAGACAGAGCTTTACGAGAAATTTAAGATTGAGCATAGACAATTGAACTTGGGGCAAAGATCTTTTGAGAAATGTAAGCCATGGTATGTTAGAATAAATACTCTTCGTAACACTTATTGTTGTAGATACCATGTAAATATGAATATTACTATGAAACATTTTTGTACATTCGTCGTGTGTTGCATACTAACATTGTGCAGGATTGCTCCATGACAATACCACCGACTTCATCAAGAGAATTCATTCATAGCATCATGTGCAATAGGCCCGAGGGGCAAACATACTATGCAAAATCTTGTTTGGATGGAACATGCTCCAACTGTGCTGGAATGGCATTATTGAGCCAATGTATGCACGAGAATGGAGACAGTGAATTTGGGAAAATGGTTACAGACATGAAAAGTTTCAAATATATCAACTATGAAATAGTCCCAGGGAAAGAAAGCAAAAAAATACAATTGGTGACATCTCAGGTATGCATTTATATCTATAAAATTATGTTGTAACGGTTACATTTCAATCCTTACTTACAACAAAAAACTGACATTGAGATCATTTTGTGTCACCAGGTACAAGTTAGTGACTTCATCAAGGAATTTATTGAAAAGACACATCAATATGTTCAGCATGTCCACGTGGCACGATGGCAGGATGAGAAGTTTAGAATATGCAGAGATACATTTCCCCTTGGTACTATACTTTCAGTTGTTGATTTTGCCGAGAACTACACTCTGCAACCTCAAAATGAGATCCAAAGTCAGTATTATCACTCTGAGCAGGTTTCCTTGATGGTCCATATCACATATAGGCATGGCCCAAATAGCACTGAAGAGCAAAGAGAAATTCTGAAGGAATATCACTTCTACATAAGTGATGATAGGTGCCACGACTTCCACTATGTACGTCATTGCTTCATCATGTTCTATGATCACTTGAAGGGAAGGAACATACAGATGGACCGACACTGGATTTGGTCTGATGGGTGTGCTGGTCAGTTCAAAAATGCACGCATATTTCAGTGGTTGTGTTCATTGCATAAAAACTACAAAGTGCCACATATGTGGAACTATTTTGAGACTGGGCATGGTAAAGGAGAGCATGATGGAGCTGGAGCATGTGTCAAAACAGCCCTACGAAGAGAGGAATTGAAAGTATCTACAGAATCTACTATTCTAAATGCTCAATCTATAGTCAGGTGGTGCACGTCAGTAATGGGAGAGGAATCAACTATGCGAGTAGAATCCACAAGAAAGAGACATGTGGAGAGATTTTTTTGGGAGGTGGTAGACATAGATCGTTCACATGCATGGGAATGCAAGACTGTGCCTGGGACTCATGGCTTTCATTCGGTTCGAAGCTCTGATAACCCAGTATTTGAAATTTGGACCAGAAAACTTGCTTGTTTTTGCCCGCCTTGTTGTGATGGTGACTGGGATGGGTGTGAATAATTGGATTGGGTTGATGGATGGGATCGAATATCACTTCCACTTGATCAGCGTGCAATTGTTGAGTTAACTCCGTTGGAAGAAGACCAATCATCTATTTCTGCAGATTTTGATCATGTCTCAGACCTTGTACAACTCGGTATGATGCATTTCCTTAACATTTTTTGTTTGTTTACGTAGTCTTCAAATGCACATTAATGGCCTTGTATCGCACGAAAAATATTTTGATCATATACCTACAATCATATAATGCAGGGCACATATACGCAGTGGTTGCCTCAAAAGATACTGAATGGGGTGATGAATACTGGTTGGCACGCTGTATAGATGGAAAGCAAACCCTCATTGTGTCCATGAATGACGATGAAAACAACCACTTTCCAACTGGGTCTATGGTTGTTAAAGGTGAATACTTGACACGGGACAGCAATGGAAGAAAGAAGGGTGGATATGTTTACAGGGATTACAAACCAGGTGCAAGTGTGTATCACTTTACCAACTTAATCATTGGCACAAACCTTCAGGTACGAACAATGCCTAGTCGAAATACATCGAAGGTACGCTACTTCTTACCAGATACAGAGCACGAGAGACTAATGGAGACCATCAGTATAAGAGATGATCCGGAGGGCTTGGTTGTATGATAATAGGTGGGATCTAGCATGATGAGGTACGTTACATACTTTTAATACTATACTATTTATACTATTTGTAATTGAATATTGATATATGCTCAATTTTCACATGTATGTTTCATATGAATATGTCAATTTTGCGTTCTTGATATGCCAAATTTACGTTTACGTTGTTTATAAATATGCCAAAAGTTCTCTTGTATGTCAAGTTTATGAATATGCCATTTTTTACATATGATCAGTAAACCCTAAAATTATATTATGTTCATCATGTTGGTTATTGGCTTCACCCAACAAAATTAATTCAATTCATGCTCACTATATTAAACAATACGCTTATATTAAATTTAATTCATGTCTTGTTAAATATTTCATAATGAATTAGCTAGTTGAGAGCACCACCTTAGACCAAGCCATCATCATCAACATCTTCATCATCATCACCATCATCATCATCATGGACCTGCAAAACCCTAGTTTCCAAAGTGTCTAGGCAGGTTCGGGTTAGGAACACTAGCCATACCCGCCCGGTGGATGATTTTCCAAAGTTGACCCCCGTGTGCAAAAATTGCACACTCCCACACTGAGCAAAACCCTAGTTTCCAAGATGGACCTGCAAGGTGACACATGGGCCACCGGGTAGGAGGGGAGGGGCACCCCTGGCACTATCCCGGTGTGATGAATCCAACGGAGTCGAGGGTTCGTCGATCCGAGCCACGGTCTTCATTCTATGGCTCGTCCCGTCTCACTACCAGAAGGCCTTCAGGGACACCTGCTGGATACCTATCGGGGGCATAGAACTCCAACCATGCAACAAAACCGGGTTCCGGGGAGACCTGCAGGTGTGTCTAGACAGGTTCGGGCTAGGAACACTAGCCATACTTGCCCGGTGGATGATTTTCCAAAGTTGACCCCCGTGTGCAAAAATTGCACACTCCCACACTGAGCAAAACCCTAGTTTCCAAGATGGACCTGCAAGGTGACACATGGGCCACCGGGTAGGAGGGGAGGGGCACCCCTGGCACTATCCCGGTGTGCTGAATCCAACAGAGTCGACGGTTTGTCGATCCGAGCCACGATCTTCATTCTATGGCTCGTCCCGTCTCACTACCAGAAGGCCTTCAGGGACACCTGCTGGATACCTACCGGGGGCATAGAACTCCAACCATGCAACAAAACCGGGTTCCGGGGAGTCCTGCAGGTGTTTCTAGACAGGTTCGGGCTAGGAACACTAGCCATACTTGCCCGGTGGATGATTTTCCAAAGTTGACCCCTGTGTGCAAAAATTGCACACTCCCACACTGAGCAAAACCCTAGTTTACAAAATGAATGCACAATGAAGCCACTGGGCCATGGGGAGACGAGGGAGAGGGCCCCCTAGAGGTAATCGCACACCAGGAGACCAACGGAGTCGACGGTTCGTCGGTCCGACGTCCGGTTTCCGAGTTATGTCGAGTTGCAAGTCGCATGAAAATGCCGTTCAGGGACACTTGGTGAATTTCCGTCCGGGAGCCAAAAAGCAAACGAAGCAGGAAGATTGCGTGCCGTTGGCTCCTGCAAGTGTGTGTGGGCAATGCCGACGTGGGAACACTGCCGGGAGCCATAAATCCATGATAGTAAATTAATTCATGACAAAAAAAACTGAATTATTCCTTTCAATGGATGTGGTTTTCAATTTCCTATGTTGTTAGGTCAATTTGGCACATTCATTGAAAGAAATTGTAGACTTTAATGATGATCACAACAAGTGTGTTTGTTAAAACCTTGTGAAATAGAGCATCAAAAGACCTACATTGTAGGCCATATAATTGTGTTTGTTTACCTTTTGTTTGATGGACCATGCACAATAAGTAATAAAATAATTTTTGAAGTAGGTCATTTCATTTTTCTGATTTTTTCTTTGGTGGTGTTGAAAAAGACCAATGTTCTTATTGATGGGATTTCATGTGCTTATGATTCTTTGGATAATCTAGACACATACAAGGACACCGTTATTAGACTAATTCATTATGAACAATTTAATATGAGTAATCTACATAAATGAATTGAAAAATTAACAAAAATAACAAACAACCCATATACCTTGGAATATAACACAAGAGTGACCATGTTAGGCAATCTTACTTATCTACTTACCTATGGTCATTTAAGTAGACCATTTGGATCATGTCTATTACTAATGATCTCCATTAACTTTTCATGTTCACAATGAGGCTTGAAGTATCATACCTTTGATGGGTGCTTCCTTGGCATTGTTTGTAGTTTGAGGTTTGTATCGAAAACTAAGTTTGTAAAGTGGTATATAGATCCACCTAGTCTAATCTTGAAATACATAACCAACCTTCTTCCATGTTTGGTCATCCAGTGTTAGATATTATCCTTTAATAACCATCAAACTGATTACAAGTTGATCACCATTGTCATCTATTAGTGAGACATGAGGGTTTGGTTCGCCTTTAAGGAACATGCCAACAAATAGTGAGTGCCCCATTCATTATCTTTCAGGGAAACCATTGCATATATGTTCATTTTAAAAAACATCAGTTCCAACGTGTGAGTCCACTAAATAGACAAAATGTAATGTATTCATGCTAGTTGATAAGATTTAATCTCATATTCCCTAAACTTGGTTGTACAAGATTTGAGACATGATCATAATGTGGTAAAATGGTTGATTAGTCCTCATCCAACTAGGATAATTCAATATTTATACCTAGAATAATGGGGAGTGATAGAATTTTCTTGTCCATATTTCTACTATAACATTGTTTGAGTTTCAAACTAAATGAAATCCACAAATTCCATGCGTTATTCTATGTGATTGATCTACATCAACCACCTCCCAAAAATATCTTTGCACATGTCCTTTCCTTATTGAGTCCTCTTCTCGTCTTCTTGTTCCATCTACAATTATTGAAGAACACCATTCAACAATAGATTTTGTGTAACTAATGAGAGAATTTCTCGTAAACTTCCATTTTTACCTGCAGAATGTAATTTTTATGCACACAACATCTCGATCATGATCCCCTTTCCCACACTCAGTTTCAAAAGTCCTGTAAAGGCAACCTTTACATTTACATTTGCATTAACATGACAACCAAGTATCAAAAATGAGATTGATGGTGTTTATTCTCATGCAATGTATACAGTTAGGATTAAGACAACTGTATAAATCTATGGAATTATAAATGGAGATATTTATCCAAAAGGAAGCCAATGTTGGCCTTGCCAATCTTTTCTTCCCAATGCAAACGAAATATTAGATTCCATTTTGCTATGTTTCCATGTAAAATATATTTGAAAAAAAACATATATTTGGATTATATGGAAATCCTTCTTACCTTTGACATTGTTTGGGATCTGCAGGATGGGAATGAAGTATTTTTTAGGGATTAAGAGGAGTATGCAATTACGCAAACTTATGAATGCCTATTGTGACAAGCAATCCATTGATTTCAACTCCATCACATTTCTGTTTGATGGATGATGTTTGCAAGGTGAGCAAGTTTAACCCACCAATGCGAGATTGCATGCAATTACATTGAGCAAAACCCTAGTTTACAAAATGAATGCACAATGAAGCCACTGGGCCATGGGGAGATGAGGGAGAGGGCCCCCTAGAGGTAATCGCACGCCAGGAGACCAACGGAGTCGACGGTTCGTCGGTCCGACGTCCGGTTTCCGAGTTATGTCGAGTTGCAAGTCGCATGAAAATGTCGTTCAGGGACACTTGGTGAATTTCCGTCCGGGAGCCAAAAATCAAACGGAGCAGGAAGATTGCGTGCCGTTGACTCCCACAAGTGTGTGTGGGCAATGCCGACGTGGGAACACTGCCAACACTGGCTCGGGGGAGGATTTTGCAGAGCTGACCCACCAATGCGAGATTGCATGCAATTACACTGAGCAAAACCCTAGTTTACGAAATGAATGCACAATGTAGCCACTGGGCCATGGGGAGACGAGGGAGAGGGCCCCCTAGAGGTAATCGCACGCCAGGAGACCAACGGAGTCGACGGTTCGTCGGTCCGACGTCCGGTTTCCGAGTTATGTCGAGTTGCAAGTCGCATGAAAATGCCGTTCAGGGACACTTGGTGAATTTCCGTCCGGGAGCCAAAAATCAAACAGAGCAGGAAGATTGCATGCCGTTGACTCCCGCAAGTGTGTGTGGGCAATGCCGACGTGGGAACACTGCCAACACTGGCTCGGGGGAGGTTTTTGGAGAGCTGACCCACCAATGCGAGATTGCATGCAATTACACTGAGCAAAACCCTAGTTTACGAAATGAATGCACAATGAAGCCACTGGGCCATGGGGAGACGAGGGAGAGGGCCCCCTAGAGGTAATCACACACCAGGAGACCAACGGAGTCGACGGTTCGTCGGTCCGACGTCCGGTTTCCGAGTTATGTCGAGTTGCAAGTCGCATGAAAATGCCGTTCAGGGACACTTGGTGAATTTCCGTCCGGGAGCCAAAAAGCAAACGAAGCAGGAAGATTGCGTGCCGTTGGCTCCTGCAAGTGTGTGTGGGCAATGCCGACGTGGGAACACTGCCGGGAGCCATAAATCCATGATAGTAAATTAATTCATGACAAAAAAAACTGAATTATTCCTTTCAATGGATGTGGTTTTCAATTTCCTATGTTGTTAGGTCAATTTGGCACATTCATTGAAAGAAATTGTAGACTTTAATGATGATCACAACAAGTGTGTTTGTTAAAACCTTGTGAAATAGAGCATCAAAAGACCTACATTGTAGGCCATATAATTGTGTTTTTTTACCTTTTGTTTGATGGACCATGCACAATAAGTAATAAAATAATTTTTGAAGTAGGTCATTTCATTTTTCTGATTTTTTCTTTGGTGGTGTTGAAAAAGACCAATGTTCTTATTGATGGGATTTCATGTGCTTATGATTCTTTGGATAATCTAGACACATACAAGGACACCATTATTAGACTAATTCATTGTGAACAATTTAATATGAGTAATCTACATAAATGAATTGAAAAATTAACAAAAATAACAAACAACCCATATACCTTGGAATATAACACAAGAGTGACCATGTTAGGCAATCTTACTTATCTACTTACCTATGGTCATTTAAGTAGACCATTTGGATCATGTCTATTACTAATGATCTCCATTAACTTTTCATGTTCACAATGAGGCTTGAAGTATCATACCTTTGATGGGTGCTTCCTTGGCATTGTTTGTAGTTTGAGGTTTGTATCGAAAACTAAGTTTGTAAAGTGTTATATAGATTCACCTAGTCTAATCTTGAAATACATAACCAACCTTCTTCCATGTTTGGTCATCCAGTGTTAGATATTATCCTTTAATAACCATCAAACTGATTACAAGTTGATCACCATTGTCATCTATTAGTGAGACATGAGGGTTTGGTTCGCCTTTAAGGAACATGCCAACAAATAGTGAGTGCCCCATTCATTATCTTTCAGGGAAACCATTGCATATATGTTCATTTTAAAAAACATCAGTTCCAACGTGTGAGTCCACTAAATAGACAAAATGTAATGTATTCATGCTAGTTGATAAGATTTAATCTCATATTCCCTAAACTTGGTTGTACAAGATTTGAGACATGATCATAATGTGGTGAAATGGTTGATTAGTCCTCATCCAACTAGGATAATTCAATATTTATACCTAGAATAATGGGGAGTGATAGAATTTTCTTGTCCATATTTCTACTATAACATTGTTTGAGTTTCAAACTAAATGAAATCCACAAATTCCATGCATTATTCTATGTGATTGATCTACATCAACCACCTCCCAAAAATATCTTTGCACATGTCCTTTCCTTATTGAGTCCTCTTCTCGTCTTCTTGTTCCATCTACAATTATTGAAGAACACCATTCAACAATAGATTTTGTGTAACTAATGAGAGAATTTCTCGTAAACTTCCATTTTTACCTGCAGAATGTAATTTTTATGCACACAACATCTCGATCATGATCCCCTTTCCCACACTCAGTTTCAAAAGTCCTGTAAAGGCAACCTTTACATTTACATTTGCATTAACATGACAACCAAGTATCAAAAAGGAGATTGATGGTGTTTATTCTCATGCAATGTATACAGTTAGGATTAAGACAACTGTATAAATCTATGGAATTATAAATGGAGATATTTATCCAAAAGGAAGCCAATGTTGGCCTTGCCAATCTTTTCTTCCCAATGCAAACGAAATATTAGATTCCATTTTGCTATGTTTCCATGTAAAATATATTTGAAAAAAAACATATATTTGGATTATATGGAAATCCTTCTTACCTTTGACATTGTTTGGGATCTGCAGGATGGGAATGAAGTATTTTTTAGGGATTAAGAGGAGTATGCAATTACGCAAACTTATGAATGCCTATTGTGACAAGCAATCCATTGATTTCAACTCCATCACATTTCTGTTTGATGGATGATGTTTGCAAGGTGAGCAAGTTTAACCCACCAATGCGAGATTGCATGCAATTACATTGAGCAAAACCCTAGTTTACAAAATGAATGCACAATGAAGCCACTGGGCCATGGGGAGACGAGGGAGAGGGCCCCCTAGAGGTAATCGCACGCCAGGAGACCAACGGAGTCGACGGTTCGTCGGTCCAACGTCCGGTTTCTGAGTTATGTCGAGTTGCAAGTTGCATGAAAATGTCGTTCAGGGACACTTGGTGAATTTCCGTCCGGGAGCCAAAAATCAAACGGAGCAGGAAGATTGCGTGCCATTGACTCCCGCAAGTGTGTGTGGGCAATGCCGACGTGGGAACACTGCCAACACTGGCTCGGGGGAGGTTTTTGCAGAGCTGACCCACCAATGCGAGATTGCATGCAATTACACTGAGCAAAACCCTAGTTTACGAAATGAATGCACAATGAAGCCACTGGGCCATGGGGAGACGAGGGAGAGGGCCCCCTAGAGGTAATCGCATGCCAGGAGACCAACGGAGTCGATGGTTCGTCGGTCCGACGTCCGGTTTCCGAGTTATGTCGAGTTGCAAGTCGCATGAAAATGCCGTTCAGGGACACTTGGTGAATTTCCGTTCGGGAGCCAAAAATCAAACGGAGCAGGAAGATTGCGTGCCATTGACTCCCGCAAGTGTGTGTGGGCAATGCCGACGTGGGAACACTGCCAACACTGGCTCGGGGGAGGTTTTTGCAGAGCTGACCCACCAATGTGAGATTGCATGCAATTACACTGAGCAAAACCCTAGTTTACGAAATGAATGCACAATGAAGCCACTGGGCCATGGGGAGACGAGGGAGAGGGCCCCCTAGAGGTAATCGCACGCCAGGAGACCAACGGAGTCGACGGTTCGTCGGTCCGACGTCCGATTTCCGAGTTATGTCGAGTTGCAAGTCGCATGAAAATGTCGTTCAGGGACACTTGGTGAATTTCCGTCCAGGAGCCAAAAAGTAAACGGAGCAGGAAGATTGCGTGTCATTGACTCCCGCAAGTGTGTGTGGGCAATGCCGACGTGGGAACACTACCAACACTGGCTCGGGGGAGGTTTTTGCAAAGTTGACCCACCAATGCGAGATTGCATGCAATTACACTGAGCAAAACCCTAGTTTACGAAATGAATGCACAATGAAGCCACTGGGCAATGGGGAGACGAGGGAGAGGGCCCCCTAGAGGTAATCACACGCCAGGAGACCAACGTAGTCGACGGTTCATCGGTCCGACGTCCGGTTTCCGAGTTATGTCGAGTTGCAAGTCGCATGAAAATGCCGTTCAGGGACACTTGGTGAATTGCCATCCGGGAGCCAAAAAGCAAACGGAGCAGGAATATTGCGTGTCGTTGACTCCCACAAGTGTGTGTGGGCAATGCCGACGTGGGAACACTACCAACACTGGCTCGGGGGAGGTTTTTGTAGAGTTGACCCACCAATGCGAGATTGCATGCAATTACACTGAGCAAAACCCTAGTTTACGAAATGAATGCACAATGAAGCCGCTGGGCCATGGGGAGACGAGGGAGAGGGCCCCTAGAGGTAATCGCACGCCAGGAGACCAACGGAGTCGACGGTTCGTCAGTCCGACGTCCGGTTTCCGAGTTATGTCGAGTTGCAAGTCACATGAAAATGCCGTTCAGGGACACTTGGTGAATTTTTGCCCATTTTATAATTTAAGCCACTTTTAAATATTTGAACTTCCATATTATTTTGGAAAGAGTATAATATTTCAAAACTCCTAAAGAAACAAAAACACATGATCAAAACTCCTAAGGCTGTAATTTAGAGTAGTAATAATGGGGGTGATGGAGTTGAATTTGATCCTATGGAAGATAATGATACTAATATTATTGAGAATAAAGGGATAATAGGTTGATCCATGACACCTTTGTTTGCATGGATGAGGATGCACCTATGTATGAGACCTATGATAATATTCATGATGTACATCTTATTGATAAGGCACACAAAGGCCTATACAAGAGATCAAAGATGGGTCACTTTGTCTACTAATTTGATGTTGATAAAATTGAAGGTATTGAATGACATTTCAAACAATGGTATGACAAAGATCCTAATGTATACACAAGGTTAATATATAAGGTGCCCCATAAGGTTCTTTGTCATATCCCTATAATTCTAGGTTTTTGATGATTGTTTAGGTTAAAAAACATAGCACATTATATGGATTATCATGTACAAAGATAAGTGAAGATGGTATTATATGAGTGGCTACAAATGGTTCTCAATTTACGATCATCAAGGAAATATTACCCATTTTTTAAGAAGAACCTCATAATGTTAGACTTTCATTGGTAGTTGATGGCAATGGGTGTGCATGAGTGAGTTCGTTGAAACCTTGAAAACATTGTATTGCATTTAGTTTGATTAAATTACACGAGCAAGAACTTTGACATAACTTGTAATGATCATCCAAAATCACAAATTTTAATTAGATACCAATTAGTGCATGCATGTAGTGAATTCGTTGAAACCTTTGAATATAATAGTTTGTTCTTTTGACATAGTGCATTCATGAGTAATAGATAATCCACACAAATCAACACATTAGAATGACACAAGTACATGTATCCAAAAGTACATATGTCTCCAAAAGTACATGTATATCCAAAAGTATCGAAAAGTACATGTATCCAATGAAGTCAATGTACATGTCTCCAAAAGTACATGCACAATAAAGTCAATGTACATGTCTCCAAAACTGAATGTATCGAAAAGTACATATATATACAAAAGTATCCAAAAGCACATGTGTCCAAAACTATCCAAAACTATCAAAACTCAAGCTTTCTCTTGTTCTTTCCCGACGTTGATCCTCTAGGCACATCCCTAGGATCAATGTGCATCCCTGGATCCTGCAAATTAAATATCAATTGTTAAATTCAACTAACTATGTACACTAATACATTATCTCAACAATTATCAACTGGTGCATGGAAAGTGCATGAAGGACATCTCACCTCAACTGACAAAGGAGATTGTGTTGCTTGTGTAGCAGATGGAGCCGTCGGTTGAACATCCAGGATGGTTGAACCAGGGGGGCCAGGCAGTGCTCCTGCTGGTGGTGGCTACAATGAAAAAATGTTGAAATAGTTAGAAATGCATGAATAAACAATAGGTCCAACAATAATAAACTATGTAAAGATAATGTTGAAATAGTTACATACCTGTGTGTGATCAGTCGCCACTGCAGATGCGGCACTAACTGCTGCATCAACCATCGATGCAAGGTTCTCAGCAGACAACTCGGGTTCCTGTTGCAGTAAACATGCAATTCAAACATTAACAAAAACGATTTATGCACTGGATTTCAAGTTAAACAACAAATATCATCGAAGGATATACATTACCGTGGTGTGAGTAATCCCATGGTCGTGGGCAGCTGGAGTCTTTCTCGGAGTAGAACGCCTCACATACACACGACCCTTGTTCACGAATGGCCTGGAGGGAGATGCAAATCCAGGCAATGGGCCAGATGTGTCGGATGGTGCCTACAGTCAGCAAGTGTTCATGTAGTTAGACATGCATGATTCAACAAACAAACATGTATTTAAAAAATGTCATTTTTAATTGTTTACCTGGAGCCCAGACGTTTCAGGGGACGGTATGACCATGGGTACTACCTCCACATTACCTTGCCCCTGTGAAGGATCTGCCATCTGCAAGTTTAATAATTGTAAATATTAGACCGTATATAGCATTAATGAACTAAAATGTAAAGTATGTGGAAATTAACAAATTAACAAGTATTAAAAAACTAAAATTTTAAAATGTTTACCTCGGTGTGAGATACGGCAATAGGTGGTATATAAGATGGGCCTACCGAATGGGTAGCATCATGCCCCCCTGTAGCTTCTGGAACATCTGGCTCTGGGGTGTCACTGCCGGCATAAAGCATCAACTGCAAGTTCACAAACATAATATATTAGCTCAAACTATATATATGTGTACAAAAACGAAAATAAATGAAGAATTTATTACAATTAACCATCAACATACCTCTCTCAAAAACCCACTGAAGGCAACATCTGAGGCAATACCATAGCAGGGACGACCACATGATGTGCACTCGTGAGGATCAGCACTAGGATGGGGAATAGTCGATGGTCCTGCACTAGTGGATGGTCCTGATGGTCCTGCACTAGTGGATGGTCCTGATGGTCCTGCACTAGCTGATGGTCCTGCATGGTGACGAGCTGGTGTATGTACCACACCAGGGACAGATGTCCCTTCCTCACCCATATGTTGAACCATCCTGCCATGGCGAACAACCGCCCGTGCCAAACTCAAAAATGCATCCCGTGTCTGCGGAATAATGCGATGTGCTGGTGGGACATCTAGCCCAGGCAACTGCCTGCGAGGTGCAGGGATAGGGAGATCCTGGTCTCGAAGCCTGGCATTGGGTCGGTTTTGGGGCATCCCCCCACCGATCCCCTGAAACTGTAACATGTCAAAATAGTTAACGTGTTTATGCAACACGAACTCTGCGTACATCTTTCGAAGGAAATATAAGGGAATTTCCCTGTTGTTGTGTGGTGGCATATCAAAAACCATGTACCATCTGTACATCCAGTTATCAACAAATGGTTGAAACGTGCACCACTCAATGGAGATATGCGGCCTGCTTGCATTTGGGATTTCCCCCGTCCGAGGGTCCCTAAACAATGCAAATATAAGCTCTTTGGATATTTTCAACTTTTTTACTGCATTGTAATCTAGTCCATCAGCATATTGTTGTCTTTTTCTTTCTCTGTAAGATGCAATATCATATAGGACATTTGTAGATTGTGAAATGGTGTCCACAATTGCATCCAAGGTTGATGCAAGTGAACGGCGAATCCTGTCGCCACCACTAAAAGCTGCACTTATGCCCCTCAATTGGGCAAGCTCAATCAATATTTCGGCATTGGTATCCATAGCCGCAACTGCAATAAAGACATTAATACGAAAATCATTAGAAACATATACATGGTATATAATGACGTCTCTTCAAAATTGAACATGTATTAAATCAAACTCACATAAGCAATTTAATGGCATTCACTTACATACATTTAAAACTTAAAATTAAACATTTGACAATTAAAAAGTAAGTTAGTCAGATTGGCAGAGAGGAGGAGGAGGAGGATCAAGGCAGTGATGAGTTTGTTGATTCAGGCATGGAGGAGGAGGATCAGGGTAGTGATGAGTTTGCATCTATGTGTCTCAATGTCTCATTGTGTTTTGTGATTGTGAATGACAAATGTGTTGTGATTTGTGAATGATCTAATTTCTATTGAATATTTCATATTTGTAATTGTAAATGTAATTTCTATTGAATATTTGTAATTGTAAATGTTAAATTTTATTGGATGATCTATATGTCTATATTTTTAAATTTTAATATATTTTAAAAATATATTAATTCCGGGGGTCACCGTGTCCTACGTGTCATAATTTCGGGGGTCACCGTGTCTAGTGGGGACCAGGGATCAAATTTGAAGGGTGGGGTCCCATTTCACTATGAAGGGCTATGAGATATTGGACACTATTGAAGGGCTATGATAAATTTATTAATATTTATTCTATATGTATATATGGATGTGTTCATGTTGCATGGATTGGATTCTAGGTTAACCGAGGCCTTTTTAGAGCAAAGAATGGGGTAATTACTATTTGGAAACAAGTTTTTTATCAAATGTAAATTGCGGTGATGGAAGATATTGAGGGTGCCACATGTTGTGGAGAAAGTAGTATTGATTCCTATGACGTAATAGGGAGTTCAAAAAGTCTGGTTTCAAGTATTGTCATGCGTAGCTTGATTGATTTTTCTCGCGCTAGGGTTGTAGCAACTGTTATGGCCATTACTGTTAAAAGGATTGATGGGGTGGAATCCCGTGAAACGATGAGTTCTTTTGTTAAGACGTAGATTCAGTGAAATTTGGTGGGAGTCTCATGTTCATTTTATGCACAAAATTCGATTACTTGATTTTGTTGCATTGTTAACTCTCCTCCTAGTCATAGCTACAATCTCTTATATAATTGTGAAGGTTATCAATCCACTCAATATATTAAAGTTGTAGTAGGCCAAAATCATCCACATATTTATTGTACTCACAAATGTTGACATTCCAATTTCTACGTAGAGCGCCCATTAACATTAGATTGTATGGGACATGTTTTTGAGGCATGATGTCATTATCTCATAACAACAAGATTTTTATCCATAAATATGTCATCTACAAGCCAACGGAATTGTTCCTAATCCTTTATAAAACTTTGTCATAATTATATCAATACCAACATCCCTACCTATTGACTTAGCTTAGAAGATATTACACCTTCGGATAACCAAACTTGATTCCAAGGTTGGTAATCATAAACGTAAAAGCATCATCATAAGGAAATAGCATGTTGTGTTGAGGAAATTCCTTTTTTTCCATTTCCTTCTCAGGATAATATTTGGTTGTGGATCATTTAAAATGTATAATTTATTTTAATATTGGGAAGCTAAATTCAAATTCATTAATATATTAATGTGATTTGATTTTTTTATTAATAATAAGTTATTCTTTTCATTTGAAAATGTAATAGTACATCAAAATTTCAATGTTTACTGACGTAGTAAAGTTGAGAGGATTTATTTTTCATTGGATATATAGCAGACCTGTAAATTCATAGGATGTCAAAAATCTAGTCAGCCTTGAAGTTGAGCTCCTCAAAGAAAACGAATTTCTTTAAATATGTTTATGGTAGGCTGGCATTGCCAGCTTCGCTTCGCAAACTATCCTGGAGGACTGGAGGAGATAGGGTAGGTGGAACTTAGAAGTAGCTCAACCACAGTGGAATAGGGGTATAAGAAAAAGCTTGTTTCTATTCATGCAATATTATATATTGATGGTCGGAGCCATGGAAGCATCGAATTCAAGCATTGACTTGATACAACAAAGAAAACAAAAGGTGGAACTCGGGAGCTGCAGGATTGACTTGATGCAACAAAGAAAACACAGGGTGTGAGGTTGGGAGCCGTAGACGGTAGGATTAACTTGATACAACAAAGAAAACACAGGGCTATAGGTAGGGGCCACGGGCAGGAGCAACAACCTGCAACATTACAAGAAGTTTATGGATTGTGGATTTTGTCTGAAATGCCAAATTCGCGGGGGCACATTAACATAATATATTATACATTGAATACTCAATTAACTCACGGAGTCAGCATTCACGAATTGGTATGTGATAACTTGTAACTTGGTAAGGCCGCTAGCAACAACACGTATGAGCCACCTACCAGGTTTAATAATTTTGTTGATGCCATGAAATGTGTTAAAAACGTAAGCGCTCGCTACAAACACGAGAACTTCGAAGCGTTCAAGCCATGGGTTGCTCAGTGTAAGCCCGTCCACGTAAGTTGCACAATGATATTATTAGAGGCCCAATGGTCCATGATCCATGGATGATCGAACACGTGGATATTGGAGAGTAACCGAGTCCCACTCCCAAGTCACCTAGCTAGTAGCCGCATTCCCAATTTCCCACTAAAAACTGTTGATGGGTGAAATTTGAAGCTACCCTTCTGTTGCAATTTTAAACAGTAGTGGTTAATTTAATTATTGAAGGGCTTACCATGAAATTAAATTTTTTTGCATGGTAAAATTTGAAGTGGCCTTCTATGACGTGTAAAATGACCTCTGAAGGGCCCTAAAGGCTTCAAATTTGAAGCCTGGTTACAAGGAAGCGGGCTCAGAGCGCGCTTCAGGCCCGCTTTTTACCTCCATGTGCGAACCCTATCCGGCTGCACAAAACCACTGGTAACTCAACACCTGCATCCACCCAATAGATCTCCAACTCAGACTTGTGGACGTGCTTGCTCGACTTTATTGAGTTCAAAGATGCTGCCTGACATAATCCCTTTCGAGGAAGGGTCTGCGGCATGCTTCCCCTCTCCGATATTCCATAATTCCCGTCCTGGAGAACTCATCGGCACATTTTGCCGGCATTGGCCTCCTGATATTTATCGGTAGGAGAGTGTTACATAAGAAGCAGAGGCATCTGAGAAATCAGAAGTGAAGTAATTTGTTGTTGTTTCTTTTCTAACCTTTCTTTCGTCTCCATTTCTAGCAATTTCTCTTCTTTTGCTTTTTAAATTTTCCACTGTTCGTCAGGGGTTCGATTCTCGTTCGGATTGTTTTATTCCACAGCAAAAAGGGCTTCCAGGCTGGATGGTATTATGAAAACCAACTACGGGATGGGGTGTACTGCGTTATCTGTATCAGTTGTTATAAATTTCCTTTCAATCGTTTCAGCATTATATGATAATTGTATGTATTTGGATTTGATGTAAACAGGCATGGTGCAGATGTACCTATCTCTTGAGAATGACTGCAAGTGGGGGCCAAACTGCCAGCAGTCGCCACACCTGATTCCACAGTAATAGTTGCAGTCTCTCCAATTGGTGCCTCATAAGTTCAGAGTATCATTATCATTTCACATGATACAAAACATTTTCACATGATACGAAACCTTGCCAGCTAATGAAAAGACATGAGTGCACTCATTTTCATTATATTTAGTGAGTTGTGGCTGGAGGCAGGGACACTCGTGTCCCGTGTTCTCGTGTTGGGTGACTTAGATGGATACATTGTAGAAAGGGGGTCCGAGTTCTATTTTTTTCAATTTTAGGTTGGATTACGAATTTTTGAGTTTTTTAAAAACGATTCATTTTAATTATTCATTCATCTTGGTTGAGGGAGATTGAGGGAGATGTGAATTTAATGAAAGATTGGGTTATTCCCAATTTTATCAATATTAAAAAACTAGGTTTTTTTAAACAAAAAAAATAAAATAATTTAGGTTAAAAATGATAAAGAAAGAGTATGGGTGAAAGAATTACCTGATTTGATGACAATCTACCGGTGAATTTGTCCCCTCCAGCTAAATCGAGCAACACCAATACTTGAGTGGGCCACAAACCGTCCTCGTCTGGGTTCAATTTCGCGTTTCTGATGCGTAGGTGCCGCGGGTGGTCGGCATTCGTCGGGACTGTGTATTTAAATTGTTTTTTAGATTTACATAACGCGTACGCGTTTTGTAACTACATAACGCGTACGCGTTTTGTAGTTATATAACGCGTACGCGTTTTATAGTTACATAACGCGTACGCGTTATTGTTACCTAGCCTACATGTCCAATGACATGTTAGGCTCGGGTCTTACCATGGTAGGTGCTAAACATCATAAATGCGTTATGTTTTACGTATCAGGAACGAGTTTTGAAAAAGTAGCATTGCATCTAAAGTGACCCTCATCTTCTTGCACACACCCACATGCAGAGGAGGGAGCGTGAAGCATGAGGGAGTGTTAAGGCTCCCTTGTATACATTAGACCCAAGGTGATGCCTCGCATGCAAAATATCATTCCAAAAATGTTTCATTCCACCAATTCCCAAAAACATTAAGTAGAGAATTAAGTTCTACCACCAACCATATAAATATATCTAAGGAAGCCACCTTCTTTCAATGAGGCCTCCATTTTGAATGAGAATGCCACGATTGATCCTTGTTTCTCCATTAGCCATTTGATTAGCTAGAGAATTATTATGCCTTAGAATATGCATAAGGTTTACTCCATGGATTTGATTGTCGCTAGTTGATCCACTAATAGATTCTTGAAAGAAGTGTACCTTTTTTTATAACCTTTGTCCTCGCTTGATCACCAATAGAGAGTCTCCTAAGA
Source organism: Larix kaempferi (assembly GCA_027924585.1). Taxonomy (NCBI): domain Eukaryota; kingdom Viridiplantae; phylum Streptophyta; class Pinopsida; order Pinales; family Pinaceae; genus Larix; species Larix kaempferi. The sequence continues at coordinate 9,188,963 of BSBM01000767.1, read as the reverse complement.
TATGAATTTTTTGAATTTAAAGGTTGTGAGAAATTCCCAAACCCATATACAAAGCATAACGTTATGCTTGGTTGTTGGTTTCCCTACCAATTCCCCAAGAATAGATCAATACCTTTTGATCCTTAGAGTCCAAGAGGGCACCCAAACTAACATATCGACATTAATATCAAAGAAAAAACGAGAAACTACTTAAAAATACAACTACAACTAACAGTGTAGATTGACCCATTAACTATGAGAAAAAAGAAAAAGCATTAAAATTATTTATATTAAGTGAATCTTTATCCCACACTAATTAAGCAATGATCCATATAGATATGATATCAATAAAAAATAAACAAAAATAAACATTTACGCGGTTTTCACAGATATTCATGTTTGAGAAGCTATTGGAGAAACTAAAAGATTTTAGACCATGCAAAGGACAAAATAGATCCAAGGAAAACAAAAGGGGTCTATTCGGTACCATGCGATTGTCACAAACTCTACATTGGAGAGACGGGCCATTCAATTCACATAATACTAAAAGAACATAGTGCGGACATTATTCATGGAATGACAAAGAATTCATCCCTAGCAGAACACTTAAGGACCTCTAAACACCATGTTTGTATAGAGGATGCAAGGGTTATTGCTAGCATTGATAAATTCATAAAGAGAAAAATATGTGAAGCTATAGCAATAGAGAAATGCCCACACAACCTAAACAAAGATGACATATGAAAATTGAATAAATCCTAGACCCTTATTATCAACCTGATCAAAAGTAAAAACTCATAAAAATTGGAACCTTAGTCCCGATTAAAATTAACCCTCATTAGACTCCACATCAAAACATGATACCTATATGATTTTAAATAAACATATAAACATTTAGAAAAAAAATCAATTTAATACCTCATATATATTAAAAAATAAATAAATATCTCATTATATAACTAAATCAATTATCCAACACTAATTAAACAATGATCCATAAATAAAAAAAATAAACATTTAAAACATTTGGAAAAAAAATCAATTTAATACATCATATATATTAAAAATAATTAAATATCTCATTAATTTATCGAAACCAATTTGATAATCAGCCGTGTTAAGTTTGTTTTAATGAATGATAGAGATTTTTCAACTTACCATGTGACACTCATCGAAAATATCCCCAACTTTATCTTTACCATGATACTGATTGAAAGCATCGCACGAGTTTCATCTTACCATGTGAGTGACACTTGTTGAAATAATTGCCTTAAATTTATGTTTCATAGAGTCATAATGATGCTTAATATTGCAGATTCATGTTTTTTTATTTAATTTATTAATATCATGAATTTATTGAAATTTATTTAATAATTATATTTATATTTGTTGGAGCTTAATTCTTGGTGTTAGGATTGGTGTGCATCATTCACATCCAAAGAAACCATTTCACCTGTAAAAAAAATCCATAATCATTGAAAATATACCAAGAGTCACCCTGGAGTCTCTCGAGTCCAAAAAAAACCATGAAATTTGAACTCTAAGGATCACTTCCATTGTATATATATATATATTAATTAATGAGAATATAGTATGCGCTCGCACCTATTTTTATTGTCTTCGTGAATTATTGTTTATGTACCCAATGTGCCACCTTACAGTGCTATCAGAGCCTATTATTAACCTGTGGTTTGTGCGTTGCTGCTATCTCCTGCCAGCTCTAGGTCTGCCAAACTTCAAAGGTATTATTTCTGACATAATTTCTCTATGTCATCTACATCCCTTACTATTTAGAACCAAAATGATGAAATGTCTGGCACAATCTATGCAAACCTGCTGTGTACTCTCTACTGCTCTCCGTAACTCTTGCTGCGTGCTATTTTGCGCTATACCATTCTTCTGCCATCATTCATACTCGCCAAGGCTTAGTCGAACATAGCCATCACTTCTTGTTTTCAATCCTGCAAGATATCTGCCATATTATCTTCTAGACCTCCATACTCATGGACGTCTGGCCATAAATCCAGTGCTGCTCTTGGTCCTTTCTGTCCGCCAGCCATTCTCAGATATTAGTCTTCTCACTGCCATATTCTTTTCCATAATTGTGCATGTATGTCTCCTTACCAACCTTGTTGCAAACCTAAACCTATCCTCATTTGAGCGTGACCTCCTACTTTGCGTTGAATACTAAGTGCAACGTGGATATCCCTCCACAGTTTTTTTACCTCGTTGCTTTGGAAGTTGAGATCTACGAGTGGTTACCTATGCGTGAAGAGATTTAATGTAGCAAGAGGCTACCCGTGAGCATGAGTCACTGAACCATCGAATAGGAACTGTCCAGTCATTTTTAAAGATTGTCTATGCTAACTGCCACAGTGATATTTCCGTTGAGGGATTTGACAATGGAGTAGTATCGTCGAGTGACTAAATAACAAGAACTTGCACAGCCAGAGTTATTGGATGAAGTTGGCAGTTTTAAAATCCTCATGCGTTTTGAAGAGCTGGTGTGTGGGTGTGGGCTTCCGTTTTTGCAAGTGTTGTTGAGAATTGTTGACCATTGTAAGATTGAATGTTGGCTACTTGACTACATGCATGCCATTGTTTTGGTGCATGCCTTTGTTTTGGGACAGTGGGACTATAATCTTTTGGCAGTGCGTGAAGACTTCCCTCTTCTGCTTACGTGCCACTATGGAATGATCTCTATTGGGTATTGTTGTATTTGAAGACCAGCGTGGAAATCATGGTATGAAGAATATCATGCTATGGAAACCTGGTGGCTATTGTTGAAGACCATCGCTGTTATTGCAGCTTGGAGACTAATGCTATGATCTCTCACACGGTGGTGTGGGCATTCTGTTGGTGTTGCGTTGAAGAGGAGTGGTGCTCCGTTGAAGTCGGTAAACATACTGAGCGTGGAACAAAAAATGTGGATAAAGCATGAGCGTGGAGAGACTGCTCGCCTTCCAATGCATCAGGCCTGCAACTCGTTTCTATTTGGTGATGCATTGTCATTGATGAACCTCGGTGATATTATTTTTTGCTGCTTGTTGAAGACCGTTGGAGAATGTAAAGGAAACCCTAAATTTTCTATTTGGTGATGCATTGTCATTGATGAACCTCGGTGATGTTATTTTTTGCTGCTTGTTGAAGACCGTCGGTGATATTATTTTTTGCTGCTTGTTGAAGACAGTTGGAGAATGTAAAGGAAACCCTAAATTTATTAATCATGTAGCTGCACTAATTTTATCCATCGTGGGCTCTCTCAATCGGGACTCCAATATATCGTCTCTAATCTATGTTGCTGAGCTCTGGTGCATTGGAAGTGATACATTACATTGTGTTGGAGTTGATTGTTGTTAATATATTGCATTGAGGTGGTTGAGTTGCATCATGTCCTTTTGGACCCTTCAATCGTGATGGTGCATGGATAGTTTGCATATAAGCCGGTGCATGTGGGCTCTCCCAAGCTTGAAGACGGTTCATCATATTTTTGTCTCTTTACGAAAGACTAGAGTTGTTAATTGGTTATTTTTGGGATTTTTTTCAAAAAATAAATTCGTTATTTGGTCATTTTTAGTCTCTAATAGCCTATATTTACATAAAATATGTTTTTTATCATAATATTTGCCAAAATTTACACATTTGAGTAGTAAATTGTATGTGACTCATCATATTTTTTGGCATTGACTTTCCTGGACAAGAGAATATTGGAGAAGTTGCTATATATATGGGATTCAATGTCCAGGTGAACTATTCAATTGGAGATGTGGGTGAACGACCTCTATCCTTGCTTGGTGAATGCTCTATTGTGTGTGAAACTACAAACACTTTGTTGGTGGTGTGGGTGGATGATGTGTTTCACTCAGCTCTTGAAAAATGTATTGTAGAGATCTGCTATGTTGAAGCATAACGTGAAGTTAGAATAGTGTTGCACTTTGATCGATGCTGCCAACCATTGTGATTTAATCAAGAAGTTTGGTGAATTCTAGAGACTATGTGGGAAAATATTGAAGATTATGTGCATGGAGAAGTTTAATACAATTGCCTGTGGAGTTCTTTCTAGAAGTTGTCAAATGTCTTCTTTGAAAGTCTGCAATACTGTTGATGAGTCGGTAAAGTACTGTTGCTTTTGAGTTGAAGATATTGTTGAAGCATTGAAGTTGCAACCTCTTGATATCTCTTGAAGCCTAGCTGCGACTTGAAGATTGAGAGCTGCGGCCCTTTTGAAGACTGTTCTATGACACTTGAGGATTGGTATTTTATTTATTGTTGCATATATAAATTGATGCCTTGAAGTTTACAGTTTGATGGAGGAATGAATGTACTATGAAGACTGTTTGGAGACATGGATCTTGTAGATGTTCAAATACTTATTTTATTTTGGAGATTTAGGGAATTTGATTAGAAAGCATTGTAAATTTTTTCATTGAACTGAGATGAGGACTGAGCTCGTAGAGTTTGAAGACTGGAAATTGTTACAGATATTTTGTTTGCATTTTTGTTCTCGGCATATGGGAGTTGGTTACCCAGCTTCTATAATATCAAAATATTTGGACTTCCTAGGCTTGCAAAAGACTACCGAGAGATTTGCATTCTCATCAGTGTACTGATATATTATTGTTTGAGGAAAAAGTGTGAGCTGCTGAATTGAATAGTGATGGAGAATTGAATTTGTATGTTGTTGCATAATCGATTTGCATGTTGTTGCATAATTGTTTTAGTCCTACAAAATTGCTACATGGTGCTGCAGAATGTGTATCCAGTACTGATAGTTCTTTTTCTAGCCATCATTTATCCTACATCTTTGTAAAGATAAGTTGCACCTAATTGACAGAAGTGAGCTTGCAGAGAGTATTTGATATCCGTTTGGTGTTCCTGCTTGAAGAATCCAAGCAAGTTTGCAGCTTGTTGCTACAACTGCTCCAAAGAAGAAGATTGTAGAAGCAAATCATCATCTTAGGTATAGCAGATTCATCAATTCAACATTTAAGAGTGTATCTTGCAACTGTTACTTGTTTGTAAGTTCTGGTTTATGTTTGGTACTTACATGTGTGTTTTTGTATAGTACCAAAACTAAGGAAAAGTTGGATTGCATGTTGTATGTGGGTGCATTTTCGGCTGAGACCGACACCCCTCTCCTTTTAATTTGAATCTATTGAATATTGTTTGTAAAGGGTGGATTTGCAAGAATCCCCCAGTCTAATTGAGTCTTTGTACTTGGTCCTACATGCACAAGGAGGCCTCAAATTGTCCTCACAATGTCTAATACATAAGAAACATTAGAGTTGTTGAATACTCTAGTACATTCAGCTGCACACGACTCAATCACAATCAACAAAGACACACTCCAAACTATCATTAATCAACTACATAATTTGAAAGAAAAAGAGGAAGGCTCATAACATATGAGTCAACATTTTGAACTAGTGCTTGTTTAGAATAACCCCTTGTTTGAAGATGATTCCTATCATCTACCAGCAAATAGTGAAATCATGTCAGATGTACAACCTATTCAGAGTTCCAGATGCCAAAAGTGTGACAGAGTTGGCCATATGAAATATCATTGTTTTGATCTTCATCACTATCAATATTGTGGGAAGCGCAACCATTCTTCAGATCTGTGTGTGAAGCTGAAGAAACCTCCAAGAGTGAAACTTGCTGTAGATTATTTTACTGCTTATTATTTGTACGGGACAGGGGAGACATGATGTGAGGTTTCAAGTTTTGAAGCCTTGTTCCTTTGACAACAAACACTCACAACCTTCCTCAAGTAAGCCATATTAAGCGAGCCTAAGCTATAGTGAGTTTGGAAAGTCACCAGATTCAGAGATGATACATATGCATGTATCATGAAGACAAAAGATATACATGACATAGAGTACTCATGTGTTTTGTGTCTAGTTGTGACACCATGAGACTCTCCTCTCCTCACATTGTTCTTGAAAGGGGGGAAATGAAGACCGTCAGAAACAAGCGAGCGAGTACAAGAGAGCCTGTGAAAATATATGTTCGTCTGAGCTAAAACCATCAGTATCAAGAGCACAGGTGGTAGCTGTTCACTTCCTGTTTCCAGCTCTCTAGTTGGTTTGTGGTCAGCCTAAAACACCATTCTAGACAAAATCTCTGAGCCTTCGAGCCAAGTTCCATAAAACCTATGAGTGAGTGTTGTCGCTAAGTTCCATAGTTTGTGGTCAGCCTTAAACCACACACATAGTAAAATATTTATGTAACAAACCCAAAAGAAAAGTCGATTAGTAGAAAAAAAACTTTTCACAATGACTATTTACTCATGCAAAGTGCAATTCCTAGTACACTACACTTAATTCATTAGTGTCGGTTCCATAAAAAAAAAACTTAATTAATGTTAGTAGTTTTTGAGGTCCTCTTTATAAAAACAAAGTACGCATATCACATCATAGTACTTCTAATTTATCATAAAAAACTCAATTGAAAAATGTAGTCCATATTACCGAAGGTCTCTCCATATAGCTATTTTATACCTTTGAAAACAATTATCGTTAATACTTTATCAGCTCTATCTTCACAATCTTATAATGATTAAAAACGAGTTCTTGTTGTAACCCAATAACAGAAAAGATCTTCGCTATTAATATGGGACTTATAAGACCGCTATCTTCGTAAATCATAATGACGATTAGTGTCAAATAAGGAGGTAATTCAAGCATCCCGTAATTACATGCATGTTCATTTTGTACCGATCTTTTATGCACACAATATCATTGCTTACACATTCTGCAAAATTTAACTATAAAATAACCTTTACATGATTTAAAGGAACTCAAGATAAATGCGTGTAATTTATAACAACGAACACATAAGAAAAAGCTCACCCAAATCCATGGGCTACGTCCACCAAGAACTGTCACATCATGTATTATTTATCTAAAATAAAAGGGTTACATCCGGTATTTCCATATTTTCTTTGGCTATTCTCATAGCCTCTCTTACCTAGAGTATTTCTAAGCCATGCCAATACTACTAGTACAGGAATTTATAACAATTCAACAGAGTTCTTCCGGCATTCAACCAAAAGTGAATGAAAGGACACTAATATTTAATAGGTTGTTAGCTCCTATGACTTCTCAGCAGTAGAAATATAAAACAGAAAATCAAGGAATTAGCTTCAACGTACAAGATCCTTCACGGATCTATTTGGACTAGTAAATATATAAAAATACAGGGGTCGAGTGAATCGTGACAGCACACCACAGAAGTCTAGATCTTTCGTGGCAGCATTAGTGAAATATATAGAGCTCAAAAGGATTACAAAACTGCTCAAACGTAGATGAAAAACTATTAACACGACAATTTTCCAATATTTAATCATTCGAATCATTCAACATAAACCCTAACGTTTTACTTCCTCAGGTCCTCAAAACTATAATAAGGAAATGACCTAACATTTTATTTACGCGGATCACACAGCATAAATGTTTAATAACAGAGTTAACTGATTCTGTGGTTGCATCAAGTGCAGAGATCGTGGCTGCAAAAATATAACACAGACCTGCCATTTCACCCTGCGAAAATCACGAGGGAAAACATATAAAAGAAAAAGGGGTCCATCACAGAGATTTAAACCTGTGATGGTAGATAACATATAAATGTATCACAGGGAGGTTGTTTACTCAAATCGCAAGTAACAACATTAAACCGAGATGGTGGCGGCATTAAAACTTAAATTTAGAGATCCTAAATACGTTTTTCCGATACATCAATGATATAAAATCCACAGGTAGCATCAAAATGCAAACAGAGTTTAATTAATTTCGTGGTTGTAAACAGGGATCTACAGGGTCCCATCATTTACGTAGTGGCAGACAAAGATCTACATGTTTCCCAGCCAGCGCTACTTGATCTTACCAAAATCCAATTTTAAAAATTAATGCAAAAGGGTTATAAGCAAATAAAACACGACCTCTGTTCCACAGAGATCCTCCTTGAACCGAACAATAGCCATACACCAAAATAAAAAGGGTTTCAGTATCTTATCGCTCGGGGATTTAGGAAGAGATGCAATCGGTTGATGGCTGCAATCCGTATCTGAGCTCCCATCTCTCCAATCAAGATTTCAAACGAAATCGTGGTAGCAGAAATTAACATATGCAGACATAAAAAAATTATACACAGGGTTCAATACGCATACATTGACAACAAAATAAAAAAATGAGATACAGGGATTCAAGGCATTCAGGCAGTCAGAGCTAGATCACAGGGATCATGCTACGCCGTCCTTCCCTACTGGCTCAACAGTAACAGAGATCCTACAGATTCACGTGGACACCAATCCGATTTCTGCATACATACATACAAACAAAGTTTCAGGCTGAAGGCATATGTATTGGGATCCGATATCTACACCTGACTCATTTTCAATCATTGCGCAACATAATCAGCCTAGATTTAAATCCTAGGCTCTATCAAGCACCTAAAGGGATCAAATCTCTCGAAGTGCAAACATCTCCTTGATTTGTATTATTCTTTTTTGTTTTTACAAACACTCTAAAGTCTCATATTTACTTTTTACTTTATATTAAAAGTAAAAATAAAGTCTCTAGTTTAAGTCTCATATTTACGTTTTACTTTGTATTATTCTTTTAGTTTAAGTCTCATATTTACTTTTTACTTTGTATTATTCTTTTTGTTTATAACTGACATAATATTTACCACCTAATCCTAGGCTCTAAAGTCTCTAGTTTAAGTCTCATATTTACTTTTTACTTTGTATTATTTTTTTTGTTTATGGCCAACATAATATTTATTACTTTTTACTTTGTATTATTCTTTTTGTTTTATGGCCAACAAACAAACTCACACATGTTACAAGATCTCTCTCATAGTGGACTGTAGAGCACCTCTTGACACAAAGAACCAATGTAACCTGCGGATATCATATACATGGATTAAGCTTGCTCCCATCAAGCCGTCCCTTCCCTGTCCTACACAACAATTAACCTATATAAAAAAAATGTAATGAACCGTCATATTATAATACTTTCATATGCATTATCCTACTGACATCTTAATGATGTGTTCATTTGCATAATAATACTTTCATATACGGGCATGTGCAAGTTAATGAGTGTCACTTTTAGCGCGTTAGATGCAATAAAAAATGAAAAATCAGGCATCCCTCAACTTACTTGCTTTTTTTGACATTCTTACACAAGATATCTTGCATTGAGTAAAAAAGATGAAACGTAGGAAATTGAGTCACGTTTCCGAATATATAAGTTTTAAGTATTGAAAATTTACATAACTATGTCAAATTTCATGTTTTCTAACATACACTTTTTTTTTGGCAAATGATAAGGTATATGTTTTTGTGGGTGTAGCCTTTCAATGCCTAAATGACGGTTTCCGGATAAAAAAATTGGTAGACATGTATAGATTTTGTAGAACTAGTGCAGCGGTATTTTTCCAAAATTAAATGTTTAATTTTTTTTTTTTGAATTATCTAAGTGATCAAATCTCGAGAGCGATACCTCGGATGTGGGTGCAGTCTTTGAAGGTCTTAATGCAGTTATTTCGACATGGATTTTTTATAGCATGTAGAGGTAGATGTCTTCTAGTGCAACATACAATTTTTTTTTAAAATGGTTGTGAAATTAAAAAGTTACTGAATAAACACTAACAGTATGTTTTTTGACCAAGGGAGTGATGAAACAAGAAAATTTGGAAATAAATAGAAAATCTCAATTTTTTTTTTAAATTACATATTTGGAATATGCATAAAAAAATTCCATCTATGCCTAAAATTCCATCAATAATGGTCATGTAAGTCATGCTGTAAATAGTGGTGAAAAACATGCATATTTAGGTGCAGAATTGCACCTAAAGGGTCCCTCAACTTCTTGCACAAACCCATGTATTATTCTAATAATCATCTTAATGATGTATTCATTTGCCTTATAATACTTTCATATGTATTATTCTAAATGCATTATAATATTTTCATATTTATTATTCTAATAACATTTTAATGATGTATTCATTTGTATTATAATACTTTGTTTAACCATTAAGAGCATGTTTATCCCTTGTATTAATATAAGTGTTTGCCAACTAACACTTATAAAACTAAGGGTATTTATTGGTATTTTGTATATATATATATATATATAAACATATACCAATGTCTACAAATGGATATTATAAATAAAATTATCTTTTAATATTATTAAAATTTATAGTGGTAATTAGATTTCCACTCACTAAGAAGGCCCTGGATGTTCATTATCTACTAGTCATCATTTTGAAATATTATTTTAATCACAACTACTTCACTAGGATATTACTCGAGGCTTTAGACCTTTATGTGACTAGCTATAAGTATTCCCATGTCCAAGGTCCTAAAGATGACATCCGTTGTCACTAAGTAACTTCCCCTCGTTTCCGTCGTTTAGTTGCGTCACCATCTTTTGTCTCCTAAGTTTACATTTTTCTACTTAGGAATTAAATCACCTAAGTTACAAGGTTTTCTGGTGGGGCCTTGGCCTTCAGCTCCTCACCAAAAACAAGTGCAATATACAATTACATTCACAAAATCATCGGGGTATAAAAGAGGGATATTGCAATTTCAGCTTCTGCTAGCCCCTTTCGATTGATGGTCAGCCAAAACCACCCCTTCATAGAGCTCTTGTATTTAGCAGAAGCATGTGCAAGCTTCTAACTAACCTTCTTGGTATTTAAGGATGTTCAAGATGGAAATGTTCAGCAGGTGGTAGCTGTCCACTTCCAGCTATTCAACTCTTTTTTTTTCTTGGACTCATATACACCCTTCGGATTAAGGGGGGATTTGTTGGAGCCTAATCCTTGGTGTGCACCATTCATGTGCAAAGAAGATCAATAGTCATTGAGGATAGACCAAGAGTCACCCAAGAGTCCAAAAGTCACTTCTCATTGTATATATGTATATTAATTAATGAAAAGATAGTGTACGTTCACAACTATTTTTTTTATCTTCATAAATTATTATTTATGTGCCTGCACCTTACAATATTAATTGAATTTAATATATATATTTTTAATTCTTTTAGAATGCTTCCCCAATAAATATATGATCACTTTTCTTTCTATTCAATTTTTTTATATTTTTTATTGTTTTAAATAATCTTTAATTTAAATTTTTTTAATGATTTACAAATAATATATATCTATCTTTAATTTAGATCGATCGAAGTATCAAAATCCTTGAAAAATAAAAAAGTGTAAAAAAAATAAAATACAAAAGAAAATTAGAGTTAATAAATGTGAGAGTGCAATTTAAAGGAATGTTGAAAAGTGGAGGAAACGAAGCATATGTTGAAATTGAAAATTATGAGATATTTTATGAGTGTTTAGGTGATTTAAAATAAATCGATAAATTTGATAAAGTTTGTATTTATTATTATATTTAGTTTTATAAAAAAATTGTTAATTTTTATTTAATGATATTTATAAAAAATATTGAATTTTGGGTAAAACCAAAATAGAGGGATTTGGGTGAGGTCTTTTTTGGAAATGAAGTAAAGTTATAATGATTTGACTCATTTTAAAACTAGTTAGTGAAAAGTTTTATGATAAGTTTAAAATTCATTTTTTTAAAATCTACAGCTATAGTTTATTTTTAAAAAAAGTTGATGTTAAAAAGTTTTATGAATATATATATATATATATATATATATATATATATATTTAATTTTTCAATAATAATTTTTTTTAAAAATTATTAATAATTAATATTCTTTATAATTTGAGATTTAAATAATTATTATATATAAAATATATAAGATAATTTTAATAATTCAAAGTAATACTTCATTACCTAATCACTTGAGTTAAACATAACAATATAGCATTGAGAATACATAAATATAGAAATTAGCTTGGGGGTGCACGAAGATGCTCCCCAAATTCCTTGCAATAGGGCCGTGCTAGCAGAGAAAAAAAATAGTGTGACCGTACCTAAGGAGACACGCATGCGCCTCTAGGTTCGGTACTGAACCAAGGCACATGCGCGTCTCTGACACGTACGCGCAGAGGAGACGCGCATGTGCCCAAGTTAAAAATATAAAAAAAAAATAGTCGACAATTTCTCCATTTTTTATTTGGCCGGCCGAGCGTGTCCTCTTCCTCCGCGTACGCGTCCATTCAACTACCAACGGAGGCCAAATCCACTCCAAAACCACCCAACAACACCCACAAACTCGTCACCACTTCGATTAATAGGTAAATATCACGTTTTTCTTCAATTTTATTCATTGTTTGTGTCCATTTTTGTATTTTTTTGTTTACGTAATTGTAAATAATTCCCAAATTTTAAAAACAATGAATCAATTTTCAACTGCAGATTGCAACTGAGACAATGAGTGAACAAGATGTTAACCCCGAGTCCGGTGGAACACAAGAAAACCCAAACCTTGGACCCAATGCCAAAGAAAACCGTGAACACAATCCGAATGCCGAACAAAACCAAAACCCACAACCTAATTTTGAACAAGATGACCTTAACCACTATGTAAATGAAATGTGAGTGTACACTCGCGAACTTAGAAACTCGGGTGAACCATCTCGATTGTCTCTTGCCACGTTAATTGATAACTCAATCGACTCCCTCATACATGCACACCAGCAATTGACCGACATGACTCAATTTAGAGCTAGGATGCGGGAGTACTACTCCACGGGCATCTCCAAGGAAGCAATAAAATATTTGAACATTACAAAAGCCCAATTATATAGTATGTTCACTGATCCGAAAACAGGCCAACCATTGAACATTACAAAGCCATGTGTCTGCACGGATTGGTGTCATTACCAATCGTGGAGGGACAATTGGATGTAGAGGTGGTTCATGGTGTACGATAAACCTCCCTGCAATAATAGGGAGGTTCCACAGTACTTCCTTTGCCAACTGTGGGCTGAGTTTTGCCTCGATTTACATGTCAACTATTTTGACATAACCGAATTCCAGGGTGTTGGGTGTGGCTCTGACCAAGATCAACTTGCTGCCAGGAGGAACCCACTAAGAGGGCCACCAGCTCCGAGGCGCGACCCCAACCCCTCTCCCCAGCCACCTCAGTTGCCCCATAAGCTTGATCAGATCGAGGTGGCATTGAGGAATGTTGCACGTGGTCTCCTCAGACACACCTCCTTTGTAGCAGCGACTACAGTGGAGAGGTCGGGTGACCTTGATAGAGATCCAGGTGCAGGGCCTTCACGAGAGGGCTAGGATAGACCCATGACCGATGGTAGCCATACTGGGCATTCCAGTTCGACGGGGACAATGCCACATCTTTGTCCCCATTGTAGGCACACTTGCTCTGGCCCGACCGAGGGTTGTTATATGGATCAGGTCAGCAATTTTTTTAATGTGTTTCAATCATCACTTTATAACTTGTAAAGTATTTTTGTTTGACTTTTACTATTATTTCAATGTATAGTTATTTAATGATGATACACCGAGATGGGAGAACGTAGAATCTCCCAACCTGGATGCAGCAATGGCAGCTGCAACTGAAATTGCGGCACCCCACACGGAGGTATTTTCATTACCTGACACAATTTTGTTATTACTTATGTCATTTATATTACTCAAGTATTTATATTTATGGCATACACGTTGATAGTTCGTACAATGTTTTTGAATATCTTGATTTCCTAGATAATGACTTGTTTAACATGTTCATAACATGATGCATTTTGTTGTCCACATGTGTTTCGTGACTACGGTGATTAGCCACCCCTGCCAGGGATTGGCACATCACCATATAGATAGGTACAATGTGTAGTTATAAGAATGCTTTTAATTTGATTTGTTACGACTTACTATGGTTTAATTTATTGTTTGTTTACTAAATTGTGATATTGCAAATGTATATGTAGGTTCCACCAGTAGCTGTGTCTCCGCATTTTAGTCCTGTGTATCTACCCTATCCCATGAGTCCCCCCCCTCGCTTTCATCTAGACCCCTCCTTACATCCACCCCCTCCCTTCCATCGAGGCCCCCCTCTCTGACCATACTCCCCCCTCCATCCATCCTCCCCCACTCGCCCACCCCCCTACGTCGATACATCCCCCCCAATTTATCCACACCCCCATTGCTATCCATCCTCCCCCATTCGTCCACACCCCACCTTCCTTCCACCTTCCCCTCTTCATCCACAACCTCCCATTTGTCCATCCTCCTCCCTCCATGTAGGAATTCCCTCCCATGCACCATCCCTCAACACCATCCGTATCCCTTTCTGTTCGATACCCTCTATCCTACAGCCGGCAGGGGTTCATAGTCCACATGGTCCTCCTCCACCCCATACCACCGTGTCTTCTCCCACCATATCATCCCCACTTCCCGCCACTATTATGGCATCTACTCTTCCAATATCCTCATCAGTATCTCCAGTGGTTGCACCTGTAGTGGTTGCCACTACATCTATGCCCCCCCCATCACTGCATCAAAGTTGGTTGTCCGACCATCTGCTCCACCTGCTAGCCCATAAGGATAGCCATGTCCATCGTCGGAGGTGTTCACGGTGAGAATCAAGTTAATTTATGAAAATATTTTGATGCATTAACAAAAATTAATTTAAGCAATTATGACTTTTCAATGAAATGATTGTTTTAAATGTTGTAGGATGGAATTGTTGAGAGGCTCCGCAGATCCAGGACACCTCCCCAATGTTTCCCAATCATGTCAGAGGTGATTTATTTAATATTCGAATTCTACATTTGTTTTATAAATGTGGTAAATGTTGCAAATGCTTGAAAATGACTGTATCTTATATCATTTGTTCCAGAGCCCGAAGAGACGGTCTACTCCTAGACGGACCAAGACCCGAGGCACCGGTAGCTCGAAGAGTAGGAAGATCGACTTTGGATCTGCACCTGGGAGTGACGGCGGTGGTCACAATGCTTGACATGCCACGTGTTATGTACATTAGCCACGATGTGGCACTTTTGTGCACCAGTTTTGATGTACTTTGTATCTATGGCACGAGTTGCCATGTATTTTGTATCTACGGCATGAGTTGTCGCATTTTGTGTAGGGCACGAGTTTCCATTGTACGTACATTGGGAACCATGTTCCACTATTCGCCAGAAATTGTATATGTTTGGATGAGTTTTGTAGCCTCGATGTACATGGATTTTTAGTTATGTGATTTATATATCTCGTTGTCTAATGTGGTTGTCTCATGTTGTGTGTATCATGATGTGATGTTGTGTAAATTTGGGTTTTACCTAGATCTTAGAAGAGAAGTTGGATATCGTAGTTCAGCTTGGTTTATCTTTCCACATGTAAAAGCTTCTAATGGTATCTATGTTAAGAGAACATTGTAAACATAGGCTAACTCAAACAAAATCATGTGTGAGAATTAATCTAAAAACAAACGGAATAAATGGATGGACAAATCACACCTCATGGCACATAAGATATATATTGGGAACTTGAGTACTAGGAAAAGAACACTTAAAAATAGAAAATGTCCATTGTCGTCAAAAGGTTAAAATGAGATCCAACATGATTTTTAATAGCTCTACATAATGAGATCCAAAAAGGCCATACTCTACATAATGAAATGTCGTCACTAGTATTTATTTTGACCATTTTGTCCACTTAAGATCATGCAACAAATTAATAACCAAGTTATGGAATCATTTCTTAATCAATTGTCACCATACAAATAGGACAACCTTGAGCACGATGTATAGCTAGCTCATTAATTCTCACTCACAGATATAGCCACCTTTGATTGATGATCATCACATCCACTACCATTTACAATTAGGACTTCCTTAATTTATCATTATGTGATAGCGATCTAATTTTATGTATGCATATATGTGTATAGTGGTTTGGATTCAAATGTATGCAGATGAATATATATGTACAATGAAAATGATTTAATCTTTACGTGTATTATAATTTAGGGCTAGATCTTAGGATACACAATAGGGTTTCATTGTGATTAGAATACAAACTAGGGTTTATGCTATCAACTAGGGTTCTTAGGCTAGGCTCTCGTGTTTCTAGGCTAGGATCCAAGCTCTAGGGTCACCATATTAATGTTTAATTCCACTATCATGTCATCATTCTCACCAATACCATGCCCACTACTACAATCACCATCAAGCCTCTCAATCCCACTTTGAACATTTCCCATATTTCCAAGTTAAAATTGATAGGTCTTGTTGCTAAAATATTTTCACTTATCTATTCACATAGACAAATCCACTCCTGTGAAAGATTTGTTGTAGCTTGGTACATGCAAGTTCACATGCAATAATACTTGAGAGATCATTTTACCCCATGATCCATGGAAGATTCATTGGAGTCATATGAACCTCATTGTCATCACCCCAACCATGGTCAAGATCCCAAGATCCATCCTTAGTAGACAAAACCTCATGTTGGCACCCATACCACACTCAAAGATAAAAAATTATTTGAAAGGGCATGTTTGGGGGTTGAGGGAATCTTGATTTTTTTATAATCACACATGAGAGGTTCTTAGAGTCAAATACATTGGATATAAATAAATTCCCCAACACCTTCATCATCTTCATCACCATTGCCATCATCATCAACGCCTTCATCATCATCACCATCCTCATCATCATCACCATCACCATGACCATCAACTTCACCACCATCATCATCAACTTCACCATCTTCATCATCATCACCATCTCCATATTTTGGATGCAAGATGGAACCATCACCATCTTCATCATCACCATCACCATCACCATCACCATCACCATCACCATCACCATCATCATCAATGTCACCATCTTCATCATCATCACCATCACCATCTCCATCTTTTGGATGCGAGATGGAACCATCACCATCTTCATCATCACCATCACCATCACCATCAACCTCACCACCCTCACCATCATAATCAACGTCACCATATTCACCATCATCACCATCTTCATCACCATCACCATCTCCATCTTTTGGATGCGAGACGGAACCATCACCATCACCATCACCATCAACCTCACCACCATCACCATCATCATCAACGTCACCATCTTCATCATCATCACCATCCTCATCATCATCACCATCTCCATCTTTTGGATGCGATACGGAACCATCACCATCTTCATCATCACCATCACCATCACCATCAACCTCACCACCATCACCATCATCACCACCATCACCATCTTCATTATCATCACCATCTTCGTCATCATCACCATCTCCATATTTTGGATGCAAGATGGAACCATCACCATCTCCATCATCACCATCAATCTCACCACCATCACCATCATCATCACCATCACCATCACCATCACCATCAACCTCACCCAAACCCTATCCCTAACCCTCACCCAAACCCTAGCACTAAGCCATCTTCTCCATCCTCACCATCACCATCACCGTCACCATCAACGTCTTCATCATCACCACCATCTCCATCATCATCATTGACTCTAACTCTAACCCTAATTCAATTTCTATAACCCTATCCCTAACCCTCACCCAAACCCTAGCACTAAGCCATCTTCTCCATCCTCACCATCACCATCACCGTCACCATGAACGTCTTCATCATCACCACCATCTCCATCATCATCATTGACTCTAACTCTAACCCTAATTCAATTTCCTTCTATAACGCTAGCCCTAACCCTCACCCAAACCCTAACACTAATCCATCTTCTCCATCCTCACCATCACCATCACTGTCACCATCAACGTCTTCATCATCACCACCATCTCCATCATCATCATTGACACTACTTCTAACCCTAACTCTAACTCCAACTCTAACTCTAACTCCAGTTTCCTCATCAAAGCCTCCATCATCATCATCTTCATGACCATCGCCATCGCCATCACCATCTCCATCAACCTCTTCATCATCATCATACGTGCCCAGTGGAATATTTTCCAGAGTTGACCCCCATGTGCAAAAATTGCACACTCCCTCACTGAGCAAAACCCTAGTTTCCAAGATGGACTTACAAGATGAGGGTGGCGCCATGGGGCCGGAGGGGAGGGGCACCCCTACCACTATCCCGGCGTGCTAAATCCAACGGAGTCGATGGTTCATCGATCCGAGCCATGGTCTTCATTCTATGGCTCGTCCCGTCTCACATCCAAAAGGCCTTCACGGACACCTGCTGGATACTTGCCGGGGGCATAGAACTCCAACCATGCAACAAAAATGGGTTTGAGGGAGTCCTATAGGTGTGTCTAGGAAGGTTTCGGCTAGGAACGCTATCCCTAAGTGCTCGGTGAAATATTTTCCAGAGTTTACCCCCGTGTGCAAAAATTGCACACTCCCTCACTGAGCAAAACCCTAGTTTCCAAGATGGACATACAAGATGAGGGCGGGGCCACCGAGTGATAGGGGAGGGGCACCCCTAGCACTATCCCAGCGTGTTGAATCCAACGGAGTTGACGGTTCATCGATCCGAGCCACGGTCTTCATTCTATGGCTCGTCCTATCTCGCATCCAAAAGGCCTTCAAGGACACCTGCTGGATACCTGTCGGGGGCATAGAACTCCAACCGTGCAACAAAACTGGGTTTCGGGGAGTCATGCAGGTGTGTCTAGGAAAGTTCCAGCTGGGAATGCTAGCCACAAGTGCGCGGTGGGTTATTTTCCAAAGTTGACCCTCGTGTGCAAAAATTGCACACTCCCTCACTAAGCAAAACCCTAGTTTCCAAGATGGATGTACAAGATGAGGGCGGGGCCATCGGGCCAAAGGGGAGGGGCACCCCTAGCACTATCCTGGTGTGCTGAATCCAACGGAGTCGACGGTTCATCGATCTGAGCCATGGTCTTCATTCTATGGCTTGTCCCGTCTCGCATCCAAAAGGCCTTCAAGGACACCTACTGGATACATGTTGGGAGTGTAGAACTCCAACCGTGAAACAAAACCGGGTTTCAAGGAGTCCTGCAGGTGTGTCTAGGCAGGTTCTAGCCGAGAACACTAGCCACAAGTGCCCGGTGGAATATTTTTCAGAGTTGACCCCCATGTGCAAAAATTGCACACTCCCTCACTGAGCAAAACCCTAGTTTCCAAGATGGACGTACAAGATGAGGGTGGGGCCACTAGGCCAGAGGGGAGGGGCACCCCTAGCACTATCTCAGCGTGTTGAATCCAATGAAGTCGATGGTTCGTTGATCGAGCCACAGTCTTCATTCTATGGCTCATCCCGTCTCGCATCTAGAAGGCCTTCAGGGACACCTGCTGGATACCTACCGGGGGCGTAGAAGTCCAACCGTGCAACAAAACCGGGTTTCAGGGAGTCATGCAGGTGTGTCTAGGTAGGTTCCAACCAGGAACGCTAGCCACAAGTGCCCGGTGGATGATTTTCCAGATTTGACCCTCGTGTGGAAAAATTGCACACTCCCTCATTGACAAAAACCCTAGTTTCCGAGATGGACGTACAAAATGAGGGCGGGGCCACTAGGCTGGAGGGGAGGGGCACCCCTAGCACATTCTCGGTGTGTTGAATCCAATGTTGTCGATGGTTCATCGATCCGAGCCACATTCTTCATTCTACGGCTCGTCCCGTCTCGCATCCAAAAGGCCTTCAGGGACACCTGCTGGGGGCGTAGAACTCCAATTGTGCAACAAAACCGGGTTCTGGGGAGTCTTGCAGGTGTGTCTAGGCAGGTTTCGGTCGGGAACGCTATCCCTATGTGCCCGGTGGAATATTTTCCAGAGTTGACCCTAGTGTGAAGGCCATGGCAAATTTGCTAAAGGGGGCCATTTCTCGACCGGAGGCCCCCGGGCGTGCATGGCCACCGTGGACAGGTCCGCAATGGCCAGGTGGACCTATGGGAGGTGACATAATCCAAGTCCTCTCGTCGGTTTGGGTTTCGTGGCCCCGAGTCAAATCCTCCAAGTGTCCCTGAACGACCTCAGGGTGGCCGACTAGAATGCCCGTAGTGCCCGAACCGTGGCTCGGTTCATGAATCTGTCGACTCCCGTGGGTCCGGGACGCCGGGTTTCAGCTAGGGGACCCCCCACAGTGTGCCTCGAAGACCCGGAAGCGGTGCCAATGGGCCATCCCCGGAGCTAGGGTTTTGCTCAATGAAGGCCATTCCAAATTTGCTCAATGGGGCCATTTCTCGTCCGGAGGCCCCCGAGCATGCGTGGCGACCATGGACAGGTCCACTATGGCCACGTGCACCTATGGGAGCTGACGAAATCCAAGTCTGCTCACCGGTTTGGGTTCCGTGGCCGCAGACCAAATGCCTAAAGTGTCCCTAAATGGCCCTGGGGTGCCCGACTAGAATGCCCGTAGCGCCCAAATTGTGGCTTGGTTCACAAATCCGTTGAATCTGGTGGGTCTGGGACGTCGAGTTTCAGCTAGGGGACCCCCCACAGCGTGCCTTGAAGACCCGAAAGCGATGCCAATGGGCCATCCTCGGAGCTAGGGTTTTGCTTAGTGAAGGCCATTCCAAATTTGCTCAAGGGGGCCATTTCTCGTCCGGATGCCCCCAGGCATGCGTGGCCACTGTGGATAGGTCCATAATGGCCATGTGGACCTGTGGGAGCCGACGGAATCCGATTCCTCTCATCGAGTTGGGTTCCGTGGCCTCGGGGAAATCCTCCAGGTGTCCCTGAATGGCCCTGGGGTGCCCGACTAGAATGCCCGTGGCACCTAAACCGTGGCTGGGTTCGTGAATCTGTCGACTCCAGTGGGTCCGGGATGGTGGGTTTTAGCTAGGGGACCCCCCACAGCGTCCCCCGAAGACCTGGAAGTGGTGTCAACGAGCCATCTCCAGAGCTAGGGTTTTTCTCAGTGATGGCCATTCCAAATTCTCTCAAGGGGTGCATTTCTCGTCTGAAGGCCCCCGGGCATGCGTGGCCACCGTGGTGCCCGACTAGAATGCCCGTAGCACCCGAAAGCCATTCCAGATTTGCTCAAGGGGTCCATTTCTCGTCCGGAGGCAGAAGAAGATCAATTTTCGACAAAACAATGTAGTTAGTAGAAGAAGATCAATTTTCGACAAAACAATGTAGTTATTACATGTGGAGGCAGTAGTTTCCTGTGGAAAATGAGTGTAGGGTTGAGCAGAGGAAAGATGTTGGGAAATGGGCTATTACATTAGCTTTTCCGATGGGTGGTTGTAGGTATATATGCTTTGGCGGCTGTAGGTATCTACGCTTTTCTTCCGAGGGAAATCCTATTTCCATCGAAAGAAAAGCATAGATACCTACAGCCGCCATATTTCCTTCTGTAAAGCACTTGCCCATCGAAAAAGCTAATGTAATAGCCCATTTCCCAACATCTTTCCTCTGCTCAACCCTACACTCGTTTTCCACAGGAAACCGTTGCCTCCACATGTAATAACTACACTGTTTTGTTGAAAATTAATCTTCTTCTACTAACTACATTGTTTTGTCGAAAATTGATCTTCTTCTGGCTCCGGACGAGAAATGGCCCCCTCGAGCGAATATGGAATGGCCCTGACTGAGCAGAACCCTAGCTCTGGGGATGGCCCATTGGAACTGCTTCCGGGGCTTCGAGGCACATTATGGGGGGTCCCCTAGCTGAAAACCGGCATCCCGGACCCACCGGATTCGATGGATTCACGAACCGAGCCATGGTTCCGATGCCACGGGCATTCTAGTCGGCCACCCTAGGGCCGTTTAGGGACACCTAGAGGATTTTCCCCAGGGCCACAGAACCCAAACCGGTGAGAGGACTTGGATTTCATCGCCTCCCACAGGTCCACATGGCCACTGTGGACTTGTCCACATTGGCCACGCATGGCAGGGGGCATCCGGACGAGAAATGGCCCCCTTGAGAAAATTTGGAATGGCCATCACTGAGCAAAACCCTAGCTCCGGAGATGGCTCGTTGGCACCACTTTCGGGTCTTCAGGGGATGTTGTGGGGGGTCCCCTAGCTGAAACCCGCTGTCCTGGACCCACCAGAATCGATGGATTTGCGAACTGAGCCATGGTTCGGGTGCCACGGGCATTCTAGTTAGGCACCCCGGGGCCGTTGAGGGACACTTTGGGCATTTGCTTCGCGGCCACAAAACCAAAACCGATGAGCGGACTTGGATTCCATCGGCTCCCACAGGTCCATGTGGCCATAGTGGACCTGTCCATGGTGGCCACACATGCCCGGGGGCTTCGGATGAGAAATGGCCCCCTTGAGCAAATTTGGAATGGCCATCACTAAGAAAAACCCTAGCTCCGGAGATGGCTCGTTGACACCGCTTTCGGGTCTTCGGGTGATGCTATGGGAGGTCCCCTAGCTGAAACTCGGTGTCCCAGACCCACCAGAATCAACGGATTCATGAACTGAGTCACGGTTCGGGTGCCATGGGAATTCTAGTCGGGCACCCCGGGGTTGTTCAGGGACACCTGGAGGATTTGCCCCAGGGCCATGGAACCCAACCCGGCGAGCGGACTCGGATTCCGTCGGCTCCCACAGGTCCACGTGGCCATAGTTGATCTTTCCACGGTGGCCATGCATGCTCGAGGGCCTCCGAACGAGAAATGGCTCCCTTGAGTGAATTTGGAATGGCCTTCACTGAGCAAAACCCTAGCTCCAGGGATGGCCCATTGAAACTGCTTCCGGGTCTTCGAGGCATGCTGTGGGGGGTCCCCTAGCTGAAACCCAGCGTCTTGGACCCACCGGAGTCAATGGATTAATGAACCAAGCCACGGTTCGGGTACTACGGGCATTCTAGTCGGGCACCCTAGGGCCATTCAGGGACACTTTGGGCATTTGCTCCGCGGCCACGGAACCCAAATCGGCGAGCAGACTTGGAATGGCCTTCACTGAGCAAAACCCTAGCTCCGGGGATGGCCCATTGGCACCACTTCCTTGTCTTAAAGGCACACTGTGGGGTGTCCCCTAGCTGAAACCCGGTGTCTTGAACCCATCGGAGTTGATGGATTCGTGAACCGAGCGACGGTTCGGGCGCTACGGGTATTCTAGTCGGGCACCCCGGGGCCATTCAGGGACACTTGGAGGATTTGACCCAGGGCCACGGAACCCAAACTGGCGAGAGGACTTGGATTACATCACCTCCCATAGGTCCACCTGTCCACAGTGGCCATGCACGCCCGGGGGCCTCCGGTAAAGAAATGGCCCCCTTTAGCAAATTTGGCATGGCCTTCACACTGGGGTCAACTCTGGAAAATATTCCATTGGGCACTTAGGGCTAGCATTCCCGGCTAGAACCTACCTAGACACACCTGCAGGACTCCTCGGAACCCGATTTTGTTGCACGGTTGGAGTTCTACTCCCCCGGCAGGTATCCAGTAGGTGTCCCTGAAGGCCTTCTGGAAACGAGACGGGACGAGCCATAGAATGAAGACCGTGGCTCGGATCGATGAACCGTCAACTCCATTGGATTCAGCATGCTGGGATAGTGCTAGGGGTGCCCCTCCCCTCTGGCCCGGTGGCCCTACCCTCATCTTGTACGTCCATCTTGGAAATTAGGGTTTTTGTCAGTGAGGGAGTGTGCAATTTTTGCACACGGGGGTCAACTCTGGAAAATCTTCCGCTGGGCACTTGTGGCTAGCATTCCCAGCTGAAACCTACCTAGACACACCTGCAGGACTCCCCGAAACCCGTTTTTGTTGCACGGTTGGAGTTCTACACCCCCGGTAGGTATCCAGTAGGTGTCCCTGAAGGCCTTCTAGATGCGAGACGGGATGAGCCATAGAATGAAGACCGTGGCTCGGATCGACGAACCATCAACTCCGTTGGATTTTGCACGCCGAGATAGTGCTAGGGGTGCCCCTCCCCTCTAGCCCAGTGGCCCCGCCCTCATCTTGTACGTCCATCTTGGAAACTAGGGTTTTGCTCAGTGAGGGAGTGTGCAATTTTTGCACACGGGGGTCAACTATGGAAAATCATCCACTGGGCACGTACGATGATGATGGTGATGATGATGAAGAGGTTGACGGTGATGGTGATGGCGATGGTGATGGTCATGAAGATGATGATGATGGAGGCTTGATGAGGAACCTGGAGTTAGAGTTGGAGTTAGAGTTAGGGTTAGAGGTAGAGTCAATGATGATGATGGAGATGGTGGTGATGATGAAGACGTTGATGGTGACGGTGATGGTGATGGTGAGGATGGAGAAGATGGCTTAGTGCTAGGGTTTGGGTGAGGGTTAGGGATAGGGTTATAGAAGGAAATTGAATTAGGGTTATAGGTAGAGTCAATGATGATGATGGAGATGGTGGTGATGATGAAGACGTTGATGGTGATGGTGATGGTGATGGTGAGGATGGAGAAGATGGCTTAGTGCTAGGGTTTGGGTGAGGGTTAGGGATAGGGTTATAGAAGGAAATTGAATTAGTGTTATAGGTAGAGTCAATGATGATGATGGAGATGGTGGTGATGATGAAGACGTTGATGGTGATGGTGACGGTGATGGTGAGGATTGAGAAGATGGTTTAGTGCTAGGGTTTGGGTGAGGGTTAGGGCTAGGGTTATAGAAGGAAATTGAATTAGGGTTAGAGTTAGAGTCAATGATGATGATGGAGATGGTGGTGATGATGAAGACGTTGATGGTGATGGTGATGGTGATGGTGAGGATTGAGAAGATGGCTTAGTGCTAGGGTTTGGGTGAGGGTTAGGGATAGGGTTATAGAAGGAAATTGAATTAGGGTTAGAGTTAGAGTCAATGATGATGATGGAGATGGTGATGGCGATGGTGATGGTGATGATGAAAGAGATGGTTTAGTGCTAGGGTTTGGGTGAGGGTTGATAATGCAATGTTTTCAAATATATTTGGTGTATGCTAATGGATGAGGATACAAGTGCAAATATGAAGAATTTTGCATATGTATACTATGACCTATTACTTCATGGTTATTATGAGTGATTGACCTACTAGATTAGGTAAGGTGTTATATGATGGGTTCACATATGGTTGAAGTTTGTGCACATAAGTTAAGTGGATGTATACATGAGGTATCACAGGGTGGATGTGGTTGTTATGAGCCTAACTAAGTGGATGTTGATATAATTGAGATATTATCTCAGCTAAGTATGTGTTAGGTGAGTATTTTTATGATTAATTTATATAATATCTTTGTGTTTAGGTTGAGTGTTAAGTTATTAAGAGATTTTCTCTCAACTTCTCTTTTTGTTAAGGAAGTAGTTACATGTCCTTAATGTACATATACATGTAATAAATATGCAATTGCATTGAATTTTGTTGAAAAACATCTCCCTATATTTTCTAATAAATCTGACAAGAGAACCGGAAGCAACAAAATATTGGGAAGTTTCATTTGTAGGATAAGAGGATTAACATTTAATAAAGTATATTTTTCATTGATAATTATGTTACATAGTGTGTTTCTATGTTCTATGGTTTTTCTATGATGTCATTGGTTCTATGTTTTTTGGAGGTTATTTGTTGCAAAATAGTAGTCATTGTCTATTGGTTTGATGCAATGCACCGTATAATGAGAAAATATTCTACAAGATGCTACTAATATTATGTTTTATGAAAGAATTATCACGGAAAAGTTGCAAATAAGTACTACTAATGATGTGCTTGAGTTGAATGTGATTCCCAATTATTATGTCATTGTTGGGATTTTGTAACTGTAATAGATGGGGGGGTTGAAGATATGAATCAACAATATTTTGTCCCAAGGAAGTCTTGTTCTCATTTTTTTTTTACTTATGCGACATCACGATGGATTGAGTAGTCATGATTGATCATATGTGTTTATGAATTATTAGACAATTTCTATGATTATTATGACCGTAGTGCATAAAGCATGGAGACTGAGCTACATAAGGAATAGAGGTCATAGAGGTTGTGTGAAGGCAATGTTGAATGTTGTTGCTAGCTCTTGCATGTATTGTAAGGAGAATCATGCTTGAGTGAATCATGCATGGTGGAGATCACTGATTAAGCATTGACCCGAAGGATTTTGCATGTTTATTTTGTACATGATGCATGGTTTTTGTGTATGTGGCTCTTGGTGAGATCATGATGAGAAAAAACCCTTTGACTTGGTGGACTATTCCACATTTACAAGTCAAGTAGAAAAATTCAAAAGAGGTGTAAATGAGAGTAAGCAAATGAATCGCATTGATGCCAATTACACTTGCAAAATCAGAGCACGGGTATAGCTTAGTGGTAAAAGTGTGATTTGTTACATTATCAACTCGAATAATTGAAGGATCTTTGATCAATCTAAAGCTCTATTTCCAGATAGGTTAAAAACCTCCCCTATGAATACTATCCAAAGCTCTCAATATCACCGATACCACTCTGTCCCTGAAGAAGATTTCCCTATAAAGTACCTAGATCATGACCAAAGGAAGTGACTACTCCCAATCCAGTGACAAATACCCTCCTCTGATTAGTAGCACTTAGTTTTTTTCTTGTGTAGCCTTCACAGGTTGCAGAGCAATCGCCGTTGCTTTTCCACAACCGACAATATTGTGCCCTTAGGAAAGGTGTCCTTGCACTGTCTATACTGTTCATCCTGCCATCGTGCTACATGGACGTGTTGTACATAATGCTCGGTCTTTTGGTAGAATTCCTTCATGAAATCACAAATTTGTACCTGGTGGCACAAAACCAAGGGCATTAATACAACGTGACATTTTCAATCTGAATATATATGTACAAATTCAACATGTACAGTATGAAAGCATGCAAACTTAGATTACTTGTGACTTCACCAATGCAATTTTTCTGCTTTCCTTCGAACTATCTACTTGATATGTTATGTACTGGAAGTTCTGCATTTCTACTGACATCCTCCCAAATTTGTGCTCCACGGTTGCGTGGATGTAGAGGCTCAATAATGCAAATCCACTGCAACTCGAACACGTCCCATATAAACATGATCTTTTATAATATTTTTGTCCTTCAGTCCTTCCACACATTATGCTATGTATAAATTCTCTGGGTGCATTCGGTGGTTGTAACGAAGGGAAATCCTGCACAATGTTAGTATGCAAACCACAAAAGATATGTCTATATGTATCATAATAGTACTCAAATTCTACATGGTATCTACAACAACATGTATTGCGATCAATGCAAATTCTAACATACCAGGGTTTGCATTTTTCGAAGGACCTTTGGCCCAAGTTCAATTGTGTGTGCTCATTCTTGAACCTCTCATAGAGTTCTGTTTGTGTGGTGTCAAGGAAGTGCTTGACATGGGGTTCACCCCCCCTAACACCTTTTCTCAACTTTAAAACATCTCTTTGATTCGATGACGGTCTAGTGTTATCATGCCAAAAATTTTGCACTAGTTCATTAACAACATCAATGAGCTTCATGTCTGAACGAGGTAACCTACCAACAAAGGCCCAACAATATTTTTGGCTTGGGGTCTCAAGTTTTTCTCTAATGGAAGAATACTTTTGAAGAGTCTTTCTATCTACTTTAAAGATTTTACATGTGTGTGATAGTAGGCGACGTTGCCTTGTGGATTTGTCTACAATCGATTCCGACAGTACACAGCCGCATTAAAATCTTTTGTGTGAGAAATTTTTCCAATCAAATTAAATGTAGATTGTAGATTTCTAACAACATTATTGTTGGCCTCTGAACTTCTAACTACCTTTATGCACAAAATTCTCCTAACATGAGCTAGACAATGTGATTTTAACAAAGCAAGAAACAATTGACATTTTGCTGCATCGGTTTTGGATTCAAAAAAATCTTTGATTATCTTGTTACAATGGAAATCAATAGTGCGTTTGGACATCTTACATTCAAGTCCTGAAAATGAACTTTCATCCACATGAATACATCTGGGAGTTCTTCGTCATCCAGTTGATAGTTGAGGCAAGGGAGTTGGCAAGGAAGTATGAGTCTCGTCAATGGTTTGTTGTGGCCCTTCGTTCAGTAATTGGTCCTACAATGGAGTGTGTTCTCCAGGTGGGTGCTCTTCTTGGGGTGGTTGCCAGTTAAGAACTTGTTCAACATCCATCCCTTCATACTCGACATCAGGCAAGATTTGATTGACTTCGACCACTTCGTCATTGCTTGTTGATGGATCTAAGGCACTAACATTTTGATTTTTACAGTTTTGCATTTATAACCTGGCCTTTTCTCTTATCTCATGGGCCTTTTCAGGGGGCAGCAGCCTCCTTCTATACTTTCTTTGATTATTACGTCCGTTGCCCATATTTAATGCACTTTTGGAAAAATGAAAAATATGACCCCTGCAAGAATGAACAACAAACAAGATATTAAAACTCGATGTGCATGATTATTAAAGCTCGATGTAGCAATTGATTATGTACAACAACATCTAGTGATAATGTTTTCATATAATCTTAAAAGCTATTGGGAATGCCCTACATATAAAGTTACAACATCACATCTAGGAACTTAGTAGGATGGTATTGGATGGTGGTATGGGATGTTAGTAGTCCAGCAAATTCCCTACAAGGGAGAAGCTCATATTGACTTCATTTTCATGGTATGGATGAGGGAAAATAGCCCCAAAAGACTAAGACTTTTCAATTGTTTAGGTGTTTTTGTGAGTTGTTGTAGTGAAACCATGAGGAATTCAACAAATGTTTGTCTATTAGATGGAGGAATGTGATTATGAAATGTTATTGGTGGTGATGCAAGTAATTTTTTGTTATTATCTTCATGAAAGGTTGAAAGCATTGCTTGGTGCATGTTGTAGTTTTTTTTTGGTATGATGTTTTTATTGTCTATGTTGAAGATTAAGAAGACTAAAATAGATCTATCAATTCATGAGGAAAAACCAAAATAGATGCCATTCAAACAAGTGAATGAAGACTAAATTACATTTAACAAGATCAAATTTTCACCATACCTCAAGGATTATGATTTCTCTTTGCTTCAAATGTCAAATGCTCTTTTGATGTGTCCACTATATGTAAGAAGACTTCATGTGTATCCAAGTAGCATGAGAATTCAATCCAAGGTGCCAAATAGAGTCCAACTGTTGTGTATTCACTCAATTGATCCAAATAGAGCCCAATAGGTGTGTATTCAATACAAAGAGCCAAATAGAGCCCCAAATATTGTGTATTTTATCCAAATGGTGTATGAATTCAATCTACCATGAAAATGCTTGTTGGACTGTGCGTGAAACCAGTGAACAGAACGCGATGAATGAGGAAAAAAATGCAGGAGAAAGAATGCGGGTGATTTTCTAAATTTTATGTTCAACATGGACGCGCACGCGCCTCTGGCGTGTGCGCACATCTGGCACGTGCACGTCCTTGCTGAACATTGCAATGGTTGGTGGGTAACATTCATTGTATTTATTTCCCAACATATATAAATCTGTCGGGTTATGCCTAAAGCCCCTCCCCATAAAGAACCCCTCCCCCATAAAGGCCTTTAGGACCTCTTCTAACCCATAATCCCTAAGTGCATTTAAGTGCTTCTAGGTGTTTGGGGGTTTAAGGGTATATTTACAAATTTGTGTATTTTGATTTCAAAACATTAATTTAATTTTCAGTTAGAAACATATGTATTACATCAAGAATAATTAAATACATAGTAGATATATATTAATGTTGTATAAATACTGCTCGGAGGTGCGATTATTGTGAGATTGCAGTATGTCAGATTTGTTCATAATTACCATCAGATTTTATTCTCTTAGGGCGATGCAGATGTGACAAAATGCACTTTGATGGTTAGTTTTATTTGCTGGGAAATATTTGCCCGGTTAATTTATGGGGAAGGATAACAGTCTTGATACTCCCACCCCTATGGAAGGCTGGCAAAGCATAGCACAGAAGGTATAAGCTTGGCTTCATGTAATATGCAGAGCACTCTTCTTTACATTGTTGTATTAATCAAAATCTAAGGCACCTGTTATCCCTGGTCTCAGTGTGGGATGAAGATGATGAGATGTAAAGGATCTAATCAAGTAGTCATGGAGGGCCTCCTCATCGTGGAAGATTTTACGAATAGTGTTCATCTGCTGTAAGTGGAATCACAATTGCAATAAAATAAGGTTTTTCGTCATGATGATCTGATGATGATGATGATGAAGATCATGACGAAGATGATGATGATGATGAAGATGGTGATGATGATGATGACTAGTGGAGATGATGATGATGATTTTGATGATTATGTTGATGATGAAGATGATGACGAATATTCAGCACATAATCCTCATCATCATCATCATCTTCATCATCATCAACAACATGATCATCATCATCACCATCATCATCGTCATCATCTTCATCATCAACATCATTGTGAGGACGAGGATGATGATAATAATGATGATATGATGATGATGATGATGGTGGTGGATGATGATGAATATGAGTATGATGATGATGATGATGATGATGATGATGGTTATGATGACGATAGTGATGATGGTGATGATGATGATGAAGATGGTGATGATGATGATGATGACGATGAAGATGGTGATAATGATGATGATGATGACTAATGGAGATGATGATGATGATGATGATTGATGATGATCATGATGTTGATGTGTTGATGTATATGTAACTTCGGAATGTATTTCATCAGTGTATTATATATATATTTATTGTACCCTTATAAGAGATGTGTTATTCCTCTATAAGGAAGTGTCGTCATGTGGATTGACAAGTGTCGCAAGTGTGTGTACTTGCCGATGGGTTATTAGATCACCTTATGGGGTCGGCCCTATTTAATATATAATATAATGTGGATGTACTCAAGTAGACAAGTCGGCCCCAGTAGGTCACTGGGCAAAAAGGTGAGTATAAATAGAGATAGGAGATCTCTATTTTACTCACTCGGAAAAATAACTATCTCTCTCTCTGAAAAGTGGCGCACTAGTGAGGAGGAGGAGGATCATCTGCTAGGAGACTATCTCAGTGTTATTTGGTTGTATTTTGGTTGAGCCATTGCTCTCTCTATCTCTGAGGAAGTTGTGGGGTTTTTCACCTTAGGGTTTTCCCCACGGAAACTCTGTGTCTCTTGTCTCTATGCTTTTGATTCTTGTGATGCTTGTGATGCTTGTCATATTATGATTGTCATGCATTGATATATTGTAGATGTTATTCTCTCAGCAAAGATCCTATAGTATTGTGATTTAATACTGAAAATTTAACATGGTATCAGAGCTTAACTGAGAAGAAGACATTTTGCAGTGACGGAATCTTGTATTCCTTGTTTATTGAGTTTCTCTCCACAGATTTTTGAAAATTAGTATAATAGATTGGATCTACTCATCAAGGCGCATCTTTCTATCCAATCAGATTTCAGTTCTGAGCATTTTCAGTTTTGGCCCTAAAAATTAGGGTTTCCACAAAAATAGGAATTTCTGGAAACTGAAGGTACAGCTGGAAGCTCCTTGCAAAAATCGAAGGTTTGAGCTTTGGATCGAGATTTTTGGCTGGGTAGATCTCCGGGAAACTCAAACCCTAATTCAGGGCTCTCCCTAGTGAACCCGGGAGGACAAAAAGGCAATTTTGAAGGGAAAGACTTTGCTGATCTCAAATTTTGAATGTACTAGGCTGATCAGCTCTCCAAGGCGCATCTTTCTATCCTTTCAGAATTTTGAAATTCACATTTTGAATTTTTAGGGTTTCTCTGACAAACCCTAATCCGGGACCAGATCCAGTTTTCAGCACTTCAAGTGGTAAGTTCTAAATCTTTTCTATTTCCATTTGAAGTACTCTTAAAGATGTCTCTTCACACCAAGCTTGAGGATAAGCTTGAAGGGGCTGATAACTTCCGAGCCTGGAAGTATAGGATTGGGCTAATCCTGGAAGAGAATGAGTTGGACTCATATGTGAAAGAAGACATCCCTATCCCAGAGGATGAAGAGGCCAAGTTATTGCACAAGAAGAACTTGGTCAAGGCAAAGAGAATCATTGCTGATTCTATCAAAGACCATCTCATACCCCATGTGTCTTCTCTCAAGACACCCAAAGAGATGTTTGAATCTTTGACCAAGCTATTTGAAGGAAAGAACATAAATCGGAAGATGACCCTGCGGAACCAATTGAAAGCAGTGAAGTTTCAGAATGGAGAAACCATTCAATCTTACTTTTCAAGGGTCTCTCAGATCAAGGAACAATTAGAAGCAGTAGATGAAATGGTGGAGAATGGTGAGGTGGTGATGACTACTCTAAATGGCCTACCTAGGTCATGGGATTCCTTTATTCAAGGAATTTGTGCAAGGAAGAAATTGATCTCCTTCAACAGATTGAGGGAAGAATGCTCTCAAGAAGAAGCTAGACTTATAGCTCGTGAGGAAAAGATGGGAGGAGAAGATCAAGCTCTTGCAGCCCACACCAAAAGAAGCAAAACCAAGAAGGATCACCCTCACCCCAAAAGATTCCATCAAAAGAGTAAGAAGGACCTAAGATGCTTCACATGCAATGAGAAGGGTCACTTTGCTTCAGATTGTCCCAAGAACAAGAGGGATAATAAGAACAACTCTAGTAAGAAGAAGAAAGGCAGCAAAAGAAGGTTTCATGCTCATGCTGCCGAAGATGATGAACCTCCAAAGAAGAAGGCTAGGGCAGAAAGTAGTAGTGATGATGACTCATCAAGTGAAGAAGAATATGTTCTAATTTCCGCTCTTACAGGTACCATCTCCCATGGATGTAATGATTGGTTGATTGATAGTGGGGCTTCCAAACACATGACTGGGTTCAAGGAATCATTTGTGAACCTTTCTGAACATGAATCACCCCATAAGGTGAAACTTGGGGATGATTATCAATATCCAATCAAAGGAAGTGGTGAAGCCTCTTACAACTTAGATTCTGGAAAATCTCTGAAGATGAAGGAAGTCCTCTATGTACCTGGGCTCAAGAAGAACTTACTCTCCATCTCTGCTTTAGATGCAAAAGGTATGAGGGTTGCATTTGTTGATGGCCAAGTACTAATGTGGCCAAAGGGAAAGACCATGGATGATGCAGTAGTGATTGGAGAGCAAGAGGGAGGCTTGTATAAACTAAAGGGTCAACCTGAACATGCCATGATACATGAATCCATGGAGCCAAGTGAACTTTGGCATAGGAGACTTGCTCACATGCACTATAGAGCACTTCCAATTGCAAGCAAGGCTGTAGAAGGTCTTCCTGAAATCAAGACCAAACATGAAGGTGTTTGCAAAGGATGTGCAAAAGGTAAGAACATTAAGAAGGCTTTCCCAAGCAGTGAAAGCAAGGCAAAAGACATCCTGGAAATCATCCACTCAGATGTATGTGGCCCCATGTCATCCAGTTCCCTAAGTGGGTATGTTTACTATGTATCATTTATTGATGACTTCTCCAGGAAGACTTGGGTATACTTCTTGAAGGGCAAAGATGAGGTGCTTGATAAATTCAAGGAATTCAAAACCTTGATGGAGAATCAAACTTACAAGAAAATCAAGACATTCAGATCTGACAATGGTGGAGAATTCACCTCAAATGACTTCAAGAAGCTTTGCAGTGATTCAGGGATTAAGAGGGAGTTGACTGCTCCTTATAATCCTCAACAGAATGGAGTTGCAGAAAGGAAGAACAGAACTATCATGGAAGCAGCAAGGGCAATGTTGCATGACCAGGATCTTCCTATGCATCTATGGGCAGAAGCAGCTAGAACAGCTGTATATGTGCAGAACAGAACACCCCACAAGATATTGGACAACAAGACACCAGAAGAAGTCTTTTCTAGTAAGAAACCTGAAGTCAGCCATCTCAGAATATTTGGTTGTCCAGTATACACTCATGTCCCAAAGGAGAAGAGGACTAAACTAGATCCTTCAGGAAAGAAGGGTATCTTTGTGGGTTATAGTGAAAGCTCGAAGGCTTACAGAATATATTTTCCAGGGTTCAAGAAGATTGATGTCAGCAGGGATGTAACATTTGATGAGAATTCAGCATTCATCAAATCAAGAAAGGCACCTACCGAAGTTTATGAAGAACCTAAGGAAACAAGATTTCAGGACACTACCATGACTGAAGCAGTTCCAGAAACTGCTCGTGAGTTTGAAGATCCACAAGAACCTGTAGATCCACCCCGTGAGGATAACTCTCACAAGAGGAAACCTGCATGGGCTAGAGAGCTCATTCATGATGCAGAAAGATTTGGCATTCTAGAAGAAGAACACAGAGCAAAGAAGAGAACCAGATCACACACCAGTTATGTTGCTTTACTCTGTGACATCATGAACAAAGAGCCTTCCAGTTATGAAGAGGCAGCAGAAAAGAAAGAATGGAAGGATGCTATGGTTGAGGAATACCAATCAATTATGAAGAATGATGTTTGGGATGTTGCCCCAAGACCTAAAGGGAAGTCTGTTGTGACTTCCAAGTGGATCTACAAAATCAAGCATGCTGCAGATGGCAGTGTGGAAAAATATAAAGCAAGATTCGTAGCTCGTGGTTTCTCTCAGAAGGAAGGAATAGACTATGAAGAAACCTTTGCACCTGTAGCCAGATATACTTCCATCAGAACAGTACTTGCCCTGGCTGCAGCAATGAAATGGAAGATACACCAGATGGATGTTAAGACTGCTTTCCTGAACGGTGTAGTAGAAGAGGAAGTATATGTGGAACAGCCACTCGGCTTTGAAATACATGACAGGGAATCTTATGTATGCAGATTGAAGAAAGCCTTGTATGGCTTGAAGCAAGCTCCCAGAACCTGGTATGGTAGGATGGACAGTTTCCTATCTAGCTTGGGCTTTACCAAGAGTAAAGCGGATTCCAACCTTTACTACAAGGTTGAGGAAGGGAATCCTGTGATTCTACTACTATATGTGGATGACCTATTTGTGACAGGAGATGACAGAATGATTGCAGATACCAAGAGGAAGCTTGCAGCTGAATTCGATATGAAAGATTTGGGAATGATGCACTATTTCCTAGGTATGGAGGTGTGGCAGAATGCAGGTGGGATCTTCCTTGGTCAAGGGAAGTACACAGTAGATATCCTGAAGAGATTTGGGATGATGGATTGCAAAGCCATGGCCACACCTATGGCATCGAATCTGAAGCTTCTTTGTGATGCTTCATCTGAGCCAGTTGATGTTTCTATGTATCGTCAGATTATTGGGTCCTTGATGTACCTAACGAACACGAGACCAGATATTTGCTTTGCTGTGAACACATTGAGCCAGTTCCTGACGGATCCGAGGAGTGTTCACCTGGTTGCTGTAAAGCATGTTCTGAGGTACCTGAAGGGTACAGTGGATTATGGGCTCAGATATGAGGCAAATCAAAAGTTTAACCTGCTGGGTTATGTTGATTCAGATTGGGCTGGCAGTGCTGCAGATAGGAAGAGCACATCTGGGTGTTGCTTCAGTATGGGATCAGGTGTGATCTCTTGGTTCAGCAGGAAGCAGTCCTGCGTAGCACTGAGTACAGCTGAGGCAGAGTATGTTGCAGCCTGTTCAGCTAGTTGTGAAGCAGTATGGCTACGGAAGCTACTGTCTGAGTTATTTGATCTCCCGTTGGAAGCCACTGGTATCTTCTGTGATAACCAGAGTTGTGTGAAGCTGTCCGAGAACCCAGTGTTTCATGACAGGTCGAAACACATAGAGATCAAATACCACTATATCAAGGATATGGTACAGAGAGGAGCTGTGAAGCTCCTGTATGTTGCGACGGACGAGCAGATTGCAGATGTGCTGACAAAGCCACTAGCCAGGGTGAAGTTCGAGTACTTCAGAGAGAGGCTTGGCGTTCTTCAGATCGAGGACACTTCGAGGAAGAAGTGATGGACACATTTTCTGAAGCCATTCCAAGCATGTTGGAAGGAGGATCCTTCACATGGCTGTGGATGTAAGCGCTGGATGATGAGCATCAGGATGATGTTCTAGTTTCTGCTTGATATGATCAGTTGGATCATTTTATGTATGTATGTACGCATCATGTTGGATACTGGATATGATCAGTTGGATCATTTTATGTATGTATGTACGCATCATGCTGGATGCTGGATATGATCAGTTGGATCATTTTTATGTATGTATGTACGCATCATGTTGGATGCTGGATATGATTAGTTGGATCATTTTATGTATGTATGTACGCATCATGCTGGATGCTAGATATGATCAGTTGGATCATTTTTATGTATGTATGTACGCATCATGTTGGATGCTGGATATGATCAGTTGGATCATGTGTATGTATTTTTGTATATGCATCATGTTGGATGCTTGGACCATGTATCTGTATATGTATCAGGTGGATACATTGTATGATCAGGTAGATCATGTATGGTGATATGTATCATGTATTTGTATTTGTATCAGGTGGATACATTGTATGATCAGGAGGATCATGTATGATGATATGTATCAGGTAGATACTTGGTGTGCATCAGGTAGATGCATTGATGATCAGGTGGATCATGGATGATGACATGCAGCAGGATGTTGCAGTGATGATCAGGTGGATCATGTATGATGACATGTAGCAAGATGTTGCAGTGATGATCAGGATGATCATAGATGACGAGCTTCAGGATGTTGCTCCAGATGACATGCAGCAGGATGTTGCATTGATGATTAGGATGATCATAGATGACGAGCTTCAGGATGTTGCTCCAGATGACATGCAGCAGGACGTTGCAGTGATGATGATCAGGACGATCATGAGTACATCAGGATGATGTATGGTGAGTATCAGGTTGATACTCTGTGGCCGTGGATCAGGTTGTGCAGATGAGCATGTCTGGGAGATCCTATAGGTCGGAGTTGTGTACCCGTAACAGCCTGGGATGCTCTTTCGAGACATTGCTCTGGGAGGACATGTAATTTGTGCCCTGGGAGATTTCAGGTCGGATTTGTGTACCCGTAACATCCTGAGATGCTCTTGTGAGGTTTTGTCCTATGGCATGTAATTTGGGCCCTGGGAGATTTCAGGTCGGAGTTGTGTACCCGTAACATCCTGAGATGCTCTTGCGAGGTTTTGCCATGACCACATGTAATTTGTGCCCTGGGAGATTTCAGGTCGGAGTTGTGTACCCGTAACATCATGAGATGCTCTTGCTAGGTTTTGTGGTGGACCACATATAATTTGTGCCCTGGGAGATTTCAGGTCGGAGTTGTGTACCCGTAACATCCTGAGATGCTCTTTCGAGGTTTTGTGGTGGGGTCACATGTAATAGCGCCCTGGGAGATCCTACAGGTTGGAGTTGTGTACCCGTAATATCCTGGGATGCTCTTTCGAGGTTTTGTGACGCACGTAATAAGTCCTGAGGATTCCACAGTATGGCCAGTGATGACGAAGACCTGCAGGTGGTGGGCCTACATCCAGTATGAAAAAGGACTGGCTCTGTAGAACTTCCTATGACGAGTAGAGACAGAGATTGGATGAGATAGCAACAGCAGTGATGATGATGATGACGATGCATCGATGACGATGATCCAGAGAAGAAGACTTGTCTAGCAGATCTGTGTCGAGAAATACCTTCCTAGTTAAGAGGGAGTGTTGATGTATATGTAACTTTGGAATGTATTTCATCAGTGTATTATATATATATTTATTGTACCCTTATAAGAGATGTGTTATTCCTCTATAAGGAAGTGTCGTCATGTGGATTGACAAGTGTCGCAAGTGTGTGTACTTGCCGATGGGTTATTAGATCACCTTATGGGGTCGGCCCTATTTAATATATAATATAATGTGGATGTACTCAAGTAGACAAGTCGGCCCCAGTAGGTCACTGGGAAAAAAGGTGAGTATAAATAGAGATAGGAGATCTCTATTTTACTCACTCGGAAAAATAACTATCTCTCTCTCTGAAAAGTGGCGCACTAGTGAGGAGGAGGAGGATCATCTGCTAGGAGACTATCTCAGTGTTATTTGGTTGTATTTTGGTTGAGCCATTGCTCTCTCTATCTCTGAGGAAGTTGTGGGGTTTTTCACCTTAGGGTTTTCCCTACGGAAACTCTGTGTCTCTTGTCTCTATGCTTTTGATTCTTGTGATGCTTGTGATGCTTGTCATATTATGATTGTCATGCATTGATATACTGTAGATGTTATTCTCTCAGCAAAGATCCTATAGTATTGTGATTTAATACTGAAAATTTAACATGATGATGAAGATGATGACGAATATGTAGCACATCATCATCCACAACATGATCAATAGCATGATCATCATCATCATCGTCATCGTCATCGTCATCATCATCATTGTGAGGAAGAGCATGCGGATGATGATGATGATGAAGATGATGATGATGACGACGATGATGATGAAGATGATGACTAATGGAGATGATGATGATGATGATGATGTTGATGATGAAGATGATGACGAATATGCAGCACATCATCCTCATCATCATCATCATCTTCATCATCATCAACAACATGATCATCATCATCACCATCATCATCATCATCATCTTCATCATCATCATCATTGTGAGGATGAGGATGGTGATGATGATGATGATGATGAAGGTGGTGGTGGTGGATGATGATGAATATGAGTACGATGATGAAGATGATGATGATGATGACGAATATGATCATCATCATCAAAATCATCATATTCATCGTCATCATCTTCATTAGTCATCATCATCACCATCTTCATAATCCTCACCATCACCATCATCATCATATGATCATGGTCACGATGATCATTGTCTTCGTCATCATAATCGACATCTTCATCATCCTCATCATACTCGTCATAGCCATCTTCATCATCATCATCATCATCATCATCATGAAGATGATGATGAAGATGATGATGAGGATGAGGATGATGTGCAGCATATTCATCATCATCTTCATCATAACCATCATCATCATCATCACCATCTTCATCGTCATCTTCATCATCATCATCATCATCATCATGACGAAGATGATGATGATGATGATGACGATGATGACTAATGGAGATGATGATGATGATGATTATGATGTTGATGATGAAGATGATGGAGAATATGCAACACATCGCCATCATCATCATCTTCATTAGTCATCATCATCACCATCTTCATCATCCTCCCCATAACCATCATCATCATATGATCATGGTCATGATGATCAGTGTCTTCGTCATCATAATCGGCATCTTCATCATACTCATCATACTCGTCATAGCCATCTTCATCATCATCATCATCATCATCAGGAAGATGATGATGAAGATGATGATGATGAGGATGAGGATGATGTATAGCATATTCGTCATCATCTTCATCATCAACATCATCATCATCTCCAGTAGTCATCATCATCATCATCACCATCTTCATCGCAATCATCATCATCATCACCATCTTCATCATCATCATCATCATCATCTTCGTCATGATGATGATGATGATGATGATGATGATGAATATCATGATGATGATGAAGATGATGATGATGATGATGTTGATGATGATGATGATGACGATGATGACTAATGGAGATGATGGTGATGATGATGATGATGATTATGATGTTGATGATGAAGATGATGGTGAATATGCAACACATCATCATCATCCACAACATGATCCACAGTATGATCATCATCGTCGTCGTCCTCATCATAATTGTGAGGACAAGCATGAGGATGATGATGATGACGATGATGATGAAGATGATGAAGATGTTGTTGGAGATGATGACGAATATGCAACGCATTATCATCATTTTCGTTGTGATGATATGATGATGATAATGATGATGATGATGATGATGGTGGATGATGATGATGATGATGACTAATTTGGAGATGATGATGATGACGGTGGTGATGATGATGATGAAGATGACGAGGAATATGCGGCACATCATCACCATATTCATCATCATCATCAACATGATCATCATCATCAAATTCCTCCTCCTCCTCCTCCTCCTCATCATCATCATTGTGAGGATGCGGATGATGATGAGGATGATGAAGATGATGATCATATGATGATGATGATGATGATGATAGTCATCATAACAGTCATCTTCATCATCCTCATCATACTCGTCATCACCATCATCCTTATCATGATGATGATGATGATGATGATGACGACGATGATGATGAAGATGGTGATGATGATGATGACTAATGGAGATGATGATGATTATGATGATGATGATGTTGATGAAGAAGATGACGAATATGCAACACATCATTCTCATCATCATCATCATCTTCATCATCATCAACAACATGATCATCATCATCACCATCATCATCATCATCATCTTCATCATCATCATCATTGTGAGGACGAGGATGACGATGATGATGATGAATATGAGTACGATGATGAAGATGATGATGATGATGACGAATATGATCATCATCATCAAAATCATCATATTCGTCATCATCATCATCGCCATCTTCATCATCCTCACCATCATCATCATCATCATATGATCATGGTCACGATGATCATTGTCTTCGTCATCATAATCGTCATCTTCATCATCCTCATCATACTCGTCATCGCCATCTTCTTCGTCATCATCATCATCATCTTCGTATCATCATCATTTGATGATGATGATGATGATGATGACGACGAAGATGTTGTTTATGATGATGATGAGGAAGATGGTGATGACGAAGATGATGATGATGATGATGGTGGATGGTGATGAATATGAGTATGATGATGAACATGATGATGATGTTGATGATCATCGTACTCATCATGAAAATCTTCATCATCATCTTCATCATCATCGCCATCAATGTTGATGATGAGGATGATGATGATGATGACGTTGACGATGAAGATGATGACCTAGATGTTGATGAAGATGAGGAAGAAGGACGACGATGATGATGGTGTTGATGATGACAATGATGATGATGACGAAGATGATGATGATGATGGTGATGAGGATGAAGAAGATGATGATGATGGAGATGATGTTGATGTTGATGAGGATGGTGATGAAGATGATGATGATGATGAAGATGACGATGGTGGAGATGTTGATGAGGAAGGGGGAGATGACAATGATGATGAAGATGTTGATGATGATGGTGATGGTGATGATGATGATGATCATCATCATCATATTCATCATGATCATGATCATCTTCATCACCATCATGATCATCATCCTTGTCACCATCATCCTCATCACCATCATCATCATCATCATCATCTGTTGACCGAATCGTAACCTCACAGTCGACAGGGCTCCATCGACTATCGACCCATACCCCAATCTTCCTGAGCACCGGCCCGGGTAAGGTTGAGCCCGCCCAGCAACACCCGCAGAGCGGATGAGGTCTCACCCGAGGCATCTAGGAAGAGCAGACGGAACCATGTTTCCGCCGAGGGAGGAGGCAAGTTGTGGCACTATCGTACTAGCAGCAATTCCAAACATTCATCATGAAGTTCTCACATATTGCAGCATTTAACATTACCAGAAATAGAGATTTCATATTACTTTAATCGCATCATGTTCATGTGGACAAATAACATATTATTGCAGCATTCACATTATAGCAATAGAAAACAGATAACTGCATTAAGAATAAATAACATGAACATCCAACAACATTACACATAGATTGCACCAAATCATCATCCTTATATTGCTTGGCAAACCAAAAG
This sequence comes from Larix kaempferi, assembly GCA_027924585.1. Classification (NCBI taxonomy): domain Eukaryota; kingdom Viridiplantae; phylum Streptophyta; class Pinopsida; order Pinales; family Pinaceae; genus Larix; species Larix kaempferi. The sequence continues at coordinate 9,147,474 of BSBM01000767.1, read as the reverse complement.
CAGTACATAAACATCCGCATTATCTCTGTCAATTTCCGCATATATTTCTATCTCTATCCTCTATCTATCCACCCACCCCTTCTAACACTTACAATTCTCATCTATTTATAGGCTTCCGCCAATTACAATACTTGTCCACTTTCCTAACCGACACTATGGACAATCTACTAACTGACTTGGTATAATGACCCAAAAAGCTACATACCGTGGTACAATAACTCGATATTACAAAATACATGACCAAAAACCCGCCAACTGCGGTATACTTGACTAAATATTACAAAATATGTTGTCCAAGTGACCCAAAACCCGCCCAGTGTGGTATCCTTTGGCCCACGATACTCCTTTCGCGCCTTTATTCAACGTGTCGCGGTGTCAGTAGTACTGCAATCTTTCCTCATCAAACCACCTGCCAACAGGCCCCCAACACAATCTTGTGGCTCGCCCTCGAGCCACGTCAACTGCCTCTGTTCTTGCTGTCTAGATCACGAATTGTTGTCCCCTTCGTTCGGCTGTACAGATCCTCGGCTACCAATTCTGTAAGCCCTCCACGAGAGTAGGCAACCCCTGTCTTGCGGTCAGGGACATCGTGAACTCATCCTCCAGTGGCATGGAATCGTGCGGACTGAAAGAACAAGAGCACAATTAGTACCAAGGGGTGAGAACGGTGGACAACTCTGGCACATCTGTTTCGCGCCAACGTCCATCTTCTACTGAGGTCAGGGAGCTACCTCCCCAACCAGCCTGCTAATCAAAAATGGCACAACCCTTCGAGTGACTACTACATATTGAAACATGCAGGACCAGCTAAGTGTCCATTTCACTGTCAACACATCTCGCAGCCACCCTAGAACCGGCCCGGGCATACACAGTGTAAGTGCACCCGCGGTGTCAAGACGATCAGGGACACTTGTCGTTCGAGCTCGCAGTGCTCCTGGGGTACTACCATGGGAAATGAAGCGGAGCATTTCCACAGCCTCCTTGGAATTCCTCACAACTCAGCTAACACAGAGATCAAATAGCATAACCACACTTGGTCAGAACAACTTCTAAATGGCGAACTACCAACTTCCTCAGTTACTTATAGCCAGACCTTCCTCTACCATGACAGGGAGAATGATGCCTCGGTACCTCTCATCTGTGAGTTTGAGCCGACCAACTGCCACAGTGGAGGGGCGACCATGCTGCCAACACCGCTCCCGCGTGCCATCATGTGAACGACCTTGCTAATCATCGCAGTCCAGTGTGTCATGTGCAAAACATGCCGTCGTCGTGTGTGAATCCGGCCATAGTGGTCAAGGGAAATCATATGCGGAGAGGGTGGCCTGTAATCCCTCCACTTCACTGTACTCTCCCAAATTCGTCGTACCGAATTTGTCAGCGAGCCTAAGTGAAACACCATCATGATGATCTGATCGGCGGCACAGCCTCTCCTGCTGGCGCATACTGTCTTCGGTTGGTGCGTGATCTGCCACCAAGCAACCTGCAACCATCATCATCATCCATTTCATCATTTTTTATTTTATTTTTGAAACCTCCTACGACTCAGACAGCACATTGCTCCAATCCCGCGTGATAGGGCTTCAACCCGTGACCATTTACTAGCTTGGAGAGCATCCCCCCATCCAATCACTGCAACTGAACCTCTCCTCCTAAAGTAATATTATTGATGTGGTAGGGACCCAGCCAATGCATCTGTAACTTACCTAGATGTTTCATAAACTTACTGTCATATAGTAGTACCAAGTCACCTTGCTGAAACTACTTGTTTTTGATGTGGCGATCATGCCACGCCTTCTGGCGATCCTTCTCAACCCCTTGATGAAAGCCAGCAATAAATCGATCTTCTTTGAGCTCCACCAATTGTGCTATATGCTCGTCCAATGCTGCAACATCATCCATGATGGTGGCCTCCGCAATTCGTAAACTCAGGACAATGTACTCCATAGGCATAATTGCTTCCTTCCCATATACCAGCTTAAAAGGTGTTTGACCAGTCAACCTTTTACAGGTGGTGCGACAATCCCACAGCACTGCTGGAACTCTCAAATCCCAGTCGTCGTGGTTTGCATTGCAAACCTTTGTCAGTGCGTGCTCCACTACCTTATTGAATGCCTCTACCGTCCCATTCACCTATGGGTGATAGGGTGTACTATTTTTGTGCTGAATCTGCAATTCCTCTATCAATGCGCTGATAGTGCAGTTGAGAAAATGGATGCCTTGGTCACTCAGCAAAATCTTAGGGCAGCTGAATCGAGTGATAATGTGGTCAAACAAGAACCGAGCAACCGTGGCTACGGAACAATCAATGACAGGGGTCACCTCTGCCCATCAGGTCAGATACTCTGTCGGCGTGATAATATACTGGGAAACTGTAGACTTCCCTGGTGGATTGATCGGCCCTACAAAATCCACAGCCCATTTCTCAAATGGTTGTAATGTTAATTGAGGGAGTCGTGGCATCTCATCGCATCTGGACGGTTTTCCAGTTTGTTGACAAACATCGCAAGACTGGGCGTAGTCTGTCACATCATTATGTGATGTGGGCCACCAAATCCCTGCACGCAACACCTTCCGAGCAGTCTCTCGACAGCCGTAATGTCCTCCTGTGACTCCACCATGTGCCTCAGCCAATATCTGCGCTTGCTTATGCAGCAAGACACATCTGCGCAAAATCTCATCAGCACCCAACTTATACAACTCTCCCGTGATTAGTTGAAAGTCTGCAGCCTTGACGACCAATTGCTTCTTCTGCGAAGTGGTAAAGTCATCCGGTGCGGTGCCGGTCACCAAACTGAAGAATATCATCAAAGTAGTGATCGACAGCAGTTACATGGAATAGCTAGGCATCCAGCAACCCATATTTGATATTAGTCGGCTCTTCCCCTGTGTTAATCTGCGACAAATGGTCTGGTCCAACATTTAATCACCCCGGCTTCACAATGACTTCGAAATCGAACTCCTAAAACAAAAGTAGCCATCGACAGATCTTCTCCCCCAACACAGGCTTATTGACCAAGTATTTTAATGTGGAATGATCAGTAAACATTTTAAAATGGTCGCCCAACAAATAATGCCTGAATTTCTGCAGCGCGTAAACTATGGCCAGGCCTTCGCGTTCTGTGGTAGTGTAATTGTGTTCTGCCGATGATAGTTTGCGACTGGAAAAATCTATAGGATGATCAATGTGGGCTTCGCCTGTTTGAGCCAATACAGCTCCTAGCGCAACTAATGAAGCATCAATGTGGACATGGAATTCCTTACTCCAGTCTGGAAAAACCAAAATTGGAGTCGACAGCATCTTCGCTTTGAGTGTTTCAAAACTTTCCTGACATTCTGGATTCCACTGGAATGCCGCATTCTTTTTCAACAACTTCTCCATAGGGGCAGTAATTGCAGCATACCCCCTAATGAACTTGCGATAATATCCTGTGTGACCCAAAGTTGCGTGCAACTGCTTAACCGTAGTCGGTGGTTGCAACCCCAAGATAAGCGCAATCTTAGCTAGATCAACCAACAATCCCTGCTTACACACAATATGACCCAGCAATATCCCAAACGGAGCACAAAAAATACATTTCTTCAAGTTCAACGATATCTAGTGTTGTCGGCATCGCTCAAGCATTAACCGTAGGTTAGCCAAGTGATCGCAAATCAATCCATAAACAGTCCAATCATCCATATATACCTGCAGAAACTTCTGAATAAAATCTTTGAATGCGGCAACAACAACCTGGGAAAATATGGCAGGTGCATTCTTCAATCTGAACGGCATGACCGTGTACTGAAAACAACCCCACTCAGTAACAAAGGTTGTCTTATGGTGATCCTCCTTGGCAATGCGAATCTGATGGTAGCCAGAGAATCCATCAGTGAAAGAGTACATCTCCTATCCACCCACTCCTTCAAGTACTTCATCAGTGAACGGGGTTGGAAAGGGATCATGCAAGCAAGCATCGTTTAACTTTCGCAAGTCAACACAAATGCGTACTTCACCTGTTTTCTTGTCCTGCACCACCATAGGACTGATCCATTCTGACTCTTCCACAGGTTTGATAATACCAACATCCATCATCTGATCAAGTTCCGCCTTGACCTTGTCTTTATGTCATGGATTTAGCCGATAAGGTCGCTGTCGGACTGGCTTAGCATCTGGTTTCAATGGAATCCGCATCTCTCCTAAATCGCCCAAGATTCCCTTCATTTTGGAAAACTTTGTGGGAAACACATCTTGGAATTCATGCAGTAACTTGGTAACTTTGCTCCTAATCTCATCATCCCAATAATCCCCTAAGTTAGCAAACTTGGGAGTAGATTCAGTGCCGATATTTGTTTTGCGAAGCTGCAACGGCAGATTGAATGGGTTACTTGGTGCAACAGGTGGTACCACATCGCGACTTCCTTCGGATTCGGGAATGTTGATATTCCGGGGGTCATCATCATCCTCTGGCCCTCCACTGACGTTGAAGCACTCCATGAGAGACTGCATCTGACTATGTGTGTGCGGGTCAACAGTGCAGTTCACCGGAACAACCTGAAATATCACATCGCGGATGAGCTGCAGGGCGTTATGGACATCTGGGTTGGCGTCCGCAACTATGAAGGTATGAGTAAAACAGATCGTCAACTCTCCCCATGTTGTAATGTCACAGTGCATTTCTGCTGCAGTATACCACGAGCGCGGTATCTCCTCCAAAGTGTGTACAAAAGCATGAACCCACTCATCTCTGGGTCGCGTTACCCACAATCGTTGGCATTCCATCACGTGATCACCGGGATTAGTTCGGCCATCGTACTTTCCAGTGTGATAAACCTCCGTATTGCCAAATCGAACCATCATCAACCTTCGACATTGTGACCAATCTTTGATAAATTTCTTATGCGTCGCCCACCAGCGTGCTGGAGCAGCCTTCAGTGCTTCCTCTAAGGCCAGCAGTCACTGTGGTTTTGGAACACGGTCTTCAAATTCTACTACAAAAGTGTCTAAGCCAGGAAACCCCTCATATATAGGCAATGTGATCATTTCTGTCGCAACTCGACATAAATATTGCGTAACTAAACCGCACTTCCAGACTGAGACTTCATGCATGCGATTTTGCCAATGTTCCAATGCATCATCGGAGTCGGAAGACGCAAACCTCTCACTGCGCCACTCCAACTCACCATGAACAGTGGGATGAATGTAATCTTTAGAAATATTAAATGCATGATCCCAGCCAGGGTGATCGTCATCTTTGACAGGTTCAACATATCGGCGTCCTTCAGCTGGATCCAACGGAGCGATAACTCAAAAATCACGGTTCTCAAAAGTCATCATTCACTTCTTAAAGTTAATTACAGCTCCACTATCATTATCCCATCCTATCCCCAACAGTGCAGGATAGGAGCTTCCGCCGTTAACTACCTCTATGACATCAAAGTTGGCATAAGTCTTCATTCCCTCAATATCGATTGTGAGCTGTGGAACTCGCCCAATAGGTGTGACCTTCACATGGTTGGCCAATCGGAGCTGTACAGGAGACCAACTCAATGGGGGACTCCCCATTTTCTGCCATGCCTGCTTAGTTAAGATGTTAACATCCGACCCAAGATCAAGAATCACAGAATCAACATCATAATCCCCAATCTGAATATTCATTCGCATTTCCTTGTCAGTCTTCCTCTGTTGTAAGGAGTTTACTGCCGACTCCTGCCATCCTTTTAGAAGTCACTGCAACCATCCCTCAATCTCAACTAGTGCAACTGGATCTCGTTCCAAGGACAGACAACTTTCAAGGAACTTCTGTAGTATTCCTAGTGGTGGTCAATCAGCATCTGACGTAGCATCAAAGATAGGTGGCATATCACAAACAACAACCTTACCGCGATCTTTCTTCAAAGTGCAACGTGCCTCCATGAACGTTTCCCGTTCCGCATCAATATCGAAATTCACCGTCTTTTGACCAAGCAAGCGAATGAGCGGTCGTGAACCATCTTCCCAGTCGTTTTACCTCCACGAGTGAAAACAGCCACTGAAGCATCTTGTGGTCGCGGTTCTGCAGAAATAGTCGCAATATTAGCACCCTGTGCCTGGTTCTGTTGCAGATTTCCTGGTTGATTTACATTCGGGTTGGCATTCGGTGGTGGTCGCGGAGGCTAGTTCTGAACTGGTTGTTGCACTGGGTTCTGCATTGGTTGGTGTATTGGGTTCTGTAGCTGCGGAGTGTTTCCAGCTTGCCATCTGGAAATCAACTGGGGACAATTCTCGACTGTATGATTATTACCAGAACAAAACGTACACTGATTCTGTAGCAGTGGGAAATCACGCTGATAATGCCCCCATACCGCATAGTGGTAACATTGAACAGGTCCTCCACCACCTCGGCCTCCTCCTCCATGACCAAATCCACCACCACATCCGCCCCTGTAGCCTCCCTGATAGCTGCCCTACTGCTGATACTAAGGTTGGTTAAACTGTTGTTGCATGGGTGTTGGTGGCATCCCTTGCCCTTGTGGTGCATATTGTGGCTGTTGCACATATTGAGGCTACGGGGGGTTCACCGATGTATATTGCGGTATGAATTGTTGCGGTTGCTGCTGCTGCGGTACAAATTTCATCTGTGCTTGAGGCATCGGTTGAGCTACCTGCGGCTGTAGTGGTGCAGTACGCTGAACATCTTTGACATAGAATGCATCACACATTCTCTCCTGTAGCAACCCATATGCACAACAATCCTTGTCATCATGTCCTACCGACTTACAGAAGGTGCAATACAAATTCCGCGGAGTTGTGACCATTTTCTGCATATATGGGTAACTATCATGACTATGCCCAAACACTGAACAAACACGACACCACAGCATGCTGCCGCCATTCAATGGGTTTGGTGCACCTGACACCAAATAATTATGGAAATCCGGACAACCATCTTTCGTATTCCCTTCTCGTCAGCAGCACGTACACCATACTTCATCACATGGTTCTTTATTCTTCTTTAAATCTTGCAACTGTATAGTCATGTTAGCGAGTTGTGTCTGTATCTGCGACATCCCAGCTTCATTATCGCTAATTGGGGACGCCTCCAACCGCATTGCGATCTCTAGAGCCTCACTAGGTGTCGAAATGTTTTGCTGCATCAGCGGCGGCCGAATATGGGGTAGTAGTGCCGCAATGAACCATTCTTTGTGTTGGACATCGCTCATGTCAAAACTAACCTTGGCCATTAGCGTTTTGAATCACTGGTTGAAATCCCATATCGTCTCATTGGGATACTGCTTAATTTCCTTTAATTCAGTAATATACTCGGCCTCTGACTTAGGCCGTCTAAATTTAGCAATCAACCCATCCAGAATCTCATTTAATGACTTATCTAGAGTCCCAGTAGGGACTAAGACAAATTTCATGAACCAATCTAATGCATGACCTCGCAGCGTCGTGGCCAACTGTCACTTCTTAACATCGTCATCAGCGATCTGTTTCATGGTCTAGACCGCTTCACACAAAAACCAATATTGCTCTGGATTATTTGTCGCACTGCCATGGAACAATGGTAGCTTAGCATCATCTCCCGCCATCTTGGGCCTTCTTCCTCCTGTCGCTACACTACTTCTACCAATTAACTTTTGCGGCATCGACATACTCGGCAGTGTCGAAGTAGTTTTCCTTGCTGGTTGAGAGCTAGTGAGCGGAGGTGTAGGTACGTTGGTGCTGGGGTTCTGTCCTGACTCTATCCTGGGCGTAGTCTGGTCGTTCCTATCAGGATTGTGAGGTCACTTCATCCCGTGTGGCCTTCCTTCACGGTCTTGCAGTCCGATCGCAGCAGGACCTTCTCCTAGCCTCTGCCTCTTTTCCTGTCGGAACCTTGCTCCTCCCATTGTAAGGCCACTTTCTTCCTCGACTTCGCTCACAGTCTCCTCATGGTCTACACCCATCTACCCATTTACCATTTCATGCACCGTTCCCCAACAGTCACAGTACCCACGGCCTCCACCCACCAGGCTGTCTACTGATCAAGGTGCATCTTTAATATGCCTTTCTCGCAGATCAACATCTTAATCGACAGTTGGAGCGATAGCAAAAACCTTCCCCTCGGTCCGTCAAAAAAATATCTTTCAACCTCACTATAGGATTTCTTCGTATCAACCGCAAATTCCATAATGTAACCTTCCAAGATGCTGTCAAGCCAAACCTCGACAGCCTGTGATGCCTTGTTGTCGACTTTCTACAGTGCTTGAATCAGTTCCGGGGTCCAGGTCGTCGGCTCACCACCCTGGAAGTTCCTCTTCTAAAAGTTCAGTTTTGACAACCATTCATACAAAATGACGGGGAATTCACAGAAAAATGATTCATGCGGACCGTCGTGAATATATCTTCCCACCCACTAATCTACCGTAAGTCATGTGTTCCGACTTTCTTCTTCAACGAACTCCTGTAACCTCTGATTAAACCATTTTTCTATCTCCGGCTTCGTCGGGTGCCACAACATGGCCTCTTCCTATTCTGCACACAGTCCCGGCAACGGAACCATTTGTTGACCGAATCGCAACCTCACAGTCGACAGGGGTCCACCGACTGTCGACCCATATCCCAGTCTTCCTGAGCACCGGCCCGGGCAGGGTTGAGCCCGCCCAACAACACCCACAGAGCGGATGAGGTCTCATCCGAGGCATCCAAGAAGAGCAGACGGAACCATGTTTCCGCCGAGGGAGGAGGGAAGTTGTGGCACTATCGTACTAGCATCAATTCCAAACATTCATCATGAAGTTCTAACATATCGCAACATTTAACATTACCAGAAACAGAGATTGCATATTACTTTAATCGCAGCATGTTCATGTGGACAGATAACATATTATCGCAGCATTCAAATTATAGCAATAGAAAATAGATAATTGCATTAAGAATAAATAACATGAACATATAGCAACATTACACATAGATTGCACCAAATCATCATCCTTATATTACTCGGCAAACCAAAAGCAGTACATAAACATCCGCATTATCTCTGTCAATCTCCGCATATATTTCTATCTCTATCCTCTATCTATCCACCCACCCCTTCTAACACTTACAATTCTCATCTATTTATAGGCTTTCACCAATTACAATACTTGTCCACTTTCCTAACTGACACTATGGACAATCTACTAACGGACTTGGTCTAATGACCCAAAAACTCGCATACCGCGGTACAATGACTCGATATTACAAAATACATGACCAAAAACCCGCCAACTGCGGTATACTTGACTCAATATTACAAAATATGTAATCCAAGTGACCCAAAACCCGTCCAGTGCGGTATCCTTTGGCCCACGATACTCCTTTCGCGCCTTTATCCAACATGTTGCAGCGTCAGTAGTACCGCGATCTTTCCTCATCAAACCGCCTGCTAACATCATCATCACCATCATCCTCATTGTCATTTTCATCACCATTGCCATCATCATCATCACCATCACCATCATCTCATCATCATCACCATCATCCTCATCGTCATCTTCATCATCATCACCATCACCATCATCTCATCATCATCAGCATCATCATCAACATCTTCAACATCATTGTCATCTCCCCCTTCCTCATCAACATCTCCATCATCATCATCTTCTTCATCATCACATCTTCATCAACTTCATGTATCCCCTTGACAAAGGAAATTAAATAAACCATACAAAGGCATACAATAGTGTGTACGCGCAAGGATGCGTGCACGCTGTTCTTAAGGCGTGCGCGCTTTCAATCACGCGTGCACGTGTTTGCGTGTGCGCGTGTTTGAATTCAAATTGTTTTTGGCACCCTTGCAGGCTTGGAATTAGCTTCGGATTGCACCTTTAGGCTCGGTCTGATTTATCCCTGATTTATAGCAGAAAACATCAAACGCTGCAACTTCCTGTTTTTCATAGCTTGTTCTGCATAAGCTCCACGAGTGCACTGCAGATGAAATTGCACACACTTGTCGAGCTCTGTGTGCAGATTCCAAATATATAATTTTTTAATAGATCTGTTGTTGTTCTCTATTTTTAATTCATTCTAAATTGCACTCATGCCAAATTCGTAAAAAAACATAGGTCGTTTATTTGGCCTATAACTTTTGATTGGCTTGCCTATTTCGAAAACGGAAATGAACCCACGTAAGAGCACGAAAATACCTACAACCTAAAAAAAAATGCATTTTGATTATTTTTAGATCATGATATGATGGATTAAAACTTGACAATGTCGTTTTAGGGCTTCACTAACTTCGGTAATTTAAAAAAAATATAAAATTGACTTTTAAAATTTTGGAAAAATAGCCCCGCACAAGATTTTTTTGTTGCCTACGCCTCTACATATTTTTTTCTCGTAAATTGAAAATTTACATAGAAAACAAGCGGGTAAAAAAAACATGTGCATTATGTTTTAGAAAATAAATAACATACCAATCTTGGAATAATGACATTTTGGGGTGGTTATTCCACTTTTCCATAAATAAAAATTATCCGTTTTTCTACGTTTCATCTTTTTACACCTAATCTAAAAAAGTTTTGTAGGTACCTCTAATAATTGATTTTAATGATAATATTTCTGTTTTTCCAAAATGTCATTGCAACTAACGTGTCATAATTGAGTATCATTACCTTGCACCAGCCCCTATCACATATACAATATTAAAATGATGTTATAAATATTCAAATGCAAAATACGATCTTGAAATGAAATTCTACGTAAATTTAATTTTAAATTTATATATATTATTTAAGGAACAGAGAAAAATCAAAATAGTGATGAAAAACAAGAGCTTAACGGATTACAAACAATGAGAGGCTCATAGTTTGAGATTCAACCATCTATTACATGTAAAACCGTATTAAATGACTCTAATATTAAATGATGGACTCCAATTTGTAGGGAGAATTTATGAGAATAATTTAATATATTAAGAATAAATATTATTATGTACATATTATTATTGGATTAATGAGAAAGAAATTTGATTTCATTATAAAAAAAATATTAAATATGGAGGATTATTATAATAAAATAAAAATGCATAGATTTATTTAACGTTTTTTATTTATGCAGCATATGAATGTTATGTAAAATATGGAGGATTATTATAACAAAATAAAAATGCATAAATTTATTTAACGTTTTTTTATTATTTATCCAGCATCTGAATGTTATGTAAAAATATGGAGGATTATTATAACAAAATAAAAATGGATAGATTTATTTAACGTTTTTTTATTTATCGAGCATATGAATGTTATGTAAAAGGCTTTAAAGTACTTAAGAATGCCATGAGCAAATTACTATGTATGTTTAATGTATTCTTAATTCATGAATAAAAATGTCTATTTTTTTCTTAGAAGTAAGATTTATATTAAATTTTGATTTATCAACTAGAGGGATCATATTTTTTTATAATGTAATTTTTTTTAAATTAAAAAAAAAAAATTTAAAAAATTTAATTTTCTTTAACAATTATTAAATCAAGTATTAAAATAAATCTATATTAATATTTTTTTTTAACAATTATTAAATAAGTATTAAAATAAATCTATATTAATATTTTTTTTTAACAATTATTAAATCAAGTATTAAAATAAATCTATATTAATATTTTTTTGTAATAATGAAAAGATAATAACATAAATTTATACCATTATCAAATTTATGTAAACTTTAAAAATCAAATTAAAAATAAATTTCGAATAAAAAACAAATACTTAAAATATAACAATAAAGAACACACCCCTAGATATTCATGAATATATATGTAAAAACAATAAGAAATCTCTATTAAGGATTTCATTTTATATAGTTTGTATGATAAATTATTTTAAAATAAGTTTTAAGTTGCGATTAGCAATATTTCATAAAATATATAATAGTAGGTAAGATGGTTATTCTATGTCGGAATATCGGATTGAAATTGAGTCAAAAATAAGTTTTTAAGTTGCTATTAGCAATATTTCATAAAATATATAATAGTAGGTAAGATAGTTATTCTATGTCGGAATATCCGATTGAAATTGAGTAATAAGATATCTAGAAAACATATAAGAGTTATAGAAAAACTTAGAAATAGAGAAAATTTTGCCACGTGGATTCTTTCAAGGGAAAAGTTATAGAAAAACTTTTAAATAGAGGAAATTTTGCCCCAACTTTAATATCACATAGATTCTTTCCAAATTTGATATATAGTTATATATGGTTTTATGTTGTACTTTAAGATTCATATTAAGTTTTGATCAATCAAGAGATCAAATCTTTTATAATGAATTTTTTTTTTAATTTAAAATTTAAAAAAAAATTGCATTTTGAGACATTTGATTTTTTTTTAACAATTATTAAATTTAAAAAATTAAAATAAATCTATACTAATATTTATAATAATAAAAAGATGATAACATAAATTTATACTATTAACAAATTTTAAAATGTAAATTCTATATAAATATAAATAAATTCATAATCAAATCAGAGGTTTAATTAATTGTTTCTACGAAATTTCTTTCCAGGGAGCACAAGGACCGTGACTTTTCCATTATACAATGATTGTTTTTTAGATAGTTAAACATAGTAGCATGATTTGGCACTATTGGACTTTTACGGATACTCAAATATTCTTTGTAGGTGTAATAAGGGTTCCTACCTAAATTTTGAAAACCAATTTTAAAAATCCAAATTTTAATTATTTAAACATTATATCATTTAATTTAATACTTCGTTAATTTATTAAGCATTTATTAATTAGTTTAAAATCTTTGAGAGACAATTTTTTACTTTCTTATTAAAATAATTATTAATAATAGTATCTCTCACACTCTATCACATCCTAGCTTGTTGAGATTTAATATTTTTGTTTTTAAATAAATTTTTTTTTTCACAAAAAACGGATAAAATATATTTAGAAAAGAAAAAAAATAGATCGCAAGCGACTTGTTTACAAAGAATTCTAGTTTCAAACCGTTATTAGATTAAAATTCTAGACTTCGAAATCCTACATTGTAGAATGTCTCAGCCTTCATGATACTAGCTTTTAGTGAACTCGATCTACTGAATCCAAACCAATGAAATTTACTAAGGAATTTAAAATGTTTGTCTTGTTTTCAATCCTACTCTTTGTCCCCCTTTACAAGAGCAACCATGATTATACTCTTCTTTTTTCTCTAGTCACGACTCTTCGAGTTAATAACTGTCCATTCCTGTTAATCCTTTATGTTCCGACCGTCATTCTCTTCTTCGTTGTCGTTCTTCATGTATTTTCTTTCTCTGTTAATCTCTCCTATGAACCAGTAAACGACAATCCTCTGAGACAGTTCCACGCATTGATGAGCCAAAGGTCCTCGATTCGATGGAGTCTTAACTTACTTTTATGATAATCACAACTTAAGGGATAGGATGGTTCTTTGCTGAATATTTATTGGTTTCTAACTGTTCTTGAATTAGGTTGCAGCCAATATTGGCCAACATGTCGGCTTCCTTGTTGGATCCCCGCAAAATGTGAAAAAATTGGAACTTTGAAAATTTTTGGAGAGTACTACGAATCCTTTTGAGGATCCTATTTAGTTTGACATTACCGAAATTTTCCTTTGTGTTCAATTTATTGATCAATATTTGTTAATCTCCAAAAATCTAAACTTCATTATAATCTTCACTCAGAGCCATCTGAAAGCCCTTTAAAATAGAAAATGCTTCTAACTGGTTGTTGGAGAAAATGCCTAAACCCCAACTGTATTTAAGTTCTTATTTTCCTCTAGGTGAGGAGATCACCCCCCCGGCTCCTGTGAATCCAGGGTTTCTTTTTGAAGCTCCATCAAAGAAAATTGTGGCTTTATCTTGCATTTTCCACCATATTTGAAATTATGTATCTGGAAGTCTCAGTGACCAGGCTGGTTGAATTTCCATTCTTTTTCCGATTTTCTCTCTTTTATTGATGGATATATTTCCAATCCAGTTCCTCTATGTCAAGGTTAGGGAGGAGTGTAACTCTTTTTCCTGATTTCTTATTGTTTCCAGTAAATGAGCCTTTGCTTTGACTGCCACCTGATCCGGAGTTTGGATTTGATTTTTCAAAATTCTACTATTCCGAGATAGCCAAAGTTTCCAGTAGATGTATTTTGGAATTGATAACCATATGTTTTTCCACATTGGCTTATTTGTAAGGGAGTTTGGATAACTATTTTTCCAGGAGGAGAATATATCTATGAGAGAGTTCTGAGTTGGTATGGGAGTTTCCAGCTTATGAAGGAAGATGGTCCAAACCGAAGTCGCAAATGGGCATTCCAAGAATAGATGTTCTATGTTTTCCTGACTCCTACAACAATGTGTACATCTGTATAGTCCTTTGAATCCACATTTTTCAAGGTTTTCGCTGGTTAAGATTTTCTTATGCATTAACATCCAGATAAAGAAATTTATCTTTCGGAGGAAGAAGGGATTCCAGACGAGATTCCACAGAGAAGAAGGATGCAGTGGATTTTGAATTGATTGTAACTCTTTGTATCCTTGGGTCGCTGTGTAGATTCCCAAAGTCCCCCATCCCCACTTGTCTTTCGTGTTCCTGTGGAGAGGGGCCATCCCATTGAGATTTTGTAGTAGCAATATCTTATGATTTATTAATCTATCTGGGATTACTGGCAACGCCCAGTCCAGCCAGTTCCCATTGTCATTCCAGAGAGATGTCTGTCAAAGTAACAATACCTTTTATTTTGAACCATTCCCGAATATCAGAAAGAGAATCAATGCCATCAAGCGCTTGGTTGTCCATAACTTTTTGCATTCATAAATTTGTTTTTGACCCATTTCCAAGTATACGATATAGATTTTTTTGAAATTGTACGATACCTGATCTACATAAATTCCAAATGGAGGTCCCTCTAGGGATATGTTCGATTTGAATATTGTAGATAGAGCCACCTTTTAATTTTTTTTCCACAGTAATTTGCTGACTGGATGGGGTCGATTAGAGTAGAGTTTCCATAGGATTTTTCCACCCAATGCCAGGTTAACTAGACGAGGATCTCTTATCTGGAGTCATCCTTCCTTCAGAGGTCTTTTGACCATGTCCCAGTTGACTAAGTGATATTTTTTATGATTTCCTTTCCTTCCTTTCCAGAGAAAATATTTGATGAGATGCGAGTTTTGATCCATTATAGACTTTGGAGCCATGAGTATTGAGGATTGATAAGCAGGTAGTGACGATAACACTGATTTTATCAAGATTAGTTTCCTTGCATTATTGAGCCAATATCCCCCCTGGGCATGAATTTTTTACTTCATCTTGCTTATGACTTCATTCCATATGGAATTTTTGAGGGTTCCAAGGTTAAAGGGAGACCAAGATATTTGATTTTTTCCCAAGTAGTAGATCCCGAGAACCCTAGTAAGTGAGCTATTCTGTGGATAGTGTGTTGATCTACATTCCAACCATAAACATAACTTTTTATACTATTAACTAGAGCTCCCGTGGCCTGATAGTAACTCTGAATTATCTCTTTAAAGGATTTTGCAATCTGTAGGGAGGCTCCTCCCAGGAAAAGGGAATCATCAACAAATAATGCATGATTTAGGGAGGGTATACCTTTATCCAATCTTATACCTGGAATTTTTCCTATGCCTCTAGCAGCTTCTAACTTCCTTCTCATTGAGTCCGCCATCAAAATGTATATGAATGGGGAAAGGGGACACCCTTGGCGAATTCCTCTCGTAGCCTAGAAGAAATTTGCTGGTCTTCCTTTAATTAAAGGAGAAATCCAAGGCTTGTCAATGCAAGCTTTCACCAATTTTATGAAACTTTTGTTGAAGCCGAATGCTGATAATACTTCGAGTATAGGAACGGGAGTTTAACTCGATCAAAAGCATTCGCCATGTCGAGTTTTACAAGCATTCCTTTTTATTTTTTGAGCTTACTGGAATGCATTGCTTCCTGAACAAGTATCACATTATCAAGGATTTGTCTTCCTTTGATGAAGCCTCCTTGGTTAGGAGAGATCAATTTGCTGAGAAAAGGTTTGATCCTTCTAGCTAAAAGTTTAGAGATAATTTTGTAAGAGGCATTGCAAAGAGATATTGGTCTATATCTTTCGAAGGAACCGGGACTCATTTCTTTGGGTATCAGAGAAAGAAATGTGGAATTAGTGTTTCCTCCCATCTTGCTTTTTTTGTGAAATCCTCTGATCATGCAAACGAGATCTGTTTTGATTCTGGACCAACAACTCTGTAAAAGTGAATTGTAAACCCGTATGGTCCAGGCAATTTGTCTGGCTCCATATTCCAGATTACTTTGGCAATCTCTTTTTCGGTGAAAGGCTTCATGAGGTTTAGATTTTCCATCGAGCTGTTAATAGTTGGGATATGAGCTTGCAGATCAGTTGAATTCTCCTCATTGTAGAAGTTATCCTCCGTATACAGAGCATGGAAGTGATCTTCTGCTGCTTTTAAAAAAAATTTCCATACCTTTTACAACTTTACCTTCTTCATTATTTATCTCTAATATGTGATTACGTAATTGCCTAAATTTTGCTTGATGATGGAAATAAGAAGTGTTACGGTCGCCAGCCTTTAACCATCGATTGCGCGATTTCAGTCTCCATTCCTCTTCCTCAAGGCATATAGTTTTGAATACTTTCGATTGGATCTCTTATTCCTTAATCAGATCTCAGGAGGCTATGTCTTGATCTTCCATCTCCATCTCAAAGCAAACCAACTCCAAGACAAAGTCCTTTTTATGGTTGGTGTATCCCTTAGTCGCTTTCTTGATCCAAATTTTTAATGCATGTTTAGTGTTCTTTAGCTTCTGCTCCCAGATGTAATTCGCAGATCCCATGATGGGAATGTACCAGGATTTGGTGACTTCCTCTGCAAAACCTTCCTGCTTGGTCCATAATGGATTGAACCGGAAGGGAATAGGTCCAAGTTCTTCCTCGTCATTCAGATGAAGGAGGATAGGCTTCTGATCAGAGGTTAGGTTGGATATAATTTTTGAAAGAATGATTTTATTTTCAAGAAGGATCAAGCTCTAGATTAAGAAGGAGTCAAGGAGAGCTATGATGTGATTCAGTCCTGTTCTTTTGTTTGACCATGTGTAATTCCCCCTCTTGGGATTTATGTCCACCAGATCCCGTTGATGCATCAGTTCTTCAACCAAACACAGCATGGGATCTCTTCCATTATTACCCCCTTTCTTTTCCTTTGGATTCATAACTAAGTTAAAATCCACAGCCATAATGATATTCTGTGGTTTATAAATCTCTAGGAAGTCTGATAGGGTGTCCCAATAGTCTTTTTTTTTCAGCATAATTAACAGGGACATATAAATTAAATAGAGCGATTGTTAACTTACTTTGTATGTGGTAGAGTTCCATATAGATCCAGTGCTGGGTAGCAAAGGATATTTCCAAGTTGAATTTATCTTTGGACCACAACGTGGCTAGCCCCCCAGAGGATCCTCTGGCGCTAACAAACTTTTCATTATTCTTCTTCCATTTTGATCCACTCATAGCTAGAAGAGTTTCCTCTTCTATTTTGGTGTCTTGGAGCATGAGGATGTCTGCTGCTTCGATTTTGAGGAGGTCTTTTACCGCGTCAACTTTTGAAGGGTTCGCGAGTCCTCTACAAATCCAAGAGACTAGATTCATTACTTACTATTTGCTGGTGGTGGACCGCCTTTAGGGGTCCTATATCTAGTGTTTCTCCCATAGGCCATGTCCATGGTTCCCTGACTTCCTTGCATCTTGTGTTTTTCAGCTTCCTCTTCTCTTATTTCTTTGTTGGATTTCCTCCTAGCTTTTTTTGAGGATCTCTCCGAGAAGTCTTCCTCTGGGGAGGAAACCACCTCCGTAGGTTTTCTTTTTGTCATTTCAACAAATGAAGGAGAATAGGTTACCTCTTTATGTGGGGTCGGTTGTTTTTCCTCGCCTTCTTCTTGTAGCTCTCCTTCTTCCTTTTCTTCCCTTTGCTTTATGTTTTCCACTTGTTCTTTCTCTGTTGTATGGTTCGTTATCCCATTAATATTTTCTTTCTCTTTTGACCTAGAAGTAGGTTTTGTCGTGGCTTGCCTCTTTACTTGTTTCCACTGTTCTCCTTTGGATTTTTTAGATTCTTCCTCTATTTTTTTTGCACTGGCAGGAAAAATGGCCGTATTCTCGGTAGTGTATACACTTGAAGGGGATCTTTTCATAGTCAAGCTCCTGGATGTGGGACCAATCTATAACAGTTAAATTTATTGCTTTCGGCAAACCTATTTCTGGATCTACTTCCACACATATCCGCACATAGGTGTATTGGTCTTTTTTTTCTGCCTTGTCTATATATCTTCCCAATGTATTCCCTATGGCCCCTAGGGATTCTAGATTCTAGCAATGTAATGGTAGACGGGGTAGCCTGACACAGAAAGGAACCTCCGGAGGAATGTCTTGGGTGGGATCGAAATCAGGGGTCAATTTATTCAAATATAGGCCTTGTGGCCCCATGAAATGGGGCTCGTTCCGGAAGATAAGAACCCTGTCCACAACGCTTTCGAAAATGAATACAAAGTATCCTTTGCCTACTAGATAGCTCTTGATATCGTCTCTAGTGAGGGCTTTCCAGTTCCACTGCACCCAATAATCTATGGATTTTGGGGATGGCCATAAACCAGTAAACTGTCCTATCAGACCCCTCTCCGAAAGATTCAAGGCAATTCTGCAGGGCCTTTCTACTAGGAGAGCCGCAGTAGGGATCCCTGCAAGCTTTTTGACAAATTTATGTTGTGAGGATGAAACATGGTGCTTTCCTTCAGTAGCAATCAATTTTTTAAATGTAGTAATCTCAGTAGGGATTTGTGAAGGAGGAGGATCCGATCCTCCCCCTAGGGCCATGGTTGGAAGCCCTTGAGACACGAACTCCACGATCCACTAGGTAGAGAAAGGTCAGAGTTCTACAGACGTAGTCTGCGATTCAAGGAGTAGATCTTGATCGGGAGGAGCCCTAGGAGGCACTAGAGCGTTCGCTCCCATGGATGCAAAGCAGGCTCAACTCGAAAACCGATATGGATCCTACATCACATATGATTATCACTGTTGAAATAAGTCATATTATTTTTCCCCTTGCATACTCTAGATCATGCACGTTGAGAGAAGAAAGTTTAGGGCCGGTGCAAGCTAATGCTGGCCACTCATGACGCGTTAGTCGCAATGTACTTCTGGAAAAACATAAATATGAACGTCAAAAATCAATATTAGAGCTACCTACACAACATTTTGGAATATGGCGCAAGAAGATCAAACATAGACAATCATATTAGCTTCCGGAATATATAAATATTATTTATGGAAATTAAGTATAACTCCCAAAAAATGGGGTTCTCTTAAGGTTGGTATGTTATTTTTTTAAGAAAATATAATGAATATGTTTGCGTTAGCCCTCTGGTTCGGTATTCAAATGGTGGATTTTTGTTAAAAAAATTATATACAATCATAGATAACAGGTCATTCTAGTGCGACATTATTTTTCCATATTTATTTATGTTAATTTTAATTTTATTTTTAATTAAGGAAGTCAGCCCATCCCTAAAATGACTAGGCCGAGCATTAGCCCTCGATATCATGGTCTTAACATAATCAATCCACATTTTTTTTTTAGGATGTATGTTTTTGTGTGTACTTGTGCGGGTTCTTTTCCGTTTTCAAAATAAGTGAGACAATAAAAAGTTATAGATGGAAGAAATAACCTACTCTTTGTGTAAGATTGACGTTAGTGCAATTGAAATTAACTAAAAAATAGGAACAAATAATAGTTTTAATAAAAAATTACATATTCGGAATCAACACACATAGTTCTACAAGTGTGTGCAATTTCATTAAAAGTGGACAAGTGTAGCATACGCAGAATCATGCTCGAAACAAAAGAAGTTATGTTATAAGATGTATTTTTTATATTATTATATGTATTTTGGCAACCCGAACCTAAAACCATAGCAGCCAAGTCATCCACCACGTTGGTGGGAAATGAATTACTTG